>CAWUFW010004989.1:0-1426767 GCA_963921515.1 Calotriton arnoldi | reverse complement strand
AAGTTCATGCATGCTAAGCACTCATGTAGCTATTCACAAACCCATGCAGCCACTTACACAGCAACAGACAGACGGATACAGACATTCACCCAGTTTAGTCACTAACCCATGCATTCAGTAAGATACGTTTAATCACTCACTTATAGAGTTAGTCACGCACCTACTAAATCATCCATTCAGACACTTATACACCCACTCATTCTTCAATACGCCTTTCCCTATATATATTAAACATATTTAAACTTTACAGAAACACACAGTCACTGGATGATGTCATCAGTGATGTCATTTGAGATGTCATCAGTGATGTCATCAGTGATGTCACTGACCATGTCATGAGTGATGTAATATGTGACGTCATCAGCAGTGCATTGTGGGGGCGTGAGTTATAGTTAGCTGAACTAACTATAACGGGGGAATTTCACGGGTTTTGTACGAGTGCAATGTCCAACTAACTATAACTGTCCCTAAAACCTATGGTTTTTTCAGTGAATATATATATATATATATATATAATATAGTAGATATATAGTAGATAATATATATATATATATATATATATATATATATATAATCTACTGGCGGTCGCCAGTAGATAGTTATAGTTAGGACCTATTTTCCATAGGAAATCCGCGACATTCTATTTGAAATAACTCTTGCGTCGGTTGACGAATCTTCGCGAAACTTTCAAACTTTATGGCCCGCTCCGGTCCGCTCCTACCCTGAAAGTCTCAGGGTGATTCGTCAAGCGGGGGCCGAGAAAAAGGGGGTCCCAAAACGTGTTTTCCCCATTCATTTTCCCATAGGAAACTTTAGACACGGCTACAGCCCGAACTGCTGAACGGAATTACACCAAATTTGGCAAAGAGGTAGTTCTTGGTTCAGAAAGAACCCTTTTTGTTAAATGGTGTAAATCCGTTCAGTAGTTGCGGAGAAATTAAAAAAATAAGAGTCAAAAAATCAATTTCCCATAGGAAACTTTATGCAAGGCTACAGCCCGAACTGCTGAACGGAATTACACCAAATTTGGCAAAGAGGTAGTTCTTGGTTCAAAAAGAACCCTTTTTGTTAAATGGTGTAAATCCGTTCAGTAGTTGCTGAGAAAATCAAAAGTAAAAACACATATATATCTGGGCGGAGCCTAACCACACATGTCATCGTGAGATCTGATTGGCTGTCAGCACTTCATCCTGGAATTGCTGGCAGCCATCTTGGGACCAATATAAATGATAGTACCCCATTGAAATGCATTGTAGTGAATCGAAGATTTTGAGGGTTACCAAAAGGAGAACTATAAAGGGTGATAACAGACTTTAGTTACATTAGAATTCATTTGTTGATGGTACCATACTAATTTCAGGAATTGTGGTGTGTTCTAAGGTGATTTTACCCTGTGAAAAACCTTCTGCTGGGATATCATGAATCATGTTTGAGAGATAACTATTTTCACATGCTTGTCCCATACAATTTTGGAAGGTGCCCCAGAAGCTAAACTGAGAGCATATTTTCTGTAAATTCACATTATCTTTCTCAGTCATGTGAGAATGAAGTCTGACATTCTCAGTAAAACATGTACATCCAACAAGGGCAGAGACTGTCAGTTGATTCCTTTGTGTTCTACTGCAGCTTCCCAGAGTGTTCTAAAGAACAACTAGAGTGCTAACAGCCTTACTTATGACAAAAGTATGGCACACCTGAAGCCATCTTGATTGGAATAAACTGGTAACACTTAAAACATTTAATTTAAAAAGGAACAAAATGATGGGGTTCATCTTGTCATAGAAATTATGGTTAGTGCTCTGGAAAGAAAAATTAGGACATGTTTCAAGTGTGATCTCAAATATCTTCCTGTTATATTTCAACAGGAACAGCCTGTCAGTTGATGCCTTTGTGTTCTACTGCAGCTTCCCAGAGTGTTCTAAAGAACAACTAGAGTGCTAACAGCCTTACTTATGACAAAAGTATGGCACACCTGAAGCCATCTTGATTGGAATAAACTGGTAACACTTAAAACATTTAATTTAAAAAGGAACAAAATGATGGGGTTCATTTTGTCATAGAAATTATGGTTAGTGCTGTAGAAAGAAAAATTAGGACATGTTTCAAGTGTGATCTCAAATATCTTCCAGTTATATTTCAACAGGAGCAGCCTGTCAGTTGATGCCTTTGTGTTCTACTGCAGCTTCCCAGAGTGTTCTAAAGAACAACTAGAGCGCTAACAGTCTTACTTATGACAAAATTATGGCACACCTGAAGTCATCTTGATTGGAATAAACTGGTAACTCTTAAAACATTTAATTTAAAAAGGAACAAAATGAGGGGGTTCATTTTGTCATAGAAATTATGGTTAGTGCAGTAGAAAGAAAAATTAGGACATGTTTTAAGTGAGATCTCAAATATCTTCCTGTTATATTTGAACAGGAGCAGCCTGTCAGTTGATGCCTTTGTGTTCTACTGCAGCTTCCCAGAGTGTTCTAAAGAACAACTAGAGTGCTAACAGCCTTACTTATGACAAAAGTATGGCACACCTGAAGCCATCTTGATTGGAATAAACTGGTAACACTTAAAACATTTAATTTAAAAAGGAACAAAATGATGGGGTTCATTTTGTCATAGAAATTATGGTTAGTGCTGTAGAAAGAAAAATTAGGACATGTTTCAAGTGTGATCTCGAATATCTTCCTGTTATATTTCAACAGGAGCAGCCTGTCAGTTGATGCCTTTGTGTTCTACTGCAGCTTCCCAGAGTGTTCTAAAGAACAACTAGAGCGCTAACAGTCTTACTTATGACAAAATTATGGTACACCTGAAGTCATCTTGATTGGAATAAACTGGTAACTCTTAAAACATTTAATTTAAAAAGGAACAAAATGAGGGGGTTCATTTTGTCATAGAAATTATGGTTAGTGCTGTAGAAAGAAAAATTCGGACATGTTTTAAGTGAGATCTCAAATATCTTCCTGTTATATTTCAACAGGAGCAGCCTGTCAGTTGATGCCTTTGTGTTCTACTGCAGCTTCCCAGAGTGTTCTAAAGAACAACTAGAGTGCTAACAGCCTTACTTATGACAAAAGTATGGCACACCTGAAGCCATCTTAATTGGAATAAACTGGTAACACTTAAAACATTTAATTTAAAACGGAACAAAATGATGGGGTTCATTTTGTCATAGAAATTATGGTTAGTGCTGTAGAAAGAAAAATTAGGACATGTTTCAAGTGTGATCTCAAATATCTTCCTGTTATATTTCAACAGGAGCAGCCTGTCAGTTGATACCTTTGTGTTCTACTGCAACTTCCCAGAGTGTTCTAAAGAACAACTAGAGCGCTAACAGTCTTACTTATGACAAAATTATGGCACACCTGAAGCCATCTTGATTGGAATAAACTGGTAACTCTTAAAACATTTAATTTAAAAAGGAACAAAATGAGGGGGTTCATTTTGTCATAGAAATTATGGTTAGTGCTGTAGAAAGAAAAATTAGGACATGTTTTAAGTGAGATCTCAAATATCTTCCTGTTATATTTCAACAGGAGCAGCCTGTCAGTTGATGCCTTTGTGTTCTACTGCAGCTTCCCAGAGTGTTCTAAAGAACAACTAGAGTGCTAACAGCCTTACTTATGACAAAAGTATGGCACACCTGAAGCCATCTTAATTGGAATAAACTGGTAACACTTAAAACATTTAATTTAAAACGGAACAAAATGATGGGGTTCATTTTGTCATAGAAATTATGGTTAGTGCTGTAGAAAGAAAAATTAGGACATGTTTCAAGTGTGATCTCAAATATCTTCCTGTTATATTTCAACAGGAGCAGCCTGTCAGTTGATACCTTTGTGTTCTACTGCAACTTCCCAGAGTGTTCTAAAGAACAACTAGAGCGCTAACAGTCTTACTTATGACAAAATTATGGCACACCTGAAGCCATCTTGATTGGAATAAACTGGTAACTCTTAAAACATTTAATTTAAAAAGGAACAAAATGAGGGGGTTCATTTTGTCATAGAAATTATGGTTAGTGCTGTAGAAAGAAAAATTAGGACATGTTTTAAGTGAGATCTCAAATATCTTCCTGTTATATTTCAACAGGAGCAGCCTGTCAGTTGATGCCTTTGTGTTCTACTGCAGCTTCCCAGAGTGTTCTAAAGAACAACTAGAGTGCTAACAGCCTTACTTATGACAAAAGTATGGCACACCTGAAGCCATCTTGATTGGAATAAACTGGTAACACTTAAAACATTTAATTTAAGAAGGAACAAAATGATGGGGTTCATTTTGTCATAGAAATTATGGTTAGTGCTGTAGAAAGAAAAATTAGGACATGTTTCAAGTGTGATCTCAAATATCTTCCTGTTATATTTCAACAGGAGCAGCCTGTCAGTTGATGCCTTTGTGTTCTACTGCAGCTTCCCAGAGTGTTCTAAAGAACAACTAGAGCGCTAACAGTCTTACTTATGACAAAATTATGGCACACCTGAAGCCATCTTGATTGGAATAAACTGGTAACTCTTAAAACATTTAATTTAAAAAGGAACAAAATGAGGGGGTTCATTTTGTCATAGAAATTATGGTTAGTGCTGTAGAAAGAAAAATTAGGACATGTTTTAAGTGAGATCTCAAATATCTTCCTGTTATATTTCAACAGGAGCAGCCTGTCAGTTGATGCCTTTGTGTTCTACTGCATCTTCCCAGAGTGTTCTAAAGAACAACTAGAGCGCTAACAGTCTTACTTATGACAAAAGTATGGCACACCTGAAGCCATCTTGATTGGAATAAACTGGTAACACTTAAAACATTTAATTTAAAAAGGAACAAAATGAGGGGGTACATTTTGCCATAGAAATTATGGTTAGTGCTGCAGAAAGAAAATTTAGGGCATGTTTTAAGTGAGATCTCAAATCCTCTTCTATTTCATTAGAAAATTCTGACATGCAGACTGAAACAATCACTTTCAATACCAGCAGTAGACTTCCAGTTAACTCCCTGGTGAGCAGTAGCTTTACTACAGTGATCTAATGAACAACTAGAGTGCTAACATTCTGAATTTATGGCAAATGTGTGACACATCTGAATGCCTTCTTGATGGAATCAAAGTAAAAAACTGAAAGCATTTCCTACTGAGGAGACTGCAGTAAATGACGAAATTAGGAAACTTCATAACAAATAAGTCTCCCAAGATGGCCACCAGAGAAAAAAGAGCCCAAATGTAGCACAAATATCACCCAGATGTAGCCCACATATAGCCCAATGACAGAAGTGTGCAAAACACTTTTTATTTTTATTTTTTCTGCAGTTTTATATAGTGCAAACTGGTCAGGTATTGGAGCGTTAAATCTTACTTGGGCCCCTTATTGCGTATTTTGCACGAAGTACATGAGATTGATCTTGCGAAACATTGAACTTTACGATTCTGTTAACCTGAAGTTGCTCTGAACCGGGCTTTGTAACACGCGTTTTTACCTACTGGTTTTAATTAATTCTCACTGTATTGTATTAGGAAAGAGGATTTACTGTTTTTATGTACACTTTTATGATCTATGTTTCTAAATCAGATCAAATAAAGTTTAATGAATTCTATGGCAGGACGGAGGCGAGGATTATGCATATCTTTCCTCACTTTATTTGCATAGCAGTTCAAAGAAAACGTAACACAACAATCATTAAACAAAAGACTACACAACCCATGAACCATTAGGGGGTAGTCTCCAAGGCAACTATAGTCCAATCATATCACAGTCCATCGTATATAAAATCGTGACGTCCCTTCCGCTTCCTCTTTCTTCACTGCTCGTCAGTTAAGTGCATTCCTTACATTCTTGGCTTAATCTGACGTTGTTGCTGTTTGTATAGCGGTTTCTTGTGCACGTTATTAGCATTATTGCCTTGGTATTGTTTCATATTCCCTGCGCAGCAGGCTCTTGCCCGAGCGCGTTCTCCCCCTCGCAGTTTCTCCCGCTGTGTGCTCTGCGCGCGGTGAGATCCTGTCAGGCGCGTCTGGTCCGAGCGAGGCAGCTCCGTCGAGCGCTCCCGCTGGTCTTTACGCGCGTTTGGGAATCCGGTCACTCCTTTAGTGTCCGCTTGATTCCCGACCAACCCTCGCCTAATTTTGACACCGCTACGCGGTGATTTCCCCACACGGCCACGTTAGTGACCAGCGCCACCTGGTGGTGGTAATTGGTATTGCGCCTCAGTCTATTCTTATAACAGCTTCGGGAAAGCCCAGCTGTTGGAGAACCGGCGAGGGGGCTGTCTTAAGGATTTTAAGGGCATTTGTTCTGTGCTCACACCCTCTGCTATCATGTCTTCTCCAGAAGACCATTTTTACTCCTCCTACCAGGAAGTGGAGGAGGAATGGCCCCCCAACTTTTCCCTCCAGCAGTGGACCAAGCCCTCTCTCTGGCTATTTCTAGGGCGCTGGCTCCTCTTAGGGATCAGGTTGATAAGCTGGCGAAAAGCATCCCTGGGGTGTTCAGTGACCCAGATCTGGTGGTGGCGGGTCCAAGTAGCTCCCAGATGGGGAATAAAAGGCCGTTAAGCATAACGCAGGGCATTGGGAAGGATTTGGTAAACTTACGGAGACCTTCCTCAAGAGTGCGCGAACGCTAAAACATGCACCCTGCCGGTGGAGGAGGAGGAGGGGCCCGGAGAAAATTGCGACACTGTCACCACTATTGTAGACCCCGACGGCGGGTTTCCCTTAGAGGGAGAGGGTGTATCGGAGGACGATTTCTCCTCCGATGAGGATAAGGACTCGGGGCGTCCCTGGCGTCCAGAGTCCCACTCCTCTCAGTCCCCGGTTGGGGACGGGGTCCACTTGGACATGTTTGAGCCTACCCAAATTTACCATCCTAGGTCGGCAGAGTGGACACCTGACGCCAAAGTGGCAGAGTATGTGGTGGGGAAAATCCATCAACCCCTTGAAAGGGAGGTCAGGAATAGGATGAGGGGAGAATGCCCCAGGCCCTCACTGAAGGGGAAGGTGGCACACACGCCTGAAATTGATGAGAAACTATGTACCTTTTTCTCCAAGTATATGAGGGATCCCAAGAAAGGAATTGATAGGTCTTGGACGTGGTAGGGCCCTTGACCCAAATTATTCAATTGACGGAGCGTTCCAAAGAGTCAGGATCCCCTTTGTCCACGGATATTGTGGCTGGTTGGGCGCACTACCCTAAACCCTAAAACACTACCCCCTCCACTACCCAAACACCACTGCACTACCCTAAACCCTAAAACACTACCCCCAGCACGACACCCTACACTACCCAAACATAACTGCACTACCCTAAACCCTAAAACACTACCACCAGCACGACCCCCTACACTACCCAAACACCACTGCACTACCCTAAACCCTAAAACACTACCCCCAGCACGACTCCCTACACTACCCAAACACCACTGCACTAAACCCTAAATATACCCCCAGCATGACCTCCCACACTACACAAACACTACTGCACTACCCTAAACCCTAAAACACTACCCCCAGCATGACCCCCTACACTACCCAAACACCACTGCACTACCCTAAACCCTAAAACACTAACCCCAGCATGACCCCCTTCACTACCCAAACACCACTGCACTACCCTATACCCTAAAACACGACCCCCTACACTACACAAACACGACTGCACTACCCTAAACCCTAAAACACTACCCACAGCATGACCCCCTTCACTACAGAAACACCACTGCACTGCCCTAAACCCTAAAACACTACCCCAGCACTACCCCCTACACAACCCAAACACCACTGCACTAACATAAACCCTAAAACACTACCACCAGCATGACCCCCTACACTACCCAAACACCACTGCACTACCCTAAACCCTAAAACACTACCCCCAGCACAACTCCCTACACTACCCAAACACCACTGCACTACACTAAACCCTAAATATACCCCCAGCATGACCCCCTACACTACACAAACACCACTGCACTACCCTAAACCCTAAAACACTACCACCAGCATGACCCCCTACACTACTCAAACACCACTGCACTACCCTAAACCCTAAAACACTACCCCAGCACGACCCCCTACACTACCCATACACCACTGCACTACCCTAAACCCTAAAACACTACCCCCAGCACGACCCCCTACACTACTGCACTACCCTAAACCCTAAAACACTACCCCCAGCACGACCCCCTACACTACCCAAACACCACTGCACTACCCTAAACCCTAAAACACTACCCCCAGCACGACCCCCTGCACCACCCAAACACCACTGCACTACCCTAAACCCTAGAAAAGAAACCCCCACCCCATGCCCAATCCCCCTTACCTCTCACTCCTCATGGTTCCTCTCTCCTCGTGGTTCCTGCTTCACGTCATCTCTGAGGGGCGGTGCACGTCGTTGTGAGGAAACGGAACAGCCTCTGTTTCCTTACAACGACATGGATCGTCTACATGTTTTTTAGTACGCATGGTCATTTACCATACATACCTTTACAACAAAATTAGTTGTAAAGGCATGCGTGGTAAATGTAATTCAACAAAGGGATTCTACCATTATTTACATAAAGATATATATGTGTATAAGTGTATATTCAGTTTTACTGCAGGTGTTTTTATATGTTCCAAAGATGATGTCTAGAAACATCCTTCTCTAATTACTAGGAAGGACAGTATTCAAAAAATTGTAAAATACCCCTCACACACTGAAACCTGATTCAGTGTCATGCTTCATCATTGGGGTCTTCCCGCCCCTCTACGGGACGGGGCGTGCTACTACCTACGTAGACGCGGGAGCACTCAGTTTAGTGATTAGTGTATATGTGTAGTGCTTCCCTAGCTGAGAATAATAAAAGTGGGGAGGTGTAGATAGTGTACTTTGATGGGTCACTTTCTACAGGGTCGACATGTTTCAGAATTGGGGCATGGAAGAGTATGTGTGACCAGTAGGCATATGTACATTTACAATATCACCCAGTGAGGTGTAATAGGGATCGTTTCTGGTCCTGAGGAAGTAAGCCAAGGGGATGGCTTCTGAAACATGTCGACCCTGTAGAAAGTGACCCATCAAAGTACACTATCTACACCTCCCCACTTTTATTATTCTCAGCTAGGGAAGCAAATAAAGTGTATTTTTTCCACTAGCCAGGGAATTTTTAATCATCACATATATATATTTTTTTCACGATCCCACGCACTACACATATACACTAATCACTAAATTAAGTGCTCCCGCGTCTACGTAGGTAGTAGCACGCCCCGTCCCATAGAGGGGCGGGAAGACCCCAATGATGAAGCATGACACTGAATCAGGTTTCAGTGTGTGAGGGGTATTTTACAATTTTTTGAATACTGTCCTTCCTAGTAATTAGAGAAGGATGTTTCTAGACAATATCTTTGGAACATATAAAAACACCTGCAGTAAAACTGAATATACACTTATACACATATATATCTTTATGTAAATAATGGTAGAATCCCTTTGTTGAATTACGATACCATGAGGAGGACGATTCTACTTTTTTCCTCTTCACTCCCCCCCCCTTTGATTTTTGGATTATGCGTGGTAAATGACCATGCGTTCTAAAAAAATGCGTAGTAATGACTTCATGATGTACAACGCATTCGTGGTAATGCATGTGTTGTAATGGTATCGCAAAGTAAAAAAGTCGTTGTAACGGCTGTTTACCGATCGAAGCTGGCCCCTGTTCTTCAGTGAGACGTTTATTTGATTAATTAGGAGGAAGGAATGTGGTTTTTTACCGAAAAGTGCATTCCCGGCTGTTGTATTGTGAAAGTGTCCGCGTGGCCTGGTTTCACTTCCGGTGAGAGAGTGGAAGAGTCTGTTTGGATCTAAAGGAGTTCTGTTGTTGGACGGGGCCGGCGCGACATGTCATCAGAAAACATAGCTAATGGAGAGCGTCCTCCCTGAAGTGTGGAGCAGTGCCATGAGAGGTCAACGAGTGTGCGTCCCACCGCAGTATGACCGTACCGCGTGACCCATGTGCCGCCTCCAGGGTACAGGAGGCAGAAGCGGCATCGCAGGTCCTCTTGAAGACCGTTGTAGCACTAATTCTACATTTTGGTACTAGGGCATTTTAACTTCGTTGTTCCTGCCAGATACAAAGAGAAGATCCTGTGTTATTCAGTGCCCTCGTTACCTTTTTTGTGGGTTGTGGTGCTTGTCACTTCGCTGCCCCACCGGTGCACACGACTGGGCACCCCACCTCGTGTGCCATCTGCAGGGCCTCTGCCCTCGGATCACTGGTTTCGGTTTCTGGAGTGGCAACATAAACAGTTGCTCCCAAAGGACTAGCCTGAACACTTAGGTGAATATCCCCTGCACCAGCATTCCACGGAAATTCTTTCCTAGCTCTCCCACGTCAACAAGCACGGCTCCGCTCGCGACACCGTATGACGTCATCGGAGCCATAAGAGGACCTCGTCGGCGTGCTGACGTCAGTTCCACCCATTTTTTCCGTGCCACCGAGGCAAACAGGGGACCGAGACATTTTCACATGTATACATAGTATAATAAATATATATATATTCACTGGAAAAACCATAGGTTTCAGGCACGTTATAGTTAGAAATTAGCATTTAAAAAACCTTAGAAATTCACTGAAAAAACCATAGGTTTCAGGCACGTTATAGTTAGAAATTAGCATTTAAAAAACCTTAGAAATTCACTGAAAAAACCATAGGTTTCAGGGCGTTATAGTTAGTTGGACATTTCACTCGTACAAAACCATAGAAATTCCCCCGTTATAGTTAGTTCAGCTAACTATAACTCGCGCGCCCGCAATGCACTGCTGATGACGTCACATATTACATCACTCATGACATGGTCAGTGACATCACTCATGACATCACTGATGACATCTCAAATGACATCACTGATGACATCATCCAGTGAATGTGTGTTTTTCTGAAAATTAAATATGTTTTATATATGTATATCTCAAGGTCGATGGAAGAATAAATGGGTATATAAGTGTCTAAATGGATGATTTTTTTTGTAAAATTGATTGTATAACTGACTAAGTGTATCTTAGTGAATACATGGGTTAGTGAGTAATGTTTAAATATGAAAATATCTGTATCAGTCTCTCACTTTGTGTATAAGTGGCTGCATGGGTTGGTGAGTAGCTACATGAGTGTCTATATGGGTTATTAGTTGGTTTTTTGAATATCAGTATGAGTGTCTGAGTGTCTGTATGGTTCGGTGGGGGGTATTACTTAGTGCATAGATGCATGGATGAGTGACTCACTGTTTGTATGTGTTGAAGACAGCATGTGTGCAGGACTGTATAGGTGGATGAGTATGTGTATGGGTGTGTTAGTGAGTGAATGACTGTCTCAATAGTGTCTTTATGAGTAACTACATATGTTTTAAACTAGTATATGTGAGTATTGGTGTATATAAGTGAGTATATGTGAGAGTGAGAGATTGGAAGAGTTCCTGTACAAATAAGTAGGTGTTTCTATAAGTGATTGTTTAAGAGAGTAAGTATGTGTAAGTTTCTGTAGAAGTAAGTGTGGTAGTGTGTGTATAACTGTATATGCAAGTAAATGGATGTTTGATACTTTGTTTGCATGTGTGACTATGTATGTGAGTAACTCTATGGATGAGTGGCGGTGTGTAACAGGATGTATAGGTGTATGAGTACATATGATGAGTGAGTAGATGTATGAGTGACTGTATAGGGACTGTTGGTGAATGAGTGGATGTGTGTGTAGATCTTGGAATTACTGAATAGGTGTGTTGTAACTGGTATTGGTATGTCCATTGTTTTGAAAATGTTAGTTTGTATTTTTGAGTGTGTGTATCAAAGGTTATATTAGGGTGAGAGGAGGTCTGCCACTCTATCACAAGGATGATGTCATCAGTGATGTCATCAGTGATGTCATTTGAGATGTCATCAGTGATGTCATGAGTGATGTCACTGACCATGTCATGAGTGATGTAATATGTGACGTCATCAGCAGTGCATTGCGGGCGCAGCGAGTTATAGTTAGCTGAACTAACTATAATGGGGGAATTTCTATGGTTTTGTACGAGTGAAATGTCCAACTAACTATAGCGCCCCTGAAACCTATGGTTTTTTCAGTGAATATATATATATATTCAGATTTGTAGAGTGTGATATGCTATTTATTACAATTTGAGTGTGGAAGAACAAGGGGAATTGGCAAAGAGTAAATATCTTTGTCTTTAGAAGTGCTTAGATAAGATGGGGGACAAGCTGTCCGAAGCCACATACCTCAAGGGAAACCTCCACTGCATCGCTGGGGCCAACTGAGTACTGTACTTACCGCAGCGTCTTGCGATTATGCTGAAAATTCATGCAGATGCTTATTTTTTAAGGGAGCCAATGGAATGGGAAAGTCGTTAATTTACATGCAGAACAAGATGGCTGTCCTGATGGGGGCAGATTTAGTCAGTGGGAGGATGGGATCACTGACAGAATATAGAATGCCAAAATATCTACCTGCCAAAATATCGTGGATAAAATATAGAACGCCAAAATATCGAATTCCTATCTACAAACAGGTAAGTACAAAAATATCGAATCCAAAATATTGTTGTAAATAATATAGGGGGTCATTATGATGGCGGGCGGATCGCCCCCGCCGGGCCGGCGGTGGTCACCGCCAGCCCGGTGGGGGCGATCCGCCCGCCATCCACACAGCAAAGACCCCCGCCATATTATGATGGCTGGGGGGTCCGCGGCGGACGGAAAGACCGTCCGCCGCTTTTCCGCCGGTCGACTCATCGACCGGCGGAAAACAAGGATAATATGGTGGCGGTGTCTCCAAGACACCGCCATCCATATTATGATGCCAGCGGAGATCAGCCTTTCCATGGTGGCGTTGCTGCCATGGAAAGGCATATGGTCTTTGCATTTGGGGGCCCGTTGCGGGCCCCCAGGATGTTGGGGGTGGGGGTGCACATGGGGGTACCACAGGTACCCCCTGCATTTGTATGCACAAGGTGGCAGGCACCGCGTGGTGCCTGTCACGTTGTGCATGCAAATGCACGGCGTGCATTCACAGCATTGTGGCGGGCGGTGCGGTGAGCACCGCCCGCCACAATGCTGGGAATAGGGTGTCCCACCGCCACGGTGGTGGTGGCATCCTAATGTCAGGTGCGGGACCGCCGCACCCCTTGCGGACGGTCCCGCATTCCGTTACGGTGGCGGGCGGACAAAGTCCGCCCGTCATCATAATGACCCCCATAGTTTGTTAAAATATCGAATTTTTTAAATGTCTTAAAAGTAATGTAAAATTAATGAAATAATAAATATAATTAACTAAAACATACTTAAAAATACTTGAATAACCTTAAAATTAATAAATAATTAATGTAAGTTATTAAAAAAAAACATAAATTTTTATTTTTTAATACATATATATATTACCTTAATATTAATAAAAAATATTCAATATTTTTAGCGTAGGATAGCGGGAGGGTAAAATTTACTACTATCACTCCAGAGAGTGCAACAGTAGGGAAAGCGTTGGATAGCGGGAGGGTAAAAATTACTATTCCCACTCCAGTGAGTGCAACAGTAGGGAAAGCGTTGGATAGCGGGAGGGTAAAAATGACTATTCCCACTCCAGTAAGTGCAACAGTAGGGAAAGCATTGGATAGCGTAGGGGTAAAAATTACTATTCCCACTCCAGAGAGTGCAACAGTAGGGAAAGCGTTGGATAGCGTAGGGGTAAAAATTACTATTCCCACTGCAGTGAGTGCAACAGTAGGGAAAGCGTTGGATAGCGTAGGGGTAAAAATTACTATTCCCACTCCAGAGAGTGCAACAGTAAGGAAAGCGTTGGATAGCGGTAGGGTAAAAATTACTATTCCCACTCCAGTGAGTGCAACAGTAGGGAAAGCGTTGGATAGCGGGAGGGTAAAAATTACTATTCCCACTCCAGTGAGTGCAACAGTAGGGAAAGCGTTGGATAGCGTAGGGGTAAAAATTACTATTCCCACTCCAGTGAGTGCAACAGTAGGGAAAGCATTGGATAGCGTAGGGGTAAAAATTACTATTCCCCCTCTAGTGAGTGCAACAGTAGGGAAAGCGTTGGATAGCGTAGGGGTAAAAATACTATTCCCACTCCAGTGAGGGCAACAGTAGGGAAAGTAATGATTTAATATTTAAATAAAAATAAATTAATTATCAATACCAATAAAAAATTAATTAAAATTAATTACCAATTACAAAATATTTAATAATTAATTAATTATAAATACCAATAAATATTATTTATTAAAAATTAATTACCTATTAATAATTAACAACCAATTAATTTTCAATACCAAAAATATAAAAAGTAATAAAAAAAATTACCAATTAATATTTAATTAACAATAAATTAATTATCAATACACAAAAATAATTTCATTAATTACTTAATTAAAATCAAATTACTTCCCACCCTATTCCCCTATAAACCCACAACCCGCTCCGAATAATAAATTAATACAATTAACATAATGATCAATTTATCAATTAATAAAAATTAATTACCAATTAATAAAAATTAATTGCCAATTAATAATTAATTAACAATAATTTAATTACCAATACAAATAAATGAAAATAAATATTTACTTAATTACAATTAAAATACTTCCCACCCTATTCCCCTATAAACCCACAACCCGCTACAGAACTAAAACACAAAATTAAATTAAAAATAATTAATAATTCCTAAAAATTTATATTTAATTTACTATAATTAAATTACTTTCCACCCTATTCCCCTATAAACCCACAACCCGCTCCGAATAATAAATTAATACAATTAACATAATTATCAATTTATCAATTAATAAAAATTAATTACCAATTAATAAAAATTAATTACCAATTAATAATTAATTAACAATAAATTAATTATCAATACAAATAAATTAAAATAAATATTTACTTAATTACAATTAAAATACTTCCCACCCTATTCCCCTATAAACCCACAACCCGCTACAGAACTAAAACGCAAAATTAAATTAAAAATAATTCATAATTCCTAAAAATGTATATTTAATTTACTATAATTAAATTACTTCCCACCCTATTCCCCTATAAACCCACAACCCGCTACGGAATTAAATTACGCAAAAATTAAATAACATACAATTCATTATTTAAAAAAATTAAACATACATTACAAAAATAATATACACTTTTAACACATATACTAACATAGTAAACACTTAAAAAAATTCGATATTAATAAAAATTCGATATATTTTAATGCCTATATTATGTACTTTGATATTTTGACAGTCGATATTACTTACCTGCATTTCGATATTTTTAACCACTATATTATGTCCATTCAATATTATGTCCATTCTATATTTTTACTTCGATATTCTGTCCATTCTATATTTTGACTTCGATATTTTGTCTAGTTACCGGGAGGATGACTGTAGTGAGTTAAAGTGGTGGGTCCTCCATTAAGGGCGAATAACAGTGGTGAAGGGTGAGTTGTTGGCATTTACATTTTGAGAGTCGATGAAGTATATTTGGGGTTGGGATTACCTGCATAACTTGTAGGGGCAGTATTCACTCTCTACACGACGACCAGCCATCTGGTGATAACCGTGTTACAAAATATGTTTGCAAACCACAATGGAAAACAAACATTGATATGTCTATAGTTCACAAAGTATTTTTCAGACCGTTTTAGGAGATATTGCTGCACCCATGGCTTGATACACAGATGTGTGTTTTTACCAATTACATAGTATATTGCATCAGTGGTGTTAATACGACACTTGTTGGAAATGGACTGCCCGACACTGGAAGAGCAGCACCAATGACCCTTGGAATGAGCTTCTTTATGAACATAGAGCAACAATGGTGGTAGTGGGGTTGATTTACCTAAGTCATTCTGGATGGGAAACCCTCAGTGTTGGGGTATGAACTGAGGTGTCCTGAAACTAGAAGACATTATAATCAATGGTTTTAAAGTGAGAGTTGCACGTTATGGAAGCTTGTGGATGTTCTCCATGACAGGAAAACACTGTTGGCCCACCATGACAGACTAGCTTGATTGTAGAGCAACTGTGAATAGAGCAAACACAAGGAGATGATGGACGGAGCACTGAAACTTTTCAGACACTCACCCCTAGTCACAGTTCTGGGTTAAATCCATAGCTGAATTCGCCATCCCAGTTCAGACCCAGCTATATGCAAATCAGTCTTGACCCTGTTCCTCTTGGGAACAGTCCAGCCGGAACTGCCAAGCCAGGTCTTCCCTGGACCAGAAACAAACATCATGGAACTGGTTTCGGGATAACACTCCTCATCAGCCAGGCTAGCTTGAATCCAGTGGCTAAGTAAGCAAGGGACCCACGTCTGGGCATACCCTGCCAACTTTGGGCGAACAAAGCAAACACAAGGAGACGATGGACGGAGCCCTGAAACCTTTCAGACACTCACCCCAGTCACAGATCTGGGTTGAATGACCATCATTCTTTAGCTCACTTCACCACTCCAGTTCAGACCCAGCCATATGCAAATCAGTCTTGACCCTGTTCCTCTTGGGAACAGTCCAGCCGGAACTGCCAAGCCAGGTCTTCCCTGGACCAGAAACAAACATCCTGGAACTGGTTTCGGGATAACACTCCTCATCAGCCAGGCTAGCTTGAATCCAGTGGCAAAATGAGCAAGGGACCCACGTCTGGGCATACCCTGTCAACTTAGGGCTAACAAAGCTAGCAGAAGGAGACGATGGACAGAGCACTGAAACTTTTCAGACACTCACCCCCAGTCACAGAACTGGGTTGAATCTATCATCGTTCTTTAGCTGACTTCGCCATCCCAGTTCAGACCCAGTCATATGCAAATCAGTCTTGACCCTATTCCTCTTGGGAACAGTGCAGCCCGAACTGCCAAGCTAGGTCTTCCCTGGACCAGAAACAAACATCCTGGGACCGATTTCGGGGTATCACCCCTCATCAGCCAGGCTAGCTTGAATCCAGTGGCAAAGTGAGCAAGGGACCCACGTCTGGGTGTACCCTGCCAACTTTGGGCGAACAAAGCAAATACAAGGAGATGATGGACAGAGCGCTGAAACTTTTCAGACACTCACCCCCAGTCACAGATCTGGGTTGAATCCATCATCATTCTTTAGCTCACTTTGCCACCCCAGTTCAGGCCCAGCCATATGTAAATCATTCTTGACCCTGTTCCTTATGGGAATAGTCCAGCCCAAGCTGCCAAGCCAGGTCTTCCCTCGACCGGAAACAAGCATCCTAGGACCAGTTTCGCAGTAACATCCCTCATCAGCCAGGCTAGCTTGAATCCAGTGGCAAAGTGAGCAAGGGACCCATGTCTGGGCATACCCTGCCAACTTAGGGCGAACAAACCAAACACAAGGAGACGTTGGTCGGAGCACTGAAGGGTCATCAGGAGAGCATGCAAAGTTCCATGGACAGCGATCTGCTCTCCCTGGTAAGCACACCTGTCATATGACAATAGAAACTGTGAATGATTACCGAGTGACATGGGCAGTCAGAATCTTTTCAATGCGTTGGACCCGCTGAGGTGGTTTCAAACTCTTTAACATTTCCTTAGGTGGATGGGATTATGCCCTATTACTACCTCCACCATCATGAATACATTTTTGACTCACAGTGCCAAATGGATATATCATATTTTTTGCGTTTCTCCCTCTCAAAGGCTGCCACTTTGTACAGTACAGGCTCCGCAAGGGAGAAAAGCTGTCAATACATTGGGTTCCTTGTCCAATCATAGAGCATCTCTGCTGCATCTTTTTTACATTCTAACTAGAAAAAACTATTTTATTTAAGGATGCAATTGATGTTAGCTTTGTCGAAAATGTAGTTGAGATTGGGCCCATGGAAGACATAAGATTAAGAAGGTGGAACAGTGAGATTCACATGCAAAGAGCATAGTCCAACCTACATAAAGATTGTACTAGACAGCGTCCCTATGACTGACTGAGCTGGGGTACAAGGCAGCAAATATAAATAGAAGTTCAGTTCATAATCAATAGGGACGCTTCTTTGCACAAGAAACACATAGGTCTTACTTGATCTTCGCTTTATCCTCATTTTGAATTTAAAGTGAAACTCAAAAATATCCCTCCAGTCCTCTTTCTGCCAATGGAAAAAGTTTACTTTGGGTTCCCATAAACTGGGTGCCGCAGAAAGTAATACATTGTTTTGACAGATGGTACCTACAAAGAAAATGGCAACAAAGAAATATATGATAGTAATGCTGTTCTTCATTTTAATATAGCTAAGGAGTTTAATCAGCATTCGTGGGGGTCTCTAAAGTGCCTGTGGCCTAAGAACAGTAACTAAGAATAAGAGGTGCATAAACTGTAACCCAAGCATGCTCTTATAGTTGTGGCGTAGAATCGCTTTGGCATCCCTCTCCTCCTGCTACTCCTCATTCTCCTGTTTTCCTCCTCTTCCTGGGTCTTCGGCTCCTCCTCATCATGCTCATTCTTTTTCAGTTCTACTCATCTTCATCCTACTCCTAGACCTTCTAATTCTCAAGGATCCCTCTCATCTTGGATTTCCTCATCATGCTCCTCCTGGTGCTCTTTTCGGCCTTGGTCCTCATTGGCATGATTCTGGTCCTTCTTGCGCTCCACATATGCCTGGTCTGGACCCTTGTCCACCTGGTCCTTCTGTCCTTCCTTGTTCTTCTGATCCTAGTGCCCCTGGCCATCTTTCACATCATCATCCGCCTCAACTTGGTCATGGTCCTCCCCTTCTTACTGGTCTGCCTCTAGTTCTTCTCTTCATTGTCATCCCTGCCTCGCCATCCTTCTCCTGGTCCTGATCCTGCTACTCAGCGTCTGGTCCTTCTCATCCTGGTCCTGAACAACCCTCCCCTTCATGCTTCATCCTCCTGCTCCTCCTGATCTTTCAGGTCCTAGTCCTCCTGGTCTTTTTGGTCTTTGTTCGCCTAGCTTCCGTCATGGTCCATCTAATCTTGGTACTCCTCCAGGTCCTGGTCCTGTCCCTTGGTGTTCTTGTTTTGCTCCTCACTATCCTAGTCTCCTTCAGCCTGGTCCCTCTTGAAATCTGGCTCCTGGCTTCCTGGTCCTACTAGTCCTGCTCCCCCGCCCTCTTCATGCTGGTCCTCCCAGCCCCCCTGGTGCTGCATCTCCTGGTAATTCTGATTCTATTCCTGCTGGTCTTCCTGGCCTTCCTAGTTCTGATCTGCTGGTCTTGATCCTTCTTGTTGTTTCCCACTCCTATTCTAGATCCTAGGTTCGATCCTCTTGACCCTATGCGTGTCCTGTTTTTGCTCCTCTTGGTCCTCTTTGTCCTAATCTGATGATGATCCTCCTCGTGCTGATCCCATGGTCTTGTTCCCCATGGTCATAGACCCCGGCTCATGTCCTCCTTGCCACCTTCCTCCTAGCCTACATTCCGCTGGTTCTGGTCCACCTGGTCATGGTCCTGCTTGTTATGGTCCTCCTCAAGGTTCTGCTCATTTTCCTGGCCCTCCTTGGCCTGGCTATGTTCCTGTTTCCAAGTCCAGGTCCTGTTCTTACTGCTCTTGCTCTCCCTGGTTCTCTGAGCCTAAATCTTCTGATGGTGGTACTCCTAATGCTCGTCCATATGGACCTGGTAACCCAGGTCCTGGTATTGTTCCTTCTGGTCATGGGCCAACTGCTCCAGCTCCATCAGGTATTCTTTGCCGTAATTGTGCTGGTCCTCCTGGCTTTCATTCTTCTGGTCCTGATACCTATCTCCTTGCTACCTGGTTGGGGCAATTTTGCTCCTCCTGGCACTTACCCTCCTGACCCTCCTAGTCTTCGGTCTCGTTCCTCCTGATGGTCTTGATCCTGCTGGTGATCCAGGTCATCCTCTTGGTTCTCTTCCTCTTCATGTTGCTTCTCCTCCTTCCCAGATCAGCCAGGTACCATCTCCAAGCCTATCACTCAGGGTTTTGTTTTCCTTTTTTTGTAGCGTCTACAATTGTGTACTGAAGACTGTAAAAGTGAGCCCAGAAGGGAACCGTTCATCTTCCCTCTTTTGCTTTGCTGGTGCTGAGCACTAGGACTTGCTTACTGAGAACACTTGGGTTAAGGCATCTACTGAAGAAATCTGTGTCGATCTAGCAAGTTTCAGAATATCGCAGTAAGTTACCAGTTGTGATTAATTCACTTGCTAGAAATATATGTGTACCTTTTAATGGACAAAGGTTTCAGGCATCATAAAAAAGAGTTAATGTGCCCGCTGTGGAGCATAATGTGTAATGTGTAGGTTACAAATTGTTTTGAGGAACAAATTTCAATCTGTTAATGATGCTGTTGCAGAGATCCTTGTGCTACTGCAGTTCACACGTGCCAATCTTGGAAAAAGCTGAACGATTGTTGCACTTTTTCAAACATCTCCATGTAGCTTTTGAGGCAGAGGGTTGAAGCCTTGCAGGTTTTAACTCAATATTTAATTATTGTAAGGTTCTAAACACTTATTTTTAAGTGCCAAAAATTGAGTTTACATTGTGTGCTTTAAAAATGGTCATTACATGTACACAAACACAGACAAATATACCGAACATTCTCCTACAGCATGCATAGTCCCACATATGTTGCATACATACTATGCTTGAGATTGAAAATCTAAAAAACTTTCAGATCTCAATTTATCTCTTGACAACTTGTGAAGAGACATGCAGAGCCTATCCTTGTTTCTCATGGTAGGAAATAGCTAGGCTACAGCTGTGCACATTAGGAGCGCCAACTGCTTCCAGACAGGACACAACTCAGAGAAAAAGAGTTGAGTTCATCGTCCTCTGAGGGAGGCATTTGTATCTCCACTGCAAGCTGCAGGTGTTCCCAGAGAAAGACATAGTGAATGTGTACCGGTGATGCTGCTATCCTTTGGTGTTAGACCCAGAAAGCTTCACTGGGACACAGCGAGGATGAATCACATGGACCACATTGTATAGATCCAGTTCACGAATAGTTGTTAGCTCCAGAAACCTGCTGGATCCCACTTTTTTCCAGCACAGTCTAATCCAATACATTGGATCAGGATTTCAACGACAGAGGACATCGACTACAACTTTCAAAGACTGTCTGTCAATTAAATGTAGACACAGAAGAGGGACAGTTTGCCTGCAATGACAGAATGGAATATGCTCCTTATGGTGTGACAGGATGTTAGGTATTGTAGTGCCAGAGGCACTCCTATATATTGGGACCACACAATGACCTTTGACTACCATTGTTTTAATTGATTTTATGTGTTTTAATCCACTGTACACTTGCATTTCATCTCTCCCTGTAGCTTCAGAGTGGGGGTGTTTTACAGAGTAGAATAGCCTTGCCAGGAACAGAATGTGTGGGATGTGCATTTCAAAGCATTAAAGAGAAAGGTGTGGAATGTACTTCTCTGTCTAGGAGTGTAGTGTTATAGGCAGTACTGCACAAATGTGCTCTATGTTGTACATTGGGAAATGAAGTGTGTGCTGCTATAGACAGTGGTGCACAAATGTGAAATATGTTGTACATTGGCAAGTTTTATAAAGTTTTTACTATTGGCTTTGACATGCCCTAATGCCATCTTGAATTCTGACTCTGGCTAGCTTGAGCTTTGCACACACAAGCAGGCCCCCAGGTTACTCACGCTATTTAGGTTATTCACATTCAAGATTGTTTTCTGTACTTTTGGAGATGTTTTCCAATTTCTCAAGCTTCACCAAGATAAGGGGCTGGAACATGTGGGAGCACAGAAGAATACGTGAGAACTCCTTTGCCTTTGGAATGCTTGCGGGAGGTTGGCCAACTCCAGTAAGTTTCCTTGGCACCAGAGGAGGTCTTCTCTGAAACTTCTAGTGCATTGAGATTTTAAAACTGGGGTCTGTTGACTTGGAAAGCGGGACTTTGGACCTGAAGAACGGACACGTCTTATTCAGTGTGACAGTTCCTGGCTTGCTGAGTCTCTTGACCCCGGCTGTGAATCCCCCAGTCTGATGTGGGCTAAGATGAAGTTACTGCAGCCAGTGATGTATTTTCTCTGATTATTGGCATTGTGATGTGTGAGTGTGTATGTGTGCACATTCAAGTCTCCAGTGGTCATAATCATCTGATGTATTCTGTGTATATATATTTATATCTTTTCACGCTTTCCTTTGATTCCTTGTGTCTGATTACTTGCATTTAACAGTGCCTATTTCTTGCAGTGGACGTCCAGTATTATTTTCATTATTATCTGCTTGTATTTAATCCCATGCATTTAACAGGTGCATTTGCTTACTTGTAAGTGTGTTATTATTGCTTGCACGCACACACACACACACACACATACATACATATATACACATTAACATGTTGTTTCATTTGACATCTGGGAAAGCCTTTCAGTTAGAGTGTTGCTCAAATAAAACCCCACACTTTATTCTGAAAACTCTTTTGATGTGCCTCATGTTATGAGAGTGAAACCCCTTACCTGGTGTGTGTGCCTCCCTGGGGTGGTGCAGTATTTCAATTATTTGGGGGGTGAAGCAGGACAATTTGGTCCCAGAATTGAGGTGGAATTCTAAAATTGAAAGAGGAAAAATGTTTTCTAAAAAGTAAATGTTTTCAGCTGCAGATTCCCAGATGCCAACTGAATTATATGGATGGGAAGTTGCCTCTAAAGCATGTTTAACAGATGAGGGGAAAACACAGATACTTAAATGTTTGCAAAAAGTTTCCTTTGAAGAGAGAATACAGCCTGGTATTTCAGAGAGAAAAAGTTGTTTTCAAAATTCTGATATAATGATGTGTGGAAATAGATCATTTAAAAAAGAGTTGCAGATGTACAAGGCAGCGCAAAATCGAGATACTGTGTGTATGACGCAGTCTACATTACTGGACTTTCCAGACAGCCAGAGTTAATCACCGACAAAGAATGTGGTTCAAGGAGAGCTGCAGGTTAAGTTACAATGCTCACAGGAGGATTTAATTAATTCTCTGGAGGACTTTCCTCAGCCAGAAATTCATGGTATTTTGGCCAGATTTCAGCAGAAATCGGAGGAGGATTTGCTAACATGGATTGAGTGTTTGATTGATTTAGGAGCCTCTGAAGTGATGTTGAATCATAAAAAATGTAGCTCTTAGCGTTGACTGTAATGTGCAAGAATATTTTAGAAATTACAGAGAAGATAAACAAATCAGCATGTTACAACTAGCGGTTGCTGGTTGCAGTCACAAGTCAGACTGGTCAGTGAGTGACAAACCTTGGTTTACATGGAGCGACGCTATGCAGAAACAAAAAGAAGAAATTATGAAAAACCCAGGGGCATATTTACAAGGGCTTTATCTCTGCTTTTTTGGCTTAAAAAGCCCAAAAAGCGGAGATAAAACTATCGCCCTATTTACAAGAGGGTGATAACATGCATAATCGCATGTTAGCACCCTTTTTCCCAACGCCTCCCTTTGCATCTCTAATGAGATGCAAAGTGGGCGTACCCCGGATGGACTACCTTGCAAATATCGCTGATGTTCACATCGCAATATTTACAAGGCTGTCCCAGCATTTTAGCACACGTTAGTTTTTGGAGAAAACCGCTGTTTTCTCCAAAAACTAACGTCTGTAAAATGCAGACTTACCTATCCCTAACATTGGGGTGGATTATGCTGATACGACCCTGTGGGTCGTATCAGCAAGGTTATTGCCGTTTTGCAGGGAACATCGCTGGAAAACCAGCGATGTTCCCTGCAAAACGGCGATAACCTCGCTATCTCTGGAATTTTTATCGCCCTGGAGAAACGCGTTGTTAATAACGCGCTACCAGGGTGATAAATTCTAGAGATAGCCTGCAATAACAAAATTATCGCTAAGCACGGCCAGCGATAATTATCGCTGGCCATTGATAATATGCCCCCCAATTTTTAAACATGACTCTGAGTGGGGAGAGAAGCAGTAATGTGCTTTTGAATCTACAAAAGAGGCTATACAATGTGTTTCAGACGTGTGGCCAATACAGAAAGGAGACATTGAGTTACATGTGACAGTTCAGGGACAGTATGCCATTTGGAGTATGTGGGAAAAACAAGGAAAAAAGACAGTGCTCTTGGTCTTTTGGATTAAAATATTGGCAGATGCTGGAGAGTGGTTTACTCCCTTTGAAAAACAGTTGCTAGTGTTTCAATCACTGTGACAGACACTGGGCAGATACAGTTGTTTATGTGTTTTTGTGCTCTGATAGAAACTGGGCAGATACAGTTGCTTTTGTGTTTTTGCACGCTGACAGGCACTGGGCAGACAAAACTAAGGCACAATGTGATATTGAAATTTGAAATTTCTCTAATGCAATGAATGATGAATTCTCCTGAGTTATACAGAACAGGTAATGCACAAGAAGCAAATGTGAGCAAGTTGTAGATATAGGCATAAACTGCAATTTTGCATGAACAGCTGGTGCAGGTCCCAGAAGAAAATCCAGGGGTGGTGCTTGAGTTGCCTGAGACACAGGATTCCCCTGTGAAGTGGAACAAGGAGTTGTGGCAAGAGATTTGGGAAATGTTACTGCAAAGCACAGCCACTGTGTATCATGTAGACGCACATTGTCCCACAAATTTACTAGACAGATGCTTTAATTTCCTTACAGATGAAAAGGCTAAAATCTTAGAGGCAGAGGTGGCAACAAAGAATTCTAAATTGGTGGGAATTACTTAGGGGCATATCATCAAGACAATTATCGCCGCTTTAGCGGCCGTTTTCGGCCGTAAAGCGGCGATAATTCTAACACGGTATTAACAAGGACACGCTAACAGGCTTTAGCGTGTGTTACCTTGTGTCATCACCCATTTCACTAACGCCTTGCATCTCATCGCTAATGAGATGCAAGGTAGGCGTTCCTCACATTCACTACATGGCAAAACATCGATAACGCAGCTTCGCGCTATCATCAAGGATGCCCCATACCCGCGTTGCGACTATGAAAGTCGCGCAAAGACCCAAGTAACGCTGGTTTCTAACGCCAGGTTAATTTCTGACTTAGCCATATTGCCCTATGGGGGGTGGATTGTCATGCTAAATCCACCATGGCTTATTAGCAAGGGATTCCCTATCGCTGACATTTTATCGCTGGATTACCAGCGATATTGCAGCATTTCGCCGCTATCGCTGGATATTTTATTGCTTTGCAGATAGGCGTTGATGATAACGCACTATCTCTGCGATATTATCCAGCGATAGCCGGCGATAATTATACTCGCGCTAAGTGCGCTGAGCGATAATTATCGCGGGGCCTTGTTGATATGCCCCTAAGTTGGGACACCAGAAATATGGACACCTGGGTGACAAAGACTCTAACAGGTGGGCAGATAATGAAGGGATGCATATTCGTCTAGACTTACTCAGAACTGTGATTCCCATTTGTCAGCATGCACAATACAGACCGGTCCCATAGATGGTGAGGTGCCAGTTGGAGAAAGGAAAATTACCAGCGCCGATGGATTGCCTTGGGCCCATGACAAATGATCCAGGGTGTACTTATTCAGCAGTGTGTGGAGAGATAGTCAGGAAGGGGACTGCCCCAGCCCTTCTTATTGTGCGAGGGGAAGGAGGGTTTGACTCCACTACCAAGAACACAGAGGCCAAAGTGTGGGTAGAATTCTCAGATAATTTCCAAGAACCAGCTGAGGACAGTGCAGACAGAAAACATAAAACTTTGGGGCATATTAGCACTTTTTGCCGCTAAAGCGGTGATATTTCTATCGCCCTATTAGCAAGCTGTCGCTAACAGCTGTTAGCGACAGCTTCATGGCGAAAGCGACCGTTTTGGTGCCGCTTTGCATGTCAGCGATATTTATCGCTAATGACATGCAAAGTAGGCGTTCCCAACTAAAAGCGACTGCAAACAGTCGCAAACACAACTTCCCCTATTACCAATGCCCGCGAAGCGTATAAAAAGTCGCGCTAACCGCGATTATCGCTGGAATTTAACACCTGCTAAAAACCTGACTTAACCATTCTTGTCAATGGGAGGTGGATTGTAAGGTTAAGTCCTCACCTGCCTATTAGCAAGCTTTTCATTAGCGCAGTGAATTTATCGCTGGGTTTCTCGCGCTATTGCTGGGTTTCGCCGCTATCGCTGGATTTTTTATCGCCTTGGAGATAAGCGTTGATAATAACGCGTTATCTCCGCGATGAAATCCAGCGATAGCCGGCGATAAAAAAAACAGCGCTAAGCGCGCTTTGCGATAATTATCGCAAATCCTTGGTAATATGCCCCTTTGTCATCAGACCCAAAACAGAAAAAGGAGAACATGTGCATTCTGAAAAATGTTTTTTGCAAGAAGGGTGATGCTTGTTTCATTTCTAGAACATACTGCAAAGTGTTGGTGTACCTGATGTCCCTGACCTGCGTGTGGGTGCCTGTGTCTGAGGGGGGCCGTGAGGGTATGGGAGCCCCCAACCCTGAAGTGACCACCTGACAGCGCAGACTGACACCGTTGCTGACATCCTTGACCCTTGACCTTGCCAGGTAGGTCGCTCCCCCGCCACACAGCTCCGCCTGTGTTGTCCTGCCCGCTGCTGCTGCTGGTAAGCTCGCCCCTCTGCTTGTTGCCTTGGTGCCCGTTTTGCCTTCTGTTTCCCCTCGTGCCCCCATTTCTCTGTGCCCAATTTTGCCTTCTGTTTCCCCTCGTGCCCCCATTTTTCTGTGCCCAATTTTGCCTTCTGTTTCCCCTCGTGCCCCCATTTTCTGTGTCCATTTTGCCTTCTGTTTCCCCTCGTTGCCCCCATTTTCCGTGCCCAATTTTGCCTTCTGTTTCCCCTCGTGCCCCCATTTTCTGTGTCCATTTTTGCCTTCTGTACCCCTCGTTGCCTCTCTCCACTCCCGCCGCTGCGTCCCCTGCGGCCCCGCCCCCCTGACTGCCCATTCGCTGCCCCTGCCTCCCGCCTCCCAGCTGCTCCTCCCTCCCACCTCCCCATATATGGCGGCCGCTGCGCGGTGAGGAGAGCGACCCTTGACCTTGCCAGGTAGGTCGCTCCCCCGCCACACAGCTCCGCCTATGTTGTCCTGCCCGCTGCTGCTGCTGGTAAGCTCACCCCTCTGCTTGTTGCCTCGGTGCCCATTTTGCCTTCTGTTTCCGCTCGTGCCCCCATTTCTCTGTGCCCAATTTTGCCTTCTGTTTCCCCTCGTGCCCCCATTTTTCTGTGCCCAATTTTGCCTTCTGTTTCCCCTCGTGCCCCCATTTTCTGTGTCCATTTTGCCTTCTGTTTCCCCTCGTTGCCCCCATTTTCCGTGCCCAATTTTGCCTTCTGTTTCCCCTTGTGCCCCCATTTTCTGTGTCCATTTTTGCCTTCTGTACCCCTCGTTGCCTCTCTCCACTCCCGCCGCTGCGTCCCCTGCGGCCCCGCCCCCCTGACTGCCCATTCGCTGCCCCTGCCTCCCGCCTCCCAGCTGCTCCTCCCTCCCACCTCCCCATATATGGCGGGCGCTGCGCGGCCGCGCCGCTGGCACGCCAAAGGCGCGCCTAAGGCAAGCCCGTCTGCGCCCGTCCGCGCCTGGACCGCGCCCAGTGCCAGAACCCCTGGGCCGCGCGCCCCCCGCTCCAGCCTTGAGGACCGACGCCGTTACGATGCCACCACACTCCACGCTCTCAACCCCGGACGGACACACAACTGCTTCAAGGCCGCCCCGAAACGCACTCATGGTCCCTTCACCTGCCGGAACTGCAGCTACACCAGCCTCAGAGCCACCGAAGCGCCCGCCAAGAAGGACCTCAACCACCTCCGATGCATCCTACTGAACACCCGCTCCGCACGCAAACACTCCGTCGAGCTCTGGGACCTGCTCGACACATCATCACCAGACGTCGCCTTCCTGACAGAGACCTGGATGAACGACTCCTCCGCACCCGACATCGCCATAGCCATCCCAGACGGCTATAAGATCACCCGCAGAGACCGCGTCAACGGAGTAGGAGGAGGAATCGCCATCGTCCACAAGAACTCCATCAGGGTCTCGACCAGCACCGATGACTCTCTCTGCACCGCCGAACACATGCACTTCCAGATCCACACGGACCCCAACACCACCCTTAGAGGTACCCTTGTCTACAGACCCCCTGGGCCCCGACCCCAGTTCAGCGACTCCATCGCCGACTTCATCAGCACGCACGCCCTGACCTCTACCGACTACATCCTCCTCGGAGACCTGAACTTTCACCTGGAGAACAACAACGACAGCAACTCCACCACCCTGATCGACAACCTCGCCAACCTCGGACTGAGACAGCTCGTCACAACACCGACTCATTCCGCCGGCCACACGCTCGACCCCGTCTTCTCCTCAAGCTCCCACGTCTCCTTCAGCCACACCACGGAACTCCTCTGGACCGACCACCGCTGCATCCACTTCACCTTCCAGAAACCCACCACACACCACCGCACCCAACAGATCCCACGCCGCTGCTGAAGCAAAGTCACCGGAGACCAACTACGGGCAAACCTCGCTCGCAGCCCTCCCTCCGACCCATCCAACACCGACGACGCTGCCTACAACCTCAGACGATGGATAGACAACTGTGCCAACACCCTCGCCACGCTGAAAAAACTCACCTACAGCGACACCACCAAAAGAGCCAGCTGGTTCATCCCGGAACTCCTAGCTTCCAAGCGTACCTGCCGGAAACTAGAGAAGAAATGGCACAGTGATAAGACACCGGACAGCCACGGAGCCCACAAAGACGCCATCCGTAACCACCACCACATCATCAGGTCCACCAAGAGAATCTCCTTCAAAGACCGCCTCGACAACAACGCACACAACAGCAAGGAGCTCTTCAACATCGTGAAGGAACTCTCCAACCCCAGCTCCAACACCAACGACATCCCGCCGTCGCAAGCCCTGTGCAATTCCCTCGCCACCTTCTTCCACCGCAAGATCGCCGACATCCACGACAGCTTCAACACCCAGACAGCCCCAACTAAGATCGATACACCAGACCCGCCGCACACCATCGACCATGACCC
Source organism: Calotriton arnoldi (assembly GCA_963921515.1). Lineage (NCBI taxonomy): Eukaryota > Metazoa > Chordata > Amphibia > Caudata > Salamandridae > Calotriton > Calotriton arnoldi. The sequence continues at coordinate 1,397,809 of CAWUFW010004989.1, read as the reverse complement.
CTTGCCAGCCTGGGCCAGCGTGAACATCGATGACACCATCAAGACCATGAGCACAATACACTCCGGCTCCCCGTCAGACCCTTTCCCGCACCACATCTTCAACAAAGCCAGCAGCTCCATCGCACCCCACCTGTGCAACGTTATCAATCTCTCCTTCGAGACCGCGACCTTCCCAGAGAGCTGGAAACACGCAGAGATCAACGCCCTACTCAAAAACCCAAGGCGGACCCGAGAGACCTCAAGAACTTCCGGCCCATCTCCCTGCTTCCGTTCCCAGCCAAGGTCATCGAGAAGATCGTCAACAAACAGCTAACCCGATACCTCGAAGAAAACAGCATCCTGGACCCATCCCAATCAGGGTTCCGCGGCAACCACAGCACTGAGACTGCCCTCATCGCCGCCACCGACGACATCAGGACCCTGCTGGACAACGGTGAGACCGCAGCCCTCATCCTGCTGGATCTCTCCGCCGCCTTCGACACTGTCTGCCACCGCACTCTACGCGCACGCCTCCACGACGCAGGGATCCGAGACAAGGCCCTGGAATGGACCACCTCCTTCCTCGACGGCAGAACCCAGAGAGTCCGCCTCCCACCTTTCCGATCCGAAGCCTCCGAGATCATCTGCGGCGTACCCCAGGGATCTTCCCTCAGCCCAACACTGTTCAACATCTACATGGCCCCGCTCGCACGCATCGCCAGACAGCACGACCTCAACATAATCTCCTACGCCGACGACACTCAACTGATCCTCTCCCTCACCAAGGACCCCCTCGCCGCCAAATCCAACCTCCATGAAGGAATGAAGGCCGTCGCCGATTGGATGAAGATCAGCCGACTAAAGCTGAACACGGACAAGACAGAGGTCCTCATCCTCGGCTCCAACCCCTCAGCCTGGGACGACTCCTGGTGGCCAACGACACTGGGAGCAGCCCCGACACCCACCGACCACGCACGCAACCTGGGAGTCATCCTCGACTCAACGCTCTCCATGGCCAAGCAAGTCAACGCAGTCTCCTCCTCCTGCTTCAACACCCTCCGCATGCTTCGCAAGATCTACAGGTGGATCCCGACAGATACAAGAAGAACAGTCACCCAGGCCCTCGTCAGTAGCAGACTTGACTAAGGGAACGCCCTCTACGCGGGAGCCCCGGCCAAGCTCATCAAGCGACTGCAACGCATACAAAACGCCTCCGCACGCCTGATCCTCGACGTACCACGCCACAGCCACATCACCCCCCACCTGAGGAACCTGCACTGGCTCCCCGTCGACAGGAGAATCTCCTTCAAACTCCTCATCCACGCACACAAGGCACTCCACAAGACTGGCCCAGCCTACCTCAACAGACGACTCTTCTTCTACGTCCCCAACCGCCAGCTCCGCTCCGCCGACCTCTCCCTCGCCACCGTCCCTCGCATTCGAAGAACAACCACCGGCGGCAGATCCTTCTCACACCTCGCCGCCAAGACCTGGAACACCCTTCCACTAAGCCTACGACAGACCCAAGACCTGCTGACCTTCAGGAGGCTACTCAAGACCTGGCTGTTCGACCAGTAGCAGCACCCCCCTTTTTCTCCCCAGCGCCTTGAGACCCTCGCGGGTAAGTAGTGCGCTCTACAAATTCTGTGACTGATTGATTGATCCTTTGGCTGAACCAACCAGATGGGCTTACCTAGCACAAACTGTTTTTGAAGGTGCTCAAATGTGACTGAACTGAACTGATTTTGAAAGAGAAAAATAATGATTCCAAGGGAACTTTTGAATGAAAAGTGTGGAAAATATCATTTTAATTATATCAGGAGGGCTGTGTATATTTACATAGTTAGGACTGATGGAGAATATTTTCATTGAACCCAGCATTGAATATCTAGAGTGTTACAAGAGAAACTGTTTAGCTTGATGAAAATTATTTTGGAGGTTAATTTATTATTTTTAGATAGCAGATATAAGTTTGGCTGCTTCAATAGTAGAAGTTCCAGGATTAGCCATTTATAACACTAGAAACATTAATAAGTTAACATGTTTGATTCCATTTGTGTATTCATCACACATTTATTCTGTAGCTGAGTTATTATTGGATATACATGAATTATTTTAGATGGAACCCTTATAGTAATGTGTGTCATGATTTTATACTGTCACTGTTTCAATGTGTTCTTCATTTTATATTCATGCTTTCACTTAAAAAGTTGATTTTAGATCTATATGTTATGATAGTCAAAGGTCATGGGATGGAATGTAGTGCCAGAGGCACTCCTATGTATTCGGACCACATGATAAACTTTGCCTACCATTGTTTTAACTGATTTTATGTGTTTTAATCCACTTCGCACTTGCATTTTATGTCTCCTTGTAGCTTCAGAGTGGGGGTGTTTTACAGAGTCTTGCCAGGAACAGAATATGTGGGATGTGTGTTTGAAAGCATGAGAGAGAGAAAGGTGTGGAATGTACTTCTCTGTCTCGGAATGTAGTGTTATAGGCAGTGGTAACCAAATGTGCATTATGTTGTACATTGGGAAATGAAGTGTGTGATGCTATAGGTAGTGGTGCACAAATGTGCATTATGTTGAACATTGGCAAGTTTATGACATTTTTACTATTGGCTTTGACATGCCCTCATGCCATCTTGAATTCTGACTCTGTCTAGCTTGAGCTTTGCACACACAAGCAGGCCCCAGGTTACTCACGTTATTTAGGTTATTCATGTTCAAGATTGTTTTCTGTACTTTTGGAGATGTTTTCTACTTTCTCAAGCGTCACTAAGATAAGGGGCTGGAACATGCAGGAGCGCAGAAGAATACATGAGAACTCCTTTGCCTTTGGAATGCTTGCGGGAGATTGGCCAACTCCAGTAAGTTTCCTTGGTGCAGAGGAGGTCTTCTCGGAAACTTCAAGTGCATTGAGATTATAAAACTGGGGTCTGTTGACTTGGAAAGCGGGAATTTGGACCTGAAGGATAGACGCGTCTTATTCAGTGTGGCAGTTACCAGCTTGCTGAGTCTCTTGACCCCGGCTGTGAATACCCCAGTCTGGTGTGGGCTAAGATGAAGTTATTACAGCCGGTAATGTATTTTCTCTGATTAATGGCATTGTGATGTGTGAGTGTGTCAGTGTGCACATTCAAGTCTCCAGTGGTCATAATCATCTGAAGTATTATGTGTATATATATCTTTATATCTTTTCATGCTTTCCTTTGATTCCTTGTGTCTGTTTACTTGCATTTAACAGTGCCTATTTCTTGCAGTGGATGTCCAGTATTATTATCATTATTATCTGCTTTTATTTTATCCCATGCATTTAACAGTTGCATTTGTTTACTTGGAAGTGTGTTATTATTGCTTGCACACATATATATATATATATATATACATATATATATATATATATATATATATATATATATATATTATCTACTGGCGGTCGCCAGTAGATAGTTATAGTTAGGACCTATTTTCCATAGGAAATCCGCAACATTCTATTTGAAATAACGTTGGCGCCGGTTGACGAATCTTCGCGAAAGCTTCCAACTTGTTGGGGCGCTCCGGTCCGCTCCTATCCTGAAAGTCTCGGGGTGATTCGTCAAGCGGGGGCCGAGAAAAAAGGGGGGTCCCAAAACGCGTTTTCCCCATTCATTTTTCCATAGGAACCGTTCATCGCGGCTACAGCCCGAACTGCTGAACGGAATTACACCAAATTTGGCAGAGAGGTAGCCCTTGGTTCAGTGTCGTGCCTTTTGCTTAAATGGTGTAAATCCGTTCAGTAATTCCTGAGAAAATCAAAAGTAAAGTCACATATATATCTATGGCCGAGTAGGGTCCGCGTACCATCCCGATCACGAGCTGCATGCTAATTGGCTGTCAAGTGGCTGTCAACACTCCAAATCAGGAAGTGTTGGCAGCCATTTTGTCCCTCGGTAGAACCGAGGGACAGAAACAAGTGCGCAAAGCGCAAAAGGGGGCAGGGTAGAAACACCCTGACCCCTAGGTCTGCTCAGGGGTCCCACAAGGACCCCCTGGGCAGAAAAGCATTTTTTTTTTAAATCGGCGGGATGCGCTTAGGGTGCGCGGATCCCGCTGATTAAAAAAAAAACACAAGAATCAAGTGCGCAAAATGCACAAAGGGGGCAGGGTAGAAACACCCTGACCCCCTAGGTCTGCTCAGGGGGTCCCACAAGGACCCCCTGGGCAGAAAAAAGTAAAAAAAAAAACAAAAAAAAGACCGGCTTCGTGCTGGAGGCCCCGCCCTCTCCCTGCAGCAGTCTGCAAACGCGCCCCCTGGCGCGTTTTAAGAAGCGGAGTAATTCCCCTTGAATACTGGGGGTCCCTGGGGGCCAACTAGCCCACCAGGAACCTCCGGTATGCGCCAGGGGGCTGCGTTGCAGAGAGGTGTACAGAGGCCACGCCCCTTTTTACACCTCTCTGCAACGCAGCTCTGTGGCGCTTTTTGGAGGTACATGGTGGGCTAGTTGGACTCCAGGGACCCTCAGTATTCAAGGGGACTTAATCCCCCAACTTAAAACGCGCCACGGGGCGTGTTTGCACAGTGGTGAAGGGAGGGGGCGTGGCTTCAGGTGACATGTGTGCAAACAGGCCCCGTGGCGCGTTTTAAGATGGGGAATTAAATCCTCTTCAATCCTGAGGGTCCCTGGGGGCCAACTAGCCCACCAGGTACCTCCAGTAAGCGCCACGGAGCTGCGTTGCAGAGTGTTGTAAAAGGGCGTGTCCTCTGAACACCTCTCTGCAACGCAGCTCTCTGGCGCATACTGGAGGTATCTGGTGGGCCAGTTGGCCCGTAGGGACCCTCGGGATTGAGGAGGAATTAATTCTCCAACTTAAAACGCGCCACAGGGCGTGTTTGCAGACATGTCACTTCAGGCCCCACCCCTTCCTTCACCATTGTGCAAATATTCCTCTAAAATCAGCCGAACTACGAATTCCGATTTACTCACCTGTTATCAGGAGAGACCTCAGTGCTGCATCTTTGAGCCCAGTACTGATCCTGAAAAGTAATTTTAACCGTCCTTACCAGTAACTTGAATTTCCTTCCATAGGATATCATTGCCTGCTTTTTGCTGAAAAAGTTTCTAAGTGTCGATTTTTGAAACATACAAATATTCCTCTAAAATCAGCCGAACTACGAATTCCGATTTACTCACCGGTTATCAGGAGAGACCTCAGTGCTGCATCTTTGAGCCCAGTACTGATCCTGAAAAGTAATTTTAACCGTACTTACCAGTAACTTGAATTTCCTTCCATAGGCTAACATTGAGTGGTTTCACTTGGAAATTCTTCTAAGTGTGGAGTTTTGGAACTTTATAATATTCCTCTAAAATCAGCCGAACTACGAATTCCGATTTACTCACCTGTTATCAGGAGAGAACCCAGTGCTGCATCTTTTAGCCCAGCACTGACCCTGAAAAGTAATTCTAACCGTACTTACCAGTAACTTGCATTTCCTTCCATAGGAATCCATTGTCTGGTTTTCAGCAGAAAAGTTTCAGTGTCGATTTTCACAAACTACAAATATTCCTTAAAAATCGCCTGTATGACTTAAACGCATTCTTTCAACTGTTTACAGGAGATGCACCAGTGCTGGATCCAGGATCCACCACTGAGTAAGAAAAAGTAACGATAACACTACTTACCTGCTAAGTGAATTTCCTCCCATAGGATAACATTGGTGATTCTATGTGAAAAGGTTACTGTCAACTTTTAAAATACAATAATATTCCTTAAAAATCACTACTGTAACCAAAACGCTTTTACTCAACTGTTTACAGGAGATGTCCCAGGACTGAATCTAGGATCCAGTCCTGTGGTTAGAAAAGTAATCCATAAAGTAACTAATTGCATTTAACTAGAAATTCACATTGAGCTCAATGTTGCATTGTGTTTGAAATTGTTGTGCCCATTGCAACAACTGTAACTACTGTACTTAAATGTTTTTTGCCTATTTGCAAAGTATTTAAACTAAAGTAATTCATTCTGAGAAAGTATATTTTGTAATGTAATGTATAATGTAATTACAATGTATTTAAAAAAATAAAATATCTAAAAATAAATAGTTTAAAAAATGTAGTAAATCAGTATCAAAAAAATAAATATAACAATTAATACATTTAAAAATTGTCATTTACAAAACCTTTGAAATTCACTGAAAAAAACATAGGTTTCAGACATGTTATAGTTAGGAATTAGCATTTAAAAAACCTTTGAAATTCACTGAAAAAACCATAGGTTTCAGGCACGTTATAGTTAGAAATTAGCATTTAAAAAACCTTACAAATTCACTGAAAAAACCATAGGTTTTAGGGACAGTTATAGTTAGTTGGACATTGCACTCGTACAAAACCCGTGAAATTCCCCCGTTATAGTTAGTTCAGGTAACTATAATTCGCGCCCCGCAATGCACTGCTGATGACGTCACATATTACATCACTCATGACATGGTCAGTGACATCACTGATGACATCACTGATGACATCTCAAATGACATCACTGATGACATCACTGATGACATCATCCATGTGATAATTTGATGCATCTTCTCACACCCTAATATAACTTTTGATACACCCACTGTAAATTACAGACTGCCATTGTCAAAACCATAGACACTCCAACACCAATTACTATATACACACTCACTGATTCTTAGGTCTACACACACACATCTACTCACTCACCCGTACAGTCACTCATACTTATAGTCACTCAGTACAGGACTATTATATGCACTCATACACCTATATAAACACTCACACACCGCCACTCATCCATAGAGGTACTCACACACCTAGTCAGTCATGCAAAAAATTAAGCACACATCCATTTACTCACCTATACAGTTATACACACACCAGCTCACTTACTCATACAAATACTAGCACATTCTTACGCTCTTATACAATCTCTGATACAAGCACACACTCATCCATACAGTCACTCTCACAATCACACACTCTCGCTTATAGCTATTTATATACTCCAACACACATATATACTGCCTTTCACATATGTAGTTACTCACACAGTACCACTGGGACATACATTCACTCACTAACACACTCTTACACACACTTACCCACCCATACAGTTTATCACAGATGCACTCTTGAAACCATCCACCCAGTGAATCACCCACTCACACATCTATGCACAGAGTCGCACACACCCCACCCACACAAACACTCAGGCACCCATACAGATACTCAGACAACCAATCAATAACTCATATAGACACTCATGTAGCTATTCACAAACCCATGCAGCCACTTACACAGCAACAGACAGACGGATACAGACATTCACCCAGTTTAGTCACTAACCCATGCATTCAGTAAGATACGTTTAATCACTCACTTATTGAGTTAGTCACGCACCTACTAAATCATCCATTCAGACACTTATACACCCACTCATTCTTCAATATGCCTTTCCCTATATGTATTAAACATATTTAAACTTTACTGGATGATGTCAAGTAAACCTATGGTTTTTTCAGTGAATATATATATATATATATATATACATATACATATATATATACACATATACATATATATATATATATTTTTTCAACAATTTCCCAAAGCTTCGGAAGGGCACTCGGCAACAAGCCAACCATCCAGTTTTCTTATCTGGCTCTCCTTGACATCCCATGAGAATTCTTCACCGCCTGACGCGTTTCGATGCATCCAAGCATCTTACTCATAGGCTTGCTTCTTTTGAATTACAACAGTCAGGGCTCTCTTTTATTTCCTGTATTGCGCATGCCTCATTATTCAATTATCCTTAGTGGGCTTGGCTCAGTGCAGTTCATTGCCTGGCATGCTGGGACATGTAGTCCTGTATCGAGCATCAATTATCCCTTAGTAGGTTGCTGTTCGTAATTACACATTTAAAGCTTAATTCTTCCTTGGTAGGACTCTGGGCGGCAAGGAGAGTCTTTGTATTCTCGGCTTGTTGCGCTGTCTGGCCGCGGAATGGTTTCCAAACCATTGCCTCTCTATTGCCTTCGCAGAGATGGTGCACCTTCCCACGACCGGACCGCCGTGTGATAATTTTTTCAACATTTGCCCAAAGCTTCGGAAGGGCACTCGGCAATAAGCCAACCATCCGGTTTTCTTATCTGGCTCTCCTTGACATCCCATGAGAATTCTTCACCGCCTGACTCGTTTCGATGCATCCAAGCATCTTACTCATAGGCTTGCTTCTTTTGAATTACAACAGTCAGGGCTCTCTTTTATTTCCTGTATTGCGCATGCCTCATTATTCAATTACCCTTAGTGGGCTTTGCTCAGTGCAGTTCATTGACTGGCATGCTGGGACATGTAGTCCTCTATCGAGCATAAATTATCCCTTAGTGGGTTGCCGTTCGTAATTACACATTTAAAGCTTAATTCTTCCTTGGTAGGACTCTGGGCGGCAAGGAGAGTCTTTGTATTCTCGGCTTGTTGCGCTGTCTGGCCGCGGAATGGTTTCCAAACCACAGCCTCTCTATTGCCTTCGCAGAGATGGTGCACCTTCCCACAACCGGACCGCCGTGTGATTCTTTTTTCAACAATTGCCCAAAGCTTCGGAAGGGCACTCTGCAACAAGCCAACCATCCGGTTTTCTTATCTGGCTCTCCTTGACATCCCATGAGAATTCTTCACTGCCTGACCCGTTTCGATGCATCCAAGCATCTTACTCATAGGCTTGCCTCTTTTGAATTACAACAGTCAGGGCTCTCTTTTATTTCCTGTATTGCGCATGCCTCATTATTCAATTACCCTTAGTGGGCTTGGCTCAGTGCAGTTCATTGACTGGCATGCTGGGACATGTAGTCCTGTATCGAGCATCAATTATCCCTTACTAGGTTGCTGTTCGTAATTACACATTTAAAGCTTAATTCTTCCTTGGTAGGACTCTGGGCGGCAAGGAGAGTCTTTGTATTCTCGGCTTGTTGCGCTGTCTGGCCTCGGAATGGTGTCCAAACCACAGCCTCTCTATTGCCTTCGCAGAGATTGTGCACCTTCCCACAACCGGACCGCCGTGTGATAATTTTTTCAACAATTGCCCAAAGCTTCGGAAGGGCACTCGGCAACAAGCCAACAGTCCGATTTTCTTATCTGGCTCTCCTTGACATCCCATGAGAATTCTTCACCGCCTGACGCGTTTCGATGCATCCAAGCATCTTACTCATAGGCTTGCTTCTTTTGAATTACAACAGTCAGGGCTCTCTTTTATTTCCTGTATTGCGCATGCCTCATTATTCCGTTTTTGAAATGCACAAACTTTATTTAAATGTGGACAGAAAGGATTTAATTGTTGACACTGAGGAAGGCGACCGTGCCGAAATGCGCCTGTCATCCTGGTTGTGGTGGAATAAACTATTGAAAGTTATAATTGCTCCAGAGTGCGCTCATAATTTTACTATTGTCAGAACGGGCGATAGTGGTCACTGGATTGATTCCGCAATCCACCTTGCGGTGAGCGGCATCCATGGGGAGTGGCGCGATGGCTAGTGGACTGGTGTTGTGGTGTTTTGTTTGCCGTCAGCCCCGCTAAGCATCCACTGGGAGAAAGCGGCGCCCAATTGGGCGGCATCACGACGAAGACACAGAAAGAGGTCGCCGCCAAACGATGCAGGACGCCACGAGTCTTTGACCCGGGGAGCCAGGCGGAGTGAAAGCGGTGAGTGCTTTCCGATTCTATGCTGGCAGCCGCGTAGGAGCACAAATTAAAAGACATTATTGATTCCACGAACCGGTTTTGGAGAATGTTCAGTGACAGTGAGAGGGAGGAAGCAGCAGCGAGTCTTTTTTCTAAACGGGGCGAATCCGGCACCAGTAAGGACAGTGCGGGAGGCAAGACTGTTCCAAACACATTAAAGTCTTTATATGCCACATTAGAAAAAACATACGAAAAAGAAATCCGTAAGTGGTGGGATGCGACAAGTTTACAAAAATACTTGGACGTTGGGCGAATCCCACGAGGCCTTAGGATATATACCGTCCCTTCGTACGAGAACCTGGATCCGGCTCTATTAGAGGAATGGGCGGATTTTACATCAGAGGTCACCAAGGGAATGGTCAAGATATTTATTAAATATGCATGGAGTGACCGGGCCAAGCTACAGGAGGAAATTAAGAAATTAGAAGCACAGATCAGTGGAGAAAAGGACACAGGCAAAAGTGAGGAACTGAAGCAGCAAATGAAAAAACGTTTGATTGAATACGAGGCATCAATCAAACACAGAAAACAAACCAAGTTCCTACGAGACGAACGAGATTACGAGAGTGGACGCATTCTCACGTTCGCGAGGAAATTCGACGAACCGAGGAAACAGCTGCAATCGGCCAAACGATCAGAGGAGACACAACGGGAGACCTCTGAATCAGAAGTCGAAGTATCCGAGGGGGAGCAGTCGTCCAGTGAAAGAGAAAGCACAACTATAAGTAAGCCAACTTTTTTTCAAGAATACGAGCTGATACGCGGAACACGACAGCGACCAGCTCAAAGAACGCATCCCCCGGAAAAGAAAAAAGAAGGAGGACAAGAAGGGGCAAGAAAGGTAGGGGGCGAGCGTTCAACACCAGTGATTACACGAAGCAGACGGGGAGCAAAATGGAAGTAGAGGAGACCAAACAAACAGTACTCAATTTGTCATATCGAACTCTGACAGAGACAGAAATTGGAGTCTTGCAGTTGGGCCTGACGTTTTGTCCAACTCCTCAATTTGACTATACACAAACACGTATAGCCATCTATAAGTTTGTACGCAAGCTCAAGTTAATGAAGATTCATTTGCTCAACCCAAAAAAGAAAAAAGAAGGTGGCTCCACCAGCGCTACAGAATCATTAGACCTCCTCACAGGAGCTGACCTAGAAACATTGTGGACACTTCACGAGTTGGATGACGACTCAGGTTTCCAAAGAGAAATGGAAGGCGGTGTGACATTGATGTTGGAAGAGACGGGTATATCCCAGAAGAGTTGCAAAAGTAATCTGAGGAACAAATCAAGAGCCATCCCTTGCTGCCCACACGATGGAATAGATACTTTCCAGGAAACCGTGATTGAGGACATGAAAAAACTGCAGGAAGAGAAATTCAATAGCAGGAGAAGAAATCTATCCAAAGAACAGTGGCAAGCCATTATGAATTTAAAAGAGGATAACTCAATCATAATTAAGCCATCAGATAAGGGGGAAATGTAGTGATCCTGGATAAGGAGCATTATGAGGAGGAGGCTCTAAAACAACTCCATGAGAATGAGCACTACACCCCCATTTCTAAAAAAGAGTATGAGAGCAGCATCACACCATTTTATGAACTTCTGACAAAATGGAAAGATGTAGGAATACTAGAAATGGAGGATTACAATTTTTTAAAGTGGAAATACCCTGAACTAGCAACCTTCTATCATCTACCGAAGGTCCATAAGGACAGGAACTTTCCACCAGGAAGCCCAATAGTATCCTCCAAAAACAGCCTATTGGAGAACACTTTAATGTATATAGATTACTTCATTGCTGCAATAGTTAAAGACTTGAGCTCCTACATAAGGGACACAAAGGATTTCCTAAGGATCATTGAAGGGACACGATGGGAACAGGACATGCTGCTAATCACACTAGACATTACAAGTCTCTACACCTGCATCGCACATGACTAAGGCCTGGAGGCTGTAAAATTCTTTCTACAAAAGAGACCCCTGAAATTTCAAGAACATAACCAACTTCTGATGGAGTTAATAGACTTCTGTCTGAATAATAACATTTTTACCTTTGCAGGACAACTGTACCTACAAAAACAGGGTACCGCCATGGGCACGTGCTTCACCCCCAGTTATGCGAATCTCTTCGTTGGCTGGTGGAAGAAGTACGTGGCCTGGGCGGGTGCCAATGAGAAGTGGGTTAGTAGCGTGGTCCTCTGGACACGCTACATTGATGACTTATTTATCATTTGGAGAGGCCCCCGAGATGAGGCAGAGGAGTACATAACATCAATGAATGACAATGATCTGAATTTGAGTTTCACAAGTTGTATTGACAAGCAGGAGGTGGTTTACCTTGATTTAAGAGTGTATGTAGAAGAAGACACTTTACACACTGCACTTTATCGCAAACCTACCGTGGGAAACTCAATCCTGTATGCTGGCAGTTATCATCCCCGGAGTGTAATTAATAATATCCCCTTCAGGGAATTTCTGAGAATAAAAAGAAATTGCTCCACTCACCAAGAGTACAGTACAGCTAAAGGAAAAACAAGACAAAGATTTCTCAAAAGAGGGTACTGCAAGGGAATTTTAGACAATGCAAAGAGAAGGAGTGATGCAATACATCGCAATCATCTCCTAGTTGAAAAAGATGGGGAAACGGAATCAGAGAGGAGAGAGTTGCAGGAAAATAATAAAGTAAGAGTGATCACAGACTACACAGATAAATCTTCGGAATTGTTCCAAATCCTTAGAAGGAATTGGTGCATCCTGAAGTCTGAAAACGTGATCGGCAGCCTTATATCAGATGCACCACTGATAACGTACAGAAGGGGCACCTCACTGAAAGACCATCTGGTCAGAAGTCATTACAGAGCAAAACCCAACAAACGGGATCCAGTCAGAGGGTTCTACCCATGCACTAGATGCAAGGCCTGTAGAAATAGCAGTAAGGTAAAAGAATATAACATACCGGGTAGGAAAATGAAAATGCAGTTGAATAAATTTATGAACTGCAACTCTGACCATACCGTGTACTGTTTGAAATGCCCATGTGGTAAACAGTACGTGGGAAGCACCATTCACCCCACAAAGAAAAGGATTCTGGAGCACCTTCGGGCAATTACTAATAAGGATCGAACATATCCGGTTGCCTGACATTTTGAACTTGAACATAACAGCAATGGGAATCTGCTAAGATTTGTTTGCTTAGACCAGGTGGAAAGAGATGAGAGAGGTGGAGATAGGGTGAGAAAATTACGCACCCTAGAATCCAAGCATATCATTGAACTACAGAGTAAGACCCCAAGAGGCCTAAACAACGAGGAAGAAATGTGGATACATATAGGCTAAAGCATCTATGCAGACCTCATAATAAGTGTGCTTATCATTTTCTGAGGGAGCCATTCATACGCCCATTTAGGGCAGTATTCCTGCGAAAAGTGTGGGGATAATTGGCTGCTAACTGCTTAGTTAGAGCTCGACCAGAGATCTGTATATCAACTAAGACGGACAGGTTGGATATGTAAATAGAATATTGTATTGTATATCTTGCATATTGTGCATCCATCTACTAACACATAGGCAGAGGGATGCTTTCTTAACTGTGCACAGAATATGATGTATCACTGTTTTATTGAATGAGTTCCAAGGACATAGAATGTGGTAGATTAGTTTTATAAGGGAGGAACTTAAAAATCTATAGATCTTATGAGGATGAGCTCCGATACACTATGATAATGGTAGTCGTGCGACCTGGCACCTGATGTTCCTTATATCTGCTGAGTATTAGGCAACACCTCATAATCACATGGTGAGAATTGTATATACTTCATTTGCGCTATGAACATCACAATGCGACCGACATGTAAATATGTAAAAAATAAGATTTTGCCCATTCAGGGCATAATTTACAATGACAATATCATTGATTAAGTTGACCGTCATATGAAATGGAAATTAGAAGGATATACATATCATAATGACTGATATAATTAACTATGTTAAATGTATATACTTTTATCCAGGTGAAAGACAAGCCTATATTGGAGATATTATATGTTCTAAGATGGCCGCCATGTTATCTCTGTATAGACTCTGATTTTTTACTCCTTCGCTTTCACTGTCACTGACTCCCGTTTTTGAAATGCACGAACTTTATTTAAATGTGGACAGGAAGGATTTAATTGTTGACACTGAGGAAGGCGACCGTGCCGAAACGCGTCTGTCATCCTGGTTGTGGTGGAATAAACTATTGAAAGTTATAATTGCTCCAGAGTGCGCTCATAATTTTACTATTGTCAGGACGGGCGATAGTGGTTACTGGACTGATTCCGCAATCCACCTTGCGGTGAGCGGCACCCGTGGCGAGTGGCGCGATGGCAGGTGGACTGGTGTTGTGGTGTATATATATATATATATACACATTTACATGTTGTTTCATTTGACATCTGGCAAAAGCCTTTCGGTTAGAGAGTGTTGCACAAATAAAACCCCACGCTTTATTCTGAAAACTCTCTTTAGATGTGCCTCATTTTATGAGAGTGAAACCCCTTTCCAGGTGTTTTCTTGTGTGTGTGTGCCTCCGTGAGGGAGTGCTGTATTTCTATTATTTGGGAGTGCAAAGCAGGACGGGTATATGGTAGATATGAAGCATGTGGCTTCAAAGTCTACGCTGCTTGCTCAGCATTATATTAATTGCAGACACAAGTCTGCTTTCTGCAAAGAGCTAATTATGATTACACATAAGTTCAACAGATGTAGAAAAAAATCTAAAATGGTAAATTCAACTGAAAGAAAGATTTTGTACACTAGCTTCAACAAAATTTAAAATTGAGCTTTTACTTACAGTAGTAACTCTGGTATTCTTAGTGTTTCAATCGCTTTAGCTGAAATTCTCCCACAGAAAGGTAATAGAGGGGGGCGTGGCTTACGCGCTTGAACAAGATGGCAGCGGTCTACTGAGCTCCGTCTTCTCACGGAGATAATGAGGTGATTTTCAACCGTACAGAGCCCTCGTATCAGGCTCCCTAAGCTGGTCTCATCTGTCGCTGTGTCTGGCAATCATGTGTGCCATTGGGTGAGTCTCTATCTCACCTTTTAAGGAGTCTCGCCGAGACGACGCTGCTTTTATGAGGGGTGAACAGCCGCCATTTTGTCTACGCGGTGCCTGTAATTACTCCTCTCTTTGGATTTCTAATGTGGTACGCTTCGACTTGGTGAGCATTTCTTCACTTTTGACAAATTGAAAATATGTGCAAGAGAGCTCTACATGCAGTCAAAGCAGTTTAATTGTAAACGGACTTTGTTGCCTTTTCATGAGTATACTGGCAGATTACTCCAGTCGGCTCCAACGTTTCTTTGTCATGAAGTGATGACCATTATGTGCACTTGTCAACGGAAATTCTAATGTGCAATTTTGATGGAGGAGATGCAGTTTCTGAGAATGGATGGGGGATGTAATTGTCCTCATTTTCTACTAATGTTTGTCTGAGATATTTTGAATCCTCTCAGATAGCGACGCCATTTTGTCACTATACCTCATACTTCTCACGTTATTTTTCATCTGACATCCAGCATGTTACTCAATACCTGGACCTCTTATAACTGAAACATCACTCCAAGTTTCCCTCAACACTTATGCCTAACGACCTCTTTTTCATACCGTATATCATATGAGGCTTATATATGTGTCTGGACGACATCTTTGAATGGGTGCTTAAAGGGATGTGAATAATAGTATATTGTGTGATGTTTGCACATTTATAAATAAGTAGGTACCTTCATTACGCTCTGCTCCATAACCTGTTATGTTGATAAAATCTTGTCAACTGAGATTTGTTTGCGATATCTATCAACTACAGCGACTGAATCATCTTACAATTCTCTTCCATTGTTCACCTTCTTTATGGGTAGGCTTTCTACTATTAAAAAACTCCCTCATCGACAGGTACACATTGTCAAGATGGCCAGTGATTCTCTTAGTTTTGCGAATACATCTTCGTCTGGCACTAAACCGAAAAGAGTCAAGAATGACCCTCCATCTCCGGTCTAGTCGTCTCCTAATCCAGTCTTGGACTCAATCCTGGACGAATTACGTGCACTAAAACCGTTCATGAATACCACCAACAAAAAATTACAGTTTATTGAAGACCGCTGGATACATGGAGGGTAAAATGTTCGAGATGGAACAACGAATAAGCAATCTACAGGATGTGGTTACTAAAGTACCTTTGCTAGAACAGGAAATTCACAAACTCAAGCTACATACTGAGGATCTCGAAAACCGCAATCGAAGGAATAATCTCCGCCTGTACGGCTTACCTGAAAATGTTGAAGGACCTGATCTTCTTTCTTTCTTGGAGAAATTTTTACCTGATCTTCTTGACCTTCAGTCTTCTACTCCTCTCAACATCCAGCGGGCACATCATCTTGGTCGTCCTCAGCCTCAATCTAACAAACCTTGTGGCATAATAATGCTTTTCTTAGAATTCACCAACCTGATGCATGTTTTAAAAGTCGCCAGAGAGAAACGCCGTCTTACATGGTCTGGTCACAATACCTTTATGTCACAAGATCTTTCCAACGCAACCAATGCCAGACGTAAAGAATTTCTAGCTCTTCGTCCACAGTTGAGATCCATGAACATCCGATATGGCATTCTACATCCCTGTCTGTGCAAAATTACTCATGAGGGTGTCTCTCGATCATTTGAAGATCCGTCTAAACTAAGACTGTTTTTGCAATCCATTACTAAGACGCCTATGGACACAAATGTTCAACACTCTGAGGGGGATATTCTCAAGAACGTGCGATAAACATCGCCAAAATAGATTAACGCAAGTTTTCATATTGCCGTCTATGGCGGGAAAATAACTCCGCGTTAACGTCGTATTTTCAACACGGCGGTAACATGCGCTAGTCTCCCGATAACGCGTCAAATGTCCGCAATAACATTACCGGGACGGCGATGAAAATCCAAACCTGAACGCGAAAAAATGGGCCCAACCGCGATAAGACAATCAGCGAAAAGCAGCGCCAGGCCTGCAAATCACACACGTCAGGCGGGAAAAATCACTACAAAAGCAGAAAAAAACCCCACAAACATTGGCATTGGCAACAAAAAATGCAACATGGCAGTCCATCCTGGACAAGGTGAATGCAGTCGGAGTGCTGAGGAGGACAATGGAAGAGCTCAAGAGGCGCTGGAATGATGTGAAGCGCAAGACCAAGCAGAAACTCGCCAACAACCAGAAGGCAGCAATGCAGACTGGAAGTGGGAGTCCAGCGCCACAGGAGAAGCTGGATGAGATGGAGGAAATGGTGTCATCAGTGGGGAGACGGTGGCAAGAGTTGGGGGACCGGACACTGCTCAACATGGCCTGACACAACAGCAACAGGGTGAGTAACGACCAGGGACTGGGGGGACGGGGGAGATGGGCACAATGGCACACATGCACAATTAAGTACAGCACAGTGCACACCCACAATGACTCTGGATCATGTCCCTGATCCCCTTGGCACACTGCAGCACACCTAGAAACAGCAAGTAGGCCCCCGTCGACTATGTGCCCAGAGGGGGCCCTTCCCACACATCACCAATCTCACAACCAACCCATGCACATGTGCCAAACCCAGCAAAGCGGCGTGTCTGTGAGCCACACTGACAATGCAAGTGACACTGCATGACGATTAGCATGGCTGCAGTCCGATCATCATGACATGGTGCATGCCACCACACTGAGGTGGCTGAGTGTGGACCACATCCGTAAAGGAGCAGGTCACACTCTGACACATCCACCTGCACAAACAACCCCTGACGTCAACAACACATCTGCGGACAAACCATGCCCCAGAGTCCCAACTCCCACCAAGACCCAAATTCACCCAAGTCTGCAACATCTCAGTACTGTATGGGCACAGAAGTCAAAGGCACACCGCCTGAAAGGGACAAGGGGCAGCAAAATCAGAGCTGCAGGGGCGACTCTCCCAAAATGCAGCACACACACATGACATTCAGAGCACATCAGCATCGACAACAATGTGGTACAAACTGCAACACGTTTACAACAGGACAGAGGACACAACAGGTGCCGCTTGTGTGTAGAAACTGGCCAAGCACATTTGGCATAGCAGGGAAATGTGAGATGTCAATGTACAAGTACAAACACATATCCGTGATGTTGACGAAATGTCCACTGTCCCGCATCAAATAGGCAGCTCCTCCTGAACAGTCACAATGTACATTGTCATGCAGTCTGCATGTGAACTTGTACAATGTGTCAACATACATGTGAACACAATGTAACACTGCATCTCCCTTCACATTGCAGAGGGAGCATCAACACCTCCTGCAGAGCAGCCCCAACAACTCTTCACTGATGACGATGAGGACATTCCCAACATCGACCCCGAAGCCCTCCAAATCCTCATTGACAGCTTCGGCACCCCACCTCCAGGAGCAGGGCAGCCCAGATGCATCGAGGAGACCCCACCCCCTGCACAGACCACACAGCAGGAAGCACCTACCACCCCGGCTGTCTCCCAGGACCCCCACGAACACCACATGGCCTTCCAACGCCGTGTGTTAGAGGTCCAGGAGAAGATGGCTGATCAGGTGCGGGTGGGGTTTGACCTCATGGCAGCCAAACTTGATGCCATACATGGGTGTCTGATTCCCATCAGGGACCACTTACAGTCCCTAACGGACACCCACAGTCTGCTCCATGCTCGCCAACGATCCATGGCTGACATCGCTGGAGTCATGATACTGAGACAAGAACAACTGTCCAGTCAGAGTGGCTCCAGCGATGTCAGCCGGGAGTTGGGACACATGCGGGGGCTCATGGAGAACATGGAGCGGATGACGGGGGAAAGAATGGCTGCCACGGCTGCACACCAGCGAGTTGTGGCTGGGACCTTCCATGCCCTGCAGCACATCGTCATGGCATTGCTGCCTCAAGGTCTTGCGCAGATGAATGCTGCTGCTGCTTCTACATCCACATCTCCGCCCCCTGATGTGTCAGTGCCTCACAGTGCGGCAGGCAATCCACCTCCGGCCCCCGATGTGTCAGTGGCACACAGTGCAGCAGGCAATCCACCACCACCCACGTGTGAGGCACATGTGACATCAGAGGACGAAGATGCGGGTGAATCAACCTTATTGGTAAGGAGGAGGCAGTAGCATTCATCTCCGCCATATGGCCTGTTTCTGCTTGGTTCTGCCCTTTGCATCATCACCTTCCACTGTCCCCCGATACACTCTACGACACTCACCTTGGACCGCGACATGGACTGGCATTTTCTGTTTGGTTACCAATGACACAGCGATCAGACTGCGGACTGAACTCTTCCTCTTCCGATATACTTGTCATTCCCTGAAGGACTCTGGCTGGCCCTCCACGGGCCAATAATGTGAAGTGGGGTTTGCATGGCCCTGTACTGCTCCAGCTGCAACACTCCACTGGATGTGAATTAAACATTCAGAATCGCACAGATGTTTCATGTCTTTGATCATTCAAGTATGAGAGCATGGATGAATGTAGGGTCAGTGATTCCCCCTTACGTCCATGTTGCTCATGTCATGGGACTTGAGTCACAGGGTGCAACATTGCCGATTGCGGTCCGGGTGGCGTAGACACTACAACAGAGACCCAAGCATCAGTTAGTTCCTTGTCCAGCCCAGAACTGAAGCACGCCCAGAGCCCCGGGCTCATTGTTCCCACCCCTACGCTGGCCTGCCATACGCCAGGCCAGTCCACTCCGCTTACGCTCAGAGGGGGGGACGACAAAGCTACATGTCCCAGGTCTTCCCTGTAGTGATCTGCTGATCACTGGTCTAGTTGTCAGCATGCCACAGCCACTCCCTGAGGGCTGGTTAACACCCACACCACACCCATCCAGCACAGGCGTCACAGGACATATGACGCTGCCAATAAAAGGGGCCTAGCACATCACATTCCCCACTGCCGGAGATGACATGATGGCGTCTGCACCACGAGACCCAATCATAAAGGGTCCATGACTTGTGGCGCACTGGGTTAGTGGCACCCGATGCACTGCGGCCGGCACTGGCCTACCGCCACGTGACGATGACTTGCGGTGCACAGGGTTAGTGGCACCTGCTGCACTGCGGCTGGCCGGGGCCTACCGCCACGTGACGATGACTTGCTGTGCACTGAGTTGGTGGCACCCGATGCACTGCGGCCGGCACGGGCCTACCACCACGTGATGATGACTTGCGGTGCACAGGGTTAGTGGCACCCGCTGCACTGCAGCTGGCAGGGGCCTACCGCCACGTGACGATGACTTGCATTGCACAGGGTTAGTGGCACCTGAAGAGCTGAGCGGGTGTGCAGCCTGTGATGATGCGTTGGCCTCGATGCGGCGTCCAGCGAATCAAGACTCAAATTGAACAGTGTGCCCTGCTGGACCGCAGTGTACGCGCAGGCAGCAGTCAGCACACACATGACTCCACGGTGCGGTGCCGCAGGGTGCGCTGGGGGCCTGTGGTGCGGAAACCAGCGACCGGCTGAGGAGGTTGCAACGGCACGTGGAGGGCCCTCTTGGAGACAATCCGGTGGCGGCAGGTGAGCATTGTGGCCTGGGTGCGCAGGGGCGGCCAGTCATCGCTGGGTGGCAGACCGGTCTGGGGACCAGGGCTGGGGTGCAGCAGGCGCACAGGATCGCGCAGGCACCACCGGTCACGGCGGCGGACTCGTGGCTGGGTGGGGGGCGCCGCCCTTGCTGACACGACCCTGCATGCGATGATCGTGATGTGCGCGGGTTGGTTTGGGACGTAGCCACCTCGTCTCCAGTGTGAATCTGCCCGTTGAAGGTGGCCGGCCACGTGTATGTAGGCCTATGGACAGGTTGTAGCGGAGACTGAGACACACGCAGTATACACTTTGGTGGTGGATTTGTGACGTGTGCATTCCCACAGTTGTGAGTTGGGGGATTGTGGAGTTGAGGTGTGTGGTGTGTTCAGTTGGTACTTGCCGATGGGCAGTGCATTTCCATGGGGGCCATCCTCAAAGCGCTGGTTGGTGGCGGACTTGCGGACATGTGGGAATCATGCACACTGCCTGGGGAGTTTGCGACGACATTAGTGGACAGGCCACGGTGGTCCACTTTTGTATGCATAGTGATGGCATGCGTGTGGTTGCTGTTGCGGTGATTGTGTGCAGTGTTGGCAGGGGCACAAGTCATACACGTGTGCTGTGAATTGCCCCAACACGTGCGTGATGCCAACTATGGCGTAGTTCCCTTGCGTGGTCTCAAGATGTTCCTGCGCAGTGTGGGGGGAGTGAGGGGCAGGGGTATCGAGCTGACACACACCGTGATGCTTTCAGGTATGATGAGTCCTGCATGATGTGACCGTAACAGCAGTTCATGTGGTCGTTACCTTCCTCTTCATTCCTACGATGGTTACGGCCACACGAACTTCTATTACGGTCTTCTCATGCATGGTTTGTCATGCCTGTGAGCATTCCGGTTTGTCCAAGTGCAGTACACTGTACCAGATTAGGCATGTGACTATACGGAAGCTTGACCATTGTCACCATTTCTCCCACAGGTTTCTGAAGACATGTTGCCCTGTTGAAGTTCCCCGTTGAGAATGGAACGCGTTGGCTGAGCTTTTCGTTTTGTTTGTTTGTGTATTTGTAATAAAGTTCTGTTTTTACACTACTGTTGACTACTGGACTTCATGACCTGGTGCACCCACATTTCGGTTACTACGATCTTGGGTCTGGGGCACGGAGGCGTCTAGCACGGCTGGCGTTGGGGTTGGTTGCGCAGGTACACTACGAATTGGAACTATCGTGTGGTGCGGATACAGGGGCCCGCTGTTGCTTTTGTGGACATGCATCCATGACATATGTGAGGGAGTTTGATGGGGCTGGCTGTGAGACTCCTCCGACTCCGGCAGTTGTTGGTTGGAAGGTACCAGTGGCCAACAGGTGCAGCACAGCCAGCAGCTTTGTCTGCGGGGAGATGTAGGTTGTCCGCTGTGTTGGTACCGTCAGCCTGTGGGCAATGTGGGTCAGGATGCGGTGGATGGTTGTCCTTTTGAGCCTGTGTTGGCCAATGGCTTCCTCTGGCATTGAGTCTCTGGGGCTGGTGCATTTTAGGGTCGTCCGCTGTCCTGCACTGCCTAGGTGGTAATCCGGGGGGTGGTCCGGGGGGGGGGCTGGGAGTGGTGGCGGTGGGTGTTGTGGCCCTCTTGGTTCTCCAAGCTGCATGATCATTGGCTCCATGGCATCTGTTGGTCTTCAGATGTGGCTCTGGGCTGGGCCCCCTTTCATACTGCAGGTAGTCGTCCTGCTTAACACCAGCAAAAGGCAGGTGTTAAATCCCTGCTGCTAACGCGCCTTATCGCCTGTTCTTGGTTCACATCGCAGATCTGGCTGGTCGTTGAGAATATCGCGAAGTGGTGTTTTCGTGTGTTTTTGCATGGGAACGCCTACTCTGCATATCATTAGCGTTAGTTGTCGCACTCATCCGTGGCGATGTTTTTTGCGGCAGCTATCGCTGGTAAACTGGCGATATCGGCAGTTTGCACCAGCTTGAGAATAGGGCGATAAATCTATCGCCACTTTTGCGGCGCTAAAGTGCCGATAAATCGGCGATAAGTCCTTGAGAATATGCCCCTGAAACTGTTAAATTAATTAATACTTATAGATATTTCTTTTACTTACTCTCTGCTTTTCAAATGTGGGTTATACGGTCTAATTATTTTCTACCTCTTTTAACTTCCTCTTTCTCCGTTGTTATTCTTGTTTCCGAGTGCAAACATGCCCATTTCATGTTACTTACTCCTTTTGTTTCAGATCTGGCTTTATGTCTTTGATCTGTCTCTCTTTTTCTATATTCCTCATATTCTCTTTTCATTCTCTCTAACCCTGTACCCTCCCTATTACTCCCCTACTCTTTTCATACCTCATATTTCTTATCCTTACACTCTCATGAATGCATATTTACTCTACCTTCTTGTGTGCCTATTAATTTCATCATGTTATTTGTTTTTTGATGATTTGTGTCTTTTTGTTCCCATTGTTATCCCTGCAGTTCGTCATCAATGTGCCTGTACCCCTGTTTCTTAAACATTAACATGTTCAATGTTATATCGCGGAACGTTTGTGGTCTGGGTCATCCTGTCAAGCGTCAAA
Organism: Calotriton arnoldi; assembly: GCA_963921515.1. Classification (NCBI taxonomy): domain Eukaryota; kingdom Metazoa; phylum Chordata; class Amphibia; order Caudata; family Salamandridae; genus Calotriton; species Calotriton arnoldi. The sequence goes on along the minus strand of CAWUFW010004989.1, from coordinate 1,374,940 downwards.
AGGTACTTTCTCATTTATCAAAACTTAAATGCCAGATTGCCTTCCAGCAAGAAACCCATTGCAATGATGTTGAAACACTCAAGCTCAAACGTCAATGGGTGAGTCAGGTTGTTTTCTCTCCAGCTGTTAACCGTAAGGGTGGCGTTGCTATCCTTTGTCATAAATCTTTGAATTTACAGATTGTCTCTACTGAAAATGATGCTAGTGGACGATGGGTAATACTTAATGCTATGGTCCATAATAAACAGGTCACCTTTTTTAACATTTATGGACCAGTTAAGTTTGATCCTGATTTTTGGCATACTATTAAATTTAAATTATCCTCAATCGCTAACCCTAATATTATTGCTGCTGGAGATTTCAATAATTGGATGGATCCCTTTTCCGATAGAAAATCAGATTGTAAATTTAAACCAGATAAATCACATAAAGCATTTCAAGCTGCTATTGCCTCTCGTCCACTCTATGATGCTTGGAAAACTAGTAATCCTGATAAACAGGAGTTTACGTTCTTTTCAAATGTTCATCATACCATGTCTCGCATCGACTATATTTTGATTTCAAAACCTTTACTCCCTACACTCCAAACTTCTGAGATTGGCTCTATTTTCATTTCTGATCATGCCCCTGTTTCAGTCTCTTTTGATGTATCCCTTGTTACTCCCAAACATGCCAGATGGAGATTCAATAACTCCTTATTATCTGATCAAATTTATATTTTAGATGCTACCTCCTTTATAAAGGAATTTTTCCAATTTAACAAACCAAATGATACCTCTGTTCATAATAATTGGGATGCCTTTAAATCTTCTTTCTGAGCTTTCACCATCGCTTACACTGCCAGGAAGAAAAAATCCTTAAACTCCCAATACCTCTCCACTCTTAAACATATTAAAACTCTTGAACACGCTTACTATACCTCTAAATCTCATGTTCACCTTCGGGACCTCTTCAAGGCTACATCTGATTTAAACAAATTAGCTACAATTGATGCTTGTAATATTCTACTCAAAATAAAATCCAAATATCATGGGGGTCAGAACAAAGGGGGTAGAATGTTGGCCAATTATTTAAAAGTTAAATCAGAAAGGAAAACCATTGGACCTATTCGTAATGCCCTCAATAACATTTTACTACACTCAGACCTAGAAAATGTCAATGCATTCCAGACCTACTATCACTCATTATACATGGATGATACCCATCCCTCCGACAATAATATTCAGACGTTCTTTGATGATCTCCCTCCACCTCGCTCTATACCAGATGCTATGGCCCTATTGGAAAAAGATATAACTCTTCAGGAGATTTTAGGTGCAATTAAATCCTTAAAGAGAGCTAAGGCTCCTGGCCCTGATGGTTTTTCTATTGAGCTCATCTCTTCTTTTTCATCTATTTTTGCTCCACACTTACATGACCTCTTCTCCTCTTTTCTTTTGAATTCCAAACCTGAAGGTTCCTTCCTTGACGCTCTCATTGTAATCATTCCCAAACCTGATAAAGATCACTCCCTTTGTCAAAACTATCGCCCAATTTCATTAATTAATTATGACTGTAAAATTTTTGCTAAAATCCTTGCCTCGAGACTAGAAGATTGTGGCATCTGCTTACATCTGTGGCTTCTTACCGAAGTCATGGTTACCAAAGAATGTAATGTCACAATGCCTTGCTTCAGCTTACTTAGCATTAGTTAGAATGTTACTGTTTGAAGAATGAACAGGAGTAGAGATTGAACTGTTGCCCTGCCTGGATGGGATCTTCTTACTCTGCAATAAACCTACATCTTTCTACTTCAAACCTGCCTTGCGTGATCCTTCTACCTGAACCACTGGATCTTACACTGGCGTAGTCTGCAGCTTCAATCTGGAAAGAAGATCTCAACAAGTTTCCTCATCTTCAAGGGTATTCATTTCGTTTTAAAGCTTCTCAGCTTTCAACTACAAGGTACTGTTCATTTTTGTTGTTTTTATATTACAACAAATGGATCCCAACCATTAAACTGAGGCATTCCAAGAAAGATTTATTTTTGTTTTAAAATCTTAAGTTTTACTTTGCCCAGAGCCCTGCGCTTTACTTTGGGGTTCAGTGCGACTTTGACTCTGTGTCAAAATCCTGCAGTGTTACTGGCCCTGGCCTGCGCATTGTCTAAATCCTTCAATTCACGTGATTTACCTCCGCCATTTCAACCACCTGAGACTGTTCGCTGTCTGTGTTCCACAGTTATGCCTGGCGATGTGTTACTTAAACACCCGTTTACCGCAGGCATGTGAAATACTGTTCGGGTGCACATGTGTTTATGTGGGATTGAATTTTGTACATTTGGTGGTTTAGCAACAAAGGATTTCTGTTGGTGCTGCATTCGAGCAACTTTGTCATCCGCGCTGGATTCATCGCGCGCTCCCATCTGCTTATTTTTAAATATGCGCTTGTTTCACACGCGCACATACTTGCCTGTTGCATCTCTCATTGTTCTACCCTCGCGCAAGTCTAATGGATCCCTCATCTCGCCATTCACGTTGTGGAATCTTCACGCGTCTTCCCTGAAGTGAGGAAGCACGTCATCGCGCACCTGGCGGATCCACGTCATCGCGCGCACGGTGTTTCCTTTCAGCCGCCATGTTGTGATTGGCTTCTCCAGTGATTACTAGGTTGGTGCCTAGCAACGTCTCTTTGGTGACAGTTTTCTCCGCGATACCAGCCATGAGTATTGCGCTTCCTCTGTGATGCGCACACATGATATTGTTTGCCTTCAATTTTGCGCATACACTGTGATGTGCACACATGATATTGTTGCTTTGGCTTCACAATTATTCAGCACAATTGCTTCGCGCTGGGAATCACACTAAATTATTCATGCTGATGAGCACAGCTTTGTTTTTAACGCTCATCATTTACCACGAGTATTGCGCTTCCACTGTGATGCGCACACATGATATTGTTTGCAATCAATGTTGCGCATACACTGTGATGCGCACACATGGTATTGTTTGCTTTGGGTTCACAATTATTCAGCACAATTATTACTTTGCACTGGAATCACGCTAAATTATTTACGCTGATGAGCACAGCTCTTCTGCAAGTTGAAATGCACGTTGCGTTCCAGTACCTCTAGGAAGCATTATTCACGCTGATGGGCACAGTTCTGTTTCGCTTCTATGCTCATCATTTACGCTGATGAACACAGCTGTTCTGTGTTTGTAAGCTGAAATACACGTCACTCCTGTTCTGTGCTGGTTTAATATTTCATTTTTCTAACACCTTTGCATCATACATTATTCGCTTACTTATTTATTTTCTCTCTTGATTCAAGCAATGCAGAATGTCACAGCTCCTTCTTTTTTCCTAGTGTCACCTGGGGAGCCTCCCATCAAATGGCAGAAATGGAAGAAAGTGTTTGAACGTTACGCTAGGGTCTGCGGGACATCACTCAGTGCGGAACAAAGGTCTTCATTGTTATTGCACTGTTTAGGGTCTGAGGGCCAAGAAGTTTATGATCATCTCCCTGAACTAAATGACTCTGAGTCTCAAGGTCTCAATGAGTATGAAATCTGCATTAAGAAATTGGACAAACATTTCCTTCCCAAGGTTAGTACGATTTTGGAAAGGTACCAATTTGCCAAGAGATTACAGACTGAAGGAGAGTCTATTGAGACTTATGTAACTCACTTGAGAAAACTGGCGTCTTCATGCAAATTTGCTAATCTCCTTGATGAAAGAATCAGAGATCAATTTATGGTGGGATGTAATATTGAGAGAGTCAGGGAAGAATTATGGATGCATGATGAACCATCTCTGGATGAAGTGTTACAGGTGGCAAAGCGTGTTGAGCACTCTTTGAAGCGTGTTGAAATTATTAAAAATGATAAAAACCTGTTATACAAGCGATAAACACAGATGTTAAGAAACCTGCAGAGGGTGCTGAGGTTAAATATAAACCTACTATCAGAAAGTGCTATAGATGTGATAAGCCTGGGCATTTAGCAAACGATAAGAATTGCCCTGCCTTGAAAACTGTTTGTTTGAAATGCAAAAGAAGGGGGCACTTTTCTAGTGTCTGTAAGTCGAAAGTAACCTTCTCTACTAAAGTGAGATGTGTTGATACAGAAAATATCTCAGAAGAGGATTTCGTTTGTGGGCAAATTGTTGTTCAGGTTGATGATTTGGGGAATAACACTAAGTCATGTCCTATTGACACTATTCTGGAAGAAGGAGAACCAACTAAAGTCCTATTTGACTCTGGGGCCAAAATTACATTAATTTCAAAAAATTTCTTTCTCAACAAGCTTGCCAACAGAGTTACATTGAACAGACCTGATATTAAGCCGCTAGCATATGGGGGTGAGCCTATACCTCTCAGAGGTTATTTCACTGGGCTCATCGAGTATGAGCAACGCTATACATCTGGTAAAATATACGTGTCTGAGAAGGGTGACAGCATTATTAGTTGGTTTCACCAAGGTGACTTAGGAGTAATGCTCGACCCCAGTGGTGAAAATCCCATTATTCTTAAGGATAAGAATGTTGTTCAACATTCCCCTTCTCTCTGCACTGTCTTTACAGATAACATTAAAGAAAAATTTCCTAATGTTTTTAGGGAAGGGCTTGGTTGCTTAAAGGATTTCAAAGTTGCAATACGCCTGCGAGCTGGTTCTCAACCTTCGTGTTCAAAATTAAGGAATGTACCTTTAGCTGTTAGAGAGGAAATGGGAAAAGAATTACAAAAACTAAAGGATGGAGGTATAATAGAGGAGGTTGAAAGCACTGAGTGGCTCGCCCCGGTGGTTGCAGCTCGAAAATCCAACGGAAGTCTCCGTCTCTGTGTGGATTTGAGACAACTCAATAAAAATGTCATAGTGGATCATTATCCACTACCCAATATCTCAGAAATTGTGGTTTTACTGGATGGTGCCAAGGTGTTCAGCACCATTGATCTCACGTCAGCATACCATCAGATTCTACTTGATGAAGCCTCAAGAGATCTCACAGCCTTTGTAACTCCTTTTGGAACCTTCAGGTTTGTGAGGATGCCGTTTGGCCTTGTGTCGGCGGCATCCGTTTTTCAACGGGTTATGGAGAAGGTTCTTAAGGGTTGCAAAGGAGTGTGTATTTATCAGGATGATATTCTTGTTTTTGGTAATAATGATGAACAACACAGTCTTCATCTTTTTGAGGTGTTAAAAAAGCTGGATGAGGCAAATTTGACCATTAAGGCTGAAAAGTGTCATTTTGGAGTCTCTACCATTAATTACTTGGGTCACTCCATTTCAGGTGATGGAGTCTTACCAAAATCTGATCTAGTAGACACTATCACTCGCATGTGTGCACCGAGTTCGAGGGAAGAGTTAATGAAATTTCTTGGTATGATAGAATACTATAATAAATTCATAGAGAATTTTTCAGCACAAAGTGCCAATATGAGACAACTACTCAAAAAGGGAAGTGAATTTGTGTGGGATGATGCGTGCGAACATGAATTCAGTATTTTAAAACAAAGGCTCAACTCAGCTCCGTGCTTAAAGAGTTTTGACCCTTGTAAAGTATCTTATGTCACCACAGATGCCAGTCTTAAAGGTCTAGGTGCGGTACTTCAACAGCAGAGTGATGATGGTTTGGTAACAATTATGTTTGCGTCTCGTGGCTTGAAAGTTGCAGAGTCACGTTACTCAGTCATTGAGCGTGAGGCGTTAGGTGTTTTCTGGGCCATAAAGAAATTTAAAAAGTTTTTATGGGGGACAAAATTCATAGTCAGGACTGATCACAAGCCCCTTTGTGATTTTTTTTTAAAAAAAGGTATTGATTCTGTCTCCAGCAGATTTACCAAATGGGTGGTTGCCTTACAGGAATTTGAGTTTGACATAAGGTACATACCTGGTGTGGATAATGGTGTAGCTGACACTCTATCCAGACTTGTGGACGCTGTGGATGATACTGAAGCATCAGATGTTGATTATGATGAAGATATTCATGTGTGCGTGGTTGATGAAGAGATTGTCTCTCACGATGACTGGTGCAGTGAACTCTCCTCTGATTCTTCTCTTACTGAAGTGATATCTCTCATTAATAAAGGTTGGCATTCAAAAAGACAAGCCTCAGATGATAGTCAGAAATGTTGGGGTGTGAAGGACGAATTAAGTGTTTCCGGCGGACTTCTCTATCGAGGTACGAGATTGATTCCTCCCCTCAACCTCCGATCCAAGCTGGTTGATCTATCGCATTTATCTCATCTGGGAATGTCCAAGACCAAGGAGAGACTTAGGATGTCATACTGGTGGCCTGGAATGGATCTGATGGTTGAGAGACTTGTTAGAGATTGTGTGGAATGTTCTCTGTGCGACAAGTCCAAGATGGTGAGAGTGCAACCCATGGTAATAAGGAAGTTGCCAAATGGTCCATGGAAGGAAATAGCACTTGACATTTTGGGGCCTATCTATGGGAATGGACAGCAGGTTTTTGTCATCGTTGCAATAGATATGTATTCAAGGTGGCCAGAAGTTTGCTTCACGTGTTCCATAGAGACTAAAAAGACAATTGATTTTTTAGAGAGCCTCATATCTAGAGAGGGTCTTCCCAACACCATTCTAACGGATAATGGTGTTCAGTTGGTGTCCAAAGAGATGGAAGAGTTAAGTAAACGTGGTCTCATACACAAAAAGTGTTCCTTATATCACCCCGAGACCAATGGAATGATTGAGCGCTTTAACCGGGTTTTAAAGGAAGTGATTACCTTGGCTAAGAGTTCTGGGTTAGTTGGAAAAGGAGGTTCTCAAGAAAGTTCACATGTATAGATTGACTCCACATAGTACTACAGGAAAGTCTCCTTTTGTCTTGTTCAAAGGCAGAACTCCGTGTACGTTGGTGGAACCACCTTGGGTGCAAGAATTGGAGAAAAAACCTGGTGGAAGTTCTGACAGAGACTTGTGGCGTGAGAGAGAGATTGAGAAAGCTTTTGTGAGGAAGTCTCTGCTTGACTCTAGAAAAGCTGTTAAAAGTACCAAAGTTAACATTGGTGATTTGGTAGTAATAAAGCAACCGGGTTTTGAGTGGGAAGTTTTCTAAACCCATCAGAGTGCAATAAACCTACATCTTTCTACTTCAAACCTGCCTTGCGTGATCCTTCTACCTGAACCACTGGATCTTACAAAGATGTTATACCCTTACTAATAAAATCTGATCAGTCTGGTTTTGTTAAAGGTAGGCTTACCTCAGACAATGCCAGAATGTTCTCTAATATTCTTGCTCTGGCGAAACGATTTCCTGATCCTTTAGCTGCACTATCTCTTGACGCTGAAAAAGCTTTTGATCGTATAAATTGGCATTTTATGTTCAAAACTCTTCACTGGTTTGGTTTAGGCCCCAAATTCATTTCGTTCATCAAGCTATTGTATTCAGAACCTCGTGCATGTGTCTCTGTTAATGGTCTTTTATCCTCTTATTTTGTTCTGCTTAGGGGCACAAGGCAAGGTTGTACCCTCTCTCCTCTTTTATTTCTTTTATGTCTTGAACCTTTTCTTGAACGTATTCGTTGTAATACTTTGATAACTGGCTTCCAACACAACTCTCATGAAATTAAATTATCTGCTTATGCAGACGATATTCTGATTTAGCTGTCGAATCCCTTAACCTCCCTGCCTCCCTTTCTACAAGAAATTGACCTATATTCGAAAATATCTGGTTATAAATGAAACTTCTCTAAAACTGAGATTTTACCCTTAAATTCCTTATGCTATCAATTCATGTTTTCTGATACTAACTTTAAATGGTGTCCTTCTAAAATTAAATACCTGGGCGTCTGGTTTTCCCCTACCATTCCTCACACTCTCTCCCACAATTTAACTACTTCAAAAACCAAGATTCAATATTTATTCTCTTCCTGGTCCCCCCTCTTTTTGTCTTGGTGGGGTAGACTGGATACCATTAAAATGATGATTGTTCCACTCATTCTATTCTTACTTTCTATGTTACCCTTTAAAATTCCTAATTACTACTTTAATCAAATCAATTCCCTGTGCACTAAATTTCTCTGGAACAACAAACCTGCTCGTATTGCTTTAGCTAAATTAATCAAACCAAAAAACGAAGGAGGTGTACGATTACCTAATTTTAAATTATATCACATTGCTTTCTTAATTAGACAAGTTTATGCATTGAATAGACAATACCATAATGAATCGGTACCTAGCTGGATCACTTTTGAACGCTCCTTATTACACGAATTCTCTTTTTACGACACTTGTTTTATGTCCAATTGCACTTTTATTTCCAAGCATTCTATTTTAAAATACTCCCAACATCTGATACACTCACTATTTACAGAAGGCTCTAATTTTTATCAAGCTTTTCTTGCCTCCTCTATTTGGTACAATAAATTTATTAAGTTTCGCCATAAATCTTTCTATTTCAAACACTGGAAAGAGAAGAATATTATATATGTATCTCATAATTCTGTTATACCCTTCAACACACTACAAGAATGTTATGATCTACCTTCTCACTGTTTATCCCAATATTGTCAACTCTCACAGGAACTTCAATTATTTTTATCAACCAAAAATGGTCCCCCCAACATTACTCCATTTATTCCCTTGACTCCTTTGTATAATATCACTCCTGATTCTAACCCGAAAGCCTCCCTTATATATAAACTCCTATCCACTCCTAATCCTGCAAGATCAAAATCATCAATTGAAATAGCTTGGGAACTAGACCTGTCAATGACCCTCTCAATTCAGAAATGGGACAAATTATGGCATAAACGTTTTACCACTTCTAGAGCTGTTAACATTACTCAATCGCTATTTTTCCTTTATAATAGAGCAGTTCAAACACCCGTATTTATACACAAGATCAACCCCTCTTCCTCTCCGCTTTGTTGGTCATGTCTTTCCTCTAATTGCTCATTACTTCATTTGCTATATCACTGCCCTGATGTGTTTAAGTTCTGGACATCTGTGCGGTCTAAATGCTCTAAGATATTTCTCATCAATATTCCATTGTCAATTCAAAATGTTTTTCTTGGATCCATGTCTGTTGACTTGCACGACGTCTCGGTGAAGTTAAAACTATTTGACCTTTTTATTGCTCTTGCATTTAAAGTTATTCTTACTTGTTGAAAAGACAATTCAAAAATTTGTATGTTAACATGGTGGAATTTTATTTGTAATGAACATAGAATTTCTACAGTTTCTCTACTTCTCTACTTCATCAATATCTCAAAAAATCAAATCTGATTTACTTTGGTTACCTTTTACTACTTTTCTATCTACACATTCATCTTTACACTAAGCACCTCTCCATTATTTCCTTTCCCTTTCCCTTTTCATTTCTATCTCCTTCCCTCTTTTCCTTTTCTGCTCTTTTTCTCTCTTCTTTCTTACTTTCTTGCTACTTTTAAAATTATATAAATAACTAATAATTAATAAGTACCCTAATCTTTCTCTTCTTCATTTTGATCTTGTGCATAAGGCTATATTTTCCTGTTACATTTCTTAACATGTTATCTTTCTTCCTTATGCAATTTGTATTCTTGGTACTTTTTCTTTTACTCAATAAAAATTACTTAAAAAGAAAAAATAAAGGTAATAGAGCTGGTGTCCGAGCACTGCCACTTTAATACATTTAAAAGTGAGCCATGGACATTCATCGCACGAAGCAGATTGTGTGGGTGGCTCCGCAACAGTAGAGACTGAATTGCACAGTGAGAAGGTGTGATTTTTGCTTCCCAACTGTCTGAGAACTGGCACCACTGGTCTCCCCAACATTGTTGTAATTGCCTCATGTGGAGATGGTAGTTCTGTACTAGGAAAAAGCATTATGTCTTTAGCCCAGAAGTGACAAGATTTGTCTAGCTGTCAGGAAGCGTGCTTTCAGAAGACTGCAGCACTCCAGATGGATAAGTAAAAGTCTGTCTTCTGAAGGATACACATTTGCTTGTAGGCTATCCAGAACAGCTCCATGAGAGTGCAAAGATTGTACTGTGATTGGTGTTGATCTGCTGTATCTGCAGGACATGCAGCACCAATAGATTGAGAGTGTGTAAAGTGGGTGAAGTATGAGTAAAAAGCAGCAGAGGCAAGAAGTTCCTTTTCTTTTAAGTTTATCCCATTAAATGCAGGAACCCACGGGAGTGCGTCCTCGCCCGATGCCTTTCCATCTTCAACTGCCTAGCAGTAGCATTTGGAACACACCCGACGAGCCCCTAGATACGGGCCATAAATCAAACAACAACATGTAGGTCGCATGCACAACTGTGTGTATTAAAACATAGACAATCTTGAACACATGCAAGATAGGGAAAGGTGAATAACTAAGAAAGGACTATAAAACCAGTGTACCATCATTACATCGTCTCCCCTTCTTTGAAGCGAAAACTATTTAATAAAGATAGAAATCTCTGTACTTCAAAGGTACAGAACTATGACATGATCCTGGATACTGTAGTGCTTATTTCCAATGCGCCTTGTGAAGTGCCTGGAGTGTCTTGAGTAGGACTCAGACAAAATTCATGTTCACCTACCGTACCAGTAGATGCCAACCCAAGGTGAGAGAGGTACTAAAACCATACTTGAATCACACAGCAAGGGCTGTGCATTTCCCTAGCTTGCTCCCACATAACTTGAGTTGAACTCTGTGTATTAGTTGAATCAGCAGAAAAGAAAAAAATCTCTTTCCAATTACTGCGTCTCCTGAAAAGTTTGCTGAGTTCTGGACCCCCCCCTCGTCGTTGGTCTTTGCTTGCCCAACATAGCTACAGAACCTCTCTGCAGCTTCATCAGACGGCTGGAGTCGGCAGCTCCTAACTCCATCTGAAAACCCACTGCCTCCAAACTACACCTGTTTCTTTCATAGTCTTGCACATATAATTTATGAATGTTCACATGAGTATGTACATGTGTTCCAGTGCATGCAGAAGAATGAGATGAGTGCATTTCCATGCACACACCTACCTGCATATATATGTGCATGCACATGCATGTATTCATGTGCATCAAAGTCTATGGGCCATATTATCAAGAACGGCGATAACATTATCGCCGTTTTAGCGGCAGGAAACTGCCGCTAAAGCGGCGATAAGGGGCTTGATAATATGCTCTATAGAATTCCAATAGAAGCCCAGGTTTGATGTCCTTCACACCAGAACCTGGGCTTCTATTGGAATTCTATAGGGCATATTAACAAGCCCCTTATCGCCGCTTTAGCTGCAGTTTCCTGCCGCTAAAGCGACGATAATGTTATCGCCGTTCTTGATAATATGGCCCTATATCTTTTGTATGTGCATGTGCACTAGTGTATGTGTGCACATGTGAGTCTTCAGTTGTGTGCATGATGAACTTGTGTATTTGTATGCATAACCACGTCTGTGTGCTTGCATATATGCATGCATGTATATTAATGTGCAGTTTGTTTAATGCATATTTGTTAGATTTGGCCTTTGAGACACCTTTAGCTCCTTCACCAGACTACTGTTTTTTCTGAAAAAATAATATATAATATGCACAAAAGGAGGAGATTTTACTAGTCAGCAGGCTTTATCCATTGGTCGGTTAAATTGTCATTCTCATGTTGCTTCTGCCCAGCACAGCAGACAGCATGAAGCACCAGGTCAGCCCACTTTACCCATTAGCTTCCTTCACTTTGAGTGACTGCAGAAAGCCTGTGCACATCTGCCCAAAATAGTTGCTTTCTCGTCAGTCACAAACCTGTTTCAAAATGTGCTGTATTTTTATTTTAACATTACATACTGATTGTTTAATTTACCCATACTTTGGCTGCACAGTTAGATAATGATTTATCTTCCATCTCCTTTTTTAAAGTTGCTCTTATAAAGTTTTTAAGTGAGGTAACATTATAACTGCTTTCGGCTGTACTGCTCGTTTAGTTTGTGATTTATTCCTGTCTGCCTCACAAACAATAATGCTAAAAAATGAAAGGAGCAGCTGGGCAGCGTGTTATTTAAATAAAACACTAGAAAAACAGCAGCATCATTGATTATTTTTAATTTACATTTTTTATTGCAAGCAAATGGCAACCTGTTTTAGGTGACAGCGTATTTTCTTTTTTCCTCTTTATTTTCGTGGCATTTGATTGCAATTAAATATACATTTTCAAACACCTTGACCATTGCAACAGCCTTCCAAGTCCAGACTTATTGGCTTTGACACTGTTTGTTTCTTTTACAAGGGAAAAAGTGAAAACCCAGTGTTTCCCTGAAGTTGGTATACTAATTCTGATCGGTTTAACTTTAAACGAAAGTACATTTAGTTAATTTTGTCTTTAGACAGATACATATAAAAATGCTTAGCACATCTATAAAGAGTATTCCCTATGTGAAAGTACTGTAGGAACCCCCACATGAACATATATAGCTACTAGTTATGACTATGAACACATTGTTTATGATGGCGAACTAGTGGAGCCTTCTTGCAGAAACACCTGGTGGTGAGGGGTGTATGTGAATTTCTTGAGATAACTAGCCACTGCAATACTCTTCCGTTCCAATTAACAGCCTCCTATGTTAACCCCTCCATAGATGCCCGATTACCTATTTTTATCCACTCTTTTTTTAATCAGATGCACACGACTTGAAAGAAAAGATAAACTTGCTCAGCCATATAAAGGTTATTATAAAGAAACAGTGGTCCTGGACCAATTGTTCAAGGAAGAGATAGATTGACAAAATTATCAACTTATTTGAGCTTACATTATCAGCTCCCAAACATCTGTAAATCGTAAAAATAAATGTGCAGAAAAACCACTAAGTATTATTACAATATATTTATTTAGTCATTGAAAGGAATAATCATTAGAGGGTCAAGAAATTAGGAGAATGTTCTAGGGAACGTGTAAGAAAAAGTGCTCAAGTGTATATATAGGAGTCAAAAGAGCTCAAAGTGTGTAGAAAAGTAAAGGGCATATATTTAAAAAAACTGTACAAAACTGATATCCAATAAACAGTTAGATGCAACCTGGCCACATACAAATTATTAATTTGAATTTGTAAGGAGAGTTTCCTTAAGGCTGTAAACAGGGGTAAGGGGGAAGGGGAAATTGGTCCTGGTGCGGTAGGGGGTAGCATCGACGTTTCGATCCGGCTTATCGGCAAACGAGGGACTTTAATACCTCAGCTATGCGGATCTTCCTCAGGACAAGGGGACAGGTGAAATGACCCTCATTAATCTTGCAATGCTCAATTGAAGTCCAAAACCTGGTTACACCAATGCCCATGAAGTGGCAAGGGCCAACTAAGGACAATTCCCGTTGTCCTACCCCCTACCGCACCTGGACCAATTTCCCCTTCCCCCTTACCCCTGTTTACAGCCTTAAGGAAACTCTCCTTACAAATTCAAATTAATAATTTGTATGTGGCCAGGTTGCATCTAACTGTTTATTGGATATCAGTTTTGTACAGTTTTTTAAATATATGCCCTTTACTTTTCTACACACTTTGAGCTCTTTTGACTCCTATATATACACTTGAGCACTTTTTCTTACACGTTCCCTAGAACATTCTCCTAATTTCTTGACCCTCTAATGATTATTCCTTTCAATGACTAAATAAATAGATTGTAATAATACTTAGTGGTTTTTCTGCACATTTATTTTTACGATTTACAGACGTTTGGGAGCTGATTAATGTAAGCTCAAATAAGTTGATAATTTTGTCAATCTATCTCTTCCTTGAACAATTGTTCCAGGACCACTGTTTCTTTATAATAACCGATACCCAGGTCCAGGGACTATTTGGGAATACCCCATTGTTTATAATGGCAGCCATATAAAGGGCCAATTTTACTGACATTTTGCGCTGAGTATGTGTCACAAAAGTGACACAAACACAGCACAAAATGTTTTTTTTAGTAATTTACTTTCTAGTGCAAAACGTGAAAGTAACGCAAAACCTGGTGAAGCGCTGATTTGCGTTATTTAGCATCAAGGAGGTGTTTCATGTGTGGTACATGGGCATTCCCATTGAATCACCCATGGTTTTTGACGCAAAACCCTATCTACTAAAAATAGTAGACATGGTTTTGCGTCAAAAATGAATGCCACTTGAAAGCAGGTTGTACAAAGAGAAATGTTTTCATTTCTCCTTTCTTTTCCAACTTTGCATGTGTGCTGCATTGTACAGCTCCAGTGGCGTAGCTAGACGCTGTGCCACCCGTGGCGGTCACTGTATTTGTCGCCCGGCAGCCGCGTGCAAGAGTATTGGGGGGGGGGGCGGGGGGTGCTGGGGATTCCTGTAACAGACGCCCACCCCCTTGCTACACCACTGTACAGCACACATCGAAAGTAGGAACATTTTTATAAGTTGTCTAGGCATAGTAGTTTGGGGAGATAGGCAGGTGATTAGCCCCAAATATGAGGGTATTACATAGTAAGGTCTGGTTTAGTGGAACTCCCAAGTTTGGGACGCTTTTGTCACTGAGGTACTTGGATGGAACACTCACCAGGGCTTCCAAATGAAACTACACACCCATCTGTTCATTCATGCCTTCAATCTTTAGGTCAAAAGTGCAAAGTGGCGTTTCAACTTGTGGCAAAAGTGTAGTGAGCCTGCCATGGGCCCTGGTGTAAACAAGGAAAATATCCCACCCCACCCCCGGCGGTTAGTAAAAAAGAGACATTATAGTAGAAGCGGCCCCGTCACACCGCAGAGCTCCGTGGCCACTGCACCTGTTGCACTAGGGCTGGTTATGGTAATCATTAATTTTACAGATGTGCAGCTCGAGACAGACAGACCCGCCTCACAAGGGCACTGGCGTGTGGCCTGTGCTGACATCACTTCCCGATTCGAGGTTTCACCGCAGTTCTCTCCAGCCTTAACATGAAGAAGGTCTTAATCTTATCTGGGGTCAGTGTACACATACAGCTTTGCCCTCTTATCGGTTTTGAAGGAATCCTTGGGAGGACTTTAGAGTCTTGCACCACGTGACCCCGAGAGGTCCAGGCCTGGCAGCTGTAGTCGTCACTGGTTGTGCCAGTGCAGGGCTTTGTGACCGCCAGTGTCCAGCCTTCCCCACCAGACATGGATGCCACCGAAAAGAGGTCCAAAGGTGCCAGGCACAGGAAGAAACAGAAAGGAGAGTCCCAGAGGGCCGACGGGATGATGCCTAATGGTAGGAGAAGGCTGCCTTAATAAAACTCAGACCTCCTAGGGTGACAGCGCCTGAAAAGCCAGGATGTGATCAGATTCAGAGAAGTGCAGCCTGGTTTTAAATAAAGCCTTTATCGGCACATTCTGTTGCCTTTTAGCATAGTAATATCTATTAGGATTGCCCAACTAAAATGTGACTTGTATTGGCAGTGGAATAATGGAAGTTTGAGACCGCGCTGGCTAGCACATTCACTATGCAGATTGTGCACACATTTCTGTAACAAATGCATTATCCCACTGAGCTATCTTGTTGGCTGGAGCCAACTAATGTTAACCGGAACATCTAGTGAGTTTGGGAAAGAAGTGACCGTGGAGGGAGAGCATTAATAATATATCATGTTTTCCAACCGTATATGAGTTTTAAGGCTAGAATAGTAGTAAATATTATTCCGACTTATTGGTACTCATTTTGTCAACCTCAGAAGGTTGAAAGGCTGCGTGGAACGCTGAGATTCCAATTCATAGCCACTTCCCAAGGGACTCACAGATCTGCGGTGTTTTCCGTGCGATGAAAGACTGAGAACAGGCAAAAGAGAATGAACAAGCATTGGTAAAGTTAATAAGTCTCACCAAGGATGATGTATTGGCTTTGTCAATGTTTTTTTTTTTTAAGTCATGTGGTATGGTATGTTATGGACATTTAATTGGTTTGAAATTGTATAGTATGGTTAGGCTGTCCAGCTTTCAGTGTTTATTTGTTGTGGATTTCAGTGGTGTTTTCCAAACCCGTTGGAGCCATTGCTTATCAGGGTTTATTCAGCTGCCAAAGTCCGAAAAGAGACAAAAACTGTTTTTCCAATGTCTACAAAACATCGTTTTTTGCAGTGATTTTTGTAAATCGCATAACTCATTTGAAAAAAAAAGTAATGTAGGGCATGTAGTGTATTTTCATTGGCAGTGTGTTCCAAGGACTTATGTGAGACTGTGCTAAGTAAAGAAAGTCCATGTATTGCACTCACACTCACATCTCAGTACCTTGCAAAAGCTTTAAAATGTTGAGTTACAACAGAATAATTTGTCGCTGTGTGTTCTAAGGCACTTGAAATGACATGCTTTAAGCATGCTTGCCACTGTTTTTCTGCACTATTTGCCTGACTACATTAAGGTGGCGGTGCCGTTGTGTGGACATTCATATTTGGCAAGTGTTCTCAAAGGAAATGTCTCACTTGTAGTCCTTCATGACTTTTTAGCAGACATCACATGGTATGCTGGAACTTGAAATTTTGCCTTTAACATTGTAAGTATGGGCTCAAAACCCCAGCAGTAAAGTACCATTGGGTACAAAGCCAGGATTAACTGAAGGTATCAAACATAACAATGGGAAGGACACCTTGTAGCTATGAATTTTGTTGTTATGTGGAAAGCCTTCTCACCACTATCCCATGTACATGGTGAAAGCATTCTTTTCACAGGTACCTGTCACTACACCTTGCATTGAATGTTTAAAGCCTGGGGTGTGTGGCAGTTGGCCTGCTATCAATACTGACTTTTAGAAAAGGGGGCTGATATACCAAAGGGTTTTACCTATTCTGTGGGTAAATATGATAGTACATATTGCCCAAATTGCAAATTAGCCAGCCATTTCATCAATTAGGGAAATAATTAAACACTGCCAAAAGACTAAGGGGTCGATTCCGATTCGGGCCGGAAATTTCTCCGACCGAGCCGGACCCGGAGAGATTTCCGACCGAATCGGACCCGTGCAGTCCGACCGAACGAGTACGATGCGTCCGTATGTTATCGGACTCGAGTCGGTCGGACTCCCATTGAAGTCAATGGGAGCCGGTCGTACAACGCGTACGCGGGCTCCCATTGACTCAATGGGTGCGAGTCGGACAAGGGCGCCCCCTACAGCGGGTACGCGGCGGAGCGATTCGCGCCGTACACGCACAGGTAGGGGGACCCATGGGTCCCCCTGTGTGCGACTCCGCGCGTCTACGCGTACAGGGGGTCCGACACGGACCCCCAAGTACGGCTCCGACAGCTCTTACGAGCCGGAGTGCGCGGCTCGGTCGGACTGCTCGCGGCGCGCATCGTACTTACCCGGCCGGGAAACGTCTCCATTGCGCGGTGCGAGTCGAGTCCGAGCGAGTCGGTCGGAGCGGTTCGAGCCGGGAGCGAGTCGGTCGGAGCGGTCGGGACGCCCGGACGAGTCGGTCGGCGATTTCGCATCGTACTCGCTCGGCCGGACCCGCGTACGGTTCGGTCGGGAAACAGGGCTCTGAATCGGATCCGGTAAAGCCGAATCCGATTCGGAGCCCTACCGGCCGAGATCGGAATCGGCCCCTAAGTATGATTTTAATATTAACAGATTCTCTGCAGTGTATAAAATAATTAGATCAGACCTAAAACAGGCTTCTAAATCATGCACCTATAATCCAAGCACACAAAACTGGAAGAAACAAAGGGAAGAAGAAACAAAATAAATACAAATTACACTTTCCTTTCTTTTAATGACATTTTAGTTTGAGTCTGCAGGTGTTTATCAGTGGTTTATATGTTTTTATTGATGGGGCCTCTTTTCCTGTCAGTGGAGTTTTAGTAGTTATTATAGGTTTAAACCCAAAACAGGATAGCCTAGGTATGGTATGGCATAGCCTGTCATATAGCATGGTAAGGCCTGTGTGGTATAGTATGGGATGGCCTATTATTGTATAGTGTAATGTTGTATGGCTTGTCTTTGCCTAGTAATAAATGGTTTGGTATGGTTTGTCATTCTGTTGTATGGTATGGTATGGTATGGTATTGTTTGTCATTGTATAGTATGGTATGGTATGACCTGTTATTAGATACGATGGCATGGTATGGTGTTTTATGGTATGGCTTGTTTCTTGTCAGTGGAGTTTTAGTAGTTATTATAGGTTTAAACCCAAAACAGGATAGCCTAGGTATGGTATGGCATAGCCTGTCATATAGCATGGTATGGCCTGTGTGGTATAGTATGGGATGGCCTATTATTGTATAGTGTAATGTTGTATGGCTTGTCTTTGCCTAGTAATAAATGGTTTGGTATGGTTTGTCATTCTGTTGTATGGTATGGAATGGTATGGTATTGTTTGTCATTGTATAGTATGGTATGGTATGACCTGTTATTAGATACGATGGCATGGTATGGCGTTTTATGGTATGGCTTGTTACTGTGCGGTATGGTACAGTATGGTGTGACGTGTCATTATATTGTATGGTGTGCTATGGAATGTTATTGTATAGAATAGTATGGTAAAGCATGGCCTGTCATTGTAAAAGATGATATCGCCTGCCATTGTATAATATGGTATGGAATGGCCTATTACTGTGTACTATTGAATTGCATGGTATGACTTGTCACTGTGTGGTACGGTATAGTATGGCTCGTCGTTGTATAGAATGGTATGGTGTGGTGTGGTAAGGCCTGTTCTTATATAGTATGGTATGGCCTAGCATTGTAAAGTATGGCTGTCAATCAATCTTTCAATCAATCAATCAATACTTTATTCGGTTAAATAAAAAACACAAAAGTACATCACATGCATAAAAACAAAGATAAAAAGTAAATTTCATCATAAATACATATCTTTATTTTATAGTATGGTATTGTATGGCTTGTGATTGTATAGTATGGTATGGTATAGCCTGTTATGGTATGGTATGGTATGTCCTCACATTTTATGCTGTGGAACAATATGCACTCTTACTGTATAGAATGGTGTGGCCTATCATTGTATTGTATGGTATGGTATGCTGTCATTGTATTGTACGGTATGGTATGCGCTGTCATTGAATACTATGGTATGGCCTATCACTGTATGGTATGTTATGGTATAACGGGTCGTATGTTACGGTATGGTGTGGCCTGGGATTGTATAGTATGGTATGGCCTGTCATTGTATAGTATGGCATGGTATAGCCTGTCATTGTATAGTATGGTATGGTATATCTTGTGATGGTATGGTATGGTATGGTATGATATGGTATGGTATGATAAGGTAAGGTATAGGCTATTATGGTGTGATATTTCTGACATTGTATACTATGAAATAATATGGCCTGTTACTGGATAGTATGAGCACTCATTGTACTGTATGGTATGGTATGGCTGTCATTGTATGGTATAGTATGGTATGGTATAGTATGGTATTGTAGGGTATGGTATGGCCGGTCATTGAATAGTACGGTATGGCATATAATTGGACAGGATGGTATGCTATGGCCAGTCATTATATAGTATGGTATGGCATGCATATTTATATATATATATATATATATATATCGTTTCTTGGAAGGAGCAGCAGATGTGAGCGAGGAATTGCTATATATATATATATATATATATTATCTACTGGCGGTCGCCAGTAGATAGTTATAGTTAGGACCTATTTTCCATAGGAAATCCACGACATTCTATTTGAAATAACTCTTGCGTCGGTTGACGAATCTTCGCGAAATTTTCAAACTTTATGGCCCGCTCCGGTCCGCTCCTACCCTGAAAGTCTCAGGGTGATTCGTCAAGCGGGGGCCGAGAAAAAGGGGGTCCCAAAACGTGTTTTCCCCATTCATTTTCCCATAGGAAACTTTAGACACGGCTACAGCCCGAACTGCTGAACGGAATTACACCAAATTTGGCAAAGAGGTAGTTCTTGGTTCAGAAAGAACCCTTTTGTAAAATGGTGTAAATCTGTTCAGTAGTTGCGGAGAAATTAAAAAAATAAGAGTCCAAAAATCAATTTCCCATAGGAAACTTTATGCAAGGCTACAGCCCGAACTGCTGAACGGAATTACACCAAATTTGGCAAAGAGGTAGTTCTTGGTTCAGAAAGAACCCTTTTTGTTAAATGTTGTAAATCCGTTCAGTAGTTGCTGAGAAAATCAAAAGTAAAAACACATATATATCTGGGCGGAGCCTAACCACACATGTCATCGTGAGATCTGATTGGCTGTCAGCACTTCATCCTGGAATTGCTGGCAGCCATCTTGGGACCAATATAAATGATAGTACCCCATTGAAATGCATTGTAGTGAATCTAAGATTTTGAGGGTTACCAAAAGGAGAACTATAAAGGGTGATAACAGACTTTAGTTACATTAGAATTCATTTGTTGATGGTACCATGCTAATTTCAGGAATTGTGGTGTGTTCTAAGGTGATTTTACCCTGTGAAAAACCTTCTGCTGGGATATCATGAATCATGTTTGAGAGAAAACTATTTTCACATGCTTGTCCCATACAGTTTTGGAAGGTGCTCCAGAAGCTAAAATGAGAGCATATTTTCTGTAAATTCACATTATCTTTCTCAGTCATGTGAGAATGAAGTCTGACATTCTCAGTAAAACATGTACATCCAACAAGGGCAGAGACTGTCAGTTGATTCCTTTGTGTTCTACTGCAGCTTCCCAGAGTGTTCTAAAGAACAACTAGAGTGCTAACAGCCTTACTTGTGACAAAAGTATGGCACACCTGAAGCCATCTTAATTGGAATAAACTGGTAACACTTAAAACATTTAATTTAAAAAGGAACAAAATGATGGGGTTCATCTTGTCATAGAAATTATGGTTAGTGCTCTGGAAAGAAAAATTAGGACATGTTTCAAGTGTGATCTCAAATATCTTCCTGTTATATTTCAACAGGAGCAGCCTGTCAGTTGATGCCTTTGTGTTCTACTGCAGCTTCCCAGAGTGTTCTAAAGAACAACTAGAGTGCTAACAGTCTTACTTATGACAAAAGTATGGCACACCTGAAGCCATCTTGATTGGAATAAACTGGTAACACTTAAAACATTTAATTTAAAAAGGAACAAAATGAGGGGGTTCATTTTGCCATAGAAATTATGGTTAGTGCTGTAGAAAGAAAAATTAGGACATGTTTTAAGTGAGATCTCAAATATCTTCCTGTTATATTTCAATAGGAGCAGCCTGTCAGTTGATGCCTTTGTGTTCTACTGCAGCTTCCCAGAGTGTTCTAAAGAACAACTAGAGTGCTAACAGCCTTACTTATGACAAAAGTATGGCACACCTGAAGCCATCTTGATTGGAATAAACTGGTAACACTTAAAACATTTAATTTAAAAAGTAACAAAATGAGGGGGTTCATTTTGCCATAGAAATTATGGTTAGTGCTGCAAAAGAAAATTTAGTGCATGTTTTAAGTGAGATCTCAAATCCTCTTCTATTTCATTAGAAAATTCTGACATGCAGACTGAAACAATCACTTTCAATACCAGCAGTAGACTTCCAGTTAACTCCTTGGTGAGCAGTAGCTTTACTACAGTGATCTAATGAACAACTAGAGTGCTAACATTCTGAATTTATGGCAAATGTGTGACACATCTGAATGCCTTCTTGATGGAATCAAAGTAAAAAACTGAAAGCATTTCCTACTGAGGAGACTGCAGTAAATGAGGAAATTAGGAAACTTCATAACAAAGAAGTCTTCCAAGATGGCAACCAGTGAAAAAAGAGCCCAAATGTAGCACAAATATTACCCAGATGTAGCCCACATATAGCCCAATGACAAAAGTGTGCAAAACACTTTTTATTTTTAGTTTTTTTGCAGTTTTATGTAGTGCAGACTGGTCAGGTATTGGAGAGTTGCATCTTAAAACATGACCCCCTACAGTACAAAAACACCACTGCACTACCCTAAACCCTAAAACACTACCCCCAGCACGACCCCCTACACTACACAAGCACCACTGCACTATCCTAAACCCTAAAACACTACCCCCAGCATGACCCCTACACTACACAAACACCACTGCACTACCCTAAACCCTAAAACACTACCCCAACACCACTGCACTAACCTAAATCCTAAAACACTACCCCCAGCACGACCCCCTACACTACCCAAACACCACTGCACTACCCTAAAACATGACCCCCTACACTACACAAACACCACTGCACTACCCTAAACCCTAAAACACTACCCCCAGCACGACCCCCTACACTACACAAGCACCACTGCACTACCCCAAATCCTAAAACACTACCCCCAGCACGACCCCCTACACTACACAAACACCACTGCACTACCTTAAACCCTAAAACACTACCCCCAGCACGACCCCCTACACTACCCAAACACCACTGCACTAACCTACATCCTAAAACACTACCCCCAGCACGACCCCTACACTACCCAAACACCACTGCACTACCCTAAAAAATGACCCCCTACACTACACAAACACCACTGCACTACCCTAAACCCTAAAACACTACCCCCAGCACGACCCCTACACTACACAAGCACCACTGCACTACCCTAAACCCTAAAACACTACCCCCAGCACGACCCCCTACACTGCCCGAACACCACTGCACTGCCCTAAACCCTGAAACACCAGCCCCTGCACGACCCCCTACACTGCCCGAACACCACTGCACTGCCCTAAACCCTGAAATGCCAACCCTAGCACGACCCCCTACACTGCCCGAACACTACTGCACTGCCCTAAACCCTGAAACACCACCCCCTTCACGACCCCCTACACTGCCCGAACACCACTGCACTGCCCTAAACCCTGAAACACCACCCCCAGCACGCCCCCTACACTGCCCGAACACCACTGCACTGCCCTAAACCCTGAAACACTACCCCCAGCAAGACCTCCTACACTGCCCGAACACCACTGCACTGCCCTAAACCCTGAAACATCACCCCCAGCAAGACCCCCTACACTGCCCGAACACCACTGCCCTAAACCCTGAAACACCACCCCCAGCATGACCCCCTACACTGCCCGAACTCCACTGCACTGCCCTAAACCCTGAAACACCACCCCCAGCACGACCCCCTACACTGCCCGAACACCACTGCACTGCCCTAAAACCTGAAACACCACCCCCTGCACGACCCCCTACACTGCCCGAACACTACTGCACTGCCCTAAACCCTGAAACACCATCCCCAGCACGACCCCTTACACTGCACGAACACCACTGCACTGCCCTAAACCCTGAAACACTACCCCCAGCAAGACCCCCTACACTGCCCAAACACCACTGCACTGCCCTAAACCCTGAAACATCACCCCCAGCAAGACCCCCTACACTGCCCGAACACCACTGCCCTAAACCCTGAAACACCAGCCCCAGCAAGACCCCCTACACTGCCCGAACACCACTGCACTGCCCTAAACCCTGAAACACCAGCCCCAGCACGACCCCTACACTGCCCGAACACCACTGCACTGCCCTAAACCCTGAAACACCATCCCCTGCACGACCCCCTAAACTGCCCGAACACCACTGCACTGCCCTAAACCCTGAAACACCACCCCCAGCACAACCCCCTACACTGCCCGAACACCACTGCACTGCCCTAAACCCTGAAACACCACCCCCTGCACGATCCCCTAAACTGCCCGAACACTACTGCACTGCCCTAAACCCTGAAACACCACCCCCAGCACGACCCCCTACACTGCACGAACACCACTGCACTGCCCTAAACCCCGAAACACTACCCCCAGCAAGACCCCCTACACTGCCCGAACACCACTGCACTGCCCTAAACCCTGAAACACCACCCCCTGCATGACCTCCTACACTGCCGGAACACCACTGCACTGCCCTAAACCCTGAAACACCACCCCCAGCACTACCCCCTACACTGCCCGAACACCACTGCACTGCCCTAAACCCTGAAACATCAACCCCAGCAAGACCCCCTACACTGCCTGAACACCACTGCCCTAAACCCTGAAACACCACCCCCTACACTGCACGAACACCACTGCACTGCCCTAAACCCTGAAACACCACCTCCAGCAAAACCCCTACACTGCCTGAACACCATTGCTCTGCCCTAAATCCTGAAACACTAGCCCCAGCACGACCCCCTACACTGCCCGAACACCACTGCACTGCCCTAAACCTGGAAACACCACCCCCAGCACGACCCCCTACACTGCCCGAACACCACTGCACTGCCCTAAACCCTGAAACACCAGCCCCAGCAAGACCCCCTACACTGCCCGAACACCACTGCACTGCCCTAGACTCTGAAACACCAGCCCCAGCAAGACCCCCTACACTGCCCGAACACCACCGCACTGCCCTAAACCCTGAAACACCAGCCCCAGCATGACCCCCTACACTGCCCGAACACCACTGCACTGCCCTAAATCCTAAAAAACTACCCCCAGCAGTACCCCTACACTACCCAAACACCACTGCACTACCCTAAACCCTAAAACACTACCCCCAGCAGTACCCCCTACACTACCCAAACACCACTGCACTACCCTAAATCACTACCCCCAGCACGACCCCCTACACTACCCAAACACCACTGCTCTACCCTAAACCCTAAAACACTACCCCCAGCACGACCCCCTACACTACACAAGCACCACTGCACTACCCTAAACCCTAAAACACTACCCCCAGCACGACCCCCTATACTTCCCGAACACCACTGCACTGCCCTAAACCCTGAAACACCAGCCCCTGCACGACCCCCTACACTGCCCGAACACCACTGCACTGCCCTAAACCCTGAAACACCAACCCTACCACGACCCCTACACTGCCCGAACACCACTGCACTGCCCTAAACCCTGAAACACCACCCCCTTCACGACCCTCTACACTGCCCGAACACCACTGCACTGCCCTAAACCCTGAAACACCACCCCCAGCACGCCCCCTACACTGCCCGAACACCACTGCACTGCCCTAAACCCTGAAACACTACCCCCAGCAAGACCTCCTACACTGCCCGAACACCACTGCACTGCCCTAAACCCTGAAACATCACCCCCAGCAAGACCCCCTACACTGCCCGAACACCACTGCCCTAAACCCTGAAACACCACCCCCAGCACGACCCCCTACACTGCCCGAACACCACTGCACTGCCCTAAACCCTGAAACACCACCCCCAGCACGACCCCCTACACTGCCCGAACACCACTGCACTGCCCTAAACCCTGAAACACCACCCCTGCACGACCCCCTACACTGCCCAAACACCACTGCACTGCCCTAAACCCTGAAACACCATCCCCAGCACGACCCCTTACACTGCATGAACACCACTGCATTGCCCTAAACCCTGAAACACTACCCCCAGCAAGACCCCCTACACTGCCCGAACACCACTGCACTGCCCTAAACCCTGAAACATCACCCCCAGAAAGACCCCCTACACTGCCCGAACACCACTGCCCTAAACCCTGAAACACCACCCCCAGCAAGACCCCCTACACTGCCCAAACACCACTGCACTGCCCTAAACCCTGAAACACCAGCCCCAGCACGACCCCTACACAGCCCGAACACCACTGCCCTAAACCCTGAAACACCATCCCCTGCACGACCCCCTAAACTGCCCGAACACCACTGCACTGCCCTAAACCCTGAAACACCACCCCCAGCATGACCCCCTACACTGCCCGAACACCACTGCACTGCCCTAAACCCTGAAACACCACCCCTGCACGATCCCCTACACTGCCCGAACACTACTGCACTGCCCTAAACCCTGAAGCACCACCCCCAGCACGACCCCCTACACTGCACAAACACCACTGCACTGCCCTAAACCCCGAAACACTACCCACGGCAAGACCCCTACACTGCCCGAACACCACTGCACTGCCCTAAACCCTGAAACACCACCCCCTGCATGACCTCCTACACTGCCGGAACACCACTGCACTGCCCTAAACCCTGAAACACCACCCCCAGCACGACCCCCTACACTGCCCGAACACCACTGCACTGCCCTAAACCCTGAAACATCAACCCCAGCAAGACCCCCTACACTGCCTGAACACCACTGCCCTAAACCCTGAAACACCACCCCCTACACTGCACGAACACCACTGCACTGCCCTAAACCCTGAAACACCACCTCCAGCAAAACCCCTACACTGCCTGAACACCATTGCTCTGCCCTAAATCCTGAAACACTAGCCCCAGCACGACCCCCTACACTGCCCGAACACCACTGCACTGCCCTAAACCCTGAAACACCACCCCCAGCACGACCCCCTACACTGCCCGAACACCACTGCACTGCCCTAAACCCTGAAACACCAGCCCCAGCAAGACCCCTACACTGCCCGAACACCACTGCACTGCCCTAGACTCTGATACACCAGCCCCAGCAAGACCCCCTACACTGCCCGAACACCACTGCACTGCCCTAGACTCTGATACACCAGCCCCAGCAAGACCCCTACACTGCCCGAACACCACTGCACTGCCCTAAACCCTGAAACACCAGCCCCAGCATGACCCCCTACACTGCCCAAACACCACTGCACTGCCCTAAACCCTGAAACACCAGCCCCAGCACGACCACCTACACTGCCCGAACACCACTGCACTGCCCTAAACCCTAAAACACCAGCCCCAGCACAACTCCCTACACTGCCCGAACACCACTGCACTGCCCTAAAACCTGAAACACCACCCCCAGCACGACCCCCTACACTGCCCGAACACCACTGTACTGCCCTAAACCCTGAAACATCAGCTCCAGCACGACCCCCTACATTGCCCGAACACCACTGCACTGACCTAAACCCTGAAACACCACCCCCTGCATGACCCCCTACACTGCCCGAACACCACTGCACTGCCCTAAACCCTGAAACACCACCCCCTGCACCGCCCCCTACACTGCCTGAACACCACTGCTTTGCCCTAAACCCTGAAACACCACCCCCTGCACCGCCCCCTACACTGCCCGAACACCACTGCACTGCCCTAAACACTGAAACACCACCCCCAGCACGACCCCTTTACTGCTCGAACACCACTGCACTGCCCCAAACCCTGAAACACCACCCCCAGCACGACCCCCTACACTGCCTGAACACCACTGCCCTAAACCCTGAAACACCACCCCTGCACGACTCCCTACACTGCCCGAAAACCACTGCACTGCCCTAAACCCTGAAACACCACCCCTACACTGCCCGAACACCACTGCACTGCCCTAAACCCTGAAAAACCACCCCCAGCACGACCCCCTACACTGCCCGAACACCACTGCACTGCCCTAAACCCTAAAACACCACCCCAGCATTACCCCCTACACTGCCCAAACACCACTGCACTGCCCTAAACCCTAGAACACTACCCCCAGCACGACCCCCTACACTACCCGAACACCACTGCACTACACTAAACCCTAAAATACTACCCCAGCACAACCCCTACACTACCCGAACACGACTGCACTGCCCTAAACCCTCAAACACTCCCCCAGCACGACCCCCTACACTACCCAAACACCACTGCACTGCCCTAAACCCTCAAACACTCCCCCAGCACGACCCCCTACACTACCCAAACACCACTGCACTGCCCTAAACCCTAAAACACTCCCCCAGCATGACCCCCTACACTACCCGAACACCACTGCACTGCCCTAAACCCTAAAACACTCCCCCAGCACGACCCCCTACACTACCCAAACACCACTGCACTGCCCTAAACCCTAAAACACTACCCCCGAATGACCCCCTACACTACCCAAACACCAATGCACTACCCTAATCCCTAAAACACTACCCCCGCATGACCCCCTACACTACCCTAAACCCTAAAACACTACCCCCGCATGACTCCCTACACTACCCAAAGACCACTGCCCTACCCTAAACCACAACCTCCTACACTACACAAACACCACTGCACTACCCTAAACCCTAAAACACTACCCCCTACACTACACAAACACCACTGCACTACCCTAAACCCTAAAAAACTACCCCAGCACGAACCACTACACTACCCAAACACCACTGCACTACCCTAAACCCTAACAAACTACCCCCAGCAGTACCCCTACACTACCCAAACACCACTGCACTACCCTAAACCCTAAAACACTACCCCCAGCAGTACCCCTACACTACCCAAACACCACTGCACTACCCTAAATCACTACCCCCAGCACGACCCCCTACACTACCCAAACACCACTGCACTACCCTAAAACACTACCCCCAGCACGACCCCTAGACTACCCAAACACCACTGCACTGCCCTAAACCCTAAAACACTACCCCCAGCACGACTCCCTACACTACCCAAACACCACTGCAATACCCTAAACCCTAAATCTACCCCCAGCATGACCCCCTACACTACACAAACATCACTGCACTACCCTAAACCCTAAAACACTACCCCCAGCACGACCCTCTTCACTACCTAAACACAACTGCACAATTTGTTACAGGCGTTGCAACGCAGGCCTGTGGTGCTTACTGGAAGTACCTAGTGGGCTAGTTGAGCCCCAGGGACCCTCAGGATTCAAGGTGACCTAATCCCCCAACTTAAAATGCACCACGGGGCGCGTTTGCACAGTGGTGAAGGGAGGGGGCATTGCCTCAGGTGACATGTGCGCAAACACGCCCTGTGGTGCGTTTTAAGTTGGGGAATTAATTCCCTTTGAATCCTGAGGGACCCTGGGGGCCAACTAGCCCACCAGGTACCTTCAGTAAGCACAACAGAGTTGCGTTGCAGAGAGGTGAAAAAAGGTGCGTGGCCTCGGAACGCCTCTCTGCAACTCAGCTCTGTGGTCCTAACTGTAGGTACCTGGGGGGCTAGTTGGGCCCCAGGGACCCTCAGAATTCAAGTGGACTTAATCCCGCAACTTAAAACGCGCCACAGAGTGCGTTTGCACACATGTCACCTCAGGCCCCCCCTCCCTTCACCACTGTGCAAACGCGTCCTGTAGCGCGTTTTAAGAGGTAGTTTTAATCCCCCTGCCCTATTATGTACTAGGGACTTGCAGAGGAGGTCATGCTAATCACAGGGGTACCCCAACGCATAGTGTTCCCTAGTGTATGTAGGTGTTTTCACTGTATTCTAAGTGTCTTTTAGCATAGCACTGGCTCTGGTTAGTCAGAGTCAGTTACCACCAATACCCGTCTGAAAAAGTTGTGGGCACAGGATGATTTTGCAACAAGGCCTCTTTCTGCTCCTCTGTTGATTCTTTCTGCACATCTTTTGCTTCTTTCTGTGCGTTTTTCTTCTTTCTTCGCATGTCCTACCTCTGTAGGCATAGTTAGAAACTAGCATTTAAAAAAACCTTTGAAATTCACTTAAAAATCATAGGTTTCAGGCACGTTATAGTTAGAAATTAGCATTTAAAAACCTTTGAAATTCACTGAAAAAACCATAGGTTTCAGACACGTTATAGTTAGAAATTAGCATTTAAAAACCTTTGAAACTCACTGAAAAAACCATAGGTTTTAGGGACAGTTATAGTTAGTTGGACATTTCACTCGTACAAAACCATAGAAATTCCCCCGTTATAGTTAGTTCAGCTAACTATAACTCGCGCCCCGCAATGCACTGCTGATGACGTCACATATTACATCACTCATGACATGGTCAGTGACATCACTGATGACATACTGATGACATCTCAAATGACATCACTGATGACATCATCCAGTGACTGTGTGTTTCTGTAAAGTTTAAATATGTTTAATATATATAGGGAAAGGCGTATTGAAGAATGAGTGGGTGTATAAGTGTCTGAATGGATGATTTAGTACGTGAGTGACTGACTCTACAAGTGAGTGATTAAATGTATCTTACTGAATGCATGGGTTAGTGACTAAACTGTGTGAATGTCTGTATCCGTCTGTCTGTTGGTTTGTAAGCGGCTGCATGGCTTTCTGAATAGCTTCATGAGTGTCTACATGGGTTATTGATTGATTGTCTGAGTATCTGTATGGGTGCCTGAGTGTTTGTGTGGGTGGGGTGTGTGTGACTCTGTGCATAGATGTGTGAGTTGGTGATTCACTGGGTGCATGGTTTCAAGAGTGCATCTGTGATGGACTGTATGGGTGGGTGAGTGTGTGTATGGGTGTGTTAGTGATTGAATGTATATCTCAGTGGTACATGTGTGAGTAACTACATATGTGAAAGGCAGTATATATGTGTGTTGGAGTATATAAATGGCTATAAGTGAGAGTGTGTGATTGTGAGAGTGGCTGTATGGATGAGTGTGTACTTGTATCAGTGATTGTATAAGAGCGTAAGAATGTGCTAGTATTTGTATGAGTAAGTGAGCTGATGTGTGTATAACTGTATAGGTGAGTAAATGGGTGTGTGATTAAGTTTTTGCATGACTGACTAGGTGTGTGAGTACCTCTATGGATGAGTGGCGGTGTGTGAGTGTTTATATAGGTGTATGAGTGCATATGATAGTCCTGTACTGAGTGACTAAGTATGAGTGACTGTACGGGTGAGTGAGTGGATGTGTGTGTAGACCTAAGAATCAGTGAGTGGGTATGTAGTTTTTGGTGTTGGAGTGTCTATGGTTTTGAGAATGGCAGTCTGTAATTTAGAGTGGGTGTATCAAAAGTTATATTAGGGTGTGAGAAGATGCATGAAATTATCACATGGATGATGTCATCAGTGATGTCATTTGAGATGTCATCAGTGATGTCATCAGTGATGTCACTGACCATGTCATGAGTGATGTAATATGTGACGTCATCAGCAGTGCCTTGCGGAGCGCGAGTTATAGTTAGCTGAACTAACTATAACGGGGGAATTTCTATGGTTTTGTACGAGTGAAATGTCCAACTAACTATAACTGTCCCTAAAACCTATGGTTTTTTCAGTGAGTTTCAAAGGTTTTTTAAATGCTAATTTCTAACTATAACGTGTCTGAAACCTATGGTTTTTTCAGTGAATATATATATATATATATTCACTGAAAAAACCATAGGTTTTAGGGACAGTTATAGTTAGTTGGACATTGCACTCGTACAAAACCCGTGAAATTCCCCTGTTATAGTTAGTTCAGCTAACTATAACTCGCGCCCCGCAATGCACTGCTGATGACGTCACATATTACATCACTCATGACATGGTCAGTGACATCACTGATGACATCACTGATGACATCTCAAATGACATCACTGATGACATCACTGATGACATCATCCAGTGACTGTGTGTTTCTGTAAAGTTTAAATATGTTTAATATATATAGGGAAAGGCGTATTGAAGAATGAGTGGGTGTATAAGTGTCTGAATGGATGATTTAGTACGTGAGTGACTGACTACAAGTGAGTGATTAAACGTATCTTACTGAATGCATGGGTTAGTGACTAAACTGTGTGAATGTCTGTATCCGTCTGTTTGTTGGTGTGTAAGTGGATGCATGGATTTGCGAATAGCTACATGAGTGTCTATATGGGTTATTGATTGGTTCTCTGAGTATCTGTATGGCTGCCTGAGTGTTTGTGTGGGTGGGGTGTGTGTGACTCTATACATAGATGTGTGAGTGGGTGATTCACTGGGTGCATGATTTCAAGAGTGCATCTGTGATGGACTGCTTGGGTGGATGAGTGTGTGTATGGGTGTGTTAGTGAGTGAATGTATATCTCAGTGGTACATGTGCAAGTAACTACATATGTAAAAGGCAGTATATATGTGTGTTAGAGTATTTAAATGGCTATAAGTGAGAGTGTGTTATTGTGAGAGTGGCTGTATGGATGCGTGTGTGCTTGTATCAGTTATTGTATAAGAGCGTAAGAATGTGCTAGTATTTGTATGAGTAAGTGAGCTGGTGTGTGTATAACTGTATAGGTGAGTAAATGGGTGTGTGATAAATTTTTTGCATGACTGACTAGGTGTGTGAGTACCTCTATGGATGAGTGGTGGTGTGTGAGTATTTATATAGGTGTATGAGTGCATATGATAGTCCTGTACTGAGTGACTGTAAGTATGAGTGACTGTACAGGTGAGTGAGTGGATGTGTGTGTAGACCTAAGAATCAGTGAGTGGGTATGTCGTTTTTGGTGTTGGAGTGTCTATGGTTTTGAGAATGACAGTCTGTAATTTAGAGTGGGTGTATCAAAAGTTATATTAGGGTGTGAGAAGATGCATGAAATTATCACATGGATGATGTCATCAGTGATGTCATTTGAGATGTCATCAGTGATGTCATCAGTGATGTCACTGACCATGTCATGAGTGATGTAATATGTGACGTCATCAGCAGTGCATTGCGGGGGCGCGAGTTATAGTTAGCTGAACTAACTATAACAGGGGAATTTCACGGGTTTTGTACGAGTGCAATGTCCAACTAACTATAACTGTCCCTAAAACCTATGGTTTTTTCAGTGAATTTCAAAGGTTTTTTAAATGCTAATTTCTAACTATAACGTGTCTGAAACCTATGGTTTTTTCAGTGAATTTCAAAGGTTTTTTAAATGCTAATTTCTAACTATGCCAACAGAGGTAGGACATGTGAAGAAAGAAGAAAAAACGCACAGAAAGAAGCAAAAGATGTGCAGAAAGAACCAACAGAGGAGCAGAAAGAGGCCTTGTTGCAAAATCATCCTGTGCCCACAACTTTTTCAGACGGGTACTGGTGGTAACTGACTCTGACTAACCAGAGCCAGTGCGCGTTTGCACAGTGGTGAAGGGAGGGGGGCCTGAGGTGACATGTGTGCAAACGCGC
Organism: Calotriton arnoldi; assembly: GCA_963921515.1. Classification (NCBI taxonomy): domain Eukaryota; kingdom Metazoa; phylum Chordata; class Amphibia; order Caudata; family Salamandridae; genus Calotriton; species Calotriton arnoldi. The sequence continues at coordinate 1,342,352 of CAWUFW010004989.1, read as the reverse complement.
CCCGTGGCGCGTTTTAAGTTGCGGGATTAAGTCCCCTTGAATCCTGAGGGTCCCTGGGGCCCAACTAGCCCCCAGGTACCTACAGTTAGGACCACAGAGCTAAGTTGCAGAGAGGCGTTCCGAGGCCACGCACCTTTTTTATCCTCTCTTCAACGCAACTCTGTTGTGCTTACTGAAGGTACCTGGTGGGCTAGTTGGCCCCCAGGATTCAAAGGGAATTAACTCCCCAACTTAAAACACACCACAGGGCGTGTTTGCGCACATGTCACCTGAGGCCCCGCCCCTCCCTTCACCACTGTGCAAACGCGCCCCGTGGCGCGTTTTAAGTTGGGGGATTAGGTCACCTTGAATCCTGAGAGTCCCTGGGGCCCAACTAGCCCACCAGGTACTTCCAGTAAGCACCACAGGCCTGCGTTGCAACGCCTGTAACAAATTGTGCAGTTGTGTTTAGGTAGTGAAGAGGGTCGTGCTGGGGGTAGTGTTTTAGGGTTTAGGGTAGTGCAGTGGTGTTTGTGTAGTGTAGGGGGTCATGCTGGGGGTAGATTTAGGGTTTAGGGTAGTGCAGTGGTGTTTGGGTAGTGTAGGGAGTCGTGCTGGGGGAGTGTTTTAGGGTTTAGGGTAGTACAGTGGTGTTTGGGTAGTGTAGGGGTCGTGCTGGGGTTAGTGTTTTAGGGTTTAGCGTAGTGCAGTGGTGTTTGGGTAGTGTAGGGGATACTGCTGGGGGTAGTGTTTTAGGGTTTAGGGTAGTGCAATGGTGTTTGGGTACTGCTGGGGGTAGTGTTTTAGGGTTTAGGGTAGTGCAGTGGTGTTTGGGTAGCGTAGGGGGTACTGCTGGGGGTAGTGTTTTATGGTTTAGGGTAGTGCAGTGGTGTTTGGGTAGTGTAGGGGTTCGTGCTGGGGGTAGTTTTTTAGGGTTTCAGGGTAGTGCAGTGGTGTTTGTGTAGTGTAGGAGGTCGTGTTTTAGGGTTTAGGGTAGTGCAGTGGTCTTTGGGTAGTGTAGGGAGTCGTGTGGGGTATTGTTTTAGAGTTTAGGGTAGTGCAGTGGTCTTTGGGTAGTGTAGGGGGTTGTGCGGGGGTAGTGTTTTAGGGATTAGGGTAGTGCATTGGTATTTGGGTAGTGTAGGGGGTCATGCGGGGGTAGTGTTTTAGGGTTTAGGGCAGTGCAGTGGTGTTTCGGTAGTGTAGGGGGTCGTGCTTGGGGGAGTGTTTTAGGGTTTAGGGCAGTGCAGTGGTGTTCGGGTAGTGTAGGGGTTCGTGCAGGGGGGAGCGTTTTAGGGTTTAGGGCAGTGCAGTGGTGTTCGGGTAGTGTAGAGGGTCGTGCTGGGGGGAGTATTTTAGGGTTTAGGGTAGTGCAGTGGTGTTCGGGTAGTGTAGGGGGTCATGCGGGGGTAGTGTTCTAGGGTTTAGGGCAGTGCAGTGGTGTTCGGACAGTGTAGGGGGTCGTGCTGGGGGTGGTGTTTTAGGGTATAGGGCAGTGCAGTGGTGTTCGGGCAGTGTAGGGGGTCGTGCTGAGGGTGGTGTTTCAGGGTTTAGGGCAGTGCAGTGGTGTTCGGGCAGTGTAGGGGGTCATGCAGGGGGTGGTGTTTCAGGGTTAAGGGCAGTGCAGTGGTGTTCGGGCAGTGTAGGGGGTCGTGCAGGGGTGGTGTTTCAGGGTTTAGGGCAGTGGTGTTCGGGCAGTGTAGGGGGTCATGCTGGGGGTGGTGTTTCAGGGTTTGGGGCAGTGCAGTGGTGTTCAAGCAGTAAAAGGGTCATGCTGGGGGTGGTGTTTCAGGGTTTAGGGCAGTGCAGTGGTGTTCGGGCAGTGTAGGGGCGGTGCAGGGGGTGGTGTTTCAGGGTTTAGGGCAGCGCAGTGGTGTTCAGGCAGTGTAGGGGGTGGTACAGGGGGTGGTGTTTCAGGGTTTAGGGCAGTGCAGTGGTGTTCGGGCAGTGTAGGGGCGGTGCAGGGGGTGGTGTTTCAGGGTTTAGGGTAGTGCAGTGGTGTTCAGGCAGTGTAGGGGGTCGTGCTGGGGCTGGTGTTTCAGGGTTTAGGGCAGTGCAGTGGTGTTCGGGCAGTGTAGGGGGTCATGCTGGGGCTGGTGTTTCAGGGTTTAGGGCAGTGCAGTGGTGTTCGGGCAGTGTAGGGGGTCTTGCTGGGGCTGGTGTTTCAGAGTCTAGGGCAATGCAGTGGTGTTCGGGCAGTGTAGGGGGTCGTGCTGGGGCTGATGTTTCAGGGTTTAGGGCAGTGCAGTCGTGTTCGGGCAGTGTAGGGGGTCGTGCTGGGGGTGATGTTTCAGGGTTTAGGGCAGTGCAGTGGTGTTCGGGCAGTGTAGGGGGTCGTGCTGGGGCTGAGTGTTTCAGGGTTTAGGGCAGAGCAATGGTGCTCAGGCAGTGTAGGGGGTTGTGCTGGGGGTGGTGTTTCAGGGTTTAGGGCAGTGCAGTGGTGTTAGGGCAGTGTAGGGGGTCGTGCTGGGGGTGGTGTTTCAGGGTTTAGGGCAGTGCAGTGGTGTTTGGGCAGTGTAGGGGGTCGTGCAGGGGTTGGTGTTTCAGGGTTTAGTGCAGTGATGTTCGGGCAGTGTAGGGGGTCATGCTGGGGTGGTGTTTCAGGGTTTAGGGCAGTGCAGTGGTGTTTGGGCAGTGTAGGGTGTCATGCTGAGGGGTGGTGTTTCAGGGTTTAGTGCAGTGCAGTAGTGTTTGGGCAGTGTAGGGGGTCGTGCAGGGGCTGGTGTTTCAGGGTTTAGGGCAGTTCAGTGGTGTTCGGCCAGTGTAGGTAGTCTTGCTGGGGGTGGTGTTTCAGGGTTTAGGGCAGTGCAGTAGTTTTCTGGCAGTGTAGGCGGTCGTGCTGGGGCTGGTGTTTCAGGGTTTAGGGCAGTGCAGTGGTGTTCGGGCAGTGTACGGGGTTGTGCTGGGGCTGGTGTTTCAGGGTTTAGGGCAGTGCAGTGGTGTTCGGGCAGTGTAGGGGGTCTTGCTGGGGCTGGTGTTTCAGAGTCTAGGGCAATGCAGTGGTGTTCTGGCAGTGTAGGGGGTCTTGCTGGGGCTGGTGTTTCAGGGTTTAGGGCAGTGCAGTCGTGTTCGGGCAGTGCAGGGGGTCGTGCTGGGGGTGGTGTTTCAGGGTTTAGGGCAGTGCAGTGGTGTTCGGGCAGTGTAGGGGGTCGTGCTGGGGCTAGTGTTTCAGGGTTTAGGGCAGAGAATTGGTGCTCAGGCAGTGTAGGGGGTTGTGCTGGGGGTGATGTTTCAGGGTTTAGGGCAGTGCAGTGGTGTTAGGGCAGTGTAGGGGGTCATGCTGGGGGTGGTGTTTCAGGGTTTAGGGCAGTGCAGTGGTGTTCCGGCAGTGTAGGGGGTCGTGCAGGGGGTGTTGTTTCAGGGTTTAGTGCAGTGGTGTTCGGGCAGTGTAGGGGGTCATGCTGGGGTGGTGTTTCAGGGTTTAGGGCAGTGCAGTGGTGTTCGGGCAGTGTAGGGTGTCATGCTGGGGGTGGTGTTTCAGGGTTTAGGGCAGTGCAGTGGTGTTCGGCCAGTGTAGGTAGTCTTGTTGGGGGTGGTGTTTCAGGGTTTAGGGCAGTGCAGTAGTTTTCGGGCAGTGTAGGCGGTCGTGCTGGGGCTGGTGTTTCAGGGTTTAGGGCAGTGCAGTGGTGTTCGGGCAGTGTACGGGGTTGTGCTGGGGCTGGTGTTTCAGGGTTTAGGGCAGAGCAGTGGTGTGCGGGCAGTGTACGGGGTTGTGCTGGGGCTGGTGTTTCAGGGTTTAGGGCAGTGCAGTGGTGTTCGGGCAGTGTAGGGGGTCGAGCTGGGGGTGGTGTTTCAGGGTTTTGGGCAGAGCAGTGGTGTTCGGGCAGTGTAGGGGGTTGTGCTGGGGGTGGTGTTTCAGGGTTTAGGGCAGTGCAGTAGTGTTCGGGCAGTGTAGGGGGTCTTGCTGGGGGTGGTGTTTCAGGGTTTAGGGCAGTGCAGTGGTGTTCGGAAAGTGTAGGGGGTCTTGCTGGGGGTGGTGTTTCAGGGTTTAGGGCAGTGGTGTTCGGGCAGTGTAGGGGGTCTTGCTGGGGGTGATATTTCAGGGTTTAGGGCAGTGCAGTGGTGTTTGGGCAGTGTAGGGGGTCTTGCTGGGGGTAGTGTTTCATGATTTAGGGCGGTGCAGTGGTGTTTGTGCAGTGTAGGGGGTCGTGCTGGGGGTGGTGTTTCAGGGTTTAGGGCAGTGCAGTAGTGTTTGGGCAGTGTAGGGGGTCGTGCAGGGGGTGGTGTTTCAGGGTTTAAGGCAGTGCAGTGGTGTTCTGGCAGTGTAGGGGTTCATGCTGGGGGTGGTGTTTCAGGGTTTAAGGCAGTACAGTGGTGTTCGGGCAGTGTAGGGGGTCGTGCAGGGAGTGGTGTTTCAGGGTTTAGGGCAGTGCAGTGGTGTTCGGGCAGTGTAGGGGGTCGTGCTGGGGCTGGTGTTTCAGGGTTTAGGGCAGTGCAGTGGTGTTCGGGCAGTGTAGGGGGTCTTGCTGGGGGTGGTGTTTCAGGGTTTAGGGCAGTGGTGTTCGGGCAGTGTAGGGGGTCTTGCTGGCGGTGATGTTTCAGGGTTTAGGGCAGTGCAGTGGTGTTCGAGCAGTGTAGGGGGTCTTTCTGGGGGTAGTGTTTCAGGGTTTAGGGCAGTGCAGTGGTGTTCGTGCAGTATAGGGGGTCCTGCTGGGGATGGTGTTTCTGGGTTTAGGGCAGTGCAGTAGTGTTCGAGCAGTGTAGGGGGTTGTGCAGGGGGTGGTGTTTCAGAGTTTAGGGCAGTGCAGTGGTGTTCTGGCAGTGTAGGGGGTCACGCTGGGGGTGGTGTTTCAGGGTTTAGGGCAGTGCAGTGGTGTTCGGGCAGTGTAGGGCGTCATGCACGGGGTGGTGTTTCAGGGTTTAGGGCAGTGCAGTGGTGTTCGGGCAGTGTAGGGTGTTGTGCTGGGGCTGGTGTTTCAGGGTTCAGGGCAGTGCAGTGGTGTTCCGGCAGTGTAGGGGGTCGTGCTGAGGCTGGTGTTTCACGGTTTAGGGCAGTGCAGTGGTGTTCGGGCCGTGTAGGGGGTCGTGCTGGGGCTGGTGTTTCAGGGTTCAGGGCAGTGCAGTGGTGTTCGGGCAGTGTAGGCGGTCGTGCTGGGGATGGTGTTTCAGGGTTTAGGGCAGTGCAGTGGTGTTTGGGCAGTGTAGGGGGTCGTGCTGGGGCTGGTGTTTTAGGGTTTAGGGCAGTGCAGTGGTGCTCGGGCAGTGTAGGGGGTCGTGCTGGGGGTGATGTTTCAGGGTTTAGGGTAGTGCAGTGGTGTTCGGGCAGTGTAGGGGGTCGTGCAGGGGCTGGTGTTTCAAGGTTTAAGGCAGTGCAGTGGTGTTTGGGCAGTGTAGGGGGTCGTGCTGGGGCTGGTGTTTCAGGGTTTTGGGCAGAGCAGTGGTGTTCGGGCAGTGTAGGGGGTCATGCTGGGGGTAGTGTTTCAGGGTTTAGGGCAGTGCAGTGGTGTTCGGGCAGTGTAGGGGGTCTTGCTGGGGGTAGTGTTTCAGGGTTTAGGGCAGTGCAGTGGTGTTCGGGCAGTGTAGGGGGTCATGCTGGGGGTGGTGTTTCAGGGTTTAGGGCAGTGCAGTGGTGTTCGGGCAGTGTAGGGGGTCGTGAAGGGGTGGTGTTTCAGGGTTTAGGGCAGTGCAGTGGTGTTCGGGCAGTGTAGGGGGTCGTGCTAGGGGTGGTGTTTCAGGGTTTAGGGCAGTGCAGTGGTGTTCGGGCAGTGTAGGGGGTCGTGCTAGGGGTGGTGTTTCAGGGTTTAGGGCAGTGCAGTGGTGTTCGGGCAGTGTAGGGGGTCATGCAGGGGCTGGTGTTTCAGGGTTTAGGGAAGTGCAGTGGTGTTCGGGCAGTGTAGGGGGTCGTGCTGGGGGTAGTGTTTTAGGGTTTAGGGTAGTGCAGTGGTGCTTGTGTAGTGTAGGGGGTCGTGCTGGGGTAGTGTTTTAGGGTTTAGGGTAGTGCAGTGGTGTGCGGGCAGTGTACGGGGTTGTGCTGGGGCTGGTGTTTCAGGGTTTAGGGCAGTGCAGTGGTGTTCGGGCAGTGTAGGGGGTCGTGCTGGGGGTGGTGTTTCAGGGTGTAGGGCAGTGCAGTGGTGTTCGGGCAGTGTAGGGGGTCATGCTGGGGCTGGTGTTTCAGGGTTTAGGGCAGTGCAGTGGTGTTCGGGCAGTGTAGGGGGTCTTGCTGGGGCTGGTGTTTCAGAGTCTAGGGCAATGCAGTGGTGTTCTGGCAGTGTAGGGGGTCTTGCTGGGGCTGGTGTTTCAGGGTTTAAGGCAGTGCAGTCGTGTTCGGGCAGTGTAGGGGGTCGTGCTGGGGGTGGTGTTTCAGGGTTTAGGGCAGTGCAGTGGTGTTCGGGCAGTGTAGGGGGTCGTGCTGGGGCTAGTGTTTCAGGGTTTAGGGCAGAGCATTGGTGCTCAGGCAGTGTAGGGGGTTGTGCTGGGGGTGATGTTTCAGGGTTTAGGGCAGTGCAGTGGTGTTAGGGCAGTGTAGGGGGTCGTGCTGGGGGTGGTGTTTCAGGGTTTAGGGCAGTGCAGTGGTGTTCCGGCAGTGTAGGGGGTCGTGCAGGGGGTGGTGTTTCAGGGTTTAGTGCAGTGGTGTTCGGGCAGTGTAGGGGGTCATGCTGGGGTGGTGTTTCAGGGTTTAGGGCAGTGCAGTGGTGTTCGGGCAGTGTAGGGTGTCGTGCTGAGTGGTGGTGTTTCAGGGTTTAGGGCAGTGCAGTAGTGTTTGGGCAGTGTAGGGGGTCTTGCAGGGGGTGGTGTTTCAGGGTTTAGGGCAGTGCAGTGGTGTTCGGCCAGTGTAGGTAGTCTTGCTGGGGGTGGTGTTTCAGGGTTTAGGGCAGTGCAGTAGTTTTCGGGCAGTGTAGGCGGTCGTGCTGGGGCTGGTGTTTCAGGGTTTAGGGCAGTGCAGTGGTGTTCGGGCAGTGTACGGGGTTGTGCTGGGGCTGGTGTTTCAGGGTTTAGGGCAGAGCAGTGGTGTGCGGGCAGTGTACGGGGTTGTGCTGGGGCTGGTGTTTCAGGGTTTAGGGCAGTGCAGTGGTGTTCGGGCAGTGTAGGGGGTCGTGCTGGGGGTGGTGTTTCAGGGTTTAGGGCATTGCAGTGGTGTTCGGGCAGTGTAGGGGGTCGTGCTGGGGCTGGTGTTTCAGGGTTTAGGGCAGTGCAGTGGTGTTCGGGCAGTGTAGGGGGTCGTGCTGGGGCTGGTGTTTCAGGGTTTTGGGCAGAGCAGTGGTGTTCGGGCAGTGTAGGGGGTCGTGCTGGGGGTGGTGTTTCAGGGTTTAGGGCAGTGCAGTGGTGTTCGGGCAGTGTAGGGGGTCTTGCTGGGGGTGGTGTTTCAGGGTTTAGGGCAGTGCAGTGGTGTTCGGAAAGTGTAGGGGGTCTTGCTGGGGGTGGTGTTTCAGGGTTTAGGGCAGTGGTGTTCGGGCAGTGTAGGGGTCTTGCTGGGGGTGATGTTTCAGGGTTTAGGGCAGTGCAGTGGTGTTCGGGCAGTGTAGGGGTCTTGCTGGGGGTAGTGTTTCATGGTTTAGGGCGGTGCAGTGGTGTTTGTGCAGTGTAGGGGGTCGTGCTGGGGGTGGTGTTTCAGGGTTTAGGGCAGTGCAGTAGTGTTCGGGCAGTGTAGGGGTCGTGCAGGGGGTGGTGTTTCAGGGTTTAAGGCAGTGCAGTGGTGTTCTGGCAGTGTAGGGGGTCATGCTGGGGGTGGGGTTTCAGGGTTTAGGGCAGTACAGTGGTGTTCGGGCAGTGTAGGGGGTCGTGCAGGGGGTGGTGTTTCAGGGTTTAGGGCAGTGCAGTGGTGTTCGGGCAGTGTAGGGGGTCGTGCTGGGGCTGGTGTTTCAGGGTTTAGGGCAGTGCAGTGGTGTTCGGGCAGTGTAGGGGGTCTTGCTTGGGGCTGGTGTTTCAGGGTTTAGGGCAGTGCAGTGGTGTTCGGGCAGTGTAGGGGTCTTGCTGGGGCTGGTGTTTCAGGGTTTAGGGCAGTGCAGTGGTGTTCGTGGCAGTGTAGGGGGTCCTGCTGGGGCTGGTGTTTCAGGGTTTAGGGCAGTGCAGTGGTGTTCGGGCAGTGTAGGGGGTTGTGCTGGGGGTGGTGTTTCAGGGTTTAGGGCAGTGCAGTGGTGTTCGGGCAGTGTAGGGGGTCGCGCTGGGGGTGGTGTTTCAGGGTTTAGGGCAGTGCAGTGGTGTTCGGGCAGTGTAGGGGGTCGTGCTGGGGGTGGTGTTTCAGGGTTTAGGGCAGTGGTGTTCGGGCAGTGTAGGGGGTCATGCTGGGGTGGTGTTTCAGGGTTTAGGGCAGTGCAGTGGTGTTCGGGCAGTGTAGGGTGTCGTGCTGAGTGGTGATGTTTCAGGGTTTAGGGCAGTGCAGTAGTATTTGGGCAGTGTAGGGGGTCTTGCAGGGGGTGGTGTTTCAGGGTTTAGGGCAGTGCAGTGGTCTTCGGCCAGTGTAGGTAGTCTTGCTGGGGGTGGTGTTTCAGGGTTTAGGGCAGTGCAGTAGTTTTCGGGCAGTGTAGGCGGTTGTGCTGGGGCTGGTGTTTCAGGGTTTAGGGCAGTGCAGTGGTGTTCGGGCAGTGTACGGGGTTGTGCTGGGGCTGGTGTTTCAGGGTTTAGGGCAGAGCAGTGGTGTGCGGGCAGTGTACGGGGTTGTGCTGGGGCTGGTGTTTCAGGGTTTAGGGCAGTGCAGTGGTGTTCGGGCAGTGTAGGGGGTCGTGCTGGGGGTGGTGTTTCAGGGTTTAGGGCATTGCAGTGGTGTTCGGGCAGTGTAGGGGGTCGTGCTGGGGCTGGTGTTTCAGGGTTTAGGGCAGTGCAGTGGTGTTCGGGCAGTGTAGGGGGTCGTGCTGGGGCTGGTGTTTCAGGGTTTTGGGCAGAGCAGTGGTGTTCGGGCAGTGTAGGGGGTCGTGCTGGGGGTGGTGTTTCAGGGTTTAGGGCAGTGCAGTGGTGTTCGGGCAGTGTAGGGGGTCTTGCTGGGGGTCGTGTTTCAGGGTTTAGGGCAGTGCAGTGGTGTTCGGAAAGTGTAGGGGGTCGTGCTGGGGCTGGTGTTTCAGGGTTTAGGGCAGTGCAGTGGTGTTCGGGCAGTGTAGGGGGTCGTGCTGGGGGTGATGTTTCAGGGTTTAGGGCAGTGCAGTGGTGTTCGGTGCAGTGTAGGGGGTCTTGCTGGGGGTAGTGTTTCAGGGTTTAGGGCGGTGCAGTGGTGTTCGTGCAGTGTAGGGGGTCGTGCTGGGGGTGGTGTTTCAGGGTTTAGGGCAGTGCAGTAGTGTTCGGGCAGTGTAGGGGTCGTGCTGGGGGTGGTGTTTCAGGGTTTAGGGCAGTGCAGTGGTGTTCGTGGCAGTGTAGGGGGTCATGCTGGGGGTGGTGTTTCAGGGTTTAGGGCAGTGCAGTGGTGTTCGGGCAGTGTAGGGGGTCGTGCAGGGGGTGGTGTTTCAGGGTTTAGGGCAGTGCAGTGGTGTTCGGGCAGTGTAGGGGGTCGTGCTGGGGCTGGTGTTTCAGGGTTTAGGGCAGTGCAGTGGTGTTCGGGCAGTGTAGGGGGTCTTGCTTGGTGTGGTGTTTCAGGGTTTAGGGCAGTGCAGTGGTGTTCGGGCAGTGTAGGGGGTCTTGCTGGGGCTGGTGTTTCAGGGTTTAGGGCAGTGCAGTGGTGTTCGGGCAGTGTAGGGGGTCGTGCTGGGGCTGGTGTTTCAGGGTTTAGGGCAGTGCAGTGGTGTTCGGGCAGTGTAGGGGGTCGTGCTGGGGCTGGTGTTTCAGGGTTTAGGGCAGTGCAGTGGTGTTCGGGCAGTGTAGGGGGTCGTGCTGGGGGTGGTGTTTCAGGGTTTAGGGCAGTGCAGTGGTGTTCGGGCAGTGTAGGGGGTCGTGCTGGGGCTGGTGTTTCAGGGTTTAGGGCAGTGCAGTGGTGTTCGGGCAGTGTAGGGGGTCGTGCTGGGGCTGGTGTTTCAGGGTTTAGGGCAGTGCAGTGGTGTTCGGGCAGTGTAGGGGGTCGTGCTGGGGCTGGTGTTTCAGGGTTTAGGGCAGTGCAGTGGTGTTCGGGCAGTGTAGGGGGTCGTGCTGGGGCTGGTGTTTCAGGGTTTAGGGCAGTGCAGTGGTGTTCGGGCAGTGTAGGGGGTCGTGCTGGGGGTGGTGTTTCAGGGTTTAGGGCAGTGCAGTGGTGTTCGGGCAGTGTAGGGCGTCTAGCTGGGGGTAGTGTTTCAGGGTTTAGGGTAGTGCAGTAGTGTTCGGGCAGTGTAGGGGTCGTGCTGGGGGTGGTGTTTCAGGGTTTAGGGCAGTGCAGTGGTGTTCGGGCAGTGTAGGGGGTCGTGCTGGGGGTGATGTTTCAGGGTTTAGGGCAGTGCAGTGGTGTTCGGGCAGTGTAGGGGGTCTGTGCTGGGGGTAGTGTTTCAGGGTTTAGGGCAGTGCAGTGGTGTTTGTGCAGTGTAGGGGGTCGTGCTGGGGGTGGTGTTTCAGGGTTTAGGGCAGTGCAGTGGTGTTCGGGCAGTGTAGGGGGTCGTGCAGGGGGTGGTGTTTCAGGGTTTAAGGCAGTGCAGTGGTGTTCTGGGCAGTGTAGGGGGTCGTGCTGGGGGTGGTGTTTCAGGGTTTAGGGCAGTGCAGTGGTGTTCGGGCAGTGTAGGGGATCGTGCAGGGGGTGGTGTTTCAGGGTTTAGGGCAGTGCAGTGGTGTTTGGGCAGTGTAGGGGGTCGTGCTGGGGGTGGTGTTTCAGGGTTTAGGGCAGTGCAGTGGTGTTCGGGCAGTGTAGGGGGTCGTGCTGGGGGTGGTGTTTCAGGGTTTAGGGTAGTGCAGTGGTGTTCGGGCAGTGTAGGGGTCTGCTGGCGGTGTGTTTCAGGGTTTAGGGCAGTGCAGTGGTGTTCGAGCAGTGTAGGGGGTCTTGCTGGGGGTAGTGTTTTAGGGTTTAGGGCAGTGCAGTGGTGTTCGTGCAGTGTAGGGGGTCCTGCTGGGGATGGTGTTTCTAGGGTTTAGGGCAGTGCAGTAGTGTTCGGGCAGTGTAGGGGTCGTGCTGGGGGTGGTGTTTCAGAGTTTAGGGCAGTGCAGTGGTGTTCTGGCAGTGTAGGGGGTCGCGCTGGGGGTGGTGTTTCAGGGTTTAGGGCAGTGCAGTGGTGTTCGGGCAGTGTAGGGCGTCATGCACGGGGTGGTGTTTCAGGGTTTAGGGCAGTGCAGTGGTGTTCGGGCAGTGTAGGGTGTTGTGCTGGGGCTGGTGTTTCAGGGTTCAGGGCAGTGCAGTGGTGTTCAGGCAGTGTAGGGGGTCGTGCTGAGGCTGGTGTTTCACGGTTTAGGGCAGTGCAGTGGTGTTCGGGCAGTGTAGGGGGTCGTGCTGGGGCTGGTGTTTCAGGGTTCAGGGCAGTGCAGTGGTGTTCGGGCAGTGTAGGCGGTCGTGCTGGGGATGGTGTTTCAGGGTTTAGGACAATGCAGTGGTGTTCGGGCAGTGTAGGGGGTCGTGCTGGGGCTGGTGTTTTAGGGTTTAGGGCAGTGCAGTGGTGCTCGGGCAGTGTAGGGGGTCGTGCTGGGGCTGGTGTTTTAGGGTTTAGGGCAGTGCAGTGGTGCTCGGGCAGTGTAGGGGGTCGTGCTGGGGGTGATGTTTCAGGGTTTAGGGTAGTGCAGTGGTGTTCGGGCAGTGTAGGGGGTCGTGCAGGGGCTGGTGTTTCAAGGTTTAAGGCAGTGCAGTGGTGTTTGGGCAGTGTAGGGGGTCGTGCTGGGGCTGGTGTTTCAGGGTTTTGGGCAGAGCAGTGGTGTTCGGGCAGTGTAGGGGGTCATGCTGGGGGTAGTGTTTCAGGGTTTAGGGCAGTGCAGTGGTGTTCGGGCAGTGTAGGGGGTCGTGCTGGGGGTGGTGTTTCAGGGTTTAGGTCAGTGGTGTTCGGGCAGCGTAGGGGGTCTTGCTGGGGGTGATGTTTCAGGGTTTAGGGCAGTGCAGTGGTGTTCGGGCAGTGTAGGGGGTCTTGCTGGGGGTAGTGTTTCAGGGTTTAGGGCAGTGCAGTGGTGTTCGGGCAGTGTAGGGGGTCATGCTGGGGGTGGTGTTTCAGGGTTTAGGGCAGTGCAGTGGTGTTCGGGCAGTGTAGGGGGTCGTGAAGGGGTGGTGTTTCAGGGTTTAGGGCAGTGCAGTGGTGTTCGGGCAGTGTAGGGGGTCGTGCTAGGGGTGGTGTTTCAGGGTTTAGGGCAGTGCAGTGGTGTTCGGGCAGTGTAGGGGGTCGTGCTAGGGGTGGTGTTTCAGGGTTTAGGGCAGTGCAGTGGTGTTCGGGCAGTGTAGGGGGTCATGCAGGGGCTGGTGTTTCAGGGTTTAGGGAAGTGCAGTGGTGTTCGGGCAGTGTAGGGGGTCGTGCTGGGGGTAGTGTTTTAGGGTTTAGGGTAGTGCAGTGGTGCTTGTGTAGTGTAGGGGGTCATGCTGGGGTAGTGTTTTAGGGTTTAGGGTAGTGCAGTGGTGTGCGGGCAGTGTACGGGGTTGTGCTGGGGCTGGTGTTTCAGGGTTTAGGGCAGTGCAGTGGTGTTCGGGCAGTGTAGGGGGTCGTGCTGGGGGTGGTGTTTCAGGGTGTAGGGCAGTGCAGTGGTGTTCGGGCAGTGTAGGGGGTCATGCTGGGGCTGGTGTTTCAGGGTTTAGGGCAGTGCAGTGGTGTTCGGGCAGTGTAGGGGGTCTTGCTGGGGCTGGTGTTTCAGAGTCTAGGGCAATGCAGTGGTGTTCTGGCAGTGTAGGGGGTCTTGCTGGGGCTGGTGTTTCAGGGTTTAAGGCAGTGCAGTCGTGTTCGGGCAGTGTAGGGGGTCGTGCTGGGGGTGGTGTTTCAGGGTTTAGGGCAGTGCAGTGGTGTTCGGGCAGTGTAGGGGGTCGTGCTGGGGCTAGTGTTTCAGGGTTTAGGGCAGAGCATTGGTGCTCAGGCAGTGTAGGGGTTGTGCTGGGGGTGATGTTTCAGGGTTTAGGGCAGTGCAGTGGTGTTAGGGCAGTGTAGGGGGTCGTGCTGGGGGTGGTGTTTCAGGGTTTAGGGCAGTGCAGTGGTGTTCCGGCAGTGTAGGGGGTCGTGCAGGGGGTGGTGTTTCAGGGTTTAGTGCAGAGGTGTTCGGGCAGTGTAGGGGGTCATGCTGGGGTGGTGTTTCAGGGTTTAGGGCAGTGCAGTGGTGTTCGGGCAGTGTAGGGTGTCGTGCTGAGTGGTGGTGTTTCAGGGTTTAGGGCAGTGCAGTTGTGTTTGGGCAGTGTAGGGGGTCTTGCAGGGGGTGGTGTTTCAGGGTTTAGGGCAGTGCAGTGGTGTTCGGCCAGTGTAGGTAGTCTTGCTGGGGGTGGTGTTTCAGGGTTTAGGGCAGTGCAGTAGTTTTCGGGCAGTGTAGGCGGTCGTGCTGGGGCTGGTGTTTCAGGGGTTTAGGGCAGTGCAGTGGTGTTCGGGCAGTGTACGGGGTTGTGCTGGGGCTGGTGTTTCAGGGTTTAGGGCAGTGCAGTGGTATTCGGGCAGTGTAGGGGGTCGTGCTGGGGGTGGTGTTTCAGGGTTTAGGGCATTGCAGTGGTGTTCGGGCAGTGTAGGGGGTCGTGCTGGGGCTGGTGTTTCAGGGTTTAGGGCAGTGCAGTGGTGTTCGGGCAGTGTAGGGGGTCGTGCTGGGGCTGGTGTTTCAGGGTTTTGGGCAGAGCAGTGGTGTTCGGGCAGTGTAGGGGGTCGTGCTGGGGGTGGTGTTTCAGGGTTTAGGGCAGTGCAGTGGTGTTCGGGCAGTGTAGGGGGTCTTGCTGGGGGTGGTGTTTCAGGGTTTAGGGCAGTGCAGTGGTGTTCGGAAAGTGTAGGGGGTCTTGCTGGGGGTGGTGTTTCAGGGTTTAGGGCAGTGGTGTTCGGGCAGTGTAGGGGGTCTTGCTGGGGGTGATGTTTCAGGGTTTAGGGCAGTGCAGTGGTGTTCGGGCAGTGTAGGGGGTCTTGCTGGGGGTAGTGTTTCATGGTTTAGGGCGGTGCAGTGGTGTTTGTGCAGTGTAGGGGGTCGTACTGGGGGTGGTGTTTCAGGGTTTAGGGCAGTGCAGTAGTGTTCGGGCAGTGTAGGGGTCGTGCAGGGGTGGTGTTTCAGGGTTTAAGGCAGTGCAGTGGTGTTCTGGCAGTGTAGGGGGTCATGCTGGGGGTGGGGTTTCAGGGTTTAGGGCAGTACAGTGGTGTTCGGGCAGTGTAGGGGGTCATGCAGGGGTGGTGTTTCAGGGTTTAGGGCAGTGCAGTGGTGTTCGGGCAGTGTAGGGGGTCGTGCTGGGGCTGGTGTTTCAGGGTTTAGGGCAGTGCAGTGGTGTTCGGGCAGTGTAGGGGGTCTTGCTTGGTGTGGTGTTTCAGGGTTTAGGGCAGTGGTGTTCGGGCAGTGTAGGGGGTCTTGCTGGCGGTGATGTTTCAGGGTTTAGGGCAGAGCAGTGGTGTTCGAGCACTGTAAGGGGTCTTTCTGGGGGTAGTGTTTCAGGGTTTAGGGCAGTGCAGTGGTGTTCGTGCAGTATAGGGGGTCCTGCTGGGGATGGTGTTTCTGGGTTTAGGGCAGTGCAGTAGTGTTCTAGCAGTGTAGGGGGTTGTGCAGGGGGTGGTGTTTCAGAGTTTAGGGCAGTGCAGTGGTGTTCGGGCAGTGTAGGGGTCGCGCTGGGGGTGGTGTTTCAGGGTTTAGGGCAGTGCAGTGGTGTTCGGGCAGTGTAGAGGGTCATGCACTGGGTGGTGTTTCAGGGTTTAGGGCAGTGCAGTGGTGTTCGGGCAGTGTAGGGTGTTGTGCTGGGGCTGGTGTTTCAGGGTTCAGGGCAGTGCAGTGGTGTTCAGGCAGTGTAGGGGGTCGTGCTGAGGCTGGTGTTTCACGGTTTAGGGCAGTGCAGTGGTGTTCGGGCAGTGTAGGGGGTCGTGCTGGGGCTGGTGTTTCAGGGTTTAGGGCAGTGCAGTGGTGTTCGGGCAGTGTAGGCGGTCGTGCTGGGGCTGGTGTTTCAGGGTTTAGGGCAGTGCAGTGGTGTTCGGGCAGTGTAGGGGGTCGTGCTGGGGCTGGTGTTTTAGGGTTTAGGGCAGTGCAGTGGTGCTCGGGCAGTGTAGGGAGTCGTGCTGGGGTGATGTTTCAGGGTTTAGGGTAGTGCAGTGGTGTTCGGGCAGTGTAGGGGGTCGTGCAGGGGCTGGTGTTTCAAGGTTTAGGGCAGTGCAGTGGTGTTTGGGCAGTGTAGGGGGTCGTGCTGGGGCTGGTGTTTCAGGGTTTTGGGCAGAGCAGTGGTGTTCGGGCAGTGTAGGGGGTCATGCTGGGGGTAGTGTTTCAGGGTTTAGGGCAGTGCAGTGGTGTTCGGGCAGTGTAGGGGGTCGTGCTGGGGGTGGTGTTTCAGGGTTTAGGTCAGTGGTGTTCGGGCAGTGTAGGGGGTCTTGCTGGGGGTGATGTTTCAGGGTTTAGGGCAGTGCAGTGGTGTTCGGGCAGTGTAGGGGTCTTGCTGGGGGTAGTGTTTCAGGGTTTAGGGCAGTGCAGTGGTGTTCGGGCAGTGTAGGGGGTCATGCTGGGGGTGGTGTTTCAGTGTTTAGGGCAGTGCAGTGGTGTTCGGGCAGTGTAGGGGGTCGTGAAGGGGTGGTGTTTCAGGGTTTAGGGCAGTGCAGTGGTGTTCGGGCAGTGTAGGGGGTCGTGCTAGGGGTGGTGTTTCAGGGTTTAGGGCAGTGCAGTGGTGTTCGGGCAGTGTAGGGGGTCATGCAGGGGCTGGTGTTTCAGGGTTTAGGGCAGTGCAGTGGTGTTCGGGCAGTGTAGGGGGTCGTGCTGGGGGTAGTGTTTTAGGGTTTAGGGTAGTGCAGTGGTGCATGTGTAGTGTAGGGGGTCATGCTGGGGTAGTGTTTTAGGGTTTAGGGTAGTGCAGTGGTGTTTGTGTAGTGTAGGGGTCATGTTTTAGGGTAGTGCAGTGGTGTTTGGGTAGTGTAGGGGGTCGTGCTGGGGGTAGTGTTTTATGATTTAGGTTAGTGCAGTGGTGTTTGGGTAGTGTAGGGGGTCGTGCTGGGGGTAGTGTTTTAGGGTTTAGGGTAGTGCAGTGGTGTTTGTGTAGTGTAGGGGGTTGTGCTGGGGGTAGTGTTTTAGGGTTTAGGGTAGTGCAGTGGTGCTTGTGTAGTGTAGGGGGTCGTGCTGGGGGTAGTGTTTTAGGGTTTAGGGTAGTGCAGTGGTGTTTGTGTAGTGTAGGGGGTCATGTTTTAGGTTAGTGCAGTGGTGTTTGGGTAGTGTAGGGGGTCGTGCTGGCGGTAGTGTTTTAGGGTTTAGGATAGTGCAGTGGTGCTTGTGTAGTGTAGGGGGTCGTGCTGGGGGTAGTGTTTTAGGGTTTAAGGTAGTGCAGTGGTGTTTTTGTAGTGTAGGGGGTCATGTTTTAAGATGCAATGCTCCAATACCTGACCAGTCTGCACTACATAAAACTGCAAAAAAACTAAAAATAAAAAGTGTTTTGCACACTTTTGTCATTGGGCTATATTTGGGCTACATCTGGGTAATATTTGTGCTACATTTGGGCTCTTTTTTCACTGGTGGCCATCTTGGAAGACTTCTTTGTTATGAAGTTTCCTAATTTCTTCATTTACTGCAGTCTCCTCAGTAGGAAATGCTTTCAGTTTTTACTTTGATTCCATCAAGAAGGCATTCAGATGTGTCTCACATCTGCCATAAATTCAGAATGTTAGCACTCTAGTTGCTCATTAGATCACTGGAGTAAAGCTACTGCTCACCAGGGAGTTAACTGGTAGTCTGCTGCTGGTATTGAAAGTGATTGTTTCAGTCTGCATGTCAGAATTTTCTAATGAAATAGAAGAGGATTTGAGATCTCACTTAAAACATGCCCTAATTTTTCTTTCTGCAGCACTAACCATAATTTCTATTTCAAAAAGAACCCCTCATTTTGTTCCTTTTTAAATTAAATGTTTTAAGTGTTACCGGTTTATTCCAATCAAGATGGCTTCAGGTGTGCCATACTTTTGTCATAAGTAAGGCTGTTAGCGCTCTAGTTGTTCTTTAGAACACTCTGGGAAGCTGCAGTAGAACACAAAGGCATCAACTGGCAGGCTGCTCCTGTTGAAATATAACAGGAAGATATTTGAGATCACACTTGAAATATGTCCTAATTTTTCTTTCTACAGCACTAACCATAATTTCTATGACAAAATGAACCCCATCATTTTGTTCCTTTTTAAATTAAATGTTTTAAGTGTTACCAGTTTATTCCAATCAAGATGGCTTCAGGTGTGCCATACTTTTGTCATAAGTAAGGCTGTTAGCACTCTAGTTGTTCTTTAGAACACTCTGGGAAGCTGCAGTAGAACACAAAGGAATCAACTGACAGTCTCTGCCCTTGTTGGATGTATATGTTTACTGAGAATGTCAGACTTCATTCTCACATGAGTGAGAAAGATAATGTGAATTTACAGAAAATATGCTCTCATTTTAGCTTCTGGAGCACCTTCCAAACCTCAATGGGACAAGCATGAGAAAATAGTGTTCTCTCAAACATGATTCATGATGTCCCAGCAGAAGGTTTTTCACATGGTAAAATCACCTTAGAATACACCACAATTCCTAAAATTAGTATGGTACCATCAACAAATAAATTCTAATGTAACTAAAGCCTGTTATCACCCTTTATAGTTCTCCTTTTGGTGACCCTCAAAATCTTCTATTCACTACAATGCATTTCAATGAGGTACTATCATTTATATTGGTCCCAAGATGGCTGCCAGCAATTCCAGGATGAATTGCTGACAGCCAATCAGATCTCACGATGACATGTGTGGTTAGGCTCCGCCCAGATATATATGTGACTTTACTTTTGATTTTCTCAGGAACTACTGGACGGATTTACACCATTTAAGCAAAAGGCACGACACTGAATCAAGGGCTACCTCTTTGCCAAATTTGGTGTAATTCCGTTCAGCAGTTCGGGCTGTAGCTGCGACTAAAGGTTCCTATGGAAAAATGAATGGGGAAAACGCGTTTTGGGACCCCCTTTTTCTCGGCCCCCGCTGACGTATCACCCCGAGACTTTCAGGATAGGAGCGGACCGGAGCGCCCCAACAAGTTGGAAACTTTCGCGAAGATTCGTCAACCGGCGCCAACGTTATTTCAAATAGAATGTCGCGGATTTCCTATGGATAATAGGTTTTAACTATAACTATCTACTGGCGACTGCCAGTAGATAATATATATATATATATATATATATATATATATATACATATATACATATATATATATATATATATATATATATATATATATATATAATCTAATAATGAAATTAAAGGACCAAAACGTGTCTGCTCTACATGCCTGCCATCAGCAGGATCCAGATAACACCTGTGGACTGAAAATAATAGTTACACACAAAAGAGCCACCCGAGTGAAAAAAAACTATGAAGATATTCAATCAGCACATTATCCACCATGCTCGTGTTACGTCAGCTTAGTATTGGACATACACAAAAATGTGACGGGATGTCCTTACACACCACCAGGTGTCATGCTTCATCATAGGACCCCCCTCGCTCTTTAAAAACCCCATTTGATGAATAGGGGCCTATACCCTGGAGTCAGGGAGGCACTTGTATCTCACTATGGATCTGTGAAAATAAAGTAAAAACCAATGTGGTACACCAATATGACCTTTATATTGGATGGGGTACCACTTGGTATTAAAAATATAGTATGAGGAAAAGGGGAACTAGTACCCCATCACCACTCAAACTGTCAACACGTTTCTGCCTGTTGGCTCAAAAGAGTCCATGGCATTCGTCAGGATGGAACACAGAATCCTCTCTTGACATACACCCACTGCATGCACACAGGTCATCACACTACGAAGAACACCATTCACTCTTGTGAGCTAGATATAACATTCACTAGAACACTCACTATTAAGGAAGATACCTCTACATCAATGGACATGCCATAATGAAGAACATGTTTGCAGGTAAAAGGAGTAATTTCCTAGAAAGGCTGCAAGCCAGGAGGCATATATATTAATTCCCCCAAAGGAGCTAGGAAAGGTTTAATATGTAATTCTCTTTCTAAATAACACTTATATGGACAGAAAATAGACCAGTATCTCTGGGGAGATTGTATGTATATGGAGTATGAGCTGTAACACTGAAATGGAGTAACATAGTGATTGAGTTAAAGAGGACAATCTCTCTCTCAAATAACATTTCTATAGACATACCCCTCAAGAGAGATACAGAGAGAGTAAATATAGCGAGAAAACATGTCAACAGACATAAGGAATAATTCTCTCTTGCCCGATAGCATGTTGACCGTCCTAAATCTCTCCACAAGCACAACATATAGATTGATATACCCGGAGTACATTTCTCTAGAAAGATAAGCTATAGATCGATGTACAAAGGGTAATTCTCTCTACTTCTATAATATTCTTCAAGAAGCATAACAATTACTCACTGTAGATATAACCCTTCTCAAAAATCTTTCCATTCCTTGGCAATTAAAGACTAGTGTCTTCAACACCCCTCTCTCTCTCCATACTCACTAAAGACACCAACCCTGCTAAACCTCCAGCACTCACACCTTCTGGCCCACCTTATCTGCTCATTCCTGCCACTGTGTGCAGTACTTATGTCTGGAACTATGACTTTGTTGACATATCCTTGTTCGAGTTACCTGTGAAACGCACATATATGAAGTAATGCTCTCTAGAGAGTTAGCATGCTTACAAATATAAGTGTTTCTCATAAGGGAGGTAATATGCAGATTTAAGCGTATGACGTAATTTGAGTGCCAGTAGATATAAATAAAGTTCTCCAGAGATATATCGTATCTCTGAGTCCATATACCTATAATAATCAATCATTTAAAGTTCTGTGTAGTTGTGTGAATAGTTGAGAGGATAAATGTGATAGGCAATCAATGGTTCGACAGATGAATGTATTCATTAATAGATGAACACACTCTGAGTGCATGGATAAGTATAGGGTGAGGATGTTTATAGATGGATGAATGACTGAATAACTGAGTTCATTGATGGATGGATGAATTGATGAGTGCTGAATGAATTAACATGTGAATACATAGACGGATGCAGACAGGTAACACAAATCTTCGAGGCTGAGACCTCAGACTGTAGTAGCATTAGTGTTACCAAATGCTATGAATTACAAAGATTACACCAGTGCAAGCATTACACTTGGGCTTAGCACCGTATCCCAAAAATAGAGAGCACATATATATGGAATTACCAGCATATATCATTACAGTAATTGCACTAAAGAGGGGCTCCAATGTAGCAAGCGGGCCTACCATACGTCATATATTACTGCTGTTTGCTAGTGCAAGCATTGTCCATGATTGTTCAAAACGTTGTCAATAATGCCCATCATTATGCATGTTTAGATTTACCCTATTACTCAGTAATCCTAAGTGCATGTTTAAATTTGCCCCATCATTTTGTAATCTTTAGTGCATGATCAGACTTGCACCATCTCTCATTCAACTTGATTGTTTGCTCAGGTCTAAACTCATAAACCTTGAGCTTCGGCTAGATTTGCACCATTACTTAGAAGATTAGGCTGTTCGGGCAAATTTGCACCGTCAATCATTAATACTAGCACAGTCATATGTGTATGTTCACTCAAGATTCATTAGTGCATTTAGAGATTTTCACCATCACTCACTAATACTTCAGTACATACCTGTATTTTTACCAATATCATTAGTACTACAATTTGCATACATATCAACAAAAACACCCCGTTTGTTAATATTACAATAGGCATTTTCATATGTTAATGACATAGGGGCCAATTTAGAGTTTGGCGGACAGAGTACTCCATCTCAAACGAGACAGAGTATCCTGTCTGCCAAACTCTCTGTCCGCATCATTTAGAGATGGATGGACCATAAAGCTTTCCGTGGACAGAGCTCCTGTTGGCTCCGAAAGCTTCCTTCGATGGCCCCACAGAGTAGATGTCAGTGGTGGAAGATCATTACATCACCCGCTCCCTTTAGGGAGTACGGTGTGGTATCCTTTAATTCTGTCCATCACCGCCAGGCAAAAACCAGACAGTGAGAGACAGAAAATAACATAATGATCCCCGCACCCTGGCATAACACTCATAGGGCATGAACTTTGGAGATCATTATTTTTTGTTTTCCAAAAACAAACTCCCACTTTAGGAGATTGTTTTTTTGTAAAAAATAAATGTTAAAAGCAGTGGCGGCTCGCATAGGGCGTGCTGCGGGGTGGTGGGTCGGGGGCGGGGAGGGGCAGGGTGGGGGGTAGTAACCTCGAACATACGACGGAACGGAGGAACGTAATAATTACTTTCCTCCGTTCCGTCGTATGTCCGAGTTTACTACCCTCCCACCCTGCCCCTCCCCCGCCCCACCGCCCCGCACCATGCCCTATGCGAGCCGACACTGGTTAAAAGTTTGGTGGATGGCAGTCAAAACTGATGATGACTGTCCACCAAATGGTTTAGCCCTTGAAGGGAATCGCCTTGACAGCGGTACCATTCACTGTATAGAAAAGTTTGGGCCAGCAGTCATCTCTAAATTTGGAAGACGGTACTCAGTTAGGGTGCCGGAGGTAAAGTCCTTGTGTCCTCTGCCACCCTGATGGACTGTACTTCATTCACCAAACTCTAAATTGGCCCATAGTTTTCATGCTATATGTAAACTGAGTGTGCCTATGCTAATCACACAACATTACTTTCTATCCTTACCACCAGTGACTTTTTTTATCTGCTCTCTCATTCCTATGCTGCCAGCTGCACATGGGTGTAGTATTACAGGTCGTTCCTAGTTGTCCCTCTAAAGTCAGCAGAAAAAGTGAGGCACCCCAGGTTTACTATAGGTCCCCTCAAATCAGCAGAAATGTGTTAATCGGTTATCAGTTGCATTGTGGGCTTACCTCCCAAATTAAAAAATTTAATAGGCATCCCTTGCACCAATAAACCAATCTTGCAAGGAAAATAAGTTGTGTGTTTTACATTCTCTGCCCAAACGCCTTGATAAAAACACTAAATAAAAGATTAGTCACTGTTCCTACTCGAATGGAGGAGCACTGGTGTTTCCCTGGCCCAGAGGGGCCATGGACGGACTCCAAGGAGCTGCTAAGGCAGGTACGCCGAGGCGTTAGGCCCGATGGGCCGACAAATGTTGCATTCAGGGCCTGGATTGTCCTTCGTGTTGTTTGCTCTCTGGTGCCCTTAAGAGTGTAAGCCTCTGCACCAAAGAGCATATGCACGCGCAGAGGTGACCTCCGAGAACCGTCTTTGCAGGCAAGACTCAGCTGCACAGATAACACTTTCTGAAGGAGCGTGTTTGAAATAAAGTGCAGGGAGGGCTGACTCCAGACAGAGAGAGAGAGAGAGAGAGAGAGAGGTAGGCCAGAGCATGGACAAGTAAGTGTAGGCATGACTAGATCTCTGCACATCACCGGCCTTTTTATGACATCTGCATAACCACAATATTTTAAACAATCTTTAGGTTCATTTTTATTAGAAGCTTTAGCTTTTCATGTGCTAGATAATGGGGCCGATTCTGATGCGGGTTGGAAAAGCTTCCCGACCGAATCGGTTGGGAAATGGTGTCCGACCCACTCGGATCGGGAAAGTCCGACCGGCAGAGTAGGATGCATCCGGATGCTTCCAGATACGATTTGGTTGAACTCCCATTGACTTCAATGGGAACATTTGTTCCTAACCGCATCAGAATTGGGCCCTCGGTCGGGAAGACACGTTCCCGATCCGATTTGGAAGGAGCAAATGCCGTTAGGAGGCCTTCCTAACCGCATCAGAATCAGGCCCTCGGTCGGGAAGCTTTTCCAACCCGCATCAGAATCGGGCCCAATGTAGTTAAGCTATTATTTAGTTAACCAAGTGTGGTTGTGGCTTACATGGTTAACATATGCTATCACAGCAGGCGTCTTGCTTTTAGAACAATAGGTAAGTGTGTCGCTCATGTTCTGTTTTCTCTCGATTGGATTGTACCTTCTGTGACATTTGTGATGAGGCCGAAATGTATTATAGGATTTCTACTAGTAGATATTAAGGCACACTGTCTAAACAGCAGCCATGCCATGGGACATGTGCATACCCATGAATGCCCTGGGTTCAGATCACACAGTGGTGCCATTCCTTTCTTCCTTTCTTCACTAATTTATCTTCACTAATCAAGTATTTCAAAGACGAGAGTGGAGAAGGCAAAATGCATCAGCAGTGCACCTTCTATTCTCAATGCCTCCCTTTGTTTCAAATATTTTCGGAACAGAGCTTTAAATTTCACACTGTTCGTTTGCTGCTCCGTGACATGATGGGGGAAAGACACTTATTTCCACTCGCCCCTGCAAAATAACTGCATAGTATGCCTGTAGGCTAATACAAAATGTGAAAGACACTTCACATAAGCAATGGTTGGAGTCTGTTGACCCAAAGCTCATCCTTTCTATGTTGATATCACGCGCTGACTGTAAGCAAACCTTAAAAGAGTAATTGCATCGAACAAGATAAATGCTTTGGATTTCATTGACTTGTGTTAGAATAGAGTATGGGGTACTTCAGAACATTCTGCCGCCCTGGGTTGAGGTTTGTAACATATTCCATCCATTCCTAATTGTGTAATGGATCCCAGCATGTTAGACGGTGACTGATGTCTCTACAACGTTCTCGCTGTTCCCTTAGAGCTTGAATTCCCTTTTAGTGGTTTATTGCTATATTTGGATTGCAATCTGCTTTGTTTGGCTCCTTCCAAAACCAGCCTAGAGACCCATCTATATCCAGCTGCCATAGGAGAAGCTACTGCATGAACCTTAGGGTTTACTGTGGCATGCACATGCATTTGTATGGTGTGTTTTTAGCATTAATCAGGTTGTTCTATACCTCAAATTGATATTCAAGTGAAGCCCCATGCCAATGTTATGGCCCAGCTCAGAATTTGTCTATCCTGATTATAGTTGCATCCAGTAATAAAATTCAGTCCATCGATGCAAGCGCTAAGCGGCGGTCACATGTGGATGACTTTGTTTGTTTTACCTCAATGTCCATATGGGCCAAGGTGTGCGAGCTGCTAACCACCATCCCTGTCTTCTTCAGGAGGTACCAAACTGCCACTTCCTCCACCGACCAGAGAAACCTGTACAGGATAGATAATACATGCTGATTAGCTAGCCAGTCTGGCTCACCTTTGACCAAATTGGAAAGTATTTTATGTAATCCTATCGCGAAATACTCTGGTTTTATTTCACAGTGAGGAAAGCTATTCTTCAACTTTTATGAATAGCGCCGAAAATAATATCACAGAGAATCATGGGGGAATTTTTACAATAAAATGTCAGAGCGTGGAGCTGCACCAAATTTGGCAGTGCAGCGTACCGACATTTTCACAACGCAGGGATGCGCCATATTCACAAGAATACGGCGCACCCCTGTGTTTCCCCTAGCGTTGGCACAAAAAAGTTGCCTAGCGCCAGCGCAGGCACCCTGCCGCCATGTTGCAAGGGTGCCTGCGCTGCAGGGACGATTGTTTATGTGCAGGAAGAGACACCTTCCTGCACATAAACAATCAATAATGGCGATTTGCACCTTCATGCAGCACACATGGAAAGAGCAAAAAACGAGGAGAAATTAATAATTTCTTCTCATTGCGCCATTCTAACGCCTGGTATTCCATGGCATTAGTTTTTGGCGCTGCCTCCGCCCTGTAAATCTGGGGCAGTGTCAAAAAGCAATGGGTGTTGCGGTGGAATCACATGCCCCTTAGCTGTAGAGGACTGTGGCGGAAAGGGGCATATTTACAAGGTGGCGTTAAGCCACGCAAAGTGGCTTAGCGCCCCTTGTAAATATGGAAAATGGCGCTGCGCCACCAGAGCGCCAAAAAAAGTGACACTCCGGTGGCTGTGAGGGCTTGTAAATATGCCACCAAGATGCAGAAGTCTTGACTATGCTTGTACTTCACCGTGCCAAGAAAACACAAAAGCGAGAAGAAGGCACTGCCTGATATATAGTCAGGGAGTGCAAAATTGTGCGAAGCAGAACACTTTTTATGGAACCTTCACAAACGTCTATGGAAAACTTTGCGACTTTGCCAAGATTGCAGATGTTTTCACTTCACTTATGTGTGAAATCTGGGCGTGAGAAACAATTCATGTCAGCGCAATATACATTTTTATGACATAACATAGCAACGTAAGCTAACATAACATAGCCTCATTTAACACTGACAAAAGGGTTCTGCATATGATGCATTAGTAGAAAACAATTAGGGCTTCATTTAGGGTCGGTGGTAATGGGATGATGCGTCACGTCCTCCCACTCCTCACATCCAAAGTCTCGCATGAAAGGCTGGGCATGTTGATTTTCCAGCTGCCACAGCTGCCACTGATTCTACCAATGGGTAACCACTCTTGGCCGATGGAATGCCAGGGAGAATGGCACTGGGTGGCCCTTGTTACCCTGTATCTGTCAGCGTTTCCTGCTGCTGGGACCGCCATGGAGGGGGTGGAAAGCAAAAGTGCCCAAAAAAGTCTGCCACCGGCCGGAGAAAACCACCTAGCAGTTCGGATGTCGAAGCATTTTCCAAAGCTCCCCTCCTGCCATTCACTGCTTTGGGGTCTGGCTTGGGAAAATGACAAAACACTAATAGGTCCACCATGCAGCAATTGCGTGGTGGACAGATGTCAATCTTTTTTTCATTGAAGAAGCCCCCACCTTGGAGGCGGGGGAGGCGCTTTCATGAAAAAAAAAGTTTTCAGATCATGCCGGAATCTTTAAAGATGGTGAACCACCTGCAGCTTCCCCGCCAAATCTGAGCCACTGTTTCCCCAGCCATATGGACAGCCATACGCGGAATTATTGCTTCTTCTTTTCCTACCATCCCGTCAGTGTGCACAAAAAAGCTCGCAAAAAAGGTTGCATAAATAAATCTGCAAACTTTTGCAGGATGGATGCGTTCCATTATTATGAAAACTAACTATCACTGTGTGCAATGACAATAATCTTGTAGCCAGAAAGAACTTTAGGCACGCAAAGGTAGGCCGGAAACGTCGCAATCTGTGCGAAGGGTGAAAATTGAGAACTTTGACAAACTTTGATGGCGAAAAATACGTTACTGCACATCCCTTTCATAAGTCATTTAGGACTCTGCTTTTAGAGAAATTTTACATGCAAATTAAGAGCCATAAATGCGTAATAGCTAACCTATAAGGGGCAGATTTACGTTGAACTAACGCAGCGGGGTACAGCAAGTCATTTTGCTGAGCCGCGCTGCGTCAGTTTTGAAGCACAGGGATGCGACATATTTACAAGAATATGTCGCATCCTTGTGCTTCCCCTGCGCTGGCGCACAAACTGCAGCCATGCGCCGGCGCAGGCACCCTTGCACCATGGTGCAAGGATGCCTGCGTCGTGGGGAGATTGTTTTTGTGCAGGAAGGGGAACCTTCCTGCACAAAAACAATCACTACAACCATTTTCCTCTTTCAATGCGTGCTGCAGAATGCAGCACGCATTGAAAGAGGAAAAAACGAGGAGAAAAGAAAGCATTTCTCCTCGGTGCGCCGCGCTACGCCACCTCTAGGGTGGCGTAGCTTTCAGACGCATCTCCAGAGTTACGATTTCTTGTAATTCTGGAGATGTGTCTGGTTCCATGAGTGTTGCGTGGGAACACCCACAGCAACACCCATGGAACGCCCCTTCACCGCAAAGTGCTGCGTGTGAAGGGGCCGTATTTACAAGGAGAGGAAAAGTCACGCAGGGTGGCTTTTCCTCTCCTTGTAAATATGGAGCAGCCCCCTGCGCCACCAGTACGTCACGAAAAGTGACGTACTGGTGGCGCAGGGGGCTCGTAAATCTGCCCCTTAGTTTTTATAACCTATGGTTTTTAAGGTTATCTTTTAAGCATAGTCATTTTCTGTCAGCGTTCACACTAAACGAAATGTTTTTGTAAAAGTAAATTAAAATTAAATTAAAATATAGATGCTACTGACCTCACGAAAGGCACTACTCGCCTTACTACTTTGTCTCGCTGGGTTTCCTGCCAAACATCGATAAAAAAAAACCATGTGCTGCACTTACAAATGCAGATTAAGCGCTCCACTCAAACAACCGAACACAATCACCCAATCACTGGGGCATATTAGCAAGAACGGCGTTAAAATTATCGTCGCTTTAGCGGCAGGAAACTGCTGCTAAAGCGGCAATAATGGGCTTGATAATATGCCCTTGAGAATTCCAATAGAAACCCAGGATCACAGCAGAACAATTTTAACGCCGTTCTTGCTAATATGCCCCACTGTCTTTTAGAATATCTCGATCCTCCTACTCACAAACCCAAACTCAAAGCCCGTGAGCACCACAGACCGACTCTACAATGGTGAAGCCTACATTTATCACGCAGAAGCACTCACAAAATCTTATGCAGAAAAAAATGCAGTGTGTGTGTGTGTGTGTATGTATGTGTGTGCGTGTGACTGCGCGCGCATATGTGTGGGTGACATCACTTAAATAAAACAACCGCATTTTGAACTGCATCGAATATTCCTTCTTCAAACACCACAGCAAAGATACTGCTTTTGCATGGCTTAGTAAATCTCTAAAACGATTTTGCATCGGGGCTACACCACAAAAGTGACGCAACCCAGGCGCAAAATCTTAATAACTCTGCCCCTAGTGTTCCAGAAAAAGTGGAAATAAATAATTGCATACATCTTTTCCAATATGTAGTATACGGGATGCATTTTAAAGAAAAAAAACATTTTTTTAAATAATATCTTAAATATATAATGCTCATCAGTAGCAACATTTCTGCTTTTATTTTATTTAAAAATATACTATTACAATTAAACTGAGGCATTACACAATACTATGACTAACAACACCACTTTAATACTCTTCAAAAAGTAAAATGGAGGTTCTAAGCTTTAGTTTTCACAAGGGGTAATTTTATGCAGTTCATATACTCAACTATACCAGAATGCACTTAGAGGGCCTCATTTATGTTTACATTTGTTTTTATTGTTGCATCAAGAAGCACAGAGTGCCATGACAGTGCCAGAATACATCAACATCCAACTCCTTGGCAACCTTTCAATAACCCCCCCCCTTCCTCAGAACGCCTCCACCCCGTGGGCTCACCCAGTCTCTAATTCCTACAAAGGTCATAGCGTAGGGGCCTCCCCTAAAGAGTAACCACAATTGGGATCACTCTGTTGGCGCGGCCAGGCGCAGCAATCTCAGGTATCTGGGACAGGTTAGTTCTGTAAATTCCTGGGAGAGGAACGTGAGAAATGGCTGCCACGTCTGAGTCCCCTTGTTGCATGAGTATTAAAGAGAGCCTCTCCATCCCCAAAAGGAGCCAAATCCAGTGTAACCAATTCTGCCGAGACGGCACCCTGTCCGTCCCCCATAGGGCTAAAATAGATTGATGTGCTGCCCCCAGTGCCTAGGCTATGTGTCGGCCCCTCCTGGATTTAAGTGGGTTGGGAAGACCCAGCACGACACAAGAAGGAAATCTGGGTAGTTGGGTATTGAAGTGTGTGCCGATGTCTGATAAGATCTCATCCCAGAACTGCGTAAGTTTAGGCCATTCCCACAGAATGTGCACCAGCATCCCCAGGGAGTCACAATGCCTCCAGCACCTGTCACTACGCACTGGATTCCCCCTATGCAGACGGAGCAGAGTTAAATACCAATATGTGGCAATTTTCGTTGCTGTTTCAATACTGGAAGCGTTAAAGGCTGTGTGGCGTGCCCGGTAATAGATATCCTGCCATTAGAGGGACTCATTTAGAGGAGGGCGGTAACAGAACACCTGCCAATTTTGGGAATCTGCCTCTTTTGCTCTCATCTTGGTTCCCTTGCATCGTTTAGAATGAAGGGTAACATGACTGTGTCACAGACACAGGCAGCAGAAAAACCCTTCCAGGGGCCCAACACTGGAGAGAATGCCCTCAGAGGGGCCACACTATTTAGGATAGCCTCTTTGGCGATATTTCCTCCAGTCTTCATTCTGTCTGAGTCTTCCACGTCAACTTTGGCGGTTCCCAGCAGGATAGGCCCAGAAATGTTACCCCAGGATGTAGGAGGCATAGTTATGTGAATTGCATACCCCCCTCCTTCCTCTTATGCTATCCATCTTCAGAAATAACATAAGTGACAGCAGGTCCGCCATGCAACCAAGCATTGGCATTGTCTTGTGGCATCGGCTGGGGCTTGGTGGTAAGTTTACCCATCTGTGAGTGTATGAAGAGCCCCTTATGCTGAGCTTCAAGCTCCTCTTGAAGATGCTGGCGAATGGGTTGCTCCGAGTCCTCATAGCTCGTTATTGACGGCGTCTTCGGCGTCAAATGGATTTTTGGCGCTGAGTACAGTTTTGGCATTGAAGCAGTTTTTGACGTAGACGGTTTTGGTGCTGTGGCCGGCTTCAGCATCGGTGCTGCTTTCGGTGCAGGTGAGCTTTTCGGTGCTGGACTAGAAGGGCCCGAGGACGCTGAGAAAGGCAGTGGTTTATGCAAAGCTTTTGAGGCCAGAGAAGGGAGTGTTGACTGACAGATTTGGCTTCGAGAGCTTCTGTCAGTGCTGACCATCGCCCAAAGGCAGTGATGGACCTGCAGAGCGCTGTTCAGTCTCTGGGCTCAAAGCAGGACCCCGAGAGGGGTGGTGCTCTGCAGGAGCATGCAGTATTTGTGAGGCCGGCAGCTGTGACTGAGTGGCCATATGCACGGTCGGAGTCTTGGGATCTGGATTCACCTCATCGTCTGAATCATCTGGTGTACTGGGCTTCGGCTGAATTGCAGAGGTTGTGCTCCGGAGGATCCGGCCTCCTCCTGTTCTTCAATGTCGCGCTCCCTGATGATGTCGTGGGTGTCCTCTTCCTCATGTCTTTGCATCCTAAGATGGGCCCACCTCTGCTCGCATCAGTACCATAGAGTTTTCTTCAACTGGAAGGTTAGGCAGGCCTGGCACAGGGTCTCGTCATGCTCAGGGAGAGGCTGAGATTAGAGACTTGGTGGTGTCCAGGGGAACTTGGAATGACAGTGGAATGACATTGGGGCAGTAGTGGAAGGGCGTCCTTTCCATCACTGACCTGGCATTGTCAAGAAGAGGTGGGGAGCAGCGGAGGTGGGGGGGCAGAAGGCCTCAAGAAGGGGCCGGGGCCCCGGTTGGAGGTGTCAAAGCTGGTGTGGCTGTTGGTTGACTGTCGGCAGCAATGGAGTAAATTTGCTTGAAGATTGTGTGGTAGGAACCAGAGATGAGGGGTTGAAGAGGCTCAACAAAAGGCGATGTTAGGTGCTGAACATGGAGCCCAATCTATACACATTTGAGTCCGATGATGGAAAAAACAATCCAACAATGCAGCTGGTGCCCATGTGCATTACCAGCCAAAGGAGGATTAACAATACCTCGTGACTCTTGCAAATGTCCAGGCTCACTACTAGATGGTATGAGTATGCACAGCATGCATATTTACAGCCACACATGCTACAAACATAACATTTCCTACTCTATCATGAAATTTCCTTTCATATTCGTAAACAAGTAGTATAGAAAAGCAAGCTCATCGCTTCAATCTGTAGCTGGGCAAACCAGGAGACTCGGGAGAAAGGAAAAGGAATCCAATCATGCAAAGTCTGTGGGATGCAGCTACCATTGTCATGGAGGACGGATATGGGAAACATGAGGGCAGTGATATGGTCTTGTTAATATACAAGTCGCACATTACTGTGGGAAAGGAGAAACTGTGAGCCCTTAAGGAAAGAAGCAATTTGAATGATAATTACCATCCTGATTGAAGTATTGCCAATACCAAGGGTCCTTCTAAAGCAAATGTTGCATGTCTGGAATGCATGGGTTCAAAAAGGGAGGCATCAATGTAGTTTAATTTAAAAAAGGGAAGGCTTCTTAACAAGAGAGAAAACTTTCGTGAGATAGTGATGGTGAAAAAGATGCCTTAGAAGTACATTTACAGTAAAGTGTAATGGCAGCTAAGCACTCTTTCTTAGAGGAAATCCGAAGGACAGATTAAATCATTGTGATGATTTGGGTGTATTATATGATATGGCTATGCAGCCTTACTGTGCACTACACTCGCAAAAACTGTCTTGTGTCAAGTCAGACTCATTTGAACAACCTTAAGCTCAACCCTGGGTAGCTATATCTTTGAGCAGCAATGCTTGCACAAACAAACTTAGTGTAAAGCATTTAACAGTACCAAACAACAAAATAGGAAAGCCAGACAACACGAAAGAAATACAACACCAACTTATAAAATAGATCACATGTTTATGAATTTTTAGAGTCCTTGATGAGCAAAAGCCACCAAAGTGTTCCGGAGATACAGATTCACTTTTTAATTTAACTGCAAAGAAGCAGTGGTCAACCAAAAGTTTACAAACTTTTGAAAAGTTTGAGAAATATAGTTTGGCTACTAAGGCCTGGCTTGAGCAACCAAATACAAAAGAGATAAGGACTGAGGTGCCAATGGTGTAGATTTAGACAGGTTCCTGTTCACCAGAGCGTTTTCCATTCTAGTTCCAAACTTTATGGCACAACCGTCATAGACTTTAATGGAGTGATCCTGAAGCTGAGGATATAGGATGAAAAGATGCTCAAGGATGCTCCGGTTATGGTGCAGTTGACAGGGGTGCCTTGGTGGTGATTCCTCGGTCCACAGGTCATGTGGGGTGACTTTGACCATAGAAATCGGATTCCCTCGACATCCTCTTTGAGACTGTGGAAGGCCAGGTGCAGCTGGGCTACTATTCTCCGTACACAGTGATCCTTGTGAAATCCTTTAGTGGGGGCTAGTGTCCCTCTTGGGTGACCAGTCTGGACTCTGATGGCTCTCCCAGGTCTGGCTGATTCAGGTGCAACTTTTGGCTGTCGAGGATTGGTCTCTTGGGGCGCCCAATGGCAGTCAATGGCAATTCCTCCGAAGTGGCTTACTACTTGTTGGTTTGGGCTTCTTCAGCTTTAATGTTTCTGGCGCTGTTCCAAGGGGCCAGCCAACTGACCCTTGGAGTCACTGCTTCGGTCTAGGGTTTGGGTATTACATTTTCTGGAATCAGAAGCTGCAGACACAGTCCTAACCTCACTAGCCCAAAAGTGCAGCAGGGGCAATCCAGCAGACGGCGCAACCTCTATTTGTGCAGTCCAGGGGCAGCAGAGCTGTCCTTCTTCAGCCCTTGCTCCAGTTCCATCATGATCTGAGGTTCAGGGTGCCAGGGGTGCCTTATTTATCCTGGCAAAGTGCCCTGAGGGGTTAATACGGTCACTAGCCAATGGGCTATCAAGTCCCCTCCCTCTTGGTGATGAATTTCTGGTGATGTGTGGCATCTGGCAATCCCAGAGGGCACTATTCTGGCCACTCTCAAGATGCCTGAACCTTTCCTCGACTGTGAGGCGCTTGGTAGCCCACCGTAGAGGTATGGCTACCTGGGGGCTACACGCCCATGGGAAAACTGGTTTGGGCACTGGGCTTCCCTCTCTGTCCCTTTATCCAGCTTGTCTAGCTGAACAAAGAGCAGCCCTTCTGGAGTGTTTTCGCCATTTGCTCACCATAGGCAGCTTCGCCTTTGAAGCTCACTTTTTGGGCTAATATCCTGAGTGACTTCCTGCAAGGGGGAGGTGACACCTCTCCCTGCAGTGGGCTGCTATTGTTTCCAAGCCTGTGAGTTGTTCACATTTCTCCCCAGGTGGGCAGAAAGCGGTCTGTAGGTTAAATGCCCGTGTGAGGCTACTGGACCAGCTGAGTCACAGAGTCGCAACTTCCTAAAAGTTGCTTTATATTAATAGTGACATTAAATTCTACCTGGGCATCGGATCTGGTTTAATGCCACAATTAATTTGATATGTTATAGTATCCTGCAAAGTAGTCCCATTCAGAAGTTAGCTAGACTGAGTTGTCAGTCAGTAATCCTGTGTTACCCAAAGGGGCTACTAGCTTTTCCACAGCAAAACGCCAACTTGAGGGGTTTTGCTGGAAGGACACATATAAACATACATGTCCTACTTAATAATATAATGGTGGCTTTGCCACCATTATTTGTAATAGCTACGGCGAACTGGCAGTGTGACAACTGCCCTTCCAGTCTGCAGTGGAAGGCTAGAAGTCATTTTGTACCTGGTCACCCACAGGGTGGCCCAATTAGTGCTTCAGCCCTGGAAGGACACTATGCCTTAAATGCCCTTGGTACCCTGGCCACCATATACTAGGGACATATAACAAAGTTAGTACTAGCCAATTGGGGATAGCCAATTCGACAAACACTTTGTAAAGGGTTAGAACTGAGGTCTGGTTAGCAGGCCTCAGTGCACTCTCAGAGTTGATAAACCAGCAGCTAGTAGTCCAAATGGGGGCAAAAAGTGGGGGTAAATCTGCAAAAAGCTTGTTTCCTCTAAATCATATATAAAGGCCTGGTAATCTGCCCCTTCTTGGAAAGTTTTTTATGGTCATCATGCTTCTCCAGACACCAAATGCAGAATCTTTTTTTACTTAAAGCGGTTTGATGCTCTTCTGCGAAGATGATTGTGTCTTCAAAGGTGTTCAGGTAATCATTCAATCAGCTTTTATTGATTTAGCTCTCATCAGAGATCAACAATATATACAATCACAACTAATCACTAAAAAGACTCATATGGGACCTAACAAAACTCCACATTTATATCCTCCTAGTACATAGTTAAAAAGGCTTTAAAAAATGGAAACAAATTATAACACACAAATTCATCAGGATGTGACTTTGCTAAAGCATTCCAATCATTAATTTAAAACCCACTATATTTAAAACACAGAGGTTTACAACATGATTCCTTGCTTCCAGCACTGTCTTACTGGGGCAGGCAAATAATACATGCTTTATATCTTGGATCCCACCCATGCAAAGATCGCATGTTCCAGTATTATCTCTTATGTTCAACCAATGCTTTTTAAAGTTGTTTAATGGCAGAATGCCCAACCTTAACATAATTATACAATGCCTAGTGCTATGATCTAGTGTAAACTTCAGTTATTCTTGATGAGTCTTACATGTTAGGTTGGCAGAGTAGGGTTTATAAGTTTCTTACTAGGAACAATGTGCTATATCCCATGTATAGCTTAATCTGGACAACATATTTTTCAGAAACAACTTTAATTGTGCTGGTGTCCATGATTGCAAATCGACGATAGTGCATTGAAAATTCTCTAGTGCGATTTCAAGGTTTTTATTAAAAGTATTAGAGCATACTTCTCCCTTAAAGGTTTTAGTTAGTCTTCACGAGATCTCTCAGAGTACCTTCTGGTGCATGCAGAAGATTATATAACCATCTAATCACATTTGCCAGAGATCTGGAATGGGCACTAAGGAGGGAAAACTCTAAGTGCAATGCCTGGACAGAGGTTGCTTGGCTCAAGGATACTATCTTGCGGAGGAGCCACCCTTTATGGGGATATATAGGAGTGCATAAGAGAGAATGGGGGTATTTTGGCCCGAGAAATATCTAAAAGGGTTTTAAAATGTCCCCTACCCGTAGAGCAATAAAATCTTTTTACGGCACCTGTGGGAAGGTAGGATCCTTCTGCATGGTTACCCCCACTTTTTGCCTGGTGTTATGCTGTTTCTGACTAGTCTGACTGGGATCCTGCTAATCAGGACCCCAGTCTCTGTGTTTTCTCCCCTAAATTGGTCATGGTGAGTACTTAGATACCTCCCAGATTGGCTACTGGTGTACCCTTGTAAATCCCTAGTATATGGGACAAAGTTACCTGGGGCATAGGTACACCAGGGGTCCCCCATGGGCTGAAGCATGTATTATGCCACCCATGAGAGACCACTCAAACTGTTACTACAGGTCTGCCATTGCAGCCTGTGTAAGCTGGTTCTAGCACCACTTAAGACAGATATAAGTTTGCTTATATTTGAGGTCACTGCACTTAAAACCTATAAGTCACCCCTAAGGCAGGCCTTTCAATCGTGAAGGCAGGGTGCTCGGTTCTAAGTGTGACGGTGTCCCTGCATTAGCAGGACATCCCTACAACTTTCGGAGCCCATTCTCCCGGGTTGTAAGTGCATCAGCCATTACGATATATAGAGTGGCCATGAGTCATTACGCGATGACCATCTCTAAACTGGCTGGAATGAACCCTGTCGTGCTTGGTATCAAACATGTTGGAATCATACCTCCCACACCGTAAACGGTGTGGGAGGTATGATTCCATGCACTGTAAAGCTCCTCCAGGAGGCCCTCAGTGCTCCAGGTACCAGTCTTCTAGACCCGGACAGCAAACTATGGCTGCTGCCAACCAGAGACACGATTCTGCCCTCCTGCTGCTGAGCCAAGCTCAAGCAGAGGAAGGCAGGACAATAGGTAACCTGTCAAAGGGACGTGTGACCATCTCCCAGACAGGACTTAGTGTATTAGGACAGGGTGGGGGCTCTTGCCAGCGCCACTCAGTCTGAATTGAAGGGCACATTTGGTGCCCTCCTTGCATACTCCAGTTCAAACCAGCTCAGGGAGCCGTTGGCTCCCGCTCTGGCGCAAAACTGGACAAAGGACATGGGAGTATCCTCCCCACTGTCCAGCTCCTCCTCTGGGAAGGACCCCTGATTCGTCCCAACCCTTTCCTTATGGTACTTAAGGGCTTACCTGTGGGTGGGTCCCTAGATTCGTCGTGGGACAAGATTCGTATCAAGACACAACTTCATCTTCGACCGTCTGGGCACTCTGGACTTCGCTGGACTTTTCTCTGGGCACCGAGACTGCAACTGGGAAGACTCCTGCTGCTCCTGGTCTCGTCGTCCTGCAAGTCTGCTGCAAAGTCTGTGCCTGTTCTCCATACCGGATCCTTCGAGGGCCTGTGGACAACCAAGACACCTGAAGGAATCTCCCTTGAAGTAAAGGAGTCACTTCCCTGCATCTGCAGGCACCGCAACGCAGCTGACCGGTCTGCTGATCCTGGGCTCCCACGGACTCCAAAAAGCTCAGCAACACAGGTGGTGGTTCTGCAACTCCCTCGCGGCCTGCACTGTCCTGTCACTGAGTTTGAGGCCAGTATCCCTCATCGGAACTGCTGGAACAGAACCCCTGTGCACCGTGTTGACTTGTCCTTACAAAGACTTGTTGGCTCTCTTCCTCAGAGATCTTCGGGCTCCAAGTAGACCCAACCTCAAGCATCTCCTGTGACCAAGATCTTTGTCCTCACCACATCTCTTGCATCGTGATCCTGCATCTTTGGTGAGCTGCTCGAGGTCCTCATGCGACTCCTGTGCCTCCTGCCTGTGGGTCCTCTCGAGGGTCTTCTTTTACTTCAGTGGGCTCCCCTGAATGTTTGGGGCCTGCTCTGACTCCCCTGTTTGTGGTGAGCCATCTGGACCTTGCTGGTCTCGACACTGCATCTTTTTCGCTTGCCATGTTGTTTGCAGTTGCCAAGGCTTGTTGGTGCTCCCGGCGGACACCGACTTCCCTGGCGTAGGTATCCTAGTTCCTAGGGTATCCACGGGTTGGGTGGCTCTCCAGCCTTCTGTCTTTCATGGGGTTTCTTCAGGGTCCACTGGGAAGGGTCCTTCCTCTTTAAAATTGCAACCGCGACTTTCCTTCGAGACCGCGACCTTCCCAGAGAGCTGGAAACACGCAGAGATCAACGCCCTACTCAAAAAACCCAAGGCGGACCTGAGAGACCTCAAGAACTTCCGGCCCATCTCCCTGCTTCCGTTCCCAGCCAAGGTCATCGAGAAGATCGTCAACAAACAGCTAACCCGATACCTCGAAGAAAACAGCATCCTGGACCCATCCCAATCAGGGTTCCGCAGCAACCACAGCACTGAGACTGCCCTCATCGCCACCACCGACGACATCAGGACCCTGCTGGACAACGGTGAGACCGCAGCCCTCATCCTGCTGGACCTCTCCGCCACCTTCGACACTGTCTGCCACCGCACTCTACGCGCACGCCTCCACGACGCAGGGATCCGAGACAAGGCCCTGGAATGGGCCACCTCCTTCCTCGCCGGCAGAACCCAGAGAGTCCGCCTGCCACCATTCCGATCCGAAGCCTCCGAGATCATCTGCGGCGTACCCCAGGGATCATCCCTCAGCCCAACACTGTTCAACATCTACATGGCCCCGCTCGCACACATCGCCAGACAGCACGACCTCAACATAATCTCCTACGCCGACGACACTCAACTGATCCTCTCCCTCACCAAGGACCCCTCGCCGCCAAATCCAACCTCCATGAAGGAATGAAGGCCGTCGCCGATTGGATGAAGATCAGCCGACTAAAGCTGAACACGGACAAGACAGAGGTCCTCATCCTCGGCTCCAACCCCTCAGCCTGGGACGACTCCTGGTGGCCAACGACACTGGGAGCAGCCCCGACACCCACCGACCACGCACGCAACCTGGGAGTCATCCTCGACTCAACGCTCTCCATGGCCAAGCAAGTCAATGCAGTCTCCTCCTCCTGCTTCAACACCCTCCGCATGCTTCGCAAGATCTACAGGTGGATCCCGACAGATACAAGAAGAACAGTCACCCAGGCCCTCGTCAGTGGCAGACTTGACTATGGGAACGCCCTCTACGCGGGAGCCCCGGCCAAGCTCATCAAGCGACTGCAACGCATACAAAACGCATCCGCACGCCTGATCCTCGACGTACCACGCCACAGCCACATCACCCCCCACCTGAGGAACCTGCACTGGCTCCCCGTCGACAGGAGAATCTCCTTCAAACTCCTCATCCACACACCCAAGGCACTCCACAAGACTGGCCCAGCCTACCTCAACAGACGACTCTTCTTCTACGTCCCCAACCGCCAGCTCCGCTCCGCCGACCTCTCCTCGCCACCGTCCCTCGCATTCGAAGAACAACCACCGGCGGCAGATCCTTCTCACACCTCGCCGCCAAGACCTGGAACACCCTTCCACTAAGCCTACGACAGACCCAAGACCTGCTGACCTTCAGGAGGCTACTCAAGACCTGGCTGTTCGACCAGTAGCAGCAACCCCCCCCCTTTTTTTCTCCCCAGCGCCTTGAGACCCTCGCGGGTAAGTAGTGCGCTCTACAAATTCTGTGATTGATTGATTAATTGACTTGAATTGAGCACGCGGTCGTGTTCCCACTCTGCACACGGCCTCCGTGGGGTTCCTGGTTACTTACCTCGGGTGGTTCCTTGGGTCCCCAGCACTTCTACGTCTTCTGGGTATAGTCTTGACTTGAGTCGTGGTTCGCATCCCACTATTTTAGTATATGGTTTGATCTCCCCCTGGCGACCACTGTATATTCGTGCTACTTACCTGTTTTCTTTGCAAAGTATTGTGTGCATTGTGTATATCTCCGGGTAGGAAATATTTGTATGTGTTAGTGAGTGTCTTATAATAAATATATATTTTTATAAATACACTGTGTGGTTCTTTTTCACTTAATCTACACCAATAAGATTACGTTGTGGTAAAACAAGCTGCTTTACTACATTCTGGACTAAGCCTGAAGGCTGCTCTCCACAGCTACCACTTAGAGAACTTTCTAAGGTTGTCTAAGACCACTAAAATCACCCTAAGGGTTGTCTGGATTAGTGCAGGGTGCTACACTTACATAAGTGAGCACCATATACTAAGCCAGCCTCCTACAGTACCTATGTGAGCTGCTGCCTTGAGCCATATGTGGGAAAAGTGTGAGGTGCTTTCTATGGTCTGGGAGAAAACACTCCATAGATATGTGTATGTTGTTACCACCCCCACAGGCCTTCCAACCAACTTCCAATCAAAGGGGCAATATAGTCTCTTTCCTCTAAAAGGTACCACCTTAGGTTTCATAATATACATTTTCAAGAATTTATCCTCAGCATACTTAAAAAGCACATCTAGGTTTTGCTGAAGAACAATTGGTGTAAGGTCAAAAATGACCACGTCATCGGCATACATTAAAGCATATATATTTCGACACGCAATTTTTGGGGTAAAGTTATTATTTATTTTTTTTGCAACTTTTTTTTATTGATAGCATTGCTTCATAACACATTGTACCTTATGTCGTACATTTCCTTACATTATCATATTATACAACAACCTGCCATATTATTCACGACCTATCAATTCACAATGTATTTGCAACGCCTTTTCAATTTATTTAATTGCAGGATGATCTCCTGTGAACATATTGAACATAAACATTTACCACCCACCCACCACCCCTCCTCCCTCCCGGCAGCTGTCAGCTATTCTGTTTAGGAATTGTGTAGGCATTCAGATTGGATGATATACCTAATTTAAGTTTATGTGTGTGCGGGGGGGCTGTCGCTATCTTCCGCACTGAGTACCTGTGCGGCAAGCGCAGATGATTGTGTAGGTGTTGTGTCGTCGTTTCGTTGGGGTTCTGCTACCGTCACTTCCATTAACATTTGCCCCCATTCAATCATATCACTTTCCGCGTTTTCATCCATTCTCACTGCCCTAAGGCGGCACTCCTCCGTCACCCCCCATTCACGCACGTCAGCCTTCCATTTATGTAATTTGGGTGGAGTGGACAGAGTCTAATGTATCGCAATTCGTCTTTTTGCCAGGACCAGACCCAGCAGAAGGAACTTTTGTCGTATCCCTTTTTTGGAGTTGGGAGGATACCCAATAGACACTGTTTTATGGACACCTCTATTCGCATTGCCGTTGCTGCACGGAGGGTCTGTACCACCTGGTCCCAATATGATTGTAAACATACACAGCTCAACGTCATGTGTAAAAAGGTGGGGGGGTTGGTGCCACATCTTGGGCAATCCGATGTGGCTCCCGGTGTGAACCGCGCTCTATGCTGTGGTGTTACATATGTACGATGTAAATAGTGAATTTTGGATTAATTTAAACCTAGCGTTGCTTGTTGCTTCCGCCATCTGTGCTAGTGCTTTCTTCCATTCTCCGTCCGTCAGCGGA
Organism: Calotriton arnoldi; assembly: GCA_963921515.1. Classification (NCBI taxonomy): domain Eukaryota; kingdom Metazoa; phylum Chordata; class Amphibia; order Caudata; family Salamandridae; genus Calotriton; species Calotriton arnoldi. Next base: position 1,302,638 of record CAWUFW010004989.1, on the reverse strand, counting down.
GTGGGCAATTCCTCATCCCACCTCCCCCTAACACCCGACATGTTAGTTACCTGGTCTTCCTTCATCGCAGCGTATATGCGCGAAATCAGGCCTCGGCAGAAGCCCGGATCTAGGAGTGTCAATAGTATGTGCAACTCATGTGGCTCATCTGAGAATGTGGTCCATATCACACTGACGGTTCGGGAGACCTTTGCATACTGTAGGAAATGGGTTGCCGTTACCTGGAACAAGTTTTGTGCCTCCACAAAAGTGAGAAAGGTCCCATTCTGATATAGATCCCCAGCCCTTTCGCAACCTCCCTCATACCACTTGGAGATATCCATTGTATCCTGGATGTTTTGAAACCCCTTCAACCACCGAAGTGGAAGCGCATTTGCATACGGCGCCCTGCGGAGAACCAACCTGACAGCCTGTTCCCAGGCTTCCGTAACCTGTCGTACTATATGAGGGGCGTTTTTCGGGATCCTTGATCCCAACATGAGATACCTCTGTAATTGTTTCCCCTGATTCCAGTCACCCAATAGTTCCTTGTCTACCGTACATTCCTCCATACACCATTGCGCCGGGTATTGTAGCAAACCCGCTAAGTAGTATAGCTGAAGGTCAGGTAACCCCAGGCCTCCTGCATTCATATCCTGCTTGAGTAGTTCTAGCTTTACTCTACTTCGACCCCCCGCCCACACCAGGGATATCAAAAGGCTATTTAATATATCAAACGTTGGTTTCTGAATTCTACAGAAAGAATTCTGTAGGACATATAAGCAGCGGGGCATAGCACCATTTTCGATAGTGCCACTCTACCCATAATTGAAAGCAGGAGTTTGTTCCAAAATTGTATTGATGCTTTTAGTCCGGTAAGAACCCTGCCCATATTGAGGTAAAACTGGGCCTCCGGCTGATGGGCTACCTGTATACTCAGGTACCTAAAATGTCCATATTTCCAGTCCAGTGCGACTTCCGGGAGATCTTGAGGATTTCCTCGCGCCAGGGCTCCCAGCAGGAATAGTATTGTTTTCTGTTGATTAATTCGGAGACCTGAAATCGCCCCGAAGGAGTCTAATACCCTAAGCAATATCGGAATTGCCTCTTCGGGCTGTCTGATATACAAAAGAGCATCGTCCGCATATAGGGAGACCACGTGTGTTCTACCGCCGACCTCTATGCCCCATGGCACCATGTCTCTCCGCAGTTTCACCGCCAGTGGCTCCATCGCCAATGCAAAAAGGAGCGGGGACAACGGACATCCCTGTCTCGTGCCCCTCTCGATCCAGATAATTTCCGAGACTAGGCTCCCATTTCGTACCCAAGCTCTTGGCTGGCCGTATAGCAACTTAACCCACGAGATGCATTCTTCTCCAAAGCCCATCCTACTCAGCACTTCCCCTAGGTACTCCCACCGCAGCGTATCAAAGTCCTTTTCGATGTCTAAGGCCACCACCGCATCTCTATGGCCACTATCCACCACCGAGTGTAGCATATGGGACAACCTTCTTAAATTCATGTGCGTTCCCCTCCCGGGCATGAACCCACATTGATCCTCGCGTATCAAAGATGTTACTACTCTTCGCAGTCTATTAGCCAGAACCTTGGCCAGTAGTTTAGCATCTACCCCCAGCATAGACAGGGGCCTATACGCCGCCGGATCCTCAATGTCTCTACCGGGTTTGGGGAGCATTATTATCTGTGCCTCCCTCATAGAGTGCGGCAAGTGTCCGGACTTTTTTGCTTCTTGCAGCGTTTCCAGTAAGCGTGGGAGCAGAATACCTGCATAGTTATGGTAGAATTCCACCAGGAGCCCATCTGGGCCCGGCGACCTGCCCCAAGCCATGTCTCGCAGTGCTTCCATCAGTTCCCCCAGCTGAATTGCTGCCTCTAGTTCCTCTTGTTGGTCATCCATAAGTCAAGGAAGAGGGAGGTCGAAAAACCACTCCTCCTCCATCGAGACCCGATGGCCAAGGGTCTCGCGACACGTTTCTGATAGGTGTTGGAATAACGTAGTGTTAACCCCTATCTGTGTGGTGACCTTCTCACCATTCGGACTCTGCAATGATAATATCAACGGAGCCGGACGCTCACGTTTTAAAAGTCACGCCAGTAACTGCCCTGACCTGTCCCCCTCTTTGTGTAGTAGTTGCCGATATTCTTTTTGAACTAAGCAATCTAATCTGTCCCAGACCTCCCCCACCCTGCGTTGTGCCTGCAGGAGTGAATCATTAGGTGGCATCAGTCTTTGATTCTTGCGCTGAACCCTAGCCAGTCTATCCTCGGCCTCCGTCAATCCTGCCTCTAGTCGTCTTCTCGTTCCTCCCACTCTAGACAGACAGTCCCCTCTAATCACCACCTTAAAAGCATCCCACTCCGTGCTCCTAGTCTTGGCAGTAGACCAGTTCATGTTGAAGTACCCTTCAACAACCTCCCTGAGTTCTTCTCTAAATACCGTATCCCGCAATGCCGCAGGATGTAGTCTCCACATAGGTACCTGTGGCCTAACCCTCCTGGGCCCCCATACCAGTAGCACCGGGGCATGATCCAACAGAAATTGACCCAGCACCTCTGTCTCCGTCGCCTCAGCACATGCCTCTCTAGATAGCAGGAAATGGTCAAGTCTACTCTGTACCTCACGGGCAGGGGTATAGCATGTGTAGCTGCGCTCTCCTACATGCGTATCTCGCCAAATACCCACACAGTTGAGCCGGCACATCACCTCGCTCAGATCTTTTGTCATATATGGTTTAGTGTGTTGTTTCGGTGGATCTCTATCCAATTGGCTTTCTAGCACGCAATTAAAATCACCCGCCCAGATCAACGGTATCCCAATGTACGGGAGAAGCCGGGATTCTATGTGTGTGAAATAAGCTCCATCATCTATGTTTGGCGCATATACGTTGACCAGGCATACCTCAACACCATCTAGAACACCGTGTACTATAACATACCTGCCCTCCACATCTGCCTCATATGTGTGTAGTTTGAACAGAACCTGTGGGGCCACCCATATGGCTACTCCCCTAGCGTATGTAGAGTAATTGGACGCAAACAGCTGTCCTCTCCACTTCCGATCAAGTTTCTGTGTCTCTATGTCAAGCAGGTGTGTCTCCTGTAGCATAGCAATCTGAATGCCCTGCCTTCTCATGTATGTTTGTATTCGGTACCGTTTAGTAAAAGAATTTAACCCCCTCACATTCCATATTATGATTTTGTATTGCCCCATATCATCCGATCTACGTCTGCCATGTCTATTTGTAGTACACGCTGCATATTGCCCCTTTTGCTGCCGGTGAGGCCCTTAAACTGAACAAATTGAACTGCCCACCCCCCGGGTAGACACTTTAATAACAACTCATGCATCCCCACACAAACCCCAACCCCTCCTCTCCCATTTCCACCCAGGAACATCATTAACAATTTAACTTCCATTGCTGTAATTCCAATATTTAAAACCACAAACAACCATACGTTCTTATACCTCAGAGTCCACTTCCACACATTCCACATTCAATTATCCAATGCTGAACTTCTGCCAGGCCGGAAAATAGCGCGCTTCCCAGACTCTTTAAGTGTCGGGTAAAGTTAGTTATGACTGGCAGTTACATCACAGAGGAATAAGGAAAACAAAAGTGGAGCTAAAATTCATCCCTGTTTCAGGTCATTTTGAGTTAAAAACGTAGGCGTCAACCCCTTGTCTCCCCCCATTAAGACTCTGCACCAAGTAGATGTATGAAGTTCAATAATTGCCCATAGTAAGGCAACAGGAATCCCCAATCTCACTAGTTTCCTCCATAGGTTGGGTCTAGCAACTCTGTCAAAGGCGGTAGAGAAGTCAACAAACATGCAGCAAACCACCTGCGATTTGGTCACCACCTACTTATCAATTACAGTTTGCATTACTGCAATATTATCAGTCACTGGACTGCGGGTATCACACCCTCTGAAAAAGCCCAGTCCTTGAGATGGTCCAGAATGTTTGAGCCAAAGATCTTCCCTGTTGCATCGAGAAGTGTGATTTGACAATAGTTGCAGGGTGAAAGGCGGGACCCTTTTTGTGGATGGGGACTACTACACTTTCATTCCATGAGCTTGGAATTTGGCTGGTTGCATAACAGTAGGAAAACAGTGGAGTGAGGAGCCTACTACGTCCTTCTGGGTCACCCTGTAATACTATTATCAGAATCCTATCGGGGCCCATCGCTGCAGAAGTTCTTTCTTTCCTTATGTATAACTCTATCTATTTCTCTTTGGGTGCCTTTATATGATAATAGAGTTCAGGAGCAGACTTAGAGGACTCCTCACCAATCAACGGGGCAGGATTAGTCCCAAACAGTTCAGAAAAATATTTAATCCATTCCTGCTGTGGGATGGGAATAGCAGATGTTTTTTCCTACTGCCTGTGAACTTGGAAATAAGTTGCCAAAAGATTTTGTTGTTTATTTGTAGGGCTGCTTGCTGTAATTCTACCCAGTTCTTATCTATGATGTTTTTGGTATTTAAAAAGCGTATTTCCTCCTTTTCTTTTGCAGGGTTTGGATTTCTTTACCCCTTGAGTCCTAGAAAGAAATGAATTGGCGCCAAATGAGTTTACTCAACTTTTTAGAAAGATCAGCTTCCTTTAGCTCTATTTTTGGAATTACAGTGTGTTTACGGGTTGCACACCTCGTCTGAATCATATAGACAGCATCCAAAATTTTCTCTTCAAACGGCTGCATAGGGTTTCTTTCTGCAAAAGCTTGATAAGGATGCGGTGGCATGATTGCTGCATTTATCTTAGTTATGTTCTTAGAGTTCCATATAGTGCATCCTTGCTTACAGGCTAGGAGAGCCTCCCCATTTCCTTCTGCTAAGGACCAAGTTGAGTTTAAGTGTAGATATAGTTCCAATTCAAAGTATAGTTGTGCATGATCACTGCCTTGAACAAATTCAGCATTAAGAAGCAATGATTTCTGATACAGGTCTTGACTGGATATAATCAATAATGGAGTAGTCAGTAACTCCTCCTTCGTGTTAAAGGCAGCCAAAATATCCCTGCCTGTTCTTCCATTTAGAACCATGGCATTTATTCAGTTTTATCACATTTGTCATCCTTTACCTTGGGCGGGAAAACAGGATCGGGAATTGAACAGGCTTCTTCCAGACCCTTATTTGTATATGCTTTTAATGTAGCATTTGAGATCTTTGTGTTAAAGTCGCCCATTATTATCATTTGGGAATTTTCTCCTGACTCAAGGATGGACTCTATTAAATCAAATATCTCATTCATCAATGCATTGAATTCTGGGCCTGGGGGAACATAAATGTTAAATAAGAATAGAGTGTCTGCAGAATCAACACTTACTTTTGGAAGTTTTATTTTGATACATTGTATGTTATTACACTGGAGTTGTATTATTTCAAAGTGCTACTGTATCTCAACTGTGAGGAGGATAGCAAGGCCACCCTTGGCAGGACCCTTCTTAACCCTTATGGCAGGAACATCAATGACAAAATAATTTTTCAAGTCAAATTTGCTACAGAACAAGTCTCTTGAAGACAAATGATTGCTGGGGAAAATCTCATCAGGCTATACAACTTTTATATTTCTAATCCAGCCAGGTTCCAGGAAATAATTAACAGCTTTTCGCTAAATGGGACATTTGGAGCCACTGCTTAATTTGTTTTCATTTAAGTTCCTCAGGAGCCAAGACCAGATGTCATCCATTTTTGTGTTATCCTCTTTAGGCAAGCTTTGGTTCCAAATATGTCTACCTGCTTGATCAATGTGTATTGTGAGAGTGTCCACAAATCTATTATTGCACTCATGGCCATAATGACTAGATGGTAAAATCGAATGTTTCACTCTTCTGACATATGTCTGCCTAGGAATCAGCAGGACTGGAGATCTATAATGAATACCCGCTACATCAAAACCATTTTTGCGAAGTCTTTCACTTTCCTGAAGTACTTTCGAGGGGATAACATTAGACAAGAATTCTACGTGCACTGTAGAAAAGTCTAAATTGTTGGGAAAGGACACCAACTTTATTTTAGCAGAAGTAAGAGATAAGTTATGCATTTGTCTTAAGATCCTTTGCCTATTTAGAGGATCATTTCTGTTTTCAAAAAGGTTCGATATCTCGAGGACTTGATACTGATTCAGTGTTGACTCTGCCAAAGATGACCCATCGTTGGAGCTTACTGTATTTGGTAGAGATATAGAGTTAACAAAGTTTGGGGCCAGTGGGATTAGTTGTGCATGTACTTCTTTTCAGAGTGGAAGTAAAGACATATTCTGTAGTTGCGCTTCCTGAGAATTTGTCTTATTATTTATATGGCCACTTGGTCCATTTACCTTGTTGCTATGGGAGGCATCTGTTAGAGCAAACTTTATTTTTAAAGACTTCCTCTTGGTAATTCTGCAATTTGCTTTCTTCTTTATCCTCACGGACTTCTTTGCTTTTGCCTTGCTTCCATTGGCCTTCGTTGGGTCTATTTCTTGCACTGTTGAGGAGGTTGAAGCGGTAATTTTCGAGGAACCTGCTCTATTGAGAGAATTAAATATCGGGTAACACTGAGAAGCAGCTATCTCAGTACCTGCTTCCAGGTCAAAAGATGGTTCTGCAAATAAGTTACGTAATGGATAAAACGTTCCTGTTCTTACCCCCTTCTCTTTTTGCCCTTTTCATGGACTTTTGCAAGTTTGAGTTGCTCTTCACTTTTTATGAATTTTCCATATAGATTGTGTTTTTTGGCCATCATCAACAACGTTTGTTTGAATTCCCATTCCGAAATCAGCCTTTGCGGTAGTAGACCAGCCATTTAGGGATTTTAGTATCGCTGTTTGGATTTCTAGTGTGTGGTCAGAATTGGATGTTCTTTTTTCCAACAGTTGTAATAGAGACTTAAGTACTCTCTGCAATGCATGAAGAGTCTCATAGATGATTACATGCTCCTTTGGAGGCTAAAATTAGGTTAGTAGAGGGAGATCCTGAATGCAGGATAGATTCACTTCAACCTCTGTTACATTGCTAGGTGTACTATTAAAAATTTCTAAAGTCTCCTTCAGCGGCTTGCTCTCAGCCATGTAGGGGACTTCTGGAATTATCTACTGATTGCTTGGTTCAATGGAAAGAATGGTGCTAATTATTTCAGCGTTCATTTTGGCTATTAACACTTGTTCCACTATGCCATTTGCTGTGCTGATGCTCGACTCTGCATCATTCATTACTATACTTTCTTTTGGTGTTTTCCCGTTCCCAGATGTTGTAGGAACTATCGTAGGAAGAAATTCAGGGATCAATGTTGGTCTTTCTATAGCGCCTATATACGCAGATTTTCTTTTGCCTCTCTTCACTGTTTGTACTGTTTCTTGCTACTTCAATACGACGGTGCGGTTTCTTAGCATTTTGATTGTCATGATGGAAGTACAGCTTCTTCCCCTTAGTTGGGATTGCCACCTTTACCCACTACAGTGAAAGTTCAAAATGTCTTGGTATAATAAGAAGTCTTTCAGAGACTTAAGCCAAGTCGTAAACCTCTTGGGTTAACTTGTGTTAGTGGGGAAGGAACGAGCACGATCATATTTGGGAGACAGAAAAGATTTAGGGCCTGATTACGAGTTTGGTGGCGTGGAGCCTGGTCTGCCCCGCCGCCGCACCGCCAAACTCGTGGTCGGGCCTCCCGCCAGATTAGGAGTTTCCTCCTGTCTGGTGGGCTTTTTTTTGGTGTTCCCATGGTAGTGCCTCTAAAAATGGATGCCCCAATGGGAACGGCAAAAACGGTTCAACATCCCCCAATTAGCAATCCCACCTTTAATAATGAACAATGTTCATAACCACAATGCACAAAACCACCGAACACCCCACATCGACATTCATAATAACCTCATGCTGAGTTTCAACAATTATCGTAGATGACAATAGTGATTGTTCCTCCTTCCTTGAGATCCTATACATTACGCATACTGCTTGTAATCCGTCATGACCGGAAACCTAGCTCCTCTGCCAGTCATCCTTAGTTGCGTTCAAGTCTGTCCCATTTTTTCTTCTTCTTTTTCAATGCTTGCTTTTGCCATGTTCTTCATTCTTTTCTGTCCGTGGGTGCAATCTCTCCAATTTGAGACGAAAATCATACAATGAACCTTAGAGGTGGTGAGATGCACCCCTTGTAATCCCATATTGTCCAGTTCAGAACTTTATCGGTGTGCGTGCTTGCTCCGCACTTCGCCCCATTGCGCTGCAATAATACAAACCATGAAGGAACCGCATTTGATTCCACCAAGCCGCACAGCCATCTTGCTGAATGAATACAATGAATTAAATTCGAATATTTTGTCTTATATTTTATCCATATTTTTATCTTCAATACTTTTAATCCTTCTTTCTTGACTGTTCGTTCAATTCATTTTATGCATTTCACCAATGTACGAAGATCTCACCACAAGTTCAGGAGCAAAGGTAGGTTCCACATGTCAAGATTTATTAAAATGACCCTATGCATTTCGGGATGAATCCCTTCGTCAGGGGCATCTACAATATAAAAACATGTTTTCATCATTATCAGCATTATCATTACGGTCTCACTTAATTTCACAAAGGAAATGTAACACTTTTACTGAAAAATTATGTCGTCGATGAACCATAAATAAAACACTGCAAAATTGTCTGGCCAACTCCATGTTAGTGTGCACTAATTAATTCGGAAATGTAGCACCGATCCCTTCAAAAGCACCCGTGCTGTTTTCACCTATTTTATGTAACAAGCTAACACTTCTAAAATCCAGCCCCTTTATCAAATAGAAAAGTGTCACCTATTAACAGAAACTGCTGTAATCATTTAAACGCTTACCCGGACATGTGGTAAACAGCGTGCCTTCTTAAAAAACAGTTTCCATGATGCCAACTCCTTGTAAAACAGCATTTCAAATTTTGTCATTTTGCGTTCAGGTTTCATAGCGTGCCTCGGCACGCATATCTTGTTATGTGCAAACTGCCGCCATCGGTAGGGGCCTGTTCTATGTTTAAAAGCTTTCCTTAACTACCCCCAGGTGATTAATCAAATGTACCACTCCTGAAACTCTAAACCGAGCTAAACAACGGATTGAATATCAACGTTCTCCTTCTCCCTCCCCCTTGTTTTTATAATGCAAACTACACAACCCAGAATGCATAATGACACGTCCCTTCCAACGTGGTTCCTGCATGGCATGGACTGAAAAGTTCATGCTGTGCAGGAACTGGGGTGCATGCACACAGGGGGGCACATGTTGTGCCCCCCTGCATGCACCCAGGGCGAAGAGGAACAGTTTCTTCTCCACCAGTGTTTTCCTGGAGGAGAAACTGCCATGAAATCCATGAAGGAGAGGAAACTCCAAGCATATTCATGTCTCCTGACCGCCGCAACACCGCGAGGGAACGGCGGTTCCCTGGCGGCTGCGGCCGGGCAATGGTAGTCTGACGGCCCTAATCATAATAGGTTGGTCAGGAGACTAGCGCACCCCCACAAGCCTAGCAGTCCGTGGACAGCCAGACTTGTAATTGAGCCCTAAGTGAGTTTAAGTTGAGTCAAGGTAAAGGAGTCGAATGGGCGGTCAAAGTGGGCAGCGCTTCTACTGTTTCCCCACTTAAATGAAGGTCTGCGGTGGGTGCCAGGAGTGTTAGCTGATTTGCTGATTGCAGGTCATCGATTTACACAAATTACCCAAATCAGGGGGATCAGTATGCTATTCCCGGGTGCTGGTCCAGGATGATGCGTGATGCAGGGTCCAATGCACCGAATGATTGTAGCAGATTACCTGTACCTCTCTGACTTGGTTTGCCGGCTTAACAGAGATTACCACAGTGGGGGTAGCTGCAGGTACCCCGCCGCTATGCTAAGGGCCTGCCCAAATTGTGGCCTGTTTTTTTCACTAGAAGCAAGGGTAGTTGGAAATCAGTGAAAGTTGCCGGTTTCCAGGATCAGTCCAGGTTCAGTCAGGCATGGCAGTAGCTGTCCCCAACTGTTACGTGTCCAATGGAATACAGAAATTTTACTGGCATAGCTGGAGCCGAGATCCCCCCCACAGCCGCAAGTCGCATCTGGACCTAGCCGGGTCGCTTCTGCTCCTGTGGGGATCTTGCTTAGACCGGGGTTCCTGTAATCCCAGTTGCTCACACCAGACTAGCTTTACTCAATCTGGGGAGAGAGCGAAGGAGAGGAAGGCTAGAATGACCAGCTGCTTCTACAGCCCCTAGCAAGTCTCACCTGAGGCTGATATCCAGTGCCAGTTGTCCGTTCCGGTGATTGCTCACAGTTAGGAGCTGTAGGACGGTAGGATCCTTCTAGCATGGCTACCCCCACTTTATGCCTGGTGTCAGTGTGTTTTTGACCTAGTCTGCTGGGATCCTGCTAATCGGGACCCCAGCAACTGTGCTTTCTTCCCTAAATTGACCTGGTTAGTACTTTTGTACCTCCACAATTGGCTACTGGTGTACCCTTGTAAGCCACTAGTATATCGTACTAAGGTGCCCAGGGCATAGGTACACCAGGGGTCTCCCATGGGCTGCAGCATGTATTGTGCCACCCATTGGTAGTCCACTTAAACTGTGACTACAAGCCTGCCTTTGCAGCATGTGTGAGTTGGTGCTTGCACCTTTCACAACAGATATAAATTCCTTATATCGGAGGTCACTACACTTAAAACCTATAAGTCACCCCTATGGCAGGCTCTTCAGTCCTGAGGGTAGGCTGCTTGGTTATAAGAGTGAAGGTGCCCCTGCATGAGCAGGACACTCCTACAAACCCCAGAGTCGATTCTCCAGGCTTTGTAAGTGCAGTCAGCCATTTTTAGACATATAGTGGACATCAGTCATTACGAGATGTCTAACTATATAGTGGCTGCCCCGAACCCAGTCATGTTTGGTATCAAACATGTTGGAATCATACCCCCACACTGATTCCAGTGTTGGAAGTATGATCCCATGTACTAGGGGGCTCCCTTGGGTACCCTCTTGTACTCCCGGTAACAGCCTTTCAGGGTCTGCAAGCAAGTTTAGTGCTGCTGCTGACCACAGACACGATTATGCCCTCCTGCTGCTGAGTCAAGCTTGAGCAGGGAAAGGTAGAACAATAGGTTTCCTGTCACAGAAGGGTGTGACCACCTCCCAGACAGGACTTGGTGTTTTTGGCTCGGGTGGGGGCACTTGCCAGCTTCACCAGACTGCTTTGAAGGGCACATTTGGTGCCCTCCATGCATACTCCAGTTTGAGCAAGTTCAGGAAGCCCTTGACTCCCGCTCTGGCTTGAAACTGGACAAAGGACATGGGAGTATCCTCCCCTCTGTCCAGCCCCTCCTCTGGGAGGGACCCTTGAGTTATTCCAACCCTTTCCTTAGGGTACTTAAGGACTTACATAAGTGGACATCATGTATCAGGCCAGCTTCTCACAGTAAGTGGGCACCTTGCACCAGTCCAGACAACCCTTATGGTGATTTAAGAGGTCTTATACAACCTTAGAAAGCTCTCTAAGTGGTAGCTGTGGAGAGCAGCCTTCAGGCTTACTCCAAAAGGAGTGTAAAGCAGCTTGTTTTACCAGAATGCAATCATATAGTATAGATTAAGTGAAAAAGAACCACACAAAATATTTTTTAAAATATGTATTTATTATATAATACTCTCTAACACATACAAATATCTTCTTCCCGGAGATATGCACAATGCACACAATACTTTGCAAAGAAACACAGTAAATAGCACGTAATGCACAGTGGACCCCAGGGGGGACCAAACCATATACTAAGAAAGTGGTATAAGAACCACGACTTGGGTCAAGACAATGTCGAGAGGACGTAGAAGTGCTGGGGACCCAAGGAACCAACCAAGGTGAGTGACAAGAAACCCCACGGAGAGTGTGTGCAGTGTGGAAACACGACCGCGTGCTCCGTACAAGTCTACCTATAAGTCGCGGTTGGATTTTTAAAGATTAAGGACCCTTCACAGTGGACCCTGAAGAAACCCAGTGGAAGACCGAAGGTTAGAGAGCCACGCCACCTGTGGATACCTAGTACCCACGTTAACCACACCAGGGAAGCCGGGTGCATACGTGTGAAACCGCCGTTGAACCCAATGGACGACTTCAGGAAAGTGCTGCTGCTGAAGAAGGAGAAAGTGTCCGGTGGAATCCGGAGGTGGATTCTAGATGAGAGGTACCTGCAAGCAGAGGGGACAGAGTATATGTAACTCAGGAGTGACCAGGAGACTTTGAAGACGATTGCCCTCCGATGTAGGGTATCGCAGGAGAGTTGACGATGACCTTGACTCTGCAGCTGTGAGGACCAGGCGACGCTGAGGAAGACCAGGAGCCATGCACGAGCCATCCCACGAAGGATGTCGGATGCTGAGGGGGTCGGTGTCCGGCGGGAGTACCAACAAGCCTTGGCAAATGCAACTAACGCAGGAGCTGAAGAAGGAGCAACGTAGGGACCAGCAAGGTCCAAGGGACTCACCACAAGCGGGGGAGTCAGGGCAGGCCCCGAGCAATAAGGGGAGCCCAAGAGAGGCAAAGGTGATCCTCAAATGGACCCACAGGCCAGAGGCACTGGAGTCTCGAGAGGACCTCAAGCAGCTCACCAAAAGATGCAGGCCACAATGCACACGATGCGGTGTGGCCCAAGATTCTGGTCACTAGAGATGCTTGAGGTTGGGGCTACTTGGAGCCCGTAGATCTTTTTTTTATTTTTTATTGTTGTATTTATTGAAGTTTACACTTTAATAAAAGAAATCTCTTGCTTCTTTAGTTAAGCAACATGGAAAGTACATAACATAATATGTATAATAGAAGCATTAACATAAAAACAAAAAAAACAAAAGAAATTGAATCCAATTGTAAACATATAAGAACCACAGTAGCGTCTTCAGAAATACACAGCGGGTATGTCTATGCATTATACATACATTAGAACACATGTTAGGTTGGTTATTCAATGAGACACCAAGTATCAGTCATGTTTCAGTAGCCAGCATTACAAACACGGTGAAGTGTCTTCCGTGTCAGGGACCGGATCAGAGTTCAGTAGGGCCTTTTCCGCTAAATATGCTTGATACAATCCCCAAAAGTTTTTAGGGTGACTCTGGGGGGGGGGAGCAGCTCGCTATACAATTCCGTTTGTGTATTGCAGTATAACATGTCACGTGACCACTCCTGCATAGTGGGTGAGGGGCCACGTGCCCAGCGCATTGCAATTCTTCACTTTGCAGTCAATATACCCATGTCAACCAATCTTCGGATTTCCTTTTTTATTTTCTTAGTATAACCTAACAGGGCTATCAAAGGATTAGGGGATATAGACACCTCAGTGATGTTGCTCAGTTACTGGAATATCTGCTTCCAATATTTGGCGACCGTAGGGTATAACCAGGCCACATGTAAAAAATCTGCAGGGCTTGCTCTGCACCTTTCACACTCAGCTGTCTCACGCAACCCATACCGAAAGAGACGCGGGGCCGTTTAATAGACTCTTTGTAGGTATTTGAAATTAATTAGCCGATGGCAGCCGTTTAAGGAGACTCGCCGTGTCGCTTCGCCGCAGTATCTCCAGATGTTGTCATCCATAATCATATCTAGATCTTTTTGCCACTCCCGACTTGACTTTGTATAGAAATTCTTGCGGTAGTTTTTAACTACACCATGAATGTTAGACACCAATCTGCAGGGGGACTCCAATTTTAATATGAATGTGAGAGGAGCTACCTCCGGTGGCTCCGCCATTTCGTCGCCTAGTATCTCTCGCATGGCGTGCCTCACCCTATGGAACTGGAATTGCACTAATGGTGTGGGTTCGTGACTTTTGGTCTCTCCACAGCCCATATACGTGCTCTACCTTCCAAGAAGAGGTCGCCAGCTTTAGTAATATTTATAGTCTTTAATGCCTTGAGCATTGCCCGATCCCCACTCATAGGGAGCCAAGCACACCATTCCAGCGGGGCATTTGGGGAGTACAGTATGTTGCACGCCTGTCTCTTCACCAGATCGTGCCACGCATGTACAGTGGAATTATTGGAGTCGAGAATTCCCGTGCGACGATCGGGAGAGGAAAACAAGCGAGTGGGGAGTTCAGTAGGGGCAACAGCCACCTTTTCAATGTATAAGTGTGGCGGGTCTAAGTTCTGGTGTATCCAATGGAACGCGTGGGAACTTTGTGCTACTCTATAATACAGGTCCATATCTGGGGCTCCCAGCCCACCCAGGCTGTAAGGTAGGGTAAGCACCTTCCACTGAACTCGTGGTTGCTTTCCCGCCCAAGCCAATTTCGTTAATATGGAGGTAATAGTTTTAAAAAAGTGTGCTGGAAGGACCATGGGTATATTTAAAAACAGAAACAAGAACCTCGGGAGAATCACCATTTTCATCAGCGATATACGCCCGAGCAGAGAAATAGGCAGTCGTATCCAACGATCCACATCTTCCTCAAACTTAGTAACTGCCCTTCCATAATTTTCCCTGAAAACTATCTCCGGGTCTGTGTGAATCTGTATGCCTAAATATCGGACTGGGTCTGTAGACCAAGTTAATGGAAAATCCAACTCAATAGGAGTCGTGGTTTTAGTCAAGGGAAATATTATGGACTTATTCCAGTTGATTTTTAATCCAGAAAGCTCCCCAAAACGGACTACTTCTCTGAGCACCGGGGACAGATTTACCTCTGGATTTCTAATGTAAAGCAAAGTGTCGTCAGCGTACGATGACACTATTAAATTGTAGTTAGGAAAACGGAGCCCACGGAATCCGTGGTATTCCCTAAGCGCACATGCTAGGGGTTCTGCTACTATAGCGTATAGAAGAGGGGACAGTGGGCATCCCTGCCTGGTGCCTCTAGATATTTTTACGGGAGCAGTGACCATATCACCTATTCGAATTCTAGCAGAAGGCGAGTTGTACAGTACTGCTACCAATTTAAGAAATATTTCACCAACCCCCATCCTTCTTAATACCGCCCCCATAAATGCCCATTCTACAGAATCAAACGTTTTTTCTGCGTCTAAGAAAACTGCTGTTGCTCTAACCGCTGGGTTAACATGTTGGACTGTACCAAAGAAAGTGGGCAAATTGTATGTTAGGTTCCGGCCTGGTACAAATCCCGCCTGTTCTGTATTAGCCAGTTTCGGAGCTAACGGCGCAAGGTGATTGGCTAAAATCTTAGCATATATTTTGGTATCAACATTTAATAGTGACAGTGGGCGGAACGAGGAGCACTCGTCCGGGGGCTTACCGGGCTTCAGAATAGTAACTATCATGGCTTCCCTCATTGATGGGGGCATCTCTCCTGATTCACTAATCTCCTCAAACAGTGTTACCAGGTGGGGAACTAAAAGGTCCTTGAATTCCTTGTAGAAAGCCACTGTTAAGCCGTCCTGCCCCGGGGCACTTCCTGAACGCATATTCCGTAAGGCCTCCTGTATTTCCCAGGCCTCCAGCGGCCTCATCAGGTACTCACGATGCTCATTCGTGAGCCAGGATAGTTTTATGTGTTCTAGGTAGTCCTGAATCATGCTATCATCTGCATGCGAACGGGAAAGATAAAGTGACGTATAGTACTGTCTAAATTGGTTTGCTATACTTTCAGGGTCTACCAACAACTCTCCCTCATCAGACTTAATTGTCGTGATCATTGAGGACTCTCCCCTATGCCGTAGTACCGCTGCCAGTGTGGCTCCCGGGCGTTCCCCCTCTCCGTAGCTTCTAGCAACTGCATATTTCCCCATATGTTTAACTTCACTATCAGCTACCTCATGATACTCCTCCAGTGTCCTTTTCAATTCTTCGTCCCCATTGGCTGCCCCATCACGTCGCAATGCCTTCTCCAGCTCCGAAAGGCATTTTTCCAGACTTTCTAGCCTGCCCCTAATAGCGCGCAGCACCCCCGAGTGTTTAGATATTGCGATGCCTCTAATGTAAACTTTAAAAGTTTCCCAAACTGTGGAGAATTGTGCAACCGACCCTACATTGTTTGCAAAAAAGTCTTCTATCGCTTCAGAAATTTCAAATTTGAAGGCATTATCAAGCAGCGAATAGGGGGGGAATCTCCAAGTGAACGGGGCAGGTCGCTTCTGCGGGCTACGCAGCTCCAAA
Source organism: Calotriton arnoldi (assembly GCA_963921515.1). NCBI lineage: Eukaryota > Metazoa > Chordata > Amphibia > Caudata > Salamandridae > Calotriton > Calotriton arnoldi. Next base: position 1,286,564 of record CAWUFW010004989.1, on the reverse strand, counting down.
AGTACGGGAGCATAATCTGACAAGGTTCAGGCATGAACCTTACAGTCCCTGACCTCCGGGTATAAACCTCTCGACAATAGCCAATAGTCTATCCTCGTGTGTAGCTCATGTGGGGCAGAGTAATGTGAGAAACCCCCTTGTCCCGGAATTCGTGTTCGCCAAATATCTACCAAATCTAGGCATACAACTGCATCCGCAATGGATTTCACTGAGGCCGAAGTATGGCGAATGGGACCACCTGATCGGTCCAGTGTTGGATCTAAGACGCAGTTAAAATCGCCTCCCACCATCAACGGCAGTGCAGTATCTATACAGGGCTTGAAAAAAAAAAGGGACTGATAAAAATGCGGATTATCATAATTAGGCCCATACCCATTGATTACTAGCAAGTCAAGGCCCTTCCCCCTGCACCTGGAGATAGTATACCGCCCCTCCACATCAGCTATGCACGGGTCTATTTTAATTCCTGATTTCGGATTGACCCACGTGAGTATCCCTCTGGGGTGGGATGAGAACCCCGAGGCATGAAAGGAACCCTGTAATACTCTCTGTGTGAGGAACTAACTATCTATTGGTAAATGGGTTTCTTGCAATAGGGCTATATCTATATCGTGTCGTTTTAGATATGCAATGACGTTCCGTACCTTGCGGGGATTATTAAGGCCTCTGACATTCCATGTTAAAGATCTAATTAGCTGACTATCTCGTTGAGTCATCTTAGTGATGTCTGGGAATCCGTGACAAGCCTGACTATCCCTATGGCGTCCAACCCAAACAACTGGTCAGTGTGACTAAAATGTACTTTAGGAACAATACACTCTCTGTGGTTTAGAAAACAATCATCAATAAACAACCCCCCTCCCACGTTGCATCGTCTCCAACTGGACGCAAACGACTTGCCCCCCCTCCCCGAAATCCAAACCACTGCGGCATAGTGCCATCCGGCGGAGCACACACAGGGGCAGATGTTGCCTCTCCACCAACACTCACTCAGCTATCGCCGAGTGTGAATATTAGCCATTGAAAATCGAATGTGGCGTTTTGCGCCACCCATCTTGAAAACTCTTACTTAAATACACAGACCAGGTGCCCAAAGCTAACCCCTTGTTGCCCAACTAGAGCTCATTAATCTCTTACACGGATACCATGCGCAATCCCAAGGCCCACAGTGACCTCCCCCTTCAGGTCGACAGTTGATCACTGTAAGGGTAGTAGATAAGGGCTTCTCAAAAGACTGTTGCGCAGATGCAATGAATGAAGCAGCAGTACCACTAGACGTGCACCCCAAGCGCTCAAATAATCGTGCATGCATTACGTTTGTCAGGAGGGGCGCAATTATAATGGGCCGTCCAGAACAGCTGGGCGTCGTGATACTGACATAGTAGGGGCACTCTCTCCTGTATGACCAATCAAGATCGCAGCGACTGACAGCTCAGTATGATTTTCAAGGAGCAACATGTCCTGCAAAGCTAAGGAGTCCAACAAGGCCCCACCACCCTCCTCCCCCTCCTTGTATATGTCCTGCTGGAAATATAGTGACAGGTTCAGTTCTAGTCATTTTCATCCATAGTGCCTCCTGCAGCACCCTGCAACTGTTCTGCGTCATTCTTGGGTTGCTGCTTTGTGGAGTAGTCCTTTAGCGCTTTCTGCAGGGATTTAGGATCTAGGAAGATCTTCGAAATGCCATTCATCGTTACTCTGAGAAGTGCAGGGTAGAGCATAGCATAGTCAAGGTATTGGGCGCGCAGTGCACGCTTCAACGGGGCAAACTGCTTCTGAGCCTCCTGCTCCTTAGCAGTGAAGTCAGGGAACAGCGAGATAGTAGAGCCCTCATAATGCAGGTTCCCTATTTCTCTGGCTCTTTTTAGGGCCGCATCTCTATCCCTGTAGTTCAGGAGTTTGGCAATAATCGGGCGCGGTGGTGCACCCGGAGGAGGTCTAGGGCCCAAAGAGCGGTGCGCACACTCAATTACGAACATGGAGGAGAAAGTTTCACGGCCCAGTAGGGTCACTAAGAGAGATTCAGTGAACAATTCCATGTTTCCTGTAGCAGTGGACTCAGGAAGGCCAGTAATTCATATGTTGCTTCGTCTGGACCTGGCTTCCAAGTCCTCCGCTTTATCCTGTAGCTGCGCAAGGGCCTTGCTCATCTGCTTTTGCGCCACATCAGTCTCCATGTGTGCCTCCTCCACCTCCGTCACGCACCTCTCCGCCATGTCTAGTCGTTCAGAGTGTTTATCAAGGCGTTCGGACATACGGTCAATACGATAGACCAGCGAGTCAATTTTCCCATCTATCGAGCTAAGACTTGCTTGCATAGTAGCTAAGATTTGACGGAGGTCTGCAGGCGTTTCCTCCGCCATATCACACTGTTCTGGGGGGGGCTGGGAATCGCCCTGCTCCCGGGTTCTAGTTTTACGTTGTTCAAATGGGAGCTTGGTCTGGACCGTATCCACCTTCCCCATCGCTGGAGGGACCGTGCTGTCTGCAACCTCCCGGATTGGCACCACCCCAGGGGACAACACAGTAGATACTTACAGTAATGAAGGCACAGGCAAAATAAAGCAATTAGGGGTGTTCCCCCCACTCGTTTCACCAATCAACCAGGAGCAAAAAAGATGAGGTGTGGGGTAGACAGAGGGGGGCCTCCACAGGATCCGGCCTGTCCTGCAGGGTTCACTAGGATCTTTGCCCCACAATTAGGCGCCGCTTCTCAAATCAACTCCCCTTTCTCGTGAGGCAATTGTGAGCTGAGAGGAGGTATGGGTGTGCTTCCCCTATGGGCTTATTAAAGTAGCCTCCCCCTGTTCAGTGCGCTTCCCATGCCCAGGATCCAGTCCTCCTTTCGTGTTAATAGGGGCTGATTGGGGCCTCAGGTCTCCCAGCAGCAACGCGGCGGCACATTAATCACCTGAGCCACGGGGATCGGGTTTCACAGGCCGACGCTAGGCCTCTCACCGCTTCGCTACAGGCGCGTCCTTTCTTCGCGCCACAGGATATTCCGCCTCCCCAGGGGGGCCCAAGCGATAGCAGCACCGCCTTCACCTCGGATCGTCAGGGCTGGAGGACTCTCAGTAAGCCGCTCAGCTGCTCTCGAGCCGCACCGCGGCGCTCAGCAGATTCTCCGGTCACCGCCGCAGGGCCCAGACACGCCCCAAGTCAGGCTTCCAGTTTCACTGGCACAGTGCATTTACATGTAGAAGGGGCCCCAGGCAGTGCCCGTGCTCCTCTCCATAGGGTCGCGGATCAGAGACGACACAGCGATCGTGATAGCGGGTGCACCTCCACCGCAGAGGCGCCCCCGGGAGAGCACCGCACCTCTTTGCAGACTTCAATGGTGGTCAGTGATGCACACTTCTTCGCCGAGGGATCCGCACGGCCTCCGCTCCACGCCTCCGGCCGTTTTCAGCATGGATCAACGCAGAAGTGCTTCCGCTACACAGGGCACTCACTGCGGGGCAAAACAATCTGCAAAAACGCCCGGATATTGGAGGTTAGGGTCAATGGCTCAGCGGAGCCCCACTAACGCGCAGCCATTTTGCGAGCCGGCACACTCCGCCCGCGGAGCCCGAAGATCTTCTTGGAAGGAAGCCAACAAGCCTTTGCAACTGCAAGTTGATGCAGTGCACAGGGATTCCGTTATTGCAACCCCCACGAGGGATACTGGCCTCAAACTTGGTGAGAGGGCAGGGCAGGCCTCGAGGGCTGTGGAGAACCACCACCTGTGTTGTAGAGCCTTTGGAGTCCGGAGGAGCTCAGGATCAGCAGACCGGTCGACTTAGTTGCGGTGCCTGCAGATGCAGGGAAGTGACTCCTTCACTTCAAGGGCGATTCCTGCAGGTGTCCTTGATGCCCACAGGCCTTGAAGGGTCCCTGTATGGTGCACAGGCACAGACGATGCAGCAGACTGGAAGGGAGACGAAGTCCAGCCCAAACGAAGTCCAGCGAAGTCCAGAATGCCCAGACGGTAAAAGAAGAAGTGGTGTCTGATCTGAATCTTATTCCACAATGAATTTAGGGACCTACACCCAGCTAAGCCCTTAAGTACCCTAAGGAAAGGGTTGGGACGATTCAGGGGACACTCCCAGGGGAGGGTCTGGACAGCGGGGAGGTTACTCCCATGTCCTTTGTCCAGTTACGCGCCAGAGCGGGAGCCAACGGCTCCCAGGACTGGTTTGAACTGTACTATGAATGGGGACACCAAATGTGCCCCTCATGCAGACTGAGTAGCGCTGGCAGTCGCACCCACCCTGCCCCAATACACTAAATCCTGTCTGGGAGGTGGTCACACCTCCCTGTGACAGGATGCCTATTGTTCTGCCTTCCCCTGCTTGAGCTTGGCTCAGCAGCAGGAGGGCAGAATCGTGTCTCTTAGTCGGCAGCAACCATTTTGTGCTGTCCGGGTCTGGAAGACTGGTACATTGAGACATGGGGGACAAGGAGAGCCTAACGGAGGGCTCTTCCAGTGCTTGGAATCATAGCTCCCACACCGTTTATGGTGTGGGGGTATGATTCCAACATGTTTGATACCAAACATGATAGGATTCGTTGCAGCCAGTTTCAAGATGGTCATCGCGTAATTACGCGGTGCCCCTCTCTTTGGTATATGGCTGCTTCACTGACAACCCAGGAGAATGGACTCCGTAGGCTGTAGGGGTGTCCTGCTCATGCAGGGGCACCCTCTCACTTAGAACCAAGCACCGTGCCTTCAGGATTGCAAAGGCCTGCTATAGGGGTGACTTATAGGTTTTAAGTGCAGTGACCCTAGATATAGGAAACTTATATCTTTAGTAAGTGGTGCTAGCACCAGCTTACACAGGCTGCAATGGCAGGCCTGTAGTTCCATTTTGAATGGTCTCCCATGGGTGGCATAATGCAAGCTTCAGCCCATAGAGGACCTCTGGGTTACCTATGCTCTGGGTACCTCAGTACCATATACTAGGGACATATAAGGGTACCCTAGTATCCAATCTGTGATGTACCTAAGTACTGAACATAACAATTTAGGGAGAAAGCAGATAGATTGGGGTCCTGATTAGCAGGATCCCAGTCAGACTAGTCAAGAACAGCTTAGCACCAGGCAAAAAGTGGGGGTAACAATCGAAGCAGATCCTACTTTCCTACACTTACCTATGGGTGGGTCCTTAGATTTGTCATGGGACAAGACTCAAGCCTGAAACTACGTCGCTCTTCAACCCTCTGGACACTTGGACTTCGTTGGACTTCTACTGGAACCGAGACTGCAACAAGGAAGACTCATGATGCTTCTGGTTTTGCTCTTCTTCAAGTCTTCTTTGTCGCCTGTGTCTGTGCTTCTGCCAGGTTCTTCAACAGACCTGTGGGCATCAAGGACACCAGAAGAAATCTCCCTTGGAGTGCAACGAAGCTGACCGGTCTGCTGCTCCTGTCGTCCTACTGACTTCTCAAAACTCAGCAACACAGGTGTTGGTTTTGCAACTCACTCGAGGCCTGACCTGTCCTGTCTGCAAGTTTGAGGCCAGTATCCCTCGTCGGAACTGCTGGGACCAAACCCCTGTGCATCGTATTGACTTTCCATTGCCAAGGCTTGCTGACTCTGCACTCCAGAGATCTTCGGGCTACAAGAATTCCAGCCTCCAGCATCTCTTCCCTCCAAGATCAACGTCCTCACTGCATCCTCTGCACCGTGGGCCTTCATCTTTGGTGAGCTGCTCGAGGTCCTCTTGCGACTCCTGTGTCTTTGGCCTGAGGGTCCTCCTGAGGGTCTTCTTCTGCTTCAGTCGACTCCCATGCTTGCTTGGGGCCTGCTCTGACTCTCCTGCTGTTGGTGAGTCCCTTGGACCTTGCTGGTCCCAACATTGCTCCTTCTTTGTCTTCCACACCGGTTGCAGATACCAAGGCTTGTTGGTGCTCCAACCGGACACCGACCACCTAGTCACCGACAACCGATGTGGGACAGCTTGTGCACAGCTCCTGGTCTTCCTCAGCATCATCTGGTCCTCACAGCTGCAGCGACAAGGTCATCGTCGACTCACCTAAACCTCCCGGCATTGGTGGGCATTGTGTCTTCGTGCCTCCTGTTCACTTCCGAGTGGCATAGACTCTGTCCCCTCTGCTTACAGGTTCTTCACTTCCAGAATCCACCCTTGCATTCCACCGGACTTCTTCACCATCTTCTCCAGAGGCATTTTCTTCTAAGTCTCCCATTGTCGTCTCCAGAGGTTTCCGAAGTCTCTTCACCCCTATGCACCTGGCTTCCCTGGTGTAGGTAACCTGGTTCCCGTGGCATCCATGGGTGGGGTGGATCTCCCACCTTCCGTCCTCCAAGGGAATTCTGCGGGGCCCTCTGGGAAGGGTCCTTCTTCTGCAAAACTGCAACCGCCACTTCTCCATTTACTTCCGTTAGGCACACAGCTGTATTTTCACTCTGCACACAGACTCCGTGGGGTTCCTGGGTACCTCCCTTGGGTGGTTCCTTGTGTCCCCAGCTCCTCTGGGTCTTCTGGTCCAAGTCCCATTCCCCCTTGCAGTTTGCATTCCACTTTTAGGTCGATCATCAGTGCGCATGCGCTGTCTGCAAGACCGGTTGTAGTCAGTATAGTGTGTGTAATCCCGCCTCCCCATTACCATAGGCTGACTCCTGAATCAGTCTACTTTGCTGGCTCCTTATTGGTTGGTGCTCCCGATACATCACTTCAGTTGTATCGGAAGGAGCACCGACCAAGTACAGTTTTGCTACGCTGTAAATTCTCGTTTGTTCTGTTTAGGGACTACTTTTATTTTGTATTGTGCCACCAGGGCACCTAGCACGGTGCCCAGTTTCGTGCTTTTTTTATTTTTCACCATGGCACCTGCTTCACGGGCCGCCATGCACATAACTTGAATATGCAAGGGTGCTGCGCTTTAAATTTAAGCATGGCGCCCGTTTTTTTTATTTTAATTTTTCCTGCCTCCTGTTTTTGATAGGTAAGGGAGGAGTGGGCTCGGGGGAAACGTGTTTTATATTACGATCACAGGCAGCCCAGAGACTCCTGGGTAAAGCTGAAGTATTTCAGTGTGACTCCTTTTAAATTCCTCCATTGTCATCCAAGCCCTGGACCATAATGCAAGCAGCTTCTGAACGGAGTGTGGGGCTGTGGCCGGGCACAAGTGCTGAACATCAGGAGCGGTGCCAGGCAGTCCCAGGGTGCCAGTGAGGGAGCGTGGCTCTGACGCTGCCCCTTCCTTCTCCATGAGACGAAGCTGCGGTGTTCTTAGCTCTGCTTTCTGAACAATAAACCCTCTGAGAGGCGTCAATGGCAGACGTACTACCTCCATCTAACAGGGGACCGGTGCTTTTCCAGTGCATACATTGCAGTTTTAGGCATGGCGAAATGCAATTGTTTGCCCATGATCAGATGATTTGTGGTTTAGCACTGAAGGCGGATTCCAGTCAAGGTGCAATGGCCAGCTACAATCCCACTTCGTGGTCCAGCTGTAAATAAATCTTCATAATTATTGCGTTGTATTTCACGAAAGCTCTCAGGTGCAAGATAAACATATTTGTGGCAGCCTTGTTTGCCACTTTGCAAATCTCTTCTTGAGCCAGTTGAAAAATGTTATACCACATGAACGCCTGCACCCAATGTAACGCGCTTTTCTCCTGTCCCCTTGAACATGTGGGGGATATTAGCAACAACTTGCGATAATTATCGCAAACCGCGCTTAGCGCGTTTTTTTTTATCGCCGCGTATCGCTGGATTTTACCGCGGAGATAACACGTTATTAGCAACGTTTATCTCCAATGCGATAAAATATCCAGCGATAGCAGCGAAATGCGTGAATATCGCTGGAAATCCAGCGATATTCACGCATTAACGCCATGGGGGACTTAGCCTGACAATCCACCTCCCATTGAACAAACAGGTAAGTCATGTTTTTAGCAGGTGTTAAATTCTAGCGATAATCGCGCTTAGCGCGAGTTTTTTATCGCTTCGCGTGCGTTGCTTATAGGGGGAAGTTGTGTTAGCGACTGTTTTCAGTCGCTTTTAGTTGGGAACGACTACCTTGCATGTCATTAGCGATAATTATCGCTGGCATGCAAGGCGATAGGAAAACCGGCCGCTATCGCCAGAAATCTGTCGCTATCGCCTGTTAGCGACAGCTTGCTGATAGGGCGATAAAAATATCGCCGCTTTAGCGGCAAAAAGTGCCGCTAAAGTGGCGATACTGCCCTTGCTAATATGCCCCGTGGTTCCTCTATTCACTGCAGCACTAACCATTTAGCGCCTTCTGGACTAAGAAACAGCCACAGCTCCTTCAAGCTGAATCGGGACATGCAGCGCCCTGGAAAAAATAAACAGATTGGTGGCACCACAGCCCAGGCTTAATGTTTGAGGCCATCACTTTCCTATCTTTGATGGAGGGGCAGTGGCGCAGGGGCAGAATGTCTGGATGTTTGCAATGCTGGGGTGCAGGGAAGGTGGGGGCGCGGCAGGAGGCAGCACCCACTCGGTGTCCCATGTACATTATTATTTTGATCCTAAGGTTCCCTTATGACGTCACAGTCATTTCCAAGAGTCAAAAGGTGATGAAAAAGCAGTTTTGACAGCATGATCCTCGGGGCTTATAAAAAGCCCCCTGGTTTGAGAAATCTACGGCAGGTATTTAGACCAGATCAGAACTGTACAGGGTCAATTCCACATTTGCTCTAAGTGAAGTCGATCCAACAAGCACCCCTCGGGTGAATTGTAGTCATTCACAGCACTATGAAGCGCATGATTAAGTTAGCAAACTGTACATAAAATTATAATACAGGTCACACTCATGTGTTGCTCATTTTGTTATTTGATTTAGTACTCAGTGTTCTAGCCGCAAGATTCTTCAGGAAAAACTATGCTACAGAAAATACAAACTTTTTTTAAATATGTAATTTTATTTGATTTAGTATTAATTTACCATTCTCGAGTCGCTGTAGTAAGCCGTTGTATACTGACGAAATATAAAGGCTGCGTATATCTGGCGGTACGATCTTTAGTTCTCCTTGTCTATTCTACTGCAGTTTGAGGTGTTCTATGGAGGTAAAAATGCTGCACTAAGAAATGTTAGACAAATGTATATATGTGTATATGTAGCTATATAGTACTAAATAGTTTAACATTTCATCAGCATTCTTTGCAGATATACACAAATGTTTGCAATATAGCGCTCTATAATTAAGTACCCACCCGATTATTAGCAATGTCAATAGCTCAAACGTTTAGTAATGCGAGACCTATTGCATTGCAAATGCTTGTTTAGTACATGGTTTGGTCTCCCCCTGGAGACCACTGTATTTTGTGCTACTTACCTGATTGTATTTGAAGTATTCTTGTGTATTGTGTTGATATCGCCGGGAAGGAGATATAGCAATGTGTTAGTGAGTGTTGTGTAATAAATAGAAGTATTTTTATATACACACTGTGTGGTTCCTTTTCATTTAAATTACACTACAGATTAAACTGGTAAAACAAGCTGCTTAACACTCCTTCAAGATAAGCTTGAAGGCTGCTCTCCACAGCTAACACTTTGAGAGCTTTCTATGAATATCAAAGACCACTAAAATCACTATAAGGGTTGTCTGGATTAGTGCAAGGTGCCTCACTTAAATAAGTGTACACCATATACTGAGCCAGTTCCTACAGGAGCCTGCCTGCAACCGAGGGCGAAGCTGCAGGCCCCTCTCGCTGCTGCTTGCGATACTTTCGCTCACGCTGACTCAGAGGGCGAGAGTGAGGGCCAGGTGTCAGCTGTCGGGAGACAGGAGATGAGAATAAGGGACGGCCTCACTATTCCGGCCGCCATGTCCCCTCACTAGGGTCGACTGGCTAAAAGAAACTGCCCCCTGGATGCTACGTGGATCGGCGGTTCCATCCTCCGTGCAGAGAGCTCGGTCCGCCGAGCAGCGAACTGACGACTCTGCAAACTGGTGCATTGTGTCAGAGGGTCAGAGCACTCTTCTCATGAAAAACAGGTAATCAGAATAGATATCTAGATGTCTGTACTGCAGGTACAGGGTAGTCAGACAGTCAAGCTGAGCAATTGTTATCTCTGGGTCAGGATCTTGCAAAGATCCAGTCTGTACAGAAGCCTCTTGCATGTCTTATGAGACAGTGAGTCTGGAGATAGTATATTTTTCCTTGGGCTGTTGTAAGTGTTCTGATTGGTGAAAGTCTCTAGATCAAAGTCATTTTAGGATTTCTAAAGACTATTCATAGTTCATGGTAACCAGCATTACTTTTCTGTGTCTATGTTTAGATGGTGTGCTACTGTGCTCAGTGTGATGATCCAATAGCTTTCTTGTTGACATAATTTCAGTTCTTGATCACCTTTGTATTGTTTCTATACTCTTTCTATGGTGTGGAGAGTAAACTCTGTAGGTTGTTCGTGGTTCTTTATGCAGTGGTCAACCATTAGCTGATTGGTATTGGATTTATGGATATTTCTGTAATTTTCTTGAATTTCTTTTAAAAGTCTGGTAGTACTTCCAACATAACCTAGTTTGCACAGGCAAAATACTATTGCAGTATTGGCTATTTGGATCAGAGTATACTAGAGATAGATTTTATAGCGCACAAGAAGGACTTCATAGCTAAGTGAGCCACTTTCTGCTCCCGCGTGCTTAATTGGTATAATTGTAACTTGGTTGATCATGTTACTTGTACTGTGACACTTTGTGGTGTTCCTCTTCTTTTCCCTTCCTTTGAGCTACACTGCTTACTCTTAGTGGTGGTCACAGCTTTGATTGAGCTATTTTGGTCACAACTCTCTGCATTTCCTCTCACTAAACAACATTTCTGGGTTAAGCTTCCTCCTACTGGAAGTTGGGTAAGTGTTGGGTAAGTGTTGTTGTATCACATAAATACATATAGGGGCATATTCTCAAGGACACATCGCCTAGTTAGCGGCACTTTATTGCAGCCAAAGTGGCGATAAATTTATCGCACCATTCACAAGCTGGTGTTAACAGCCCAGAACACCATTTTACCCGCGATAGCAGCCACAAAAAACATCGCCACAGATGACCCCCGCAACTATCGCTAATGAGATGCAGAGTAGGCGTACCCGTGCAAAAAGCCGCGAAAACACCACTCCGCAACATTCTCAACGACCAGCCAGATCGGTGCTAAGACCACAAAACAGGCGATAAGGCCCGTTAGCAGCAGGAAACTAACACTTGCTCTGACCTGGTGCAAAGTCGGACCACAGCCTGCACCACAAAATGGAGCCCAGCCCAGAGCCACACCTGAAGGGCAACAGATGCCATGGAGCCACTGATCATGCACCTCGGAGCCCCAACAGGGCCACAACACCCACCGCCACCACCCCCAGGACCCCCCTCCCCTCCCCCCCGGCCAAAGTCATGCCACATCAACTACACGGAATCATGTACCAAATAATCCGCCTGATGTCGCACAATCACATTTGGTGGCATGTATGTGTAGTCACAAAAATGAGCATCACACATCCACCTTCGATGTAACAAATGAAAATTTATTCAAAGAAACAGAGAACAGAAATGAAGACTCATGGCGGCTCCCCTCGGGACAATCCGTAGGTCACAGCCTGCAAGACAAAAATCATGATGAGAAGGTGTGTCTTGCGGACATCAAAGGACAGAGAGAGAGCGAAGGAGAGAGAGAGAGAAAGAGAGGGAGCGAGAGAAAGACGGACAGAGAGAGGGAGCGAGAGAAAGACGGACAGAGAGGGGGAGCGAGACACAGATAACAGAAGAGATGGACAGGGAGAGACAGTGCCCACAATGCGCACCCAGGCCACACTGCCCACCTGCTGCCATAGGTGTGTCTCCAACCACGTGCCTGTATGTAGTGCAGTTCACCAGGTCACACATCTGAAACAGATCCGTCATCTGAAACAGAGTCCAGAGACATGAATGGCAAAGTACATACAATTGCACAAGACATCATCGCCTGTCCGCCCCTGCGCACCCAGGCAGATGTACCCCAGCCCCTCCCGCCACCCAGCGGTGCATGCCCGCCCCTGCGCACCCAGGCCTCACTGATCACCTTCCGCCCTTGGCGTGTAGTAATGATGGCCCATCACGTGCTGCTGCAAGCCACATGCCCGGGGCCCGCGGACATGGCACCCTCCACATCCTGCAGCCCCGCTCCGCAGGCCACCAGGTCTCACATATGATTCTGGGTCTTGATTTCGCCTTGGCAGAGGACATACCAGTGCACCGGGCATCATTGCAGGCTGCACACCCGCTCAGCCCTTGAGGTGCCACTAACTCTGTGATACAGGATGCGACGCCATGTGGCGGTAGGCCCGCGCTGCCCGCTGGCTCTGGCCTACACTGTGGTCCAGCAGGGCACACAAATCCTGAGCAGTCCGGACGGCCGGGACGGGGCATCATCGCAGGCTGCACACCCGCCCAGCACTTAAGGTGCCCCTACCTCAGTGCACCCAAAGTCACCGTCCCGTGGCGGTGTGCCTGTGCCGGCCGCAATGTATCCGGTGCCACCAAGTCTGTGTCCCAAAGTCATGGACCCTGTATGATTGGGTATCGTGTTGCGGACGACATCATGTCACCTCCGTTCCTGGGGAATGTGATGTTGCAGGGCCCGAGGCCCTCATGCCTACATTAACACCACATGGATGCACCCAGATAGAGAGTGGAAATGGCGTCGAGCACGTGCGCCCGTCCCTTTTCATTGGCAGGGTCACATGTCCCGTGATGCGTGTGCTGGATGAGTGTGGTGTGGGTGTAAACCAGCCGTGAGGGAGTGGCTGTGGCATGCTGACAACTAACCTGTGAGCAGCAGATCACCACAGGAAAGACAGGGGACATGTAGCGTTGCCGTCCCCCCCTGTGAGCGTAAGCGGAGTGGGCTGGCCTGGCGTATGCCAGTCCAGCGTAAGGGTTTGTATATGACCCCGGGGCCCTGGGCGTGGTTCCGTACTGGGCTGGACAAGGAAGTAACTCATGCGTGTGTCCCTGTTGTTGTGTCAGCGCCACCCGGACCGCATTGGGCAATGTGTCACCTTGTGACCCCTGTTCTACGACATGAGCCACATGGACGTAAGAGGAGTCCAGTGAGCCTACATTCATCCATACTTCCACACTTGAAAGACCATAGATATGACACATCTGTATGAATATGAATGTTTAATGCACATTCAGTGGAGTGTTGCATCTGGAGCAGTACAGGGCCATGCACACCCCACATGACGATGTTGTCCCGTGGAGGGCCAGCCAGAGTCCTTCAGGGAATGACAAGTCCAAAGGAAGAGGAAGAGTTCAGTCCGCAGTCTGATTGCTGTGTCAATGGCGATCAAACAGCATATGGCAGTCCATGTCGAGGTCCAAGGTGAGTGTCGCAGAGTGCATGGGGGGACAGTGGAAGGTGATGATGCAGAGGGCAGTACCAAGCTGAAGCCGGACCTATGGATGAGATGCATACTGCTGCGTCCTTCTTACCACGAGGGCAGTATCATCCGCATCTTCGTTCTCTGCTGTTTCATGTGCCTCACGTGTGGGTGGTGGTGTTCTGTCTCCAGCACTGTGAGGCAGTGACACATCAGTGGCCGGAGGTGGAAGGTCTGCCGCACTGTGTGGCACTGACACTTCAGGGGGCGGAGATGTGGATGGAGTGGTGGCAGCAGCATGCATCCGCGCCAGGCCTTGTGGCAGCAATGCCATGAGGAGGGTCCTGAGGTCATTGAGGAACCCAGTTACCTCTCGCTGGTGTGCAGCCGTGGCAGCCGCTCGTTCCGCATTCGCCCGCTCCATGGTCTCCATTAACCTCCGCATGTTTCCCAACTCCTGTGTGACATCGCTAGAGCCACTCGGACTGAACAGTTGTACTATTCTCTGAGTCAGGGCTCCAGCGATGTCAGCCATGGTCCGCTGGAGAGCATGGAGCGGACTGTGGGTGTCCGTTAGGGACCGTGAGTGGTCCCTGATGGGACTTAGACACCCACGTATTGTAGTGTAGTTCCTATTTCCCTAATAGGCTCTGCGCATTGGAATAATATAACCTATAGGTTTGACATAGGACTAAGGTCGGTATGTCCCTATCGATTATATTAAACTTAATTACCTGTGCCAGCTAGCTCAGAGGCCACTAGAAACTCCTTGAGAACAAGAAGGGAGTAGTTTCTGGCAACCGAAAAACATGACAACTTTGTTTCCCTTTAGAAGCGCAACATGTCTCAGAATCGTGGAAACAATAGATAACAGTTTCACCCATTCAATCGTGCATGCTTAGTTTCTGCAGAGTTACACAGAAAGGAAAGACGGGCGTTTCAATAAAAAGGGTTTTATTGAACAGTCTTGTTTCTCGTGTAAGATATATGTGCTGTTATGATCACAAGACAGTATGCAAGATAAATAATGTACAGCGTAAGCAGTAGAAATAAATAATACTGCGCTAGCATTATCTTTTAGCATATATTCACGTACATAAATAACATGAGCTAAAAATGCGAGTACTCATACGATGCGTCTCTAAGCTAGTTCTACCTCAGTGTACCTAACCTAGACTAGGTGTAGGGAAGAGTAGAAGTAGGTGGAATATTCTCTAGTCTGGTAAACTAAGAGTGTGTTGAGTCTAGTATGCCAAGAGTCCCTCTAGGATCTAGTCAGCTCCATACCGTGAGAATGAGAGAGGTGGGAATCTCCTGCCGGATCTTGGAACTCTAACACCCCGCGAAGGAGTCAGAACACTGGAAGCTGGATTCGTCTGCGTGCAGGAATGACAGCGTCTTCTCAGTGCGTCAGGCCGGGATACGGGCTCCTCTGAAGTCGAGGTCTCCTCTAACTTGCTTGGGCAAGGGAAGGTATATTTATACCTGGTAGGTGTCGAGGAATGTTAGCATTGACGTGAAGTCGGACATAGGAAGACGTCAGGAATGAACCCTTAAGGTATAACGGTTCATACATAATAGATGAGTTCTTGGAGAAATCAATAGTCCTGTGCTAGGGAACTCCCGAAGCTTAAGGGTCTGGTTTCTAAGAACTCGTTGTGACGTTAGGGTGGACGGATGTCGGTGACCATGCCTGTATTTGGAGTGCACGGTTAATGCCTAAATAAGGACAGGGATTCTATGCCTATATAAGGACTGGGCGAATTGTGCCTATATAAGGACATGATTCAGGAAAACCTATATACGGACACCTAAAGCGGAATACAACACCCACTCCATCTTCTATTGAACGATAAGACGAAATGCTAAACATTTTGAAATGCTAAACATAAAATTGAGTACCACATATCGCTAAAAACATTTTAAAAGAAGCTCAAAACTGTTGAAATGCAATAGTAACTGTACATTTAAAGCATAGATCTCATTCTAAGCATGTAACTGAAGTAAAAATGCAACGAGAATGAAACAGTAATATATACATTTGACGAAATGGTCGATAAGTTCTTAAAATCAAGCCATTGTATATCATGGAATTAAATGAAATGTTAGACAAGTAAGGTGACAATGTGTCCCTGGAAGTATTCAAAGAAGTCCGTTTTATAAGACTAGTTCTACTGTAAGCAGATTGTTCATTTGCCATGTCTTTCAGAAATTTAAAAAAGTTCAATTCTGGGAAAAGTTCCAAGTTTGAAAAATATGAAGGCCAAATTTAATTGTTGCCCTGGTACACTGTGAGCCGAATCAAAGTCAGTGTAGGGGTCTGGCGTAACATTAGATCATCTATGTCCATAGCCAAAATATCATCCACCGAAGTCGGTGACAGTTGGAACACCTCGTTCAGAATGTTAATTGCACAGAGATGAGAAACATCGCCTTCAGCAGAAGATGCAATGTTCACGTCCGTTGTTACCTGTGTGCCCGTTGATCCATCTCGTACCTCAGCAGCAGCTGGAAGCGTCTGTGAGATCTCAATGAATGCTGCCATCAGGATTGGAAGCCTTTGGGGACAACACACAGCATGGGCCGTTATCGGGTCCATCAGAGTATCGATATCCGTTGGCATACGGACCCCTAAAGCGGAATACAACAGTATGGCATCTAGTTTGTCTGCCATGTGGTCGAAGCCCACCCGCACCTGTTCAGCCAGATTCTCCTGACACCCCAAAACACGGCGTTGGAAGGCCATGTGTTCTCCGTGGGGGTCCTGGGAGGCAGCAGTGGTGGTGGGTGCTGCCTGCTGTGTGGTCTGTGCAGGGGGTGGGGTCTCCTCGTAGCAGCTGGGCTGCCCAGCTCCTGGAAGTGGGCTGCGGAGGCTCTCCACGAGCAGTTGGAGGGCGTCAGAGTCGAAGCTGTGGTCGTCCTCTTCGTCTCCAGAGAAGAGAGGGTCGGGCTGCTCTGCAGGAGGTGTTGATTCTCCCTCTGCAATGTGAAGGGGAGATGCAGTTTAACAATGTGTCCACATGTATGTTGTCGCATTGTACATGTTTACATACAGACAGCATGACTGGGTACACTGTGGCTGTTTGGGAGCAGCTGCCTATTTGATGGGGGACAGTAGACATTTCGACAACAGACGTGTGTGTGTTTGTACTCGTACATTATCAACGCACATTTCTCTGCAATGCCAATTGTGATTGGCCAGTGTCTGCACCCAAGCGGCACCAGTTGTGTCCTGTGTTCTGTTGTAGGTGTTTTGATGGATTGTGTCACATCATTGTCAATGTAGATGTGCTCTGCATGTGATGTGTGTGCTGCATTTTTGGGAGTCGCCCCTGCAGCTTAGATTTTGCTGCCCCTTATCACTTTCATGAGGTGTGCCTTTGACTTCTGTGCTTGTACAGTGTTTTTTTTTTATAATTCTTTTTATTAAACAGACATCGGTGTAAATAGGACAATACAGAGGATCAGACAATGTATACATTACAGTAGGCACAAAAGGAGAGTTCGACAATCATTACATAAGAGAGGAAGGTCACGGGGAAGGTAGGTCATCTCGATCGTTGCATCGAGGCGGCGTACAAATCTCACCTCGGTAGGTATTCCACGGGCCCCATATACGAGACCACTTTTTAGGGCATCCCCTTGCCAGGTACACTGTCTTTTCCCTAAACATGCACCAATCAAGGTTCCTTTACCAGGCCTCTAATGTGGGTGCGTGATTTGCCCCCCATAATTGGGCAATATTTCTTTTTGCCAGCATGAACCCTAGTGTGGCCCACTGTGTCTGGTGAGTGTTGAGATCCGTGGGTTCCCAAATATTCAAGAGGCAACGCCTCGCCTCCGGGCGGAGAGAGACATTCAGCACCTCATTAATTGTGGTATGTACTTTAAGCCAGAAGGAGTTAATGTGTTCACACTCCCAAATAATGTGTAGGAACGTGCCCAGGAGGCCACAGCGTCTTTTGCACTCTCCAGTGTCAGACCACCCCATGTGTACCAATCGTGGTCCAGTAATGTATTCTCTGTGAAGGATCTTCAGCTGTACCAGTCGCAGGCGCGCTGGAATAGCCACAACTCTTGGAGAGGACACTGCTACCTGCCAGTCCTCGTCATCTAGCTCGAACCCATCTTTCACCCACTTATCCCGTAATAACTGGAGGGGGTCTATCATGTGGTTGATTAACTTTTTATAAATTAGGGAGTTAGTTTTATCAGGAAGGTGACCATCCAAGATTCTGTCTTCCAGGGGGGAGGCCTCCGGGGGAGCGGTCCCCCTAGGTAGAGAGGATTGGAGGGAGTGCAGGACCTGTGCATAGCGAAAGTATTCTGTGTCTGCGAGCTCATATTCAATCTGAAGCGTCTCAAAGGACTTGATCCCTCCACCCCCCCAAACATCCTTATTGTGTGAAATGCCAATAAGGTCCCACCTGTCAAAACTCTTCGTGGTCCACAAATCGCCGAGTTGTTCAGAATCCCAGAGGGGGGTAGCTAATGTCAGCCTCTGCCTCCATCCAAGAGAGTTACTGGCGTCATGCCAGATTTGGACCGAGTGTTTAGTAGGGCCAGTCAGGGCAAATCGTTTAGGTCGGGAGTACAACGCTCTATTGTAGTTGCCACCTGGTAGAAGCCATCTATCCATGGCGTAGCCGGGATTATCAGGTCTACCATGTGTGCCATGATTGACCGCTGCTAGATGAGATGCCCAGTAGTATTTTTTGATATCCGGGAGGCTAATGCCTCCATCATACCAATTTAGCGTTAGTTTACTCAGGGCAATCCGAGGTTTACCATCCCAGAGCAGGTCTCTCCGTAGGCCCTCAATCTCCTTGAAATAGCGTGCCGGAACTGGATCGAGGGTGTTTTGCAGGGCGTAGAGGAATCTTGGCAGGGACATCATCTTGAATAGGGCAGCTCTGCCCAAAAGGGAGAGGGGAAGTGATTTCCAGCTGGCAATATCCTTTTTTAGTTTGTGAAGAGGTGGAAGGAGGTTTTGGGCATAGCGAGTTGAGGGTTCAAGTGAGAGTAAAATCCCTAAATACCTAAACCCAGTGGTATTGATTTGTATTGGGCAGTTTCTAGGAGGGATGGGTGGGTCGCCCCACAGAACAAATAGCAGGGACTTTCCCCAATTGACGGAGAATCCAGAGAATCTGCCAAACACTGCAAGTATATCCAGAACCACTACAAGAGATTTATTGGGGGCGGCCAAATAAAGTAAAATGTCATCTGCATAGAGGGAAATGCGATCCTCCCAGTCGGGGGACCACCGCAACCCTCGTATCCTTGGGTCCCAACGGATCCAGGCTGCCAGTGGTTCCAGGGCCAGGGAGAAAAGCAGAGGAGACAGCGGACAACCCTGACGGGTTCCCTGACTAAGCAGGAATGGAGCCGACAATTTGTTGTTTACCACCACTTGGGCCAGGGGTTCAGCGTATAGAAGACGCACCCATTGGATGTACTTCGGGCCGAATCCCATCTTTGCCAGAACCGCCCAAAGGTAAGGCCACTCAATGGTATCAAAGGCCATGGTCGTGTCCAATGACACGATCACTGCTGGTTCCTGGAGGGTATGAGCTCTGTCCAGTACTCCATGTACTCTGCGTAAATTCAGGGCTGTGTTTCTATATGGCATAAAGCCGGACTGATCTGGATGTATTAAGCCACTAATCACTTTAATCAAACGGTTGGCTAAAAGTTTAGCGAGTATTTTGGGCTCAGCGTTAAGGAGGGAAATTGGCCTATACGAGGCACATTCCGTTTTAGGTTTTCCTTCATTAGGAATAGCGACAATGGTGGCTATCCTCTGTTCCCTGGGCAATACCCATACCTCTACAGACTCTTCAAACATAGATTTCAAATATGGGGCGAGTTTATCCGGTCGTAGTTTATATAATTCAATGGGAAGGCCATTAGGGCCCAGAGCTTTTCCGGAGTTTAGGGAGCGAATTGCTAACGCTATCTCATCCGCTGTCAAGGCACTGTCCATATATTCTCGGTCTTCAGGAGAGAGGCAGGGGAGCCTAAGATCCCGCAGCAATTCCTGCGAATCCACCTCTGTGTGGGGTGCCACTGTCTTGTACACAGTCTGGAAATGTTCGGCAAACTTGTCAACTATTTCCTGTGGTTCCGTTATTGGGTTGCCTCCCTCCACCCCAAGCTCCGGCACCAGCCTGCTCGCCCATTCCCTCCTGTCCAGCCACGCTATAAGTTTCCCGGCTTTATCACCCAGGTCGTAAATTCTACCTTGTTGTTCTCTACTTAAGGTCTTGGCCCTATCAGAGACCAGAGCCTTGTAGTCGTGCTGTTTGAGGCTCAGCAAATGGAGCTTCTCGGGTGTAACCCCAGCTTCTAGGTCACTCTCCAATCTATAAATTTCGGTTTCGATTTCTAGAACATCTTTTTGTTTTTCTCATTTGGAGCCAGAAATCAATGATAAAGCCTGCCCCCGAATAACAGTCTTGAAGGCTTCCCATAGGGTCTGGGAAGAGGATACAGACCCCACATTCTCTGAGAAATATTCATCTATGGCTTTGATAAGGTCCTTACGGATTTTAGGATTACGGAGGTGCCAGGGGTTGATTGGGGCGAGTCTGCCTACTTTGCTCTGGTTAAGGAGAATGTGAACCCACAGTAGCGAGTGGTCTGAGATGCCTCTAGCCAAGTGTTTGATTTCGCTTATGTAGGTCACTTGGGCTGCTGGTACAAGACAATAGTCTAAGCGGGAAAGGCTGTGGTGCGCCCCAGAGTGAAAGGTGTGTTGTATCTGGTCTGGATGATAAGTTCTCCATCCATCAACCAGTCCCATAGCTTCGAGAAAGTCCGGCAGCCAGCGAGCTGCGGGCCCCACCTCCCGCGGGGGATATCGATCTAATGTGCCCGAGACCACGCCATTAAAGTCATCCCCAAGGAGTAATATGCCATCCGGAATAGTGAGAAGGACCGCACCCAGATCAGCAAAAGTAGTGCCCTGCAGGCCCGGGGGGACGTATATTGACATAAAGGTGACAGAGCGACCCTCCCACATCCCGGTAACACCGACATATCTACCTCGATCATCTACCCATGTGGAACTTATGACAAGTGGGAGCGTGTTTTTCACCATGATGCCCACACCCCTGGAGCCAGAGGTGAACCCCGCATGTGCGACCATCTTATAACCCCCTCTATGCATTGCTTTACACAAATTTCTGATCAGGTGCGTCTCTTGGAGCAGGACCACATCTGGCACCTGCCTCTTGATGTACTGGAGGACCACACTGCGTTTAATTTTGTCCCCAAGCCCGTTGACATTCCAACTCAAAATTTTTACATTTTTATCCCCCAGTGTACTTGTCATTCAGTTCGCAGGTCTCGAAAACCTCCATATTGACACATATTGCATCCCTTTTATGGGTGAACCCAAATATCGCACCGATGCAACAAACACAACAATAAACCAGCAAATTGTCCCCCTCCCAACAACCCCCCACCCCGCTGCCCTGCACTCTGGGCGTGGAACTGCCCATTCTAAACTTGCAGAGTGCCTGTCGCCCTAGCGATAAACTAAAAGAAGGAAAAAGAGGGGTGGTGCAGTTCGCCGTTCTCCAGCCCCCTTTCCAAAGTAAACTGTAGCACCCCAAGGGAGGAACACACACAGCAAAGTCTCGGATTACGACAGTCTTGGAGAAGAGCCTCCCTGATCTTGAGCAGCATGATCACCCAATAACTGACGCGGTCCCTTTCTGGCCCAGGAAAGCCTTGGCTGGCATCACCTCAATCCCGCGGTGCCTTCATCCAGTAGGCTGGAGTACTTCGTCGCTCCCGGGGTGACGATCTCGTGGGCTCCGAGTTTTCCTGCTCTCGATCCAATCTGCTGCCTCCTCAGGATGTTCAAAGAACCAAGTTCTCCCCTCCGCCTCAACCCGGAGACGCGCAGGGAACAGCATAGAATACTTCAGGCCTTGTTTCCTAAGCACTCTCTTCACTGCGATGAAAGTCCGTCTCTGTTTCTGCACCTTTTGTGTGAAATCTGGGAAGAAGGAGATATCTGCATTTTCATATCTGAGCGGGGCCCCTGTCCTAGCATTTTGAAGAATCACATCCCTGTCTCGGAAATTCAACACTCGGGCTAGCATCGGGGCTCCGGGTTTCGGGCGCCCCCCCGGTACTCATTGGGCCCGCTCAATGACAAAGAATTTGCTGAGTCCCTTAGGTTGGAGGTGCTTTAGGATCAGGTCTTCAACAAAGAGGTCAGGCGACTGTCCTTCCGCCCGCTCCGGAACTCCTAAGATGCGGAGGTTGTTGCGCCGAAGGCGTCCTTCATAGTCATCGAGCTTCAATTCAGTGAATTTGCAAACGTTTTGTAGGTCCAGGACCTCCCCTTGGAGCTGCGTGACATCTCCCGTCAGACTGGCGGTGACAATTTCGGCCTGCTTGACTTTCTCGTTCAATTTGGTAAGGTCCGTTCTGATCAAATTGACGTCAATAGCGAAAGTATCCATCTTGTGCTCAAGGGAAGTTTTCACACTTGTAATAGCGTCCATGACGTCTTTTAGTGAGAGTTCCTGTTCGTCGTCTCCTTGTTCCCCCAGAGAAGCACCTCTAGACTGGCGGTTCTGAATCATGTCTTTGGGCTGTGTGTATCGGTCCAATTTGTTAGTCTGTGTTGGTTTGGGCCCTCTGGAACCTGAGGACTTATTTCTCTCCATGGTAGCCATTCCTCACTTTGCAGGCTGTCGATAGTGCCGCGGTCTGATCGCAACCGGGGAGTCACGAGGGAGAAGGGCCGCACCCTTCCCAGGCAGTCTGGGGAGATTAGCAAGTCCGGGAGTGCGGGGGGGAGGGGGACGTTGGGTAAGCGCGTCTTAGATGGCGTAGAGGGGCTGGGTAGAGAGTCATTGGACTTGGATGCCAGGGACACGTTAAAGCACCCAGGAGGGTCCGGATATCTGTACTTTCAGAGCAAAAGGGAGGCTAACACGCCAGCCATCCAAGTCTGCTGGGATTTCAATGTTCAGAAGGGGCCCCCAAATTCACACCGTTAATGTTCAAAATGTGCGGGGGAGGGGGACCCCAGCCCAGGCGTGAGTCACTTAGCAAGGTCTGGACCCTGGAAGTGCCTGACCTCTCCTCCTGGTTTACGTCGCTGTTTAGGGCCCCGGCAATGTAAGGTAATGGCGCCCCGTCCAGGCGCTGTGCACTTAGCTCCGGTCCCAACCTCCAGCCGCGGTATGCCTCTCCCCCCAGGCTCAGCCGTGTGCACCGAGTCCTTACCCTCGCCGCTGGTGCAGGCAAATGAATCCGAGAGGCCGCTGCCCAGATCCCGGGAACGTAGAAGGATCGAGCGTGTCTACCTCTCCGCAGCCGCGGCACCCAAAACTACTGTGGGTCCCGGCTTCAGGGCGGATTACAGGCCACAGGCGGCTGGTTTCGATATCTCCGGTCGTAGGCGTCTGCTGCGAGCGGGAGTTGCGGGAGGCTGCTCCGCAGGATCCCCGGTGTGCCTTCCACCCCTCGGGGATGACGGATCAGGGCAACGGATAGACGTGGGGCATGAGTGGATCACGGAGCTGCGAGGTTAGGCAGCCATCACAGCTCGCTGCTAGGCCACGCCCATGTGCTTGTACAGTGTTGACATGTTGCATACTTGGGTACGTTGGTCTCTTGGTGGGAGCTGGTGGTCTGGGGCATGGTTTGTCCGCAGATGTGCTCAACTTAATTGTGCATGTGTGCCATTGTGCCCATCTCCCCCCTTCCCCCCAGGCCCTGGTCGTTACTCACCCTGTTGCTGTTGTGTCTGGTCCTGTTGAGCAGTGTCCGGGCCCCCAACTCCTGCCACCGTCTCCCCACTGATGACTGTGGACACCATTTCCTCCATGTCGTCCAGCTCCTCCTGTGGCGCTGGGCTCCCACCTCCAGTCTGCATTGCTGCCTTCAGGTTGTTGGCGAGTTTCAGCTTGGTTTTGCGCTTGACATCATTCCAGCGCCTCTTGACCTCGTCCATTGTCCTCTTCAGCACTCCGACTGCATTCACCTTGTCCACGATGGACTGCCATATTGTATTTTTGTTGCCAATGACACAGTGGAGGTGACGAACAGTTGTTGATGGTGTTCTGTCACCTCCGTTATCAGGATCCTGTTTTCCTGCGGACTGAACTTCGTCTTCCTCTTCTTCTTGTCCTTGCCCTTCACTGATCCCGAAGTCCCAGGATGGTCCTCCGGGGGGCTTGTGGGGTTCTGGCTCTCCTCCGTACTTGCTCCGGCAACGTCCATTGTGCTTCGCTGTTGTTTGGCATTTGTTTGTCTGTTTTTTTTCTACTTGTACGGTGATTGTTCCCACCTGACACGTGTGGATTGCAGGCATGTAGCTGGGTTTCGCTGATTTTCGTATTGCGATTGGCCTCATCGCAGCTTTTTTTGCGTTAGTGTTTCTCATTTTTGCGGCGTGGCATTGATTTTAACGTGGTCATTTGACGCGTTATCTGGGGACTATCGCATGGTACCGCCGTGTTGTGAATACTTGGTTAACAAGGCGTTAATTTCCCGCGATGGACTGCGATATGCAAAGCTGCGTTAGGCTAAATTTGCGGTGGTTATCACACGTTCTTGGGAATATGCCCCATACTGCACAATGTCTTCACTCCTGTTTCACCAGCATATTTACATCTTGCTCTTGACTTCTTACTCTTTTTTAGACTTGTAACAGGCATTCACATGAAACTCTTTTAGAAAAACAATATGATACAACAGGGTAATCCTGTAATGAGTTAATCAATATTGGAG
Source organism: Calotriton arnoldi (assembly GCA_963921515.1). Taxonomy (NCBI): domain Eukaryota; kingdom Metazoa; phylum Chordata; class Amphibia; order Caudata; family Salamandridae; genus Calotriton; species Calotriton arnoldi. The sequence continues at coordinate 1,262,477 of CAWUFW010004989.1, read as the reverse complement.
ACAGCCATTTTTTTTTTACACATTGTTGCTTCCTTTACTTCGTTTGATTATGGTCCTTCTTACTTAGGGTTCTGTTGGAAAACTTTCTCTCACTATTCACTTGACTGTGTGTGACTTATCTGTTGTATATATTTCGGATTGACTTTTAAAACTAAATTCAATTCAGATTAATTGAATAATATACTGGTTGACTTGTTTAGTAATTTCATGCTCAAATTCAATCACGACAGAAATTTGTGGTCGAACTAAGTATTCTCTATTATTGATTAACTCAATACAGGATAACCCTGTTGTATCATATTGTTCTTCTAAATAAGTTCCATATGAACGCCTGTTACAAGTTTAAGCTTGATACCCATGTTCACATAGACATTTGGGTCGCTCTTGTTTCTTTAAACTACTGACTTCTTACTCAGAATGACAAACACCACCCTACACAATGAAGGTCAGGTATCAAAATGGGGTCGAGAGCACCCATTGTCTGCTCCTCTTTTCCCGTTATTCTCCCTTAGGAAGGATTTCTGTGAAAAGAAGGGAATATGTGCCTACCCTTTCTTCACAGAAACTGTGAGCAGGGCTTTAAGTGGGCCGGGTCTCACCGGTGCTGAGCACCGGCAGTTTTTAAAAGGGGACCTCGAAACGGGTCTCTATCGGGCTCTATTTTGTGCCCTGGCACAAGTGGTCAGTTTCTTTCCGGACTGCAGTGACCGCAGGCACATCGATGTGCGCGTGCTCACACTGCTCACTTCTCACTAGTGGAGAAGTTAGGGCATGACGTCATGACAGGTGAGCGTTGTAGAAGGAAGGGAAATCCTTTAAAGAGAGTAATTTTCTCTCTGGATTTCCCTTCTCTTTTTGAAACTCAGGAGTAGCAACATTGTCGTGGTGTCACCAGGGCTTTAAGTGGAAGTTTTTTCAATAATTTATACAAGCCATAGTTGCTGCTTATTTATCTTATGCAACTAACAACCATTGACAAAGCCGAAAGTCCAGACTTGTAGATATGATGTTAATTGTTGTATCATATATCTGGATGCAATGACAGAAACAGCAAAATACAAGTCGGGCGGCACACTATGCTAACCACAGATTTTTAGGTCACGTGTTTTTAAGTCACGCCCTTAATTACATTGGCCACGCCCCTTTGAGAGACCCCCCAGTTTTTTCATCCCACTTAAAGCCCTGACTGTGAGTATCTGGAAGGCAGACCAGAAAGATTGTGTGCGTAACCTCCAAGATTTCTTTCCACCAAAAGAGGCACACGTATCAAAATGAGCCAGCACAGTTGCTGAAACGGAAACTGAAAGAGGAGGCCCCACTTGCACACAAAAAAACGTCCAGCCGCGGCAACAAAATTGAATATGATGGCTGATGCCTAAAAATGTTCTGTGATACCAAGGAGGTAAAGAAATATATGCCTAAAATAGATATGCTGTGTTCAAGGAATCTTGCTCACATAGAGGAAAATGTAACTTCCTGACTGCTGTGTTTTCTGGAGCAGTGGGCAATCTACAATCCTTACAGCAGCATTGCCAAAAATCCATTCGATGAAGGGTAGATCGAAGGACACTACTCACTGCCTTGGTATATATTTGGCAACGTTTTAAAGGGGTCTTTTTAAGTTAAATGCACTTTGTTGTGCCAAAATGTAGTTCTAGAAGCTTTGCTTTAAAAGAAAACAGAGAAAACCTTGCTTCCAATATGCATGCTTTCTTAAAGATGTAAATTCACAAAATGTGTTCTGAGATCTCTCAGACAAATATTCGACTATTTGTAAATATAAATCTATATATTGAAATCTTGATATAGAACAACCTCCATCTGTTACAAATGGCACTCACAGTTTTATTCAATTCTCTTCTAGTTTTGAGTTCTAGCACATACACTTTTTCAAGTATGACTTCAGTGCACTCTTGAAACGTAATGACCCTTTTGTGTGTGGCCTTGTGACATCCAGTCTTTTTCTTCTGCATCCTACTGCTCTCTACACCGTGTCAGCAATGGTGACCCGACCCAACTACTGGAGATGTGCCTTGCTTGCGGGTGACTGCTCTGAATCCGCTAAAGAATGTGGGACTCATTCCATGTATTTTTTCTCTCCCTAGGTAACGTAGAACATGTGGGCAGTGTCACAGGAGTTATTCATTGGAAGAGGCACATGGAGGTAAGTTTCAGAGACGTGGGACACCCTCCTGGAGAAGTTCCAATGGAGTACTCAGCCACTCAGCCCACCCCTTAAACACATGTATAGACCATATCCTTCTCCTCCCCCTCCCGCCGCTCTGATTGACATCTACCCCACTCCCCCTGCTAACCCCCGCCGGCTTTGTGACACTTGTGTTGCACTATCCCATCACTATGAACGAGTGGACCCATTGCTTTAGTTTTCCTTTTATTCCGCCCAGTCATGTTACTGTTCAGAATTGCATTTCTGTTGGCATCTTTGTTGCTTCATTGGCTCTCAAGTCAATGTATTGTTTAAATATCTGTCAGCATCTTAACTGTTAGTATCATTGAGATTTTCTTTGTTGTTCACACGTAGTTGACCTACCTATATCGACTGCAGAATTCCACAGTGTTTTACTGCTCATTTTTGATTTTTCTGACCCTTGCTCTGTATACAAATTGCATTGTGTTACAACTACTGCATTATACTGGAAATGTACTTAAAATAAAAATGGCAATAAAAACTATCTAAAAAAATAGAGGTATGTCTGGGACTGCTGCTTACTCAGATGTAGAAGGATATCTCTCTGACCATCGAAATGCTTCAATTTCTTACCAGCAATTACATTACTCCTAGTCCTACTCCCTCACCTTCATTCAGCACAAACTGAGGCACCCTTACCCTCGTTAGACACCAACCAACAGCAATAGAACACAATAAAAAGCCCCTCCCTACACTGCCCCTCCTGTTTGTAAACAAGCTCAGCCACCAGTGCAACTCAGTTGTTTCTCACTGGAAGGGTGGGAGAGATTCTGAATGAAGGCAAGAGAGTAGGACTAGGAGTAATGCAATTACCGCTAAGTAAATGAAGAATTACCTCCAAGTCTCGTCCTTGCCTTCATTCAGCACAAATTGACAGCAATAATTTATTCCAAAAACAGAAAAAGAAAACTGCTCTCCTGCTTCATTGAGGTAAGCACCTTAAGACCTAGAACGTCTTCAATTACATCAAACAATTCGATAATGTCATACAAACGTTGAGGGAGTAGCCCATGTAGCAGCCATACAAATGTCCATGATCGGGGCCCCCTTCAATTCAGCCATCGAGGTCTGCATGCTCCTTGTAGACCTCCCTTGAATCTCCTCAGGAGGAACCTCTCCCAAAGAGCCATATACCAAAGAAATTAATGACCTTATCCATCAACTCAAAGTGGGAGTACCTGCTTTTTCCTCCCAACTTTGTGTGCCCGAAATTCACAAACAGGGACTCGATCTTCCAGAAAGGTTTCATTCCACCCTGTCTAAGTAATCCAGAAGAGCCCTCTCGACATCCAAACAATATAATCTTTGTTCCTCCTTAGATGAAGCAGAGGGACTAAACTCTGGAAGAACTATCTCATGCTGAGAGTGACATGAAGTGTCTACCTTATGCTTAAAGGAAGGAACAGGGATCAGGACTACCCAGACCTGGAAAGTTTTGCAAAGAGGATGGCAGCAAGATACTGCTCTTAGCTCCCCCATACAGCTGGTAGATGTAATCACCAGCAAAAACCAAGCCTTAAATGAAGAAACGTAAAGTCTATGAGCTCCAAAGGCTCAAAAGGAGGGCCAGTTAATGCATCCAACACTAAAGGCAAATTCCACACCCAAAAATTCAAAGAAGGCCTCAAAAACAGATTAAACAACCCCTGAAAGAATCTAGGCATAAATCCTTCCTCATCTCTGAAGTTCCTCCATGAACATGTGAAGGCCAATATAGCAGCCCACTGCACTTTTAGTGTTCCCACTGTTAAACCTAAATGAGCACCTTCCTGCAAAAAGAGATGATTGCGGTACCTTGACTCTGGACACAGCAGCCTCAATCATGCCCTGAATGTCATCTCTGGACATAAGAGGCAGAACATCATGTACAGATCCTTTGCTCACAGAAGAGTTCTTCACCGGGATCGACCCCTCCTCGTCTGAGGACGATGTTGCGGATGAAACATGTTTACTTTTCCCTGTTCTCTAGCCCTATCAGTAATGACCAGGAAAGGCAAAGATACAGCAAGTTAAATACAAAGGACCTGGCTCAAGATGGACCAACCCCCATCTCCCAGCTGCCCAAGAACCTTCTAATCACAAAGGTGACCAAACAATGTTTAAAAAAATAAATAAATCATTCCTAACCGCCCTCACTCACTGCAAGACAGTGTCAGACATGATCACTGCTCCTCCTGGGTCCACCACTGCACTTGTGATCCTTTCACTTAGAAGAACAGACCCAGCTGCGGAGGGTGGAGGAAAATCCAGGCAGCACGAACCGGCCTCCAAATCTGAAAATCTGGTAAGAAAAAAACATCAGCCACAGCCCCGCCAAAAGTGACATGGGCATCCAGTTTGGACAATAAAAAAAGGGAGGATGCGGTGTAGGGAGGGGTTTTTATTCTCTTTTATGGCTGCTGATTGGTGTCTAATGGAGATAAAGGGGCCTCAATTTGTGCTGAATGAAAGCGCGGAAGGGATGTGGAGGTAATAGAAGTTCTTTCTTAATTTTTCTTTTAGTTTTTCATGTTGTATATAGTATGTATGCTGCATATTCAATTGTTTTAGGCACATACTTTTTTTGTTAGAGAAACACAACCAACCCGGAAGTGACTTAAATGAGGTCGAACCTTACGCACAGAGCAACAAATCACAGACTAGTTGGCATATGGTGGTGGTCATAAAAGGCCAAATCAAAATGCTTAGCAGTTACAGGGAAAGATACCTTCTCTCAAGACTGGGTACAAAATACTTTGATGTAGAAAATAAGTCAGGAGACTTCTCACCAACCAAATACATTTCTCCAAAATAGTTTTGCGGTTTCAGCATTGTGTAGTTACCAATAATCATCTAAGCATTCAAACCTCTCGGTTAACATGGCTTTGTCTTAAAGGAGAGAGGTCTTCTTAACTAGTAAGTTTACTGTTTTATTAAAAGCGGCTGAGAGAATGAACTGTTCCAAAGGCCCCGTAGATAGAGTCTATTCATATCTTCCTCCAGGTATATCTTTGCTAGGTTTAAAGGGTTCTCATTTATGGCAGACCATAAAATTTCACTCAGAGTTCTACTGTGGGCCAATTTTAGTCTATGACAGATCTTCACACAATCTTGAAAATACTTGTTTTGGGATTCTGATTTCTAGGTGTATCTGTGCAGGTCATACATATTTTGGGAGGGAGAATACATATCAATAAGTTCTTAAAATGGTCCGCTTAATGACCATTGCGTCTCTGCCACGAAGAGCCTCTGAACCATACGCCAGAATTGGTAGTAAATATTTAGATATCACCTTCAAGACTGGTAATATACTAGGGCCTCTTAAGCAATTAAAGAGAACACTGAAGGCTGACATTAGTGCTGCCCCTTTCCTTGTAATTAGTATTTCTGGTGCCAGAGTGGAAAAAGAGAACTTTCTCCAACACTTAAAAACCAAGGAACACACTCAGGAGTCCAATAGGAGGGACTGCCTAAATATGGTGATCTTACCAGAGGTACAGGTAGAGGACATGGAAGCCATGAAGCTGCCAATTAACAAAGAAGAAGCCCTCATGGCGATATGCAGCCATAAGACCATGAAGGCCCCTTGTCCACACAAGGACACAGCAAACTTCTACAGAATGTTCTCCCTGAAATTTTTGCCAGCCCTCAAGTATTAAATGATGGCTTCACCAACTCCAAAAGTGTAACCTCTTTGATAGAGATGGCAGCTACATCCCTCATCCTTAACCCCAGTAAGGAGCTTTCTCTATACACATCTTCTAGGTCTATCTTGCTCCTCAACCTTTATAAACCCAAATCTTTACAAAACTATTGACCATTATTCTTGACAGGTTCATGTCGATTGTTTTCCATCCAAACAATATAATCTTTGTTCCTCCTTAGATGAAGCAGAGGGACTAAACTCTGGAAGAACTATCTCATGCTGAGAGTGAAATTAAGTGTCTACCTTATGCTTAAAGGAAGGAACAGGGATCAGGACTACCCAATCTTGGAAAGTTTTGCAAAGAGGGTGGCAACAAGATCCTGCTCTTAGCTCCCCCATCCAGCTGGTAGATGTAATCACCAGCAAAAACCAAGCCTTAAATGAAGAAACGTAAAGTCTATGAGCTCCAAAGGCTCAAAAGGAGGGCCAGTTAATGCATCCAACACTAAAGGCAAATGCCACACCCAAAAATTCAAAGAAGGCCTCAGAAACAGATTAAACAACCCCTGAAAGAATCTAGGCATAAATCCTTCCTCATCTCTGAAGTTCCTCCATGACCATTTGAAGGCCAATATAGCCGCCCACTGCACTTTTAGTGTTCCCACTGTTAAACCTAAATGAGCACCTTCCTGTAAAAAGAGATGATTGCGGTACCTTGACTCTGGACGCAGCAGCCTCAATCATGCCCTGAATGTCATCTCCGGACATAGGAGGCAGAACATCATGTACAGATCCTTTGCTCACAGAAGAGTTCTTCACCGGGATCGACCCCTCCTCGTCTGAGGACAATGTTGTGGATGAAACATGTTTCCTTTTCCCTGTTCTCTAGCCCTATCAGTAATGACCAGGAGTGGCAAAGATACAGCAAGTTAAAGGCAAAGGGCCTGGCTCACGATGGACCAATCTCCCAGCTGCCCAAGAACCTTCTAATTACAAAGGTGACCAAACAATGTTTAAAAAAAAATTATAAATCATTCCTAACCGCCCTCACTCACTGCAAGACAGTGTCAGACGTGAGCACTACTCCTCCTGGGTCCACCACTGCACTTGCGATCCTTTCACTTAGAAGAACAGACCCAGCTGCGGAGGGTGCAGGAAAATCCAGGCAGCACAAACCGGTCTCCGAATCTGAAAATCTGGTAGGAAAAACATCAGCCACAGCCCCGCCAAAAGTGACATGGGCATCCAGTTTGGACAATAAAAAAAGGGAGGATGCGGTGTAGGGAGGGGTTTTTATCCTCTTTTATGGCTGCTGATTGGTGTCTAATGGAAATAAAGGGGCCACAATTTGTGCTGAATGAAGGCGAGGAAGGGATGTGGAGGTAATAGAAGTTCTTTCTTAATTTTTCTTTTAGTTTTTCATGTTGTATATAGTATGTATGAACATACCTGAACATCAAGAACAATGTGTCCTGGAGCACCTTTACCCCATTTAGTGAAAAAGACATCACCAAGATCCTTCATAACATAAACCCATCCAACCACTTCAATGATCCGTTGCCCCCGGCCATCTTCAAAGAAATCAAGAATGTTCTCATCCCCACCTGGACAAGGATTGTAAATGCTTCACTCTCTCAAGGCACGATCCCCGATTGCCTAAAGGCAGCTCAGGTTTCACCTATACTGAAAAAACCCGACGCAGACAAAGCTGATCTCAATAACTTCCGTCCTATCTCCAACATTCCCACCCTAGCGAAACTCATTGAAAAATGCGTTCAATCCCAACTTTGTGCTCACATAGAGGAGTACCAACTCCTTGACCAGCATCAATCTGGCTTTCGGAAGGGGCACAGCACCGAATCGGCGCTCATTCACGTTATGGATGACATTTTAAAAATGCTTGACCAAAACGAATCCTGCCTCCTGATCCTCCTAGACCTTTCCTCAGCATTCGACACGGTTAATCATGACAACTTCCTTTCCATTCTGGAAAACAGGATGGGTTTTTCTGGTCAGGTGCTACAATGGTTCTCGTCCTTCCTCCACCACAGATCTCAAAGGGTCAAGGCAAACCACTCTCTCTCCCAGCCCTCTCCAGTTCACATGGGGGTTCCCCAAGGGTCCGCCCTATCTCCTATCCTCTTCAACCTGTTCTTGGAACCATTAGCTAACTCTTTAAACTCCACTGACACTCTCTTTCATATGTATGCGGACGATACGCAAATCTATGTGAAAATCTCTTCCCTGGAAAATTTCATTTCTCTCAACACGACCCTATCCTCTACTCAAAACTGGTTAACTGAGAACCATCTCCTGCTCAACACCTCCAAAACGGAATTCATGGTCATCTCCCCTCCGAACCACACCCCCAAGCTTGACCTTTGGTTGAATCACCTCACTGCCTTCAACTGCACTCCTCTTATCATAGACTCAGCCAAATCGCTCGGAGTCACCCTGGACAAGCACATGAACATGAAAAATCACATCAGTAAGGTCTGCAAGGGAGCAAATCACTTGATGAGGACACTCAGGAAGATCAAACCTTTTCTTCCACAAAACGACTTCAAGCAGGTGGTCCAAGCGCTTGTCCTGCTGAGGCTTGACTACGGCAGCGCGACCCTCTGCGGCCTACCCAAATACATTCTGGCTCCTCTAAGAGTAACGCTGAACTCCGCAGCTAGACTGGTTACAGGCTCAAAGCGAAATGAGCACATATCCCCAGTCCTAAAATCTCTCAAATGGCTGCCCTTTGAAGCTCGTATTCAGTTAAAGATTGCTGTTCTGACGCACAAAGCTCTTCACTTCAATTCTCCCAGGTACCTAGCGCAAAAACTTGAGCTTTCTTGTGGGGCAAGAGCCTCAAGGAGCGCCAATACTTTCCTCTTGAAACCACTCATCCTTAAGAAAAAGAGATCCTGTCACAGAGCCTTCTCCGGCTCCGCCCCAAAGATTTGGAACGCTCTTCCTCCAGAAGTACGCAGAATCTCGGCAACGACGGCGTTCAAATTGGAAACCAAAAGATTCTTAATGAATAAATTCTTACCCTGATTGGGCAGGGCTCACCTACTCAAAAGTATTATTCCTACTTCCATTGTACCATCATCTGTTACTGCTCCTCTTTTCCATGCACAACGCTCTGGGCCCGCGCAAACTTGCTTATTGTATGACCCTCCATGGTGCAACTGTACCTGAATTTGTAACAATTCATGCTTGTTTTTTTCTAATTTTTTTTTTTTACTAATACTTGATGTTGACTTTGCATTTATGTCCTTCCTTCCATCCTAATGTAAAGCGCTCTGATATCCCCCTGGATCTTGTTCGCGCTATATAAAACTTTATAAATAAATAAATAAATGTATGCTGCATATTCAATTGTTTTAGGCACATACTTTTTTTGTTAGAGAGACACAACAAAACCGGAAGTGACTTAAATTAGGTCGAACCTTAGGCACAGAGAAACAAATCACAGACTAGTTGGCATATGGTGGTGGTCATAAAAGGCCAAATCAAAATGCTCAACAGTTACAGGGAAAGATACCTTCTCTCAAGACTGGGTACAAAATACTTTGATGTAGGAAATAAGTCAGGGAGACTTCTCACCAACCAAATACATTTCTCTAAAATAGTTTTGCGGTTTCAGCATTGTGTAGTTACCAATAATCATCTAAGCATGCAAACCTCTCGTTTAACTTGGCTTTGTCTGAAAGGAGAGAGGTCTTCTTAACTAGTAAGTTTACTGTTTTATTAAAAGCGACTGAGAGAATGAACTGTTCCAAAGGCCCCATAGATAGAGTCTATTCATATCTTCCTCCAGGTATATCTTTGCTAGGTTTAAAGGGTTCTCATTTATGGCAGACCATAAAACTTCACTTAGAGTTCTACTGTGGGCCAATTTTAGTCTACGACAGATCTTCACACAATCTTGAAAATACTTGTTTTGGGATTCTGATTTCTAGGTGTATCTGTGCAGGTCATACATATTTTGGGAGGGAGAATACGTATCAATAAGTTCTTAAAATGGCTCGCTTAATGACCATACTAGGGCCTCTTAAGCAATTAAAGAGAACACTGAAGGCTGACATTAGTGCTGCCCCTTTCCTTGTAATTAGAATTTCTGGTGCCAGAGTGGAAAAAAGAGAACTTTCTCCAACAATTAAAAACCAAGGAACACACTCAGGAGTCCAATAGGAGGGACTGCCTAAATATGGTGATCTTACCAGAGGTGTACAACAGAATGATAAGATGCACACCTTTATTTCTCTTCTATATTCAACCATGTTTGTCCAATACTAATCCTGAGATGCGTGCACACTGTGTATGCCATGCCCTGATGGCATATGGAATCTAAACCATACTATGTGGGGCAACAATAATGCCCCCAAACCAGTCGCACAGCTATTAGGGTGGGAATACCGCATTTCTCCATCCATTATAATCCATTTAAATCCAAGTATTGCATGTACTCCATATTTGTATTCCACTTTGTTTATTATAATCCCATTCAGTCCACACATGGAATATCATGCTATTTTCCAAAGTTTCTCATGCTCGAGATGTGCCCATCCGGACCTCTGTCAAGAACACGCACTGAAGCATAATTCGTCCAAATAGCAGTGTTTATTAGAACCCAATGCATTTCGGGCTGATAAAGCCCTTCTTCAGGGGTAACTGCAAATGACAGTAAACATATATCATTACTACATTGTCCGCTATTTAACATATGAAAAAAGTGAAATCACCATTATTATATCTATACACATCCGTGCTGGCCATGTGATACTTATTTAACCCCAAGAAACCTGAACAATCACTTACAAAATCATATTAGTCCCTTTAAACAATCAGCAAAAACGACTTGAAGTGAAATCCCAAATACCTCCCCTGAATGTTCACCATAACATGGTTAACTCCCCCCTCCTCCCTTTGGCTCAATGTATCTAAACTCCTCCCCAACTCTCACACAACACACTGTCACCGCCATTCAACAAAGCACCCTTACTAATAAACTGTCCGTATCATTTCCACTCGCATCTCAAATCAATCATTCTTGCGCTGTGTTCACACATTCATTCCAGCCCCTTCAGCCTTCACTCTCTCTCTCTGAGTCTCACAATACAAACAACCCCTATCATGCCTACATCTTCACACACTGCTAACACCTACTCCTTCCACCTTCACTCTCTCGCTGAATCACGTGATACTAACGTGCCCTTTCATTCCTGACATATTCACACGCTACTAACACTCATTCTTTCACCTCTTGCAAACGCCGACATACTCCACAATCTGCTATCGCTGTGTCCACGCAACTTCACATACCTGCCAAAAATTCCTTAGCACTTCCGTCCCCGTGTCTCGTTCTTAAAGAAAGTGTTTCTTCCATAGTGCAACCACCTGCATTTTAAACAGAAACTCCCTCCCAAGTCCCTCCCTTAATCACATTGCCTAATTACACCACCTGATGCCCTCTACCAACTAAAAGGGACCTCCGTTTAAAAAAGAAATACAACTCCCATCATGCACTAAAAAATACCGTTATTAAACAAAAAAATATTTTGAATAATGACTGCCAACCATAACATGTTATCAAATTTCATAATAATAAACAGTTTGACATGTGTTAACTAATGTTATTTGCCAACTTCACGCTGTCATTGCCTTAATAGTCATTTCCATGCAACATAAACATGAGCTTGCTCGACGAACAGGATGTTTCGTCCCACGTGTGGAATGTGCCAATGTTCACTCATTTACCAGTTTAATCCAATTTGTCTGCTGGGTGCAAACCCACGGTAGGGCAATTTTCATGAAATGTACAACAGAATGATGGGATGCACACCTTTATTTCTCTTCTATATTCAACCATGTTTGTCCAATACTAATCCTGAGATGCGTGCACACTGGGTATGCCATGCCCTGATGGCATATGGAATCTAAACCATACTATGTGGGGCAACAATAATGCCCCCAAAACAATCGCACAGCTATTAGGGTGGGAATACCACATTTCTCCATCCATTATAATCCATTTAAATCCAAGTATTGCATGTACTCCATATTTGTATTCCACTTTTTTATTATTATTATCCCATTCAGTCCAGACATGGAATATCATGCTATTTTCAAAAGTTTCTCATGCTCGAGATGTGCCCATCCGGACCTCTGTCAAGAACACGCACTGAAGCATAATTCGTCCAAATAGCAGTGTTTATTAGAACCCAATGCATTTCGGGCTGATAAAGCCCTTCTTCAGGGGTAACTGCAAATGACAGTAAACATATATCATTACTACATTGTCCGCTATTTAACATATGAATAAAGCGAAATCACCATTATTATATCTATACACATCCGTGCTGGCCATGTGATACTTATTTAACCCCAAGAAACCTGAACAATCACTTACAAAATCATATTAGTCCCTTTAAACAATCAGCAAAAACGACTTGAAGTGAAATCCCAAATACCTCCCCTGAATGTTCACCATAACATGGTTAACTCCCCCCTCCTCCCTTTGGCTCACTGTATCTAAACTCCTCCCCAACTCTCACACAACACACTGTCACCGCCATTCAACAAAGCACCCTTACTAATAAACTGTCCGTATCATTTCCACTCGCATCTCAAATCAATCATTCTCGCGCTGTGTTCACACATTCATTCCAGCTCCTTCAGCCTTCACTCTCTCTCTCTGAGTCTCACAATACAGGTAGAGGACATGGAAGCCATGAAGCCTCCAATTAACAAAGAAGAAGCCCTCATGGCGATATGCAGCCATAAGACCATGAAGGCCCCTTGTCCACACAAGGACACAGCAAACTTCTATAGAATGTTTTCCCTAAAATTGTTGCCAGCCCTCAAGTATTAAATGATGGCTTCACCAACTCCAAAAGTGTAACCTCTTTGATAGAGATGGCAGCTACATCCCTCATCCTTAACCCCAGTAAGGAGCTTTCTCTATACACATCTTCTAGGTCTATCTTGCCCCTCAACCTTTATAAACCACAATCTTTACAAAACTATTGACCATTATTCTTGACAGGCTCATGTCGGTTTTTGTCCACCCAAACCAAGTGGAATTTGTTGGACTAGATTGTGTAGAAAAGCAAAGAAATAGTACTGCTCTATGTAGATGCTGAAGAGGCATTTTATAGAGTGGACTTGAACTTCCTAGAGGACACGCACAGGGTGAGCAGCTGTGGTACTTGCCTCCTAGCCAGTTGTAAAAATCCCAATGCTAAGATAAGAATAAATAGATGCATTTCAGAAAAGTTGAACATCTGCAGGGGGGATGTCAGAGGTGCCCACTGAACCTAGCTCAATCCAGGGAGTCAAATTGAGGAGAGACATGCTTAAGCTCATTGCTTTTGTGGACAATATTCTAATTACTGTAGCGGTCCTGAGATTAAATTTACTGCCATGTTGGGGAGCTGCGAAGATTTCAATCTATTACTAAGTTTAAAATTAACATGTCAAAGTTCAAGGCTCTCAACCTTACTGTGGATCCTTGATCACTGCAGTATGTAACCATTTTCAGTGGGCTACAGCTGTATCGTGCATATAGCTATATGGCTTTCCCCATTCTGTCAGGAGACTTTATTGTGGAGTATTGCCGTTCTTTACTGCATGGATCAAAAAACGCCTCCCAAGCTGACACAACCAAATTATTGCCTGGTTAAGAAGAATCCCAGCAATTAAAATGGTGGCCATCCTGAAAAATCTACACATTTTTCATGCCCTTCCCCCTACACTAGTTTGACATTAAGAGACTTCAGGTTTTATGTATTGGGGCCAGGAGGAGAGGGTAAAGAAGGTGAAATTAGGCTGCTATCAAGGTACGCAAAGTCATTCGGAGTACAGGGGATTTTACATCAACTGCGATGTAACCAGGTAGTTCATCTCTTCTACTTGCTGGAGAGATCCAAGAAGATACTGAAAAATTGTGATGCTAAGTCGATCATACTTTGGGAAAGCATATTTTCTGAATGGTAACATAAGTTCCAAATTCACCGAGGAAGAACAAGCTTTTGTGACTGCAGTCACTCTGCAGACAAAGGGATGATGTGGGATCCTGATAAGACCAGACTAGTTATCCCTCACCCTTTACTCTCCCTTTTGGTAACGGCACCTTTAATTCAGTGTTTAACACAGTGAATTGAAGGCAGGGAAGGAAGGGAAAGTGTGAGGGTGTGCAACATATATTGGAGGAATTTTTTTAATAAGTCGGAAATGTCTATATTACCCGTTCTATTATTTTGTCCTAAAATCTCAAGAAAATATATTAAAAACTAAATTTCAACTAGTTAAATGACGTTAACCGTTCTTCTGACCAATTATACGCATATAACTCTGAAACCCCGGCACATGTGAGTGCTGCTCTAATGCGCTTGATCTGGGGTTGGCGGAGTGTGACATTAGCTCCAGTGCCTAGCAACATTCGCCAGGAAAGTCTGACATCCATGTAGATTAAGAGCAAGACATTTAGTCCATCCCTTCTTCAGGGTTTTATTGGGAAAAAAAGTATACCAAAGAACTTCATCTTATTGCTAAAACAGTATAGGGTGCCTAGCGCACTTTTCTTTTATTGGTTAAGGTAAAAATGGAATGCAAGATAAGTAAAATGGAATTTAAACCAGCCTCAATGACGAGTGTTTATGTTTAACCAATAGCCCCCCCCCCCACTATTCGCCAAGGCGCGGTTTGTAAAACATCCACCCCACATCCTTGGGTATTGGGGTTGGGCAAAATGCTGCAAATGCCCCTTACCACCATGAATATGCTGATCCGACCCTTCCTTTTGTCAAAATGGGGTGGCTACTACACAGGAATTTGGACAAGGCAGGGTCATGTAAATTCCATTACCGTGCTCTTTGGTAAGGCAGGGCAAAATAATACAAATGCTCACCACACCTGCCTTGGACAAGGTGGGTGGAAATGTAGACCTCCTGGCCCTTCGCCAAAGCTTCTGCATAAGCCTCTCTATCCTTCGGCAAAGCAAGGGGGAAGGGCTCTAATGCACCCTAATTGGCCAAGGTAAAATGGGCAAATAAACACCACCCCTGGGAGAAAACCTCCTACACCATCCCATGAACATTATTAGTAAATACCCAACTTCAGATGGATACTTCTACCCGCAGATTCCTCACCTCTTAAATACTCCTCCAAGTACTAGACTGGTCTGGAAAAACTTTTCTCCATAGCTTTACCCTAATGGTAGGGGGTGCCGACTCTGTTCAATGCCGGAAGTGATATCCCTGTGACATCACTGACCCCATAAAGCGCCTCCAACCATCGTACCGATGCCAGTTCCTTTTTTTCCTTGCCTTCATTGTGGTTTCAGAGATCAATTCTCTTCCGAAAAATCTCTTCAAAGTGCAAAAACATGTCCCTTTCCAAAAGGTAAGGGTTTAAGCATTGTAATGAATGTGATGGAAAAATGTAAATCCCTGACCCCTACAACATCTTTTCTGTGGGGCTTGGCCTCTGACTTAAGACTCCTAGGGGGATATTCACAAGGACTTATCTTCGAGTTATCGCCACCTTAACGCAACAAAAGTGGAGATAGATTTAACGCCCCATTCACAAGCGAGTGCAAACTGCAGACAACGCAAGTATTCCCGCGATAACTGCCGCAAAACTTACCTCCACGGGTGACACCACCAACTAACCCTAATGAGATGCAGAGTAGGCGTTCCCGTGCAAAAACACACGAAAACACCACTACACCACTTTCACAACGAACTGCCAGATCTGCGATGCGAACCAAAACCACACGATAAGCCGCGGTAGCAACAGCTATTTAACACCTGCCTCTTGCTGGTGATAAGCAGGACGACTACCTACAGTAGGCAACGGAGCCCCGCACACAGCCACACTCGAAGAACAACCGACGCCATGGAGCTACTCATCATGCAGCTTGGGGCCCCAACAAGGCCACAACACCCACCGCCACCACCCCCAGGACCGCCACCACCCCCAGGACCGGGACCAGCACCCCCCCCGGACCACCACAGAGGCAGCGCAGAGTGAGACAGCGGACCTACCGAAAACGCACTAGTCTCACAGACCTAACACCCGAGGAAGTCATTGCCCACTACAGGCTCAAAAGGACAACCATCCTCCGCATCATGACCCACATTGGCCCCAGGCTGACGGTCCCAACACAGAGGACAACCAACATCCCTCCGCAGACAAAGCTGCTGGCTGTACTGCACACGTTGGCCTCTGGTACCTTCCAACCAACAACGGCCAGAGTCGGAGGAGTCTCACAGCCAGCCCTATCAAAGTTCCTCACACCTGTCCTGGATGCCATCATCAGCTTCATACCCCAGTATCTTCACTTCCCCAACACTGCGCAGGAACAGCTGGAGACCAAGCAAGTCTTCTACGCCATTGCTAGCTTCCCACACGTGCTGGGGGCCATTGACTGCACACATGTCCCACTTGTGCCCCCTGCGGACACTGCACACATCTACCGCAACAGAACGATACAAAAGGGGATGATGGACGGAAAGTTTGAGCCAATCAAACACTCACCCCCAGTCAACTGATCTGGGTTTAATCCATCATCATTCTTTAGCTCACTCCACCACCCCAGTTCAGACCTGGCCATATGCAAATCAGTCTGACCCTGTGCCTCATGGGAACAGTCCAGCCCGAACTGCCAAGCCATGTCTTCCCTGGACCGGAAACAAGCATCCTAGGACCGGTTTCTGGCATTCCAGCCGTCATCAGCCAGGCTTGCTTGAATCCAGTGGCAAAGTGAGCAAGGGACCCACGTCTGGGCATACCCCCGCCAACTTAGGGCGAACAAAGCGATACAAAAGGGGATGATGGACGGAACGCTTGAGCCAATCAAACACTCACCCCCAGTCAACTGATCTGGGTTTAATCCATCATCATTCTTTAGCTCACTCCACCACCCCAGTTCAGACATGGCCATATGCAAATCAGTCTGACCCTGTGCCTCATGGGAACAGTCCAGCCCGAACTGCCAAGCCATGTCTTCCCTGGACCGGAAACAAGCATCCTAGGACCGGTTTCTGGCATTCCAGCCGTCATCAGCCAGGCTTGCTTGAATCCAGTGGCAAAGTGAGCAAGGGACCCACGTCTGGGCATACCCCCGCCAACTTAGGGCGAACAAAGCGATACAAAAGGGGATGATGGACGGAACGCTTGAGCCAATCAAACACTCACCCCCAGTCAACTGATCTGGGTTTAATCCATCATCATTCTTTAGCTCACCCCACCACCCCAGTTCAGACATGGCCATATGCAAATCAGTCTGACCCTGTGCCTCATGGGAACAGTCCAGCCCGAACTGCCAAGCCATGTCTTCCCTGGACCGGAAACAAGCATCCTAGGACCGGTTTCTGGCATTCCAGCCGTCATCAGCCAGGCTTGCTTGAATCCAGTGGCAAAGTGAGCAAGGGACCCACGTCTGGGCATACCCCCGCCAACTTAGGGCGAACAAAGCGATACAAAAGGGGATGATGGACGGAACGCTTGAGCCAATCAAACACTCACCCCCAGTCAACTGATCTGGGTTTAATCCATCATCATTCTTTAGCTCACTCCACCACCCCAGTTCAGACATGGCCATATGCAAATCAGTCTGACCCTGTGCCTCATGGGAACAGTCCAGCCCGAACTGCCAAGCCATGTCTTCCCTGGACCGGAAACAAGCATCCTAGGACCGGTTTCTGGCATTCCAGCCGTCATCAGCCAGGCTTGCTTGAATCCAGTGGCAAAGTGAGCAAGGGACCCACGTCTGGGCATACCCCCGCCAACTTAGGGCGAACAAAGCGATACAAAAGGGGATGATGGACGGAACGTTTGAGCCAATCAAACACTCACCCCCAGTCAACTGATCTGGGTTTAATCCATCATCATTCTTTAGCTCACTCCACCACCCCAGTTCAGACATGGCCATATGCAAATCAGTCTGACCCTGTGCCTCATGGGAACAGTCCAGCCCGAACTGCCAAGCCATGTCTTCCCTGGACCGGAAACAAGCATCCTAGGACCGGTTTCTGGCATTCCAGCCGTCATCAACCAGGCTTGCTTGAATCCAGTGGCAAAGTGAGCAAGGGACCCACGTCTGGGCATACCCCTGCCAACTTAGGGCGAACAAAGCGATACAAAGGGGATGATGGACGGAACGTTTGAGCCAATCAAACACTCACCCCAGTCAACTGATCTGGGTTTAATCCATCATCATTCTTTAGCTCACTCCACCACCCCAGTTCAGACATGGCCATATGCAAATCAGTCTGACCCTGTGCCTCATGGGAACAGTCCAGCCCGAACTGCCAAGCCATGTCTTCCCTGGACCGGAAACAAGCATCCTAGGACCGGTTTCTGGCATTCCAGCCGCCATCACTCAGGCTTGCTTGAATCCAGTGGCAAAGTGAGAAAGGGACCCACGTCTGGGCATACCCGCCAACTTAGGGCGAACAAAGCGATACAAAAGGGGATGATGGACGGAACGTTTGAGCCAATCAAACACTCACCCCAGTCAACTGATCTGGGTTTAATCCATCATCATTCTTTAGCTCACTCCACCACCCCAGTTCAGACATGGCCATATGCAAATCAGTCTGACCCTGTGCCTCATGGGAACAGTCCAGCCCGAACTGCCAAGCCATGTCTTCCCTGGACCGGAAACAAGCATCCTAGGACCGGTTCCTGGCATTCCAGCCGTCATCAGCCAGGCTTGCTTGAATCCAGTGGCAAAGTGAGCAAGGGACCCACGTCTGGGCATACCCCCACCAACTTAGGGCGAACAAAGCGATACAAAAGGGGATGATGGACGGAACGTTTGAGCCAATCAAACACTCACCCCCAGTCAACTGATCTGGGTTTAATCCATCATCATTCTTTAGCTCACTCCACCACCCCAGTTCAGACATGGCCATATGCAAATCAGTCTGACCCTGTGCCTCATGGGAACAGTCCAGCCCGAACTGCCAAGCCATGTCTTCCCTGGACCGGAAACAAGCATCCTAGGACCGGTTTCAGCGCTCCGTCCATCATCTCCTTGTGTTTGCTTTGTTCGCCCTAAGTTGGCAGGGTATGCCCAGACGTGGGTCCCTTGCTCAATTTGCTACTGGATTCAGGCTAGCCTGGCTGATGAAGGGTGTTACCCAGAAACCGGTCCTAGGATGCTTGTTTCCGGTTCAGGGAAAACCTGGCTTGGCAGTGCGGGCTGGACTGTTCCCATGAGGCACTGGGTGAAGACTGATTTGTATATAGCTGGGTCTGAACTGAGGTGGCGAAGTGAGCTAAAGAATGATAATGGATTCAACCCAGATCTGTGACTGGGGGTGAGTGTCTGAAAAGTTTCAGCGCTCCGTCCATCATCCCCTTTTGTATCGCTTTGGTCGCCCTAAGTTGGCGGGGGTATGCCCAGACGTGGGTCCCTTGCTCACTTTGCCACTGGATTCAGGCAAGCCTGGCTGATGACGGCTGAAATGCCAGAAACCGGTCCTAGGATGCTTGTTTCCGGTCCAGGGAAGACATGGCTTGGCAGTTCGGGCTGGACTGTTCCCATGAGGCACAGGGTCAGACTGATTTGCATATGGCCATGTCTGAACTGGGGTGGTGGAGTGAGCTAAAGAATGATGATGGATTAAACCCAGATCAGTTGACTGGGGGTGAGTGTTTGATTGGCTCAAACGTTCCGTCCATCATCCCCTTTTGTATCGCTTTGGTCGCCCTAAGTTGGCGGGGGTATGCCCAGACGTGGGTCCCTTGCTCACTTTGCCACTGGATTCAGGCAAGCCTGGCTGATGACGGCTGAAATGCCAGAATCCGGTCCTAGGATGCTTGTTTCCGGTCCAGGGAAGACATGGCTTGGCAGTTCGGGCTGGACTGTTCCCATGAGGCACAGGGTCAGACTGATTTGCATATGGCCATGTCTGAACTGGGGTGGTGGAGTGAGCTAAAGAATGATGATGGATTAAACCCAGATCAGTTGACTGGGGGTGAGTGTTTGATTGGCTCAAACGTTCCGTCCATCATCCCCTTTTGTACCGCAACAGAAAGCACACGCATTCCATCAATGTGCAGGCAATAGTGGACCACCGGGGAATGTTCACCAATGTCGTCGCAAACTACCCAGGCAGTGTGCACGATTCCTACATCTTCCGACAGTCCATCATCAACCAGCGCTTCCAGGATGGCATCTATGGAACTGGACTGCTCGTCGGTAAGTACAAAATCAACACACCTCAAACCCACCATCACACAACGCACAACTGTGGGAATGCACACGTGACCAAACCACATACAACATGTCAGTCAACATGCCCACCTACCAGACACGACAACACAACTCCATTGGGATACTGGGCTTCCCATGTACACAAGCCAGCCATATCATGGCACCACAGCCACACAACAGCTGAACGTGTGGAGAGGCGGAAAGCAGGCATGTGCGAAGGATGCAAGTGACCCATGAATGGGAATGTACACAACGACAAGTGTGGCGTGAATGTGCTGGACAGACCTGGTTATGCAAACCACAGATATGTCCATGCAGACATTAACTGCTGGTGTCTGGGGAGTAGTGAACAGTGGACGCAACCATGTCACCCCAAGCTGTGGGTTAGATTGCGGAAATGTCGCACGCTGCGTCCACCCCTGTGTGTGTAAGCGTAGTGGGTTGGCCCGGCTTACGCCAGGCCTGCGCATGGGTGTGGATGAAAACACCGTTGCGCTGAGCGTGGTGCACTCCCGGAATGGCCAACGTCACTGCCAGGGCGGCGCCTCTCAGCCCGCCACGAGGCCGACGCCGTGAGCAGCGGGGCCTGTGCGCCTGCTGCACCCCAGGCTGCTGATACCCAGACCCGGCTTGCCTGCCCCAGCGCCCCAAGGCCGCACTGCTCACCTGCCGACACCGTTGTGTGTCAAGCAGGGCCCACCACGTGCCGGTGCTAGCTCCAAGACCCATGCCCGCAAGCTTGGCAGCCTCCTCAGACCATCGCTGACCTCCGTGACACAGGCCCCCAGGAGTCCACATTCGTTGACATACCCCACCGCTGCAGCCGGCCTACACTGCAGTCCAGTATGTCCCCCATCTAGTACTGAGTCCACATTCATCAATGGCAGAGTACATGCCAGTGGACGCAGGGAGAGGAGTGAGAGACAGATGAGTTTCAGTCCGGTGGGAACACGGATCACCGTTACGGAGGAGGTCGACCACTCGCAAGGACTGACCTGGTGCCACTTACCCTGTGCGCCGTGAGACACTGTCAGCCTCCGGCCGAACATCGTTGGTGTCTGAGCCTGTGGCCTGGGGGTTGTCATCAGCAACTGGCAGGTACGGACTTGGTCTTTGGCATGAGTCTGTGGCATTCATATCCGCCATGTTGCCGGACACAGCTGGTTTGTGCCCTCTGCACCATGCCCGGGGGGTACACCTCCCACTCTCCCCCGGGACACTCCGCGAAAACCACCCTTGATACACACGAGGCCCTGCTCTGCCCTCATGACCCTACCCCAGTGCCCCGCAAGTCAGCGTCCCGTGGCAGTAGGCCCGTGTCAGCCGCTGTGCATCCCGGACCACTAACTCTGTGCAACTCAAGTCATGCTCCCTTGCTGTTCGTACATTGCATTCCTGAGTGCCTGATGACTGTTGAAGTTGTTGCCAGCACCAGCTACTCCCTGAGGGCTGGCCTACACACACCCCACACACAGCCAGCACAGGCGTCACTGGACTAGTGGGCCTGCCAACACATCATGCCGAACCAAGTATTGACTCTTATCTCTCTGCACTGTCACAGGTGATCAAGGATATGCACTCTGCCCTTGGATGATGACACCCCTCCGAGACCCGAACACCCCCCCCAGAGGCAGTACAATGCGGCCCACATACGCACTAGGGGCATCGTGGAATGCACATTTGGCGTGTTGAAGTCACGTTTCAGGTGCCTGGATGTCACAGGTGGAAGGCTCCTGTACAGCCCAGACATCATGTGCAAGATGATCGTTGCATGTTGTGTGTTGCACAACATCTGTGTACGCACCAATGCACCATGGATCCCTGTTCCAGAGGTACCTGATGATGATGATGAGGATGATGGGGCAGGTGGCCCACATGCCACTGCAGCTGCGGCAGGAATAGCCCGTAGGAACACCCTCATTGCCAATTTCTTCGCCTGAGCACGTCACATTGTGGCCGTCCTTGGCAATCATGGGACAGTACTAAATGTCCACAAGCATGGCATGTGTGAATAATAAATATTTGCAGGTTACAGGTTGTACTTGTACATTGTCATGTCACAGTTTCCTGCTGTGCCAGATGTGATAGGCCATGTTGTGCACATATGCGGCACCAGTTGTGTCCTGTGTTCTGTTGTGGTGGTGTTGCTCTTTGTACCAGGATGTTGTCAATGTCGAGGTGCACTTATTATTTTGTGTGTATGCTGCACGGTGGGTGAGGCGCTCCGGCGGCTCTGATATGGCTGCCACTTCTCCCTTTCATGCGGTGTGCCTTTCAGTTCTGTGCTTCCACAGTGCTGAGATGTTGCAGACTTGGGTAACTTGTGCTCTTTGTCGAGTTGTGACTCTTGGGCATGGGTTGTCCGCAGATGTGTCATTGACGTCAGGGGTTGTTTGGGCAGGTGGTTGTGTCAGACTGTGACCTGCTCCTTTTCGGTTGTGGTCCGCACTCAGCCACCTCAGTGTCATGCCGTGTACATTGTCATGATGATTGGACTGCAGCCATGCTACTCGTCATGTGGTGTCTCTTGCATTGTCAGTGTGGCTGACGTATATGCATGTTTGCTGTGTTTCGCACGTGTGCATGTGTTGGTTGTGTGATTGTTGATGTGTTGGGTGGGTGCCCCTTTGGGCACATGGTGTACGTGGGACTACTTGGTGTTTGTGCGTGTGCTGAAGTGTTCCCGTGGGATCAGGGACATGATCCTGAGTCATTGTGGGTGTGCAGTGTGCTCTGCTTAATTGTGCATGTGTGCCATTGTGCCCAGTTCCCCTCTTTCCCCCACTCCCTGGTCGGTACGCGCCCTGTTGCAGTGGTGTCGGGTCATGTTGGGCAGTGTCCGGATCCCCAACTCCTGTCACCGTCTCCAGACTGATGGCTGTGGCCACCATCTTCCCCATGTCATTCAGCGCCTGGTATCCTGTTGGCCCCCCTCCTCCGAAGTGCGTTGCGGCTTTCGTGGCAGCGTGTTTCTGCTTGGTTTTGCCATTCACATCAATCCAGCGCCTCTTGTCCTCTTCCATTGTCCTCCTCGGCGCTGCGACGGCATTCACATGGTCCGAGGTGGTGTGCCATCTTTGCCTCTTTGTTGCCAATGACGCGTTGGAGGTGACGTGCAGTTTGTGGTGGTGTCCTATCTCATCCGTGCCGATGATCGTGTTTTCATGCAGCCTGTGGCCCGTCTTCCTCTTCCTCTTCTCATTGCCCTTCCACATGCCCTGGATTCCTGGGTGTTCCTCCGAGGGGATTGTGGGGTTTATGTTGTCCTCTGCAGTCGGTCAGGGTGCATCCGTGGTACTCCGCAGTTCATTTCCTTTTTGGTGGCATTTTCCGTGGGCTGTTCTTGTGCTTTTTCCCGCATTACGCGTGGGTATTGCTGGCCTCTTGCAGGTTATCACTGTTTTCTTGTCGCGTTTGGGGCCATCGCGTCTTTTTACGCGTTGGGGGTTTGTGTTTTTGACTCCGCAGTGGTCGTATCGCGGACATTGGCCGCGTTTTCGGAAGACTATCGCATGGTACCGCCGAGTTGTGAATTCCAGGTTAACACAGGGTTATTTTCCCGCTATAGACTGCGATGTGTAAAGTTGCGTTAACATTTTTTGGAGATGTTTAGCGCACGTTCTTGTGAATATCCCCCCAAATCTTGCGAGTCTTGCCAGAGCATGCACCCACAGGTCCTTTAAAAAAAAGAATGCTATGCTCTTTATGACCAGAGCTAAGGAAAGTAAATTCAGGCGTAGGTCCATGCCCTGTTCGATGTCTACGGGATTGTCGGAGTCTAGATCCTCCCACCAAAAACATAAGAAGAAGAGGAAGAATGGGAGCAAAAACAAGCAAGGTAAGTCAATCAGGCCTCTCTTGGACTCCTTTTTGGAATTGGGCAAGTCTCCCTTGCCTCAGGAGCTGGTGCTGTTCGCACAAGCAGAGGTCCCAGCAATGGTACCCAGGCCTCTGGCTCCAGCTTGATCCCAACCATACCTGGACAAGCCAGGTCCTACAGTCTGCGACTTCAAAGCCGGTCACTTCAGAGTTTTAGCCTCTGGTGCCTTTATATAAGTCCAGAAGCGAGGCAGCTGAAGAGAACCAGTTCTGGAAAAATTATACTTTTCAGAGAGCCTAGTAATTCTGGCCTCTTCTTTGTCTAAACTCATATCTGGAAATGTTCCTACCGCATTGGACAATAGGTTATCTAAAAGGATTGAGGCTTGGGCCGAAAATATCGTTATAACCAGGAGCCTGGCCGTAAAGTCCCTCAATGTCACATGTCTGCTAGGGCACTATGCCCATGCCCTTCGGGACATGGCAGGTATGCTGATCCCAATCTTCCTCAGGAACTTCAGGCCCATTTCCAAAACCTGATCCGGGAAAGTGACGCAGCATTTGGGCAAGTGATACAGTCCGGACTGGATACAGCAGATCCAGTCGCCAGCCCAATGGGGACATCCGTCGCTGTCAGAAGACATGCTTGGCTGAGCACCTCTGCCTTTTCCCCAGATGTTCAGTCCATCTTGATGAACTTTTCATTTGAAGGTATCAAATTGTTCAGGGAGAAGGCCGACTCAGCCTTGGAACACTTCAAGGCCAATTCTGCCATGGCCTGCTGTCTTGGTCTACAGCTGTACAGGAATGAATTCCAAGGGTTTCAGACGTTTTGAGGATATGGGAGAGGTCTCAACCATTATCCTTTATCAACACCAGGTGGCCCTTGCTGAGCAGCAATCTCACAACTGCAAAAGTATAGGGGCCATGGAAAGGGTAGAGGTTGTGCAACACCTCAGCAGTCACTTCTTCCTCCTTCTTCACCTCTTCCTATCTAGCCACTACAGAGAAGCAGCTCTAGTTGCCCCTTGTTTGGCCATTTAAAACTGGTGGGAGGCTGGGTGTATCTTTTCCTGCAGGCCCATAACTTCGGAACAGTGGTCAGACAGATTGTAGAAAAGGACGATGCCCTACCCTTGCAGCAGTCTCCACGCCGGACTTCCCTTACCCGCTCAGACCTTTTGCAGGAACATGTTCTCCTACTGCTGCAAGCGGTGGTAGTCTTGCTTCAGAAAGGAGCTCTGGAGTTGGTGCCAGAGTAGGAAATTGGACAAGGATGCAACTCACAGTACTTGCTTGTTCGAAAGAAGAACGGCAGTCTCCATATGATCCTGGACCTCATGGTCTTGAAATTCCTCCTCTGCAAGGAGGAGTTAAAGATGCAATCCCTTGCTAAGGTTCTTTTGGCAGTCAGGAATGGAAACTTTATGGTGTCACTCATCTTAAAGAACACCTACTTCCATATACCAATCCTGAAGTCCCACAGGAAGTACCTTTGTTTGTGGTGGGCACAACTCACTATCAATTTGCAGTTCATCCTTTTGGTCAGGATGCCGGAGATGGTGTGGTCACACCTGCTGTCAATGGCATCCTTGCTACATAACTTACATTTTTCAGTGAATGTGCCCAAATCTGACCTGGCGACTTTTCTGTGCTTCCTGACTATAGAGGATTTACTGGATACCACTTTGGGGTGAGCCTTTCCTCCTTCGCAGCAGAAACAAGACTTTCATGTGTCTTGGGTTCCATTCCTGTGTGTCCTTCAGCTATTCGGTATGCTAGCTTCTGGCATCATCTTAATCATGCATAGCCACTAGCTCTCTAGTGGTGTCTTTCTAGGCAGTAATTTCATCACAGGGGCAGCCTTGCATCCTCCATTGTGGGTTTCAGGGATGCTGCAGTGGAGCTTGCCTGGTGGGGTGTGGAGGAGAACCATTCCGGCCCATTACAACCCCCTCCAGCCATGGCCTAGGTAGTGAAGGATGCCTCCACTCTAGGTCCAGGGGCTCATTTGGAGGAGCTGGAAATCAGAGACCTCTAGGCCCCAGAAGAGTAGTGTTTCCACATTACTCTGGTTGAAATAAGGACTATTTTCTGAGTGCTCAATGCATTACTTCCTTTGTGGTCGTCCATTACAGTTCATGACACATAATATACCGATACTGTGGTATGTCAACAAGGAAGGGGGAGTAGGGTCCCAGCCTCTCTGTCAAGAAGCTTGGAGACTCTGGTCCTGGGCACACAAGGACAGAATGTGGTTGGTGGCTCGATGAACACCCAAACCAACGACCTGAGTTAGTGTCATCTTTCTTACCGCAAGAGGCGTCTCCACCGGGCGAATGTGAAGAGCAGCTTCAATCATTGGGGTATACCCCCATGCATTTCTTGCCACTCATTTTAATTCACATTGCCCAACGTTATTGCTAAAAATTGTGTTTAAATAATTCACATTATTTTTTAATTTTTAATACATGTTTAAAAGTTTACTCCATTTTTGGGAAAATGATGTTCATTATTTAAAAAATAATACCCTAATTAATAATTATACATAATTATTTTACCAGAGTTATTATATATGAATATATATATCATATAGCTATACATACAACAAAATAATGAAGTGAGAGTAATAAAACAGAGAGAAATACCAGCTGACGATCAACAAAAAATATAATTAGTAAACAAAAAATTGACTAATAATTTATTTAAAGGTGAATACAATGGAAAAGAAAATATGTAGTGCAGTGGCAACAACTACTATTTATCAAATGTAAAATTGTAATAAAGATATCATATAAATATATTACCCAGTGGCGGTTGCAACTGAGTAGTTAAAGTTGGGACCATGTTTCCATGGGAAAAGCATTTTTTGGTTTGCCAATTAGTTTGGAACAGTTTGGCGAATCTTCACAAAACTTTCCAAAATAAAAGTCTCATCCACCTCAGCTCCTTCTTGGAAATTTTCGGAATCATCTGTCAAGCGGGGGGCTGAGAAAAAAGGAGGATCCCAAAATGGGTTTTCCCCATTCATTTTTCCATAGGAAAATTAAACACGGTTAAAGCCACAATGGCTGAACGGAATTACACCAAATTTGGCAGAAAGCAAGATCTTGCTCCAGACAGCATGCTTTTTGTCATTTGGTGTAAATCCATTCAGTAGTTTTTGAGAAATAAAGGCTCATAAAAATTGTATATTTTACACAGCAGAGAATCCGCGGGGCATCTGAGCGCTCAACTATGCTGTGATTGGCTGGCCACAACCTGAAGAAAGAGTTATAGCCGCCATCTAAGAACTCAGTCCCCAAGTCCTAAAAAATAAAACAAAATAAGATGTAAGGGGCAGAGTAGGGCCACCCTGATCCCCTGGACCTTGTGGGGGAGTCCCGGAGGGACCCACAATAGGGTCAAACTTTTACAAAAAAGGGAGTTTTTAGGGTTTCTGTGGAACTGAGGATCCATTGCGATGCCCAGTGTGACACCCCTGGGGCTTCGAAGTGGATCCACAGGTCCAGATCCGATCCCATTGGGTGTTGCACAGGGCATCGCGGTGGATCCACAGATCCACAGAACTCCCCAAAAAATAAAAACGATGGCTGTGCGACTAACCCAACGCCATGCACTGCGATCAACATCTTGCTATACATAAATAAAACACAGAAATTCACTGAAAAAAACGTTAAAGTGACCTCATAGTTAGGAATTGTAATAACATCTTACTTTATAATTTTAAAAAAACTTAGCAATTCACTGAAAAAACCAAAGGTTACATTATAGTAAGGTGAAAATGTTTCAAATGAACAAAACCACAGAAATTCATCATTTATAGCATTAGATCCCTCATGACATGTTCAGTGACTTTATTGATAACATCCCATATGACATCTGAAAGGACATCATCGATAACAACACTCTGCATGGCAGGGGCATGAGTTATAGTCACTTTAGGGCACGACTTATAGTTACTTAAGATAACTATAAGTGGTGTATTTCTATGGTGTCATTTATTTAAAACAGTATGTTTTAGTTTTTATAATCAAATATTGTTTTAATAGTGCAAATACACCAACAACCATACCACACCCAGATCTTTTTACAGCGTCCCCAATCCAAGGTGGCTAATACAAAAGTTGTCTCATCAACCATTGTGAAAGCTGTTACTAAGCCTGGAGTAGTTCCACCATCGTCTTCATATCTTGGCATGCTTGTGTGGGCAAACCCTGGCCAGATATGTTATGTTATGTTAAGAGATTTTGTTAAGCGCACATTTCACCCGAAGGTCTCAAAGCGCTAGCCTATCCCGAGAAACAGTGGAAGAGAAGGAAGAAAGCAGATAGAAAGAGAAGAACTCAGAACATCAAAGTTTTGAGAGCCTTACGAAATTTTCGATGGTCGGTCTCCATACGTAGATGCAGAGGGGGTGAGTTCCATAGGGTAGGGGCAAGATGTGAAAAAGATCTACCGCCATTTCTGGCGGTACGGATCTTGAATGGGGTAAGAAGATGTTTGTTAGCGGATCTGAGAGTTCTAGAGGGATTATACCTGATCAGTTTATTTGCAAGATAATGTGGACCGTGTCCACAGATGGATTTGTGGACCAGATAATTAATCTTAAATGTTATACATTTTCTAATGGGAAGCCAATGGAGAGTTGTCAGACTTGGTATTGAGGGAGATCGAGACGGTAAATTTAATACCAGTCTGGCAGCCGTGTTCTGAAGGACCTGTAGTCTGGTGAGGAGCTCTTCATTGATGAAGGCCATTAGTGCGTTTCCATAGTCGAGCCGACTGATAATTAATACTTGAACCAGTGGCATTCGAGATGATAGTGGAACCCATTTGAAGACCTTACGGAGGCTGCGCATTAATCCGTAACAAATGCTGGCCACATGATTGACATGATCAGTCATGGAGAGGTGATTGTCAATCAGCACTCCTAGGTTGCGGACTACTGACTTAGGTGAAGGACATGCGCCGAGATTGGGAGGCCACCAGTCACTCGACCACAAGGTTTGTGCTTTGCCGAAGAGGATGATTTCGGTCTTGCTGGCATTAAGTTGCAAATGATTGTTTTGCATCCAGATGTGTATAACAGACATACACTTCCTGAATCGGAGTTTAGTATCGGTCGGATCAGGTCCTAGCGTGATAGATGGGCTCTTCCAGTTTTCAGCAAAAGTCCATTGCCTAGTGCCAGTATGAGATCTTTGGAGGGTGTGTGGCGTGCTAATGGCATGCTATGTTCCATTTGGCCAGTAACGTGCTCATACCCACTAATGAGCGGTCTGCCCGGGCACTTCCCAGATCCTCCATGATAACCAAGAGTGCCACTCCCTGGGAAAGCTCCACCAGCCTTTCCAGTACGTCTTATAACACTTTACCAATTGCTGAAAACAGTGTGTTTTAACTGTCATTTTCATCTAACTATAACATCCCTTTACCCTTTGGTTTTTTTCAGTGAATGTATATGGTTTTTTATTATAAAGTAAGATTTAATTACAATTCCTTACTATTACATATCTCTAACCTTTGGTTTTTTCAGTGGATATCTCTCTGCTGTGCAACGGTAAATCCTTTGTTGTTTCATGCGGCAGACGTATTCAGTTGCCACAGCTAAATTTCCATGCATGGAGGTGTAGGTTTTGGAGACTCGGATGTAGGACCCTTCCAAAGTTTTAGTCTGACCTCAACACAATGACTCAAGTGTTCTGGGTACCACGCTCTCCTGGCCCAGTCCAGGCAATGAGAATGACTTGGGCCTGATCTGTATTGATCTTCCTCAGAACCCAATGCAGAAGAAGTAGCCACAGAAGTGGGTCCTTCAATTCCAGTCGGAATATGTCTCTTAAAGAGTGCCCTGGAGGACACTCCAACATGTAGAATTGTTGACACTGCCTATTCTGGACAGCTGCACACAGATCTAGCTAGGTCATGCCCTAGTGGTCAAAAACACACTGAGTACCTAGGGATGAAGACGCCACTCGTGGTCTACCACACAACCCCTGCTCACATCATCTTCTCTGACATTTAGGGACCCGCTTTGCGGTTGGCAACCAAAAAGATGCCCTGCAGGTCCAGCCACCTTCAGAGTGGTAGCACTTGGCACAGGATCTAGGACCTCACTATGCTCTGTTTGTTACAGTACCATATAGCAGTTGTGTTGTCTTTGAGAACCTACACCGCCACCATTTGATGGAGGGCAGGAAGGCTTTTAGTGTCATATGGATTGCTCAAAACTCCAGAATATTGATATGCAGCAGACTGCGCCAGAGACTAGAGGGCTCAGATCTCCAGCTCTCCCTGAATGCCTCCTCCAACCCAGCAGTGACGAGGCCAGACATGAACCTGGGAAAAAAAACTAAAGTGGCTTTGCAGTCTCTGCACTAGGGAAGGTAGAATTTGAGGACTGCTGCCCCTGCTGGTTTGAATGGTGTCTTTAGGTGTTGTGGCCCTGGCCCAGAACTGACTGGGTCGGTTGTTAAAGTATAGGTTAGAGGAGCTTGTGTTGTCTGTAAGCTAGCCCCCTGAGACAGCCTTTGAATTCTCTGTACTAGTGGAGAAACTGTTCAACTGGTGTCAATAGCCCAGAGAATGCGCTCTGCCGAAACTGTCCTGAAATCATTCCAACACCAAATCAGCCTGTTTTGTGACCAGCCTAGAGCCATCGAATGCATATTTATTAAAGATGCCTATACGTCTTCAGAAAACCTAGTTGATCTCATCCAGGAATGCTTATTGATCACTACACTAGTGCCAGTAATTCTGCTCATTGAGTCTGTAGTGTCCAGACCATTCCGGAACACATACTTGGCTACATCATGACTATCATATATCGTTTGGGCCAAAGAGGCCCACTGGACCTCCAGGACAGCCGGCAAAATGTTGCTGGACTTATCCCATAATGTGTGACAAACTGCATTGATAGATCTGACGACTAGCCTAGCAGAAGAAAACATTCCTTTTCCGAAAGCTTAAAGTCCTTTCAGATCCCCCATGCGGAGTATTGGTCAGGAAGGAATTTAGATTGACTTTACAAGTTGGAGCTTGAACAATCAGGCTCCTTGGTGTAGGATGCTTAGTCAGGAAGTCCAGGTCACTATGATCCAGTCTATGCTGCGTATATTGTACGGCTACTGATTGACTGATAGGTGGGCATGAGCATGGCTTAGACCATATAGCCAGTAGGGCATGAGTAAGGCTTAAATTGCAATAATGGCTCAGATAAAGCTGGGCCTGATTGAAGAATCGCAGTTAACACATTTGTTTTCTCCTAAATAGTGGTCATCTGTAGTTCTAGTGTTTCAGCTGCCCTCCAAACCACCACAGAAAACAAAGCATTTTCACCAATTAGTGGCCGAGGTGGAGAGTCAAGCTCCATTTCAGGAGATGTGTCTAGCCTACTGGCATTTTGCTGGTCAAGATATAATGTGTCATCAGAATAGAGAGGAGGTAGTAATCTGTAAACTTTCTCATCAACAGTGTCCAGAGGGGCATTAGCGTCCTGAAAGAGTGTGAATCCTCTTCTGATACTGATGTTGAGGGAGCAGTCTGGTATTGGAATCTGGTTGTATAACCACTAATTGTGGTTTCATGATTTTATAGTGTGACATAGGCCTTGAGTGGGCCGACTGTTCAGAGTCAGAGATTGGCATTGGGACCAGATCATAAAGCAGCGTCATTTGGACCTTGGCGCCTGAGTAGCAGTCAGTACCAGAGTCAGTCTAGGCTTAGAAGCAGGTCCTGAGGTGTTGGGATGGACCCACTGGCAGAAGTCCAACGGGAGACCCCTAGGGCTCCATGTTGCTGAAAGAGTGCCAGATGGAGCCAAAATGCACACCAAAAATCTGCAACATGGCCTCTTTGAAGGCCACTATTTACTGTGGTGTTGACGATGGACTAGAAAACTTGGAGAGTGCCGGGACCAATTGCGGGATTTGTTCGGACTCAGGAGACATCTGGCAAGTGTGATCTTTATAATGATGCTCTTACGCCTTCTCACTAGACTTCAAGTGAAAGGCTGGGGTTGAGTCCTGCTTGGCCTTCTTACCATTTTGCCAAGACATTGCCTTTGTCTCACCATAAGACTTTGAACAGGAAATTGATTTTTCTTTGCAGGAGCGACCCGGATAGTAAGCTGACCCATTATGCGGAATGGGAGCGGAAATAATGCTTTGACTGCAGCCTCTTCTAATGTTCTGTGACATGGAGTTTATCTTCCCAGTCCTGAATTGCGTTAGGGTTCATGAGGGCAGACTTTCACATGACTTAGTTGTGGCCTGTGCCCCAGCACAATAGGCATACCATGACCAACATTTGCTTCCTTCAGTCCCGGCATATATTGAATCCTGTCATTTTTGGTGTAAGTTCAACATCAAATGGCATGGAAAGACAGGAACTGAGGTCAACATGAAGGGGTGGCACTTATATGTTGCTCTACTCCATCACTTTCTGAGTGATCTGGAGTCACTGAAGAGCCATTTGGTGCCACCTACCAGCATGCAGGATCATTGCTGGAGGGATTCTCCATATCCAGTCTGGCACCTGATTATATTCTAAAAGTAAAGACGCTATGCTTAGAAGTATCCATCAGAATTTTTTCGTGTGAATGTTAACAAATGTGCTGTTTTAAAACCATTTTGCTGCTGCAAAAATATTTGCTTTTTTTAACTAGATTTTTAACTTGGTTCCCGAAGATGGCCACCGTTGTTACCTAAATGCAGTTTCCTCAAATGGCCACTAGGCTGTTTTGTGATTGGTTAGCCTATTACATTGTTTCAAGTTTTAAATACTTGTACATGTTGCCAGGCTCTCCCTACTTACTTTCAGATCCCTCCTGAGATTTCCATGCTCACTACACCACCCATTTTGACTGAGGGAATAAGCATGTTTTGCAAGTTTCACTTCAAAAAGAGCAGCCATGCCTTTTCTTTGGTTGTTAAACCAATTTATCTGTCTAATATTGTTGACTTTTGCTTAAAAAAGGGTTTTTTGCTCATATTCGTTTTTGCGCAAATGTAGCAGATTGTGTTGTTTGAAAGTTGAAAATCTTTTTTGTTGTAAATGTTGACATATGTGCTGTTGGAAAACTGTTCTGCAAAAATATTTGTTTACATTTATTATGGTTTGAATCTGATTCTTCTTCAACTATGTTTTTGGCCTTAGCTCTGCAGTTTCCTGAAATGACAACTGGGCTGGGTTGTGATTGGTTAGCCTGACCCATCCGAATGAACAAGTTACTTACCTTCAGTAACGCCTTATCTGGTAGAGACTATATCTTGCCGCAGATTCCTTACCTTTTGAATTTTCCCAGGCATCAGACTGGATCCGGAAGGTTTTTTCGTGAGCAATACCCCTGCACGCCGGTTGGTGGCGTTGATTGGCTCTGCGTCCATCATCCTCGTTGTCTACACCAGAAGTGACGCTGCGGTACCTATATAGGCGCCACCCAGGCATGCTGACGTCAGTTACTTTTCACAACTTTCCCCGCCAGAAGCACGGAGCCATGAAGAACATTGACCACTGGTTTGTCAAAACTAGGGCCCTGAAAGGGGTCATCCTTGTCTCCGTAAATCCGTTCGAAGAGTGGGGAGGATGGCTCAGTCGGTAAGGAATCTGTGGCTAGATAAAGTCTTTACCGGATAAGGTGTTACCAAAGGTAATTAACTTGTTTATCTAATAGCGACTTCTAGCCGCAGATTCCTTAGCTTTTGAATAGATACCGAAGTAATACCATCCCAAGAGGAGGGTCTGTGAGCTAATTGGAAACGAGAAAATCCTGCAGGACCGAACGGGAAAAGTGCCCATCCCTGCAGACCTAACTGCCCAGACAGTAATGTTTAGTGAATGTGTGCAAGGAAGCCCACGTTGCTGCCTGGGAGACATCCAGGACTGGAACTCAGCATGCTAACGCAGTGGTGGCAGCTTTAGCTCTGGTGGAATGGGCCCGCAAAACTTCAGGAGGCTGTTTCTTGGCCAGTGTGAAGCAGATTTTGATGCAGAGCATGACCCATCTGGAGATAGTAGTGCTTAGCAGATTTTGACGCAGAGCATGACCCATATGGAGATGGTCCGCTTCTGCACTGCCCGACCTTTCTTTGCACCAACATACCCCACAAAGAGTTGGCCATCCACCCGGCTCTCTCGTGTGCGGTCATAGTAGAACGACAATGCTCTTTTTTGGTCCAGACAGTGGAGGCGCTCCTCTTCTTTAGAGGGGTGTGGAGGAGCATAAAAGGTAGGCAGGGTGACAGATTGGCCTACATGAAAAGGCGTGACCACTTTAGCTTCAAAGGAGGCCCTTGTGCGAAGCACCACTTTGTCAAGATAGACTGAGAGGTAAGGCGGCTTAGATGGTAACGCCTGCAGCTCACTTACTCTGCGGGCAGATGTCATTGCTGCAAGGAAGGCTGTTTTTAAGGTGAGAAGCCCAAGGGGGGAATTGTGTAGAGGCTCAAAGGCTGCACACATCAAAAAAGTGAAAACCAAATTAAGGTCCCACTTAGGCATAATGAATGGGAAAGGAGGGAGAAGATGAGTAAGACCCTTGAGGAAACTATGTACAATAGGGGACTTGAACAAAGAGGGTTGATCAGTAAGCCGCAACAAGGCAGAAATGGCAGATAGCTAGCTCTTTATAGGGCCCAGAGCAGAGCCCTGCTGGGCAAGAGAAAGAACAAAAAGCAGAACTTCAGAAAGAGAGGCAGAAAGGGGATCAACTTATTTTTCCGCACATAATGCCACATATGTTTTCCAATCGCAGGTGTACACTGTCTTGGTGGAGGAATGCCTAGCTGCCAAGATGACATTGCAGACTTTGGGAGGAAGGTCAAAAGCTGTCAACTGTCAACGCTCAATCTCCACGCAAGAAGTCAGACAGTGGACAGGTTTGGGTGGAGAACCCTCCCCTGCTGCTGTGACACAAGATCTTCCAGAAGGGGCAGCCAGATGGGAGGACCGATGACCATGCTCAGTATCTTGGGATACCAGACTCTCCGTGCCCAGTCCGGAGCCACAAAGATAACTTGCTCCCGGTGGCAATGGGCGGAAAGGCGTACAGGAGACCTGAGCTTCACTCGAGACAAAAAGCATCTCCAAGCAAGTGCCACCTTGGAAACTCTAGCATGCAAAACTGCTGACATAGTGCATTCTCAGCAGAGGCGTACAGATCTATCCAAGACTTTCCCAACTGCTGAAAGAGACCTTGCGCCAACCCCAGGTGTAGACGCCATTCATAATCTGCTAGGCATCTTTGGCTGAGTTCGTCCCCTCTGGCGTTCAGAGAACCCACCAGGTGTTGAACCACCAAGGATATGCCCTGCCATTCCAGCAATGTCCAGAGACTTCTTGACAAATGGTCCACAACCCCCCGCTAGTTGCAGTACCACATGGCGGTGATGTTGTCTGTGAACACGTGTACCAGTCGTCTCCTGATGGAGGCCAGAAAGGCTTTCAATGCCAGTCAGATCTCATGGAGCTCCAGCAGGTTGATGTGCAGTCTGGATTCCGCCAGAGACCAGAGTCCTCTGATCTCCACCTCTCCCAGATGGCCATCCCATCCCAGGAGTGATGTATCTGTCATTACTGTGAGATCTGGTTGGGGAAGGGAGAAGGGTCTGCCTCTGACCTAATCGCGGTTCGTTAGCCACCACTGCAGATCGTTCGTAGTTCCCTCTGAGATCTGGGCCAGGGCGGAGAGATTCCCCTTATGCTGCGCCCACTGGAAATTCAGCTCTCACTGCAGAGGCCGCATGTGCTGTCTGGCTTGCGCCACTAGTATGATGCAGAAGGCCATGAGGCACAGCAGCCTCGTAGTCAGTCTCACCAAAACCCAGGATAGAGGCTGAAATATCGGTATCTTAGCTTGAATATCCTAGACTCACTGCTCAGGAGGATAAGCCCGAAACTGCACTGTGTCTAGAACAGCTCCAATGAAAGGGAGTGTCTGAGAGGGAGTCAGGTGTGACTTCGGCACGTTGATAGTGAACCCCAGCAAGTGAAGAAGGTTCGCCATAGTCTGGAGGTGGGAGACGACAGTCTGGGGTGAGCCCGCCTTCAGCAGCCAGTCATTGAGGTAGGGAAAAACTGGCACCTCTGACCTCCGCAGATGAGCTGCAACCACAGCCGAGGAGCACTGGTAAGGCCAAAAGCAAGCACATGGAACTGCTCATGGCCTACTGTGAATCGCAGATAGCGCCTGTGGGCCGGCTAGACTGGAATATGAAAATAAGTGTCCTGCAAGTCCAAAGCTACCATCCAGTCTCCTGGGTCTAGGACAGACAAGACCTGAGCTAATGTGAGCATTTTGAAGTTCTCCTTTTTGAGGAAGAGATTGAGAGTTTGGAGATCGAGGATAGGACGAAGGCCTTGTCCTTTTTGGGAACCAGAAAGTAGAGGGAATAACAACCACAGCCTACTTCTGGCACCGGAACCCTCTCTACGGCTCCCTTGGCCAAGAGAGCTGAGACCTCCTCGTGGAGAAAGGATAGATGATCCTCTGTCAGCCGGTCGTTAGATGGTGGCATGGTGGGAGGGGTAGTCTCAAAGGGGAGGGAGTAGCCCTTTCGGACAATCTGCAAAACCCACCTGTCTGATGTTAAGGACTGCCAGCAGGGCAGGTGATGGCGAATCCTGCCGCCAACTGGGTGCCCATGGTGGTAAAGGGGCAGACTAGGAGGGTTTGAAGGTCATTGCAGTAGGGGGGGGAAGACTGACCAGACTGATGGCCACCTGGCCCATAACATCTGAGGGTATTGCGCCCTTTGCCATGTAGAGGTTATGGAGCCTGCACAGAATGGTGGCTTGGTGGGAACTGGCATGGCTGGAAGCCCCTTATTTAGCCACGAAACAAGTGAAAGGCAGATTGAGGTGGACGTGGGGAAGCAGAGAGGCCTAAGGACCTGGCCGTAGCACAAGAATCCTTAAAGCGCTCAAGCACCAAATCTGTATTGTCTCCGAAGAGACGGGTGCCATCGAAGGGCATACCCATAAGGAAAACTTGGACATCCCCCAAAAAGCCAGTCGTACTCAGCCAGGCGTTAACCTAAGGGCCACTGTCTTGGAAACCGCTCTGCCTCTCGAGTCAGTCGTGTCAAGTCCGCTTTAAATAGGGAATTTTGCTGCATCTCTCCCGTCGGTGACAGCTTGATAGAATATGGCCCGGGCCTCCTCCGGGACCTGTGGCAGCACTTGTGCAACCGTATCCCGCAAAGTGTGAGAATAATGGCCCAAAAGGCATGTGGTGTTCACGGACCACAATGCCAGGCTGGTGGAACAAAACATCTTCTTCCCAAATGAGTCCAGCATCTGGGATTCCTTATCCAGGGAGCTGTAGTGAAAGCACCTTGGAAGGTGGAGGCTTGGACCACCAAGCTCTTACGGGTAGGTTGTTGCGTGAGGATGTTTGGGTCTCCAGGTGCGGGGCAATGGGGGCGGGCAATTGTCTTATTCACAGGAGCCCCTGAGCTTGGTTTGGATTCGGTACCCAACAGAACATCAGTGAGGGCGTCACTGAATGGGAGTAAGGGTTCCGACATGGAGACTCCCGGTTGCAGCACCTCTGTCAAAGATCAGTCTTGACTGCCACCATGAGTAGCTGAAGGTCAAGGACCTCAGCCACCCTCCCCACCACCATTGCATAAGACGCTCCCTCCTCCTTAGCCATTGTAGGGGGAGAAAGCAGACTAGCATCTGGAGACGTAGTGAGGCTGCTGGCCTCACTCAGGTCCACACACCAGTCCACACTCTGTTCTTCCTAATAGGGCTGGTATTCTAAAGGGTCCAGTTACCCCTCCCAGTCTTCCCCAAGGCTTAATCGATGAAAATAAGGCTCATGCTAGGATCTAGGAGGCAAAGCTTCTGCTGGCATTGGAATTATGTTGTGTGACACCCATCTAGCTCAGTGTCAGAGTCGGGGATGACATTGGGGAAGGAGACGCCGGGGGTGGGAGTGGCGCCGGGAGCATCGGCATCAGGACCTGTGCTGTGGGAGGTCGAGATGGCACGACCAGCATTGGTCTGGATCCAGAAATGGATCCCTGGGGCCCCACCTGAGCCAGGCCAGGCCAGGCCAGAGCCGCCGGCACAGAACTAGATGGAGCCCCTTCCGACTCCCCCAGGGCCCGATGGCATGTCGACGGGTTCAGGCCACCCAAATATGAGGCGCATGTTCTCATAGAACTCCTTCAGTTGGGTGGGGTTGTTCCGTCCTTTGGAAATTCAGGTAGGCGCGGAGTCGGCTCAGGCACAGGTTCCAGGGAAAGAGGCCTGGAACACCGAGGCGCCCTCATCTCGTCGGCCAAGGAGAAGTCGAAGAGCGCTTTGACTTCTTGCTCTTCTTTTTGTGCCTCCTACCGGAGTGTCCCAAGGACTTTGAATTGGATGAGGAGGACTTGGGGCTCTGCGAACGATCCCTCGACCTTCCCCCTGACCGGGATCTTGACTTCTGCAGAGTCGCATGCCGAACCGCTAGCAGCTTCAGGGACCGCTCCCTTAAAGCCTTCGGGCCATGACCCGGCAATCGGAGCACTCTTGGTGTTGTGGTCACGCTCCAGACACCAAAGACAAACAAAGTGCGGGTCCGTCACTGACATCGTTTGGTGACAGGCGCCACAAGGCTTAAAACCCGACTTGCTCAAAGACATCCTCGACACACCATGAGGTAAACCTCAAAAATAGTTGACAAAACCTCAACAAAAGCCTGTCAAAAATCAACAGGGGGTAGTTCTTTTCCAGATCTGCGCTGGCTGGCGCAGAAAGAAAAGAACTGACGTCACCGCGCCTGGGTGGTGCCTGTATAGGTACCGCAACATCATTTCCGGCGCAGATGACGCCGACAACGGAGCCTAAAAAGCTGAGACCATGGTCAACGGTCAGTTGTTGGCTACAAATGTTGTTCAGGGCAAGCGGTGACAGAGGTTCGGGCTTTGAGTCTGTTTCACTAAGGGGAGCTCGGGTCTAAAAAGGAGGGAGGCTGCCTTCTTTCCAGAGTGAAGCAGACCTTGGGGTAATGCCTGGTTTAACTCCTTCCACAAGTGCACCCGATCCTATTCCACCTCTGACCTGCTCCACTTGTGTCAGCTATAGGGTGACAGTGAGCGACCCCGCCCCCCCTTGTTTTAGGGTGCCAGATGGTCTAGGCTTCATAGCAGTTACAGGGTTAAAGCTGGCTGCATTTCCTGGGGCTCGGCAAGCATGATATGGCTCATTTGCGAAGCCCAGGCACTCTGGTTGAATGATCTAGGTTCAGAGGTGGGGCACAGAGAGCAGCAGCCACCTCTGAAATGGCACCGAGTGTGGTGGGGGGTTATCCGGGTGGCTCAGGCACCCTCCAACATGCGCCAGTCTCCAGGCATACAGCGGCCCCCTGAGATCCAGTCAACCCCAGCAGGCTCCTCCTGTGATCCAAGCGCAGACCCTGCACTGGCAGGGGGTGTCCCTAAATTCAGCCTTTACTGTCTGCATCAGGCAGGCAGAACATACCTGCGCACCACGTAGGGCTGAACATACATCTAGCTTCTTTGGCTGCAAGTCACAGAAATGCACAACAACCAAAATGGCAATTTAATCCACCTAACTCCAGCAAGAAGAAATACTGAGGGCAGGAGCAGGTGGGGGTGTCCAGATGGTGAGTGGCGCAAGGTTAAAAAAAAGTTGCAAGAACATAAAAGTGGTGAAACAGCAACCCGGGGCGTCACATGCCTCCCAAGGTCAGGCTCCCTGTGCTATGGTCCGTGTGTAAACGTAGGTAGCTTAAGATCGGGCACTTTTGCAGAAGGAATTGTAGTGTGATCTACTTCCAACTACACCGAACGCAGGCCATTTCAACGCTGAATTTAATATGTGGCGCCTGAGACATCCTACCCCAAGGCTTGCTTCATGCTGGAAACCAAGCAGCCTCCCTCATTTTACCTTCGTTCACCTTATTGAAACCGACAGAATGTTCAAACCTCTGCCATTGCTCGCCATTCCTGGACAACATTGCAGTCAGCAACTGACTGCTGACCCCCTGGTTTCAGCCTTTTAGACTTCTGGAGAGGTTCACCCCCTCCTCTGAGTATTGGTTCCTTCAAAAGGACACCTGATGAATTCTGAGCGCAGGTTTTTCTGCCTCAAGGTACAGCTACCTGCTGAAGGGAAGGGCCTCACAGCGCACCAGCTGCTCACTTCAGCTGCGCTCGACAGCAAGCCAGGGACTTCAAGTGGATTCTTGGCATTTTGGGCCTGGTGGTGGTGCTTTGTGGCAGATGGTAAAAAGAGGGAATGGTCTTGGTGCACTGCAGTAGCAATTGCTCTCTGAGTTCTTCTACAGCAGCACTCAGTTGTGCTCTCTGAGTGCTTCTTCGGTGCTGAATAGCTGCTGCTTTTTAACTCCACGTTTTACTGTGACCCCCAGGTGCAGAGAAATAGATGTGAACAGATGACTTCCTCTATCCTGATACGGAATCCGGGGTAGGTTGGAAGAGTAATTTCTGACTCCAAGTGGCGGCCATAAGAAAGTTGAAAACATCCTATGCACTGGCCATGCCTACTGTCCAGTAGTCCACTCTCTGTTGCGAGACTTACTGTGCTCGAGGCATGGCCCTCAATTAGATTCCAGGCAGGGTGGGGCAGAATTGCAAAGCACCACCCTGTTTGAATCGCAGCTGAAGCAAACAATCTTTATGGTCAAATCGGAGCAATGGGGCCCAGAAGAGGACAGAGAATAATGCTCTGGACCATTTCCAGATGAAGGTAGTATTCATGAGGAGGCAAGGGCTTGGCGCAACACAGCTAGTTGTTTATCTAACTTATTGTAAGCAATCATTGGACAGTGGCAGTTGCCACAGTGTAGTTATAGTTAGGACTAGGTTTCCATAGGAGATAGATTGATTGGTTTGCTGATAACTTTGGCACTGTTTGATGAATCTTCACAAAACCTTCCACAAAAAATGGTTAAGCCAATTCAGATTCTTCGTGAAAATTTTCAGGGTGATCCGTCAAGGGGGGCGGAGGGGGGAGAGGAGGGCAAGAATGGGGGGGGTGTCCCAAAAACGTCTTTCCCATGCAATTTCTCATAGGAAAATTGAACAGTGCTACAGTCAAAACAGCTTAATGGAATTACAACAAGTTTGGCAGAAATTTAGATCTTTATCAAGAAAGCATGCTTTTTGTGATTTGGTGTATATCTGTATAGTAGTTTTAGAGAAATTACGGTTCAAAATGTATGTATATATAACGACGGGGTACCACTGTCGAACTACCACGGAGTACCGCAGTATTGTGAGCTCAAAATAAGCGATCTGATTGGTTAATGGCAACATGAAGAGAAAGTTGTGACCGCCATTTTATGATCTGGGACCTTGATTCCCGTGTTGTACAAAACAAATAAAAATAAGGAATAAGGAATAAGGGGGCAGCTAAGGGGTACCCTGACCCCTTGTGGGAGGTGGTCCAAAAAAAATAACCTCTGGGGTAAAAAAAATTATAATTGCAGTATTGCAGTAGTCTTCGGAGCTCTGCGTAGCCACCACGTAAATGTTGCGTAAATACGCGGTACTGCAGGCAGTGTAAAACAAGCATTTGCAATGCAATAGGTCTCCAATTTGCGCGAGACCTATTGCATTGCAAATGGTTGGCTAAACGGGAGGGAGAGCGGGGGGGAGAAGGCACGGACATCGGTAGTGAGGAAGGGAAGGCGGGGAGAAGGCACGGACAACGGGAGGGCAGGGGGTGGGGGAGCAGAGGAGAAGGCACGGACAACGGGAGGGAGGGCGGGGAAGGGAAAAGACACTTCACATTTAGCTGGTCTGTCTCCTGCGGCGGGCTCCGGCTCCAGCTGCTCCCTGGGCCTCGAGCCTTGGACTTCCAGAGGAACTGCACCACCGCAATAAAGGAAATAGTACACGCCCGTGTAACAACCAAGTAAAGGGGCCAGTAGCCATGGGAGGATACAAATGACGGCATGGCTGTACTAAGGCGGGACTAACAAGCCTCATAATGAATCAGAAGACAACATTTACAAAGGACAAACACACAAGCCAATGAAAAATAAGGGTGGGGGAGTGGGCGGAGCTTCTCTCCGTACTGAACTACCACATCTCTTTGCAGAGCAGCTCTTGCGCGCTGGCTCATGCTCAACCTAAAAAGGGCAGGCATTGGTGTGCTGCAAGACCATGGGGGTGTCCTGCAACAAGATCATGGCCACCTCTGGGGGTTTCGGTGCACAACCAGGCCCTGTGGCCAACTCCAACCTGCACACGGCTGAAGACTTGCGCAGCAGAGGGTTGACCGCCAGTGGGGGGGTTGGACACATGGCTTGGCTGCAGTTAGGAATAGTAATCAAATATTACTTTAAATTACAAAAACCCTAGAAATCCATGAAAAATGCAACTGCATAAGTGATGTTATAGTTAGGTATGGTTATAATAGCTTACTTTGCATTTAAAACCTGAGAAAATCACACAAAAAACAAAGATTAAAGTGACATTATAGTTAGGTGAAAATGTCAATTAAAACGTTACATATTAAAGTTAAAAAAAAACACAGAAATTCATCTGTTATAGTTAACTGAGTAACTATAGCTCTCACCCTCGCCATGCATGAGGCTGTTTATACTCCTTGCAAACTACATCACACATAGTATATGAAATCATAGCATTCGTAATAACACTTATAACTTCTCACGTTTT
Organism: Calotriton arnoldi; assembly: GCA_963921515.1. Classification (NCBI taxonomy): domain Eukaryota; kingdom Metazoa; phylum Chordata; class Amphibia; order Caudata; family Salamandridae; genus Calotriton; species Calotriton arnoldi. The sequence continues at coordinate 1,219,938 of CAWUFW010004989.1, read as the reverse complement.
TATACTTTGTGTTGTCTGGTTAGAGAATGAAAAGAGTGTGTAACGAGGTCCACTACCTATATTAATTTGAAGGTGGTGGATAAATTGTAAATGAAAGTTAGAACTATTACTTTTGGAAACTTTAAAGTTTGTGTAGTTTAAACTTGGTTTGTTTAGAGAAAATACGTTTTTTCTAACTATAACTAAGCTTTAACCTTTGTTTTTTTCATTGAATTTTAATGTTTTTATTTTTTTTAATAAAAATGTGCATCAAATTGTAGAGTCCAGTATCACAAGTGGAGAGTTGTTATGTGGAGTGTTGTAAAGTGGAAGAGAGTGTTGTAAAGTCTATTGTCATAGACTGGAGTATTGTAGATTGGAATTGAGTGGCGTAGAGTGTAGTAGCATATCATACAGTGTAGTAAAGTGTTATATAGTGTAGTGGCATGGCGTCTCATATAGTGGAGTCAAGTATGATAGACTGGAGCAGCGAGTTGTACAGTGGAATGGTGTGTATAACAGTAGACTAAGGTGTCATAGACAGTCACAGAGTGGAGTAGGATGAAGTAGAGCGTCATAGAGTGGAGTATCGTCGAGTGGAGTGTCGTAGAGTACAGTGGAGGAGAGTGTCGTAGAGTGGAGTGCCATGTCATTTAGTGGAGTGGAGTAGCGTATCGTAGAGAGAAGTTGAGTGGCGTGTCATAGAGTGTCATACAGTGTAGTACAGTGGCATAGAGTAGATGGGCATACAGTGGAGTAGAGTGGCATCGAGTGTAGTACAGTGTGGTTAGGGTGGAGTTGCATACAGTGGAGTAGAGTGTCGGACACTGGAGTGTGGTAATGTAGAGTGGAGTAAAGTGTTGTAGAGTGGAGTGGCATGTCGTAGACTATAGTGGTGTGGAGTGCAGTACAGTGGAGTGGCGTGGCATACAGTCGAGAAAAGTGTCATAAATTGGAGTGCCCTGTTGTTCAGTAGAGTGCTGCGGGGTGTTGTAATGCATTGGAAAGTGATGTAGAGTACAGTACAGTAGAGTGGCATACAGTCTAGTTGTTTTTGTGGAGTGGAGTGGTGTACAGTACAGTATAGAGTGTGGTACAGTAGAATGTCATACAGTGTTATAGAGTACAATGGTACTGAGTGGCACAGAGTGGAGTGGCGTACACTGAAGTACTGGAGGAGAGTGAAATACTGTGTCAGAGTAAACTGGAGAAAAGTGGGGTGGAGGGGCATACAAAGCGTTGCATACAGTGTCATATAGTGGACTAGTGAAATGTAGAGTAGAGTGGAGTGTTGTGCAGTGGTATACAGTATAGTACAGTGTTGCACAGTGGAGTAAAGGGGTATAGACAGGAGTAAAGTGTTAGAGATTGGTATACAGTGTAGTTAAGTGTTGTAGAGTAGGCATATATAGAGTACAGCAGTGTGTGAAACAGTGGAGCTGCATAGAGTGGATTGTTGAATAGTAGCATAGAGTGAGGTAAAGTCTCATACAGTGGAGAAGAGTCGAGTGAATAGGCTTAACATAGTGTGAAGTAAAGTACAATAAAGTATATTCGTGTGTTGTAGAGTAGAGTGGCATGGAGTGGAGTGGACTGTACTGGAGTAGCGCAAGTAGTAAAATTGTTATAAATTGGAGTGAGGTCTCATACAGTAGAGTGAAGTGCTGTGTTGTATAGAAAAATGTTGTATACTGAAAAGAATGCTGTACATTGGAGTGTACGGGCATAGAGTTGAGTATAGAGTTGGACAGAGGAATATATGGGGATAGAGTGGAGTAGAATGTGAATGCCATGAAGTCTGGTAGTCTTTTATAGAGTGAAGTTATATAGAGTGGAGGAGAGTGTCATACAATGGAGCGGGCGTAGAGTGAAGTGGCGTGCACTGTAATGCCACAGAGTGGATTACCGTAAAGTGGAGTAGCATACAGTGGAATAGCATACATTGGAGTGGAGAAGTGTGGAGAAGAAAAGAATGAAATACCGTAGAGTGGGGTGGCACAGAGTGGAGTATGGTACAGTGGATTAGCGTAGAGTGGGGTGACATACATTGAAGTGGCATAACATAGTGTCGAGAAAACTGTTATATACTGGAGTAATTTCTAATACAGTGTAGTGGAGTGCTGTGTCATACAGTGTTGGAAACTGTCATGGAGTGGTGTGTACAGGGATGGAGTAGAGTAGAGTGGCATAGAGTGTAGTAGAGTTTTGTAGGGTGGAGTTTTATAGAGTGGAAGAGAGTACACTGGAGTGGCGTAGAGTGTAATAGCGTATAGTGTAGTAGTTTACAGTGGAGTGGCGTAAAGTGTAATAGCGTATTGTGTAGTAGCATACAGTGGAGCGGAGTACAGTGAAGTGGTTTAGACTGGAGTGGTGCATTGTGGGGGTGAGGTAGAGTGAAAAAGCATTCAGTGGAGTGGGGTAGAGTGGAATACCATACAGTAGAGGGGAAAAGACTGAAGTTACGTATGGTGTATTAGCGTAGAAGGGAGTGCCGTACTGTGGAATAGCGTAGAGTGGAGTACAGTGGAGTGGAGTAGAGTAGAGTAGCATAGAGTGGAATAGCGTAGAGTAGAATAGAGTAGAGTGGAGCAATGTACAGCAGAGTTATGTGGAGTGCAATAGCATATAGTGGATTGGCCTAGAGTGTAGTGGCGTCCAATGGACTAGCGTAGAATGGAGTGGTGTAGAGTGGAGAAGAGTATAGTGGAGTGGCTAACAGTGGAATAGCATACAGTGCAGTGGTGTACAGTGAAGTGGTGTAGACTGGAGCGGCATACACTAGAATGAGGTAGGGTGTAATAGTATACAGTGTACTGAAGTACAGTGGAGTGGCATCCAAATGAAAATCATAGAATGGAGTGGGATAGAGTGGAGTGGAATACACTGGAGTGGCGTAAAGTAGAATAGCATATACTGGAGTTGTGTACAGCGGAGTGGAATACAGTGGAGTGGAGTACACTGAAGAGGTGTAGAGTGGAGCTGCATACAGTGTAATAGCGTAGAGTGGAGTTGTGTACAGTGTAATAGTGTAGAGTGGAGAAGCGTAGAGCGGAGTGTTGTACAGTGGAGTGGTGTAGAGTTTAATAGTGCGTAGTGAAGTAGCATACAGTGGAGTGGCATATTATGGAGTGATGTAGACTGGAGTGGTGTACAGTGGTGTGGGGTAGAGTGTAATAGCATACAGTGGAATGGGGTGCATTGGAGTGGGGTCCAATCGAATAGCGTAGAATGAAGTGGTGTAGAGTGGAGTGACATTCACTAGAGTGGCATAGAGTGGAATAGCGTAGAATGGAGTGGCATACAGTGGAATAGCATAGAGTGGAGTGGCATACAGTGGAATGGAGTAGAGTGGAATAGCAGGTACTGGAGTAGCATATAGCAGAGAGGCATACATTGGAGTGGCATACACTGAAGAGGCGTAGAGTGGAGTTGCATACAGTGTAATAGCGTGGAGTGGACTGGCGTAGAGTAGTAGAGTTGTGTACAGTGTAACAGCGTAGAGCAGAGTGGTGTAGAATGAAGCATTGTACAGTGGAGTGTCAAAGAGTGTAATAGTGTATAGTGGAGTAGAGTACAGTGGAGTGGTGTATAATGGAGTGGTGTAGACTGGAGTGGCGTACACAGGCATGGGGTAGAGTGTCAGCATCCAGTGTAGTGGCATAAATGGGAGTGGGATCCAATTGAACAGCGTAGAATGGAGTGCCATACACTGGACGACATGGACTGAAGTGGCGTACAGTGGTGTTGCATACAGTGTAATAGTGTAGAGTGGAGTGGCGTACAGTGGAGTCTTGTACAGTGGAAAGGCGTACATTGGAATAGCATATAGTGAAGTGGCTACAGTGACATGGCATATGAAGTATGTGAAATTTAGAAGCAATGTAGACTATGGTGTTCAGAGTAAAGCAAAACAGCAAATTGAGCTGCCTTGCGTTCTCCAGATTTACTAATCAATACAGGGCCACACATGGTGGCCTTGTGCTCCTTTGTATTGATGCACTACGTCAAATACAATAGTCTATGGAAAATGCATTGGTGAAAAATGGGTTTGGGTCGACTTTTATCTTGGCGCCCCTTTAACGATTCACCACAAAAATATACATAATCTCAAATTGTAGAAAATGCTATAGGTCTGGAAAGTTTGGTGGTGATTCGTCAAACGGGTGGAAAGTTATTAGGGAGCTAATATCCAATGAATTCCTATTTTTGGGAACACAAACCATAACTACAGTGTGGCAATCAGATTGAATGTGATTTCTTTCTTTTTATCTATTGATTTTTTTATGTATTTGTTTATTGGTTTACATAATCATGTGACCATAAATGTGTCTTTTAGTTGTTCTTGTGGTAGTTCTGAAACTTTACATATGCAGTCTAGTTTATTTTTTGGCTTCCTTGCTACTTAAGTGGGATTGTGATACATATGAACCCCAAAGTGAATGAAAGCCAAACATTGTGGTTAAAAAAAATAAGATTTTGTTTTTTTCCTAATGGCCAATTATCATGTCCTCCATATAATAGTTTGCGTAGCTCACTGCTATGTCACTTTTCCATTTTGGAGCACAGGATTACATAAGGAAATTGGTTTTTGTTTGGCTTATTGGGCACAGTTTTATTTTGTGAGCCAGAGAGCATGCAAAGAAAACTTATGTAGATTAAGATATATTCTATTTGTTATGTATTTGTTCATAGGTTTCTATTTGCATGTGACCATAAATGGGGTTTTCAGTTGTTCATGTAGTAAATCTGAAACTGTACATAATCAGACTAGTTTATTCTGTGGGCTTCCTTGCTTTAGTAGGACTGTGCTACATATGAAGGCCAAAGTGAATGAAAGGCAATTGTTGTTATTGTTATAAAAATTGAGATAATATGTTTTTTTCCTAGTGGCCAATTATCATGTCCTCCAAATAGTAGTTTGTGTGACTCACTGGTAGGTCAATTTTACATTCTGTTTCACAGGGATGCATAAGAAAGATGGTTTTTGTTTGGCTTGTTGGGACAGTTTTATTTTGTGAGCCAGAGAGCATGCAAAGAAAAGGTCTGTAGATGTATTCTTTTCGTTATGTATTTGTTTATGAGTTTCCATTAGCATGTGACCATAAATGGGTCTTTCAGTTGTTCATTTAGTAAATCTGAAACTTTGCATACGCAGTCTAGTTTATTTTTTGGGTTTCCTTTCCAGTGGCGGCTTACAGGGAACGGGGTTGGCGGGGTGGAGGGGGGAGTTTTTTGGAGTGAAAAAAAAGCAAAAAAACCCGACTTACCTTTTTCCCCAGCCGCCGTCTCTCCATCGTTCCTTCTCTTCCTGGCAAGTCCGGAACCAGGAAGCACTCGGGCTCTCCTTATCCAATCACAACGCTGCAATGCAGTGTTGTGATTGATTCCCCTAAGCCAATCACAATGCTGCAATGCATCTTTGTGATTGGTCTGAGCGCTGTGGTTCGGCGCTCAGATGGGGACTGGGGGCCTGGGCATGTTACCCACCAGGCTGTGTAATGCAGCCTGGTGGGGAACATGCTAAGTGCGCATGACGCTTTGGCCGGGCCAGGATGGCCTCCAAATAGTCCCCCAAATAGTAGTTGGTGTGACTAACTGGTAGGTCAATTTTTCATTTTGTTTCACAGGGGTGCATAAGAAAGATGGTTTTTGTTTGGCTTGTTGGGCCGGTTTTATTTTGTGAGCCAGAGAGCATGCACAGAAAACTTCTGTAGATTATGATGTATTCTTTTGTTTTGTATTTTTTTATGAGTTGTCTCTGGCTCTTTAAGTTGTTCATGTTGTAAATCTGAAAATCTCAATATGCAGTCTAGTTTATTTTTTGGGCTTCCTTGCTGCTTTTAGAAAAATTGTGCTACAACATATCACTAAGTTGAAAAACCATATAAGTGAAAAAATACTTACTCTACTTACCTGCAATACACTAAAGAATTATCTGCGCACCCTAATATCTAATGCTGCCAAATTTCAGAAAAATCCGACTGGCTGTTTACGCGCTACGAGAAATACGATGTCTATGTAAAATGCATTGGATTTCAAGCCTGTTTTGGCCCCCCCCTTTTTTTTCTTTGCACCCGCCTTGAACAAACGCCGCAAAACTTTCAGTCCTCCGACAGAGAACAGAGTGCATCAGGTCTGCCAAGTGTGTGTGTGCATGCGTGCATGCGTGCGTGCATGTGTGTGTGTGCGTGACCTTTGTAAATGGTCCTACTAGTTTTATCTGTGATCTAATGTGTGCCACCCTTTCTGAAACTAACTTCTAGAGACACCGCTGCATCCACTTTGAAAGCACATTGAAGTAATTCAGTAAAGGATCTGCACTTAACATAAACTCCACTTATATAAGATTGAGATTAAAAATCTTGTTTCACATTTAATTAAATTATAGGCTATATAAATAAGGAACATGATAAACGGGCACATTTTGGATAAAGCATGGCAATATCATCAGGATATGGCATTCCTGAATGTTTTATGTTTACAAAATATTACTTTCAATAATTGTTACTCAATTCAATGAAACAATTATATGCACTTAAATGAGACACTGAGAAATGTTGAGAAATATTTTTTTTTGTTTTAAAGTCTATATCATATTTTTCCATGACATTTGTTTGTTGCCTGATTTACATCTTTTGATGCCTTGGCTCATGCTTTGGCTCTGAGGCCCAAGACATTTTCCTAGCTCGGCTCTCCCAAAGGCTGCCTATGCTTCCCTCGTCCCCCCCGAACCCTCCCTCCCCAGAAATGTATTGCCTCCACTTGGCTGCTCCACTTCCTTTGTGCCCCCCAATTTGTGGGTTCCAAGGGCAAATATTTTCTATTTCCAGCATTAATTGGCGATGCAGGGAGATAAAAGTGCAGGAAGCCATAAGAGATGATTGATGATCACCGTCCACTTGGTGGATGTAATGAAAACAAAAGCAGTTCTTTATCACTGCAGGTGTCAGACACTGATGTATCTCTGTCCTCAGTCAAACCACATGGCCGCACACTCCGACTAAATGCAGGGCCAGCTCTGAGCCTAAGATCAAAATGGGAGTGAAATGTAGTGCCTTTGCATTCATTTCCTCCTCAACCCGTATCTCATCGCAGTGCTTACTACATGAGGTTCCACCTCCCACATTCAGGCACCACACGATCCAGCAAAAATGAAAAACACATTCACCGCCTTTCAATGACCGTCCCTCTTCATAGCTCTGCTCCTTAACTAAGGAACAAATAGAGGAAAGCTCCCAAACTCGTTCGGCTTCTTTTTTTTCCTGCATCCCACAGACAAACATCTTGTAGACCTGGCGGGCCAGATCTGTGAACCTTTCATTTTATCTTCATAAAGGTAAGAGCAGACAGATTAAGCAGAACCTTTTCTCCTTCTCATTAATTTTGTCTAGCCCTCCGCATTATCCTAGAATATAATAAATCAAAGGTTTGCAGCTCCTCAGATAGATCTTTCTGCCAGCTTCAAAACACTCTTCTACCATGTTTTTTATCTCAATTTCTGGAAGTAGGAGGCTGCGAAGTTGATATCCTAATGTCATCGTGGGCTTCTCTTCTTCTTTATGCTTTCCTCCCTTTCCTCTGATAGTCAATGTATTGGCTCATCTTTGAAGGGAGAAAGTGAATCTCATTCTTGTAGCTCCTTTGTGGCCAAGTACTGGTTGGTTTACTCTCCTTAAACTAATGGCCCAAGGGCCAGAATGGATTTTTCCTCTAGTCCTGTGTCCCATATGGAGCATCTAGTGGACCAGACCTTGTGCTAGTTGATAGGTCTATTAGCCTTTCAGTTGAAAGGTGGAGTTTAAGAACGTGGTTCTTTCATCTCCTATTGCAGCTTCACTACAAGAAACCCATCATCAGTCTACCAGACAGAGTAGTGCTCATCACTGAGCATTGTTTTCCTCAGCTTGTTGTGATAGATTTTTGGCCAGTTCAAGTTGTTAACCTAAGTGGGTTCTCCAGCTCTTAAAAGATAGTTTTGACCAGGGTTTAGCAGAATAGACTCTGTGTGTCGAATGGCCAAAAATTAAAGCAATTAGGTCTCCATGTGGGGCGGGGCTTGCTGAAATTATATTTTATATATTGTAGACTTTTGAAGGGTTCTTCTCTTAGACATCCTCCAGTTTAATCAACAATTTCTTCCTCGTATCTACCTCTAGTACGTAAAGCTCTACAATCTCCGCCCTTTGAGCCTCTTTTAGATGTTCACTTCAAGCACCTGTTACATAAAGTGTTTTTTTTCTGGTAGCCATCATCTCAGCCTGTAGGGTAGGAGAATGTGGCCCTTATCAATTAAGCCTCTGTATTTATGTATTTTCTCAGACAGATTGGTGTTATGTTTAGGCACTGGGTTTTGTGCCAAAGTAGGACATCAATCTTCCTTCTTTTTACCCATCTTCTTCTACTCCTGAAGAAGAAACCTGACAGAGTTTAGAGGTAGTTTGACCTATTCAGATTTACCTTGCTAGATCCGTTGCCTATAGACAATGTCAGAATCGTTTTGGGAATTTGGCTTCTTTGAGATACATGATTAAGGCCTCCTCTCATTTAAGTCGATGGATTAAATCAGCTATTTCCACGGCATATGCTTATCCAGGATGCATTCTCCTAATCTCAGTTCATGGTAGAGCTGCTTGAGGAATGGCTATACCTTAGGCTGAAGCCTGTGGTGCTTCTATACAGGACATTTGTATGGCTGCAAACGTTGATGACCCCTCTATATTTGTATCTCACTATAGGTTTGATGTTCAGAACCAACAATCTTCGGAATATGGTTTGAGAATATTAGTGGCTGTTATTCATAAATTACTTTTCCTTCACCTGTAAATATATGCAAATTCTTATTAAAACATTAGATATGTTGTTTTAATCAGCAGTTGTGTCATTCTTTTCAGTCACCTCACTTTTTCTGCTCTGATAAATTCTGATATAATAAGTAATGGGACAAGATAAGGGTTGAGGAGGTAATGCACTGATTACTTATGGTATTCTTCATTACTCTGATTACCCTTTTTTCGTCCCAGTGCTTAGATTCCTCCCTCCTGATTGCCTTGAATCCCTTATTGTTGAGGATCACAAGACACGTTTGGGGTCTTCTATTCATTTCTTCCTCAGGTAAGGGGTGGATCTAGGGAGAGGGAAAGGTTGTGCAGTGAGGTAGATGGCTTTTTCCTTTTTTTCTGGGTTTTGCAGAACTTCATACAGGAAGTACTAAAATGAGAAAAAGGACAATCGTAATAATGAAGATGAACGGAAAATGATCAGTGACTTGTGCGCTGGCGCTTACATTTGCGAAGTGTTCTCGAGGGTTTCTTTAAACTTCCCTCCCCACAAATACTGCGTTTAGAGTTCTTTTACTGCAGAGCCAACTTCCCAACGTTTACCCATTCATCTCTGTATTCAGTGATGAATCAGATGATAATTGCCTGAGAATTGATTGAGGGAGAATATTTTGTATTTTTATGCTAAATAAATAAATAAAAATTCACCAGGAAACAACAGCATTAACACCTAGGGCCTGATTGAGTATTTGGCGAATGGGATACTCATGGATGTCAAGTCCACTGTACTACAAGTACCATAGAATATAAAGCACTTGTAATACTGCAGATGGGATATCCGTCACGTTTATGAGAGTTTCCTATCCAGCAAACTCCTAATCAGGCTCCAAGTCATTATCTCTTTTGAAAACGACACCCTACATTTTGGTTTCTTAATGAACACGGTTTTTGTAGACATATTGAGTAGTGTAAAGCTCTCCGCATCCTTCATTTTCAAAGGTAATTAGCTGCATGCTGTCTCTCATACCGCACCGAGGATTTCTTCTGGGGCTTACAGGAGTTTCCTCCAATCCTAACAGCTCAGTCACATAAGTCAGCATGTGGACCATTGTTGGCCGTTTTATTTCTTCGTATTTTCCATTTCACTCCAAAGCTACTTGTGAATCTTACTGGGTTGCTCATTGATGGGACAGCCATTATTATTCCTACTTGATTTTTACATTAGAGCCAGCTTAAGTGATGAATGTTAGGTATAGGCAAAAATAATTCTTTACATCCAAGATGTGTTAGCCTTCCAAGAACATCTTGGGGATCTGCTGATTTGCCTTTTTCGTCCTGCTGGCCACGATTGTTGTCTCTGTTTTGTTGCTCAATGAATTGTTTATTTTATGGTATGCTCTGGTTCTATTCAAGAGAAGGAATGGCTTGTCTGGTGTTCCAGCCAGAGGTCAAATCGTCTACATACGATTGGACTAGATCTCCCCTTTTTATGTCTCACCTACAAAAAGCTTCAACGGGGTGCTACTGACAAACAGACCCCGTGTATCCAACATAGACTTAGATTGGTCAAGTTCAAGAATAACTTTATTTCGGTTCAAAGAACCATAGAAAGATTAACAATTTCAGAAAATATACAGTACATGAGACATCCACAGTAAAAGGTTTAAAAGCAATTGATAAAATTCCAGCTATATCATGTTATTTTATTTTTTATTTTTTTTAAAAGGCCAACTTAAGCAGTAAACTGTTACCCTACTGATCGTGTACAATTCTACTCATAATGCTTTCTAATCGCGATAGAACCCCGTAGAATAATTAGCTACCGCAATGCAAATGTCAGCGGTTGCCAGTGTGTGCAAGAAATTAAAACCATCAATATATGAAGAAGGGCGAATATTCCTTAATAATGGCAGCAAAAATCTCGTTCTCACTGATTTATACAATGTACAAAGTGCATTGTGCTTTGACTGGAAGAATTATCACACGGACAGGGCCTGAGCCTGCCTGTCCACCCTCCTTGGCGTGGAAATGTCAACAAAAAGTGCCCAGTGCGTAAGCGGAACCTTGTTAGATAAAATCTAAACTGAGAGTTGATAGAAAAGGTTAAATGAAATTTTAGAGGAGCAGGAAACAAGTGGGGCTCTCCCATATTGCCATGTTGCTGATGATTGCACATATTGCCCCTAGTGCGATGCTCCTCTTTATTGATGACCTTGGCATTTGGAGGATTCTTTCGGGCTTTTAAAAAAAAAATGTCTCAGACCTATCTCATCATATTTTCCCCTCAGATAATGAAGCCAGGGTATCTTTAAGGCATTATCTGATTTTAAGCAATCTTTGATGAAATCTCTTGAGAACATTAGGTCATCTGAAAGCCAAATCTTGGCCCATAAATACAGACGGGTGCTGCCTATACGGTCTTCTATATACTCTAGGCCCACTTCTGTATGACAGAATAAGGTAGGAGCACTTTTCGGTGTCATCAATAATCTTTTGATAAATTTGTTTTCTATTACTTAGAGCTGTTGGCTTTTATTATAGCCCCAAACCACAGCCCTGTATGTGGCAATAGAGAGACACTTAGCTCTGTAAAGGCTAATCAGTTCCTTCACAGGCCTGTGCCCCAATTTACATGCAAACCGAAATAATGCATCCACAGCCCTACTTGTCTGCTGCGCTCTAGGGATTAAAAGTGGTTCCCATTTCAAGTGATTATTAAATAAATTGAAAGTAACAAAAAGAGAGCGAGGAAGGGCAATGGGGGATGTCCTTTTCCCCTAATTAATAGTCTAGAACAACGTGGACGAACCCACTATATGAATCCTTGTGCCAGGATGACTCAATTTCGAGTATTGGAATGCAGAAAAACCATTGGTTTTTAAGAAGAACCCTCACCCACCAACCTAGTTGGTGGCATGCTTCATCATTCTGCATTCCAATACTCGAAATTGAGTCATCCTGGTACGAGGATTCATATAGTGGGTTCGTCCATATTAAATAAATTGCCCAGGTATGAGAAATTATTAACTTTATCTATCTTCTTTCCCTGGACAATAAAAGTTTTAATTTTTGTGGTCTTAGGGCCACATACCATTGTATATGATTTGATCAAATTAAATTTTAGATCAAGAGAGGCCATAAAATCAGTAAAAGCATCAAGGGATTTCTGCAAGCTCATAGCTGTCCTTGCCAATAGAACTGTTTCGCCTGCATTTGATAACAGAGGAACAGGTTTATTATCAAGTTTGGGGAAGTCAAGTTCCCTATATAATATAAAAGCCTCCAGCCCATTTGTATAAATTAAAAACAGAAAAGGGGCTAAGACACATCGTTGCCTAGCACCCTCCTTTGATTTGATTGGGGACGCTGCTCGGAAGCCTTCTGTGTTGGGGCTGTCACTGGGGGCACTTGAGACATCAACGGAGGGACCGTAGTCCTAGGGAGAACTGCTTTCTGCCGTTGCCCGAGCCCTCGCAAGCCTGCACTCACCCTGGTGGGACCACAAGTCCCAGGGTGCACCTGCCATCTTCTCCCGCCGCCGCTAAACGAGGGGGAGGCGCCAGCATCGCGCTTAAAGCGCTGCCTCACCCCCGCGGCGCGGGACGCTGATGCGGAGCCTTCTGTGTTGGGGCTGTCACTGGGGGCACTTGAGACATCAACGGAGGGACCGTAGTCCCAGGGAGAACTGCTTTCTGCCGTTGCCCGAGCCCTCGCAAGCCTGCACTCACCCTGGTGGGACCACAAGTCCCAGGGTGCACCTGCCATCTTCTCCCGCCGCCGCTAAACGAGGGGGAGGTGCCAGCATCGCGCTTAAAGCGCTGCCTCACCCCCCGCGGCACGGGACGCTGCTGCAGAGCCTTCTGTGTTGGGGCTGTCACTGGGGGCACTTGAGACATCAACGGAGGGACCGTAGTCCCAGGGAGAACTGCTTTCTGCCGTTGCCCGAGCCCTCGCAAGCCTGCACTCACCCTGGTGGGACCACAAGTCCCAGGGTGCACCTGCCATCTTCTCCCGCCACCGCTAAACGAGGGGGAGGCGCCGGCATCGTGCTTAAATCGCTGCCTCACCCCCCGTGGCGCGGGACGCTGCTGCGGAGCCTTCTGTGTTGGGGCTGTCACTGGGGGCACTTGAGACATCAACGGAGGGACCGTAGTCCCAGGGAGAACTGCTTTCTGCCGTTGCCCGAGCCCTCGCAATCCTGTACTCACCCTGGTGGGACCACAAGTCCCAGGGTGCACCTGCCATCTTCTCCCGCCGCTAAACAAGGGGGAGGCGCCAGCATCGCACTTAAAGCGCTGCCTCACCCCCGCGGCGCGGGACGCGCGCGGGCGGCGTGCGGGCCAAGGGCGGGCCCGTCCTTGCCCGTCATTCACAGGAAGAGACAGGACAGGGCCACCCCCCTTGAATCCAGTGGACAGCTTACGGCCTGAACTGTTTACAGCCATCACATTGTCAGGTTTGACTATCTGTGCTGTTTACTGTGGAAATCCTTGATTGTTTTCAAATACGCGCCGCAGTCCTTGCCTATCTAGAGACTAAAAGATTTATATTGACTGTTATTAGTTAGTCCTTAACACAGTGGGAAGTTGACTGGCTGTTTCTTCCAATTGTTAAACGTTCTGAGTATGGGGAAAAGGAAATTAATGGAGGGGAGTGAAGGAGGGGGGGGCAGGGGTACTGCCGGCAGGGATAATAGGGGAAAAAGGTTAGAAAGATCCAAAAACAAACACTGAAACTGACCCATCCAGGAAGTAATTGCGTCCTGGATAGAATAGATACACTCATTAGCGAGTGCGAGGGTATACTAAAGGATGACACATCCGTTCAGACTTTAACCACTGAACTCTCTCAAGGCTCCGTATGTACAACTATTCACAGCCCTGGTCGACAGCTAACTATCCCTGCAATGTTCCACAAACCGACTGGAGGTGGAAGCCCAGTAACCAAAAAGAGCGAGACTATTGATACATGGGAGGGAAGACAGGCTCCCGATAAGAATGTAAGTGATAATTTCCAGCTGATCCAGCGCAATATTAGCAAACAGCATTCATACACCAGATACTCACTTGGGCCCATACATTCATACTACGCTAATACTTACACTGGGTTTTATCAGTTGTTACTCTTTATCAAATTCCCTGCTACCAATTACCTTCTGAATGAAGAGTAATGACTTACCAATGAATCCTTTGCTAATTGGGAAATTTAAAATGAGTGACATTCATTATAGTACATAATCCTGAAATAACCGCTGAGTCAGGAAGTTTTAAATTGTTTATCTAAAGATTTAGCAGAGTAAAATACAGAACCACACGGTACTTAATCGCAATACCCAAGATGAAGCATAGAATAACTATTGCTAATCAATGACGGTCCCTCAGAAAAGGAGAGGATAGAGTCAGCAGCGCAACTAAAGGTTGCATTATATTTACCTAAGTGCGAGAAACCAAACCCTTTGGCCAAGGAGTTGGAAAGAATAGGACCCAAGAAGGATGAAGAGCAAAGACCTCCTCCAGGATCAGGACAGGACCGGTGACCTCTCTACAACGACGCCTGCGTCGTTCCACTCTCTGATACTCGCCTTCTCCTCGATTCGCCCGTGTCTTCCTTCTAATGGACTCTGCCGCCCCCTCCTCAGGACCTCTCTGGACAGCGATTCAGTCTGCAATCGATCAGCTTGGCAGTCTGGAGCTAAGAGCGCTCTGACAGCATGGACGCCTGTCCCTTAACTAACTTAACTAATTCTATATCTATTATACCCTTCTATGCCCATGTACCTCCCCTTAATGTTGCTAAAATATGGGACCACTACTTCTGATTGGACAGGGACAGGGGGTGGATTCTCACACCATATTGATTTGCCTTGTATTTCTGAAGCCTATTGTTTTTAAACTACCGCCCCTTCAATTTAATACATTTGCTTTATTTCCCACCCGTCTCACGACAAAATTGACAATTTATTCATATAAAATGTTGCTTTTCGACGAGAACATCTTGGTATGTAGTGGTGTCGGCCAGCAGGTCACGGCCTTGGGTGATGTCCAAATTGACTTCATCTCTTTCTTTCTCGTCTGCCTCTCAGGGCGCATGTGCGGAATCTTTGTCACACGAGCTTTCAGTTCACCAAACCCAGGCCCAAGTTTACGAACTAATAAAAGTCAGAGAAGAAAACATTAAAATCACAAATAAAATGTTTCACTGTATGCCCACTCTTTCTACTCTATTCCCATTTAATTATAAATTCTATCCCGCATTAGTAGCGTTAGAGAAACGACAGTTTAATAATGACATGAGAGCAAGCTGAAGCATGTGAAAACATCAAGCAGCCATTTTAATGCACACTGCGCAGAAGCAGAAATTTCCCACCAAGCAAAGAAAGACGTCACAACACGTGATGTGGTTGGGACATGCGCAGTAGGGTTCCCGCGCTTTAGCGGCCATTTTGGATTACAGACAAGCGTTATTCATTAGTAAAACACATAGGCAAGCATCCTTTCTATTCGTGTAGTGTATGCAAGGATTAGTAGAGACAATACAAGTTTAATAAATTAATACTATGAGGAGGTTGCGTACGAGCAAGTCTCATTTATGAGTCCTTGCTCCATCAATCCCCTCTCTGATGGCGTTTCTGAGCCATCAAAATACTACCCACAATCAGATGCCAACTTCTAGCAAATAGTTTCACTCTTATTTTTACATTTTCTATTTTTACCATCTCCTTTCAATTTCTTGTATAATTCACTTCTCCATTCTTCAAGTTCTATTTCATCTAATTTTCTCTTCTTTCCCTTTCCTGTCACATTATATGTTCCCTTCTTTCTACAACATTTGCACCATATTATTATTGTCAGTGCTATTATTGCTATCCCTGCTAAGGGTACTAATATTTGACCTATAAGTCCTTTTCCTACATTAGCAAACCAGGTACCAATTGACGCAATACTACTTGTCAATCTTTCCCATACACTATCAACTTCCAGTGGTTTAAGTTCCTTCTCAAGTTTAGTTATATTCTGTATATACGTTCCAATTTCTGCACTCTTATCAGGAATATAAGTGCAACAGTGTTTCGTCTTTAATAATTTACAGACTCCGCCCTCTTTTGCCAATATAATATCAAGAGCAAGTCGATTTTGCATCACCATAGACCTAATCGCAACCATCTCCGCATTAATCATTAGAAATCCTCCGGCAGTATCCGTTGATAAACGATCAACCACTGTAGACAATTTACATATTTTCCTTGAGTTCAGAATTATTCCCACTGAAGGTATCAATGCACCAAATATATCACCTACAATTTCTGAAAAACTAGCTCTTTTACTACGTATTAATTCACTATTGTTTTCATTGCTCCCAGTGTTTCTTTTTACGTGGTATATCTTTGGAAATACTATTCCAAAATAACAACTTCCATACCACCGTGCAGGAAGCCTAAAGTAAGCCTTATTCCCACACACATAATAGATTCCAGGAAAAACTGAATCTGTTCCTCCTTTGATTCCCCAACCTCCAAGAATTAAGAAATTATGTTCACATTCACTGGTACCGATGAAAACATTGTTATAATCAGTCTTTAACCTATGTAGACAAATTTTTCCTGTCTTTACAAAATCCAGAGCCATAGCAGCTTGAGCCTTGCCAGGTGTGTAACTCCCTTCCTTCTCAGCCCAAGGTGGCAAATGAGCCTTATGCTCAGAAGCTTTCTTTTGAAAATCTTGTCTTCTATCTTCTACTAAATTCAAAAATATCTTTTCTTCTTCATGTAAAGAACATGTTAGATTGTGTCTATGTGCATGTGTTATGTCTATTGATTTCATTGTTAAGAAAAATTCTCCCATAAACTGTGCGTCTTGACTACTAAGCACTGGGTTCATACTCTTTCGAATCGGAACCTCAGAAAATATCACATCTAGGTTTGAATAATAATACTGAAGTCTCCCTGTTCTATAAAATAAACTAGACAAAACACTACATGATATGCCATATGTCAGTGGTAAGTGATGATATGTTAATCCTTCTGCTACTGATTCAGGTAACTTCATACAGACATAACAATTACTAACTTCCATTGTGTCTACATACTGAAACAATAACTTTGTGAAAACGTTTAAACTAGTGTCGTTATCAGCTATTTCATGATGAAACTCTGGTTCATTTTCTGCCATTAGTTCTACTCTATTGCCCTTCATGTTTGCTGTCCTCTCCTTAGTTTCATTATTAATCTTTTTATCCATTATCATAAGGTAAGGAACTGCTACAATCAGGACTAACCATACTATAAGCACCATTACTAGACTACATATGCATATTGCACAGCATCTTCTACAACATCTCTGTTTTGGTCTCCCAGCAACTCTATCGTCAGGCATTTTCGACAAGGAAGATCGCTCTTCTTATCTATTTCCTCTTTTCTTTATATGACTCTTTTGCTTAGTCAAGGTGGTCTTGTTTCTTTCTCGTACGTTAGTTCTGCACTTGTTCCTTCGTCACCACTTTCACTTGACTCTGAACTTTCGTAATCTTCAAGAATGATGTAAGTCCAATCAGGACCCTTGAATTTGTTATTCACAAGTTTCAGTCTTTTACTTCTTCTTTTCTCAGTTTTATTCTGTTGTTCAGTTTGGCTTGTTACTTCATTTACTTGATCTGGATCTTCACTTCTGGTTGTTATGTGGTATTTTACTCTTTTAATGACACTTGGCCAATGATCTCCTTTTCTTGTCTTCTTTGTTTGTACTATTTCTTTATCTTCGTCTTCAGAAATCTTTTTATTTTCACTGCTTAGCACTGTTTCTTTTTCTGCAATTATTGTTCTTCTTGTTTGCTCTTTTTCAGGTCTGATTGGTTTCTCTTCAGCAGCTCCACTGTTAGTTTCCAATAAGTGACCTTGTTCTTGATTTATTTCTTCATGTTCATGATTCTCATGATCTTGTTCTTCTGTGTATTTTTCTTGATCTAACTGGTTCTGATCAGGGCTTATTGCACTTTGTACTTCTGCAGCCTGACCGGATTCTTCTAAACCTGTCTGTCCCTGCTCAAAATTTATTAGTTCTTCGTTAATTTGAGCCCAATTTCCTTTCCCTATCTGACCTTGCTCAGGTTCTCTTATTGTCTCTTCTTCTTTTTCCTGAGCTGCTTCTTCTTCACCTATCTGATCTTCTTCGATTTCCTCAAATCTTGTTTGACTTCTTGTTCTGTGGTAAACTTCAGGAATTTCTACCACCGGTATCCAGTCCTGACTTGTGCTCGGTTGTTCTTCTTCAGCTTCTCTTGAATCTCGAGCCTGAGATTCCTCCGCTGGGCAACCTTCAGCTCCCTCAGTGATTGATGCTGTCTGAGGATTTTCTTCTTCAGGATCTGGTACTCTTTTGGTGTGGCTTACATGAATCCAATTAGGAAATCCTGCACACTTCACTGCTGTATTTGTAGTCAGTATGACTTGACAAGGACTGCCCCATCTAGGTGATAGACACGTTTCTCTGGTGTGATTCTTCACTACCACCCAGTCACCAGGATTCAGATCATGTTCTTGTTCAGGCTGCCTGGAAACTGCGTCTTCTCCAACCTGGTGAGAGACAGAACGCACTAGGTCAGCCAGTCCTTTACAATAGTCCAGTACCATATCATCAGATATATTCAGCAGTTTGTTTGTGGGAACATGTGTTTGTCTCATTGCTCTTCCCATCATTATCTCGTGGGGGCTCAATCCTGTATTTCTGTCAGGTATGCTTCTGAGTCCCATTAAAACAAGTGGCAATGCATCTGGCCATTCTAATGATGTTGACGCACACATTTTTCCCAATCTTGACTTTATAGTGCCATTCAATTGTTCAACCACTCCAGAAGCCTCTGGACGATATGCACAGTGCAGTTTCTGTTTAATTTGGAATGCTTCACAGATTATTTGGATCACTTCACTGTTAAAATGTTTTCCTCTATCTGATTCCAAAGTTACTGGGAAACCAAACCTAGGAATGAGCTCTCGTAGCAACAGTTTTGCGACTGTAATGCTATCATTTCTCCTGGTAGGGTAAGCCTCCACCCACCTTGAAAACAGACACACTATGACTAGTACATATTTCAACCCTCTACATGGTGGTAACTGTATAAAGTCGAACTGGAGTCTTATAAAAGGACCCTCTGCCTTTCCAATTTTTCCAAATCCAATTATTGTCTTCCGCCCTGGATTATGCATCTGGCAAGTTAAACATCTCTGGCAAAGACTCTCTGCAACAGCCCTGAACTTCGGATTGTACCAGTTTTGTCTAAAAAGTCTAATCATTGCATCTCTCCCTATGTGTGTGTCTCCATGATACATTCTGGCCATTTGTGAGAGTAAACAGTCTGGCATGACTGGTCTGCCATCAGCACTAATCCACACTTCATCATCTCCTCTTTGGGAACAACCTACTTTGATCCACAAATTCTTTTCATTTTCATCAACATCATCTTGTAATCTTTTTACATCATTCCAAGTTTCAGGTGGCATATACAGCATAAGTTGGCAGCTGATTCCCATTCTTTCCACCCTCTTATTGACTGACAATCTATTTTTGGCACAATGTTGAGCCACCAGATCTGCATATCTGTTGCCGACTACCACCCAGTCATCTCCTGACTGATGTGCGGCACATTTCACCACAGCCAATTCTTTTGGTGATTGTATTGCTTCCAGCAATTCCTTTACAAACTGTCCATTTTTAATGGGGGATCCTGAAGAAGTCAGGAAATCCCTCTGCATCCATAGTTGGCCAAAATCATGCACAACCCCGTAACCATATTGGCTATCTGTAAATATAGTTACTTTTTGATTCCTCCCAATTTTGCAGGCTTTTATCAATGCAATCAATTCAGCTACTTGTGCAGATTTGACTCCTGGTAAATAGGATGCTTCGACTATTCCAGTTAATTCACATACCGCATAGGCAGCAGTTAATTTACCGTCTTCATGTCGTTGACATGAACCATCAACAAATAGCTCCCTGTCTGGCTTTCTGAGGGGCTGTTCTTCTATATCTGGGCGAGGTTTCGTACATAACTCTGTAATCTGTAAACAATCATGTTCATTTTCTTCGTCATCTTTAATTTTCTCATGATATGGGTCTGGTAGTAAGGTTGCTGGATTTATTATAGTACACCTTACCATGGTCACATTTTCAGCACCCATTATTATTCTTTCATATTTAGTCAGCCGACTAGGAGTAAGATGTTGTGTTCTGGTTCTTGTTAATAGAATCACAACAGCATGTGGAACAAACACCTTTACAGGATGTCCCATCACAATTGACTCACTTTGTTCAATGCTCAAACAAGTAGCTGCCACTGCTTTTAAGCATCCTGGCAACGCGGCTGCTACTGGGTCCAATGTAGCAGAAAAATATGCTATAGGACGTCTGTCTAAACCGTGTCTCTGGGTTAGGACAGAAAGTGCACAATTTTCTCTTTCATGACAGAATAATGCGAATTCTCTTTTATAATCTGGCATGCCTAGGGCTGGTGCTGAGCACAGAGCATTTCTCAATTTTACAAAAGCTCCTGCACTCTCATCATCCCAATCAACTGGGTCCTTTGCTTTCTTTCTTGTCATTTGAATTAGGGGCTTTGCTAACAAGGAAAATCCTAGTATCCATTGTCGACAATAACCTACTATTCCTAGGAACATTCTCACTTGTCTTTGGGTTACAGGCATTTGCATTTTCTTTATTAATTTTACTCTTTCAGCTGTTATTCTTCTTTTTCCCCTCTCAATTTGGTGTCCCAGATATTTAACAGCTGTTGTACAAAACTGCAACTTTTCAGGTGAGACTTTATGCCCTTCTTCAGCCAAAAGATTTAATAGTGCTATGGAATCAACAACACAGTCCTCTCTGGTGTTTGATGCCACCAATAAGTCGTCGATATATTGCACTAGGACTGAACTTCCTGGCATCACTAGTTTCTCAAGGCACTTTTTCAGTATTTGATTGAAAATGGAAGGACTTTCCGTGTACCCCTGAGGAATACGATTCCATACATAGACTTTATTCTCAAATTTAAATGAGAAAAGATACTGGCTATCTGGATGCAATGGTATTGAGAAGAACGCTTGACATAAATCAATTACTGTGAACCATCCTGCACTCCAAGGAATTTGGTATAGAATTACTGCAGGATTTGGCACTATGGGACAACATGGTTCCACTATTTTATTTATTTTTCGCAGGTCCTGAACAATCCTATATTTTCCACTAGGTTTCTTTAGTCCCATGATTGGTGAATTACATGGGCTACTCATTACTTCTTTTAGTATGTTTTGTTCAACCATTCGATTAATTTCTTCAATGACTCCTGCCTTTACTTCTGCACTCATTTTGTACTGTCTGGTATTTGGGAAAATCGCACCTTCTTTTACAGTAATTTTAACTGGGTCTATTTTAGCCATAAGTCCTACTTCTTTTCCTGTGAAATCCCAAACTAAGGGGTTTACTGTACCTTTTAATTCTTCTGGCAACTCGTCTTTTGTTAATACTGAAAACATCTCATCTACTTCTGTACCCTGTTTTGCAATCATAATTTTATATATATGGTCTTCATCTGGTGTCTGAACTGCCACACCATCCGGTGTGCAGAAAATTGTGCAGTTCATTTTGCACAATAAATCCCTGCCTAATAAGTTTACTGGGCTAGAATCGCATACTACAAATTGATGCATTTCTCTGAAGTTTCCGATTTTAACTTCCATTGGTTCGGTAAGAGGTGTTCTAATCCTTTGATTAGCTACTCCCACTACTTGGATATTTTCACCAGAGAGAGGAAGGTCTGGAATGTCTGCTGTTCTTACAGTAGACCGGGTAGCACCAGTATCCAACAGAAAAGTGATATCATTACCTTTCACATTTCCTTCCACATATGGACCTGACTGATCTACCGATAAGGATGCGCCAAGTACGCACTCCTTCTCCCCTCTCTTAGGCACCGTCATGAACTGTATTGACAGAAATCGTCCTGTAAAAGAAATTGTGAGGTTATATAATCATTCTTACCACTTCCTCCTTGATATCCGATGTCTGTACCGTGCTTTGCTCTGCTTACATTACCCTGAATAGGTGCAGGTGGCAGCTGACTCTGAGGATTTACACCCTGCTGTGAGTCATTCTGCGTCTGTGGATTTAAATTTTGATTTGGGCCATTATTATTCCGGATCTTTTTACATTCATCCTTCCAATGCCCCAATTTTCCGCATCCATGACAAGGAAATTTCTTTTTAGCTTCTTCTCTACTCATTCGTCCTCTCACTTTTCCACCATTCCCAGTATCACCACTCGTTCCAGAATCCTTTCCCTGATTTTCACTCGGATTTTCCAAATTAATTCCCTGTTTCTCGGCCATTTTCACCTGAGCCCACATCACTTTTTCCTGCAATTTCTTGTGTCTATCCTCAATATCGTCTCCACAATATTTTGCATATTTCAAAATCTCATCGATCGGCTTCCCTTGCCAACACAGCATATGCTGTTTAATCATCTGACAAATTTCTGGCTTCAAACCGAAAACAAATCGATACACAAACTGACTCATGTTCTTGTCTCCAATGTCCTCAAATCCACTATACTGTTTAAATACCTGCAGTAAACGCTCATAGTAGGAATGTACCGATTCATTAGCCTCTTGGGTAGTTCGGTCTATTTTCACCCAATCTGTTTCTTTCGGTGGTATTTTCCCTTTCAAATAAGTTATCACCTGCTGATACTTTTTCATCACATCATTTGACGGGGCACCTGTTTTCGGATCTCTAGGATACTCGTCACTTGGCCAATCAACTGTAATTTTACAATCTGTCCACAAATCGGCAGGTACCACTATGTCAAACAAACCATCTAAATCCTTCAACAATACCTTTGACACCTTCACAAACCTTTCAACCTGCTTGTACCATTCAATTGGTTTTTCTCTCAATTTTGGAAAATCATTTGTAAATGACAAAATATCCTGTCTGCTCCATGGGACATGTACATATCCTCCTCCCGCAATTTCTCGCATTGGATACATTTGGTCTGCTTTCCCTGTCTCCTTCATCACATATTCCGACGCTGATCTACTTGATCGTACTTCTTCCTTTTTCTTGGCCCACCTAGTTCTCCATTTATCTAGGTCTCCCCATTTTTGTAAAACTATCATTAATTCCCTTACTTGTAATTTTCTTCCAGAGGCATTCATGTTTTCTAAATCTTTTTCTGAAAATTCTGCTCTATAGGGTTTCTGCAACACCTTTGATCTCCCTATTTCTATTCCCATCTGTAGTGCTAGATTGGATAATTTTTCATGGAATAATCTTACATTTCTTGTGATACTTCTGCACATAAATAATAATTCTTCATCATCATAGGTATTCAAGCGATCTAGTCCTACATTTCCTGCTATTATTTCTTCTAATTCGACTTTCAATTTATGAATGTCCATTATTTTTGGAGGTGTGCACTGTTTATCTGATTCTTGTGCCCACCTTTCTAAATCTTCTGGGGTGACTATTGTGGCATTTTTTGCTCCTGATGAAGTCACTAGACTTATATCTTTTGAACACCCAGGTGTAGTTCTCTTGGGAGTAATATTGACAGAATCTCGAATGGGTAAATCCATCAATGATATTGTGGATTCGCTGTCACTAAAGTGATCTTCAACCATTACTACTGCTTCAGGGTTTGTAGCGTTTACAGGAGTGGGTGCAAGTATCGGTGGAGGACAGTTTCCCTGAGTACCATATAATGGAACTACTGGACCAATTGTTACAGGTATGGTCAATGAATCAGGATGTACTTTTATCTGTGTTATTTTCTGTATTAATTCTGCTCTGGTCTTCTCTAGGGCTTCTCTTTCTTTGTCATGAAGTATTCTACTAGGGGTGAATTCATGCATTACCTGTGGTACTAATGGAGTTTTTAACGGTGGTGCACTTGGGGTGCATCCACTTGTCCCTTCCTGATATGGCGGGAGGTTCCTTAACATTTCTTCCATAAATTCGTCTTCAGAATCGTCACTTCTCATTAAATGTTTTGTCTTTTCTGTACATTTACTCCCTAATTTCTCCTCTGCTGTTAACAATGGATATAGTCCTTCTGTAATCATTGCCCTTCTCCATTGTTTCATCTGACCGTCCCTAGATTCATGTAGGTTCCTGGGAAAAAATCCTCGATAACCCCTATTACTCCTAGATCGGTCACGCTCAAATGCCTCGGTTTCCCATTCCTCTAAGGCTTCGTATTGAGTTAATCTAGGTCTGGGTTCTAAGTCATTCATCCTCAATCTCAAATTTTGAAGAATTCTTCCATTGAAGGTACCATTCTCGGGAAATGCTAGTATTCCATCATTTTTGGTATATTCTATCCAATTCTCTATCCATACACAAGTATGATAACCTCTCTCCATCATCATAAATGAAGCGGGCGTTTTAGCTGGTGGAATGATAATTCCTTCCCTAGTTTTGATTGGTTTATCCTTTTTAAAATAGTTCTTAATCTTTTGTAAAAATGACATTTTTCTCTTTTCTCCGTACATCTTAGGTGAGTATCGATGTATAAAATTATATTCTGCAAAGCCTAAATATCTCCTATCCGGACGAGTTCCTGTTAAAGTTGGATCGCGTTTTAACATGCAATCTCTACCCACTAAGATTTTCGCTTCTAGAATATCAACCAATCAAGTGTCTGCTATCTTTTATTCCCGAACCAATCCTTGCGCGGCCTTTTGGTGACGTTTGTCTGTCAACCCCTCCTTTACAATCTGCTCTTCACTGTCCCTCGCTGTTTCAACCAATCCCAGCGCGACACCTGTGACGTCAGTACTACTCATGACTATCAACCCCTCCTTTACAAGAGTCGTTCCACACCCGCTGATTCAACCAATCCCAGCGCAGCGTTTGTGACGTCAGCTCCCTCTCCGGCAGCTGACCCTCCCTTTACAAAATCTTACGCAAACTTATTTTCTCTACAATTCTTTGATTGAATTTCAGTAACAACATAAAACATTCGCTATCGTGCCAGTTTCTCTAAATTCGAAAAAGATAGTTTCTTTCACACTTAGTAAAACCTTTCCGTTTACTAAACATACACTACGAGTAAAACCCTTCCGTTTACTCTTCGCCCAAGCTCCAGAAGTACCTGTTACTTCTTCAATGTTACCCTTTCTAGGTGATATAACATCAAATTTTCACCAGCATACTCTTTTGCTATTACTCACACGCATAGATTCCCTAACCAGTACTGATAGTCCTGCTTAACTTTTCAGCACTATTTCTGCCTGACAGATAACCTCACTGCAGTATGGCTTCCACTTACCATCCGCTATTCTTTTTACCCCGGGGATTCTGGACACCATAAAACAAACTTTGAATACACGGTTGTTAGTTCATAAAAATAAAATTCTCATTACCCAATTAACAAAGAGTAACCATCCTCTGATTACCAGAAAACTGATCCAGCGCGATATTAGCAAACAGCATTCATACACCAGATACTCACTTGGGCCCATACATTCATACTACGCTAATACTTACACTGGGTTTTATCAGTTGTTACTCTTTATCAAATTCCCTGCTACCAATTACCTTCTGAATGAAGAGTAATGACTTACCAATGAATCCTTTGCTAATTGGGAAATTTAAAATGAGTGACATTCATTATAGTACATAATCCTGAAATAACCACTGAGTCAGGAAGTTTTAAATTGTTTATCTAAAGATTTAGCAGAGTAAAATACAGAACCACA
Source organism: Calotriton arnoldi (assembly GCA_963921515.1). NCBI lineage: Eukaryota > Metazoa > Chordata > Amphibia > Caudata > Salamandridae > Calotriton > Calotriton arnoldi. The sequence goes on along the minus strand of CAWUFW010004989.1, from coordinate 1,194,439 downwards.
CGGTACTTAATCGCAATACCCAAGATGAAGCATAGAATAACTATTGCTAATCAATGACGGTCCCTCAGAAAAGGAGAGGATAGAGTCAGCATCGCAACTAAAGGTTGCATTATATTTAACTAAGTGCGAGAAACCAAGCCCTTTGGCCAAGGAGTTGGAAAGAATAGCACCCAAGAAGGATGAAGAGCAAAGACCTCCTCCAGGATCAGGACAGGACCGGTGACCTCTCTACAACGACGCCTGCGTCGTTCCCCTCTCTGATACTCGACTTCTCCTCGATTCGCCCGTGTCTTCCTTCTAATGGACTCCGCCGCCCCCTCCTCAGGACCTCTCTGGACAGCGATTCAGTCTGCAATCGATCAGCTTGGCAGTCTGGAGCTAAGAGCGCTCTGACAGCATGGACGCCTGTTCTCTAGTCTCGTCCCTCTAGACTCTTGCAGCATCTCCTTCTAACTAATTAGCTAATTCTATATCTATTATGCCCTTCTATGCCCATGTACCTCCCCTTAATGTTGCTAAAATATGGGACCACTACTTCTGATTGCACAGGGACAGGGGGTGGATTCTCACACCATATTGATTTGCCTTGTATGTCTGAAGCCTATTGTTTTTAAACTACTGCCCCTTCAATTTAATACATTTGCTTTATTTCCCACCCGTCTCACGACAAAATTGACAATTTATTCATATAAAATGTTGCTTTTCGACGAGAACATCTTGGTATGTAGTGGTGTCGGCCAGCAGGTCACGGCCTTGGGTGATGTCCAAATTGACTTCATCTCTTTCTTTCTCGTCTGCCTCTCAGGGCGCATGTGCGGAATCTTTGTCACACGAGCTTTCAGTTCAACAAACCCAGGCCCAAGTTTACGAACTAATAAAAGTCAGAGAAGAAAACATTAAAATCACAAATAAAAGGTTTCACTGTATGCCCACTCTTTCTACTCTATTCCCATTTAATTATAAATTCTATCCCGCATTAGTAGCGTTAGAGAAACAACAGTTTAATAATGACATGAGAGCAAGCTGAAGCATGTGAAAACATCAAGCAGCCATTTTAATGCACACTGCGCAGAAGCAGAAATTTCCCACCAAGCAAAGAAAGACGTCACAACACGTGATGTGGTTGGGACATGCGCAGTAGGGTTCCCGCGCTTTAGCGGCCATTTTGGATTACAGACAAGCGTTATTCATTAGTAAAACACATAGGCAAGCATCCTTTCTATTCGTGTAGTGTATGCAAGGATTAGTAGAGACAATACAAGTTTAATAAATTAATACTATGAGGAGGTTACGTACGAGCAAGTCTCATTTATGAGTCCTTGCTCCATCACAGCTATTGGGAGTTGCAGTCGCCTGTGCCAACAGGTTCTCCCCCCTGGCTGATTCTCTGGTTGGAGATGGTTCGGACACCCTGTTGTGAGTTTCCCCTCCTCCGTCTGGTTGTCCCTCTCCCGAGCCTGTTCCATGCCCTAATACCAACCTATCCTTAGATCCCCAGGGAACACATTCTCTTATCAATGAATTGAGGTCGGAAATATCAGACATGCGTCTAATGATCGTAGATTTAACATCTATGGTTAAACTGCTAGTACAAAGGGCACCTACCTATACAGAAGCCACAAAAAACAATTTAAGTCAGGATGACCAGCTTAGAAAGGTAAATTATAATAAATATAAGTCTGGCTCCGAACCTAATGGCTTAGCTAGTAAGGTTTCCTCCCAGTCTCGTTGCTGCTCTACGTTAGGAACAGAAACGAATCCTATGGTTAGGCCAGGTCGCCTGAACATGACCAGTCCAAAATCAGTTCCGGCACAAACAGTTAATAGACGACCCTCTCTATTAAGAACAGGAAATTCCCCACACAACACTCAAGAGCGTAGATTTACAGTGCCTAGTTCCAACTCGCCACAGGCCTCTACAATCTTTATGGTAAACGTACCCAAATATACTAACAACAATGTCACAGAAAATGCAGATTCCCTTACCAACAAAGCAATACACTGGATCCGTCATGTGAGGGGGTGCCGTTCGGTTATCCGTGAAGATATTATTAGTGTAAGAAGACTCACCTCACGAACTGACCCACTAGATTGCATTGAGCTAAAGCTCAAAGGACATGATCTTGTAGAAAATATGCTAGCATTGGAATTCCGTACATCTTCCCCAGATTACTCTTCAATCCAAATTAGACGTTTCCCACTCACTGATAGCTATGGACGCTTCCCTGGGCAACAACACCCCCTTCAAGTAGGGTCCTCCACCTTGGAAGCTAATGATTGACTTCTGAACATGACCTATGAAGAACAGGAAACCTAGGAAGTTCTTTTAGTAAATAGAGAATCCCCGTCCTGTACTCCTTGTAATTACATGCCATCATGCCCCATTAGTGATATACCGCCACATAACACACTGGTAACGCTATCCCCGCTGCTGGAGCAGGGCATCCTGGGGAGGGTCCACTGACTGGCCCTAGCGACAAGGGCCCAGCCTGCGGTCTCTCTGCAGGACTGTCTGTACTTTCTTGGAACATAGCCGGGTTAAGTTCTAAGATTAAATCCCCCGATTGGCATATCTTTATGGATCAATATGACATTTGCCTCCTACAGGAAACCTGGATGGTGGATCCCTGCTTCCAAGCAGGCTATCTAAATTATAACATACCAGCTATTGGGGGGGGGGGAAAAGGACGCGCCTCGGGTGGTTTAATAATCTGGGTTCGCCAAGAAGTTGGTTTTGTCGTGCAGACACTAGAGTCCAATAACAAGGACATCTTAGCAATCAGGGTGAAGTGGGGCCAAAGAGATACTATTGACATCTATAACGTCTATGCAAGAGGGACAAATGGTAAAAAATCGGACGTTTTAGCGGCTCTCGATGGTTTACTAGACCAGCACTCTGGGGGCAGGAATGTATTAATTGCGGGTGATTTTAATGTGACCTTCGAGCCCCTTACAAATGAGAAACATAACCTCACTGAAGATGACCAGTGGGGAATCCCTAAACTAGATTTACCTCCCATAAAAAAGTGGACGGATGTGGCGATTCAATTATATTCTATCTGCCTGGAGAAAGGCCTAAGGGCGGCAAATGGCAGATCCTTATCTGATAGACACGGGGCATGTACATTCAATAATGGCCTAAGTACTAGCCGCATCGATTACCTACTGATCAATTTCCAACTATGGAATGTGCTAAGGGATATGGTGGTCACTGAGAGGCTTGAGAGTGACCACAACCCCCTGTGTGCAGTTTTTAATCTATCAACAAAGGAAGTAATCAAACCCATATACAGAGAAATTGTCACTCAGGACTTGTCCTCTACAAATGATATGAGGCGGTTAAAATGGGCGAACTTACTTGAGAACTCTGAAGCCCTTGAAAAATTTCCTTGGATACTAATAGTGCTATATCCACACTAGAAGTTCTCCTCTCCAACTCCGCAACCCCTGAGTCTATAATAGAATTCCATGAAGAATTCTTTATCCAACTACGTACCCATTTTTTTAAGCATTCTAAGACCAGAAGTATCAACACTAGAAATATTTCAAAATGGTTTAATGTTGAATGCAAGGAGGCACGAAAGTCTCTAGGGAGCGCAATAAGAGAAGGGGATCCTGTCAAAGTACGTACGGCTAGGCAAATCTATAAGAAAGTGCAGCATATAGCCAAGAAAACTTGGGATGAGAACAGATGGTTGGACCTCAAACGTGCCTGTGAAAGTAAAAATTCCACAGAGTTTTGGGATGTTGTAAAATGGGGCAGAGGTGGTCGACCGACAGAACCAATAAACCATGTAAGCCAGGACCAATGGGTTAACTACTTCAAACCCCAATATGCCTGTAACCCAGAGGACAGCGAAATGGCTGAGCTTTTATATTCCTATTTTCGCGGCCCGGCTTTTAACGAGGCCGATGTTAGCCTTGCACTGAGAACCCTATCGGGAGGCAAAGCACCGGGGCCCGACGGAATCCCAGCTGACATATATCTTTTTGATCAAGCCAAGTGGAGTAAATACATTATGATTTTAGATAATGAAATTGCAAAGGGTGCACCGGTCCCGGCCTCGTGGAAAGGGGCCGAGGTAATCCCTGTTTTTAAAAAAGGGGATAGATGTCAGCCTGAAAACTATAGACCAATCAGTTTAATTGATTCCTTCCAAAAATCATGGGCCGTCTTGTACTGAACAAGGTGCAAGATTGGGTGGATGAACAGGGTATACTATCACCTCTCCAGGCGGGGTTTCGGGCACGTACAAGTACCGTTGACTAGATATTTCGCTTCACAATGTTGTACTGGAAGACAGTGGTCATAGACAAGGGCAGCTTATATGCTGCCTTTGTGGATCTTAAGTCAGCTTTTGACCTCGTCTCCCGTGCTAAATTGTGGGCCGTATTACAAGATCTAGGCATACCCCATTAATTATTATCACTCATAGTTAGACTTCATGAGGGAAATTACGCAAGAATCAGATGGGGCACACAAGGACAGACTACCAACACCTTCCCCGTAGAAAGAGGAGTGCGACAAGGTTGCGTAATGGCACCTACACTTTTCTCCCTGTTCATTAACGGGATCGCAAAATTAATGGAAGCTACCCCCACTGATGCTCCTGTTCTAGCTGGTGTGAGAGTACCTATTTTAATGTTCGCGGATGACACGTTGATTATCGCTAAAACATCAAGCGGTCTGCAACGAGCCCTGCTGCTCTTTGAAGAGTTTTGCCATCTGCGGGGCCTGGTAATCAACGTGTCAAAAACGAAATTTATGACCTTTAATCCACATAGATCATTTAGAGGAGGAGTGGTATTGAATAACCGACCTCTAGAACAGGTAAAAGACTTTACATACCTAGGGGTCACAATGCAGGGAGATATGAAGTGGAACAAGCAACTAGAAATGGCTACACTGAAGCATCGCCAACTGGCCGGAATCCTGCAAACTGAGTTTAATACTTCACTAACTAAACCAGTTAGTCCAGTTTTGCAAATATATAACACAAAAGTTGTTAGTTCCGTGTTATATGGGGCAGAGTTGTGGGGTTTTAATAATCTTTCCAAACTAACACTAGCAGAAAACACGTTCCTGCGGAACACTACTAAACTCCCACAAAGCACACCAATACGTCCGCTGCTCCATGACCTGAGTAGGAAGTCACTGGCTGACATAGCCAGGTTGCGACCCCTCCTACATTGGTGGAGAATCTGGTCAACACCGGAATTAAGAGCTTATGCTGTTGGCCTGAAGGACTTAATTAGAGTAGATCGTTATAAAAAAGTCACATGGTTGCAGGAAATCAGAATTATGCTAACCAATATTGGCATGGTTACACTGTGGGAAAATCCAGAAAGTACCCCGTTTCCAGCAAAAGCTTTGCTAAAGGAAAGATACTGGAGCTGGGTGACGGATAACATTGTCAGAAATAGTGATTCTTTAACACTAACAGGATACTTTCTGAATGTGAAGCCTTTACAAAAGCAGGAACCATATTGGGACATAATAACAAAACCACATGATAGGAAGTTATACTTCCAATTCAGAGTTGGTACCTTGCCAGTAAGGTCATTTTCGGCAAAATGGGATTTGCAAGCCAGTGTCTCCTGTCCAGCATGCCTCGCTCATCCAGAGTCTCTGGCCCATTTACTGTTTGCTTGCCCAGATTATACGGCTCCGCGCCGTATGTGGATGATTCTGATTTGTAGATCACTGGGAACTAGAAGCAATGATGTGGCGCTTAGACTACTCCGCGCAGAAACAACGACATCTATTGTCATCGCTTTGGCAAAGTTTTTAGGCTGTGCATGGTCTATCAGATCTCAAATAATTTCAGTTGGGTAGCGGGTATGTTATGTGTAGATGTGCTGATTCCCAAATGCCTCTAGATCCTTGATTGACATTTTGATTTTCATTGTCCATCTGTTTTGGATAACAGTGGCTTATAGGAATATCGTTACAAAAGGGGATGATGGACGGAACGTTTGAGCCAATCAAACACTCACCCCCAGTAAACTGATCTGGGTTTAATCCATCATCATTCTTTAGCTCACTCCACCACCCCAGTTCAGACATGGCCATATGCAAATCAGTCTGACCCTGTGCTCATGGGAACAGTCCAGCACGAACTGCCAAGCCATGTCTTCCCTGGACCGGAAACAAGCATCCTAGGACCGGTTTCTGGCATTCCAGCCGTCATCAGCCAGGCTTGCTTGAATCCAGTGGCAAAGTGAGCAAGGGACCCACGTCTGGGCATACCCCGCCAACTTAGGGCGAACAAAGCGATACAAAAGGGGATGATGGACGGAACGCTTGAGCCAATCAAACACTCACCCCCAGTCAACTGATCTGGGTTTAATCCATCATCATTCTTTAGCTCACTCCACCACCCCAGTTCAGACATGGCCATATGCAAATCAGTCTGACCCTGTGCCTCATGGGAACAGTCCAGCCCGAACTGCCAAGCCATGTCTTCCCTGGACCGGAAACAAGCATCCTAGGACCGGTTTCTGGCATTCCAGCCGTCATCAGCCAGGCTTGCTTGAATCCAGTGGCAAAGTGAGCAAGGGACCCACGTCTGGGCATACCCCCGCCAACTTAGGGCTGAACAAAGCGATACAAAAGGGGATGATGGACGGAACGCTTGAGCCAATCAAACACTCACCCCCAGTCAACTGATCTGGGTTTAATCCATCATCATTCTTTAGCTCACTCCACCACCCCAGTTCAGACATGGCCATATGCAAATCAGTCTGACCCTGTGCCTCATGGGAACAGTCCAGCCCGAACTGCCAAGCCATGTCTTCCCTGGACCGGAAACAAGCATCCTAGGACCGGTTTCTGGCATTCCAGCCGTCATCAGCCAGGCTTGCTTGAATCCAGTGGCAAAGTGAGCAAGGGACCCACGTCTGGGCATACCCCGCCAACTTAGGGCGAACAAAGCGATACAAAAGGGGATGATGGACGGAACGCTTGAGCCAATCAAACACTCACCCCAGTCAACTGATCTGGGTTTAATCCATCATCATTCTTTAGCTCACTCCACCACCCCAGTTCAGACATGGCCATATGCAAATCAGTCTGACCCTGTGCCTCATGGGAACAGTCCAGCCCGAACTGCCAAGCCATGTCTTCCCTGGACCGGAAACAAGCATCCTAGGACCGGTTTCTGGCATTCCAGCCGTCATCAGCCAGGCTTGCTTGAATCCAGTGGCAAAGTGAGCAAGGGACCCACGTCTGGGCATACCCCGCCAACTTAGGGCGAACAAAGCGATACAAAAGGGGATGATGGACGGAACGCTTGAGCCAATCAAACACTCACCCCCAGTCAACTGATCTGGGTTTAATCCATCATCATTCTTTAGCTCACTCCACCACCCCAGTTCAGACATGGCCATATGCAAATCAGTCTGACCCTGTGCCTCATGGGAACAGTCCAGCCCGAACTGCCAAGCCATGTCTTCCTGGACCGGAAACAAGCATCCTAGGACCGGTTTCTGGCATTCCAGCCGTCATCAGCCAGGCTTGCTTGAATCCAGTGGCAAAGTGAGCAAGGGACCCACGCCTGGGCATACCCCGCCAACTTAGGGCGAACAAAGCGATACAAAAGGGGATGATGGACGGAACGCTTGAGCCAATCAAACACTCACCCCCAGTCAACTGATCTGGGTTTAATCCATCATCATTCTTTAGCTCACTCCACCACCCCAGTTCAGACATGGCCATATGCAAATCAGTCTGACCCTGTGCCTCATGGGAACAGTCCAGCCCGAACTGCCAAGCCATGTCTTCCCTGGACCGGAAACAAGCATCCTAGGACCGGTTTCTGGCATTCCAGCCGTCATCAGCCAGGCTTGCTTGAATCCAGTGGCAAAGTGAGCAAGGGACCCACGCCTGGGCATACCCCGCCAACTTAGGGCGAACAAAGCGATACAAAAGGGGATGATGGACGGAACGCTTGAGCCAATCAAACACTCACCCCCAGTCAACTGATCTGGGTTTAATCCATCATCATTCTTTAGCTCACTCCACCACCCCAGTTCAGACATGGCCATATGCAAATCAGTCTGACCCTGTGCCTCATGGGAACAGTCCAGCCCGAACTGCCAAGCCATGTCTTCCTGGACCGGAAACAAGCATCCTAGGACCGGTTTCTGGCATTCCAGCCGTCATCAGCCAGGCTTGCTTGAATCCAGTGGCAAAGTGAGCAAGGGACCCACGTCTGGGCATACCCCCGCCAACTTAGGGCTTAACAAAGCGATACAAAAGGGATGATGGACGGAACGCTTGAGCCAATCAAACACTCACCCCCAGTAAACTGATCTGGGTTTAATCCATCATCATTCTTTAGCTCACTCCACCACCCCAGTTCAGACATGGCCATATGCAAATCAGTCTGACCCTGTGCCTCATGGGAACAGTCCAACCCGAACTGCCAAGCCATGTCTTCCCTGGACCGGAAACAAGCATCCTAGGACCGGTAAAGAATGATGATGGATTAAACCCAGATCAGTTGACTGGGGGTGAGTGTTTGATTGGCTCAAACGTTCCGTCCCATCATCCCCTTTGTATCGCTTTGTTCGCCCTTAGTTGGCGGGGGTATGCCCAGACGTGGGTCCCTTGCTCACTTTGCCACTGGATTCAAGCAAGCCTGGCTGATGACGGCTGGAATGCCAGAAACCGGTCCTAGGATGCTTGTTTCCGGTCCAGGGAAGACATGGCTTGGCAGTTCGTGCTGGACTGTTCCCATGAGGCACAGGGTCAGACTGATTTGCATATGGCCATGTCTGAACTGGGGTGGTGGAGTGAGCTAAAGAATGATGATGGATTAAACCCAGATCAGTTGACTGGGGGTGAGTGTTTGATTGGCTCAAACGCTCCGTCCATCATCCCCTTTGTATCGCTTTGTTCGCCCTAGTTGGCGGGGGTATGCCCAGACGTGGGTCCCTTGCTCACTTTGCCACTGGATTCAAGCAAGCCTGGCTGATGACGGCTGGAATGCCAGAAACCGGTCCTAGGATGCTTGTTTCCGGTCCAGGGAAGACATGGCTTGGCAGTTCGTGCTGGACTGTTCCCATGAGGCACAGGGTCAGACTGATTTGCATATGGCCATGTCTGAACTGGGGTGGTGGAGTGAGCTAAAGAATGATGATGGATTAAACCCAGATCAGTTGACTGGGGGTGAGTGTTTGATTGGCTCAAACGCTCCGGTCCATCATCCCCTTTGTATCGCTTTGTTCGCCCTAAGTTGGTGGGGGTATGCCCAGACGTGGGTCCCTTGCTCACTTTGCCACTGGATTCAAGCAAGCCTGGCTGATGACGGCTGGAATGCCAGAAACCGGTCCTAGGATGCTTGTTTCCGGTCCAGGGAAGACATGGCTTGGCAGTTCGTGCTGGACTGTTCCCATGAGGCACAGGGTCAGACTGATTTGCATATGGCCATGTCTGAACTGGGGTGGTGGAGTGAGCTAAAGAATGATGATGGATTAAACCCAGATCAGTTGACTGGGGGTGAGTGTTTGATTGGCTCAAACGCTCCGTCCATCATCCCCTTTGTATCGCTTTGTTCGCCCTAAGTTGGCGGGGGTATGCCCAGACGTGGGTCCCTTGCTCACTTTGCCACTGGATTCAAGCAAGCCTGGCTGATGACGGCTGGAATGCCAGAAACCGGTCCTAGGATGCTTGTTTCCGGTCCAGGGAAGACATGGCTTGGCAGTTCGTGCTGGACTGTTCCCATGAGGCACAGGGTCAGACTGATTTGCATATGGCCATGTCTGAACTGGGGTGGTGGAGTGAGCTAAAGAATGATGATGGATTAAACCCAGATCAGTTGACTGGGGGTGAGTGTTTGATTGGCTCAAACGCTCCGGTCCATCATCCCCTTTTGTATCGCTTTGTTCGCCCTAAGTTGGCGGGGGTATGCCCAGACGTGGGTCCCTTGCTCACTTTGCCACTGGATTCAAGCAAGCCTGGCTGATGACGGCTGGAATGCCAGAAACCGGTCCTAGGATGCTTGTTTCCGGGTCCAGGGAAGACATGGCTTGGCAGTTCGTGCTGGACTGTTCCCATGAGGCACAGGGTCAGACTGATTTGCATATGGCCATGTCTGAACTGGGGTGGTGGAGTGAGCTAAAGAATGATGATGGATTAAACCCAGATCAGTTGACTGGGGGTGAGTGTTTGATTGGCTCAAACGCTCCGTCCATCATCCCCTTTGTATCGCTTTGTTCGCCCTAAGTTGGCGGGGGTATGCCCAGACGTGGGTCCCTTGCTCACTTTGCCACTGGATTCAAGCAAGCCTGGCTGATGACGGCTGGAATGCCAGAAACCGGTCCTAGGATGCTTGTTTCCGGTCCAGGGAAGACATGGCTTGGCAGTTCGTGCTGGACTGTTCCCATGAGGCACAGGGTCAGACTGATTTGCATATGGCCATGTCTGAACTGGGGTGGTGGAGTGAGCTAAAGAATGATGATGGATTAAACCCAGATCAGTTGACTGGGGGTGAGTGTTTGATTGGCTCAAACGCTCCGTCCATCATCCCCTTTTGTATCGCTTTGTTCGCCCTAAGTTGGCGGGGGTATGCCCAGACGTGGGTCCCTTGCTCACTTTGCCACTGGATTCAAGCAAGCCTGGCTGATGACGGCTGGAATGCCAGAAACCGGTCCTAGGATGCTTGTTTCCGGTCCAGGGAAGACATGGCTTGGCAGTTCGTGCTGGACTGTTCCCATGAGGCACAGGGTCAGACTGATTTGCATATGGCCATGTCGGAACTGGGGTGGTGGAGTGAGCTAAAGAATGATGATGGATTAAACCCAGATCAGTTGACTGGGGGTGAGTGTTTGATTGGCTCAAACGTTCCGTCCATCATCCCCTTTTGTATCGCTTTGTTCGCCCTAAGTTGGCGGGGGTATGCCCAGACGTGGGTCCCTTGCTCACTTTGCCACTGGATTCAAGCAAGCCTGGCTGATGACGGCTGGAATGCCAGAAACCGGTCCTAGGATGCTTGTTTCCGGTCCAGGGAAGACATGGCTTGGCAGTTCGTGCTGGACTGTTCCCATGAGGCACAGGGTCAGACTGATTTGCATATGGCCATGTCTGAACTGGGGTGGTGGAGTGAGCTAAAGAATGATGATGGATTAAACCCAGATCAGTTGACTGGGGGTGAGTGTTTGATTGGCTCAAACGCTCCGTCCATCATCCCCTTTGTATCGCTTTGTTCGCCCTAAGTTGGCGGGGGTATGCCCAGACGTGGGTCCCTTGCTCACTTTGCCACTGGATTCAAGCAAGCCTGGCTGATGACGGCTGGAATGCCAGAAACCGGTCCTAGGATGCTTGTTTCCGGTCCAGGGAAGACATGGCTTGGCAGTTCGTGCTGGACTGTTCCCATGAGGCACAGGGTCAGACTGATTTGCATATGGCCATGTCTGAACTGGGGTGGTGGAGTGAGCTAAAGAATGATGATGGATTAAACCCAGATCAGTTGACTGGGGGTGAGTGTTTGATTGGCTCAAACGTTCCGTCCATCATCCCCTTTTGTATCGCTTTATAGGAATATCGTGGCATGGCAAAGGCTGATATTAATGAATTTCTTTGTACATTGTATAATAAGTGGCAAAAAGACATAAGATATTTAACTATTACCAAGAAGTGTTCAAGTGTTAAATGCCCACTGTTTTTTTCTAAATGTTTTAACTGATTTTATATCCTTTTAGTGTAACCTATTTTAATGTGCTATTAATTAACGGTCATGTGTCTTCTTAAGTTTTGTACATCTGCTTTGATGACTAATATTGTCGAATAAAGCTAATATGACTGACTGACTGACTGACTGATTGGGTGAGTTTTTTCCCCTTTGCTGCCATATCTTATAGTGACTGTAGTATTGGAATGAAGCCCACGGAGGAGGGTTACTACTGCTTTTTCAACACCCATGCCTTCCATCATGGCCCATAATTTATCCAGATTGACAGTATCAAAGGCACTAGATAAGTCCATGAAAGCCAGGTGGATAGAGCTCTTCATGGACCTCATGTGCTTACTGATAATTAGGGATAGGTTAAGACATTGTTCAGATGTATCCCGCCCCTTCCTAAAACCGTATTGTGTGTTAGACATGATCCCTGTAGTGGATACCCAATCTTCCAAATGTACAAGAAGGACCCTGCCCATACCTTTGCTGTGGCATCAATGAATGAAATGGGCCTATAACGTTCCGGGACACTTCTATCGCTCTTTTTGAAGACGGGGACCACAATTGCTTCCTTCCATAATGCGGGCAATGGGCCGATAATGGCTTCTTTAAAAAACATTAGTTAGTTGAGGTGCCCACAGAATAGGATTTCTTTTAAAAAGGTCAAGGGGCACCCCATCTGGGCCGGGGGCTTTCAGACAAATACCCTGCATTAAAGCCACCTCCACCTCCTCAACTGTGATGGACAAATTAAGTTGTGTGGCTAAAATTAAATCAATGGGTATTTCCCCTGGTTCCTCCTCTATCACCTTGTGTAAAGGGTTGAAAGTACCGGAAAAGTGGGATTCCCATGTTTTACCTAAGATCAGTGAGTCCATCTGCCTCACATCTTAGGTGAACAATGGGCGATTTATAATTTCCCCAATTTTTTTTAAATCTTTGAGAGAGCCTGCTTTTTCCAAGTCCTCCCACACCATCCTCCTCAATTCCGTCTTCCTAGAGTGGGCTTTGTATCGACCAATTACAATGATTCAATAGCTTTTTAGAATAGTTTTTCATGAAGAAGCTGGCCTTGCAGCATCCTTTTTAACAAGTGAGGTTTTCCTTCTCATTCAGTGAATATCTGAGGTTTGTTTAATAATTTTAATGAAGACGTTTATCTCTGCAGCTCTGTATGACTTATAACGGAGTGTCCAGAAGGTCCGGATCCATACCAGATATTCAGAATATCCACAAACGCAACAGCATGGAAGTGGGCACGTCTCCTTTAAAGAGGATGAATCTCGAATTATCGGGTGGGGCTTCTTATGATAATCTGAAATGCTTGCACTGTCCCACTGAAGTAACGGTACCGCTTATGTTGCAACCTGACCCCATCACTGGCAGCCCTCAACATTTTCAATAGGTGCAGCAATGAACCTGAAATTGCACAGCGCCTGTTGAGACCACATAATCAAAACCTTTACAAAGACGGTGCTACCTGTGTGTCTGTCTAGCACATAGTTACTTAGGCTGTGGCTAGGCTGTTCCAAACACCACTGAGCTACAATTTAACAGCTAGCTCCCAGTACATGGAACACCAAAGAATCAACACAAACAGCAGGTCACCAACTGGCAGCAGCAGCACTTTCAGGATGCTGTCTTGGAATAGCACCTAGACAAGAATGGTGTTCACTAATTCATCCACCTACACATACATTGCAGTGACTTAAGCACCCACTTCAGAAATCTGTCTGTAACCTATAAGTCACTTATGCCTTAATTTTTCATGTTCTGTGAGAGAAGGAAGCTTGCTTTGTTACTGCTATTTGTTCCCTGTTCTGTAAGGCAGTAAAGCTTGCGCTGCTGCTGCCCGATGTGTAACTATTCTGTGATGGGAAAGGTTTGTGTTGATACTGTCCTAGATGTACGTGTCCTCTGAAAGTGGGAAGCTTGCACCATTTTTGTCTAAGGTGCACCTGCTCTCTGACAAGGGGTGCTTCTAATACTGCTGCCATATCTTCTAATAAATACAAAGGACATTTTGAATGCACTAGCATAAGATGCCCTGGCTAGTCAGAAGCATTTGTTGGACCCGGGGCTAACACTGGTTTTGGACCCCTGACCCAGAGACTCTGGTTTCAATCACAGTTGCCCAGCTTGACTATACTATGTGGCTCTGGGCAATTACTTTCCTTCCCTTTGCCTCCTTTTCCATGATCTTCACATTTGAGAACACTTGAAATAATTTAGTTCAGGGTGATCACTGTATAGAAATGCCTCTCATATATGGTATAATAGACCACAATGTTGTTTCATCAATAACAACAATAAAGGCCTTGTGTAGGTGGCACAAAACAACTGACTTGGCTCATCGTACCCTCGCTTCCATCGATGGTACATTTCTTTCCGAAGTATCTGTGCACCTAACAAAATTTAATTAATTAATTCACATATCAAATTGTCATTAGGGCTGAAGGGGAAAGAATGTGATACCCATCCATGATCGGAACTGCACAATGTCTAATCAGGAAACCTAGTTTCAATCCTGGCTTCCAAGCTTGACCAAATCGTGTGACCCTAGGCGATTACTTTTCTTCCCAGTGCCTTCTTTTCCGTGATCATCACATTTGATAGCACCTTCAAATAATTCACTTGTACAACATTCTCTCTTGTGTATGGTTTAACAAACCAGAGAAACAAGACATACTGACATGCCTCTTGAGAAATTATTAAAACTGTCACTGCAGAGAAGGTATGGTTCTAATTCTAATAAATGCCACTCAGTGTGGTGATATAATCTAATCCTCATTCTGAGAGTGGTGAACATGCCACATGAATCAGGGACTACCTCACAATACTTGATGTGAGACACCTATATTCCTAGGGAAGACGCCTGACCACATAGGGGCAATATTCGAGCAACGAAACATGTTAATGGAAAAGCGATGTGGAGTCCGTTGCTCTGCTCTCTTGTTTTTAAACTTGTGGTAAGGAAACACCAGTAAACTACATTTTGGCTCACACACGTACAATTTTAATATAAGTCTACAGTGCAACAAAGGGAGAACATGAATGTTGACATAAGTGACATAAATGCACGCAAACTAGGGAACCCACAACTAGGAGACTGTACAAACAGTGAACGGTAGTACTTTTGAGTGCTTCCCAGTTCAAGATATTGAACCCACTGAAGTAAAGGTGAGTGTTTATCATTCTTTATGACTGTCTGGTAATTCCATATGAGGTTCGTCTGTTTCTTCTAAATGTTTTGTACTTTTTGTATGCGTATGGAAATTGTACAACAGTCCTTTAACGCATCTCATTCACTCTTTAGTATAGTAGCTATCTGTGTTGTACCTGTCCTGTATGTGTGAGAGAATCATGTTATGTTCCTTCTACTACTGCCACATGACCAGCGCCACTGGAATTATGTGGCAGGAGAGGGCCAAATTATGCAGCAGGGTTGAGTAAATTGTGCGGCAATAAAAGGCAAATTATGTGGCATAATGCAGCACATTTTGTAATAGTATTACTTCATTATTTCCTCATTTTTAAACTTGGTAACACTGCCTGAGTATCGATTGCACATCATTAGTACCATTTTAATACCCAAATATAGCATTAAACAACAAAAAGGTGACAAGTCCAGCTTTGAAAAGGGCTATCCACTGCGCAGCAACACGTATTGCTGCATTTTTAGTAACTTTTGAACTGTCTGAGCTACAAACAATTTGTTTGTTTGTTTAATCTGCAGATTATGCAGCAGATGATGGATTATGTGGCAAATGTGGCAAATCCATAATTATGTGAAAATTGCCCCAGCTGCACAATCACATGGTTCTAGTGGCCCTGCACATGACCCTAACTTATTATTTGTGTTAGAGAAGGTTGTGTGCTGCTGCTATCCATGTTGTACCTTTACTGTGCTGTGAAGCTACACACAAGAAAAAAAACATTGAGATTGCCAATGCTTGTTTAAATGCATGATGTAAGTGAAAGAATACACCCTCACAAAATATGTGAGCAGAGTTTACTTTTTAATTTACGTGTGGTAATAGTAGACTTTGTAAAATTTCAATACATAGCTGACTTTTTACAATTTTTGCAAATAACTGATAAGTGGCCAATTATGGGATTTTAGCCAACAACACTTTGTATGCTGAAGTTTTGAGCTCATGGTGAAACTGTTTAAAAGCAAAACTACAAGCTTGCAATGCAACAAGCTGTCTGAAAAACAAAATAGACGATGGCATCCTTTGTCCTACTGCGAAAGTGGAGATTTGTGAAATGCAAAATGAAAGTTAGTATCTGGCATTCTTGTGTTTTTTCTTGTAGGCAATGAAGGGTTGAAAAGCCCAGTGGGAGAGAGGGCAGAGATTCCTTTCAGAGGCATTTTAGCATCTCCCTGTTAGTCAGCTACCTAATATTAATAGTCCTTAGAAAACCTGCAATGGATGTCATTTACAAGAGCAATGTGAGCAGTAACAATTAGACATGTCTACAGACACTCAGACAGGGACCACAGTGCAGCAGCGGCTGCCATAAAGAGCAGTGCGGGTATTGGTCTGAGCAGGTAGGAAAGACGCCCTGCTCAGACCTGGGAGTCAGTGGGGTTTCTCCTGCCCAGCTGGTCAATGCAGCTGGGCTGGAGAAACCTAAGTGCGCATGTGTGTTTTGGTCGGCATGAGACGGCCGGCCAAAACATATATGCGCACTTAGGGAGTGGAGTGCACATAGCACTCCTCCTCCCCCTTCCCATGCCTAAGCCCCGACCCTCCCAACACCGCTGGCTAAGAGCCGGCAAATGTAAAATAAAACAATGCAAGAGCATCAATTTATTTTAAATTTGCTGGCTCTGAGCCAGACAGTGGGGCGACACTCCTCCGCCATTGCGGAGGAGCAGCCACTGCTATAGTGTACTTTCACCGCTCTTCCCGAACACGTCCTTGGCTTAGAATGTGGTGGGATTAAGGTGGCGCGTTTATAGTGAAGAGGCAGGTGCTGAAGAGTGCAGCACGGGCGAGGGTTGCCCGTGGACCTCATCGTTTTCAACTGGCCATTTAGCAGTTATCTGTCATTTCTGGCTTTTCTGTTCACAGCAGTGGACTTATAGTTTACTTTTCCTTTGTAACAATTGATCCTGAGTTGCTACATTGTTCATCCAGTGCCCGAATGTTTCTTTGCATTCTGGGACTTGTTGTCTTGCTTTTTAATGGGCCAAGCAAGACTACAAACACCAGAATGCAAAGTGAAAAAGCGTACTTGATAGGTTATTCGTACCTGGAACTAGGAAACTCGAACACTGTTGCTATAAAAGTTTCAGTATGCAAGTGATATCATGTGAATGTATATTTTTCATATAAAATGACACTTCATTTTTCAAGGAAACCATTTCCAAGGCAAGACCCTGTCTTGCCATTTTTCCATATGCAGGTAATGTTCTTTAACTAGCAGGGGGCATATCCAGTACCATTTTGCCTAGAACCATTGACAACCCAACTATTGGGTGGTTGTCTCCATCGATCAGTGAGCGAAGCGGCCTTCTATGTTCACTGAGGTGTTCACTTTCTGCAGCACCTACACCGTTTATCTAGCGTTAGCCTGATCACAGTGCCTATCAAAACTAATATAGGCGACGACCCTCTAGAACCTTACTTTAGGGGTCGGCAGCTGGAATCCCCAGTGCCGTCAACTGGAGAGGAGAGGCTTCACCTCTTTCCCCCTTACGAGGCACCCGTTTCCCCCCATCGCCAAGGTATTTTCAGCGCATCCTCCCTTTTTCCTCCTCTCCCTGATGAGTGTTTGTTTCCCCCCTATCTGTTTTAAAATTGAAGCCGCTCCCCTGTTGCTCTCTGGACCAGAATATTCCAACGATTAGAGGACAGTGCACGTGCATAGGAGCACCAAACATAGCCTGACACTTGCCATTCAATCGCTGTGACAGCGATAGAGCCCCATATAACTCTTGGATTACTGAGTGCTTCGCTTGGACTTTCTTTGAGATGAGAAGTCTATCAGGATAGCCTGTGAAGGGGTGGTAACACACTACTCCTTCTCTCATTTCAGTTAGTCTTTAAGTTGATGACCTGGGGGTGTGTTGAATGGGATGGGCTCTGTCTTAAACGTTTTTACAGAAACACTGTGCTATTTAAAATGGATTGTGGTCTTAATCTGCTGTTCTTTGACAGGAATATATGTCTTCAACCTGTTTGATTTTCGTTGTCTGTTATATATTCAATAAACAGATTTGAAACAAAACTAATATAGGACTATCTCACATTGAACACTACGGTATCTTTCTACGGTTTTGGGTCCCCCTGCAAACCAACAATACCTTTTAACCACTAACCTTGGGTTCCGGAGCGCTGTGCTGCCCAGAATAAAGTGCTTCAATGCCTTGTCAGGGGTAGTAAGCGCAATCTAAATACCATTACAGTACTATACAATACAATAAGATAAATGTACACATGTTCAGTTACACTTTACCGTCTAGATGCTCACAACAGTTGTGAAGGTATAGGCCTCTGGATTCCTAATTTTTCAGTGCATTGATCGCTATTTATGTCTCATTCAGAATACACAGTTCCTTATGCATGCAACAGGGTCCGTTTCTAGTTCTGTGTCATTCTCGGCTTTCAGGAATAGCTTAAGAGATCTTGAGACTAGAGGAAATCTAGTAGGAGATCCAAATGTAATGTGGGATAAATGCTGCAGCTGCACTGCTTTTTTCTCGCTTTGGGCTAGATGTAAGAAGCCTCTTTGAGTTCACAAACGGCCCAATTCGCAGAACACAAAAAGGCATTTCCAAATGTACAAAGCCCTTATTGCGATTCAGTAACTTGGTACCCAATCGCAATTTGGGTTTGCGAATTGGTATTTGGAAGGGGCGTGTTGAGGGCGTCCCTTCAAAATACTGATTCGCATTGGTATGTACGAATGTTTTGCGACCAAAATGCGGTCGCAAATCATTCGCTCTTTACCACCAACTCAAAGTTGGTGGTAACCCATTCGCAAATGGGAAGGAGTCCCCAAGGGACCCCTTCCCTTTTGAGAATGGTGTGTAGTCAGTATACTAGATGCTGTACTTATGTATATGTTAAATCTTCGTGACACCCCTTTCACCAATGGTACACCAGAGGAACATACTATTAACTATGTCTGCAACGTTTTATTTGACAATATATATGTTAATGGTTATACCTAACAGCACTCATACTAAGTGAGTTTAAAATGTGTCATGAGTACCTGTATTTCTCTTCTTTTACTTCCCCTTTTTGTGTTGTATACCCTAATATGCCAATAAAAATTATTTGAAATCAAAAAATATTTTTAAGAGCAGGAAGTGGTCCAAGGGACCACTGCCTACTAATAAAAAATGAAACCTAAACATTTCATATTTTTCTTTTGGAAAGATTGCTTTATTTAAAAGCAATCACAGACGTGGTGGTCTGCTGACCCCAACAGGCCACTATCCCTGTGATGGCAGCGAATCATAGTGGGTCACAAATTGCAACCTACCTCATTAATATTCATGAGGAAGGTCTATTTGCGACCCGCTAGGAATCGTTATTTAGGGAATAGGGGCTAAAGAACCCCTTTGTACATTAATAATAGCGATTATCAAATAGCAATTTGCAAAAACCTCTATTTGGTAATCGCTATTACTATTGTTCGTGCATCTAGCCCTTTGCTCCCCAGGAGATTGTTTTCTAAAGTTTTTAGAGTCTTTTTAGTGTGCTGACTTGCCCTTGTCAGCTCAGCGGCTAACATTGTAGTTCTTTTTTTTCTTCTTTAAAGTCTGGGATCAGCTTATAGATGTGCATGAAATTAAGGCCATCCATCAAAACTTAAAAAAACAAGCATGGTGATAACAATAATTGACGTGGTCAGTGAAAGGACTATGACAAGACGTTTTAATCTAACAGTAAAATAGTTTTGTATTGAATTGAGATACGTTCTTTTGGATGCAAATCTTTGTGCCATAGTGAGCTAAAGCTTGCATGGTGTGTAATCCAGGGAGACAGCACAGACTGCTGAAAAGTAACAGACTCAAACAAGCTATGTAAATCTTCAAAATCTTTTTGGGAAGTTGCCTTTCCCCTGGAGGGGTTAGTTGTCTTTCCTTCTGGGCATGGCCGTCATCAAACCAAGATGTTGTGTTATTGTTATTACTGAGGTTCAAGCATGACTGGTAATGTGTCTTCCAGTGGCTGATTATGTCAAAATCAAATTAATAAACAAGTTTCTTACCTTCAGTAACGTCTTATCTGGTAGAGACTATATCTAGCCACAGATTCCTTACCTTCCTTACCTTCCTTACCTCACCAGATTCCTTCCTTACCAGACTGGATTAGAAGATTTTTCGTGAGCAGTACCCCTGTGCATTGGTCGGCTAAGCGGTATGTCATTGGCGTTGTCTACACCGGTAGTGACACCTGCGTCACCTATATAGGTGCCACCTCGGCGTGCTGACGTCAGTTACTTTTCACGACTTTCCACCCCAGAAGCGCAGAGTCATGAAGTGCACTGACACTGGTGTGTCCAATCTAGGGCCCTAAAAGGGATCAGCCCTGACCCCAGAGATCTGTCCGCAGAGTTGGGAGGATGGGTGGGTCGGTAAGGAATCTGTGGCTAGATATAGTCGGTACCTGATAAGGCGTTACTGAAGGTAAGTAACTTTTTCATCTGATATAGACTTCTAGGTGGAGGTTCCTTACCTTTGAATAGATACCCAAGCAATACCATCCCCGGTGGTGGGTCTGTGGACAAATTAAAACTGCGGACCTGACTCTCTAGGCAGTAGTGCTTGGTACATGTGTGCAGGGAAGCCCACGTTTCTGCCTGGCAAATGTCCAGGACTATGACACCACGTGCTACCGGAGTGGTCACAGTTTTAGCTCTGGTGGAATGAGCCCATGAGCCTTCAGGAGACTGCTTCTTTGACAGTGTGTAGCAGATCTTGATGCAGAGAACGACCCATCGAGAGATGGTCCATTTCTGCATCGCCCGACCTTTCTTCACATCAACATACCACCATGAAGATTTGGTCGTCCACACGGAACTCTTGTGTGTGGTCAAGGTAGAACAACGCTCTCTTTGGGTCCAGACAGTGGAGTCAGTCCTCTTCCTTAGAGGAATGTGGAGGAGTGTAGAAGGTGAGCAAGGTGACACATTGACCCACATGAAATGGTGTTACCTCTTTCGGCAGGAAAAAGGCCCTAATGCGAAGCACCAGTTTGTCTGGATAAACTGAGAAGAATGGAGGCTTGGAAGATAAAACCTGCAGCTCACTCACCTTCCGGGCTGGTGTAATTGCCACAAGAAAGGCTGTTTTGATGGTGAGCAGCTCGAGGGCACAATTGTGGAGAGGCTCGAAAGGCGCACACATCAAGAATGTGAGAACCAAGATATGGTCCCACCTAGGCGTAATGAAAGGGGAAGAGGGAAACTAATGTAGAAGAGCCTCAAAAACCTATTTACAATAGGACTTGAAACAGAAGGGTTGGTCTGGCAGCCGAAAGAAGGCTGGAGCAGAAAGATAGCCCTTGAGAGTGCCCAGAGCAGAGCCCTGCTGGGCAAGGGAAAGAATTAATAACGGCACCTCAGAAAGAGGGGCAGAAAGGGGATCAATTTGTTTGGATGAACACAATGCTACATATTTTTTACAATGGCAGGCATATAACGTCTTGGTGGAGGGATGCCTGGCTGCAAGAATAACGTTACAAACTTTAGGAGGAAGGTCGAAAGCTGTCAACTGCTGCCACTCAATCTCCACACAAGAAGGTGGAGAGTGGACAGGTTCGGGTGGAGGATCCTACTTTGCTACTGCAACAGAAGATCCTCCTGAAGGGGCAGCCTGATCGGAGGATTGATGGCCATGCTCGGTAGTTCGGGATACCAGACTCTCCGTGCCCAGTCTGGAGCCACAAGGATGAATTGGGCCTGGTCGTTCCTACTCTTCTTGAGACCTCTGGTCAGGAGTGGTATGGGTGGAAAGGCGTACAGGAGGCCTGCATTCCACTTGAGATGAAAAGGGTCTCTGAGTGGGAGCCACCTTGAAATTTCCAGCGTGCAAAAACTGCTGACATTGCGCGTTATCGGCGGAGGCGAACAGATCTAGCCATGGCTCCCCCCACTGCTGAAAGAGACCTTGTGCCACCTCCGGGTGGAGGCGCCATTCATGATCCACTAGGCATCGATGGATGAGTTTGTCCGCCCTGGCGTTCCGGGAACCTGCCATGTGTTGAACCCTCAGAGATATGCCCTGATGTTCCAGCCATGTCCAAAGATGTAGAACCTCTTGACAAAGGGTCCACAATCCCAATCCGCTCCAGTTTTTTACAGTAACACATAGCAGTGGTGTTGTCCGTAAACTCCTGCACTAGCCTTCCCTTGTTGGAGGGTAGAAAGGCTTTCAATGCCAGTCCAATTGCACGGAGCTCCAGCATGTTGATGTGGAGTCCGGATTCCGCTGCAGACGAGAGTACTCTGATCCACACCTCTCCCAGGTGGCCACCCCATCCCGGGAGTGATGCATCTGTCACTACTGTGAGATCTGGTTGGGGAAGGGAGAGGGGTCTGCCTCTGACATAATCACGGTTCATCAGCCACCACTGCAGTTCCTTTGCAGTTCCCTCTGAGATCTGGACCATGTCGGAGAGATTCCCCTGATGCTGCGACCATTGGAACTTCAGGTCCCACTGCAGAGCCCACATATGCCATCTGGCATGTGTCACCAGCAGGATGCAGGTGGCCATGAGGCCTAACAGCCTCAGAGTCAGTACAATGAAATCCTGGATAGAGGCTGAAACATTGGTATCATAGTCGGAATATCCTGTACTCACCACTCGGGAGAATAAGCCCGAAACTGTACTGTGTCCAGAACAGCTACGATGAAAGGGAGCATCAAGAAGGGAGTCAGATGTGACTTCGGCATGTTGATAGTGAACCCCAGCGAATGCAGGAGGTTGCCGTAGTCTGGAGGTGTGAGACGCCAGCCTGTGACGAGCCAGCCTTCAGCAGCCAGTCGCCAAGATAGGGGAAGACTGGCATCCCTGACCTGCTCAGATGAGTTGTGACCACCGCCATCTCCTTGATGAACACCCGAGGGACACTGGTAAGGCAAAAGGGAGTACAGTGACATGGAAATTCTTGTGGCCTACTCTAAACTGTAGATAGCACTGATGGGCAGGCAGGACAGGGAATTGAAAATAGGCGAGTCCAACGCTACCATACAGTCTCCTGGTTCCAGGGCCGACAAGACCTGAGCCAATGTGAGCATCTTGAATTTCTCCTTTTTGAGGAAGCAGTTGAGGGCTCGGAGATCTAGGATAGGAAGAAGACCCTTGTCTTTTTTGGGGACCAGAAAGTAACAGGAATAGCAACCACAGCCTACTTCTGGCACTTGAACCCTCTCTATGGTTTTCTTGGCCAAAAGAGTCATGACTTCCTCGCAGAGCAGAGACAAGTGATCCTTCGTCAGCCAGTCATAAGATGGTGGCATGGATGGAGGGGTTGTCTCAAAGGGAAGGGAATATCCCCTTCAGACGATCTGCAAAACCTGCCTGTTCGATGTTATGGACTGCAAGTGGTGGAGGTGATGGCATATCCTGCCACCAACTGGAAGCCCATGATCTAAAAGGGCAAGATTAGGAAGGTTTGGAGACTGCAGCTGCGGCGGGGGTGGCGGCTAGACCAGACTGCTGGCTACCCGACCCACGAGGCCGGTAGGAACCATGCCCTGTCCACGCAGAGGCTTGTAAGCTTGCATGGCTCTGTGGCTGGGATAGGGTTGGCGCAGTTGAAAACCCATTCCGTGGCCAGGAAAGGAGAAAAAGGCAGACTGGGAATGACGTAGGGCAGCCAAGAGGCCAAAGGAGTTGACCACAGCCGGCGAGTCCTTAAAGTGCTCCAGCACCAAGTCTGCCTTGTCTCAGTCGAGAAGGGTGCCATTGAAGGGCATGTCCATGAGGGAAGCTTGGACATCCCCTTAAAAGCCAGACGTTCTCAACCAGGTGTGGCGGCTGAGGGCTACTGTCAACGAAACCGCTCTTCCCAGTGAGTCAGTCGTTGTCAATCCACGGGTTAAGTGAACTTTGCTGCATTTCTTCTGTCGGTGACTGCTTGGGAGAGAATTGCCTGGGCCTCCTCCAGGACCCGTGGCAGTACTTGTGCAACCGTTTCCCACAGCATGTGGGAGTAGCGGCTCAATAAGCATGCAGCGTTCACCAACAGCAATGCAAGGTTGCCGGAAGAAAACATTTTCTTTACCAAGCTGTTCAACCTCTTGAAATCCCTGTCTGGGGGAGCGGCAGGGAACGTGGCATCAGAAGTGGAGGCTTGGATCATTCAGCTCTCCTGGGTAGAGTGAGGATATTTGGGTCCCCTGGAGCAGGGCGGTGGGCAATCACCCTATTCAAAGGAGCCCCTGTGCTGGATTTGGACTAGGTCCCCAGAAGGACATTGGTGAGGGCTTTGTTGAACAGAAATAAGAGTTCAGAGGAGGAGACTCCAGGTTGCAGCACCTCTGTCAAGATTTTGGTCTTGACTCCCACCAAGGGCAACTGAAAGTCGAGGACTTCAGCCACCCTCCGCACCACCACTACGTATGTAGCTCCCTCCTCCTTAGCCACGTTAGGGGGAGAAAGAATGGCTGTATATGGAGACGTATCCAGTCTGCTAGCATCACCAAGTTCCTCACAGGAGTCCATATCCTGATCATAAGGCTGGTATTCTAAAGAGCCCAGTGGCCTCTCCCATTTCTCCATGAGGCCTAGCCATTTAGAATAAGGCTGAGGCTCCAACCTAGGACACGGGGTCCTGTCGGTGCCGGAATACGCGTCAGTCAGCATGGCTTCGTGTCGGATTCGGGGATCATAATGGGGCTGGTGCCGCTGGTGGGTGCCGGCGGCACCGGGAGCATTGGGGCCAGCGCCGGGGAAGGTCGGAATGGCACAACCGGTGCCTGTCTGCATCCATTTCCAGATCCATGCGGGCAAATTGGAGCCGGGGCCAGAGCCACAGAAGCAGAACCAGATGGGGTCCAACTGGCCCGAAGGCCTGCCGGAAGGATTGGGTCACTTAAATATGAGACGCATGGCCTCAGAAAACTGGGGAGGTGTGGAGTCGGCCCAGGCACAGGTTCTGAGGAACCATTCCTCGAACACCGATGTTCCTTCATCGCATCAGCCGACAGACGAGGAGAAGTCAAAGAGCGCTTCGACTTCTTGAGTTTTTTGTGCCTCTTACCTGAATGCGCCAATGATTTTGAATGGGACAAAGAGGACTTCAGACTTCTGGAACGGTCCCGGTATGCTAGCAGCTTCAGGGACTGTTCTTTCAAAGGCTTCGGTGCCATGGCCCAGCATTTAGAGCATGACTTGGTATAGTGGTAGCTCTCCTGACACCACAAACAAACGAGGTGCAGGTCTGTCACTGACATAGTGCGGTGACAGGCACCAAAGGGTTTGAAACCTGTTTTCCTCAATGACATCCTCAACACAACAGGAGGAAAAAAAACCTCAAAAGAAGTCAACAAAACGTCAAAAAAATTCTGTCAAAAACTGACAGAGGGGTAGCACTTCTCTCAGATCAGCGCTGGCTGTTGCGGAAAGAAAAGAACTAACATCAGTGCGCTGATGTGGGGCCTATATAGGGGACGTGGACATTACTTCCGGTGCGTACACTACCGCATGAAGACAAGTGACGCCACCTACTGGCGCAACGGGTTACTGCTCACGAAAAATCTTCTGGATCCAATCTGACGCCTGGGGAAATTCAGAGGTAAGGAATCTGCGGCTAGAAGTCTCTACCAGATATTAAACATGAAAGAAACTGTCATTCTTGGAAGACCCTGGCTCGGTCAATCACCGCATGAATCGAAAAATGAATCGAAAAATGAGGAGTTGTTATTCTGTGCTCTGCTGTCATGAGTCACAACTTGGTGATCTGGATGCTTGAGAGACCAGTGCAAAGAAATGCCTAACCAGCTTCTTCCCCCTATTAGGTGGTGAAAGCAGAGCTTCTAGAGAACATACAAGGACAGATGAGCGAGGTTCTGGACAAGGCCATGCAGGAAGCTGTGCAGTCCTACTCCCAGCGCCTTAAGGGACATGATACATCCAAGCCGGCCCAACAGAGCAGGTGAGAAAGAAAACTACTGAGAAGCATCTCAATATCATATCCATTTCTAGCTTAAGAGATAAGCAGTCTACTACCTTCTTTAATTCCTTGTAATAAAAGAATACTCTTAATGAAACAGATCTAAGTATAACAGATACACAGGAGTCTGCCCATATCTACATCCACACCGCCCTACTGACATGTCCAAATAAGTGACGTCTACAGTGATGTGTTCAGAAGACGGTGCTCGACTATTGTTACTGCCTTATCTGAAAAGATGATTCAAAACTAAATTTGGACATGTAATTTTGAATAACTTCTTGTGTAGGACTTTATAAATAAACTCAAGTCACCTTTCAAGGAGTTTTCATATATTGAACTCTTATTTCTTCTTATTCTTTATATTTTGGAATATATATACGATGTATGGCATTCCAAAACAGTTATACCATGAATGTCTGCCAAGAAGTTTCGCAAAGTCATCTAGCTTTATCAGGGCCGTATTCTCTTTGGTATCTAGATAAACTAAAACAAGTTCTTCAAAGAAAATAGATTTGAAGAAACGATAAACGTAACAACGAAAAAACAGGACATTAGTAGACATTAAGCATTTCTCACAAAATCTTTGCAGATTCTGATCCATATGTTGTGTTCCCAGGACCTCCACTATATTCAACAGCAATTTATATTGTTCACAATTTTAACCTCACATTCTATTTCATTTGTCACTCTAGTCTTTCTCCTAACCATACTGCTGATTAAATGTATATACAGAATCAAGTTTATTTTGTACAAAATACTCTTATACTCATGTCAGTTACGTATAACTGGCGAATTTCAATTGTTTTTTAAACGATAGTGCTTTTTCAGTGAATTTCTAAGGTGTTTTTTTAACGTAAGTTAACATCTCACTACCTTCCAAATGTATGTTTGTGGTAACTGCTGCGGAACAAACAAAACTGCATTATATAGTAATAATTGGAGTTACAGTACTAAAAAAACAAAGTAGTGTGTTTAGTACACTATAAACTCGCTTCTACTCTGAAGGCATATACTCAGCAGCATGTTTAGGAGGGAGATCAGGGTAACAAATAAAGTAGAGATTTGAGGTTATAACTAAGACAAACATGAATTACTATTGAATACAGTGGAGGTCATGGGAATTATCATATGGATTAGAACCTGTCTATTGTTGAAAATCCATATGCAGTATCTTCTATTATAATTTATTTTCAGAACTTTTTAAAAATTTTCTGAATGGCAACAAGAATGAAGCGAGATGTCCTTGCGAAACACTTGTGAGGTTAGTTCTGACAATTTCGACAAGGTATAGGGCCGTGCTTCAAGGGCGAAATGGACGTTGTTTCTACTGAGGAATAGTATCCCATCAGGAGCGCTCTTGCAGTTACTACTCCTAGATAAGAAAGTGCCTCTTTCATACAGTGGAAGATGAAGGCCTGGCCCAAAACTTTCCTTTGCATTCTTTGAAACTAAAAATCATTGGGGCATATTAGCAAGGGCACTATCGCCGCTTTAGCGGCACTTTTTGCCGCTAAAGCGGCGATATTTATATCGCCCTATCAGCAAACTGTCTCTAACAGCAGTTAGCGACAGTTTGCGGGCATTAGCGCCCGTTTATACCGCTTTGCATGTCAGCGATATTTATCGCTAATGACATGCAAAGTGGGCGTTCCCGACGAACAAACCTGGGAAACACTCGCTAACAGGCCTATCGCCTATTAGCAAGGTGGCCATGGCCCCAGATAGCGACGTGAAAAGTCGCGCTAACCGGGTCATCGCTATTTATTTAACACCTGCAATTAGCAGGTGTTAGCCATACTTAACATGGGGTGGATTATGCTGATACGACCACAGGGTCATATCAGCAAGGTGTTCTCCCTTCTCCATGCAACATCGCTGGTTTTTCAGCGATGTTGGCCCATTTCCTCGCTATCGCTGGAATATTCATCGCCATAGCGCTAATCGTTGCTAATACAGCGTTAGCGTGGCGATATATTCCAGCGATAGCCGGCGATAAAAAAAATCACGCTAAGCAGGGTTAGCGATGATTATTGCCTCTTCTTGCTAATATGCCCCCATTGTCTATAGGCGGTTGTCATTTCACACACATTTTCTGTATGTCATAATAAAGTTCTTTTTTGCATTGTAGGAATCAAGAAATAGAAAAACAGAAAGTGTTCATCGAGAGACAATCACTTCTAGAGTGAGTATGAGCTGGAAGAATTTTTTCATATATCATGCGAAGTAAATGGACTTTTTTGACAAAAATATTGGAAACCACATCAGGCGGGGCAGCAGCCAAGAGGCAAAAAGATGGGAAAGTAGAGTGAGTAAGACTGGGTGGAGAGAACGGGAAATATGGAGTAAAGAGATACGAAAAGAGGGCTACAGGGAAAAAGTCTAAAGAAACAACAGCATTAATAAGTCTATAAAATACCAGAAGAGGTGGAGCATAGTTGGAAGACGGTAAGACTGGAAAAGAAAATAATAGTAAATGGAGATGAAGGGAAATTAAAAGGCTGAGAAGGGGCTGGTGGTAGGCAAATTGGAATATTAAAGGCAATTCCTTCTGGACAAATGATGAGACATGAGGTGGACATGTCGAGAGGGTGAGGAAATAGAACAAGCGTTGGCAAAGCCAATATGTTTCGCCTATGTGAGATCCATTGGCTTTATCAATATTTCTTTAGATGTTGCACAGCAGCGCAGGCTGCTGTGCAAAATAGCTTAAAGTAAAATGAAAAGGTACTGCAACACATTGACATAGCGTTTTTTTTAAACTTTACTCCATATTTCAACATGTTAAAAAAAAAACACGTGGTTCGGAGGGGGTCAAGTATCATGGGGGAAGGCATGTGGGGGACAATGGGAGGACGGAAGGGATGGGGGTCAATAGACGGGAGGGTGCGGTCCCTGACCTCATTTCCACTCATACACTACACAAGCATGTGATCATTGAAACCCCTCTCTGAGAAGGACGTTCTTCGCACTCCAGTTTCCTTTTGAAACCTCAGTGGAGACTTCCTTTTCCAGTGCAGAATGTTTTTTATTTGTTTAAAGGTGCGTGGAAAGTGTCTACACTCCAACTTGTGCATCTTCCAAATATGGCCATCCTTAGATTTCTAGAGTAAATGTCAGACAGCCTTTAATTATACTTTTATGTTTGTATGCAGGGTGTGCCTATGTTAAGCACTTGATTCAGATAGCCCAGTGCTTACGTTCGGTCTGCATGTGTGATTTGATCACAGTATCTGGCTGCACTAAGCATGTGGCGTAAAGCATGTGATACTAAATTTCACATAATGCGCAGTTTAGACAGAAGGTGGGGAGGACAATGATAAACATCTACGAGTGAAAAAAACTACAAGGAAGTGCAGAACAGCGAGTGGCCAATGCTCATAGTTTACCCTGCGTCAGTTGCCAGTAGCTCATTCAGGCATTCTGGAACTTGCAGTCTGCCTTCATTTACATTTTGCACAGCAGCACGAGAGCCTGTGCAACTTGGCTTAAAGTAAAAAAACATCAGAATGTCGTTTTCCTTTTTTTTTTAATGTTGCACAGCAGCACACACAGACACCACGGGGAGGGTAACAAACATGTGCCACATTGGAAAAAGGGTAACGCCAAAAATGATGTGGTGGTAAGTGGCGATTGAGTGAATTATTATAAGCAGAGCAATATTCATGCATGGCAACGCTCAAGAATGGAATGGGGGAGTGTTAGTTTAGAACTTTAGTGCTAGAGTTTGTGCTATGTGAGGAGCTGATAAGGTACGAGACAGGAATGGTGGCAAGCGCAGTAGCGCATACTATTTTGTATAGCACAAGGTAGACTGAGAAGGGAACTGGGTCACTCCAAACACCGTATTAGTTCGTATTGTGAGAGAAGATTGTGTGCTACACAATCTCGAGGTCAGGAATATCGACCTGCACATATATCATCTCCACAATATCAGCTGCCAACATATTGTCATGGTAAGCATACATAAGAAAGTATGGGGGATATGTACAAGAATTTGCGAAAAATATCGCTAACGTTAGTTAGCAGCATTTTTTTTATCGCCGCGTACCGGCGCAAACTATCGCCACATTAGCGACGTATTTACAAGACGTCGCTACATGGTGATAGCTTCAGGGATCGGCGGCGAAAACTGCCGCTAACATTAGAGTGATTGCGATAGGAATTCCGGCGTTAGCGGGCGAAAACCAACGAAAGGCCAATTAGCGGCAAAAAAACGCACGTTAGTCAGCCTAACGTGAGTTTTTTTTGCCTCTATTGGAAAAAATAGCCTATCAGTCGACCTCAAATAGGAAAATAGGCAAAAAAAACAAAGAAATGCAGAATGGAGCAGCCAGGGCCAAGTGCAGCACACATCAACAACCCCCTCAAGCCACCCAACATCCAGGATGACCAGGATGAGAGCCTGGATGCCTCGCTGGACCTGCGCCTGGAGCCTGGATGCCGCGCTGGACCTGCGCCTGGAGCCTGGGAGCCTCGCTGGACCTGTGCCTGGAGCCTGGATGCCTCGCTGGACCTGCGCCTGGAGCCTGGATGCCTCGCTGGACCTGCGTCTGGAGCCTGGATGCCTCGCTGGACCTGCGCCTGGAGCCTGGATGCCTCGCTGGACCTGCGTCTGGAGCCTGGATGCCTCGCTGGACCTGCGTCTGGAGGCTGGAGTGTGATGCGGAGGTGCTGTGGAGTCGATGAGCCGTGGCAGTAGACACTGAGGCGCGGTGATCGCCCATACCTGGTGGTGAAGTCTGGCAGGTCGCATGGAGACACGTTGCTGACCTGTGTGAGAAGACCGCCTTGAGCCCCTTGGAGCTGTGAATGGTAGAGACGCTCCTGCGCACCAACGTAGGGAGATCTGGATCGCATACTACGTTCCACAACTACACCGGGGTGCACGGAGGGGATTACCAACGGTGGGCGGCGCCTCTCTGCATCACAGGACGGATGATGTTGCGCTGGCCGGACGCTGTGGAGGCTGAGGACCCTGAGCTTCGCCAAACTTGTGTGGCGGGAGTGCTGCAACTTCACGCCTAAGGGGGCCCTGCTGCATCAACTGTATCGGAAGGTTCACCAGCGGACTTGGCGGCGACTGCTGTACCCAGGCTTGTGAAATCCCACCTGGCTGAGGCTCCTGCTGGCTGAGTCCCAGATTTGGAGAGAGAGCAGCGGATTGCGCCACAGTGTCAATGTCCAGGTAAGGAGAAGGTGGGACGCGTAGCGGAGGAGGCCCGGTGGTCGAGTCGCCCAGGCCTAGCACCTGTAGATGACTCACCCCCAGTGGCGGCTCATCCGCTATGGCGGAAGAGCGTCGCCCCACTACTTTCAAGCAGTGCATGAAGAGGAAAAATCATCACATGATGATGACTTCCTGATGTAATCGTGCTATGCCTCCTTTGCGGGTGGGAGGGTTGTTAGGGCTGCTCCACTCACGGAGCAGGGCAGGGGTGGAGTGGCATGCCCACTCAAGTGCGCAATGACTGTTTGGTCGGCCAGCTCAGGCCGCCCAAAGCAGTCATGTGCACTGTCCCAGCTCGCAATGCAGGCTGCATAACAGCCTGCATGGAGAACATGCCCACCCCTCCAGCCCCTGATGCCTTGTCCCGGCGCCAATGACCAATCCCAACGACGCATTGCAGCGTTGTGATTGGGTTAGGGGAGGGAGCCTGGCTGCCTACTTCCTGTTCCTGGAAGCAGACTCAGGAGAGCAGGAGCAACGAAGACACAGGACCTGGCCTCGAGGTAAGATTTCTCTCATTTAAATATTTACAACACCCGCTCACACACACACCCACGCTCCCACGCCCCATCCAGTGTTCTTTCTGGCGTTTCCCACCTTCCAGCTGTCCAGTCCCCCCCGCAGCCCTTCTCAATGGCGGCCGCTGTGCGGCCATGCGCAGCGGGTGTACCACTGGTGTGCCAAAGATATATATGAAGTTACGACGCATACCATTACATTGCATTCCATTACAATGCATACTAATACTACGCATATTGCAACAGTAGGGAAGGTGTTGGATAGCTTGAGATGTAAAAATTACTATTCCCACTTCAGTGAGTGCAACCCTAAAACTAACCCTTGCACCCCAAAGCAAACACTGGACCCTAAAATTCATCTTTGAGCCCCCAAAACACACCCTTAATATCATATTTGACCCAAATGCACACCCCAATTTTCATAATAGACCCAAATGCACACCCCAATTTTCATAATTGACCCAAATGCACACCCCAATTTTCATAATAGACCCAAATGCACACCCCAATTTTCATAATTGACCCCAAATGCACACCCCAATTTTCAAATTTTACCCCATAATACACCCCAAATTTCATCTCCGACAAACAAAACCCATACTCACCGTAAAACGTAAAAATACCTCATTACTGACCTCACAATGCGTTGTAATGGAGTGCGATGTGAAAGGCACCTGCGTTGTTGGAGTAGCGTTGTAAAGGAATTACGATGCAATGCCTGCGTTGTGATGGACGTCTCCCATGCCAAAGGCAAGCCCGTCTGCGTCCGTCTGCCCCTGGACCACGCTCAGCCCCAAGGACCCTTCCTCTCGGACACTCCACCGCTACGACGCAAGCACCCTCCTTGCCATCAACCCTGGACGCCACATCGCCTGCCAGGACCAACCTCTGCTCTGAGTCGGACATCGCCATTGCCATCACTGACGGCTACTGAATCACCCGCAAGGACCACCCCGACCGTCCAGGCGGAGGCATTGCCATCACCTACAGAAGCACACTCTAACTGACCACGCACTCTAATGACCCAACGGTGACCATGGAACACCTCAACTTCCAGATCCAGACCAACCCCTAGCCCATCCTCTGCGGCACCCTCATCTGCAGGCCATGGAGCCCCATTCTCCGATACCATTGTAGACCTCATTGCACACCAGGCTCTCCCGTCCACCGACGACATCCTTCTCGGTGAACTCAAGTTGCACCTGGACAACCCCAGTGACCAGAACACCACCCCCTCCTGGGGAAGCTCCCCAACATCAGACTCAAGCAGCTAGTCACCGCAGCAAGCCACATAGCAGGACACACGTTCGAGCACGTCTCCTCCGCCAGCGTGAACTTCAACTACAGCCACACCACCGGACTCTCCTGGACAGACCATCATTGTATACATCACGTCTTCACCATGCCCACCATACACCACCGCCATCATCGCCCCCCCTCGCAGCTGGATCAAGGCCACCGAAGAACGTCTCCTCAACTCCCTCAGCACCACCACTCCGCCAACGCTTACAGGCGATGACACCGCAGCGCGCAACCGCCCCCAATGGATCTCCAACTGCCCCGACACCCGGGCATCCCTCAAGAATGGCACTGCATCAGTACCTTACGCCTGCCTGATGGCAGGCATAAGGGTGACGCAGTGCCACAGGGATAGGCTGGCCCCATGCATTGCTGGAGTTGTGTCATGCTTGTGACACAACTACAGCAATGCGTGACTTTAGCGCTGACAGATACGTAAGGATTCCAGACGTATCTGTCATTACTTGCGACATGGAGTGCTTTTCAGTGAATCCAGCGCATCCATGGTGTCGCAAGAATGGCGTAGTGAAAAGTGTTGCAACGCTGTCTTGTCGCAGCGCTGCAATACTTTTCATGAGTGAGGCCCAGGAATGCGCACTATCTTATTGATGGTGCGCATTCCTGCCCTGTAGTTTTGTAACTGGGCAGCGCAGCGACATTGCTTGCATCGCGGTCCAGCAACAAAACCTGCTGAAATGAGGCCCCAAGTGTTATCTCCATTTTTAAGACCAGCTATTTTCTGGTCTTAAAAAACTGCCTCTAACTGCAGTTAGAGGCAGTTTTTTTGGTCTTCCACACTTCAAGAATTCCCTTGTAAATATCGCGAAGTGGGGTTAGCGGGCGTTTTTGCACGGGAACGCCTCCCTTGCATGTCATTATCGCTAACAGAAGTGGCGATCTTTAAAATTGACGTTTTTGCCGGAAAACTGCCGCTAACAGAGGTTAGCGACAGCTTGTACATACGGCAATAAAAATATCGCTGCAAAACCGTCGGAAAAGTGCTGCTAAAGCGGCGTTAACTCCTTGTACATATGCCCCTATTGTTAGAAATGGGATCTCTGGTTGGCTAAGGCTTGCGCCAAAGCCAGGCAGAGACCACCACTCTAGTCAGGGCAAGGGAGTTACACGTCGAAGATAACCCCTGCTCACCCCCTTGGTAGCATGGCACGAGCAGTCAGGCTTATCCCGGAGGCAATGTGTAAAGCGTTTGCGCACGCACACAGCAACAACATACCAGGCACACTACAAAAAGGAACTCCACACAAGGTTATATCAAAAATAGCCTTTGTATTATCATAAAACACATTAGAATAGTACTCACATAATATACATCGTGCCACCTGGAACGGGGTCATATTTGCAAGGGATTATTTACATCGGACAGGGCCAACTGGACCACTGTCAGAACCAGCACAAAGCGAACTTAGTAACTGTAGCACTTATAATAAATATAGCACACATCATAAACGTACAACCAGTAATCACTGGTAACCACTGTACTCAGCATCAGCCTGTAACATAAACCACATTATGCACAGTATCACATTAGGCGCAAAATACCTTATACGCCAACCTCATAAGCCTAAACCCATTAGACCAGAACCTCCTAAGCATAACTCACATTAGGGGCATAACTCACAGTAGAGAATAACTCACAACCTAAACGCATTAGGTAATAATAAAATCACAAGCATAAACACATTATGCAAAACCTCATAATCATGAAAGTACATTAGAGGCCTAAAACAGGGTGCGTAAATCATGGTAAATGCATCACATTTCCTAGCACCACATAAATCACATTAACCTATAACTCATAGGAGAGAAGCTCACTAACACATAAATCACATTAGGGCCTGGCGCCCTATAAACCTCACATTCCCCTTGGGCCAACTGGCCATCTCTAAAGGGGCTCAAATGCCCTATGTCCAAAAGTCCGGGCTGCTGCCTAGCAGCTGAATCCAATTGCGTCATTGCGCAAACCTAAACGGTGCAGCTGGCACTAAGTGCTGCACAGCTGGGAAAGTATGGGGCAGAGGAGTGCATCGCACTCCTAACTTAAAAGACATGTCCCCCAAAGAACTGTGGCCTAAACGTAGCAGCTGCCCACTACTTGCTGGGCAGCTGGGGGTCAAGCGAAGGCCTGGCACCTCGGTGCCGCTTCTGTCCCTCTCAGGGACTCCTGAATCAATTATGCCAAACGGTGCAGTTGCCCACTGGTAAGCGGGGCAACTGTGAATACCTCGGCGAAGGGCCCCGGCACTACGGTGCACTCAGGACCGCCCCTGGGGCTTTTAAACAAACTTGCCCCCTTGCTGGAGCCACAGGCTCTGAACAATCTATGTCCAAGTTGGAGTGGCCCGCTGCCAGACGGGGCCTCTCGGGAAAGCTAAACACAGTGCCTTCACTGGCACCACAGAACACGGGCACTGGCACTACGTGTGCCCTCTGAGCCCCCACCTGGCCGGTATCACCCAGAGCCCCCACTCACCGGTCTATGCTCCGGACTCCTCTCGGGGCTCTGGTTTCCGTGACTCCTTCCGCGGAGTCAGCAGCATGCGGCTTCTCTCCCGGGCGTCTGTTTCACCAGCGCGGCGGGGACAGGCACCGACAATGTGCCTCGGGCCCCCTCCGCCGCAGGACTCTTCCGGTCGTTGCTCCTGTTCACCCAGGCCACAGGGGCGCGGGGTAGGCTCCCGTCCGCCTCCTCTTTGAACACCAGGGCTCCCACCAGGTCACGGGAGCCCCACTCGGAGCAGCAACGCCTCGCCTCACTTCCGGCCCTGCCCACGTCCCAACACAGGGTGCCTGTCTTCCTGTTTGCTCCGGGCCGCGGCGGTGACTTCTTTCGGCCGGGCCGATGCGGGGTGGGCACCCGCTCGGTAAATAAAAACATAAGCGGGGTGGGCACCCGCCGGATCAAAATATAAAGCGGGGCACCCGCACGAAAATAAAAGTAAAATGCGGGGTGGGCACCCGCAAAGCTCCCAAAGAATGCGGGGTGGGCACCCGCCCTTTAAATAAAGAAACAAGCGGGGTGGGCACCCGCAAAGGCCACAATGCGGGGGAATCCCTACGCTGGGGATTCCCTCCAAGAAGCTCGCATCTCCGCGCTGCAAAGCAGAACATAGCCATGCTTCCTCCTCAGCTGCAGGGAGACAGGGTTTTTGTAGAAAATAGAATAAAGCGCTCACAGGGCACACAGGAATGCTGCCAAAGGTCCTGGGGATGAAGAGAAAAGTCCTTTCAGGCATCCAGGGGCAAGGCAGGGCCCAGGGATGCAAGCCCTCCTGGCAGCCCCCCCCTGGGCCCCCAGCAGCAGCACACCCTGGCAGATTCGAGTCCAAAAACAAGAACATTTTTCTGGGGTCACAGCCCCTTCTTTTATACACAAAATCCCCTTTGTGTCACAGCACAGGGCTTGGAGATACCAGTCAGAACTGGTATCAGGGGGATTTGGAGCACTTTGTTTTGGCAAGCTCCTCTCCCCTTTGACAAGACAGGCCAGGGACATCAGACGCACCACAGGAGGTGGAGCCAGCATTGTGGAGGGAAGGCACAGCCCTATTCAGACCCAGGTGACACTCCTCCCCTCACTCTATGTGGAGATCTCTCCATTCAGCCCTGCGCTGACTCACCCTGCCCCTCCTGGAGCCACAAACACCTCCCAGCCCCTGTCACTCACAAGCCAGACATGCAATTCACATCAGGCAGGCAGACACAGAGCACACAGAAATGCCAACTTCTAGAAGTGGCATTTCTCTACCAGTCACCATAAATCTGCGCACACCATTGCGCAGCATTTATTCTCAC
Source organism: Calotriton arnoldi (assembly GCA_963921515.1). Lineage (NCBI taxonomy): Eukaryota > Metazoa > Chordata > Amphibia > Caudata > Salamandridae > Calotriton > Calotriton arnoldi. Next base: position 1,157,756 of record CAWUFW010004989.1, on the reverse strand, counting down.
GAATTCAGACATACTAAACTTGACCACACTGCTCCTCACATAACAGGAATTACCACTGACACACTCATCCTCAATGCATTCCTATGGGAGGGCAGGCCAGTCTCACCACACACGCACACAGCGCGCACGCACTTTACACTGGGCCACAGTGCTAAAGTGCCCAGAGACTTAAAACTACTAACACTAAGTTACATACAAGGCAAAAAGTTTAGGGGTGAACCTGCCAAAAAGGGCCAAGTCCAACACAACCCCCTTCCAGCCAAAACGCAGGGCAGACCAATCACCACAGTGATGGGCTTCCCTGCTTGGGGCGATAGAACACAGACGCGGGCCCGCACTGCAGGGACACCCTCCGGTTCTACGCCACTCTGAACCCATGTGGTTCCCTCTGAAAAAGAACTCTCAGGCCCAACTAGGCTACCCCACTGGTACTCCCTAGTTGTCCACGGCCAGGACCAGGCCCTAGGCTACCCAGACGTCACTGGTCCTTGCCAATCCACAGAGTGGGGGTGCAGTAACCCCTGGCATACAATAGCCATTCTCCACTCTCCCTCTCAGTGTAGTTCCAAACTACCACTGATCCTCCAACCTAGGGTCCGCACCCTCAGGCTGACCAGAGGTCATGGGTGAAGCGTCTCCTCACCCTACCTCTACTTCTGGGGTTCCGCACCCTCCCAGGGGAAGCACCCTCCAGAACACAACTCTCCCACCAGTTCAGGACCTCTCTCCATCAACTGGTCTACCACCTGGGATCCAAATTCACCGGATGCACCGGGGTCAGAGGCAGGTACTCCCTCCCTCTGCACCCCCTTCCAGAGTCCGATACCCTCCCAACTGGAGTGGTATCCCCTAGAAGGCAAACCGGCCAGGACACTGATTACAGCTGCCCTGCTGTCCAGGACAGGCAAACACCTGAACCTGGCTCCCCAACCCAGGGACGGTACCCTTTGGTCAGATGCCCGGCGAACCAGGACTTCATGGGGGAGCACGCATGCCCCCCGAGGGTAACACATTCCTCATGTGTTGTGTGACAGTCTGCCTGGCGCAGATCTCACGACCTCCTGTCCCTCTGACAGTGCGTGCAGATCCCCCAGGACAGAAGTGGCGCCACCATGGCCAATCATTGGCGACTCAGCCCTTCTGGCTGGCCCATGACCCACTGGTTCTTCCACTGGGGACTCTTTCCCCCTCTCACCCCTCACTCAGGACTTCTGCACCCTCCACTTAGTAGCGGTGCTGCCTAGCACCAGGACTGCTGGAGCTCTGGTTACAGATGCTCCACGTCCTCTAGAGACTAGAAGATCCTCCTCAAATGGCCTACAAGTACAGCCTAGGCCCCCGACCTGGCGCTCCCTTAGGGAACCCTCCAGGCCCTGAGACTGGGTTTCGGGCTACCGTGGGACACACCGTCTCACACTCACTCCGTCTCCTCTGAGACCGGACGTGAGCCCCTACACCCTCCCATTCTACTGGGACCTAGCTGGGCTACACTGAACCTCTTCCACCACACAGGACTGGAAGATACCCGAGCCACTCTTATTGGAACCACTTCCAGCTCACCTACCACGGGAGATCCCCCATGCAAGCTCCTTATTTCAGAGAACTCACACCCAATCGTCCAGTGCAACACACCACTCATCCACAGGCGCCCCCGGACTGGTGAGACAGTATCTTACTGCCCCTGAATCTCAACCTGCCCCCTCTTAACCGGGAACCAGGTACCACCGTCTGGGGACCGGGACTTTCTGCACTGGACTTCATATTGCTGCCACCACTGGATCCCACCCTTACTGGGGAATCCAGAAAACTCACACTGCACTTAGGGGATAATCTACCCTCCCGAACTAGTGACTCCATGCCAATTAAGTCCCCACTGTAGGCCAACCCTAAAACCAGCAGACAGCACAGGGGCAGTCCCTCCCTCAGCTGCAGGCCAACCCAAGAACCAGCACAATGGCTCAAGGGCAGTCCCTCCTCCAGCTTTAGGCCAACCCAATAGCAGTCTGCCCAAGGGCAGTCACTCCTCCAGATTCTCTGGTTTCTGTCCTTGGCAGAACACTCAACTCATAGTGCAACAAGAACACACATTTCCAAAGAAATGATACTTAAAACAAACTCAAAAACAATAATCCCTTTCCATGTGACTATCTAAAATGCAGAGTTTTGTAATGCAGCCAGTTGTCGCTGTGGTACTGTGCAAACGCAAGTCCTATCCCCACCGCTGACAACCAATGTTAGAAATGGGATCTCTGGTTGGCTAAGGCTTGCGCCAAAGCCAGGCAGAGACAACCACTCTAGTCAGGGCAAGGGAGTTACACGCCGAAGATAACCCCTGCTCACCCCCTTGGTAGCATGGCACGAGCAGTCAGGCTTATCCCGGAGGCAATGTGTAAAGCGTTTGCGCACGCACACAGCAACAACATACAAGGCACACTACAAAAAGGAACTCCACACAAGGTTATATCAAAAATAGCCTTTGTATTATCATAAAACACATTAGAATAGTACTCACATAATATACATCGTGCCACCTGGCACGGGGTCATATTTACAAGGGATTATTTACATCGGACAGGGCCAACTGGACCACTGTCAGAACCAGCACAAAGTGAACTTAGTAACTGTAGCACTTATAATAAATGTAGCACACATCATAAACGTACAACCAGTAATCACTGGTAACCACTGTACTCAGCATCAGCCTGTAACATAAACCACATTATGCACAGTATCACATTAGGCGCAAAATACCTTATACGCCAGCCTCATAAGCCTAAACCCATTAGACCAGAACCTCCTAAGCATAACTCACATTAGGGGCATAACTCACAGTAGAGAATAACTCACAACCTAAACGCATTAGGTAATAATAAAATCACAAGCATAAACACATTATGCAAAACCTCATAATCATGAAAGTACATTAGAGGCCTAAAACAGGGTGCGTAAATCATGGTAAATGCATCACATTTCCTAGCACCACATAAATCACATTAACCTATAACTCATAGGAGAGAAGCACACTAACACATAAATCACATTAGGGCCTGGCGCCCTATAAACCTCACATTCCCCTTGGGCCAACTGGCCATCTCTAAAGGGGCTCAAATGCCCTATGTCCAAAAGTCCGGGCTGCTGCCTAGCAGCTGAATCCAATTGTGCCATTGCGCAAACCTAAACGGTGCAGCTGGCACTAAGTGCTGCACAGCTGGGAAAGTATGGGGCAGAAGAGTGCATCGCACTCCTAACTTAAAAGACATGTCCCCCAAAGAACTGTGGCCTAAACGTAGCAGCTGCCCACTACTTGCTGGGCAGCTGGGGGTCAAGCGAAGGCCTGGCACCTCGGTGCCGCTTCTGTCCCTCTCAGGGACTCCTGAATCAATTATGCCAAACGGTGCAGTTGCCCACTGGCAAGCGGGGCAACTGTGAATACCTTGCCGAAGGGCCCGGGCACTACGGTGCACTCAGGACCCCCCCTGGGGCTTTTAAACAAACTTGCCCCCTTGCTGGAGCCACAGGCTCTGAACAATCTATGCCCAAGTTGGAGTGGCCCGCTGCCAGACGGGGCCGCTCGGGAAAGCTAAACACGGTGCCTTCACTGGCACCACAGAACACGGGCACTGGCACTACGTGTGCCCTCTGAGCCCCCACCTGGCCAGTATCACCCAGAGCCCCCACTCACCGGTCTATGCTCCGGACTCCTCTCGGGGCTCTGGTTTCTGTGACTCCTTCCCCGGAGTCAGCAGCATGCTGCTTCTCTCCCGGGCGTCCGTTTCACCAGCGCGGTGGGGGCAGGCACCGACAATGTGCCTCGGGCCCCCTCTGCCGCAGGACTCTTCCGGTCATTGCTCCTGTTCACCCAGGCCACAGGGGCCCGGGGTAGGCTCCCGTCCGCCTCCTCTTTGAACACCAGGGCTCCCACCAGGTCACGGGAGCCCCGCTCGGAGCAGCAACGCCTCGCCTCACTTCCGGCCCCACCCACGTCCCAACACAGGGTGCCTGACTTCCTGTTTGCTCCGGGCCGCGGCGGTGACTTCTTTTGGCCGGTCCGATGCGGGGTGGGCACCCGCTCGGTAAATAAAAACATAAGAGGGGTGGGCACCCGCCGGATCAAAATATAAAGCGGGGCACCCGCACGAAAATAAAAGTAAAATGCGGGGTGGGCACCCGCAAAGCTCCCAAAGAATGCGGGGTGGGCACCCGCCCTTTAAATAAAGAAACGAGCGGGGTGGGCACCCGCAAAGGCCACAATGCGGGGGAATCCCTACGCTGGGGATTCCCTCCAAGAAGCTCGCATCTCCGCGCTGCAAAGCAGAACATAGCCATGCTTCCTCCTCAGCTGCAGGGAGACAGGGTTTTTGTAGAAAATAGAATAAAGCGCTCACAGGGCGCAAAGGAATGCTGCCAAAGGTCCTGGGGATGAAGAGAAAAGTCGTTTCAGGCATCCAGGGGCAAGGCAGGGCCCAGGGAGGCAAGCCCTCCTGGCAGCCCCCCCCCCTGGCAGATTTGAGTCCAAAAACAAGAACATTTTTCTGGGGTCACAGCCCCTTCTTTTATACACAAAATCCCCTTTGTGTCACAGCACAGGGCTTGGAGATACCAGTCAGAACTGGTATCAGAGGGATTTGGAGCACTTTGTTTTGGCAAGCTCCTCTCCCCTTTGACAAGACAGGCCAGGGACATCAGACGCACCACAGGAGGTGGAGCCAGCATTGTGGAGGGAAGGCACAGCCCTATTCAGACCCAGGTGACACTCCTCCCCTCACTCTATGTGGAGATCTCTCCATTCAGCCCTGCGCTGACTCACCCTGCCCCTCCTGGAGCCACACACACCTCCCAGCCCTTGTCACTCACAAGCCAGACATGCAATTCACATCAGGCAGGCAGACACAGAGCACACAGAAATGCCAACTTCTAGAAGTGGCATTTCTCTACCAGTCACCATAAATCTGCGCACACCATTGCGCAGCATTTATTCTCACGAATTCAGACATACTAAACTTGACCACACTGCTCCTCACATAACAGGAATTACCACTGACACACTCATCCTCAATGCATTCCTATGGGAGGGCAGGCCAGTCTCACCACACACGCACACAGCGCGCACGCACTTTACACTGGGCCACAGTGCTAAAGTGCCCAGAGACTTAAAACTACTAACACTAAGTTACATACAAGGCAAAAAGTTTAGGGGTGAACCTGCCAAAAAGGGCCAAGTCCAACACCTATGTGTTTATTTCTTTAGTCCATATCCATGACAAAACGTTGGTAGTCAAAACTGTAGAAAGAATATAAGTGTAGGTGGATATTTTAGCTTTGATATGATGGTAGAATACGGGGAGGAGAATGGAGTGGAAGCACTGTATGGAATTATGAACACTCAGACACATTAAGTCGTTGCATGCTCCTCCTGAATATTTCTAGCCCTTGATTACCTAGTGAAAAGCCCAACCATCCTGTATATTAGACCACCTGCCTTACTTTTCTTTGTATAATGCCTGGGCCCCTTCTCATATAGACTTCAACTTACTTTCATGTAGCATTCTGACATAATCCTTATGAAGACCTTCCGATCACCTCTTATGCAAATGTCTGCTTCTTCTTATGTTGATTCTATGCCCCCTTACGTGAAAAAATGGGTCTCCTTGTGCTGAAACTCCCATCCCCATATGTAGATCTCCTGAACCTCGACTATGTAGTACATATTACTGGCCTTATATTGTACTAATCGTATGTAGACAAAATCATCCTGGTTATCAAGACTCCATGACCACCTCTACATGGTTGTCCTAACCAACCTTATTCACATCCCTTATATAAAAAGTAAATTTCACCTTTCTGTAGAGTACAGAATTCCACCTAATGAAACTTCAAGATCATCGCTGACGTGGAATTACTTCATTATATAGGCTACACAACCCACTTTTAAGATCCCATGACTTCCCCTTATATTAATTGCATGCTCCCTCCCTATGTAATATCTCTAAACGTGATGCATTTGTAGTACCTCCAATCTGCTTTTGTAGAGCCTAGGTTCTACACCTCCCATGTGGTCCTTATGTGTTCCTAATGAAACCTCCTCTGTGTACAGTCCACCCATCAAACCTCATCAAAAGGCTGTAGCAATACTTATGTAGTACTTATGTATTATGTAGAATTAAAATCCAAAAGGTGTGATGAAATGCTTGAAAGGAAAGTTCCATTATATCTAATCCTGGTACTCCAGAACATGATTTTTTTTAAAATGTATAAACACTTGAATATTTTGGCCTGTGTATGGGATCCCGCTACATATCTTAAATAGATAACATGTTGATTTGTTTAGAATAATTTTCTTGAGAAATCATGCCATTAAGAGGCAACATATTTTTTCTTTGTCACCGGAAATCCATTTCAGAAGCATAACGTATATTTGACTGATATATACTACTCCAGGCACTACAGGCACAAAAATTCCAAGGCTCAGTGTATGAGATTTCAAATGGATGAACTCTGATGATACCACTTTAAGGATTCCAGAAGCTACATTGTCCCACATTGCATTTTTTGAAGGCCATGCCCCAGTAAGAATGTATTAATGATTAATTTCATCTATGCTTTTGGTTTGATGGAAAAGATGGTGAGCTGCATGTGTACTCAAGGAATCTACCCTTGGCAAGCAACTTTTTCCTTAGATTTTCTTTTATAAGCATAAGGAGTAGAATATAAGAGAACAGAATTCACCTGGTTGCGAAAGCAACCAAAAATAAAATAGTGAAAGGAGAAGGGAACAGTTATGAAAAGAAATTGCACAAAGAGCCTTGACTAACTAGAGCACTGGTTTTGGAGTGAGAATCAATGCAGCAGTGTGTATCAAAGTTATGGATTGGTCCACAGGAAGCTGCTACAAATCTCAGCAATTGAGGCTGGTCTCATAAGGTCTATCAACTGAAGAAAATGCTTTAAGGGACTCCAGAAAATCTTTATTCACGGGAAAGTTGAAAAATGATGTCCAAGAAGGACATTCAAGCATAGGCCATATATAAAACATATGGTAGTTTTGACTCTACTTGACATATCCTTGGGTTAAACACATTGTCATAAATGCCAAATTTAGACATTCCTCTACGTGAACATGTATGATTGCGATGTGGAAGCTTGCCTTGCCTATTTCAGGATATCATTCTGCATGGAGGATTGGAATTAACCAAAAGTAAAAAGAAACCTTGCTGACCTGTCAGTCAAAAGAACATATCCATTGCAGTTGGGCTGCATGAATATGGAAGTTAAGTCTTAACATTTTGTTTCCCTGGTTCAGCAATTTAGTTAAGGTATGGAGTTCTTGAAGCGCCTCAACATTCAGAACGCTTGGTGTACTCACAGTAGATGCCTCCTGACCACCTCTGTCCTTATATGGTGGTAGAGGCTTGTTAAATGGATCAACATGATGTAAAGATCCCAAAGTATTGCCAGACCTTTTTGGCTTCTCTTGAGAGAACTTTGGATCTGATATCTCCTCACTTATTCATATAATACAAGAGTGCATTGTTACAGTACTGTCTGCTTGCACCATAATGAAGTTGAGTGTTAAAAAGTGAAAGTATCAGAAAGAAGCACAAAATACCACTCACTGTTATCTGGTCGCCTTTAAAAGATGGAAAGTCCAGAGACATTTTAAGGCATGGGCAAAGTCGACTCTGGTCCAGGGCCCCCACCTTTCACTGGCCCCCTCACTTAAACTTTGGAAAGGGCCAGACTATCTAGATTTTTAAACTATCCTGTTTGTTTACTTACTTTCTTTTTTAAGACAGCGTGGGCTGTCCGGCCATCCGCCCCTGACTGAGAGAGGAGGGGGATAAAGAAAAATATGTGTTTGATCTGGATATATTCAGCAAGGGCTCTAACGTTTATAAGTGCACATCACTGTGTGCATAAATTATGATTACAGACTAGCTGCAATACATAGTGGGTAGAAGACTTGGTCGGACCACAAGTCTTTCTGCTTTTGTGGTGGGAAGGCCGCGTGCCAATGTGCAGGGCAGAGCAGTATTATTTGCTCTCTACAAAACTGCACAGTTGACATATTGCAGCTGCTTTGCAGGTGTGATTGCAGTTTACTGCCACCTGACTCGAAGTCCTACTTCCCCACAAAGCAGGGACTAACATGCAGTAAACTAAAAGAGCACCACCCATATACACAGGCCCAAACTATGAAACGCCAGTCTACTGGACCACATGCAGCAGGCTTGTTCAGATTGCTACTCTTTCAGCTTCTCTGGTTCTGAGAGAGACTATTTGTTCCAAGGTTGCGCCCAGGTGTAGTTGTTGAGGGCCTGAATGAGCTTAAAATGAATAATAAATTAAGAGTTGTTCCGAGAAGGGGCCCAAAATTATGTTTAGCCACGGGCCCCCAAAATCCTTAAGATGTCCTTGGGAAAGTCAATAGTTCAGGCCAACTGCAATGGAGTGCGGATCAGATACAGGGACCAGGTTAGTCCCGCTGAAGAGTTTTCATCTCAAGTCCAGCACGAAAAGTGCCTTTAATGTTGTCAGGAGACGCAAGGAGGAGGCTGTCGGTGCAAGGAACAGATTGAGCATTGTGGACAGTCATTGCTGTAGCACAAAGAGCCGGTTGGGCATCGTGGACGATAGTTGCTGTAGCATGAAGAGCTGATCGTTGCTGGAGTTTCACATTGGTGATCGTCGCGGGTTGTGTCTATTAGCGCAAAGAGCAGGTCCCACTGAAGCTTCGCATTGGTGAAGTCTCGAGCAATCAATTCTCAGCACAAAGAGGTCACTTCGTATTCGCAAAGAGATCAAATCTTCTGTATCTTCACATTTTCATCAGGAGTTCTCACTGATGCCAGCCAAGGGTCCAGGGCCTGGGAGGCACCTCTTGTGGATCAGGACTCACACTAGCAGAGGCCAGCAGCAGGGCACAGGCATGTCCAGTTGGTGCTGGTCAGCTGGGAAATTGCAGGGAGGTGTCTGGAAGCGTGTTTTGTCCATGTAGCTCACTCAGGTCAGCCAACTGACCCTTGGAGTCACTCTGGGTAGCCTGGGTTCAAGGCAAGCAGGTCCAATCACCCTTTTTCAATCAGCAGGGCATTCCCTGTTCCTCAGACAGCAGGGTAATAGTTTTTCCAAACCTTCCACTGGTCCAGGATTGTTCTGATGAGAGGTTCTGAAAATCCCACTTTTATACCTGGTGCCAGCCTTTATTTGGGGGAATTCCCTAACTTTCCCCCAAAACTGTTTTTCTTCTGTTCTTCCCCTTCCTGGTCCTGGCTCAAAACTGTCTAGGGGAGAAAGGCAAGGGCAGGCCTGGTATAAAGTTTCTTTGTGGTTGCTGTAGTCAGAGCCCTTTGACGTGTAATCAGTGCAGGGTACAGCTCCTCCCCAGCCATCTTGTCAGGAAGACCCACTTCCCTCACACCTAGGCCTTGTTTGTCTCAATGCTTAGAACCAATACTCAACCCACAACAGGAGAGCCATTCACAGTCATGTGTCCCAGGACACAGGCACAAAGGCTCATTTTGGTTTAGGAAGAAAAATGCGAACTTTCCAAAAGTGCCATTTTCAGAATAGTAACCTCAAATATGATTTTACCAATAGGGGTTGTCAAATTACAATTCATTTGAGTATAAAAAGAATATCTCTATCTGGTCCCAATCTGAAATACTCACTTAATAAGTGTAAAAGGGTAACTCAGTGTTAGTTAATTGGAGAGACAGCCTTACACCAGTGAAAAACGACATCAAGACATGTAAAACTTAAATACCCATGCCCTATTTTTTAAATGCTAAGCACCCTGTCCTATGATCCTTTGGGACCTACCTTAGAAGTTACTTATAAGTAATAAAAAGGAAGGTTTAGGCGTAGCAACAGGTTTATTTTGTCTGCTGGAAATGGCAGTTTAAAACTGCACTACAGGCTACAGTAGTCAGCATGTTTTAAAAGGCTACTTCACTGGAGGGCACAAAGAGTGCTATAGCCCCTGAATAGCATTTAATTTACAGGTCCTGGGCACAGGTAATACCATATACTAACAAGTAAATTAAATGTACCAATTAGGTGTAGGCCAATTGTACCGTGTTTGAGGGAGAGAGCTCAAACACTTTACCACTGGTTAGCAGAAAAAAAGTTCACAGAGTCCAAAAAGCCAACAAAAACAGGTACAGTATAGGAAGGAAAGATCTGGGGTGACCCTGCAGAAAGGGCCAGGTCCAACAGGGAGGAAGAACTTTAGAGATAGATGGACTGCTCTCAGCTCCACCATATATATGTCCACCTTGGTGGACCATCTTCTTTGTGCTGTTAGACCACCCCACCAATTTTGAATCACTGACAGAATATCGAGAGTCAGAAAATCGACCTACAGAAATATCGACGCAAAAATATCGAAGTCAAGAATATCGACATCCTATCTACATTATGGTAAGTACAAAAATATCGAAAAAATAATATCAATGTTAAAAATATCGTTAAAAATATCGGGTTTTTTTAAGTTACAAAAATAATGTAAAATAAAGTAAATAATACATATAATTAAAATAAACATAGTTAAAAATATTTTAAAATGTTTAAAAATTATAACTAATATATATAATTTAAAAATAAATTAAACATATACATATAATATATATACTTACTTAATAATATTTTTTAATAATTATTTTAATAACTTATAAATTGTTAAAAATATCTTATAAATTACAAATACATCTCTACACATAAAACAATAATATAAATAAAAATTAAATAAATATATATAACAAATAAAACAATTACAATTATTTTTAATATTTTTAAAATTAATTATATACTACATTTACTAAAATAATACAAAAAATATTAGATAGCGGAGGGAATAAAATTACTATTCCAACTCCAAACAGTGCAACAGTAGGAAAAATGTTGGATAGTGTAGGGGTAAAATTACTATTCCCACTCCAGTGAGTGCAACAGTAGGGAAAGTGTTGGATAGCGTAAGGGTCAAAATTACTATTCCCACTCCAGTAAGTGCAACAGTAGGGAAAGTGTTGGATAGCGTAGGGGTAAAAATTACTATTCCCACTCCAGTGAGTGCAACAGTAGGGAAAGTGTTGGATAGCGTAGGGGTTAAAATTACTGTTCCCACTCCAGTGAGTGCAACAGTAGGGAAAGTGTTGGATAGCGTAGGGGTAAAAATTACTATTCCCACTCCAGTGAGTGCAACAGTAGGGAAAGTGTTGGATAGTGTAGGGGTAAAAATTACTATTCCCACTCCAGTGAGTGCAACAGTAGGGAAAGTGTTGGATAGGGTAAGGGTCATAATTACTATTCCCACTCCAGTAAGTGCAACAGTAGGGAAAGTGTTGGATAGCGTAGGGGTAAAAATTACTATTCCCACTCCACTGAGTGCAACAGTAGGGAATGTGTTGGATAGCGTAGGGGTTAAAATTACTATTCCCACTCCAGTGAGTGCAACAGTAGGGAAAGTGTTGGATAGCGTAGGGGTAAAAATTACTATTCCCATTCCAGTGAGTGCAACAGTAGGGAAAGTGTTGGATAGCGTAGGGGTTAAAATTACTATTCCCACTCCAGTGAGTGCAACAGTAGGGAAAGTATTGGATAGCGTAGGGGTAAAAATTACTATTCCCACTCCAGTGAGTGCAACAGTAGGGAAAGTGTTGGATAGCGTTAGGGTTAAAATTACTATTCCAACTGCAGTGAGTGTAACAGTGGGGAAAATGTAGGATAGCGTAGGGGTTAAATTAACATACTTATTAATTACATTTTTTAAAATAAATAACATATTAATAATTAATTAACAAAAATATTAATAATAAATACCAATAAAATTAAATAAATATTTACTTAAATAACATTAAATTACTTCCCACCCTATTCCCCTATAAACACACAACCCACTACACATAAAAAATAACACAATTAATTAAATTATCAATTAATCAATTAATAAAAATTCATTACCAATTAATAATTAAATAACAATAAATTAATAATCAGTACCAAATAATACAAATTAAAATGTACTTAATTATAATAAATTAATTCCCACCCTATTCCCCTATAAATCCACAACCCGCTACACATAAAAAATAACACATTTAATTAAATTATCAATTAATGAATTAATAAAAAGAAATTACCAATTAATAATTAATTTACAATACATTAATTAACAATAACAATAAATAAAACATAATAATACATTAATTATAATTAATATAATTATAAAATAATCAATTAATAAAAATTTATTAATTAACAATAAATTATTAATCAATAAAACTAAATAAAAAATACTAATTAATTAATTATAATTAAATTACCTCCCACCCTATTCCCCTATATACCCACAACCCGCTCTAATACTAAAACGCAAAATTTACTTTAAAAAAATTACATTTAATACATATATTTAAAAATAATTAAAAACATTACAAAAAATGTTAAACACATACATATAAAATAACTACTAAAATACATAACACTAATATAAATATCGATATTATTAACAACGATTTTTTTGCTAACGATGTTACTTACTTCGATATTACTTACTTCAATATAAAAAAACGATATTACTTACCTTAAGGTCGATATTCTGGTCACCGATATTCTTGACTTCGATATTCTGTCCCTACGATATTTAAAACTCGATATTAGTGTAGGTCGATAATAAAAAATCGATATTATGTCTGCATACCACCAATTTTCCATTGAATAGACTGCCACAATGGAGAGTGTGAAAAGAGGCACCTGGAAATATACACCTTTTAATGTGTTCCACAGAAATGATGGATGAGTTACAGGTGACAGCGATAGCTTTTGTTCTCCCGGACCACTAATCTTTCACACATTCTTTTTTTAATCCTCTTTTTGTTAGTTTTATTCTAGTCATGCTTACATTTATTCATAGAAATTAATTCGTTCATACATGAGCATTATGCATAATAACTTTAGGAACGAGGTTCATAGTGTTAATAAGCAACATTTCAAACTTAAACCAACATGCGAAAACATCTCTTATCGCCTGACAGTAATCAGTTATTCTTTGTATGAATGACCTGCAAGGGTAGTGTCCATCTCCTAATAAAGCACTCTGACGGGGCCCCCATCACCCAGCTTATAACTCAGGTTCGCTATGACATTTTTAGCCATCTTACATTTAATCTTCAGTCTTAGTGGAGGCTGTGATTTGGGCATCGAGTGAGAGTCTAAGTTCTGAGTCATGTTCCTCCACATGTCAGAGAAGGGGGGCCTACTTACTCCACATGCCTCGTTCGTATCAAGGCTTCTTCCTCCACCTAAGCCTATTATTCAACATCTTTTTTCCACATAATATATGTAGGGCCCTGTCTTGTCTTTCAAGTAATGGCGAACTGTTGCTTGGTCAGCACCAGGGCTAGGTCTAGCAATTTATTAACCCCCGTTTTGGGTTGAGGATGTGTTGTGAACTGAGTATCCCACATCAACCACTGCATCACGTGGCATGTATTAAAGAATGAGGGGGCTAACCATGTGGGCGACCTATCAGTAGTAGTGCTGGAGTAAAAATGGGATGCCTGTGTTTTTTTAACATAACTCTTCCAGAACCATAGGGCTATTGACAATAATATATTGAAATGATGGGTTTTAGTAGGTTTCTGCATTAAAAGTGAGATTAGGACCCTTGATTCAGCTCTGTCCCCAATTCACCTAACTCCCCAGTATTCCCCCTATCTAACCAACTCGCTATCCATTGCATCTGTGCTGCCTGATTGGATAACTCACAAGTGGGAACACTCAAGCCTCCCTCCAAAATTGTATTTTTAAGCATATTTAGCACAACCCTTTGTCTATTACCATCCCAAATCAGTTCTCTGACCAGCAAATCTAGTTGTCTAAGCTATTTATCTGGTATCCAGAACAGTAGGTTAACAAAGAAGTATAAAAGTCTTGGCAACATCACCATCTTTGTGAAGGCAACCTTCTCCATGACAGGTAGCCAAAATTTCACAAAGCTCCTCAATGCCCTCACCGCTGCTCCCAAATTTCCCTCCCTAAGATCTAATGGCCAGTGGTAGATAGTCACCCTCAAGTATAAATCGTCTGCATATAGGGATATGGCATGTATGCCGTCCAGTAGCGGAATGCCTCTGTCATACTCCCCCCATCCGAGCTACCACAGCAAGGGGTTCAACTACTATGGCAAAAAGGAGCAAGGAAAGAGAGCAGCCCCGTCTGGTGCCATGAACTATTTGGTACTGTCGAGATATGTGGCTGCCTGTCTCGAGCTACAGGATTAGATAATAGCACTTAAATCCAGCATAGCCATCCCACCCCATGGCCCATATGACCCGTAGTAGTACCAAGAAATTGCCATCTTATCATATCAAACGCTTTTTCAAGGTCTATGGAGGCCAACATCGCTCCTAGGTATCGCTCAGTATCTATCTCATCCAGTTCTCTATACAGTCTCCAGAGGTTATAGGATATGTTATGTGTGGGAATTAACCCATTTTAGTCCCTATTGATCAGATCTAGTAAGTCTTGCCACAGTCTATCACTAGAACCTTGCTAAGTAATTTAAAGTTGAGATTTAACATGGAGAGTGGTCTGTAGGAGGTTGCTGTGTTTCTGGATCTACCAGGTTTGGGGAATGGTACCACCGGGGCCTTTTTGGAAGCTAGGTCTTTGATGACCCCTCTTATGGCATTTTCTGTGAGAGGGCCTTCAAACTTTTCTCTACTCTCTCTATCTAGTGATCTCAGTGTGGCTCTATAAAAAAAAGCATCCAATTCCTAAATATATATATATATATATATTTTATATGGAGCCACTTCATTCCACCCATATAGCGCACTCATAGTACTCTAGGAAAGTGTTGTTAATTTGGCTTTAGCGAGTGTACCACTATGCCATCTGTAGTCTGATTATGTGTAATCGGGCACTCTCTGACCTCATGGTGTACTAACCAGACTATTCATTTTTTTGGTTTACCTTCGCCCGACATACCATAGCAGGATATTCTCTATAATTATAGCAACACAGTTTCTTAATTATTTGTGTGTACCATTCCCTACTTTCTGCTGATTTCACCCTGGAAGCTGGGCATCCAGTTGCCTCGGGTTCCAGTTCATGAATCAATCTATCTAGAACTACCAATTTGGCATCTCAACCTTTCTTAACTCCAATCATTTTACCCAAACAATGACCCTCACCGCAACCTTCAATGCCTCCCATTCTATTATGACATTGGATGCTGTGCTCTGGTATATGTCAAAATAGTCCGGTATCGCTTTTCCCTATGACGCCCTGAAAGAGGCAAAGGTCAAAGTCCTGGGGTGAAGTCTCCAAGTGAGTACCGGTTGTGAAGGTATCCCAATTTGTAGAGTCACCACGAGGGTGGTGTGGGGCATGACGGCCCGTCACCGTTCCGGTGAGTGAACGAGTGTCCTGAGCTCGGAGCGTCCCGCCGGATCTCTCGCAACTGTGGGGCCCAACTCGACGAGGTACGGTGGCTCTCATTGATTTCCTGGGGTCGGGGGTTGCTTCCCCCCCTGCCTCTTTGTGCCCTGATTCCCGGTTCTACGAGGAGTCTGGGGCGTGGAGGCTACCGACTCTACGAGACACTGCAGAACGAGTCGTGACGGCTTTGGCCTGCCTGCAGGTGCTGCCGGCTCTTCTGGATTCTGCGTAGGGTGATTTGTGGCTGCCAAGCGAGCCTGGCCTGTTTGGGGACCTTTTTTTGGGCTGTTGTTGCACTTGCTTGGGCGCCCATTTTGTTTTTGGCCTGTTGGTGTTGTTGTTTAACTGACTTGTCGTCCCCCTACCTTCGGATCTGAATATGGCGCCCCCTTCCCTGGGCTTGATTCTCTGCAGGGCATGGATATAGAAAGGGGCCTGCCCCTCTCCCAACCTATGGCGGTCTTCTTGGAATGGGCACTCACTACCTATATTCCCACATTCACTTATGGTGGCCATCTTTGGGTGGGTCACTCAATCGTCATATATTCCCACACCTGGCCCTGCTATATGTGCCCCAATACCACACATTGTGCGGTGGTTATCCCATCTCATATGATGGTTCTCAAACTGCCTGCCTTGCTTGCTTCCCAGATAAAGTGGTAATTCCATTCTAGAGACTGCCTCTATTCATCATGGTCCAACCCCTGGTCTCTTAGCCCTAGATGATCTGGCCCTTCTGAAACTAGTCGACCCTAAGGAACCCGAGGGGCGTTGCTAGCAATTAGAGATTCCCATGCCCGTGTCGCTTGGTATTCTTACGCCTCCGATGGTGGGGGCCGAACTCTGCCCAGCCGCCTGCTTACCCACACCTGTGCGCTGAGAGGACGTTTGCCAATATGGAGCCTAAACTTCCGATCCTCTTCCTGCCCAACCTGGAACCGACTTGTCACAACGCTTTCCGAATCAGATACCCCCCGAACTTATCTAAAAATGCGGCAAAAAACTTCAAACATAGACTACTTAAATCACATCCGGAAACCCTACGTCTCTATCAGAAAGGGTGCTACCATAAATGACCTCATCTTCTACACTAAACGTCATGCTCAATGGCGGAAGGCCATTCACTCTCTGCTCAAGATCTCCACTTCACTGAAAACGCCACATGGTCTTAGATTGAAAGTGTCGCCCTCCGCGGATTACAGAGCTGAAGCCACCATCTCCCTCTACAAAAATGGAACCATTCTTATACAAGCCTCTGACCGCAATCTAATGTTATTTGACACATTTTTCCCCACCATCTTGAATACAGTGGCTAGCGTCAATCCCGCCCACAGCGAAAGGGCGGGTCCCCCAGCGGTCCCCCAGCACTCGCAGACTCTATCCCCTACCTCGACACCACCACCCGCTGATCCCACATCTGCCTTGATGGACCCCCCTCTTCCTACCCTAACTCCTAATAACAACTCCCTCGCAATGCCCGCATTGAACGAGTTGTGCCAGTACAGTCATCTCGCGAACCCTCCCGCTCCCCCCCTTATGGTTAGCTAGCCCTAACCCCCCTAGCCCCATTGCGTACAACACCGCCCTGATTCTCCCCAAGTCGCCTTCCTCCAGCCCAATTCACACTCCCATCAGGCTCCCACCGGCCTCCAGTGGTCTCTATCCATCATTCCCCTCCTCCCCTATCCTCCCCATCCTCCAGAGCTTGCAGCGCCACTTCCCAGAATCCCTCCCCTTGGGGCACATTCAGTCGCCTACTGCCCTACCTTCCCCCGACCTCACTAGTTCCTCCCCTTCCATACCCATTCCGAGCGTGCAGCTCCACTGCCCAGAATCTTTTCCCGCTGGGCTCATCCAGTTGCCTACCGCCCTTCTTTCCCCTGACCTCACTAGCTCCTCCCCTAGCTTATCCATTCAGAGCGGGCAGCTCCAGTGTCCAGAATCTCTTCCCGCTGGACACATGCAGTCTCCACCCGCCCTACTCTCCCCCGACTTCTCTAGCTCTCTCTTGCTTCAGGATCCCGGGGACTGTGCCTCCCAATCCCATCCACACACCTCACTGGAAGGCCGCCTGAGCGAGATAGCACTCTGTGGACCTCTGTCTTAAGTTGTTGTAGGCAGTCTACTACACATCACTAAGGCCTTGTCTGCAAACTCCATTCCAAGCTGCACCACCACGAAAAATCACCATCTCCGCTCGCTCCCTGATCGCGGGCGTTCTTGGCTCCCTCCCCCCCTTGACGCACGGAGGTCACCGTCTCATGTCTCCCACATACCTCATAGGTGGGCCTCCGCTCCGCTCCCTAATGACCCTGCGAGCCCCTCCAGATGCAGAGCCTCCCTGTCCGATACAGATATTCATTCTCTCCTACATTCTTATGTTCCAGCTCACCCACCCTCCATAGCAAACTTGCAACAAATTGAATCCAACCCCACGGATCCCTTCAGGGAACCTAGGCTTAACACCAGAACCTTAAATGAGAACAACCTCACGCGAGTCACCACCACGCTTCCCGCTCCAACAGACGCCATCATTAGTCTCAAATGCGTGCTCCTAAGTTGTAGATCGGCAGCTAAACACGCTGCAGACATTGCCGACCTCACCCTGGCGCAGGATCTTGACCTTGTAATGCTGACGGAAACCTGGCTTAATGACTCAGCTACCCCCTTACTGGACCTCTTAATACCTCCCAACTATGATATCATTTGGTTGGACAGATCATTAGGGCAAGGTGGAGGCATTGCATGTTTACATCGGAGCAATCTTACAGTGACGGTACTACAGACTGACCTTCTGCCGTCCTGTGAATACCTATGCATTGAAGTGACTGGGGGCAACAATCACTCCTGCAAACTGCACACGTTTTAACAACCCATCTCGCGACAACCTTCCCTTCACAGAACAGATCATGGACATTATTTCAGCCAATGTAGACTTGCACGGCTCCCAAATCTTCCTGGGAGATTTCAACCTCCATTGGAATGATGTAAACGATGTGGTGGTCAATAGCCTTAAATCCTTCCTTCTTGACCTCAACCTAATCCAAATCTGTGACAGCCCCACGCATATCAAAGGAGCTACCTTAGATCTCGTCATTGGTAAGCCCAACTCCATCCTCCTGGATTCTATCCTCCCGTGTGATTGGACAGATCACTATTGCATCACCTTCCGTATCCTGGATTTGGTAAGAACAAGTAAAGCCCAGCCCAAGAACCCAAAACAGTTGAAAAGATGCCTACGGAACATCAACCCGCATGATCTGACTGCTCTCTGTGATAACATCCTGCCCCCACCACCGAACATGTCGGATGTCCACGACCTTACGGCCCATTATAATCACGCAATGCTGAATGTACTAGACTTGGTCGCTCCTCTACAGCTCAAAAGAATCTCCTCTAAACTCTCCAAACCATGGTTTACCGATAGTCTTAATTCAGAAAGAAGAAACCTAAGACTTGCTGAAAGGCTGTGGCGGTCCAATCCATCCCTTGAGCATCTCTACCGCCTAAGATCCCTGAGAAGCACCTATAATAAACGCATCAGATGCTCGAAGGCCACCTTTTTCAGAACTCAGTTAGACCAAGCAAAAAGCTGTCCAAAAAAACTGTTTGAACTCATCAAGTCCCAAGCCAATAGTCATCCGAACTCCGCATCACTGGGTCAAGGGACATTGCCCAACTGCGAAGAATTCGCAAATTTCTTCACAGATAAGACCAGTAAGATTGAAACTGAACTACGATCGGCCTGTAACGACCTGCCGATCAGTCCACTAACCCCCCTATGCCCACCTGGTAGGGATTTCATGGTCCCGGCGCAACCACACCTCCCCAAAAACAATGCCTCCTGGAGTCTCTTCCAAACCTTGGATGAATGCGCTATACGCAAAACGCTGTCGACTCTGAAACCTTCCAACCACTACAATGACCCGTTGCCATCGAACCTTTTCCCGGAAGTTAGATCCTCCCTACTAACATTGTGGACTACCATAGTCAATGCATCACTGCGGCAAGGTGCTAGTCCAGATTGCCTAAAAATGGGTCAAGTCACTCCGATTTTAAAGAAACCTACTGCGGATCCCTCGGACCTTCATAACTTCCGCCCAATCTCCAACATCCCCACCTTAGCAAAGCTCCTGGAGAAATGTGTGCTTGCCCAACTCTGCCACCATAATGACCATTTCCAACTCCTGGACCTATGCCAATCTGGTTTCCGCTCGGGCCATAGCACAGAGTCGGCCCTAACGCACATTGTCGATGACGCGTTAAGAATGCTGGACCACAATGAGTCGTGCCTACTGATCCTTCTTGACCTTTCGTCAGCATTTGACACTGTCAAACATGATACTCTAATTGACCTCCTGGAACACAGGATGGGGTTGTCTGGGCCTGTGCTTAATTGGTTCTCTTCGTTCCTCCTGAATAGATCCCAACGCTTCAAGGTGAAAGAATCCCTGTCCCATCCTGCACCGGTTTCGCTGGGGTTCCCTAAGGTTCAGCACTCTCTCCCACGCTCTTTAACTTGTTCATGGAGCCTCTAACAGAAATGTTGAAATCATCAAGCATTCACTATCACATGTATGCGGACGATACTCAATTATACCTGAAGATCGCCTACCCTGAGGACATTCAGTCCCTCAACTCAGTCCTACTGGAAACACAAAGCTGGCTGACACGTAACCACCTGAAACTAAATGCTCTAAAAACAGAATTCCTCCTCATCTCACCCCATAAGAAATCACCGGTCATTGAACAATGGTTGAATCAGCTTACGGCTCTTAACTGCAGACCTCACCTCGTGGACTCGGCATCCTCGCTTGGTATTATACTAGACAAGAGTCTGAACATGCAAAAACACATCAGTTCCCTCACCAAAGGAGCGAACTTCCAACTCAGCATCCTTAGGAAGCTCAAACCCTATCTCCCTGTTCATGACCTAAAGGTTGCAGTGCAAGCATTGGTGATCGCAAAGCTGGACTATGGAAGTGCTACGCTGTGTGGCCTGCCCAGAGTGAAAACGACTCCCCTTAGGGTGACCTTCAATGCTGCGGCCAGGCTCGTAACGGGTACAAAAAAATTCAACCACATCTCTCCGGACCTGCTAGTTCTGAAATGGCTCCCTTATGAAGCTCGGATACAGCTGAAAATCGCATGCATGACACACAAAGCCATCCACCTCAAGACCCCGATGTACCTCGCTCAGAAACTGGAGCTCTCATGTGGTTCAAGAGCCTCCAAAAGTGCCAGCACCCTCTTACTCAAGCCACAAAAATTCAAGAAAAAAAAGACCTATAATCGAACATTTTCAGGTATGGCGCCAAGGATCTGGAACTCTCTTCCCCCCGAAGTCAGGGTGATCCCTTCCTCTGTCCTCTTCAAATCCGAAGTTAAAGAGCTCTTGATAAAGAAATATCTGCCTCAGTCTGCCTTCCCCACTTGACTCCCGGGCCATTCCACGCTGTTTTTGTCGTAGATGCTAGGCTCTTGAGATTGTTGGACATTCTAAGTCTATGTACTTGTCGATATGTCGATTATTTGTGTTTGCATGTACTCGTCCTACTGCACAATCTGTAAAGCGCTCTGATACCCTCGGTGGTCATGTTCGCGCTATATAAAACTTTCTAAATAAATAAATGTGGTCTAACAAAGTCCTGCCCATGTACTCCAAACTCAGCAAATGTTGACATAATTGTACAGAACATAGGGGCATATTTACAATGTCCTTGCGGCACTTTTACGCCGCCAGAGTGTCACTTTTGTGACACTCTGGAGGCACAGTGGGCCAGCCCATATTTACAAAGCCACCCTGCGTGGCTTTTCCTGGCCTTGTAAATATGGATCAAGGCAATGCCTTACTCTGGGTGGAAGGGCGTTCAATGGGTGTTGCTGTGGGTGTTCCCACGCAACACCCATGGTTTTTGACAGTGCCCCAGACTAACAACTTGCAAAAAGACCCAACTACAACATAGCATAAATCTGGGGCTGCGCCAAAACTAATGCCTTCCCAAAGCAGGCATAACGAGGAGAAATGTTTACATTTCTCCTTGTTCTTTCCTCTTGCCACGTGTGCTGCATTCTGTAGCACACATAGAACGAGAAAAAACACCCCCTTTGACTGTTTTTGTGCAGGAAGGTGTCCCTTCCTGCACAAACCAAATCATGGTAACAACACAAACAACCTTGCACCATGCAAGGGTGCCTGCATTGGTGCACGGCTACAGTTTGTGTGCCGGCGCTGGCAGAAAGGACAGGAATGCACCATATCTTGTAGATACAGTGCATTCCTGTCCATTTCTTTTGAAGTAGGGCAGCACAGCTAAAAGGCTTGCGGCGCTGCCCTATGCCAAAATATTGCACATATGCCCCATAGTATTTCATCTAATCGCACATGGATACCATATAGGCTAGAGTAGAATGAATAGTCTTGGCCACTTCATTGATGGAACCTCCAAATATTGGTCAGACCTCAGTCTTCCATCCAATTAGCAAAACCTTTGGCCATTTTAAAGCATTATGTAACTCACAGCAGTGTTGTGGAGCAATTTAGGTCTTTGTCACTGACACAGTTACAGTCATCACAGAGGACCACTTGGTTATCAGCCATCTGGCTTAAATACCATGACAGCAAATTTAGGAAAGCCAGCTGGTCCTGGTTCGGTGCATATACACCGCCTAGTAAAATCTTGTGGCCATTGTAGGAAATTGGGTTACTGGTTGAGGGGGTGAAACCCTACTCAAGCAGCAACCACAATTTCTGTCAGGGTGAAGCCACAGTCAAACCCAAATTAACCTGCGCTTAACCCTCTGGTGGCTTGGCACAAAGCAGTCAAGCTTAACTTAGCGGCAATATGTAAAGTATTTATTCTAGCACTTCAAACAGTAACAAAGAGAAAACACAACACAAGAAAAATCCCACACCAATTTGAAAAACATAGTATAATATAATAAATTATTTGAGTCCAAAACAACAAAAATCCAATCAGTATAACTGGAGATATGACATTTTAAAGATTTTTAGTAGTGCTTAGAAGCACAAAGCGCCTGTGGTTATCGGGTCATGCCAGGCCGGGACAAAGTCAAAATCAAACGTTTCGGCTGACCGCGATGGAGTGCAGGCCGGAGACAGGGACCACGTTTGGCCCGCTGAACAAAGTACCTTAAATCCTGGTTGTGGAGCATTGCGAGGTCCTGTGTTGAGGATGCATTGCACAGCGGTGGTTCCGAAGAAGCTGCGGGCTGCGAAGCGAGGTCCTGAATTGGACATGCGTTGCACAGTTCAGATGAAGCAATTGATAGGGCTTGCGATGCAAGGGCCTGCATTGTCATCGAGGAGGCCATCGAGGGAGGCTTGCAATGCGAAGGCTTGTGCTGGGGATGCGTTGCGCAGCAGCAGTTCCAAGGAGCTGTGATGTGAGATGTCGCACAGTGGTGGTTCTGATGTGTGGCAGCAAGGAGATGCATTACACTGCATTGGTTCTGCCCAAGAGACCACAGCTGGGCTGGCAGAGCACCTTCAGACCTAATTTTAAGGGTCCAGGACTGGTGTGGCACCACTTGAGGGGGCAAGACTCACAGCAGAGAGGGTCCAGGAGAGGGTTCAACGTGGTTGGAGCCTTTCCTGTCCCTGAAGCTCTGATTAGCAGGCCAGCCAACTAGCCCTTGGAGTCACTCTGGTGGTTCTAGATTCAAATGCAGGTCCGGTCCTTTTCACTGAGGCAGCAGGGCAGCAGAGTAGCAGTCCTTCTTGCAGAAGAGCAGCACAGCAGCCCTTCTGAGTTTTCCACAGGTCCAGAGGTGTACTGAAGAGTTGGGTCTCAGGGTCCAATATTTATACTTGGTGACAGCTTTGAAGTAAAAGAAGGTTCTGGAGGTTTCCACCCCCAAAGTTGTTTGGAATTTCCATATCTCCCTGCCTTGACCCCAGCTTGTCTGGGGACACAAAAGACTGATGTGAAACCCTTTGTGAGAGTGCTGAGGCACAGTCTTTGGGATGTGCAGTTGTGGAAGGTGTCAGCTCCTCCTCCCTATCAAGTCAGACTTGGCCCACCCTGCCCATACCTATTCCCCCTTTGTCTAACTGTGTGGGAGCAATGCCTAAAGACCAAATTTCAGCTATACCTAGTCATGTGGCCCAGGAAAAAGGCTGCAGGCACCAAATGGTTGGGACAAGAAAATGCCAACTTTCTAAAAGTGGCATGTTCAGAATTGTGACTTAAAATCCGATGTTACCATTATAGAGGGTTTTACATTAGAATTCTTTGGACACCAACCTCAACATCCTACGTTCACCCAATTGAAAGTTATCTCTTATTAAATGTAAGAAGGTAACCCAATGTTATCCTATGGGAGAGGTAGGCCTTGCAGTAGTAAAAAACTAATTTAAGAGATTTTCAGTATCAGGGCATGTAGACGTTTGAAGTACATGTCCAACTTTTAAATACACTGCACCCTGCCTTATGGGCTGTTTAGGGCCTACCCTCGTGGTGATTTATATCTACTAAAAAATAAGGTTTAGAGTCCTAAGGCCAAATAAAATGAAATCAGCAAAAATGGAGGAGAAAGCAAAAAGTTTGGGAGGAGGCCCCCCTAAGGCTGTCAGGTTTAACAACCATCTGGCCTGCTCTCTACCAAAACATAGCTCCCGTCCCTATGCACTTCAGTGTATGTGGCAGAGAAAGAGAACCGGACCTAATCCAGACAAGGGCCCCTCTTGCAAATGAGAAATACCCTGTCGCAAATATCTGTCTCTTCCCTCTTCTCTGCAGTCCAGTGACCTCTACTGTGGTTACGTGAGTCCCCTGTAGGAATGCAATGTGTGTTCTTGAGGAATATTTAAGAGGTGGAATTTGTTGTAGTCAGGAACCAAGCTGTTAAATTGAGAAACTCCAGTGTTGAATGGACAGTTTGTCCCTTGTTCATTGTTAAATTTCCTGTTACTGGCCTTAGGGAAATATTATGTTATTCTTGCCTTGGCCATGCTGAATCCACATGGATTATTCACCATGGCTCTCTCTTTATCTTGTTTAAAAGCCTAAATATCAATGGAAAGGGAGTGAATGCATAAGCAGATTTCCCTGACCATGCTATCTGAAATGTGTACCCCAATTGCCGTTTTTGGGAATCTGCTGGCATAGAATCAACATTTGTGGTTGAGGGCTGTGGCAAGTAAGTACAGGTTTGGAGTTTCCCATTTTTGAAAGGTCCTCAATAGTTAGTGCTGGTGCAGTTTCAACTCGTGTTACTCCCTTGACATTCTGCTGAGAGAGTCTGCCCGCTGGTTGTTTGTACCATGAACATGTTCCATCTTCAAGGTAATTTGTTGTTGTAGAATCTATTATCAGTTCTTTTGAGATTTCCTGGACAGAAGGTGTGATCTTGTTCCTCTCTGCTTGTTCAGGTAGAACATCATACTTGCATTGTACGTACTAGCACCACTGAGTTCCTTTTTCTTGGGAGAAAAGACTGAAGACCTAGAGCCACAGCTCTGAGCTCTAGAGGACTGATGTGCATCTTTGTTTCCTGAAACACCCATTTGCTGCTGACTTTGAGGTCTTGTAAATGTGCACACCACCCTTCCAGGGACGCATCTGTGGTCATCACAAACTGAAGATGGTGGTAAATGAATGTCAGGCTTGGTGAAACATTGACTGTCTGTATTCACCTGAATATGGCCAATCTTATTTCAGTAGTGATCTTGATGATTTTTTATAAAGTTCCTTATGTCTGAACCCGCTGTGTTTCCAACTCCTCTTTTAATGGTCTCATTTGAAGGGGACCGGTATTAAAGGAATGCAGGAGGACATCATCTTCAACAACGATTTCTATAACAGAAATAGACTTTCTTTTGAAAGGGAAGATGCTAAATTCATTAGTTGCTATATCGATTCTGTTGTAGGAAAGGCCTTGCATGAGTCTGTGTTCAGGATTGCTCCCAGAAATGTTATCTCTATGTAAGGTTGAAGGCATATTTTCCCTTGCTCAATTTTAGGCCCAGATCTTCAAGGCTGAATACAGGCTCTTGTAGATTGTTTCGCTGAATGGAACGATGTACCTATGATGAGCCAGTCATCTAGAAATGGAAAAATCTGGTGACCCCTCCTTCTAAAGTATGCTGCTATTCACTCGAATATCTTCTCAGAAATAACGGTAATACAAGAACCTTACTTGTTTATATATCAAACATAGGGGCATATTAGCAAGGGCGTTATCGCCGCTTTAGCGGCACTTTTTGCCGCTAAAGCGGCGATATTTTTATCGCCCTATCAGCAAGCTGTCGCTAACAGCTGTTAGCGACAGCTTCCTGGAGTTAGCGACCGTTTTGGGTGGCGCTTTGCATGTCAGCGATATTTATCGCTAATGACATGCAAAGTAGGCGTTCCCGACCAAACAACCACAAAAACGGCCGCTAACAGCCCTAACCCCTATTACCAATGAGGCCCCGGACCCGGTTAGCGATGACAAAAGTCGCGCTAACCGTGGTCATCGCAGGAATTTTAACACCTGCAAACAACACGACTTGTGCATACCTAACATGGATGGTGGATTATGGTGATACGACCACAGGGTCGTATCAGCAAGGTGTTCTCCCTTCTCCATGCAACATCGCTGGTTTTTCAGCGATGTTGGCCCATTTCCCCCGCTATCGCTGGAATATTCATCGCCATAGCGCTAATCGTTGCTAATACAGCGTTAGCGTGGCGATATATTCCAGCGATAGCCGGCGATAAAAAAAATCACGCTAAGCAGGGTTAGCGATGATTATCGCCTCTTCTTGCTAATATGCCCCATAATCCCATCAACAACAGTATCAACAATGGGATCTTGGAATTGCTTGTCATCCATCACCATCTCTCGTACATCGGTAGGTACAGTCCAATCCATAATTCCAACATTCCATCTATGTTATTGTCAATCTACTCATTGACCACGTTGACTTTAGTCATTTTCTCCAGCTGCATGATACACACTGGTGAAATTCACCAACAATACTACACACTTTATTGAGTTTAGGGCAGAAGTCAGAATTGCCCATGGTCTGAGAGCACGGTCGGACTGGATAAAAAATAGACCCAGGCATCAAAATAAAAGTACCCCCCCACCCTATTAGCGAAGCATCCAGCTAAAAAAGGGAAAATATCAGACAAATCAATAATAAAAAACAGCCCATCTGGCCATAAAACCTACCCACAACTGCGAAAAAAAACAGCCCACACATTGATCTGTTACAGCAGCCCATCGGGCACTGCCTTATAGCCCTATAGGCCAGTCTGACCCTGTCAAGAGACCTCCAGTTGGTACACTTATCACTTAAACCAATAACCATGCTTGTTTATAAAGCATTTTCTAGTTTACCTCTGCCCCACTCTTTTCAGTGCGCACAAAACAAACGTCATTCCCACTTTTGTTCAACACCTTGGCTGCTACCACTGAGGGGTTAATGCTGTTGGCTACTTTAACAGCCTTGTGGAGAGAAGCATCTTGCAGGTTAAAAGCTTTTGTTGAAAATGTTTATTAAGGCGCTTTAGCACCAAATGATTACATATCAAAATCATAATATGCAGCCAGTGCCCTTAGTGCTGCAACATACATTTCTACCATCCGTCTTGCTAGTTGTTCTTTAGAAAATAATTGATACCTCTAACAACTGGACTCTTCTTGAACAGTAAAATGTTTCTCCAGTCTTTTGACTGCATCTTTGTACTTGTACTCCTCCCTTTCCACATCGGTAAAGGTTCAAATCTAAATCCAAAATGTTGGTGAGGCTAACTTTTTCGGCTCTGTGCCCTGAACCTGAATCAAGTGGCCGGAAAGAGCACTGACCAACAGACACAGCCCTATCTGATGACAGACAGTAGTCTGGACCGCCAGATGCTGTAAACTAACTTTATCGATAAGGCAGGGTCCTAGAGCAATGAGAGCATATCTTAGGACCTAGCAACCAGAGTCCCTGGAATGAAGCAACAGAGATCCGTGGGGAAGCAATCCAGGGTACGCTCCATAAACGAGAGAGACCAAAGACCACAGATGCACCAAAGAGGAGAGGCCATTGCGACATCCTCTGAGAACAACTGCAGGTGGAAGTAGCTTGGAGAAGCGAGACAGCAGGCACCACAGCCTGCCAAGATGGTGCCAATCAGGGACGTAGGGGCAGGCCAAAGGTGAGGAGGGAGGAGGTGCCCAACAAGCTTGATCCATCTCAGGAAGAGAGAGAGGGCTGTGACTGGAGCCTGCACTCTGAAAGTCTGAGACAACTAGGGTTAGGACACAGCTTTGGCACACATGTCCAAACTTGGGGTGTCAAGTATAACAGACCTGTGGAAAGAAAAATGATTAATTACTTCCTTAGTTCATAGGTGAAGAGAAGACAGAGAGAAAGAACAGACCCCCCTCGCCCCCTTCATCAGAGGCACAGCCTCATGTTTGGGAGCTTATTATATATTCCAATACCATAAACTCTTCAAGGGAGTTATAGAAACTTACTTCTCACTCCACATGTGGAGCACCTCTCTCCCAAAGTAGAAATGGATATAACAAATGCGAAGAAGACTAAAGACAGGCTAAAGGTCTATCTAGCAGATCTGAAGTGAATCTTGAGAAATCAGTAATAGACAGTCTGCCTAAGTTGAGGGCAGAAATTGAAATTGCATTTAAATACCATTTACTACCCCTGACGAGGCAATGAAGCAACTTACGGCGAGTAGCACGCTACCCGGGAGCCCATAGTTAGTGGTCTAACGCCAACATCGCAGCCAGAGAACTCCACACCTGGATCTCCAAATGCACAGACGAGCTCGCCCCGCTACGTAACCCCGACAAACAACGCCCCAGGAAAGCCGCCTGGTTCACCACCGACCTCCAAGAAGCCTGACGCACCTGCAGACACCTGGAGAAGAACTGGAGAAACACCAAGACACCCGAAAACCATGCCACCTACAAGGACGCCATGACGGACTACACAGCCAAATCAGAACCACCAAGAGGACCTTCATCCACACCAAAATCCTCGCCAACTCCACCAACTCCAAGGAACTCTTCACTGTCATCCAGGAATTCACCAACCCCCGCAGCGAAGCAACAGACATCACCCCGTCCCAAGACCTCTGCGACAAGCTTGGAACATACTTCCACCTCAAGATCAAAAACCTCTACGACAACTTCATCAACCTTCCACCCGACGCCACAGCCGGCCCGCCACCCAGACGCACCGGCCAGTCCACCATCTCCACCTGGATGCCGATCACAGTTGAAGACACCTCCTCAACCATGAAAGGCATCCACTCAGGGGCCCCCACCGACCCCTGCCCCCCACACATCTACCACAGGGCCGCCACCGCCATCGCACCCGATCTACAACGCACCATCAACACCACCCTAGAAACAGGCACCTTCCCAGATGACTGGAAACGCGCAGAAGTCAGGCCCCTGCTCAAGAAGCCGACAGCTGACCCCCACCGACCTCAAGAACTACCGGCCCATCTCGCTCCTCCCCTTCTCGGCCAAAGTTGCAGAGAAAACAGTCAACAAGGAACTGACACGTTTCATCGAAGACAATGCCATCCTCGACCCGTCCCAATCCGGATTCCGAAGCAACCATAGCACAGAGACCGCCCTACTCGCCGCCACAGATGACATCTGCACCCTCCTGGACCAAGGCCACTCCACAGCCCTCATCCTACTCGACCTATCAGCAGCCTTCGACACCGTCTCCCACCACACACTTGTCGCCAGTCTACACGACGCCGGCATACAAGGAACAGCCCTAGAATGGATCCGATCATTCCTCACCGGAAGAAGCCAAAGAATTAGACTACCTCCCTTCCTCTCCAATCCCACGGAAATCACCTGCGGAGTCCCACAGGGGTCATCGCTGAGCCTGACCCTCTTCAACATCTACATGGCCCCCCTTGCCGCCATCGTCCGACAACACGGCCTCAACATCGTCTCCTACGCTGACGACACCCAGCTCATCCTCTCCCTCACCAAAGACCCCGCCACCGCCAGACTCAACTTCCAGAAAGGAATGCAGGAGGGTGCCATTTGGATGACCCACAGCTGCCTCAAGCTCAACGCCGAGAAGACAGAAGTACTCATACTCGGATCCACCCCTTCAGCATGGGACAATACCTGGTGGCCGACAGCCCTCAGAAGCCCACCGACCCACTCGGACCACGCCAAAAGCCTCGGCATCGTACTCGACTCATCCCTCACCATGAACCGACAGGTCAACGCCGTCACCTACAGCTGCTTCAACACCCTCTGCATCCTCCGCAAGACCTTCAAATGGATCCCCCCGGAGTCAAGGAAGACAGTCACCCACGCACTCATCACCAGCAGACTGGACTATGGAAACGCACTATACACCGGCATGAACAAGTCCCTACTCCAGAAACTCCAGACGATACAGAATATCTCCGCCCGACTCGTCCTCGGCATCCTCCGGCACGTACACATCAGCCAACACCTCCGAACGCTCCACTGGCTCCCCGTTGAGAAAAGAGTCACCTTCAAAGTCCTCACCCACGCCTACAAATGCCTGCACAA
Organism: Calotriton arnoldi; assembly: GCA_963921515.1. NCBI lineage: Eukaryota > Metazoa > Chordata > Amphibia > Caudata > Salamandridae > Calotriton > Calotriton arnoldi. The sequence goes on along the minus strand of CAWUFW010004989.1, from coordinate 1,127,777 downwards.
CACCGGACCCAAATACCTCAACGACAGAATCAACTTCCACGTACCCAAAAGGAACCTCCGATCTTCTAACCTCGCACTGGCCGAAACCCCACGCACCCACAGAGCCAGAGCAGGTGGAAGATCCTTCTCTCACATTTCGGCAAAAACCTGGAACGAGCTCCCGGCAGACATCAGACTCGCCCCCTCCCTGAACACCTTCAGGAAGGCCCTGAAAACCTGGCTCTTGGGCTAAACGGAGCTGCGAAGCTCCCCCCCCAACCCCCCGCCTCCCTCAGCGCCTTGAGACCCTCACGGGTGAGTAGCACGCTTTACAAACCCCTGATTGATCGATTGATTGGTCAGTCCATTAGTTATTGGGGTTAGCTTTGCATGCTAAAGGCAACTATTCCATGCATTAGTTTCTTTGTGGCACATTAGTGACGTAGCTGTGATCATGGGGGGGGGGGGATTTGAGAAACAAATGATTTTTTAAAAAAAAGCTTGAAGACAGGCTTGAGATTTAAGAGTAGTTTATATATAGAATAGAAGCAAAGAAGGTAAGCAGAGGTGCATTCAAAATAAAGGAGGAAAATAGTAATTCAGGGTCATGCAAAGTTAGGTCTTTTGTGACAGCATTCAATCTGAAGATGTAAACCTTTGTAAAGATACTGTTTTAAATTCTGCTCTGAAGGAAAGTGCCTTTTAAAAGACCTTGCAGATACTCACCTCACTGCAAAAAGCAAGCCCAGTGCTTGCTAAGACCCCTTTACTAGCGACTGTGAAGAAGTGCAACATTGAAGCACATCGCACTACCCATAATTACAATTTGATAACACTGCCATTGCCCCTCTGTATACAATGCAAGAATTAATACCTAGAAAGACCCCTAGAAAGACTATGTCTAGTTGCTACAGCAGTACAATCAATACCATAAAGTATTGTTATAGTTTATGCAAATCATTTTATACCATACATACACAACACCCATAATATAAACATGATATATATAACACTCTCCAATATAAAATATAACATTGTAGCAATTAAAATTCAGGGCATGTTTATGTGACCCATTCTATACCTGGTTTGGTAGGTGCTGTCCCCTGCATCCACTTGAACATTATCCCCACACAACAGCAGAATGGATGTGTCTGAGGTCACCTTGACCCTCCAGTATCCACCTTGTTTTGTAGAGAAGCACACCTGGTCCTAAACATCAGTAAAAACATCCTTGAGATTATAGTGGACCTGCAAAACCTGGATCAAAGACTGGAGTCATCTGAGATCTAGCTGTGTACATCTGCATAGATGGATCAACTCACCATCACCTCGATCTGCCACCGGGAATCGCAGACTATGTGGCTTGAGCCAAAATGTGTAAAACAGATCCTGTCGGAAAAAATATGTATCGGAAATCTGATGGAGGAGACACATGGTGATATAATGCTGGCCTATGTGACTGAGCTATTTAGAGGTCCTCTGAAGAAGACACCAGAATTTCACATAGGAATAGAGCAGGACAACGAAGTAGGCAGCATTCAAGTAAGCAACAATAACCGTCCAAGAGACATTGGGATGACATTCTTGAGCTTCCCTAGCAAACAAAGTATCATGATGGAGATGTATGCACACACGTCAATTCCCTTCTATGATTGTGAAACCTCCTTGTACCAGGACTTGGCAGCAGCAACCTCACAACGACAATAAGTCTTTAGAAAGATGGTACAGGAACTCAGCAAATGACAAATTCAGTGTAGACAGATGCTCTGAGAAGGCCTGCAATTTAAATATAAAAGCAAGGGCACCACAATATCCACACCAGCCCATGGGAGAGCTTTTCTTAACACTGAGAAGGAGACGATAATACGTCCAAACCTGATGGCCTTTTTGCAATCATAGAGTAGCGAGGCAGCTCTTCTGCAGTAGGCTCAGAGAGACAGCTCAAACAGATGGAAAAAAAGAACTCCCCCACACCAAAAGACACAACCTGGTCCCTAAGGACTTAACTGTAAGAGATAAATAACTGGCCAGCGTTGAGATCTGCTGTGTTAATGTGGTGACTAAGTATATTTATGAACATTCTCATATAACACATAGCTAGCCCTGCCCTAGTAGCATATATAACAAGAATTGAAAAATAGGCTACTACACCACTAGCAATTGTCGTGGCCTGTGTTTGTGTGTATGAGGCCTCTAGTGGTCCACGGCAAACTCCTTACAAGTATTACGTAATCTGGTCGGTGTGACTGTGTGTGATTAATAAAGTCTGTGATGCATTGCTTTTAGTCAACAGCTGCATGTTGAAGAAGAAAGAGGTGCAAACCAGATCTCCGTGTGCTGGCGTGATCTGTTACATGCTCCCAGGCAAGGGAGAATGCTAAAATTGGTGACAAGATAGGGGATACGCATCCCAAAGTATAAAATACTGCTCTCCCTGCGAGTTTGCCGTAGTCCAGCAAACTGCACGTGTGTGCCATGTGCGCCCCAAGAAGCGGTCTACAGTTGGCATATATGGAGTCAAATCGCAACTCCAGCTTTTGAGAAGCCCTTAAAGAAAGTGAAGCCCCTATGGAGGAGCACAGTTAGTAACCCTGCCAAAAATCTACTGGTAAGGCCAAAAGAAGAGATATTGTGCCACAGCATAGCATAGAGCCATCACCAATACAAAGCATAAACACTAAAGAAAATGACAACCAGGTATGAACAAAGCGAAAAAGGCAGCGACAGCCAGGTGCAGGAAAGCGCTAATAGCAAAGACGACCAGGTACAGAGAAACGCTAAAGGCAGCAACAGCCAGGTATAATGCATAAAGTTGAGAGCAGTGAAGAGCATGTGCCAGAAGTGAAACCATTACTCACTGTGTAGGAAAAAGATGGCGCCTGCCAACCTCAGCTCGGATGCTACGATCCACATACCAGTGAACAGGCTGATGCTTGCAGGGGTGCCACTGGGCCAAGAGACGCTTAAGGTCAAATGCTGCCTGAACACCAGATACTCTCAAAGCCAGAAGGAAACTGCACTAAATATGTTGGTGCTGTGTTCCAAAAACCACCACCTCCGTTTGATATTGCAAAAAAGCAGAATATTGGCGCCAGATGGACTGACTGGATTGAAACCTTCGATGACTTCATAGGTGTCTTAAAAAAAGGCAGATGACATTATATCATCAAATACTTAAATAACTTAGCAGGTTACGGAGTAAAAGAAGCGATAAAGAAGATATCACAAGCTGATGAAGCATCCAACCGTCAAATCAAGAAGACGTTGGAAGTCAAGTTCAATCCAATGCTGAATGTCAACTATGAAAGGTACATTTTCAACCAAGCAAGACAGCAACCTGGTGAGACGATGGATGAGTTTGTTGAAAGACTTGATATGCTCATAAGGCACTGCAAGTTCAGTGAATTCAATGATGAAGAAGCCATGGTTCTTAGAGTTATCAATGGTTGCCTCTCCGATTCATTCCGACAAAGCATGCTGCGAGAAATCCTCAGTTTGGAGAAAGTGCTCATTGCTGCAAGAGCAGAGGAACGTACTCGACAGGCTGCTGTTATGAAAGCTGGAACAGCCCCAAACGAATCAGCAATGATTATGAAAAGTAAGCAGAAACACAAGGCAGAGACCCGCAGAGTGATTTCTCAGAAGAAAAAGAAATTGTGTTTCAGCTGTGGATTCTCCTTTCCACATGAAGGTAAATGTCCCGCCATCAGACAGATATGCAAAGGCTACAGAAAAGAAAATAATTTCTTAATGGTTAGCAAACCGAAAGAGAAACTAAGTGCATCATGGAGAGACAAGAGGATGGGTGCCAGAAAGTTCCAGAAGCACTCCTGCAACTCCCAGAAGTCCAAACAGCAACATCGACTAAGGCAAGTGGAAACAAAATGAAGTTGATCGTTATTTCCAAAGGTGCATTAACGTAATCATCAAGTGACAGTGAGGAAGATGGATGTGTGATGGTGATGTCAGTCACAGACCGACGTGCAGATGTAGGATTGGCCACTTGCAAAGAAAAGCACAAATCTAAAAAGAATCGCCACACAAAGCAACAAAGTTCCTTTGGACATAGTCCTAAAATCATGCTCAAGGTGAATGGTTGCCCTACAACTTGTATTACAGACAGTGGTGCGTCCATAAACATCATGTCGGTAGAAAAGTACAAAAGATTATCTTGGATACACCGTCTCACACCATCAAGGACAAAGGTGTACACCTGGGAAGCTTCTATGCCCTTTCAGAGTTAAGGATCCTTTGTAGCAACCATGCGGCACAAGAAAACAGTGCAAGTGCCAATTCATGTCCTCCAAGGTACGTTGTCGAGTGCATGCTTATTAAGTTTCAATACTGCTGTTGACATGGGACTGATCTCTATTAACTACAACTTGAATGCCCATTCTGAAATAGTGAGTCAATTCCTGCTAAAGTTTGCTGGACTTGGGAAACTTAAGACAATGAAAGTGCAGCTTCACATTATTGACAACATTTGCCCTGTTACAGAGCAACACACTCGAACTGCTTTTCACTTACAGGAAGCCGTTGAGAACGAACTAGAAACACTGTTAAAGCATGACAAAATCGAGTGCTCTACTGGTCCGACGCCGTGGGTTTCACCCATTGTGGTGGTGTCAAAAAAGGACAGTGGAGGTTCAGTGCGCATTTGTGTTGATAGGCGACAGGCCAACAAAGCATTCGAAAGCATCCAGGTCCACACATTGCGGACATGATCATGCAGCTGAATGGCACCAAAGTTTTCTTCCACCATGATTTGAACAAAGGCTGCCATTAACTTTAACTGGGAGAGAAACTCTAGGTACATTACTACTTTTTCAACTCATGTTGGTTTGTTCAGATATATGAAACTCAGTTTTGGTGTGTCATCAGCTGCAGATATCTTCCAAGATGTTATTCATCAAATAATTCAGCCTGCCACACATGCTTTTAACTGCAGTGAAAATATATTGGTGTTTGGGGCTACATGAAAGGAACAATTATAAAGTACTCACACAAGTATGCCATCTGCTTGCTGATGCAGGTCTCACACTAAATGCAGAGAAGTGTGAGTTTCACAAAAACAGACTTCAATCCTTTGGGCATATTTTCTCTGAAAAGAGAATGACTCATGACCTTGAAAAGGTACAAGCATTGTTGTCTTCTTGCCGTCCAGAAGATTTGACCATGTTGCGATCCTTCTTATGTATGGCAAGCTACTGCTCCAGGTACAGTAGTGATTTTGCCACTGTGAGTTCTCTTCTAAGAGAACTAACAAAGAGACATCTGACCATGTTATCAAGGTTTCAAGAAAATAAGACACACAATGAAATGGGTTCCTTTGATCCGAAATTGCATACAGAGATTGTGGTAGATGCAAGCCCGGTAGGGTTCGGAGCGATCCTTGCTCAACACAATGCACAGCCCGATGCTCAGAGACATATTGTGGCCTATGCTAGCCGGAGTCTATCTCAGACCGAACCTGCTTACTCTCAACCTGAGAAAGAAAGCTTAGCTATAGGATGGGCATGTGAACACTTCCATGTGTTTCGGTACGGAAAGCATTTTACCCTTGTCACGGATTATCAGGCGTCGCTCACCTTTTTCGGAGATCTGAAAGCCAAGATGCCACCTTGCACCGAGAGGTGGGGGTTGCATCTGCAGGATTATGATTACACTATTGTGCACAAACCAAGGAAGGATCAAAACCCCGCAGACTACTTTTCACAAGTGTCCCTAAAGCGTCATAGTACAACATCCAAAGCGGCTGAGACCTACATCAATTGCTTAGTAAATTCAAGTGCCCCTGCAGCTCTTTCTATTGAACAGATTCTGACAGCTAGGAATACTGACAAAGACATGCTTAAGCTTAAAGAAGTCATTGTGACGCAATCATGGAGAAAATATACTTGACCTCTTACAGATGATGTTGAGTACCAGAAATTCAAGAACTTTCTGTTGCACATGATGGTGTCATACTAAGAGGGGCAAGAAAAGTTATCCCTGAAAGTCTGAGGGAATAAATTATTGAACTGGCACAAGAAGGACATTGTGACATTGCCGCAACTAAAAGAGCCCTGATGGATCAAGTGTGGTTCCCACGTCTTGATGAACGAGTTGAAAGGGAGCTGAAAGCTTGTCATCTGTGCAACTGTCTGTCTCCCAAAATGACTCAGCATTCAATGAACATGTCTGATCTTCCTAAGTAAGCCTGGGAGAGGATTGCCATTGACTTCTTCGGACCCCTCAATAATGGACATCATGTTATGGTAGTAATCGATGAGTACTACGTTTTCCTCTAGTGATAGACGAATAATCAATCACACATGACAAAGTCATCGAGAGGCTGGATGGCGTTTCGCAACATGGGGTGTTCCTTCCATTCTCAAATCCGACAACAGTCCACCCTTCAATAGCAGAGAGTTCAAAGACTCTCTTAATCCTTTGAACATCAAACATCAGAAAAGTACACCTCTCTGGCCACAGATAAATGGTGTTGTTGAACGATTTATGAGTAATTTGAAAAGGGTGGTTCAGCGTGCTGCACTAGAAGGAATCAACCTCAAGTCAGCTTTATGCCCAGCCCTTCATGCTTACCATTCCACTACAGGAGAAAGTCCTGCCCCCTTGCTGTTGGGACAGCTCTTGGAACGAGGATACAACAATGGACCACCAGCCGGTCAATTTCCCTGATGTAATTCATGTCCCTGACACCTCTCGCAAATGCAAAATGAAGGCTTACGCCGATAAGAGTCGATGCGCTCGAGACACAGTCTATGAGAAAGGAGAGTGCGTTCTTGTCAAGCAAAAACGAATACGCAAGACTGATGCTCCAATTGATGCTCAACCGCTAAGACTTGAGGCGAGCCAAGGACATGTGGTAACTGCCCAATGACCTGGAAATGCCTCGATGTTCATCAGCTCCACACCTCATGAGTGAGGCAAGTCCACCTGAGTGCCCAAGTCAAGCATTGGACTCATCTCCAGAGATGCCAGATGAAGGCACCCCTCCTCTATCTCGTACAACCAGATCTGGAAGGCTGGTGCGAGCACCTCAACGACTCATCAAGGAGTTATAATGTATATATATGTATATATATTTGTTTGTACTTTTTATTTAACAAAGGGGAGATGTTGTGTCCTGTGTTTGTGTGTATGAAGCCTCTAGTTATCCTCCGCAGGCTCCTTACAAGTATTACATAATCTGGTGGGTGTGACTTGGTGCAGTTAACGGTTGCAATTTGATGAATAAAGATGTGCAAACCAGAGTTCCGTGTGTGATCTGGTCTGTTACTTTCTCCCAGGCTGGTTAGGACACTACAGCAACCATCGTGAAGTAAACCAAACAGATCAACCGTGCTGACATTTTATCATGCTTGAGGTTTCTAATCACGTAGTTTGTCTGACCATAATTTATATTCAGTAAAGTAGGAAAATAGAATAATTTAATGATATCACTATACATGTGCCCCGGTATCAGTGTTGTGTATTATTACTGCAGCATCTGCTGGAGTGATGTACAATCTACCACCCGAATTGGTGAAGTCTACCTGAAGGAGAAACATTCCAAGTGGGCCCCATATGTTGCTAGGTCTAGAGGTCGGGGTTGTAGAGTGCTGTATCCCTCCATCTGATTATTGCAAAAGGCCCTGTCCCTCAACTATTTTTCTTTATTTGGGACAATTGTTCCACACGATTCATTGCAATTCTGTGCTTAGCCAGCAACAGCACTATTGCTGCAAATCGTCTGGTTCCGCAGAGAATCAGTTTGATATAGCTCAGAAAGGCTGGTAATGATTTGACCTTCAATCTCTCTCCAATCACATTTGAGATCATGCAAAAAATGTCACACCAGTAGTCTTGCATGGGGAGGGGAAAAGAGGGGCAAGACCAAGTCATGTTGAAGTATCCCACATGTTCTGTGTGACAGCGAGGGCAAGAGAGTGGCTTAGTTTGGCCTATTCTTTGCCGTTTTTTTTACGTGAAAAATGCACGATGCTTATCTCTATAATTCATGGATATCAGTCTAGCCTGTGAGCATCAATATCTCAGTTCCAACATCTGCTTCCCAGGCCTGTCTTTGGTGCGTTATGCATCCTGGTCTGAAATGAGACCATTGTATATAGTTTAGATACCCACCTTGTGGCATCTGGAGATCTAATTAACTGTGATAATGGAGGGAGTTACAGTGGTTCTCCCGGTAGCTAAAATTATCTAGTGGGTAGAGGTGGCACTCCAACCCCAATGTAAGGAATCTTCCCTCCACATACAGCAGCCCTAATTCTGTCAAGCTGACTTTAGTCAAAGTCTGCAACACTCTACATTCTTTAGTAAGTGGCAGGAACGGGTTCGTGGCCAACCGCAAGTGAGGAAAGTATAGAAATGGGACACCAGTTTTTTGGACCATGGCCTAACATGCCCAGCCTGTAGTCCCCACTGTAAGTATTTCAGCCCTGGGTCATGCCATTAAACAATGGTAACAGAGACCCCATAGGAATGGCATTGGTTTGCTCCTTCTCTGGCATAAGGTATGGTAGTCTATGGTTGGGGTGTTAGCACTGTGTGATAAAGTGATATTGGGCCGCTAGTTACCATGCTTGTAAATCCGAGACCTCAAACCCGCCTCTCTTATAAGGAGGTGTTATGGTCTCCCAACTGATCCTTGGTTGTCTTTCTGCCCACACCAGTCTGGAAAAAAAATTCTTGTTTAGTGGAATATCAACATTTATGAATAGATAAAAAGAAATTTTGGTAGCACTATCACTTTTATAAGGGCTTCCCAACCTTTTATGGATAAGGAGAGCTTAATCCAGAAATTCAACTGATTAGTTAGTCTGCCCACTGTGGGACCGTAATTAAGTCTTACCACGGAATCGGTCTCTCTATACAGAAAAAACTCTTAGATATTTGACAGAATCGCCTATCAAACTAATCAGGAATTGTATCTCTTTGTGGTGTTTTTTTGTGAATAGGAATAGCTCAGGCATCTCCCAGTTGATAGAGATACCCAAGTATTCCCCAAATATGATCACCTCCCGAATCAAAGCAGGGAGGTTCTTAGCCAGTCTTCGGACAAACAGCAAGATGTCATCTGTATTCATTGAGAGGAGGAGGTGGCCCAACTGTAATCCCTCTATGCATGTAGCGCTACTGTAGCTGTCATGCAAATGGGTCCATGGCCAACATGAATAGTAAAGGGGAGAAAGGGCAACCCTGTCTGGTGCCTATAGTCACCAGGAAAGGATGTGACTTCAAGCCATTAACACGAACCCCAGCCACCAGTTGTGACTATAGTAAAGACAATCGCTTTAATAAATATCTCGAGACCCCAATCCTGTGTATCGTGGCCATCAGGAAGAGCCACTCCAGCGAGACAAAAGATTTTTCAGCATCCAAAAGGATAGCTGCTGTCTCCAACTCTGGGTTTAATTTGTGCACAGCTACAAATAGAGTACACAGATCTACCGCAGTGAATCTGTGACAAATCCCAACTGACCAAGAGACACCCTTCCCTCCATCAGTAGGGATAGACTATTCGCTACTACCATAGCTAGTAAGAGCTATAAGATGCACTTTTACTTGGATCCTTCTCCGGTTTTGGGAGCACTGTGATATTGGCCTCTCATAAAGAGGATGGCAGCATTTTAATCTTAGAAAGCCTCTGTGTAGACCTTGCATAAATGTAGACCCATTACATTTTTATTCATCTTATAGAACTCAGAAAGTCATCAGGACCTGGAGCCTTGACCCCCACCAAACTCTCAAGGCTGCCTGTATCTCATCGACTGATATTTGTTTGCTCAAAAACTGTCTGTGGCTGTTTTTGCTACCAGACCTAGCTAATCCAAGAACTTCTCAATATAAACGGGTGGTAGATGTGTGGTGTTAAACTGCTTATAGTATTTGGCAAACTCCCCTACTATGTCTTCACCAGTCGATAGATTCTCCCCTCCCGATCCTCTAATTGTAGAATGAGATTGCGGTGCCCATCTCTCCTCAGAAACCAGGCCATACAACAACCTGTTCTTTCCCCTCACCATATTGTCTGTCCTGTGCAAACCTCCTCAGGTATCTTCCCTTCAGGTTAGCCATTTCCCGCTACTGCAGCAATAAGGCATTCATTTCCACAAGGTAAGCTTTCCAGACCATCATGGTGGCTTTACTTTTCAGCATTTGGATGTCTCCTTCTAAGCGTCCAAGCTGTGTGTGTGTGTTTTTTAAGATGCCAGCATTTTCAGCAATTGCTGTTCCCCCGATATAACTGTTGAAGGCTTCCTACCATGTTGTGTAGTTGGACAATGGGCTTTTGTTTAACTCAAAACGTAAGGGCCCTTAAGTTCCCCAATAAAAGGAACAGGGCATAAATGTGTCTTAGACACCAAATCCCTGATATTATTTTGCTTCAGGAGACCAACCTCCTCAGAGCTAATAAGTTCTGAATGAAGCATAGAGGATGTCCCTTTTAGTTTTGGGCGACCTTTGCAGTCAGGACCTAAGGAGTCATACAATTGAGGATCACATGCAATTCCTAGGGTAGGTACATAGTGGTAGTTGTTGGCATACAAGGAGAACAGTTTACATTTATCATTGTATGTGTCGCTAACTTGCAGAAGGAGGAATTCATATTGAGAATGGTGAGGGAACATGTGGTGGTAGCAGGGGGAAATCTTATCTTAGGAGGTGATCTTAACTAAGAATGGAATTAGAACTTGGACACGTCAGCACACTATTCACAACACACACAGGCCATGTACAAAAACATTAAAGCCCTGCTCCCTGATCAGGGTATGATGGATGCAGGGAGATACCTGCACCCCTTGGAGAGGAACTACTCCTATTGATACACCAACAGGCCATACATTAGAATTGACTATCTCTTCCATTCTAAGAGGCTTTTAGGCAGGCTACACAGAGCTGAGTTACGTCAGGGGATACAAATATATTTAGTTCATAATGCCCGTCTGGACACATCCCTCCACAACCACTGCAGTGTGTTTAAAGTGATAATTAGGAGTACAGCCATAGATCTTACAGCCAGAACCAACAGAGAGAAGGGGCTTGTAGAGGATCTGTTGCTAAAATATAAGATAAAATTGAGCATAATAATAAACAGTTTAACCTGCCAAGAGAAAAGAGCATGTTGCAATCCTCAAACAGACTTTCACAGGAAATTACGCCCATCAAGGCACAGGAAATACTAACAACCATAATGTCCATGGGCTCAAACAGAATTACAGGTTTAGGTGGGCTTGCAGTTGGCTTCTATAAAGAAATAATGTCCCTTCTTCTTGGCCCGCTAAGGACTCTGTTTAACTCCTTCCCTGGAAACAGGGGTGGTCATACCAGTGATGTGTAAGATGTAGGTCACATTGATACCCAAACCGGTAAGGCTCTAGAAGATTGTAAATCCTACAGGCCAATGCCCTATTAAATACTGATGCAAAATGGGAACAGTCCAGCCCGAACTGCCAGGCCAGGTCCTCCCTGGACTAGAAACAAGCATCCTCGGACCGGTTTCGGGGTTTCACCCCTCATCAGCCAGGATAGCTTGACTCCAGTGCCATAGAGAGCACGGGACCCACGTCTGGGCATACCCGTCCCACTCGGGGTGACAAATGCAAAAAGAACAATTGATGGACAGAATGCAGAACAATGTCATACATTCACCCCAGTACAGAGATCTGGGCCTAAATCCATCATTTTTTTGCTCACCATGCCATTCCAGTTTGAACCCAGCCATATGCAAATCAGTCTTAACCCTGTGCCCAATGGGAACAGTCCAGCCCGAACTGCCAGGCCAGGTCCTCCCTGGACTAGAAACAAGCATCCTAGGACCGGTTTCGGGGTTTCACCCCTCATCAGCCAGGATAGCTTGACTCCAGTGGCATGGAGAGCACGGGACCCACGTCTGGGCTTACCCGTCCCACTCGGGGGTGACAAATGCAAAAGAACAATTGATGGACAGAATGCAGAACAATGTCATACATTCACCCCAGTACAGAGATCTGGGCCTAAATCCATCATTTTTTTGCTCACCATGCCATTCCAGTTTGAACCCAGCCATATGCAAATCAGTCTTGACCCTGTGCCCAATGGAAACAGTCCAGCCCGAAACGCCAGGCCAAGACCTCCCTGGACTAGAAACAAGCATCCTAGGACCGGTTTCGGGGTTTCACCCCTCATCAGCCAGGATAGCTTGACTCCAGTGGCATGGAGAGCACGGGACCCACGTCTGGGCATACCCGTCCCTCTCGGGGTGACAAATGCAAAAAGAACAATTGATGGACAGAATGCAGAACAATGTCATACATTCACCCCAGTACAGAGATCTGGGCCTAAATCCATCATTTTTTTGCTCACCATGCCATTCCAGTTTGAACCCAGCCATATGCAAATTAGTCTTGACCCTGTGCCCAATGGGAACAGACCAGCCCGAACTGCCAGGCCAGGTCCTCCCTGAACTAGAAACAAGCATCCTAAGACCGGTTTCGGGGTTTCACCCCTCATCAGCCAGGATAGCTTGACTCAAGTGGCATGGAGAGCACGGGACCCACGTCTGGGCATACCCGTCCCACTTGGGGTGACAAATGCAAAACGAACAATTAATGGACAGAATGCAGAACAATGTCATACATTCACCCCAGTACAGAGATCTGGGCCTAAATCCATCATTTTTTTGCTCATTATGCCATTCCAGTTTGGACCCAGCCAAATGCAAATCAGTCTTGACCCTGCGCCCAATGGAAACAGTCCAGTCTGAACTGCCAGGCCAGGTCCTCCCTAGACTAGAAACAAGCATCCTAGGACCGGTTTCGGGGTTTCACCCCTCATCAGCCAAGATAGCTTGGCTCCAGTGGCATGGAGAGCACGGGACCCACGTCTGGGCATACCCGTCCCACTCGGGGTGACAAAGACAAAAAGAACAATTGATGGACAGAATGCAGAACAATGTCATACATTCACCCCAGTACAGAGATCTGGGTCTAAATCCATCGTTTTTTTGCTCACCATGCCATTCCAGTTTGGACCCAGCCATATGCAAATCAGTCTTGACCCTGCGCCCAATGGGAACAGTCCAACCTGTACTGCCAGGCCAGGGTCCTCCTGGACTGGAAACAAGCATCCTGGGACTGGTTTCGGGGTTTCACCCCTCATCAGTCAGGATAGCTTGACTCCAGTCGGGACCCACGTCTGGGCATACCCGTCCCACTCGGGGTGACAAATGCAAAAAGAAAAGTTTCAGCGCTCCGTCCATCATCTCCTTGTGTTTGCTTTGTTCGCCCTAAGTTGGCAGGGTATGCCCAGACGTGGGTCCCTTGCTCAATTTGCTACTGGATTCAGGCTAGCCTGGCTGATGAAGGGTGTTACCCAGAAACCGGTCCTAGGATGCTTGTTTCCGGTTCAGGGAAAACCTGGCTTGGCAGTTCGGGCTGGACTGTTCCCATGAGGCACTGGGTGAAGACTGATTTGTATATAGCTGGGTCTGAACTGAAGTGGCGAAGTGAGCTAAAGAATGATAATGGATTCAACCCAGATCTGTGACTGGGGGTGAGTGTCTGAAAAGTTTCAGCGCTCCGTCCATCATCTCCTTGTGTTTGCTTTGTTCGCCCTAAGTTGGCAGGGTATGCCCAGAAGTGGGTCCCTTGCTCACTTTGCCACTGGATTCAGGCTAGCCTGACTGATGAAGGGTGTTACCCAGAAACCGGTCCTAGGATGCTTGTTTCCGGTTCAGGGAAGACCTGGCTTGGCAGTTCGGGCTGGACTGTTCCCATGAGGAACAGGGTCAAGACTGATTTGCATATAGCTGGATCTGAACTGAGGTGGCGAAGTGAGCTAAAGAATGATGATGGATTCAACCCACATCTGTGACTGGTGTGTTTGCTCTATTAAATACTGAGGCAAATTATTTTACTAAAGTGCTCACAAATGGGCTAGAGAAGGTCTTGATGGAACCTGACCAGGATGGATTTGTGTAGGGCAGACATGTATGAATAACATCTGAAATGTGGCTCATTTGGAATCCCTTCTGGAAGCAAGAAATATTTGATAAGTCTATTTAAAGATGACCTGCTGCTTACCATCTCTGAGCCTGAAATCCCATATCTAGTGATCGTGCGATGCCTGGAGAGGTATATGGAGCTATCAGGCTTTACAATAAACAAAGCTAAGGTTCATCAGATGAAATGGGCCAAAACCTTGATTAAATACCTGGAGATTAAAATTACAAAATTGCTTGGGGAGTGGGCAAATGCCAGCTGGCTGGCCTTGAGAGTCAAATAAGTGCTGGCTTGGCTAAACAGCACCCGAAGTATATATCTCCTGGTTCAGGTGTATTGATGCAGTTAAAATGAATATCCTGCCCTGCTTGCTGTACACCGTTTAGGCCCTCCAAACCCATGTGCTTGAGTCGAAGATCAAGGCCTTGCAAAGCCTGGCCTTTAACTTTATTTGGGCAGACAGACATCCCAGAATTAGGAAAAAGTTGCTGTTGGCCCTATAAGAGGGACACAGGGAGACGCTACGAGCGCAAGCTGACGGGTACTCTTGAGGAATGTGTGACTACAGAGTCCATCCTCCTCTGGTACCCCTATGATGTCTGTTGAAAAAACAAGTCATTTACAACCATACAAGGAAAAGGTCCTAGAAATATGGTCTGTATGGTAACGTGCATGTTTATTACTATTTAATTGCACAGAAAATTAGCAATCGCAAAAATCAGGGTAAAAATGAGGTCCTGAGGAAAGCCTACTGACCCTTCACGGGCTATATAAAGGCTGAAACATGTCGACCTATCAGATGCCTGGGAACATTAATTCCTAAAAGCATCACGCTGATCTATTTTAACCTAGTACTAGATCCCAGAATAACAAATTGGTTACAAAGGATTTAAAGGCTGTTTTAACACACTCACTCAACACTGCCTTCACTCACTGCTACCACTCAAAGAGCTTCACTTACAAACGTGTCGAGCCACCCATTCACGTTCAGTGACTGGGTGAGGGTCCAATGATGAAGCATGCCACAGGTGGTACCTGTGGGTGAGGACCATATATATATATATATATATATATATATATATATATATATATATATATATATATATATATATATCTACTGGCGGTCGCCAGTAGATAGTTATAGTTAAAACCTATTATCCATAGGAAATCCGCGACATTCTATTTGAAATAACGTTGGCGCCGGTTGACGAATCTTCGCGAAAGTTTCCAACTTGTTGGGGCGCTCCGGTCCGCTCCTATCCTGAAAGTCTCGGGGTGATACGTCAAGCGGGGGCCGAGAAAAGGGGGTCCCAAAACGCGTTTTCCCCATTCATTTTCCATAGGAATCTTTAGTCGCAGCTACAGCCCGAACTGCTGAACGGAATTACACCAAATTTGGCAAAGAGGTAGCCCTTGGTTCAGTGTCGTGCCTTTTGCTTAAATGGTGTAAATCCGTTCAGTAGTTCCTGAGAAAATCAAAAGTAAAATCACATATATATCTCGGGCGGAGCCTAACCACACATGTCATCGTGAGATCTGATTGGCTGTCAGCACTTCATCCTGGAATTGCTGGCAGCCATCTTGGGACCAATATAAATGATAGTACCTCATTGAAATGCATTGTAGTGAATAGAAGATTTTGAGGGTCACCAAAAGGAGAACTATAAAGGGTGATAACAGGCTTTAGTTACATTAGAATTTATTTGTTGATGCTACCATACTAATTTTAGGAATTGTGGTGTATTCTAAGGTGATTTTACCATGTGAAAAACCTTCTGCTGGGATATCATGAATCATGTTTGAGAGAACACTATTTTCTCATGCTTGTCCCATGGAGGTTTGGAAGGTGCTCCAGAAGCTAAAATGAGAGCATATTTTCTGTAAATTCACATTATCTTTCTCACTCATGTGAGAATGAAGTCTGACATTCTCAGTAAAACATGTACATCCAACAAGGGCAGAGACTGTCAGTTGATTCCTTTGTGTTCTACTGCAGCTTCCCAGAGTGTTCTAAAGAACAACTAGAGCGCTAACAGCCTTACTTATGACAAAAGTATGGCACACCTGAAGCCATCTTGATTGGAATAAACTGGTAACACTTAAACAATTTAATTTAAAAAGGAACAAAATGATGGGGTTCATTTTGTCATAGAAATTATGGTTAGTGCTGTAGAAAGAAAAATTAGGACATGTTTCAAGTGTGATCTCAAATATCTTCCTGTTATATTTCAACAGGAGCAGCCTGCCAGTTGATGCCTTTGTGTTCTACTGCAGCTTCCCAGAGTGTTCTAAAGAACAACTAGAGTGCTAACAGCCTTACTTATGACAAAAGTATGGCACACCTGAAGCCATCTTGATTGGAATAAACTGGTAACACTTAAAACATTTAATTTAAAAAGGAACAAAATGATGGGGTTCATTTTGTCATAGAAATTATGGTTAGTGCTGTAGAAAGAAAAATTAGGACATGTTTCAAGTGTGATCTCAAATATCTTCCTGTTATATTTCAAAAGGAGCAGCCTGCCAGTTGATGCCTTTGTGTTCTACTGCAGCTTCCCAGAGTGTTCTAAAGAACAACTAGAGCGCTAACAGCCTTACTTATGACAAAAGTATGGCACACCTGAAGCCATCTTGGTTGGAATAAACCGGTAACACTTAAAACATTTAATTTAAAAAGGAACAAAATGAGGGGTTCTTTTTGAAATAGAAATTATGGTTAGTGCTGCAGAAAGAAAAATTAGGGCATGTTTTAAGTGAGATCTCAAATCCTCTTCTATTTCATTAGAAAATTCTGACATGCAGACTCAAACAATCACTTTCAATACCAGCAGCAGACTACCAGTTAACTCCCTGGTGAGCAGTAGCTTTACTCCAGTGATCTAATGAGCAACTAGAGTGCTAACATTCTGAATTTATGGCAGATGTGAGACACATCTGAATGCCTTCTTGATGGAATCAAAGTAAAAAACTGAAAGCATTTCCTACTGAGGAGACTGCAGTAAATGAAGAAATTAGGAAACTTCATAACAAAGAAGTCTTCCAAGATGGCCACCAGTGAAAAAGAGCCCAAATGTAGCACAAATATTACCCAGATGTAGCCCACATATGGCCCAATGACAAAAGTGTGCAAAACACTTTTTATTTTTAGTTTTTTGCAGTTTTATGTAGTGCAGACTGGTCAGGTATTGGAGCATTGCATCTTAAAACATGACCCCCTACACTACAAAAACACCACTGCACTACCCTAAATCCTAAAACACTACCACCAGCACGACCCGCTACACTACACAAGCACCACTGCACTATCCTAAACCCTAAAACACTACCCCCAGCACGACCCCCTACACTACCCAAACACCACTGCACTAACCTAAACCCTAAAACACTACCCCAGCACGACCCCCTACACTACCCAAACACCACTGCACTACCCTAAAACATGACCCCCTACACTACACAAACACCACTGCACTACCCTAAACCCCAAAACACTACCCCCAGCACGACCCCCTACACTACACAAGCACCACTGCACTACCCTAAACCCTAAAACACTACCCCCAGCACGACCCCCTACACTACCCAAACACCACTGCACTACCCTAAAACATGACCCCCTACACTACACAAACACCACTGCACTACCCTAAACCCTAAAACACTACCCCCAGCACGACCCCCTACACTACACAAGCACCACTGCACTACCCTAAACCCTAAAACACTACCCCCAGCACGACCCCCTACACTACACAAACACCACTGCACTACCCTAAACCCTAAAACACTACCCCCAGCACGACCCCTACACTACCCAAACACCACTGCACTACCCTAAAACATGACCCCCTACACTACACAAACACCACTGCACTACCCTAAACCCTAAAACACTACCCCCAGCACGACCCCTACACTACACAAGCACCACTGCACTACCCTAAACCCTAAAACACTACCCCCAGCACGACCCCCTACACAGCCCGAACACCACTGCACTGCCCTAAACCCTGAAACACCAGCCCCTGCATGACCCCCTACACTGCCCCAACACCACTGCACTGCCCTAAACCCTGAAACACCACCCCTAGCATGACCCCCTACACTGCCCGAACACCACTGCACTGCCCTAAACCCTGAAACACCACCCCTTCACGACCCCCTACACTGCCCGAACACCACTGCACTGCCCTAAACCCTGAAACACCACCCCCAGCATGACCCCCTACACTGCCTGAACACCACTGCACTGCCCAAAACCCTGAAACACTAACCCCAGCAAGACCCCCTACACTGCCCGAACACCACTGCACTACCCTAAACCCTGAAACATCACCCCCAGCAAGACCCCCTACACTGCCCGAACACCACTGACCTAAACCCTGAAACATCACCCCTAGCATGACCCCCTACACTGCATGAACACCACTGCACTGCCCTAAACCCTGAAACACCACCCCCAGCGCGACCCCTACACTGCCCGAACACCACTGCACTGCCCTAAACCCTGAAACACCACCCCCTGCACAACCCCTACACTGCTCGAACACTACTCCACTGCCCTAAACCCAGAAACACCATCCCCAGCACGACCCCCTATACTGCACGAACACCACTGCACTGCCCTAAACCCTGAAACGCTACCCCTAGCAAGACCCCCTACACTGCCCGAACACCACTGCACTGCCCTAAACCCTGAAACATCACCCCCAGCAAAACCCCCTACACTGCCCGAACACCACTGCACTGCCCTAACCCCTGAAACACCACCCCCAGCACGACCCCCTACACTGCCCGAGCACCACTGCACTGCCCTAAACCCTGAAACACTACCCCCAGCATGACCCCCTACACTGCCCAAACACCACTGCTCTGCCCAAAACCCCGAAACACCAGCCCCAGCATGACCCCCTACACTGCCCGAACACCACTGCACTGCCCTAAACCTTGAAACACCAGCCCCTGCACGACCCCCTACACTGCCCGAACACCACTGCACTACCCTAAACCCTGAAACATCACCCCCAGCACAACCCCCTACACTGCCCGAGCACCACTGCACTGCCCTAAACCCTGAAACACCAGCCCCAGCACGACCCCCTACACTGTCCGAACACCACTGCACTGCCCTAAACCCTGAAACACCAGCCCCAGCACGACCGCCTACACTGCCCGAACACCACTGCACTGCCCTAAACCCTGAAACACCAGCCCCAGCACGACCCCTACACTGCCCGAACACCACTGCACTGCCCTAAACCGTGAAACACCAGCCTCAGCACGACCGCCTACACTGCCTGAACACCACTGCACTGCCCTGAACCCTGAAACACCAGCCCCAGCACAACACCCTACACTGCCCGAACACCACTGCACTGCCCTAAACCCTGAAATACCACCCCGTACATGACCCCCTACACTGCCCGAACACCACTGCACTGCCCTAAACCCTGAAACACCACCCCCAGCGCGACCCCCTACACTGGCCGAACACCACTGCACTGCCCTAAACCCTGAAACACCACCCCCTACACAACCCCCTACACTGCTCGAACACTACTCCACTGCCTTAAACCCAGAAACACCATCCCCAGCACGACCCCCTATACTGCCACGAACACCACTGCACTGCCCTAAACCCTGAAACACTACCCCCAGCAAGACCCCTACACTGCCCGAACACCACTGCACTGCCCTAAACCCTGAAACATCACCCCCAGCAAGACCCCCTACACTGCCCGAACACCACTGCCCTAAACCCTGAAACACCACCCCCAGCAAGACCCCCTACACTGCCCGAACACCACTGCACTGCCCTAAACCCTGAAACACCAGTCCCAGCACAACCCCGTACACTGCCCGCACACCACTGCACTGCCCTAAACCCTGAAACACCAGCCCCAGCACAACCCCGTACACTGCCCGAACACCACTGCACTGCCCTAAACCCTGAAACACCACCCCCAGCAAGACTAACTACACTGGCCGAACACCACTGCACTGCCCTAAACCCTGATACACCACCCCCTGCACGACCCCCTACACTGCCCAAACACTACTGTACTGCCCTAAACCCTGAAACACCACCCCTCAGCACGACACCCTACACTGCCCGAACACCACTGCACTGCCCTAAACCCTGAAACACCACCCCAGCACGACCCCCTACACTGCCCGAACACCACTGCACTAAACCTTGAAACACCACCCCCTGCACGACCCCCTACACTGCCGGAACACCACTGCACTGCCCTAAACCCTGAAACACCACCCCCAGCACGACCCCTTACACTGCCCTAACACCACTGCACTGCCCTAAACCCTGAAACATCACCCCCAGCAAAACCCCCTACACTGCCTGAGCACCATTGCTCTGCCCTAAACCCTGAAACACTAGCCCCAGCACGACCCCTACACTGCCCGAACACCACTGCACTGGGTGCGATCAAACAAGAGGGTTTACACTTGAAAGAAAGACATGTGAGCTACGGTGGTAAACGCTTCGCTATGACCAATATAATTGCACTCTCTCTGACACATACCCGTGTCCTTCCCTCGGCCACCGCTTATGAACCTATTTGCATTTGATTATACGTGAACTTTGGGAATCCATTTGTCTATTTATATATAAATTGTTACCGGCAGAACACACACACCTGTGTCCTTACCCGTGGCTTACATTGATCTCAACACCACCCGAATTTTAACACACTTGATCTTGTTTTTATTCACCTTGCGGTTCAGACCTGCCGGGTTGGAATTATCACCGGCATCTCGAATACAGTGCTCCGTTCACCAAGTATACAGCCCTGAAGAAGTCGTGGGAGTATCCTCCTAGACGAAACACGTGTTGGCTGGTTGTTGGTATATCTTTGCTGGTTGCTTTTCTACGAAATATGATTAAAAGAAACAAGAAATAACTCTTCTGCGAACTACAAGGAGATTGATTCTTGAATGGACTTACGCTTTTGTGACTGCCTATGTTTACACGTTTGCACGTGTGCCCAGGATTTGGATGTACCACTGCACTGCCCTAAACCCTGAAACACCACCCCCAGCACGACCCCCTACACTGCCCGAACACCACTGCACTGCCCTAAACCCTGAAACACCAGCCCCAGCAAGACCCCTACACTGCCCGAACACCACTGCATTGCCCTAGACTCTGAAACACCAGCCCCAGCAAGACCCCCTACACTGCCCGAACACCACTGCACTACCCTAAACCCTAAAATACTCCCCCAGCACGACCCCCTACACTACCCGAACACGACTGCACTGCCCTAAACCCTAAAACACTCCCCCAGCACGACCCCCTACACTACCCGAACACCACTGCACTGCCCTAAACCCTAAAACACTCCCCCCAGCACGACCCCTACACTACCTAAACACCACTGCACTGCCCTAAACCCTAAAACACTACCCCCGCATGACCCCTACACTACCCAAATACCAATGCACTACCCTAATCCCTAAAACACTACCCCCCGCACAACCCCCTACACTACCCAAAGACCACTGCACTACCCTAAACTCTAAAACAATACCCCCCGCACGAGTCCCTACACTACCCAAAGACCACTGCACTACCCTAAACCCTAAAACACGACCTCCTACACTACACAAACACCACTGCACTACCCTAAACCCTAAAAACTACCCCCAGCACGAACCCCTACACTACCCAAACACCACTGCACTACCCTAAACCATAAAACACTACCCCCAGCAGTACCCCTACGCTACCCAAACACCACTGCACTACCCTAAACCCTAAAACACTACCCCCAGCAGTACCCCTACACTACCCAAACACCATTGCACTACCCTAAACCCTAAAACACTACCCCCAGCAGTATCCCCTACACTACCCAAACACCACTGCACTACCCTAAACCCTAAAACCCTAAAACACTAACCCCAGCACGACCCCTACACTACCCAAACACCACTGTACTACCCTAAACCCTAAAACACTCCCCCCAGCACAACTCCCTACACTACCCAAACACCACTGCACTACCCTAAACCCTAAATCTACCCCCAGCATGACCCCCTACACTACACAAACACCACTGCCCTAACCTAAACCCTAAAACACTACCCCCAGCACGACCCTCTTCACTACCTAAACACAACTGCACAATTTGTTACAGGCGTTGCAACGCAGGCCTGTGGTGCTTACTGGAAGTACCTGGTGGGCTAGTTGGGCCCCAGGGACTCTCAGGATTCAAGGTGACCTAAGCCCCCAACTTAAAACGCGCCATGGGGCGCGTTTGCACAGTGGTGAAGGGAGGGCGGGGCCTCAGGTGACATGTGCGCAAACATGCCCTGTGGTGCGTTTTAAGTTGGGAGTTAATTCCCTTTGTATCCTGGGGGCCAACTAGCCCACCAGGTACCTTCAGTAAGCACAACAGAGTTGCGTTGCAGAGAGGTGAAAAAAGGTGCGTGGCCTCGGAACGCCTCTCTGCAACTCAGCTCTGTGGTACTAACTGTAGGTACCTGGGGGCTAGTTGGGCCCCAGGGACCCTCAGGATTCAAGGGGACTTAATCCCGTAACTTAAAACGCGCCACGGGGCGCTTACACACATGTCACCTCAGGCCCCTCCCTTCACCACTGTGCAAACCCGCACTGGCTCTGGTTAGTCAGTGTCGGTTACCACCAGTACCCGTCTGAAAAAGTTGTGGGCACAGGATGATTTTGCAACAAGGCCTCTTTCTGCTCCTCTGTTGGTTCTTATTGCACATCTTTTGCTTCTTTCTGTGCGGTTTTTCTTCTTTCTTCACATGTCCTACCTCTGTTGGCATAGTTAGAAACTAGCATTTAAAAAACCTTTGAAATTCACTTAAAAATCATAGGTTTCAGGCACGTTATAGTTAGAAATTAGCATTTAAAAAACCTTTGAAATTCACTGAAAAAACCATAGGTTTCAGGCACGTTATAGTTAGAAATTAGCATTTAAAAAAACCTTTGAAATTCACTGAAAAAACCATAGGTTTCAGGCACGTTATAGTTAGAAATTAGCTTTTAAAAAACCTTTGAAATTCACTGAAAAAACCATAGGTTTCAGACACGTTATAGTTAGAAATTAGCATTTAAAAAACCTTTGAAATTCACTGAAAAAACCATAGGTTTTAGGGACAGTTATAGTTAGTTTCGACATTGCACTCGTACAAAACCCGTGAAATTCCCCTGTTATAGTTAGTTCAGCTAACTATAACTCGCGCCCCGCAATGCACTGCTGATGACGTCACATATTACATCACTCATGACATGGTCAGTGACATCACTGATGACATCACTGATGACATCTCAAATGACATCACTGATGACATCATCCATGTGATAATTTCATGCATCTTCTCACACCCTAATATAACTTTTGATACACCCACTCTAAATTACAGACTGCCATTCTCAAAACCATAGACACTCCAACGCCAAAAACTACATACCCACTCACTGATTCTTAGGTCTACACACATATCCACTCACTCACCTGTACAGTCACTCATACTTACAGTCACTCAGTACAGGACTATCATATGCACTCATACACCTATATAAACACTCACACACCGCCACTCATCCATAGAGGTACTCACACACCTAGTCAGTCATGCAAAAAATTAATCACACACCCATTTACTCACCTATACAGTTATACACACACCAGCTCACTTACTCATACAAATACTAGCACATTCTTACGCTCTTATACAATAACTGATACAAGCACACACGCATCCATACAGCCACTCTCACAATAACACACTCTCACTTATAGCCATTTAAATACTCTAACACACATATATACTGCCTTTTACATATGTAGTTACTCGCACATGTACCACTGAGATATACATTCACTCACTAACACACCCATACACACACTCACCCACCCAAGCAGTCCATCACAGATGCACTCTTGAAATCATGCACCCAGTGAATCACCCACTCACACATCTATGTATAGAGTCACACACACCCCACCCACACAAACACTCAGGCAGCCATACAGATACTCAGAGAACCAATCAATAACCCATATAGACACTCATGTAGCTATTCGCAAATCCATGCATCCACTTACACACCAACAAACAGACGGATACAGACATTCACACAGTTTAGTCACTAACCCATGCATTCAGTAAGATACGTTTCATCACTCACTTGTAGAGTCAGTCACTCACGTACTAAATCATCCATTCAGACACTTATACACCCACTCATTCTTCAATACGCCTTTCCCTATATATATTAAACATATTTAAACTTTACAGAAACACACAGTCACTGGATGATGTCATCAGTGATGTCATCAGTGATGTCATTTTGAGATGTCATCAGTGATGTCATCAGTGATGTCACTGACCATGTCATGAGTGATGTAATATGTGACGTCATCAGCAGTGCATTGCGGGGGCGCGAGTTATAGTTAGCTGAACTAACTATAACAGGGGAATTTCACGGGTTTTGTACGAGTGCAATGTCCAACTAACTATAACTGTCCCTAAAACCTATGGTTTTTTCAGTGAATATATATATATATATTATCTACTATCTACTGTCCCTCAAGGACCCCCTGGGCAGAAAAAAGCATTTGTTAAAAAAATAAAATCGGCGGGATGCGCTCAGGGTGCGCGGATCCCGCCGAGAAAAATAAACGAAGCGCGGTCTCCCGCGCTTCGTTGTTAATTGGCCCCGGGTGGGCCAAGTCCCGAGGGCATGCAGGGTTTCTTTTTAATATGTGGGGGCCTCTAGGCCTCCAAGCCCGGGGACCGTCACCCCGGGGCTTAAAAAAATAATGGTGCGGGAGGGCTCTTTGCCCTCCCGCTGCCCCGGGACCGCCACCTCCCGGGGCTTCTTTTTACATTTTTTGACCTGTGTGGGCGGGCTCCAGCCCCCACACGCCCGGGACCGCCACCTCCCGGGGCACTAAAGATTTGAATATGGGGGTCCGTTACGGACCCCAAAGCCCAGGAACCACCACCTCCCGGGGCTGTGCACTGGATGGGAGGGGGCCCCCTCCTGGAGCCCTTGATGGCCCTGGGGACCGCCACCCCCAGGGCCAGCTCCTGCAGTGTCCCGGGGTGCCTACCCCGAGACACTGTAGTTTGCTATGACAGGACGGGAGCCTCGCGGCTCCCGTCCTGTCATAGTAAACTTAGTTTGCATTTTGAAAGAGAGTGCAGGAAACCTGCTCTCTCTTTCAAAATGCAAACAACTGCTTTCCACATGGGGAGCAGCATGTTAGCTGCTCCCCATGTGGAAAAGCAATGCCGGCTCCCATAGGACACGGGAGCCTGCGGGACTGTGGGGGATTGGGGACCCCCACAGTCCCCAACCAGAGGCCAGGCCCCGGGGGATGGGGTCCCGGGGCCATAAGTGGCCAGGGAGGGGGCCACGCAGCCCCCTCCCCAAATTATAAAAAAAAGGTAAGGCCGGCCCCGGGGATGGGGTCCCCGGGGCCTTAAATGGCCTGAGGAGGGGGCCACGCAGCCCCCTCCAAATTAAAACAAAATAAAAATTGAGGGCATGCCCCGGGGATGGGGTCCCCGGGGCCAATACAGGCCCAGGGAAGGGAGCCTACGCGGCCCCCTTCCCGTTTTTTTAATTAAAAAATAAAATAAAATGCTCAGGCCCCGGGGGATGGGGTCCCCGGGGCCAAGAGTGGCCAAGGGAAGGGGGCCCATGCAGCCCCCTCCCAATCAAAAAAAAAAAAAAAAAGACCGGCATCGTGCCGGAGGCCCCGCCCCTCCCTGCAGCAGTCTGCAAACGCGCCCCCTGGCGCGTTTTGAAAGGGAAGTAATTCCCCTTGAATACTGGGAGTCCCTGGGGGCAAACTAGCCCACCAGCAACCTCCAGTATGCGCCAGGGGCTGCGTTGCAGAGAGGTGTACAGAGGCCACGCCCTTTTACACCTTCTGCAACGCAGCTCTGTGGCGCTTTTGGAAGTACATGGTGGGCTAGTTGGACTCCAGGGACCCTCAGGATTCAGGGGACTTAATCCCCCAACTTAAAACGCGCCACGGGGCGCGTTTGCACAGTGGTGAAGGGAGGGGCGGGGCTTCAGGTGACATGTGTGCAAACAGGCCCTGTGGCGTGTTTTAAGATGGGAATTAAATCCCCTTCAATCCTTGAGGGTCCCTGAGGGCCAACTAGCCCAACAGGTACGTCCAGAAAGCGCCACAGAGCTGCGTTGCAGAGAGGTGTAAAAGGGGTGTGGCCTCTGTACACGTCTCTGCAACGCAGCCCTAGCGCATACTGGAGGTTCCTGGTGGGCTAGTTGGCCCCAGGGACCCTCATGATTCAAGGGACTTAATCCCCCAACTTAAAACGCACCACGGGCGCGTTTGCACAGATGTCACCTCAGGCCCCGCCCCTCCCTTCACCATTGTGCAAATATTCCTCTAAAATCAGCCGAACTACGAATTCCGATTTACTCACCTGTTATCAGGAGAGAACCCAGTGCTGCATCTTTTAGCCCAGCACTGATCCTGAAAAGTAATTTTAACCGTACTTACCAGTAACTTGAATTTCCTTCCATAGGATATCATTGCCTGCTTTTTGCTGAAAAAGTTTCTAAGTGTCGATTTTTGAAACATACAAATATTCCTCTAAAATCAGCCGAACTACGAATTCCGATTTACTCACCTGTTATCAGGAGAGACCTCAGTGCTGCATCTTTCAGCCCAGTACTGATCCTGAAAAGTAATTTTAACCGTACTTACCAGTAACTTGAATTTTCTTCCATAGGATATCATTGACTGGTTTCACTTGGAAATTCTTCTAAGTGTCGATTTTGAAACTTTATAATATTCCTCTAAAATCAGCCGAAATACGAATTCCGATTTACTCACCTGTTATCAGGAGAGACCTCAGTGCTGCATCTTTCAGCCCAGTACTGGTCCTGAAAAGTAATTCTAACCGTACTTACCAGTAACTTGAATTTCCTTCCATAGGCTAACATTGACTGGTTTCACTTGGAAATTCTTCTAAGTGTGCAGTTTTGGAACTTTATAATATTCCTCTAAAATCAGCCGAAATACGGATTCCGATTTACTCACCTGTTATCAGGAGAGACCTCAGTGCTGCATCTTTCAGCCCAGTACTGATCCTGAAAAGTAATTTTAACCGTACTTACCAGCAACTTGAATTTCCTTCCATAGGCTAACATTGACTGGTTTCACTTGGAAATTCTTCTAAGTGTGGAGTTTTGGAACTTTATAATATTCCTCTAAAATCAACCGAACTACGAATTCCGATTTACTCACCTGTTATCAGGAGAGAACCCAGTGCTGCATCTTTTAGCCCAGCACTGACCCTGAAAAGTAATTTTAACCGTACTTACCAGTAACTTATATTTCCTTCCATAGGAATCCATTGTCTGGTTTTCAGCAGAAAAGTTTCAAAGTGTCGATTTTCACAAATTACAAATATTCCTTAAAAATCGCCTGTATGACTTAAACGCATTCTTTCCACTGTTTACAGGAGATGCACCAGTGCTGGATCCAGGATCCAACACTGAGTAAGAAAAAGTAACGATAACACTACTTACCTGCTAAGTGAATTTCCTCCCATAGGATAACATTGGTGATTCTATGTGAAAAAGTTTCTGTCAACTTTTAAAATACAATAATATTCCTTAAAAATCACTACTGTAACCAAAACGCTTTTACTCAACTGTTTACAGGAGATGTCCCAGGACTGAATCTAGGATCCAGTCCTGTGGTTAGAAAAAGTAATCCATAAAGTAACTAATTGCATTTAACTAGAAATTCACTTTCAGCTCAATGTTGCATTGTGTTTGAAATTGTGTTGCCCATTGCAACAACTGTAACTACTGTACTTAAAACTCTATTGCCTATTTGCAAACTATTTAAACTAAAGTAATTCATTCAGAGAAAGTATATTTTGTAATGTAATGTATAATGTAATTACAATGTAATTTAATAAATAAAATATCTAAAAATAAATAGTTTTAAAAAATGTAGTAAATCAGTATCAAAAAAATAAATATAACAATTAATACATTCAAAAATTGTCATTTACAAAACCTTTGAAATTCACTGAAAAAACCATAGGTTTTAGGGGCGTTATAGTTAGAAATTAGCATTTAAAAAACCTTTGAAATTCACTGAAAAAACCATAGGTTTCAGGCACGTTATAGTTAGAAATTAGCATTTAAAAAACCTTTGAAATTCACAGAAAAAACCATAGGTTTCAGACACGTTATAGTTAGAAATTAGCATTTAAAAAACCTTTGAAATTCACTGAAAAAACCATAGGTTTTAGGGACAGTTATAGTTACTTGGACATTTCACTCGTACAAAACCCGTGAAATTCCCCCGTTATAGTTAGTTCAGCTAACTATAACTCGCGCCCCCAATGCACTGCTGATGACGTCACATATTACATCACTCATGACATGGTCAGTGACATCACTGATGACATCACTGATGACATCTCAAATGACATCACTGATGACATCACTGATGACATCATCCACGTGATAATCTGATGCACCTCCTCACACCCTATATAACCTTTGATACACCCACTCTAAATTACAGACTGCCATTCGCAAAACCATAGACACTCCAACACCAATAACTACATACCCACTCACTGATTCTTAGGTCTACACACACACACATCCACTCACTCACCCGTACAGTCACTCATACTTATGGTCACTCAGTACAGGACTATCATATGCACTCTTACTCCTATATAGACACTCAAACACCGCCACTCATCCATAGAGGTACTCACACACCTAGTCAGTCATGCAAATAATTAAACACACTGCCATTTACTCACCTATACAGTTATACACACACCAGCTCACTTAATCATACAAATACTAGCACATTGTTACGCTCTTATACAATCACTGATACAAGCACACACTCATCCATACAGCCACTATCACAATCACTCACTCTCGCTAATAGCTATTTATATACTCCAACACACATATATACTGCCTTTCACATATGTAGTTACTCACACATGTACCACTGGGACATACATTCACTCACTAACACACTCTTACACACACTTACCCATCCATACAGTCTATCACAGATGCACTCTTGAAACCATCCACCCAGTGAATCACCCACTCACACATCTATGCACAGAGTCGCACACTCCCCTCCCACACAAACACTCAGGCACCCATACAGATACTCAGACAACCATTCAATAACTCATATACACACTCATGTAGCTATTCACAAACACATGCAGCCACTTACACAGCAACAGACAGACGGATACAGACATTCACCCAGTTTAGTCACTAACCCATGCATTCAGTAAGATACGTTAAATCACTCACTTATAGAGTCAGTCACGCACCTACTAAATCATCCATACAGACACTTATACACCCACTCATTCTTCAATACGTCTTTTCCTATATATATTAAAAATATTTAAACTTTACAGAAACACACAGTCACTGCATGATGTCAACAGTGATGTCATTTGAGATGTCATCAGTGATGTCATCAGTGATGTCACTGACCATGTCATGAGTGATGTAATATGTGACGTCATCAGCAGTTCATTGCGGGGGCGCGAGTTATAGTTAGCTGAACTAACTATAACGGGGGAATTTCACGGGTTTTGTACGAGTGAAATGTCCAACTAACTATAACTGTCCCTAAAACCTATGGTTTTTTCAGTGAATATATATATATATTCACCACACTTCCAAGCAGGAAAGTCGACGCCGTGTCTTTACGCAAAAATCTTTAATGTCAGCTGTTAATGTTAGACGCGTTTCGCCTGCCCAGCAGGCTTGCTCACTAACAAATCAATAAAGTTTTTCCGCCATTTTTAACAGTGAATGCGATCGTGTCACATGTGAACTACAAACTCAGAAAACGTGAAGACAGACTTGTAGTTTTATCATTGATGTGAAAACAAATTGAATCATATATTTGCAAACTAAACAATAATCAACGGGTAATCATGTTAATAATGTTTTGCGGCGATAAAGATAAAATATAATCTTAAGGTGTCACAGATACAATTTGAAACCCCAAATGGTTACAATTTTATGGTCATAGTTACTAGACAAAGACCAAAACACAAAACACAAAGTTGTTGATGGAGTCCTGCCCCAGTGGGCTAACTCATTTTTGACATCACAATTAAATTGTCACCTGTATGATAGCTCAGAACTACACCATTATTCGAGTAAATAAATAGTGACATCTTTACCAATTATTATAAAAAACGTAAGAAGCCATAAAACACGATAAAACAGAGCCAATACTGCCCAAGTGGGCTTACCCACTATTGTCAGATAAAAACCATATTCTTCCAACTCATATGTTCGCATTGTCATTAAAAAACAATTGATTCAATATTTTTAATTCACAGAGAAACTGTCTGCCTATAAATTGCACGTGCTATAGTTTAAATATAAAAATGGTCAAAAACAAACAGGAAAGGGAAAGAAGGAAAGCAGCATCATAGATCTCAGTTATAAATGTGTGTGAAAATCTTCTTCCATGTTAAGTCCCTCTGGGATCTTGGTGTTAAGCTTGATAATATAGTTTGATTCAAGCCTTCTCAGTTTCTTTTCACGATCTCCACCTCTTGCATTGGGTGGGACAGTATCAATAACAAAATAAGAGAGGCCTCCGACATCCTTGCCATGGTGTTGCTCAAAATGTCTGGCTACGGGGTAAGTTCTATCCCCGTTTTTAATAGCTCTCAAATGCTGCAAGACTCGTTTGTGGGCAGGGAGAATGGTGCTGCCTACGTACTTCAGGCCACAAGGGCACTGAAGCACGTAGACAGCAAAATCAGTCTTACAAGAAAATTGTCCTTTGATCTTTTGCTCTTTATTAGATAGACCAAGAGCATAACTGGAAGTATTCTTCCCATGGATGCAAGCTTTGCACTTAGTGCATCTTATAAAACCATTCTTTCTACTTAGCCACATAGTAGTAGATGTTTTGCAAGACATAGTGGGTAGCATGTTGCTAACAAGTGTTTGTTTAAGAGACCTAGCCCTTCTGAAGGTAATCTGCGGCCTACGCTGAACAAATTTACCCAGGATGGGATCATTGTAGATAATATGCCAGTGTTTTTGTAAGATGTTCCTTAGCCCACCCTGCTGGTTATTGTAGGTTGTAATCATTCTACATTGATTATCACTCTCTTTAGTTACTCTTTCTTTCTTTTTGCTAGTTCTAAAGAGTATCTCCTCCCTGGACTTTCGTTGGGCCTTCCAGATTGCTTCATTAATACATGTTTGAGAGTATCCTCTTGTGGCAAACCGTTTTCTTAAACACAGAAGTTCTGTCCCCAGATCTTTGCTGTTGCCCCAATTTCTCATAGCCCGAAGACATTCCCCATAGGGGATGCTTCTGATCAAATTATTAGGATGGAAACTAGTTGCATGTAACAATGTGTTTCCATCCGTAGGCTTGCGATAAAGTTTGGTCTCTAGTTTGCCATTTTGTACAAACACTGTTAAATCAGAAAGTTTACTTCAGTCTCACTGATCACACTCGTTAGTTTCAAATTCAAATCATTGGTCTGAAGTTTTTTTATAAAGTCCTTTGCACTTTTTTCAGTACCCTTCCACACGACGAATAAATCGTCGATGTAACGACTCCAGTGGATAACATTATCCTGCCATTCCTTGTGCCACAGCGACTGGACCACCTGCTCCTTCCACCAGCCCATATGCAGATTAGCATAGCTGGGGGCGAAGCAGGTGCCCATCGCTGTCCCTTTACTGGTGGAACAGTTCTCCATTAAACAGAAAAAAATTATTCTCAAGACAGGTAGTAATCATGGTTAAAAGCATTTGTGTGTGATGCCATAGTTTCACAGGACGGCTGCCTAGATAGTGTTTTATGGCATTCAAACCATCCTTGTGTCGAATGCTCGTATACAAAGTTGTGGCATCAATGGTCATCAATAGAAAGTCTGCCTCCCATGGCACATCATAAACTTTACGTAAAAAATCCCCAGTATCTTGAATAAACGATGGAAGTTTTCTCACCAATGGACAAAGAAATGAATCAACATACTTTGAGGTATTCTCTAGGGCACTGCCGATGGCCGAGATAATGGGACGACCAGGGGGATTCTCTATATCTTTATGAATTTTTGGAATTAGATATAGCACAGGAGTGGTGGGATTATTGATTTTCAAAAGGACTTTTCTTCATTACTGATCAGTCCTTGCCTGTGCCAATCCTGAAGTGATACAGTGTATGTACAGTGACTCTTAATCATTGCATCTTCCTTCACCCTTACATAGTTCACTCTATTGTTAAGCTGTTTGTATGCTTCGTTAAGATACTGTTGTCTATCCCAGAGAACCACATTGCCACCTTTATCAGCATTACGAACAATCCAATTTTCATTACATGCTAATTTTTCAACCAAAGTGTAATAGTCTTTAGATTGTTGTGAGAAAGGTTTTTTCTTTGCGTTTATTGTTTTACAGAGATTTTTAACTTCATTCACCACCAAATCATTAAACACGTCCACAGAGTCCCTGGCTGTCATAGGGGTGAATTTGGAAGTGGGTTTGAACTGTGTGAGTGCATCACTACTTATATTGATGCCTTGAGCGTGCGCCAGTTCTACTGCACGATCAATCGTACTGGGAAGACCTTGTGTTATGTTAATGCCTTCACTCGATTCGTTTTCCAGTTCCCTCATCTCCAACATTAGGTTCATATCATCCACTGCCAAATTACTTCGTTCCTCTCGTGCTGTGTCTTGGGCTTGCTTGTCTTGTCGTTTGTGTGCTACTGCAAACATTTTTTTTAATTTCAAAGTCCTGACGAACTTGAAAATATCCACTCTCGTCTTGACATAGTCCATGTCGATCTTAGGGCAATATGAGAGTCCTAACTTCAAAATACTTTTCTCTTTGTCAGACAGTTCAATATCTGTAAGATTAACAATTGCTGCTTCATTGTTACCATCTACTTGCTGGATTTGAGCTTGGACTTCTCGCCGACGGTTACACTGTTTTGCGCCTTTGCGCCTCTTCCTCCTCTGCCTCTTGCTCTTGGTGGTCTGGTGTCTACTGGAAGCCGGGGGCGGAGATTGAAACGTCTTTCTTCCCTTCAAAAATCAAATTCATCAATTACTGATGGTATTGGTGTTCCCCTTGGATTACTTGGCCCTTCTTCCAGATCAGTGTCAAGTTCAGAACTTTGTACACTACGTTGTTCTGATTGCTGTTGTTGCCCCATTTTACCCACAGCATTCATCCTTTGCCTTCTGAGATTTTCAAACTTTTTGGCAAATGTAAAAATTTGACCTCAATCGTAGTCGATCTTATTTCACTGGAATTTCTGCGCCTTTCTCTCCTTAATAGATGTTTCTAATTTTATCAGACGTTCTTTCATCTCTGCCATGAATTTGGTAATAGCCTCTTGGTCTGCGTCCTTGCCCAACATATCCATAATCTGGTCAATCTCTTCTATGATCTTCACGCGATCGATTTCTGCGTATTTAATGAAACTGTGGACACTGGCGGTTCTTTACATGTAGAGCATTCTACAATTAATTTTGTTGTAAACCATGTCAGCTGCAGAAGTCAGGGAGCGGGAGGAAGCAGCACTATCGATATTCAATGACAGCGAGCCGGTGATTAAAAGAACAGTCACGGCAGGCATTAGCACCAAAGCGGCGGATGTAACAGCACGACTTAAAAGACTTGAAAAATTAAAACGCTCCGAAATGTCCAAATGGTGGGAAGCTAAATCTTTGCAAAGGTATTTGGAGGTAAAAAGAATTCCAAGAGGACTTCGAATATTAGTAGCTCCCACCTACGAGGATCCGAATCCCAATATGCTCAGGGAATGGGCCGATAACAACCAGGAATCCTCTAGTAGAATGCTGGCAATTCTCATTAAATATGCAGAAATCGATCGCGTGAAGATCATAGAAGAGATTGACCAGATTATGGCTATGCTGGGCAAGGAGGCAGACCAGAGGCTATTACCAAATTCATGGCAGAGATGAAAGAACGTCTGATAAAATTAGAAATATCTAGGTGAGGTGGTGTGTGTATAACTGTATAGGTGAGTAAATGGGAGTGTGATTGATTCTTTGCATGACTGACTAGGTGTGTGAGTAACTCCATGGATGAATGGTGGTGTATGACTGTCTGTATAGGTGTATGAGTACATATGATAGTGTTGCATTGAAGAGTGACTGCATGTATGAGTGGTTGTATGGGTAAATGAGTGGATGTTTGTTTAGACCTAGGAATCAGTGAGTGCGTATGTAGTAACTGGTATTGGTGTGTTGATCGTTTCGAAAATGGTAGTCTGTATTTTATAGTGGGTGTATTAAAGTTTATATTAGAGTGTGAGGAGGTGCATCAGATTTTCACGTGGATGATGTCATCAGTGATGTCATCAGTGATGTCATTTGAGATGTCATCAGTGATGTCACTGACCATGTCATGAATGATGTAATATGTGACGTCATCAGCAGTGCATTGCGGGGGCGCGAGTTATAGTTAGCTGAACTAACTATAACGCCGGAATTTCTCTGGTTTTGTACGAGTAAAATATCCAACTAACTATAACGTCCCTGAAACCTATGGTTTTTTCAGTGAATTTCAAAGGTTTTTTAAATGCTAATTTCTAACTATAACGTCCCTAAAACCTATGGTTTTTCAGTGAATTTCAAAGGTTTTTTAAATGCTAATTTCTAACTATAACGTCTGTAAAACCTATGGTTTTTCTCAGTGAATTTGAAAGGTTTTTAAATGCTAATTTCTAACTATAACGTCTGTAAAACCTATGGTTTTTCAGCGAATTTCAAAGGTTTTTAAATATTAAACTACTATTCTACTATTTGTCATTAGTACTGTTTTTCTAACTTTTCCACTACATAAAAGAAAATAAACTGTAAAACTGTTGTGTAATGTAATATATTTCACAAATTACAGTGTTACTTATCAAATAATACAACATAATTTAAAGCTGTGTCTGCATACCTCAGAGACCATAGAATGGGGTCGATCTACAACAACATACGTTTTGATATGGCTGATATCTACAGAAGTGATGGAGTACACTTCACAGATGAGTTTTTCTCAATAACCTAAAGCTGTGCATCCGCACTTACATGTAGCTCAACTAATAAACACAAGGGCTCTTTTTAGAGCCGCCTTATATTCCCAATATCGGCTCGCAGAGTGACAGCTGCGGTCCGGCTAGCAGAGGGAGACCTGCGGACCGTCGGGCAGGCTCGCAGAGGAAGAGCTGCAGCCCGTGGGCTCGGCTCGCAGAGGGAGAGCTGTGGTCTGACTCGCAGAGGGAGAGCAACGGGCCAACAGGCCTGCTAGCAGAGACACAGCTTCGAGCTAACGGGCTGGCTCGCAGAGGTACAGCTGCGGGCCCGAGCTGCGACCCGACGGGCTGACTCGCAGAGGGAGAGTAACGGGCCGACAGGCCTGCTAGCACAGACACAGCTACGAGCTAACGGGGTTGCTCGCAGAGGTAGAGCTGCGGGCCTGACGGCTCGCAGACGTAGAGCTGCGAGCCGATGGACTAGCTTCTAAAGGCATAGCCGCGAGCTGGTGATGTGGGGAGAGGGAGCGTGAAAGGGGTATCTCGCACAGGCAGAGCTGCAGTATATTTTCAGTGTTGCCTCGCAGAGGTAGAACTACGCCACGATGGCTTGTAGAGGGAGAGATGCGAGCTGACAGACTGAATCACAAAATGGCTGCCAACACTTCCTAGTTTCAACAGTTCGCAGCCAATGAGCCGCAAGCTCGTGCTCGTAACGCCTCAGCCAATCAGATGTCAGAATTCTCAAATATCGATATCTGTAAAATTTGATATTTCTCAAAAACTACTGAACGGATTTACCCCATTTAAACAAAGCGTGCTTTCTGGACCAAGACCTTTCTCCCTGCCACATTTGGCGTAATTCCGTTCAGCAGTTTGACCTGTAGCCTTGTCTAAAGTTTCCTATGGAAATTGCATGGAGAAAACACGTTTCGGGACCCCCCTTTTTTCTCAGCCCCCCCTTGACGAATCACCCCCAAACTTTCAAGATAGGAGCTGATCTATAAAGAGAAGTTATTTGGAAAATTTCGTAAACATTCGTCAAACGATGCCAAAGTTATAAGCAAATCAAAAAATGCTTTTCCTATGGAAACGTGGTCCTAACTATCACTATCTACTGGCGACCGCCAGTAGATAACTATATATATATATATATATATTCACTGAAAAAACCATAGGTTTTAGGGACAGTTATAGTTAGTTGGACATTGCACTCGTACAAAACCGTGAAATTCCCCCGTTATAGTTAGTTCAGCTAACTATAACTCGCGCCCGCAATGCACTGCTGATGACGTCACATATTACATCACTCATGACATGGTCAGTGACATCACTGATGACATCACTGATGACATCTCAAATGACATCACTGTTGACATCATCCAGTGACTGTGTGTTTCTGTAAAGTTTAAATATTTTTAATATATATAGGAAAAGGCGTATTGAAGAATGAGTGGGTGTATAAGTGTGTGTATGGATGATTTAGTAGGTGCGTGACTAATTCTATAAGTGAGTGATTAAACGTATCTTACTGAATGCATGGGTTAGTGACTAAACTGGGTTAATGTCTGTATCTGTCTGTTGCTGTGTAAGTGGCTGCATGGTTTTGTGAATAGCTACATGAGTGTCTATAAGAGTTATTGATTTGTTGTCTGAGTATCTGTATGGGTGCCTGAGTGTTTGTGTGGATGGGGTGTGTGCGACTCTGTGCATAGATGTGTGAGTGGGTGATTCACTGGGTGGATGGTTTCAAGAGTGCATCTGTGATAGACTGTATGGGTGGGTAAGTGTGTGTAAGAGTGTGTTAGTGAGTGAATGTATGTCCCAGTGGTACATGTGTGAGTAACTACATATGTGAAAGGCAGTATATATGTGTGTTGGAATATATAAATAGCTATAAGCGAGAGTGTGTGATTGTGAGAGTGACTGTATGGATGAGTGTGTGCTTGTATCAGTGATTGTATAAGAGCGTAAGAATGTGCTAGTATTTGTATGAGTAAGTGAGCTGGTGTGTGTATAACTGTATAGGTGAGAAAATGGCAGTGTGTTTAATTATTTGCATGACTGACTAGGTGTGTGAGTACCTCTATGGATGAGTGGCGGTGTTTGAGTGTCTATATAGGAGTATGAGTGCATATGATAGTCCTGTACTGAGTGACCATAAGTATGAGTGACTGTACGGGTGAGTGAGTGGATGTGTGTGTGTGTAGACCTAAGAATCAGTGAGTGGGTATGTAGTTATTGGTGTTGGAGTGTCTATGGTTTTGCGAATGGCAGTCTGTAATTTAGATTGGGTGTATCAAAGGTTATATTAGGGTGTGAGGAGGTGCATCAGATTATCACGTGGATGATGTCATCAGTGATGTCATTTGAGATGTCATCAGTGATGTCATCAGTGATGTCACTGACCATGTCATGAGTGATGTAATATGTGGCGTCATCAGCAGTGCATTGCGGGGCGCGAGTTATAGTTAGCTGAACTAACTATAACGGGGAATTTCACGGGTTTTGTACGAGTGCAATGTCCAACTAACTATAACTGTCCCTAAAACCTATGGTTTTTCAGTGAATTTCAAAGGTTTTTAAATGCTAATTTCTAACTATAACTTATCTGAAACCTATGGTTTTTCAGTGAATTTCAAAGGTTTTTAAATGCTAATTCCTAACTATAACATGTCTGAAACCTACGGTTTTTCAGTGAATTTCAAAGGTTTTGTAAATGACAATTTTTAAATGTATTAATTGTTATATTAATTTTTTTCATACTGATTTATTACATTTTTAGAATTTTCTTTTTACATATTTTATTTTTAAATTACATTGTAATTACATTATACATTACATTACAAAAATACTTTCTCAGAATGAATTACTTTAGTTTAAATACTTTGCACATAGGCAATAGACTTTTAAGTACAGTAGTTACAGTTGTTGCAATGGGCACCACATTTTTAAACACAATGCAACATTCAGCTCAATGTGAATTTCTAGTTAAATGCAATTAGTTACTTTATGGATTACTTTTCTAACCACAGGACTGGATCCTAGATTCAGTCTGGTACATCTCCTGTAAACAGTTGAGTAAAAGCGTTTTGGTTACAGTCGTGATTTTTAAGGAATATTATTGTATTTTAAAAGTTGACACTTAGAAACTTTTTTCTCATAGAATCACCAATGTTATCCTATGGAAGGAAATTCACTTAGCAGGTAAAAACTGTTATCGTTACTTTTTCTTACTCAGTGTTGGATCCTGGATCCAGCACTGGTGCATCTCCTGTAAACAGTTGAAAGAATGCGTTTAAGTCATACAGGCGATTTTTAAGGAATATTTGTAGTTTGTGAAAATCGACACTTGAAACTTTTCTGCTGAAACCAGACAATGGATTCCTATGGAAGAAAATATCAAGTTACTGGTAAGTACGGTTAAAATTACTTTTGAGGGATCAGTACTGGGCTGAAAGATGCAGCACTGAGGTCTCTCCTGATAACAGGTGAGTAAATCGGAATTCGTATTTCGGCTGATTTTAGAGGAATATTTTAAAGTTCCAAAACTCCAAACTTTGAAGAATTTCCAAGTGAAACCAGTCAATGTTAGCCTATGGAAGGAAATTCAAGTTACTGGTAAGTACGGTTAAAATTACTTTTCAGGACCAGTACTGGGCTGAAAGATACAGCACTGAGGTCTCTCCTTATAACAGGTGAGTAAATCGGAATTCGTATTTCGGCTGATTTTAGAGGAATATTTGTATGTTTCAAAAATCAACACTTAGAAACTTTTTCAGCAAAAGCAGGCAATTATATCCTATGGAAGGAAATTCAAGTTACTGGTAAGTACGGTTAAAATTACTTTTGAGGATCAGTACTGGGCTGAAAGATGCAGCACTGAGGTCTCTCCTGATAACAGGTGAGTAAATCGGAATTCGTATTTCGGCTGATTTTAGAGGAATATTTTAAAGTTCCAAAACTCCACACTTAGAAGAATTTCCAAGTGAAACCAGTCAATGTTAGCCTATGGAAGGAAATTCAAGTTACTGGTAAGTACGGTTAAAATTACTTTTCAGGACCAGTACTGGGCTGAAAGATACAGCACTGAGGTCTCTCCTGATAACAGGTGAGTAAATCGGAATTCGTATTTCGGCTGATTTTAGAGGAATATTTTAAAGTTCCAAAACTCCACACTTAGAAGAATTTCCAAGTGAAACCAGTCAATGTTAGCCTATGGAAGGAAATTCAAGTTACTGGTAAGTACGGTTAAAATTACTTTTCAGGATTAGTACTGGGCTGAAAGATGCAGCACTGAGGTCTCTCCTGATAACAGGTGAGTAAATCAGAATTCGTATTTCGGCTGATTTTAGAGGAATATTTGCACAATGGTGAAGGGAGGGGCGGGGCCTGAGGTGACATCTGTGCAAACGCGCCCCGTGGCGCATTTTAAGTTGGGGGATTAAGTCCCCTTGAATCATGAGGGTCCCTACGGGCCAACTAGCCCACCAGGAACCTCCAGTATGCGCCAGGGGCTGCGTTGCAGAGACATGTACAGAGGCCACACCCCTTTACACCTCTCTGCAACGCAGCT
Source organism: Calotriton arnoldi (assembly GCA_963921515.1). Lineage (NCBI taxonomy): Eukaryota > Metazoa > Chordata > Amphibia > Caudata > Salamandridae > Calotriton > Calotriton arnoldi. The sequence continues at coordinate 1,088,145 of CAWUFW010004989.1, read as the reverse complement.
CTGTGGCGCTTTCTGGACGTACCTGTTGGGCTAGTTGGCCCCCAGGGACCCTCAGGATTGAAGAGGATTTAATTCCCCATCTTAAAACGCGCCACGGGGCCTGTTTGACACATGTCACCTGAAGCCCCGCCCCTCCCTTCACCACTGTGCAAGCGCGCCCGTGGCACGTTTTAAGTCGGGGATTAACTCCCTTGAATCCTGAGGGTCCCTGGGGTGCAACTAGCCCACCATATACCTCCAAAGCGCCACAGAGCTGCGTTGCAGAGAGGTGTAAAAGGGCGTGGCCTCTGTACACCTCTCTGCAAGGCAGCCCCTAGCGCATACTGAGGTTCCTGAGTGAGCTAGTTGGCCCAGGGACCCCCAGTATTCAAGGGGAGTCGTTCCCCCTCTGCAAACGCGCCAGGGCGCGTTTGCAGAGTGGTGAAGGAAGGGAGCGGGGCCTGCGGGCCCGATCGTTTTTTTTTTTCCCCTGAAGGGAGCTGTGTAGCCCCCTTCCTTTCCTATTTTTAGGCCCTGGGGACCCCATCCCCCAGGGCCTTACCCTATCTCAAATTAAAATTAAAAACGGGAAGGGGAGCCGCGTGGCCCCCTTCCCTGGGCCTGTATTGGCCCGGGGACCCCATCCCCGGGGCATGGCCTCTTTTTTTTTATTTGGAGGGGGCTGCGTGGACCCCCTCCTCAGGCCATTAAGGCCCGGGGACCCCATCCCCGGGGCCGGCCTTGCACTTTTTTACTTTTTTTACCTTTGGGGAGGGGCTGCGTGGCCCCCCTCCGTGGCCACTTATGGCCCGGGGACCCCATCCCCGGGGCCTGGCCTCTCGTTGGGGACTGTGGGGGGTCCCCAAACCCCCACAGTCCCGCCGGCTCCCCGTGTCCTACGGGAGCCGGCATTGCTTTACACATGGGGAGCAGCTAACATGCTGCTCCCCATGTGGAAAAGCAATCAGCTTGGATATTGGAAGAGAGGCAGGTTTCCTGCTCTCTCTTCCAATATCAAAGCAGTTGCAATGACAGGACGGGGCCGCGAGGCTCCGTACTGTCATTGCAAACAACAGTGTCCCGGGGTAGGCACCCGGGACACTGCAGGAGCCGACCCTGGGGGTGGCGGTCCCCAGGAGCCACCACAGGCTCAGGAGGGGGCCGCGCGGCCCCCTCCTTGATCTGAAAGCCCGGGGAGGTGGTGGTCCCGGGGCTTGGGGGTCCAAAATGGACCCCCATTGTAATTTTCTTAGTGCCCCGGGGAGGTGGTGGTCCCGGGCGTGTGGGGAGCTGGAGCCCCCACACAGGGCCTTCAAAAATAAAAAGAAGCCCGGGGAGTTGGCGGTCCCCGGGGCTGCGGAGGGCTCAGAGCCCTCCCGCACCATGTCTCCATAAAATTAACCCCCCAGCATGCCCCCGGGACTTGGCCCACCCGGGGGCCAGTGCTATCGAGCGCGGGAGACCGGCGCTCCGATTTTCCGGCAGGATTCGCGCACCCTGAGCGCATCCTGCCGATTTTAAAAAAATAAATACATTTTTGCCCAGGGGTCCTTGTGGGACCCCTGAGCGAGACCTAGGGGGTCAGGGTGTTTCTACCCTGCCCCTTTGTGCGCTTTGCGCACTTGTTTCTGTCCCTCGGTTCTACCGAGGGACAAAATAACTGCCAACACTTCCTGATTTGGAGTGTTGACAGCCAGTTAACATGCAGCTCTTGATCGGGAGGGTGCGCGAATCTGATTCGGCCATAGATATATATGTACTTTTACTTTTGATTTTCTCAGCAACTACTGAACGGATTTACACCATTTAACAAAAGGGTTCTTTCTGAACCAAGAACTACCTCTTTGCCAAATTTGGTGTAATTCCGTTCAGCAGTTCGAGCTGTAGCCGTGTCTAAAGTTTCTATGGAAAATTGCATGGGAAACGCGTTTTGGGACCCCCTTTTTCTCGGCCCCGCTTGACTAATCCCCGAGACTTTCAGGGTAGGAGCGGACCGGAGCGCCCCACAAAGTTTGAAAATTTTGCGAAGATACGTCAACCGGCAAGAGAGTTATTTCAAATAGAATGTCGCGGATTTCCTATGGATAATAGGTTGTAACTATAACTATCTACTGGCGACCGTCAGTAGATAATATATATATATATATGTATATATATATATATATATATATATATATATATATATATATATATATATATTCATTTTCACACCATCTCAGAGGAAGTTTACTGTCTGAGAAATTGTGAAGCAACCTCCGATATACCTGGGTGCATTACGCTCACTTGTCTCTGATACAGACAAGACAGACACTGTCACAAATAACTGGGTCTCCCCTCTCCTTGTGTTAATGCATAGTAAAATAGGTAAGCAGAGGGCATACGCTTATCATATACTTCTCACTCCTCTTCCGTGTATAAAGGCCCTACAAGAAACCCATGCCCTGATACCCTAAAATTTCACAATGCTCCACGGCTGCTTGACTTTAGAAAAGCCAATGCTGCAAGGGAAAGGGCCCTCAAGGCGGAGAACCTAGTCTCATCCTTGAATGCCAAAGATACCTGTGTGTTCTGTAAAATTTTTGAGTTGCTGAGGCCATGACTAACGGAACAGGGACTAATATTAGTGCTGACCAGTGGATCGGACACTTTAAAGCAATTTATTCCTATCCAAATGATCAAGTCATTGTTCTCGTGGTGTCATTTGAAGCCTACCCCCTAAACATTAGATTTGACCTTGCCGAAGTAAGCGAGGCAATTACCTCTAGCCCTCCCGGGGAAAGCTTCGGGCCCGATGGGGTCCCGATGGACCTTTACAAGAACAACTTAGATGTTTGGGCTCCCGTTATAACTAATGTAATAAATTCTGCAGTATTAAGTGGTCTTCCAACTTCATGGCACTCAGCAGTAATAGTTCCTGTCTTTAAAAAGGACTGCAGATCAGATCCTCACTGTTACTGCCCAATATCGTTGTTAGACTCAACTGTTAAAATCATTGGCCGTATTGTCCTAAGGAGAACTGAAGACTGGATTGCGAGCAATCATGTGCTCTCCTCTGCTCAGTATGGGTTCCGAGAAGGCCACGGCACAGTAGAACAATGCCTTAATCTCCATCTAATTGTTAGTAAATACACCATTGCTAAGCTGGCGGTGCTGCTTTTGTCCTTCATGGACCGAAGCAGCGCCTTTGATAGAGTCAACCACAGTAAACTGCTGTTGATCCTTCATGACTTAGGGCTGGATGATTATATTGTTGTCTTCTTGCAGGCCCTGCACTCCGGGGTTAAGGCTTCTGTAAGATACAGGCAGGATGGCGAATGTACTGATATATTTGACTTACAACGGGAGCCTTCAGATTTCCAGGAAGGGTCTTCCTATGATCAGTAAGACTCTAGTACCGGCACTGCTTTATGCAGACGATGCCGTCCTGATCTCTCGTACTTCAAATGGGTTAAGGGCACTAATTAATAGTTTTGTTGACTATATGGATAACCTGGAACTGGACTTAAACATCGCCAAAACTAAATACATGGTGTGCAGCATGAAACCAGTTAAGACTGGCCCATTTCAGATAAAGGGCAGGCGTATCGAGGAGGTCACTAGCTTTCCCTATCTCGCAATCCAGTTTGATTGTAATAGTTTCTGGCTTCCGTGTATAGCAAACCGCTGTGCACCATGGACTTCAATGAGGGGTCGCAGCTGTGACGCCTGACTTGCCCCCTGCTACCCATGGCACTGCTTTTATGACCCCTGGCATCAGATGTCCTAAAGGCAGTGACACCAACACAAATTAAACAGGGTGCACTTGTGAGTCGTTTACTTTGAGTAGCCAGCAGTTATTTAGGCAGACTGTTTATGAGAATAAATGCGTCCAGGAGTGGAACACTCGGCTACTCTGAAACAAAATGTTTCCATGTGAAACTTGACAATGGCACCATCATTCGTGTGCTGCGCATTCTAATCTGAGGTGCACCTTAGCTGACTTTGCAGTTCAGGCAGGCAGGCATGAAAAACAATCTCCTAGCAGAAAGCAACAATTTTGCAATATAGTTCATTTATTTTCCTAGTGGAGAGGGCCGAGGTAACAAGGCATATCCATGTGTTTGGCTGGCTGGAGCACATGTGGGGGGAGAAAAAAATAAGCGTATGAGAAAGTTGAGAGAAAGAAGGACGTGCGAGACAGAATGAGAGATATTGAAATAGGGGAAGATGACCAGAGGAAGCAGAAGTAAGAGAGGAGGAAGACACCCAAGAGTGGCAATCAGTGACAGAAAAACAAAGACAGGTATCTGTGTGTGTTTGTATGTGCAAGAGAGACAGTAAAGAGGCAGCTGGCAGACAAAGACCAATTGTGATAGCAATAGACATCAACACCTGAAAGGGGGATTGAGAAAGGAGAGGGAAAGATACAGACTATAACAACAGATGATTAAGAGACAGTAGATGTGACAGAAAGAGAGGGTGGGGCAGGTGCAAGAAAGAAGTGATGGATACGGATGGATGAAAGAGAGCAAAAAAAAAAGATGGCGGGCAGACCAACATGAGAGGTGATAAAAAGGCAGACTGGTGTGAGAGATAACTTGGAGAAAGAGGGGAGAGAGTGAAAGAGGGGTTCTAATGAGACAAATAAGAACAAGCATTGGCATAGCCAACAGGTCTCACCTTTGGGACCTTATAAGAGTGTGCTGGGGGCCTCAGTCCTTATGGATGGACTGTAGAGTGTGCTGGGGGCCTCAGTCCGTATGGATGGACTGTAGAGTGTGCTGGGGGGCCGCAGTCCATGTGGATGGACTGCAGAGTGTGCTGGGGGCCTCAGTCTGTATTGATGGGGGGGCAGTCGGTATGGATGGACTGCAGAGTGTGCTGGGGGCCGCAGTCCGTATGGATGGACTGTAGAGTGTGCTGGCGCCCTCAGTCCGTATGGATGGAGAGTAGTGTGTGCTGGGGGCCTCAGTCTGTATGGATGGACAGTAGAGTGTGCTGGGGGCCGCAGAGTGTGCTGGGGGCAGCAGTCCGTATGGATGGACTGCAGAGTGTGCTAGGGGCCTCAGTCCGTATGGATGGACTGTAGAGTGTGCGGGGGCCGCACTCCATATGGATGGACTGTAGAGTGTGTGAGGGGCCGCAGTCCATATGGATGGACTGCAGAGTGTGCTGGAGGACTCAGTCCGTATGGATGGAGTGTAGCGTGTGCTGGGGGCCACAGAGTATACTGGGGGCTTTAGTCCGTATGGATGGAGTGTAGAGTGTGCTGGGGGCCACAGTATGTATGGGTGGACTGTAGAGTGTGCTGGGGGCTGCAGTCCATATGGATGGGCCCCAGAGTATGCTGGGGGCTGCGGTCCCCAGCCTGACACCGTACGGGGTATTATCACAGCATGTTTTGCTGTGCTCCTGTTCTTGTTTTTCCATTCATTATTGGACGCCGTGTTTAACGACAGGTCACTGCATACGGCTGTATTTTACTGCTCTGTATTTCATTTACTTACCGTCTCTAGAGTTCTGCAGCAGTTCTTTCTTCTGTACCTTTGATGTATCGTGTTGTACTCTGTGTTCTGTTGTATCTTCTGTGTGGCCCTCCACGGTACAGCGTTCTGTTTCATGTACTGTGTGCGCACTGTCGCACTCTCGAACATTGCGCTTTTCTGCATTGTAATGCTTTGTACAGATCGCCTTCAGTTGCACATGTTCAGTTTTCCTGCGCGTTTTGGTATGCCAATGTGTCCCACTTTGCGCGGTTGTGCTGGTTTTAAATGAGTCCATTGAACTCTGTGTGTTGTTGCGTCTTCGGATGTTTGTCCGGCATCAAACGGGGGCCGCCTGTTCCCAGACACAGCCTTTTGGGGGGCTGCTGTGTGTGATGAGGATACAACGATTCGTCTGGGCAAAATGCGGACTTGTGCCCATGAGCGCAGTGTCTTTTGTACAAATCTTTGAATCCAAAACATGACATGGGTATCTCGTGAAGCACTCGGAAGCCCTGCCTGTCTTGAGGGTCCCCATATGACGTTATGTTGGTGTAAAGCGCCTAGGGCCTGTTTTAAGTAGATCACAAGGCCCCTTTAAAAAGATCTGTATTGGTAAGTAGCCATGTACGTGAAGTTACCCGGGGCATTTGGGTGTGTGTTTGTGTTTGTGTGTGTGTGTGTGTTTGTGTGTGTGTGTGTGTGTGTTTGTGTGTGTGTGTTTCTGTGTGTGTGCGTGATTCTGTGTGTCTGTGTGTGTGTGTTTCTTTGTGTGTGTCTGTGCGTGTGTCTGTGTGTGTGTCTGTGTATGTCTCTGTCTGTGTGCGTGTGTCTGTGTCTGTGTGTGTCTGTGTGTGTGTATCTGTGTGTGTCTGTGTGTGTGTCTCTGCGTGTGTGTCTGTGTTTCTGTGTGTCTTTGTGTGTGTCTGTAGGTGTGTCTGTCTGTCTGTGTCTGTCTGTGTGTCTGTCTGTGAGTGTCTGTGTATGTGTGTGTCTGTGTGTGTCTGTCTGTGTGTGTGTCTGTGCGTGTGTCTGTGTGTGTGTGTCTGTCTGTGTGTATGTGCGTATGTGTGTCTGTGTGTGTCTGTCTGTATGTCTGTGTATCTGTGTCTGTCTGTGTGTGTCTGTCTGTGTGAGTGTCTGTGTGTCTGTTTGTGTGTGTGTATGTGTGTCTGTGTGTGTGTCTGTCTGTGTGTCTGTCTGTGTCTGTCTCTGTGTCTGTCTGTGTATCTGTGTCTGTCTGTGTGTGTGTCTGTCTGTCTGTGTCTGTGTCTGTGTGTGTGTCTCTGTGTGTGTCTGTGTGTGTGTGTCTGTGTGTGTCTGTCTGTCTGTGTCTGTCTCTGTGTGTGTCTGTGTGTGTGTTTGTGTGTGTGTGTGTGTCTGCCTGTCAGTGTGGGTTTGTGTTACTATCCTTGTGGGGACTTGGGTGTGATAACACACTCACGCTGTGGGGACTTGATTGCACTGTGGGGACCTGAACCCAGGTCCCCACAAGGCAATGCCTTCTAAATGTTAAAAAATGACTTCAGGAACATCTGTGTCAATTTTCACAACTTTTTAAAAAATTGCTTTGTGGGGACCTGTGTTACATCAAGTGTGTTTATATTTTTGCTCAGCTCTGCCCCTGTAGACAGGAGGCAGGTACTGCAGTCTTAAACACACTTTGCATTTAAACACACTTTGCTCACTGGAAACACATACCAGCAGCAGAAAGGACAGACTTTTAAAGGAAAAGCTGCATACCTGTGTGCTTATCTAAATATTTTTCATGTAAATTAACCATTTCTCTATTTATTAAAATAAATCTTTATTTTAGATGAAGCTATTGAATATAGATTTTTTGTGTCTGAAAACTAAGTGGTTTTAAAACTTTTCTAAAAGCAATTTGGATCAGATTTGAATTCCAGAATACTTCACTATTGCCGATTGATCCTTATCTGCAATTAAAGAATGATGGTGCGCTATACTGTAATAGAATATAAACTGATTTGATAGATATTTGCAAATAACCTAAAGGCAATCAATTCCTATTGTTACTTTGCAAAGCTTGTACCAAGAATTCTGAGTCTTTATGTTTGCCTTTGTTTACATATTAATATGCACCATGGAAAATGTTCATTTTTCTCTCCATCAGTGCTAGTGCATGTTTGGCTGCCACGCGCCAACACATACACCCTTGCACTATAGAGGAAAAGGGTGTGTGCTTTTCTAAAGCACAGCTTTTTACCGGAAGGCAACCCTTTCAGTACAAAAACTATGCATTGAGGGCCACATGCATCAAAGGAAAAACCGAGTCACAAACGGGCAGATTCTCAGAATCTGCCCCTTTGCGACTGGTATTTTTGCATTTGGGATGCATCATCCCAAATGCAAAAATCGCAATTTAAGGAATCGCAAAATTTGCGATTACTTAAATTACAATTGCATTTAAGCAATCACAAATTGTGATTCCTTAAATGCAATGCATTAAACAAAATAATTTAGCGATTTCGCTAATAAGAATCGTAAATTACCATCAATCTAAAGTTGATGGTAATTTTCGATTTCTCTGAAAAATGCACTAAAGTGCATTTTTGAAAGTCACATGATACACACACACATGCCCTTGGGGCATGTGTGTGCGCAACATGTGGTTAAATTGTAAATTCAGGGGTGCAACAGGGTATCCTTTTGGAACCCTTGCACCCTTGAAATTGCATGCGCAATTTGCGAGTACCTATTGGGTACTCGCAACTTGCGCATGCAATTTCTATTGATTCCTATGGGCCTCTAGGCCCATAGGAATGAATGCGTAGCAATTCCTTAATTGCGGCTCACAATTTGCGAGTCGCAATTAAGGAATTTTAGGAATTCGCTATTTTTGTGCGAATTCCTACATGCATAGGCATTTGTTATTCCTTATTAGCGAATCCTTAATATTTGCTAATTAGGAATCGCATGAATGAGATTTTTGATGCATGTGCCCCTAAGACTTTTCCCACTTTGCATGTGTGCTATACAATGCAGCATTTATGCAAAGTTGAGAAAATAAGGAGAAATTAAGGCATTTCTTCTCATTACACCAGCCTCGTGGAAGCATTTAGTTTTGGCACTAATCCATGTCTACCAATGTAAGTAGATAGGGATTTGCATCAAAACCCATGGAACACTCATTGACGCATATTACATTTGAGACAGGGAGGAGAGGCCATGTTATGTATGATTCACCTATTACTCCTTTGTCCATCTGGGGAAATAGATAGCAAGGGTAGATGGTTTTGGAAGTCATACATAACATAAAATTAGAGATGGGTAAAAGTGAACAACAGGGATGTTTTCACCTTGTAGTTTTGAGCTTCACTCTTGTTGTCTACTTGATTATCACTCAGGCACCCATGGTGAATTCATCCCTGTTATTCACTGTTATCCATCTATAAATGTATAATTCCCTTTCTTCCACTTTGTAGTCACCTCACCTGGTGTTTTAGAGAGAGCCTTATACACCTGAACAATTCTTAGTCTATTCCTTAAAACACACATTGAGTTTCTTGGTGGATTTGTATGTCTTTGTAAGGGGAGCTGATAATTTAGAAATATCTCAACTTCTAAGGTTAAGATTGCTCTTTTTATGTGTCACCTTATCTTAAAGGAGGACTGCTACGAAATAAATGAGAGCTGAAGGTGTCACTCTGTTTCTTCCTTCTTGCCTGTGCTGATGATCTTTAGGTGGTGTGGGTATCACAATAATCCTATTTTGATGTGTTCAGACTGTTGCAGTAACTATGATGGAGTACATTTCTATTACTCCCAAGATTCATGTTTTGCACTACCCTTGCCACTTCACAGCACAACCAACACACATGACCATTCTTTAACAAACTATTGGCTTTGTCATTCAATATTTTTGCCTGAGTGAGATCGATTAGGAGCAAGGGTCGTTGCACAGCCTGTCCATACTATCCTGGAATATAAATGGTTATAAGAGAATATCGAACCAGGAAAGTTTTAACAAGATTATCGAGAGCAATGACATCGTGTGCTTGCAGGAGACTTGGCTGTGCGATGAAACCCAAGTTATCGAAGGGTTTGCCCAACAGTCAAAAGTAGCGAGGAAGAAACCTCTTGGTAGACCTTCGGGAGGGCAATTGACGCTGATCTCTACAAAAATTGCCAGGAAGGTAGAACCTTTGGAATCAAAATGCAAATGGGCATTAGGTTGTAGAGTGTTGTCACTGAATCCCGTCCCATGTTATGAAGGTATAATCATTGTTAATGTGTATATACAGAAGGGAAAGGAGGATGAATATAAGGTGGAACTGGGAAATTTAAAAGAGGATATGATGACTGTATGTGATAACTACCAGAAGGATGTATTCTTGGTGTTGGGTGACTTTAACCACAAATTAGACCCCCGTAGAATAGATCCATGGTGTAAGGAATTGTTGATCGCCAATATTATAGAGGATGCCATATTTCCTAGTGGGGATATTTCGGCCCAAGATATGGCTTTAGGACAGTTGTTGGGCTTTATGGGTTTGGTATGTGTGAATGGGAGAATGGAGGCTGATCAGCCGGCAAGGCGCACATTTACGATAGGCCAGCAACGCTGCCCTATAGATTATGTGTTTACACATGCCTGGAGCTTTGAATTAATTAAGTACTTCTAGGTGGTAAGAGTGGAGGGTAGTGATCACTATCCTCTGAAGACCGAATTATACGCAACAAGGGGAAAACAGAGAGAGATAGCTCTTCAGGTACACGTGGACTACCCAAATCGGCTTACAACCCGTATATTGGAGGAGCACCTTGGAAAATTGAGTGCTGTACAGCAGACCCTTTCATTAGAAAAATTCCAATCAAAAACGGCAATGCCTGGTATGAAAATACAATAAGACAACTGGTGGAATGCCTAAGGGTGAAAATTAAATGTAGTAAACCCGGGATAGTTAGTAATAATAGATCCCATAATAAAGGACGACCATGGTTTGATGAGGAATGTCGTAAAGTAAAAGCATGTATTAGACAAAGGGAAAGAAGACTTAGGGTAAGGTATAATGCTGAATTGTCCCTCACCCTCCAGAAACTAAGGATAAAATATATAACGATTATTAGGAACAAAAAAAGAACCTATAAAGATAGTTGTTGGGCAAGTATGCTAGCCGTAATTGAGTCCAAAGATGTGAAAGGTTTTGGAAATTGGTCCAAGAAAGTTCCGGCAAAATATTAGGGTCTCTGCACTGTGTTGTCCCCGAAGATGACTGGGTGGGTTACTTGGGGGAAATTTATGGGAAGTGGCCATTGCTAGAGAAAGTAAGAACAATATCTTGGCCAGGAGTGAAGGAGGATATAAAGGAGCACTTTACCTCCAGTCATATTAGAAAAATAATATCTAGCCTAAACCTTACCCGGGCCACAGGCCCGATAATCTGCCTGCAGTGATTATAAAATCTAGACCTGAGTGGTGGGCAGAGTTTTTGCAAAAATGTTTCAGGGGATCCTTAACACAGGCATTTTGCCAGGAAACTGGAGAGGAGCAATTATAAGACCAATCCACAAAAACGGAGATTCAAAAGCCCCGAAGAATTACAGATTAATAAATCTCCTAGATATAGGAGAATAAGTTTTTGCCAAAGTAATTTTGGGAAGGCTTAAGGACTGGGCAGAAGTAAATTGGATTGTGCCCCCGGAACAGGGGGGATTAAAAGAGGGACATTCAACGGTTGACCACTGTTTCGCGCTCTGGTCCATTGCGCGGAAGTCGATCGAGCATAGGGGAAGTTTGTTCTGCTGCTTCGTGGACTTCCACGCAGCATTTGACCTAGTGGACCGGGAGCTGCTGTGGGAGACTTTGACTGGATATAACATCCCAAGGGATTTGTTAGGGCTGATTCAAGCACTTCACACCGATAATTGGGCCCAGATAATTTTAGTTGTAGAGGGAGCTTATCTCAGAAAATTCAGATTGGCAATGGGCTGAGGCAGGGGTGCGTATTGGCCCCCATGCTTTTTCCTGGTTTATTGCATACTTGCCTTCAACCCTAGGCAATGTAAGTGGGGCAAGCCTGAAGCAAGACGGGAAACATATCTCATGTCTATTATATGCGGACGATCTTGTAATTATTGATCAAACGGAGATTGGTCTGCAAAGAAAGCTAAACCGGTTCAATGAATACTGTTGTTTTAAAAAACTCGTTGTCAATATGGACAAGACAAAGATCTTATGTTTTGGTCGGAGGAAAATAGGGTTTACATGGTTTCTGGGCTCCGAGAAGTTGGAAAAGGTAGCAGAATATAGGTACCTGGGGATGTGGTTCGAGAAAAGTCTGCAATGGCATACCCACCTCGATGCACTAAAGCTGAGGTCATCAGCATCGGTCAGTGGATTAAAAAAATTAAACGGTGCTTATGGCAAAATGTCTGACAGACCGGTCCTAAAAGCTTACTCAGCAATGGTACCACCACAATTTTTGTATGGTGCAGAATTGCTATATTTGAGTGGCAAAAACGGATGGGACGTTGAGGAGGGAAAACACTGAAAAACATATTTTCATTGCCCAAGTCTTCAATGGTCCAGGCGGTGAGACTAGAATTGGGAATCACCTCATGGGGTATAACAGCTTGTATGGCCCTATTACGATTCTGGCAGCATCTGGGAACGGGAGAAGATTATAAAATCTCGCAATGGTGCAGAAACGAGATTGTAAAGAGCGAGTTAACGTGGGCAAAAGGGATTAGAGCTACCATCACTAAAGCGTGTTGCATGATGAAGGTTAAGCTGTGCCCCCAGACTTTCCTAATCGAGGTCGACAAGAGGGAACTTAGGGCCCTGGGAAAAGAACTTTCTCGAGCGCAGGACCAAGATTACCTCTTGAGGAAAAGTTCTGTACGTTTTATGGCTTCTGCGTGGCAAAACGAACAACATTTCCCTTATATTGATAGGCTAGCTAGCTGTCGGATAAGAAGAGAATTACTAAGGTTAAGAATTGGGGTTAACCCTTGCTATGTGAATAATGGGGTAAAAAGATCTATGATTAACAGTAAGGGAAAATGCACCTGCACTTTGGGAACAACATGTGACATCTTACATATATTATTGGATTGTCAGAAGGTTTTAGATATACGAATAGAGATTTTATGTTCGATTTTTAAAAAGTACGATATTAAAAACAGGGTTCAAGCAGTAAACCTTTTAACAGAAATTAGTACTTTAGACATAGCTTGTGCCATGGGGAAGTTCATCCAAAAAGTTAAAGAATTTCTTAAACGTGATTAGAATTGAAATGTTTATTTTATAGTTTTACGTGGCCTATGTTATATAAAATGTTGAAAGGAAATCCGAGTGTATTATATGAATTTTTATGATGTTTAAATAATGAACTGGGATTTTAGAAGCTGTATTAATGTAGTTTTTAAAACGTTTGAGGACCATTGGTCTAAATAAACTTGTATTGAATTGAAAAAAAAATTGAGTACAAAAACTATACATTAAGACTTTTCCCACTTTGCATGTGTGCTATACAATGCAGCATTTATGCAAAGTTGAGAAAATAAGGAGAAATTAAGGCATTTCTTCTCATTACACCAGCCTCGTGGAAGCATTTAGTTTTGGCACTAATCCATGTCTACCAATGTAAGTAGATAGGGATTTGCATCAAAACCCATGGAACACTCATTGACGCATATTACATTTGAGACAGGGAGGAGAGGCCATGTTATGTATGATTCACCTATTACTCCTTTGTCCATCTGGGGAAATAGATAGCAAGGGTAGATGGTTTTGGAAGTCATACATAACATAAAATTAGAGATGGGTAAAAGTGAACAACAGGGATGTTTTCACCTTGTAGTTTTGAGCTTCACTCTTGTTGTCTACTTGATATCACTCAGGCACCCATGGTGAATTCATCCCTGTTATTCACTGTTATCCATCTATAAATGTATAATTCCCTTTCTTCCACTTTGTAGTCACCTCACCTGGTGTTTTAGAGAGAGCCTTATACACCTGAACAATTCTTAGTCTATTCCTTAAAACACACATTGAGTTTCTTGGTGGATTTGTATGTCTTTGTAAGGGGAGCTGATAATTTAGAAATATCTCAACTTCTAAGGTTAAGATTGCTCTTTTTATGTGTCACCTTATCTTAAAGGAGGACTGCTACGAAATAAATGAGAGCTGAAGGTGTCACTCTGTTTCTTCCTTCTTGCCTGTGCTGATGATCTTTAGGTGGTGTGGGTATCACAATAATCCTATTTTGATGTGTTCAGACTGTTGCAGTAACTATGATGGAGTACATTTCTATTACTCCCAAGATTCATGTTTTGCACTACCCTTGCCACTTCACAGCACAACCAACACACATGACCATTCTTTAACAAACTATTGGCTTTGTCATTCAATATTTTTGCCTGAGTGAGATCGATTAGGAGCAAGGGTCGTTGCACAGCCTGTCCATACTATCCTGGAATATAAATGGTTATAAGAGAATATCGAACCAGGAAAGTTTTAACAAGATTATCGAGAGCAATGACATCGTGTGCTTGCAGGAGACTTGGCTGTGCGATGAAACCCAAGTTATCGAAGGGTTTGCCCAACAGTCAAAAGTAGCGAGGAAGAAACCTCTTGGTAGACCTTCGGGAGGGCAATTGACGCTGATCTCTACAAAAATTGCCAGGAAGGTAGAACCTTTGGAATCAAAATGCAAATGGGCATTAGGTTGTAGAGTGTTGTCACTGAATCCCGTCCCATGTTATGAAGGTATAATCATTGTTAATGTGTATATACAGAAGGGAAAGGAGGATGAATATAAGGTGGAACTGGGAAATTTAAAAGAGGATATGATGACTGTATGTGATAACTACCAGAAGGATGTATTCTTGGTGTTGGGTGACTTTAACCACAAATTAGACCCCCGTAGAATAGATCCATGGTGTAAGGAATTGTTGATCGCCAATATTATAGAGGATGCCATATTTCCTAGTGGGGATATTTCGGCCCAAGATATGGCTTTAGGACAGTTGTTGGGCTTTATGGGTTTGGTATGTGTGAATGGGAGAATGGAGGCTGATCAGCCGGCAAGGCGCACATTTACGATAGGCCAGCAACGCTGCCCTATAGATTATGTGTTTACACATGCCTGGAGCTTTGAATTAATTAAGTACTTCTAGGTGGTAAGAGTGGAGGGTAGTGATCACTATCCTCTGAAGACCGAATTATACGCAACAAGGGGAAAACAGAGAGAGATAGCTCTTCAGGTACACGTGGACTACCCAAATCGGCTTACAACCCGTATATTGGAGGAGCACCTTGGAAAATTGAGTGCTGTACAGCAGACCCTTTCATTAGAAAAAATTCCAATCAAAAACGGCAATGCCTGGTATGAAAATACAATAAGACAACTGGTGGAATGCCTAAGGGTGAAAATTAAATGTAGTAAACCCGGGATAGTTAGTAATAATAGATCCCATAATAAAGGACGACCATGGTTTGATGAGGAATGTCGTAAAGTAAAAGCATGTATTAGACAAAGGGAAAGAAGACTTAGGGTAAGGTATAATGCTGAATTGTCCCTCACCCTCCAGAAACTAAGGATAAAATATATAACGATTATTAGGAACAAAAAAAGAACCTATAAAGATAGTTGTTGGGCAAGTATGCTAGCCGTAATTGAGTCCAAAGATGTGAAAGGTTTTTGGAAATTGGTCCAAGAAAGTTCCGGCAAAATATTAGGGTCTCTGCACTGTGTTGTCCCCGAAGATGACTGGGTGGGTTACTTGGGGGAAATTTATGGGAAGTGGCCATTGCTAGAGAAAGTAAGAACAATATCTTGGCCAGGAGTGAAGGAGGATATAAAGGAGCACTTTACCTCCAGTCATATTAGAAAAATAATATCTAGCCTAAACCTTACCCGGGCCACAGGCCCGATAATCTGCCTGCAGTGATTATAAAATCTAGGCCTGAGTGGTGGGCAGAGTTTTTTGCAAAAATGTTTCAGGGGATCCTTAACACAGGCATTTTGCCAGGAAACTGGAGAGGAGCAATTATAAGACCAATCCACAAAAACGGAGATTCAAAAGCCCCGAAGAATTACAGATTAATAAATCTCCTAGATATAGGAGAATAAGTTTTTGCCAAAGTAATTTTGGGAAGGCTTAAGGACTGGGCAGAAGTAAATTGGATTGTGCCCCCGGAACAGGGGGATTAAAAGAGGGACATTCAACGGTTGACCACTGTTTCGCGCTCTGGTCCATTGCGCGGAAGTCGATCGAGCATAGGGAAGTTTGTTCTGCTGCTTCGTGGACTTCCACGCAGCATTTGACCTAGTGGACCGGGAGCTGCTGTGGGAGACTTTGACTGGATATAACATCCCAAGGGATTTGTTAGGGCTGATTCAAGCACTTCACACCGATAATTGGGCCCAGATAATTTTAGATGTAGAGGGGAGCTTATCTCAGAAAATTCAGATTGGCAATGGGCTGAGGCAGGGGTGCGTATTGGCCCCCATGCTTTTTTCCTTGTTTATTGCAGACTTGCCTTCAACCCTAGGCAATGTAAGTGGGGCAAGCCTGAAGCAAGACGGGAAACATATCTCATGTCTATTATATGCGGACGATCTTGTAATTATTGATCAAACGGAGATTGGTCTGCAAAGAAAGCTAAACCGGTTCAATGAATACTGTTGTTTTAAAAAACTCGTTGTCAATATGGACAAGACAAAGATCTTATGTTTTGGTCGGAGGAAAATAGGGTTTACATGGTTTCTGGGCTCCGAGAAGTTGGAAAAGGTAGCAGAATATAGGTACCTGGGGATGTGGTTCGAGAAAAGTCTGCAATGGCATACCCACCTCGATGCACTAAAGCTGAGGTCATCAGCATCGGTCAGTGGATTAAAAAAATTCAACGGTGCTTATGGCAAAATGTCTGACAGACCGGTCCTAAAAGCTTACTCAGCAATGGTACCACCACAATTTTTGTATGGTGCAGAATTGCTATATTTGAGTGGCAAAAACGGATGGGACGTTGAGGAGGGAAAACACTGAAAAACATATTTTCATTGCCCAAGTCTTCAATGGTCCAGGCGGTGAGACTAGAATTGGGAATCACCTCATGGGGTATAACAGCTTGTATGGCCCTATTACGATTCTGGCAGCATCTGGGAACGGGAGAAGATTATAAAATCTCGCAATGGTGCAGAAACGAGATTGTAAAGAGCGAGTTAACGTGGGCAAAAGGGATTAGAGCTACCATCACTAAAGCGTGTTGCATGATGAAGGTTAAGCTGTGCCCCCAGACTTTCCTAATCGAGGTCGACAAGAGGGAACTTAGGGCCCTGGGAAAAGAACTTTCTCGAGCGCAGGACCAAGATTACCTCTTGAGGAAAAGTTCTGTACGTTTTATGGCTTCTGCGTGGCAAAGCGAACAACATTTCCCTTATATTGATAGGCTACCTAGCTGTCGGTTAAGAAGAGAATTACTAAGGTTAAGAATTGGGGTTAACCCTTGCTATGTGAATAATGGGGTAAAAAGATCTATGATTAACAGTAAGGGAAAATGCACCTGCACTTTGGGAACAACATGTGACATCTTACATATATTATTGGATTGTCAGAAGGTTTTAGATATACGAATAGAGATTTTATGTTCGATTTTTAAAAAGTACGATATTAAAAACAGGGTTCAAGCAGTAAACCTTTTAACAGAAATTAGTACTTTAGACATAGCTTGTGCCATGGGGAAGTTCATCCAAAAAGTTAAAGAATTTCTTAAACGTGATTAGAATTGAAATGTTTATTTTATAGTTTTACGTGGCCTATGTTATATAAAATGTTGAAAGGAAATCCGAGTGTATTATATGAATTTTTATGATGTTTAAATAATGAACTGGGATTTTAGAAGCTGTATTAATGTAGTTTTTAAAACGTTTGAGGACCATTGGTCTAAATAAACTTGTATTGAATTGAAAAAAAAATTGAGTACAAAAACTATACATTAAGACTTTTCCCACTTTGCATGTGTGCTATACAATGCAGCATTTATGCAAAGTTGAGAAAATAAGGAGAAATTAAGGCATTTCTTCTCATTACACCAGCCTCGTGGAAGCATTTAGTTTTGGCACAAATCCATGTCTACCAATGTAAGTAGATAGGGATTTGCAGCAAAACCCATGGAACACTCATTGACGCATATTACATTTGAGACAGGGAGGAGAGGCCATGTTATGTATGATTCACCTATTACTCCTTTGTCCATCTGGGGAAATAGATAGCAAGGGTAGATGGTTTTGGAAGTCATACATAACATAAAATTAGAGATGTGTAAAAGTGAACAACAGGGATGTTTTCACCTTGTAGTTTTGAGCTTCACTCTTGTTGTCTACTTGATATCACTCAGGCACCCATGGTGAATTCATCCCCGTTATTCACTGTTATCCATCTATAAATGTATAATTCCCTTTCTTCCACTTTGTAGTCACCTCACCTGGTGTTTGTGAGAGAGCCTTATACACCTGAACAATTCTTAGTCTATTCCTTAAAACACACATTGAGTTTCTTGGTGGATTTGTATGTCTTTGTAAGGGGAGCTGATAATTTAGAAATATCTCAACTTCTAAGGTTAAGATTGCTCTTTTTATGTGTCACCTTATCTTAAAGAAGGACTGCTACGAAATAAATGAGAGCTGAAGGTGTCACTCTGTTTCTTCCTTCTTGCCTGTGCTGATGATCTTTAGGTGGTGTGGGTATCACAATAATCCTATTTTGATGTGTTCAGACTGTTGCAGTAACTATGATGGAGTACATTTCTATTACTCCCAAGATTCATGTTTTGCACTACCCTTGCCACTTCACAGCACAACCAACACACATGACCATTCTTTAACAAACTATTGGCTTTGTCATTCAATATTTTTGCCTGTTTAAAGATGATAATGCAAAGCAATTCTGTTTCTATACCTTCAACTTTTCTGAGTCCATTAACTTATGCAACACACCCATCCTGACTACTACAGCAAGAATGAGCATGTTGTGGGCATGGCCGGAGATGCATGAAGATGGCAGTGTGATTGCCAAGCTCCGGTGCCTGAGGCCCATGATGGACAGCATCCTGAGGCCCCGGAGGCCCACACGACCATGAGTGTAAGGGCAAACTCTAAGGGGGCAAAGAACTTGGCAGGATAGCTGTGGCTTCTGCATACGGGGAGCAAACAGGCCTGTGATCAGCACCGAGAAAGCGACGCGGAAGGCAAGATGGCAATGGGCGCATAGGAAATACTGCAATTCACCAGTTCAGGGCCCTGACATGGGCGTGCAGTGACGTGAGGTGACCGGCAGACGACTACACCCTGAACCCTATCCCCGATGGAGGGGACTGCAGAGCACCAGCAGGGCTCCCAGTGGAGATGACAGTACAGTGTGAAGGTCACACGGTGGGTCAGCCAGCTAAAGTACGGGACCCACCTACGGCATCTCCGAGGGCGAGCAATAGGAGATCCCCTGCGCACACACCACCCCAGGAGAGAACACATGGGATCAGTTGCTCACCAGCATCAATGGAGGCTGCAGCGCCCGGTGAGGTGCACTGCAAGGGCAGGAAAAGAAAACTGAAGTGAAGTGGAGAGGAGAGGTGAAACCGGGTAGATTGGAGGGAGTGAGGAGGGGGAAAGCAGCTGCAGGGTGCTCGTGCCCAGGGTGTAGAGGGTGAGATGGTCGGGGAAGGGTGAAACACCCATCTATGTGGCATGCCGGGAGGGGAGACGAGAATTTAAGAGACTGGCGCAAACCGACCCGGAGCCTAGACCAGCACACCTGCCGAAGGCGACTCCACTGCCGGACGCATCCCCGACCACTCCAGGTGCCTAATTGCAATCTTCTGGTAGGCCCTGACCCCAACCTAAGGAGGCCCCCATCGATGTAAAACTTTCAACCCCTTTAGACACCTGCCAAAGAAGAAACTGCGCTCAGTCTCTCCTAAAATTATATCCTTCAAGCCTTCTTTTTAGATGGGTAGTGTTCAATCTCTCCAATATACCATGTATTTCAGTGGAAACTGTAAAGTGGCTGTGAGTGCAGGGCCTCCTGTAGCAGGCACATTGTGGGCTGCAGGAAGATGACCCACGAGTGCTCCCTCATCCCCCTGTTTACCATTGATGCACCAAATAACTGATACATCCATTTACTCAGTGATTCATTCATGCACTCACGTCAATCCATGTGCCCACTTGCCTATTCATTTTTTAAATTTTTTATAGAGTTTTATATAGCGCGAACTTGACCCGAATCGGGTATCAGAGCGCTTTACATAGCACCAGTTGCATTACATGAGGACACATTCATTTTTGTTAGGCACGGGGAGATTAAGTGATTTGCCCAGAATCACAGGATGTTCAGCGTCATTGCTGAGACTCGAACCCAGTTCCCCAGATTAGAGGTCGACCGCCCTAGCCGTTAGGCCAACTCCTCTCCCTCATTCATCCATTCACTCATTTATCCAGCAATTTATCTATACCCATTTATCGTAATACTCACTCACTTATTCATTTATCAGTCTATGCACTTAATCACTCAACCATCCATGTGCTCACCCAGGAAAAACAAGTTGACAAATATGTTTCTCTGTTGTCCATTCAGAGTTGAACAAAGAGAGCAGGAAAAGACGAATAGCCCTCAAAGTAATTTATTTTTCTTTGTTGGATGCTTTCATCCACAGCTCTTTTTATTATTTTAGAAAATATGAAGACAATGAGGAGAATAACAATTTTTTATTCTTTAGGACTTTAAAGAGTCTTGGTCTGGGCCCCGATTTTAGTTATAGACACAATTGCAGTGCACCTGATAATTGTGTTGATTTTGTGTTTACACATATATCTATTTTGTAAGCTCAAAACGTATGACCGGGAGCAGGTGTGACACAATTGTGCATCCCATGGCACCACTCCTCCTGCTATAGTAAAGCAATAGGTACTCAAAACAAATTCCCAGCACTCTGTTCTGCACTTAATTATCAAGGGCGACGCAACGGGGTGCTAAATCGACGCAACGCTTCAGAGGCGATTTATCAAGCCATGCAAGGCCACCTTCCATGGCCCTAAGTGGCTTGATATATCAAGAGTAACTCTGCCCCAGGGAGGCATTCCATGGGTGGTGCATAGTTGTTCCCATGCAAAACCCATGGATTTTGGTGCATTCCCAGATTTACCATAAGTGGTACACCTGGGAATGCGCCAAAACGGCTACGCCTCCCCAGGTGAGACATAACGAGGAGAAATATGTTTATTTCCCCTCATTTTTTCCTGCATTCTGCAGCACACATGGAAAGAGGAAAATGCCTCAGGGGATTGTTTTTGCTCAGGAAGGGGCCCCTTTCTGCACAAAAACAATTATGCTAGCAATGCAGGAACCCTTGCATCATGGTGCAAGAGTGCCTGCGTTGGCGCTATGCAGCACATTGTGGACCAGCACAGGGAAAAGCAGAAGTGTGCCTTACAATGTTAAATACAGCGCATTCCTGCCCTTTACCTATCACACAGCGCAGCAAAGTCACTTGCTGCGCTGCATGATATGATGATAAATATGTCCCTGACTTAGGTGCTGAGCCTTTTAATTATATTTTTCTGGATAGGTGCTTTAGTTTCAGACAGCACAGCTCAGAAACAGATATAGGCAACCTTTGACTACTGTTAGGGAGCTATAATATCTAAAAATAATGCAGTAACTGAGAGAAATCTAGGTAAAGGATTTTTCTTTACTCAGTACAGGCCCATAAGAAACAGGTGCTTGGCTCAGTGCACCAGAAAAGCTATGTTAAACTCAACAGAAAATTAAAAAAATTATATCCACACTTGAACTAACAAAACGTACGCCTGTTTATTCTGCACATCCCAATTGTGTCTAAATTATTGTGTATATTGGAGTAGCTCTTTCCATTAGGAAACAGGCCTGACAAACCATATAGTGCAATATTTATTATTGATGTTTCTGATTAGGCAGCATTATGGCTTTTTTTTTTTGCAGTTTATATAGGTGAACCCGCCCAAAATGTTTTTGGTGCGCTTTACATAAGCACCAGTTACAGTAAACAAGTTGTAGGCATGTGGAGATTAACTGCTTAAACTCATCAGACCTTAAAAGAGAGATGTGCGTGGCTAGCTTCATTGTAAACTCTGAGAGGCCTTTTGAAAAAAGTATCGAATGTTCTGCTGTTTCTGTGAATCCTTCCTGCTTTGAGAGGAAACTCGAGGCAGGACTTCAGGATGCCCCACCAGAGATGCAAATGCACCTCTACGCACAACAAAGGGGAAATTAGCATCGCAAAAGGCCCGTCCGCTCTTAACCCAGACTGGGGGATGGGTCCTGCTTCTAACAACGCACCTTTCTACAGAGAAGCAATATGAAAGGGCTGAGGTGTGCAAACCCAGGCTATCTCTGCACAGCCTCACTATACCACCAGTTAAACAATTGCAACCCTTAAGCGCCGTAGGATTTTATAGGCACAGCAAACTTTATCTGTACATTGCATGTTAGATTTAATTATAACATCGACTGATACTGTTTTAAAGTGATTGAATAAAAGCACTATGTACAAAAACACTTTTATAATCAAATGCCGCTTTTTCCCCAATATGAAAGAGTGGTATTTTATTTCCTCTCTCATATGTTTAACCCCAGTAAAGAACAAACGCACATTCTCCCACCATTTAACAAAAAATGTGCACCTGTTTGAAAGCGGACAGGAATAGAGAGGAAGAGTAATCGCCCCTGTGTAGGAACAGACAGTTAATGGCTCTGAGTTGCGCCCATCCCAGACCCTTTCCATACACTCAGTGTGGGAGCCTTGGGGGGCTAAAAAGCACCCCCTGAGGCTGCGTTCATGGCCTGGCAGTCGAAGCTGTAGCACTGAATGGAACACATTAACAGCTCGGTGGGGGAGGTGATGAAGGTGAGAGCAGCTCTAGGTCCTGGTGGGCACTTCTCTCTCTTTCATGTAATATTTTTTAATTTAAAAAAAACAACCAGCATCGTGATAAAGGGCAGATTACGCATAAATCAATTCTGTAATTTTTTTTGTCTCGCAACATCAAAATTTTAGTCTCTCAATATATTCAGAACAGGCGCTCTTTTGAGATATTCTGATGCTGTGAGCCTACAGTCTTCTGGTCAAATTGAATAGCAAATCTGTCGTACTGTCTCTGTAGAGGTGTGGGGCTTCCTTTTATTTTTCATTATTAAGGCATGGTGTGGCCTCTGACATTAACATTTGTGCTTTCATTTCCATAAGAACACTGAGGCATTTCAACAAATGTAGTATGCTGCTATTTTTTTTATTAATTTTGCTAACTTTTTTATTCTCACAATTCACTGTTATATTGTGTGTAATGCCATGCTATGGTAGTAAAAGTACATATGGAACAGTGCAAAGGTAAAATCTAAGTTTATTAGCATAGTCCGAGCCAAATTATGCAGCAGGGTTGAGTAAATTATGGGGCAAGAAAAGGCAAGTTATGTGGCTAATGAATGATATTTTGTGATAGTATTCATTATTTATTCATTTTTACACTTGTTAACATAGGTCTGGGCATTGGTTGCACTTCATCAGTAACAGTTTAACACCTATATTTAGCAATGAGCAACAGAAAGATAATCAGTCAGACTTTGGAAAGGGCCTTTTACTGCGAGGCAACACGTGTCGCTGTATTTCTAGCAACTTTTGAACTATTTAAGGTAGAATATTTTTTTGTTGAAATCCACAGGTTATGCAGCAGATGAAGGATTATATGGAAAATACAGCTAGTCTATAATTGTGCGAATTATGCAATGGCCGCACAATCACATATTTACAGTGACACTGAGTATAGGAAAAGAGACATGAACAAAACTGTTTTACTGCCTCGCAATTAATAATCTGCTATTTATTTAACTCTAAACATGGACCCCTGGGTAGTGTGCTACTTGCCTCAAAATGCATCAACGCCTCATCAAGGGTAGTAAGCATTATATAGATACAATTTACAATTACATGATAAAATATGACGCCATAATGTAAATATGCAGATGTAAAAAGTAAATTATGCTATTTTATGTCATACTTGAGGGAGGGGCGACCAAAGGATAACGTTGACAGGTTTGTACCCTATCCAAGTAGGGACCTTTCCTTCTAGTCAGGGTAAGGGGGCTTACACTTCTAAAATAACCTCTGCTCACCCCCTTGGTAGCTTGGCATGAGCAGACAGGCTTATCTCAGAGGCAATCTGTAAAGCATTTGTACATAAAACACATAGTAACACAGTGAAAACACTACAAATGGACACCACACCAATTTAGAAAAATAAAATACATTTATCTAAACCAAACAATGACAAGAATCCAGCACACATACATCAAAATATCACTTTTAGAATGATTATTGCAAAAATAATGCTTGTAACAACATATAGCTCCAACTGGGGATATTACGACATCGTGACAGGCACAAATCCCAAGTATGCCGCTGACTGCAAGGTGTACAGGCCGGCCACAGAGTCACATTGATCCCTAAGTAACAGTACTTTGGAAATCAGAGTCAATGGACGGTGCACAGCATCACAGAGGTGAAGCGTCGATGGGCCAAGGCGAGGGCCGGCTCCTTACTGCCACAGGGGAGGTGAGGCGTTGAGTCCACGAAGCATCGAGTTCGGGCTGGCAGGGGAGGTGAGGCGACGGTGAGGCGTCGATTCCGTTCAGCAGTCAGTGTCGATGAGTTTGGGAAGTCACCCACATCGGTTATTGGCTCCGCGATGATGAGATGCTGGCGGCGTCAGGCGTCAGTGCGAGCGCTGGCGTTGGGAAGAACGATAACTTGCAGGTGTCGGCGGGTGTCGGAGCTGCGGTGCAGTCAGGGCAGTGCGTCGTATACTTCACGAACAGGTGCCCACGGCCTCGGTGTATGTCGCGGCATCACTGGCAGCATCACTCACCCAGGAACTGGAATTGTCACCCTTTGGCAACCAGGAGTCCAGCAGAGGAAGCAAGGTGCTGTTTAGCAAGTTGCAGGTAAAGTCTTTGTGTCCCTGAAACTTCAGAACAGGAGGCAAGCTCTACTTCAAGCCCTTGGAGAATCTTCTTAAATAGGATACCACAGCAAGGCAAAAGTCCATCCTTTCCACTGCCCACAGACAGAAGCAGCAACTGCAGGCCAACCCAACAAAACAACACTTGTTCCCATCGCTCTGTGTGCTGCACAGAGGCCAAGCATTTGATCAGCATGTAATATGCACACATTTATGACCCAATGCCATGCAATGTGAGAAACTCTCACTGCCTTCATCTTCAACTACGAAGCCCTCAACTGTGCCCCATTATGAATTGCCATCCCCAACCCAAATTCACCCAGACACCTATGGGCGACTCAGTTCACAGTATGCACTAGACAAGAATTCTATGTTGCATGAAAAAACCTACAGAAAAATAACACCTGGCAAAACTAAATTACACTTGGGGAATGCAGCATGAAAAAAATGTGAAATGTAAACAGGGACTGCATCGCTAGCATGGATTACTATTGGTCCGGTGCCAAGGCTTAAATCTGGTTACCCAGTTGCACAGTCTACAGCTCTGGCCATAACACCACATCCTGGGAAGAGGGAGGAAGGCAGGCAAAAGCCACATGAAAGATCGACTTGTTTTTGGATCAAGGTTGTAACACAGTGCTTAATTTGTAAAAAATGAAGTGCAGGTGCTCCAATTTTTTTCGGAGGCCACACCCACTTTCCCGACTCCACCCACGTCTCCGCTGGCCCCGCCCACGTGTTCTATTGGCTCCACCCACACACTCAACTGGCACTGCTGAAAGCCAGATGTAATACTGGATCTGAATTTCAGCAAGAGAGCCTTGCTCAAGTATGGTTTAGATAGGAGTTTATCCCGCCCTGCGGAAAAAAAAATCATATAGTACACTTGAATGAGCTATTTATCACTTCCAGTGGCCAAAGGGGTTTGGATCATAAATAGTTGATTATTCTGTGAAAGCAATTAATTTACCAATTGTGCTTGTTACTATTACTCACTCCCGGAGCAATATATGTGCATTTATTACAATTCAAAATAGTAAAAAACATAGAACTAAACTGGCGTTTCCAAATGTAGTTCTGTATCACAGACAAGACAGAGATTACAAAAGAGCAGTGGCGGCTGGTGACATTTGAAAGTGGTGAGCGTAAAATGATTGCCATACTGCACCGCAGCGAGCGAGTGTAGCGAGCGAGCCGAACAACATAAGGGAGGTTCGGGGGGGTTCTCTCCCCGAGCAAATTTTGAAAAAGAGTGGACAAATGGTGCATTTTCAAGCAAATTTGAGAAAGCAGGAAGGTTAATAAAGCAATTGTGAAAGTGCAGTCATTACATTAATAAAGAGATGTCATATAACATAGGTAGCTGCTTATTCAAGCTTTCTTTCACCCCATAGTCCAGCAGGGTCTTGATACAAGACAGATAAGAGAAAAAGCAGTGTGGTCATCGACCAGGAAGACACTCATATTTCGTTGGTAAGAAGTCAAAAGATTGGTCAAATTGAAAACCTGAAATGCAATACGCAATCCAACAATTTGCAAGTACATCTCATCTATGTTCAACAAGTCATGTTTTACACATGATTGGAATTGTGAATCACCAAATAAACTGAGCCACTGCAATCAAAATCAACCAAAGCTGTGGCTCAAATTGGCAGAAACAGTATAAAACAGAAACACAGTCTAAATAACTATGAAAGTGACACATAAATATTGACCATGCAACTCAAACTCAGAAATTAAAGATCCAATTCACTGCCAAAGCAGGCCTCCCAAGTGTCATTCATGTGGGCTAAGTGCAGTCTACAATGCATGACTTGCCAAAGCAAATTAACATTCTCTCATATTTAAAAATTCCTGTAGCAGACAAAATTTCAGTTACCCCAAAGCAGGACAAGATTTTACATTCCAACATTCAATAGTCTGTTCCAGTGTCTGATTATAGTGGAGATAACTGTGTACGTATGCTCATACCTATATCTGTCTTACTTCCTATGTCCCTCTTTTTCTCTCTCTAGCTCAACATACTCGTTATACCCCTCTCTATTTCTGCCACACTCTCTCATTCTGGCTCTGCTTAGCTCCATCTCTCTCTGTTTCACCCCCTCTCTCTCGTTCTCTCTAACAATCCATCGCTTCTCTCTCCCACACACACTCTCTCTCACTCTCTCCGCTCTCTCATTCTGGCTCTTCATCTTTCTTTCAATTTTGCTTCATCCCTCTTGCTTTATTTATCAATCTATTCTCTCTTATGTTATCATTTACATCCAGGTTAGTTCCATTACACACCAGGCATGACATTTTGGTTTACAGGTGCGTTCTGCGTCTCTTTTCTTTCCATTGACTTTATCTCCAAGTATCTGTTTTCTCTCTTTCTATGACTGTATCTCTTTCTGTCGTTTTATCTCTATCTACATCCCTATTTCTTTAGGTCTGTCTTTCTCTTCTTTGCACCCTCTTTCACTCTGTGTCTGTCTCTTGATTTCTCTCTACTGTCTCTAGCAGTTTACCCCTTCCTCTCAACAATGCGAGAAATAAATTGTTTCACCCACCGTTTTTTTCTCCCCCCACCACAACACCCTAATGTCGGTTGTGCTTTTTGTGTATGTATGTGCGCTTGTATGCGGTATCGTATTTCTACGGGTGCAGAATGTATGTGTGCCTGCATGTGCTGCCGATTTGTGCCTGCATGTGTGTTGAATTGGTGCAAGTGGCATTTACAGCTGCTTTGCTGTCTAGGTGTGCAGACACGGCTCTATTTCGTTCGTGAGTCCATGCTTCTTTTCATGCATGTCCTGTGTACACGCAGTTGTCTTAGTGCATTTATTTCTGCATGCATGCTGTATGTGACTTTACTTTCCTACGTTAATGTTTTTTGCCCCTCATGCTCAGCTGCCGCCTGTAATGTACAGATCCTCTCTTAGAGCGATGTCTCTGTGCGCTGCTGTTACTCAGCAAAGCTCCCAGCTCTGGCCCCTGTAATGGTTGCTCCCTGCTATGCTGGCTACTTCTTGTTGTGTCGACTGTGCTGTCGTCGCTTCACATCTGCTTTGCTAGCGCCATGCACAGGCACCCTATAATCTGTGCCCTCAATCGATGCTAATAACCACGTCAATGCAGGGAGGCGGGCAGAGAGAAATGGAGGGAACGCTCTGTGTGAAACATAGAAGGGGCGCGTGAGGGCGGAATAATGTGTAACCTGGTGTGAGGAGCAGGAGTTAGACTGGGGGCATAACGGCTGCCTCTGCAGGGACTGGCGCAGGAGGGTTGTAAAAACCCCAGCCCCCCACCCCCAACGCCCCAGGCGGGCCTCAGTTCAGCCGAAGACCAATGAATATTTGTAACTTATAAATATTCATTGGTCTTCGGCTGAACTGAGGCCCGAACACATAGTAAAGTTTGAGGCTCCTCGTACCAGTCTGAAGGGATGGCCGTTATTTTCCTTTACACCACTGTGAGTTGGGCGTGGAACGGCAGTTGAAGGAGATGGGTGCTTGACTTTTTTTTGGGGGGGGGGGGAGAGAAAATGATGTTCCGATCATAGGGTCTCGGGCATTACACAACCAGGCCCTCTCAGGACCCGGAAGAGAAGCAAGATGTTTCGAAGCATGTTTTAATGCATGAACACAGACCAACAACAAAAATGCCCACATTTACACATAGACGTACTGCCTGATGTGCGTGTAAACAGTCAAACGGGCACCAATGCAGAACGACAATGAAACATATATGCCTCCGTGCACCTAGAACCAACAAACCTACAAGCACCCCACCAGGGCATAGAGATCAACAGATAATCATGCTACATACTGAGCCGTACCTGATTTGAATAGCGGGAGAGAGAGGAGAGAGCACGCACATGGAATACATTTAAATATGTCTAAGGGCTATAGGAATAAAACACGTACAATGCAAATTGAAAAGGGCTTGGCCAGCAAGGCATCGCGATCGCTGGAAATCTGTAAGCTGCTCGCTGGCTGCCTTACAGCTCCAAACATCCTATCTGGTCAAGCGGTCTCTGGCATTAAGGGAGAGACAGCAGCAGAGACAATGTATGTGAGGGATAGATGGCTGAGTGCGCGCGCACAGAGACAGAAGTCCTGAACTGAGCAAGTTTCCGGGGCACAGCAGGCAAGGAGGAGTTGTAGAGCGAGGTCTGCAGCCTGTGGGGCCTGCTGGGATTCCGGGTAGAGCTCAACCGTCGAGCCGTGAAAGTCGGGGCCACTCTAAATCTTTAAGTGAATTGCCGTAAGTAAACGTTGCTGCGGAGAAAGCATCTCTGTGTGTGTCTGCTTTTTTATTCAGAAAAGTTGTGTCTGTCAGTAAAACTGGACATTGATTGCAGAAATACCTACCGAGATCTGGTGCTGCACACTTCACGACACGCTCCTGCTTCAAATAATAGTGCCGGACTGCCGTTGCTGGTGCGTGTGTGCTTCCTGATGATAAGGCGAGGTGGCGGTGGAATTTAAAAAAGGTTACGCACGCACGCACGCTGCCGCCCCGCCTGTCGCAGCCACACATGACCAAATCCAGCCCAATCAGAGGCCCTCCACTCACCGCAACACAAAATTAAGGCATGGATTTATAAGTGGCCCAGCTCTTCACGGGGAGACAGAATGAGAGTGCGGATCTTATGAACACTGAACATTCGATTTTATTCATTTTTTGATGCACGCTGATGTGAGTTGGCAGTGGCAATCTGGTATAGACCCGGCCCTGATAAATAAGTGCCGGTGCTAAGCACCGGAAAGCCCCGGCACAAATTAAGCCCACAAAAGAACCTCAAGTTGAGCCAGAGCCAGGATTCAGGCTCAAGCCTGACTCAAAATTTCAGTATCCTGAGCCACCTCTAGTTAATTTGATTGGAGACTCAGGTCTTCAACTTCTTGCAGAATTCAAGAAGAGAAGAAAGAAGGAGGGTCCGATGTGGAGTGGGAGGTCGTTCCGCACTTTAGGAGTGATGTAATAGAACGCCCATCATCCTAGTTCTGCGTATGCGTGGAATGTATGCAGATTGGAGTCCTGTGGAACAGTGGTGTCTAGTCTATTTGATGGAAGGAGATGCAACTATTCAGATACGTGGTGTCTAC
Organism: Calotriton arnoldi; assembly: GCA_963921515.1. Lineage (NCBI taxonomy): Eukaryota > Metazoa > Chordata > Amphibia > Caudata > Salamandridae > Calotriton > Calotriton arnoldi. Next base: position 1,058,598 of record CAWUFW010004989.1, on the reverse strand, counting down.
GTTGTCTAGTGCCTTCAGTGAGTGTGTGAGGTGTTTGAAAGAGTGCGTTTGTGTATCAGGAGTCAGTGGAGCCCCCTGATGTGTGGTGTGATGTGAGCACTCTGTGGGATGTTGTGGATGAGTAAGACTGCTGAGTTCTGAATGGTTTGTAGTCTTCAAGTGGGTTGCTTGGGATCTCAGAGTAGAGGCTGTCCCGGTAGTCTCACTTGCTAGTGACCGTTTTTCTAGTGTTGCTTAGGAGCCATTTTGAAGATCCTCCTCAGCATTTCCAGAGTGTGGTGATGGTGCTGACTTGTGCATTTATGTCCAGTTTACTGTTGATGATGATTTTGAGGTTCCTGATATAGGTGCTGGGTGTGGTGTGGGTCCGAGCTTGGCTGGTCACCAGTTGGAGTCCTATGGCGAGGTGTTCTTGACAAAAATCACTAGTTCTATCTTATCAGTGTTAAGCTTGAGACAGTTGACTCTCATCCATTTAGCAACTTTGGTCATGCAGGAGATGAACTTGACTCTTCTGTTGGGCCTCTTGTCCGAGAGGCAGAGTATGAGCTGTGTGTACTCGGCCAGTGGCGGTTGTTGACATTTAAAAGTAGCATTTTGTAAACGTTGGTTATGATTTTTATTTAGGGAGCGAAGTGAGCAAGCTTAATGGACAAACGTGAAGTTTGGGAGATCCTCCTCCCGAGAATTAAAAAAAAGCAGTTGGCAAATGGTGCAAACCAATTTAGTGAGAAAGCAAGGTTTATAAAGCAGTGGAAACGTATAGTCTTAAAATATTAAACAAATTGAAAATTTCCCCGTATCTTACTGCATTAACATGCTCAACAGTGCCTGTAATGTGAAAATTGTACAGCGCTACAACTTCAGGCCAAGCGACTTGCACTACATGCAGCATCGACTTGGAAGAAAATGCTCTAACCAGGTTTCGGGAAGCACCCACACCTGCTGGCTGCAATCAGTCATATGGAAATATGTGCAGACAGGTTTGAAAGTGGGATGAAAAAAGTGGGGGCTCGCTGAAAAGGGAAATGTAAAATAAATTTCTGTTTCCCTTAGTGTGTCACTCGACCAGCATTTTGGTTTCTTTCTGAGATGTTACTGTATCCTTGTATATAACACAACAACTGACATACACCTAAAACCTGCCAATACTATTTGCTTTGTCAATGGTTGTTAGTTTTTTAAGATAAATGAGTACCAGCAATAATTTGTACTAAATTAACATCGGAAATGTTTAAATTCTGAAATTGTGAAACTGTAAATTAAATATTATCGAGGCTGTTGAAGGGGCATATGACACTTCTTATAAACATGAGGGAAGAATAGTCATGTTCAAAGCATCCCTGTGCTCAGTTTCTAAATGGATCCCTTGGCTGCATTTTTTACTGTTGACCATCAAGTGCTTCTTAAAACAGTGTCAGAAAGAGCTGGTGTTGTTGAACTGTACTGTTCTGCTTTGCATCAGTTCTTCCGAATGACACTCATTTAATTAAACTCCCTCCTTTGCTCTCAGATACTGCCAACATCACATGGAGAGTAACCCGTGCCTTAACTTTGTCTTCAGCACTTTTCTTTATCCGCATGGCACTTTTTACCAACATTATAGACTTAGACCAGGTTGGCCATCCAATTTATGCTAATGACACCCTGTTCCAGTTCATGCTAAAAGAAGATGTTTTAAATTTCAGAGTGCAGTTCTGTGTTTTAAGGCAAAGGCTACACTAACCTACATCGAGTTTTAGGACTGGCTTGGCAGTGCACCCATTGCCTGACCTGATGTGATCAACAAAATAGAGCTTTCACAGTCCTACTGAGAGTGAGAGAGATTTAGGATCCACTCACATGTAGCTTTCCATTAGTACAGTACTTGTCAGGGATGAATTTGTGTTGTTCTGCTACAAACACTGCTTGGATTGCACTTTTTTGCATGAGGCAAAATGTATGCTCATTACAGAAGTACTGAGTTGGTTATGGTGCCAAGCCAGTGATAATGATCATGGCTATGCGCCTGATCTATTTGTTATTAAATGTTATGACAAAGCCACTAGACCTGACATATTTATTGTGAAAAGCATATGGAAATGGAGGGAGTATAATGTTTCTCCTCCACCGAAGTGTGAGCACCACGGAGAAATGCCAATAGGCATTTAAGTGTGGATCTTGATTACTCTATATTAAAACCTTCAGCTAGGCATTTTGTTAGATTGTTTTTGATGTTGGCCACCCAGTGTGACAAACCATGGATATAGAAGGTATGCTCTGTCAGAATCCATGTTAGGCTGTAGGTATATTGATTGGCCAACTGTAATTTTGACCCCTTCCTAACTTTATGGCTGTTTCCGATAGTTGCCTTGTGGAAAAGCTTACGCTCAAAACTTTAGGACTGGGTTCTATATGGAAATATTATGTCCAATGCCATAGATCTAGTCTATTCATACATTTATATCCATATAAATACATAGAGGGCCTTTGGGTCAGCTCTCTTCTGTCAATGCATTGGTCTGTCTGAGTGTCATTTACACTCTGCTTCCATTCATGAAAGTGAAGTGCATGGGGTAAAGGTTCAGTCGCCATCAGTCATTGGCTCTCTTGTGAATGACAGCATTTTCTGATCATGTGTGCACAGCCACCTGAAGATGAGTGTGCATTAGTGTCAGGCCTAGTTAGTCAGTCCTTTAGATTGGAATGTATTGTTCCCCTTTTATTTCTTTGCTTTTCTTATTTTTATTTTAATGCTTCAAGAGGATTCTACAGCTCTCCAGGCGATCCTAAAGGGTCACTTGCTTGCTGCTCATTTCATCTGCAGTACACCGCATCTCACTTGGCTGCTTCCTCTACATAAGGAGACCATTATGGATATCGTATTTCACGTGTTTACCATTCCAAGATGGGAAATACATTGGTTCTAAATGTGGTGGCCATGCGTGAACTTTGAAACAACCACATGTGCTTGATGTAAACCTAGCACACTCAGGCAGTATCTGAAATACCTCCTTAAGTATACTACTGGTAGCATAGAATTTAAAAACCGGGCTAAGCCAATGCTAAACTTCATCCTATGGACACAGGATACAAATGTGTACTCTTTCCTAAAGGGGGCAGGTGAGGCAATCCCCAAGTGTCCAGCAGATTGAAGTCTACAATGCAATACAATAGCAGCACCTCAATCCTTAATGTCCGGAACCGGCTGCTGTTTGCTCTTCACCCCACCTTTTCCCAGTTCCACTGCACCTGCTACACTAATGATAGCTAGACCTATATGCTCAGGCCCACTGGAATTATGCAATTGTGCCGCTGCAGCGATTTTCGTACAATTATAAATTTGCTGCATTTGCCACATAATCCATCATCTGTTGCATAATCTGCAGATTTTAACAAAAAAAATTTGTTTCCGGCTCAAACGGTTCAAAAGTTACTAAAAACGCAGTGACACATGTTGCCAGGCAGTGGATTGCAACTAATGCCCAGACAGTCTTAACAAGTTTAAGAATGACAAAATAATGAAGTAATACTATCCCAAAATGTGACACATATTGCTGCATAAGTTGTCTTTTCTTGCCACATAATTCACTCAACCCTGCCACATAATTCCAGTGGCCCTGCTTATGCTCCGTGCATGGTCATCAAGCAGGCTTTACTCGGCTCTTTACCTCCTTCAGCCCTGGTGCAACTGTGCCTGCTGCAGTAACAATAGATGTGCCCCTGTGCTCTGTCCTAACCAGTTTGCACTTTGATCCTTAGCCTTCTGAGTCCTGGGAGTAGGTTGATTGGGCTCTTCACACCCATCTGCTGCGCTGCATCTGTCATATCAGCCATACTATAAATAAGACCCTTTCAGCTCTGCATAGTGCCCTCCAATACAAGACAGGCAACAAACTGAGCTCTCAATAACACCATGTGTCTCTTGCTTCTCTTACTCCCATTATGTTGCCACCTCTTTTGATATTTTAGAGAAAGTCATATATGACCAGTAAAAACAGTTGGCAGTTTGACAGCCCTTTTAAAAGAAACACACACAATAGGAATGTTTATATTTCTCTGTAAAATAAGCTCATAATATAGGAACCATAATACTGCCACTTCTATAGGTAATATTGCCTTTTTATATACCACCAGAGCGTAAAGAAGCACTACTACACATTATACATTGCTGTGATGCCTCTCTTTCTTCGCGACTTTGCAGTTGAGGTGTACATATCAGGGGTCTCACAGTTGTCATTTTCAGTGATCCGTACTCATCGTGGGGTCTGTGGCCTGTGCTGATGGACTGCACACATTGTGGTTCTCTGTACAGCTTGTAAGCACATTTTTAGGTAACCTTCGCTTACCGAATGTATAAGGAATTTCTATAGACTGTTGGTTACAAGCCTAAGTAACTGTGCCAATATATTAATGACCCAGCATGCATTTTGTTTTCCTCGCTTACATGCCTCATAGTATGAGCAACTCAATAGACGTTCCTTTAGAAAAGTCAAAACTATCGGCTTTGTCTGTGCTTAACTTGTATCTTTCGTTGTCACTTTACAAAGAACAGTCAGCCGGCTACACACAGAATGTCATGAACAATTCTTAGAAATTCTGCTCCAAGCCTGCATCTCTTTCTTTTGAGTCTGTGCACCCGCATCATCCACCCCCTGTTAGAGCTGCAACAAGAGTATGCACCCCCGCAGTACTTTGTAGTAGCTTCACACTCATGCACAAACTTAACTTGCCAATTAAGCACAATAATTTCTGTAAAAGTAACTCTGATCATATTGGCTTTGTCAATGCTTCTTTTACTATGTCCATTAGGCCCTCATTTTGAGGGCTGCAGTAAATCTGGTAGCGAATAATATCCGGGCAAATAAAAACTACACTGGGTTCACAGTGTAGTATTACCTCCCTATTGCGGGATCCGCAGGTTGGAAAAGAGAATAGCATGGTAATAACACGTTTTCTCAAATTCGGAGCTGCAACACTTTCACCATGTTTGAGACAGGGAAATATGTACAGAGAAAAGTCAATAGTCAGTGCGAACTGTACATTCAATTTATAATGCTGATTCAAACGCAAACACCTGTTTGAGACTGAATGAAAACTACGGAGGCCCTGAAAATGAGGCAATAGCTGTCAGAATTTCACACTGAGAAAAAGGTACATATATGCTTACGGGCTATATATATTGCACAAATTGTGCAGTGTTAGTTCGTGGGCTAAGTATATTGCACATATTTGTATGTGACTTAATAGCCCAAGAGTTAGACCCCATGTAAATCGATATTTCTAAACAGAAACCGACTTCACCAAATGATGGGATGATAGGCAAACAATTACACGTAATGTGGCTCACTAATATTAAAAGCGCAAGCACATCCAAAACTGTTCAACGTGTGTGTTTTTCAGACATACCCTCTCGAAGTAATGAGAGTAGAGATTGTTTAAAATATTTTCAGATTTAAAGTGACATCTTTTGTTTTGCTAGAGATGCGCTCTTAATTATTCTCCTCAAAAATGGCTTACAGACATCTTTAAAAGCGATTTCCACATAAATCTTTCAATGTGCTGAAATGCACCTTCGCCCTAGCTTAACAATAGGAGCCCCCTTTCCTGTTACTCCAAACCCAGGAACATTACACTTCCAAAGAGAAAAGAAAGCGCTATTCCCACTCCCATCCTCTGAGACAGTCCCTTCCCCCTCCTGTTGATATGTGAGGTAAGGGCTTCCATTGTCATTACAGCGGCTGAGGAAGAGGTGCGAATAAGCGCTCTCCCAGGTTGCCCTGAATGACAAAGGGCCTATCTTTGACACTCCCAGCTCCAGCCGAGCTGCTTTGACCCCCTGGCACCTGACTATAGCTTTCTATGAACTGCACTCACTTATCAAACTCTTACATTCCCACAGTGCACAAGCTTAAAAGCATTGCATATTTTGCAGTGAAAAATAAACATTTTCAAAGCTGCAACCGTTTAATATTTTTTTATCCTTAGTTATCAATTAAAAACATAAAAATCAGCAGTGGTTTTGAAAAATAGTTCCACATTACTGTTACATATACTGCACGACAGCATACAATGGCTATAATATTATTTTTAGGAGTTACAATCCGGCTGCTCAAGTGTGGCAGCCCCACTAATAGAGGGGAAGTGGGCTCCTGAAGTTTTTAGTCGATTATTAGCATTCTATTACTTATGTGAATAGGCAAATGGCTAAAAAAAACACATTTATGTTGCACTTTGATGTCATAACTTTTTTGCAGAAGGAAAACCTATAGCTTTGACTTGAAATATCGACTGCCTGCTAATGTTTGTGTGTTTTTTATCAGCAGATACTAAGGGGCAGATCTACAAGAAACTAACGCAGCGAGGTGCCGCAAGTCATTTTGCTGCACCGCGCTGCGTTAGTTTCGAAGCACAGGGATGCGACATATTTACAACAATATGTTGCATCTCTGTGCTTCCCCCTGCGCTGGCGCACAAACTGCTGCCATGCGCCGACGCAGGCACCCTTGCACCATGGTGCAAGGATGCCTGCGTCGTGGGGAGATTGTTTTTGTGCAGGAAGGGGCACCTTCCTGCACAAAAACAATCAATTGAGGCGATTTCCTCTTCCAATGTGTGCTGTAGAATGCAATAAGAAGAGTGGGAAACCCAATATACCCTTGGAGGCCTGGGACATGTAACAATTGATAGGTAAAAGTGCCTACAAGGGATTTAATTCAAGAAACTAAATAAGCACCAATTAACTGGATAAATCTGTTGTCGGGCCCCTGAAGGTGGCTGGCTAATGAACAATCAATACTCAAATTAGCTCATTCATATCGTGATGAATCTACAATAAACAGTTTAAACACAGGTGTGCATTTATCAACAAATAAATCTATTTAATGTGAACAAACAAGAAGGGTACAAAGCAATATAACAACACACAATGACCGAGGTGGATCAATGATGTACAAAAGTTAAGACCTCAGGGTCAATTGTGTGAACATCTATTCCAAAATATTTTCGTGACGGAAAATAAGTCTGAGACAACAGAAAACAATTCCAAAGAAATTAAATAACTGTGGAAATAGATGAGCTGGTCGACGTTTCGGTCTTGGTAGTATAAATGTACGTTAGACCATCTTCAGGACGATGAGTAAAGAGTTTATGATTGACCCTTATGTCTGGTCAAACAATACGTTTGTTGAACTAGCCGAATCACAAATATTTAAAAACTTCCAGGTATCTAACACCGGAATAATGGCTGAGACTCCAGGCCAAATGGAGTAATATTGCCAGAGCAACTCGTAAGGATTTGCTGAAGGTGACGCTCGCTACAATCGAGTGATATTCAAAGGGCGTTGCTCCTCTCACGAACTGCTGTCACTGCAGACGGCGTGCTTGAATGCAGCACGCATTGAAAGAGGAAAAAACGAGGATAAATGAAAACATTTCTCCTCGTTGCCTCTCGCTACGCCACCCCTAGAGTGGCGTAGCATTCTGACGCATTTCCAGATTTACGATTTCTCGTGAATCTGGAAATGCATCAGTGGACATGGGTTTTGCGTGGGAACACCCACAGCAACACCCATGTCACGCCCCTAACACGCAAAGTGTTGCGTGAACAGGGGCCATATTTTCAGGCACAGGTTAAGTCACGCAGGGTGACTTTACCTGTTCTTGTAAATATCACTTCGCAGGCTGCGCCACCGGTGCGTCACGCAACGTGATGCACCGGCGGTGCAAGGGGCTTGTAAATCTGCCCCTTAAAGTCTAAGGGGCAGATCCACAAGAAAATAACGCAGCGCGGTGCCGCAAGACATTTTGCTGCGCCGTGCTGCGTTAGTTTTGAAGCACAGGGATGCAACATATTTACAACAATATGTCGCATCTCTGTGCTTCCCCCTGCGCTGGCGCACAAACTGCTGCCATGCGCCGGCGCAGGCACCCTTGCACCATGGTGCAAGGATGCTTGCATCGTGGGGAGATTGGTTTTGTGCAGGAAGAGGCACCTTCCTGCACAAAAACAATCAATTGAGGTAATTTCCTCTTCCAATGTGTGCTGTAGAATGCAGCACGCATTGAAAGAGGGAAAAAACGAGGAAAAATGAAAACATTTCTCCACGTTGCACCTCGCTACGCCACCCCTAGGGTGGCGTAGCATTCTGATGCATTTCCAGTGTTGCATGAACAGGGCGATATTTACAAGCACAGGTTAAGTCACGCAGGGTGACTTTACCTGTTCTTGTAAATATCACTTAGCAGGCTGCGCCACCGGTGCGTCACGCAACGTGATGCACCGGCGGAGCAAGGGGCTTGTACATCTGCCCCTAATTGTCTTCTTTTTCTTAACATACCCGACATAAGATCCCCCCATCAGCAGCATTTCTTTTAGTTAAAAGTCTTTCAATGGACTGTTTTTTTCACATCTCATGGTGTTCTCCACTATCGTCAATGACATATAATTGTACATTAGTAGGCAGTATCTCTGCATGGCTGCTTCTCATAGCACCAACTTCCATCATTACCATTTGGCATAATATTGAGACTTGGTTGAAATTTAAATTAAGCTGCTTGAGTCATGTAATTTCTCGAATTTCATGCTATGCTTGTTATAAAAATTCCAGTGCTACCTCACATAACTATGTGGCACTTGTGGCAAAGGTTTATCGCAAATGCATGGGACTAATGCAAATGTCCAGAACATGAGAGCCTTTTCCTTATGCCACTTATGTTTTTTTGTGCTATGTTTTTACTGCAAAACTCATTTTGTGCTCAAATATAGCACTAAATAATGTATTTGCGTAATTTTATGTGATTTCGCATAATTTTCCTGAACTTTTGCATAATTAAACAAAAACAAACTAAGCAAATTGTGTACACACTATCGTTTTACACACTTGACAGGATCTCTGCCTTGCAGACGTTGCCAAAAGGATTACTAGGCCTTCTCTGGTTATCCCTATAGAGTATTTGCACACATCACCCTGCTGTTCATCTGACTAGGCGAGTGCTGCCTATGTATTTTAGTTCTAACTATATTATAATTTGCGTGCCGATCTCTCACGGAACCTGCTCTGTTCATACGCACTGTGCCCCAAGACAAGAAAAGAGCACCTCTCTGGTCACTCATCCATGAAATCAAAACACTTCCCACATAGAATGATAATAAATACATTCCCACATAAAATGATAATAAATACATCCTCTGCCAGCCCCACACTCCTCATGGGGTCCCCATGCTTCGGCACCCCAGATGAATCACTGTACAATAGAATACAGTAGCAGCGCCCTAATTAATGTCAAGATCAGGCTTTTGTTGGCTCTTCACCCTGCCTCTGCCCAGTGCCACTGTACCTGCTGCACTAATCATAGCTGCTTCCTTATGCTCCATGCATGGACTTGGACTAGACTGCAGGGAGATTTTCACCTCCTTCATCTCTGGTGCCACTGTGGCGTAGAGTAAATTGGAGGAGAGTGTTATACAATGGACCGTCGTACAATGGAGTGTCCTAGAGTGGGGCATTGTAGAGTGGAGTGGCATACAGTGGAGTAGAGTGGCATACAGTGGAGTGGCATACAGTAGAGTGGCATACAGTAGAGTGGCATAGAGTGGAATGGCATAGAGTGGAATGGGGTAGAGTGGAGTGGAATAGCATACAGTGGAGTGGTGAACAGTGGAGTGGCATGTAACGTAGAGGCTTAGAGTAGAGTGGCGTAGAGTGGCATGCCGTAGAGAAGAGTGGAGTGGCATGTCGTACATTAGAGTGGTGTGTTGCGCCATAGAGTGGCATGTCGTACAGTGTAGTGGCGTAGAGTAGACTGGAGGAGAGTGTCATACAGTGGACTGTTGTAGAGTGCTGTAGAATGAAGTGTCGTACAGTGTGGTAGAGTGGACTAGAGTGGAGTGGCGTAGAGTGGAATAGTGTACAGTGAGGTGGCATAGAGTGGAGTGACAGAGTGGAGTAGATTGAGTTTTGCACCTCAACACCAGTTTTAACAGTGTCTTCTGCACTAAACAAAAACATTTAGCAAGTCTGAGGAAGTCGCTTAATCTCCATTCTTGTCTGACTTTATATTCTTCAAGTTCCTATCATATCCTTGTTTCTGCGTTTACCAAAGGTAAAAGGCAACCATGTAGTATTTATCACAGTTTTGCTGCGTTCTGGGTTACGGTCTTACTTATAGCTAAGTATTCGGTTTTATTGTTCACTATGGGGAAAGGATGTAGCCTTACAGCTAGAGCGGTTGACCTCGAAGCTGGGGAACCGGGTTCGAGTCCTGGCAACGACGCTCAACATCCTGTGATTCTGGGCAAATCACTTAATCTCCCCGTGCCTAACAAAAATGAATGTGTCCATCTGTAACAAAACTGGTGCTCATGTAAAGCACTCTGATACCCTATTTCTTGGGTCTAGTTTGTGCTATATAAAACTCTTAAAAAACAAAAAAAAGCTATCTATTACCACTTTATTTAGGGGTAGTAGGTGGAGATTTTTATTTATAAATTTCTATATATTTTTATAGCTGTTTAGGGTGAACTGAACATTTTTTTAAGTATTGTGATACTTTGTAGGTACATGAACAATATTAACATTAATAAAAATAATTGGAAAAAACATATTAAAAACAACACAATTAGGTAAATAAATTAAAATAATATAAACATAATTTCAAATAAAAATAGATTTAAAAAATAATAATAAACATAAAAAGATATATAATTTAAAAATATATAAGCAATTAAAAGAAACAGCAAAAATATAGTATTTTCCTCCAATTAAAATAAAAGTAGTAGAAGTTTTACACTTGAAAGGGGTTACATTTACTATTCCCTCATCAACGTAAACAAAATAGGGGAAAATATTGGACTTCAAGCAAGTTAGATTAACTATTCCAACTCCAATATAAGAAACAGTAAAGAAAGGTTTGGATTTCGGAGGGATTAGATTTACTATTCCCACTCTTATTTAAGCAACCCAAGGAAAAATGTTGACTTCAGAGAGGCTGCATTTGCTATTCCACTCCAATTTAAGCAACAGTACGGGAAGTATTGGACTTCAGAAGGGTTGGAATTACTTTTCCCACTCTGATCTAGGCAACAGTAGGGGAGGTGTTAGATTTAGGAGGGATTGGAGTTACTATTCCCACTCCAGTCCAAGCAACAGTAGGGAAAGTTTAGATTTTAATCAATCAATCAGGAGTTTATATAGCGCAGCTACTCACCCCTGAGGGTCTAAAGGCGCTGAGGGGTTTGGGGGTGCTGCTGATCCGTCTGGATGTGGAGGTTCAGTCGAAGAGCCAGGTCTTGAGGTTCTTCCTGAATTGGGTCAACAACGCAAATTGCCTGAGGTGGAAGGGCAGATCTTGGAGGTGAGGTAGGAGAAGGATCTTCCTCTGGTTCTGGTCTTTTGGATCCATGGGATGGAGGCCAGGGTGAGTTGGGCGGAGCGGAGTTGTTTGTCTGGTGTGTGGAATGCAAGGCGGTTGGTCAGATATTCTGGTCTTGCGTCGTGGAGAGCTTTGTAGGCATGTATGAGGAGTTTGAAGGTGATTCGCTTGTTGATTGGGAACAAGTGGAGTTGTCAGAGGTGTTGTGTTATGGGGCTGCAGCGGGGGATGTTGAGGACCAGTCTGGCTGCAGCGTTTTGGACATTCTGTAGTTTCCTGAGCTATTTCTGGGCGATGCCACCGTAGAGTGCATTGCCGTAGTCAAGTCTGCTGGTTATGAGTGTGTGGGTGACCATCTTTCTGGATTCTGTGGGGATCCTTCTGACTGTCCTTCGAAGCACCGGAGCATGTGGAAACAGGATGAGGATACTGCACTGATTTGGCAGTTCATTGTGAGCAAGGAGTCCAGTATGATGCTGAGGTTGCGTGCGTGGTCCGTGGGGGTGGCAGGGGTTCCTAGTGCGGCTGGCCACCAGGAGTCATCACAGGCTGAGGAGGTGGGTCCCAGGATGAGTACTTCGGTCTTGTCCGAGTTGAGCTTGAGGCAGCTTTCTTTCATCCAGGTAGCAACAGCCTTCATTCCGCTGTGAAAGTTGGTTCTGGTGGCTGTGGGTTCGTTGGTGAGGAAGGGGAGCAGCTTGGTGTTATCGGCGTTGGAGACGATGTTGAGTCTGTGGCTTCTGACGATGGCTGAGAAGGGGGCCATGTAGACGTTGAAGAGGGTGGGACTCAGGGAGGAGCCCTGGGGCACTCTGCAGCTGATCTCTGTAGGTTCTGAGAGGAACAGGGGTAGTCTGACATGCTGTGTTTGGCCCGTAAGGAAGGAGTGGATCCAGTCCAGTGCCTTGTCGCAGATGCCGGAGTTGTGGAGTCTTGTGATTAGGGTGCGTGGGAGATGGTGTCGAAAGCGGCTGAGAGATCCAGTAGGATGAGGGCTGCAGTTTCGCCCAGGTCAAGGAGGGAGCGGATGTCATCGGTGGCGGCGAGGAGTGCGTTCTCGGTGCTGTGGTTGCTTCGGAAGCCGGATTGGGAGGTGTCCAGGATGTGGTTCTCCTAGATGAACTCGGAGACTTGGGTGTTGATGGCCTTCTCGATGACCTTGGTTGGGAAGAGGAGGAGGGAGATTGGTCTGAAGTTCTTGAGGTCTGTCAGGTCAACAGATGGCTTCTTCAGCAGGGCATTGATCTCAGCGCGTTTCCAGTTGTCAGGGAAGGTGGCACTTTCGATGGAGCAGTTGATGGAGTGGCGAAGCTTGGGACGATGGAGGCGGCTGCTCTATGGAAGATGTGGTACGAGCAAGGATCCGATGGGGCTCGAATGTGTCATCTGTGGTTAGCGGAGTCCAGTTGAGCACAATCTGTTGGGGTGGGGTGTGGTGTGGTGTGGTTGCGTGCGGTGGTGGCTGGCATAGTAGCAGGGTCTTGGGTGGCGAAGCTGTTGTAGATCTGCCTGATCTTGTGGTGGAAGAAGGTGCCAAGTTTGTTGCAGAGGTCTTGGGAGGGTGGAATGTGTGTGGTCTTGCTATTGGGCGTGGCAAACTCCTCGATGATGGGGAAGAGTTCTTTGCTGTCATGTGCGTTGGCATTGATTTTGTACTGTAATGCCGTTTTCTTTGTGGTTTTGAGGAGAAGGTGGTGTGCGTTGACAGTGGATTTGAAGGTTGCATGGGTTTCTGGGTTTTGTTGTTCCTCCATCTCTTCTCAAGTCGTCCAGACTCATGGAGGGCGGGAGTGAACCAACTGGCTTTCTTCGAGTGTTGCTTGTCTGGTGTCTTCTGGAGGGGGCCAGAGTGTCGGCGCAGTTGGAGATCCATTGGTGAAGGTTTTGCGCTGCAGTGTTGGCGTCTGTTGGTGTTGGTGGAGTGGTTGTGCTGAGGAAGTTGACGAGAAGTTCTTCTGTGTCCTTGTTCCAGCTACGACGGGGGATGATGAGGGTGGTAGTGTACGGTGGGCCTGGCAAAGTCGAGATGCACGCAGTGGTGGTCAGTCAAGCTAAATTCGGTGGTGTGGCTGTAGGTGAGGTTTCTGCTGGCAGAGAAAATGGGGTCGAGCATGTGTACAGCTGAGTGAGTCGGTGTGGTGACTAGCTGCTTGAGTCTGATTTTGGCAAGGGTCACCAGTAGGGAGGCGGTGTTCTGGTCACTGGGGTTGTCCAGGTGGAAGTTAAAGTTTCTGAGTAGGATATAATCGGTGGATGCTAGAGCCTGGGGTGCGATTAGGTCTATGATGGTGTCGGTGAAGAGCCGGCGGGGGCGGTGGGTCCTGTAGATGAGGGTGCTGCAAAGGGTGTTGTTGGTCTGGATCTGGAAGGGGAGGTGTTCCATGGTTGTCATTGGGTCGTTTGAGTGCGTGGTCAGTCGGAGGGTGTTCTTGTGGATGATGGCGATGCCTCCTCCTGGTTGGTCGGTGCAGTCCTTGCTGGTGATTTTGTAGCAGTCAGGGATGGTGATGGCGATGACTGGTCCAGATCAGGGGTTGATCAAGGTTTCCATGAAGAAGGTGATGTCGGGAGAGGCCACGTCGAGGAGGTCCCAGATTTCTGTGGCGTGTTTGTGGAGGGATCGCATGTTGAGGAGTATGCAATTGAGTCGGTCGAGTGTGCTGTTGGTTGGGCGGCGAGAGGATCTGGCATGCTGGCGTGGGTGAGGATGTGGCTGCAGTTCTGGCAGGAGAAGGGTCCTTGGGTCTTCTTCATTGACACGAGGTGGCAGGCGGTATGTCGTCCTGAGTTGTGGGTGAGGAGGGTGCTGGCGTCATAGCGGTGGAAGGTCTGAGAACCAGGGTCCCTGGCGCTGGGCATGATCCAGGCACGGACGGGTGCAGACAGGCCTGCCTTTGGCACCCCAGCGGTGCAGCCGCGCAGCGGCGGCCATTAAGTTGTGCTGGGGGGCTAGACAGCTGAGATGCTGGAAATGCAGGAGCGGGAAGGGTCACTGGAGGGGGCAGGCCATGGGGATCACAGCAACAGGGATGAGGGTGGCAAACAAAGGAAAGAAAAAGGTAAAAAAGTAAAAAGCTGAATAAAGGCAGAAATCAGAAAAGAGAGGCAGAGGAATAGCCCAGCAGCAGAGCAGTGACGCTCTACCACTAAACCACCAGATATGAGGCGCAGGCAGGGGCCTGCGGGTGGAGGTGGGCCTCAAACTTGATCAAGGGTCAGCAGCAGCAACAGGGGCAGCAGCAGCTACAAGGCGGAGCTTCGCTATGAAAGGAGCAAGTCCACTAGAAGGTCAGTGTTTGCTACTTCCACTACAATTTAAGTAACAGCAGGGAAAGTGTTGGACTTCAGAGGGGTTCAAATGGCCATTTCCACTCCAGTCTAGACAACAGTAGGGAAGGTGTTGAACCTCTGAGGGTGTCAAATTTACTATTCCCATTCCACCCTAAGCAAAAGCAGGGAAAGTGCTGAATTTCAGAGAGGTTAGATTTACTATTCCCACTGCAATGTAAGCAACAGCTGGGAAAGTGTTGGACTTCAGAGGGATTGGATTTACTATTCCCACCCCAATATATATAAAACAGAAGGAAAAGTATTGGATTTCAAAGGGGTTATATTTACTATTCTCATTCCATCCAAAGCAACGGTAGGGAAAGTGTTGGACTTTGTAAGGGTTATATTAACTACCCCCACCCCAATTAAGCAATAATAAGGAAAGCATAGGAATTGGATGGACTATATTTACTGTTCCCACTCCAATTTAAGCAACAGTAGGGAAAGTGTTGGACTTCAGAAAGGGTACATATACCATTGCAATACAGTCATTTAAAAAAAAAATTTAAATACCTAAAAACATAAAATGATTAACCATAGTTAAACTAGAAAATATATATTGTATAAATTTAAATAAAATGCACAATTTATTATAAATATGCAAAATAAATGTATAATTAAATGAAATATTTAAGTAAACATACATAGAATTCACTTCTCTCGCTATTACAGAAAAAACCCACAAACACCAAGAAGATAAATTAAAATATAAATAAAACAATAATAAAATTAAAATAAATGAAACATATAAAAAGAATAAATATAATATACACTTGCTGATATATATTACTAATTATTTCTTGCATAGTCTAAATAAAACTATTCTTTCATTTTAAATGTTCAATGAAAAAATTATATAATGATTTATACATTAAATATTTAAATAACAAAAAATTAATAAAGACAACTATTTTCATTTAAATAATTTCTCACCCTATTCCCCTACAAACTGAACATGCTGCTAAATTAGTTATAACTAATTATACTATACAAAATATAAATTAAAAATCTGAAATGAAACCCAAATAAATGAAAGAACAATTAAACAATTAAAACATTACATACTAACCATTTATATATTGATTTTACCTTACATTACTTAACATTAAAAAACAATTAGTTAAAATGTAATTAACCTCCCACCATATTCCCCTAAAAACCCAATATCCCCCTACTAAATTATAAACTACTTAACATAGGTATTTGTAGAACGCACATTAACTCTTAGGCATCTTGGCGCTAACAGATGTTTATTGTTACCCAACAGTACTGAGCCACCAGACCCATGTAATTACCTTTTGAAAATTCAATTACACATTTAAAATTGCAAACTATATTTAAAAAAATACAATTTTACAAATATTATAAGTATATATATATTTAATTGAAAACAATGTTTATTACAAGTGTACTAAAGTACACAATATTAATTACAACAATTGTCTTCATTACCATATTGTATACAATAAAACCTGCATTCTTAATTTTGATATTCTGTTCCACTATATTTTTGCAGTGGTGATATTTTTGACAACATATTTATGTCACATGATATTTTGGAATCAATATTTGTTTCATTCACCATATTTAACATGTACCCATTTTGATACGTCAGGATTCCTGACGTATCTGCCATTCCTTGCGACATGGTGCGCCATACAATAAATGCGGCACATCCATCATGTCGCAAGGAGGGCGCACTGAAAAGTGTTGCATTGCTGCTTTCACGCAGCGATGCAACACTTTTCATAAATGAGGCCCTTAGGGGCACATGCATCAAGCCTAAAAAAAATCGCAAAATTAGCGATTCGCTAAATTATGGCGTTTGCGACCGCAAAATACAGTTTCGCAATGCATCAACTGAAAAATAGCGAAAACCCAACAATTCGCTAATTTAAAGAATCGCAAAACATTCTGCGAATAGTATTAGCGAATCGCTATTTGCGCCCCCAAATAGCGATTCGCAAATAAGGAATCGCAAAAGAGATGCATGAAAATTCGCAAATTGCGAATCACCTGAAATTCGCAATTTTGCGAGTGCAAAATAAGAAGGATCACAACCAGGTGGTAATCATGAGTGCAAATCAGATACAGCTGCAATTCTACTTAAACCCATTGAAACACACCCAGAATTAGCTACCACATCTCACAATGGCAGGGATGTACCTGATGGCGAGGAGGATGAGGCTGCTGGCTGCTGGACACAGACGGAGGCGAATCAATGAGCGCATCTTCAGAGTCCGCATAACTTTGCTAGGACAGCAAGAGGATGAGATATACGATAAGTATAGGCTCAATGCAGCAATGATCCATGACCTGATCAATGAATTGGATCCCATACTGCAACGACAGACACGTAGGACCAATGCTATCCCAACGCATGTGCAGGTCCTATGTTGCCTACACCTACTGGCGTCAGGCAGCTTTCAGGGGTCATTGCAGTAGCTGGAGGTGTGTCGCAAAGCACACTTTCAAGAATATTCAAAGCATTCCTTGATGCCATGATGGCCAGGATCGGCTCACACATCAAGTTCCCCACCACCGCGCATGACCTTGCGAAAACAAAACAGGAGTTTTACCAGATAGCTCGCTTCCCACATGTTATAGGTTGCATCGATTGCACACATGTGGCAATATGTCCCCCTGCAGCACAGGAATACATATACAGAAATAGAAAATGCTATCACTCCCTTAATATTCAGGTTGTTTGCAATGCCAAATACATCATCACTGATATAGTGGCTCAATTTCCTGGGAGTGCACATGATTCATATATTTTCAGGCAAAGTGGCATTCACACCCGTCTGGTCAGGGGAGAATTTGGAGAGGCACATCTGCTTGGTAAATATGTGTAGGTGATACTCACAGTCATTGTACGTATGCCAATGTCAAACTGCCACTGACCCTTTGCTTACCCACATGCAGGTGACAGCGCATACGCCTTGCGTAATTACCTTCTGACGCCTTACCTCAATCCCACAACTGCCAACCAACAGAGGTACAATGCTGCACATATATCAACAAGGAACATCATAGAGCGCACATTTGGGCTGCTGAAGAGCCGATTCAGATGCCTCCATAAGACTGGTGGAGCACTTCAATACAACCCTGAACAATGCTGCAAGCTAGTAGCAGCATGTGCCATGCTGCACAATATAGCAACGAGGGTGGAATGGAGATCGAGGTGTCTGACAGCGACTCCGAGGATGAGGACCAGCAAGTGCCACAGCGCCGTGCAGCACAAGGGGCAAGCGCAGCAGAAGGGCGCAGGAGAAGATTGGACATCACACAAAACTATTTCTGAGGTGAGTAATGATGACACAAACAGTGTATATTACAATCACAGAACGGTTTATTCAAAGGAAATATGGCATGAGTGTCGGAGCACACTTTCAATGTGGCCAGTGGCACAGGATTCTTAAGTAATGGACATAAGTGTATTAAAAATAAATAATGACTTGTCAATCAGTCAAAAGGTCCGATCACATCCATGGTTACGTCACCATATCGGTATGCAATTGTAAATAGCAGGCTAGCGCTTTCTCCCACGAACACCCAGACGCCTGTCAGAGACAGCATCCTCATCCCTCATGTTGGAAGCTGAGGGGGTACTGCTGCGTGTGTTGCGTCTTCCTGCAGTGGCAACTGGCATAGCTATGCTACTGAAGCTTGAGGCCCCCTCACTACCCTCTTCCTGCGTGGACATGTTGGCCCCAATTGTGGTAGCATTCAGCAGTTCCACTGCATTGGTTACCTGGTCCAGTGCCTTCGCCACATCCCCGCTCCAATGGCACATTTCTGTTTGCATGGTCACAGACCTACGTGCCAGCAGTGCAGTTGATGTGGCCAGCCTATTGTTGGATTTGGCATAGCTTTTGAGGTGCTGCATTAGTTGCCGATGGTTTCTTCTCTGTGATGCATGTCCCTCCTGCATAACCTTGGTCATTTGCTGCACACTATCGCACAGTACTGCAATGTTGTCTGCCATCTTCCCAATTTGTAACTGCACTAAACGTGTGTTCTTGGTCTGCAGGCGCTGCATGCGGAGCATCTGTCCCTCAAGACCACCCCAGACATCATTTGGTTGCTCCTCCTGCTGTGTTCTGCGTGATCTGGCTCTTCTACGCCGGACACTGACATTACTTCTGCGGACCTGTGTTTGTGGATTTGGGATGGATGTGGCTGGGCCATGCCTGGACTCATGTGGTGCATTTGTCTCATCGTCAGACTCCATGGTGACCAGTGGTGGGACAGTTGCCCTGCGTGTGTGTGGGGCACTGGATGGATTTGTTGGCAACACCGGTGTGTCCATATCCTCAACTGCGCTGATGTCCTGTATGTCCTGGTTGTCACTATCCTCAGCTTCTACACGTTCTGCATCTGTGAGATTTAACAGTGCAAAACCAGCATTAATTTAAGTATGGGATGTCATGTCACAGTGATCATATTTTTACTTTGGCATTAAATTTGGAATATGTTCACAGTTCTGAGTTGTTCTTAGCCTATTTGTGTGTTTGACATTGTATATGCTTGACCTGCCTACATCTCCCATAATGCACTTCCCTTCATGGATACATTGTGTACTGGATGTTCTGAGTGTGCACTTGTGCTGTACTGGGGTGGTGTACTACCTTTATTATTTAGGTCAATGGTAACATGCAGTCATCTTACCTTCAGATGTGTTTGCTGCTCCTGACGTGTCTAGCTGTGTCACACCGACAACAGCTTCAGGCTGGATAGTGGATTCAACCATTTCCTCCATGGTAGTGTTCCCAGTGTCTATCGGTGTTCCCCCTCCTGTCTTCCTTGCTTCCTTCAGACGGGCAGCTATGCGCTCCTTGGCCCGACTGCGCATGTCGTACCATCTTTTCTTCAGGTCGTCGATGGTGCGGTGTGTCACCCCACTGGCATTCACCCGGTTCTGAATCCGGATCCATATTTTCCTTTTCTCCTGCTCTGCCACTTTCAATGATTGTTTCCCAAACAGCTTATCATGGCTGTGGACAACTCCCTCAATGAGTGTGTCACTTTCTTTTTCTGAGAATTTCATTTTCCGCTTCCTGCCTGATTGGCTGTCCTCTGCTGTTTGTGTGCTTTCCATTTTCTTGCAGTTACCAGGTTTTTCCAATTGCTCAATGCCACTGCTAGTTAGCTCCCAGAGCCAGCTCCCTCCTCTCCCTCTGACTGTGAACTGGGAATGGGGCTTGTGCTGCTCACTTCCTGGTTCTGATGTCATCAAGATGCATCACAAATGCGACTTCGCTTTGCGAATTCGCTATTTGCTGACTCGCAAATAGCGAATTCGCTATTCTGCGAAATCGCTATTAGCGAATTCGCAAATTTAGGATTCGCAAGAGAAATTGCGATTTTTTGCGATTCTTTATTTTTTCGCAATTTTTTTGTTGCATCTGTTTTTGCGATTCGTTATTTGCGAATCGTTAAAATTCGCAATTAAGGATTCGCAAAATTTTACATTGATGCATGTGCCCCTTAGTGTTTAAGACTGTATGTACAAAATGCCTACTGCCAAAAACACGTTTTTTTAACTTTGTGATGGACTCCTATCTTTAACATGGGCACATTTAAAGGTTTCTTTTCTCACAAAAACAGCTAGTGCATGACTATCAAATTGTCGTTCTCTATTCCTGAACAAAGGATTCACCGGCTCCTTTTAGGAAGCCTAGTTTTATACCCACACACACCGAAGTACAACATTTGGGCTTACTCCTCAACATTTTATTTGTTAACATTGTGAAAGATTCCTATAATTAAAGTAGGCACATTCTGAGGTTTTAATTCCCATGAAAAAGACAGCTGTATGTCTGCCAAAGTGACTTTCCAGCTCAGTTCAGTAATACAATTTGTAAGACTCTTGTATATGATTTGCCCTTCAAATAACAAGACCATCAACACTGAGAAAGTCTCTTGTAGCTGACATGGGCACTTTTGAGAATGTTTAAGCCTTTTTAAGGATTTCTATTTTACACTCCAAATATAAAAGGCTGAACAAATAGATGTTTCAACTTTGTGAAAGTTTCCCATGTTTCACCTTGTTTGGAAGGAATAAAGGCTGAGTGGTAGCACCAAGATTCAAACATGTGAGAGAGTGGTCAAACACATATCCCTCAAGTGGATTCATTTATTTAATAAGCCGCCAGACTAATACGATCTGTATGGGTTCTTCAACATACCTATCATTACACACATCACTGTGGAGACTTGAATATAAGTGTAATCACACATTATCACTGTGAGGACTTAAACATCACTGTAATCGCACAATATCTCTGTAAGGACTTGTACATGACTTTAATCATGCACTATCACTGTGTGCTATCCCAGTGCATCTCATTAATCACACACTATCTCTGTGGGGACCCGGGCATGTCTATAATCACACACATTCTCTTTGGCAACCGTGGTAATACTATAGTCACACACCATCTCTATGGGGACCTCAACATCTCTATAATCACACACTATCTCTGTGGGGACCTGGGCATGTCTATAATCACACACTATCTCTGTGGGGACCTGGGCATGTCTATAATCACACACTATCTCTGTGGGGACCTGGGCATGTCTATAATCACACACTATCTCTGTGGGGACCTGGGCATGTCTATATTCACACACATTCTCCTTGGCGACCGTGGTAATACTATAATCACACACCATCTCTGTGGGGGCCTTGAGCATTCCTGTACTTACACGCAAGCTCTGTTTTGGCTTGAGCATCATCAGCTCTGCTTTCTCTGAATGGGGCTATGTGAATAGAGAAAAGTAGTAAAGTTAGACTTTTGGTCTAAGTTTACATTTGTAAAACTGAAAAGTAGAAAAGTTAGATTTTTTGTCTAAGTTTACCTTTGTGAATCGGGCCCTATTTTAATGAGGACTTAAACAGAATCATCTTCATGCACTATCTCTGTGGGGACTTAAACATCGCTATAATAACACAATATCTTTGTGGGGCTTGGAAAAAACTATAATAAAACACTATCTTTGTGGGGACTTGAACATCACTATAAAAACATACCATCTCTGTGGGGACTTGAGCATTCCTGTAACTAAACGCAAGCTCTGTTTCGACTTGAAGCACCAAGGGGTGCCATGAGGCACAGGGTCAAGACTGATTTGCATATAGCTGGGTCTGAACTGGGGTGGCGAAGTGAGCTAAAGAACGATGATGGATTCAACCCAGATCTGTGACTGGGGGTGAGTGACTGAAAAGTTTCAGCACTCCGTCCATCATCTCCTTGTGTTTGCTTTGACTTGAATATCATCAGCTTCACATTCTCTGTATGGGGCTTTGTGAATATTGAAAAGTAGTAAAGTTAGACTTTTGGTCTAAATTTACCTTTGTGAATACTGAAAAGTAGTGAAGTTAGACTTTTTGTCTAAGTTTACCTTTGTGAATTAGGCCCTATTTTAATGAGGACTTAAACACAATCACCTTCATGCACTATCTCTGTGGGGACTTAAACATTGCTATAATAACACACTATCTTTTTGGGGACTTGAACAACACTGTAATAACACACTATCTTTGTGGGGACTTGAACATCACTATAATAACACACCATCTCTGTGGGGACTTGAACATCTCTATGATAACACACTATCTTTGTGGGGACTTAAACATCGCTATAATAACATACCATCTCTGTGGGAACTTGAGCATTCCTATAATTACACACAACCTCTGTGTGGACTTGAACATCATTAGCTTCACACTGTTTATAATGGGATTTAAGCTTTGCATGTACACACTATTTCTATGGAGACTTAAACACAATGATCTTCACCCACTATCTCTGTGGGGACTTGAACATCTATTTTGGCAAAAATGTAATCAGCTAATCAAGCTCTGGATTCCACTTGACCATATTCCTTGGTTCCATATGTTAATTTCTTTGTGTTAGTTCCCTTATCTCCTAAGATTTTAGGCACTAATAAATAGGTTGAATACAGCTTTAAGTGTCTTTCTTTAAGCATGATATGATATTTTCTGGCACATTAACATAGTCTGTCTTTAATGTATACCCCTAGCATATATGCAGCAATTCATATATGAATAGATTATAATGTTGTGTATATTGTTGATAAAATAAACATTTAGCCATGTGCCTTTGACTGTATTCAATCACAAATAGTGTTACGGACTAGGTCCCCACAAGGATGGTAGCACGTGTTCAAGTCCCCACAAGGATGGTTGCTGTGCGCACGATTAAATAACAATATATTTGCACATTTGAAGCAGGATCCTGTATTATGAATTTTTTCTTAACATTTTTCTGTTATTAGTGTATTTTAAAAACATTGGGAAAGGTTAGTCCCCACAAGGCAGGTATTCACACATAGTCCCCACAAGGATGGTAACACGTGTAAGTGTGTGTCTGTCTGTGTGTGTGTCTGTCTGTGTGTGTGTGTCTGTCTGTGTGTGTGTGTCTGTCTGTGTGCCTGTGTGTGTCTGTCTATGTGTGTGTCTGTCTGTATGTGTGCCTGTGTGTGTGTGTCTGTCTTTGTGTGTCTGTGTGTGTCTGTGTTTATGCATCTGTGTGTGTGTCTGTCTGTGTGTATGTGTGTGTCTGTCTGGGTGTGTTTGTCTGTGTCTGTCTGTGTGTGTCTGTCTGTGTGTGTGTCTGTCTGTCTGTGTGTCTGTCTGTGTGTCTGTCTGTGTGTGTGTCTGTCTGTCTGAGTCTGTGTGTCTGAGTCTCTGTGTGTGTCTGAGTCTGTGTGTTTGTATGTGTGTGTGTCTGTGTGTGTGTCTGTGTGTGTTTGTGTGTCTGTGTGTGTGTGTGTCTGTCTGTGTGCCTGTCTGTCAGTGTGTCTGTCTGTCTGTGTGAGTGTCTGTATGTCAGTGTCTGTGTTTGTGTGTCTGTGTGTGTGTCTGTCTGTGTGTCTATGTGTGTGTCTGTGTGCCTGTCTGTGTGTGTCTGTGTGCCTGTCTGTGTGTCTGTCTGTGTGTCTGCTTATGTATCTGTCTGTGTCTGTCTGTCTGTGTGTCTGTGTCTGTCTGTGTCTGTTTGTGTGTGTCTGTGTGTGTCTGTCTGTATCTGTCTGTGTGTCTGTGCGCATGTGTCTGTGTGTGTGCGTGCGCGTGTGCGCACATGTGTGTGTGCGTGTATGTGTGTGTGTTTTACCCCTTGGGCCATGTCTTCCCACCAAGCTCTTCTAGGAGGAGAGGGAAGGGGGCAAACAGCCATGGACACGTTGGAGGGGAGTGGAGTGCATGAGTAGAGAAACACCCACTTAAATGGAGCAAGGGGCACCCATGCCCTCAGAACATTTAAGAATTGTGACGACTCCGGGCCTCCCAACATCACCTTAAATTTGACCCCATGATATACAAAAAGAATTCTACTTTTTTACCCCATCTGTTTTTAGAAGAAATTGATAGTGGGCGCAGATCATCACAGCCAGGCGTTTTCTTACATTAAAAAACACCTTTTTATTCACATTTACAGTGAACCTGTGCTATTTTACAGTGCCCAGTTAGTCTGTCTGTGTCTGTGTGTGTGTCAGTGTGTGTGTCTCTGTGTGTGTGTCTGTGTGTGTCTGTGGGTGTGCCTGTCTGTCTGTGTCTGTGTGTCTGTCTGTGTGTCTGTCTGTATGTGTCTGTGTATGTGTGTGTGTGTCTGTCTGTGTGTGTGTCTGTCTGTGTGTCTGTTTGTGTGTGTATGTGTGTATGTGTGTCTGTGTGTGTGTCTGTCTGTGTGTCTGTGTATCTGTGTCTATGTGTGTCTGTGTGTGTCTGTCTGTGTGTGTGTCTGTGTGTGTCTGTCTGTATGTGTCTGTTTGTGTGTGTCTGTGTGTGTGTGTCTGTCTGTGTGTCTGTTTGTGTGTGTGTATGTGTGTCTGTGTGTGTGTCTGTCTGTGTGTCTGTCTGTGTGTCTGTGTGTCTGTGTATCTGTGTCTATCTGTGTGTCTGTGTGTGTCTGTGTGTGTCTGTCTGTGTGTCTGTTTGTGTGTGTCTGTGTGTATGTCTGTGTTTGTGTGTGTCTGTCTCTGTGTCTGTCTATGTATCTGAGTTTGTCTGTGTGTCTGTCTGTGTGTGTCTGTGTGTCTGTATGTATCTGTCTCTGTGTGTGTCTGTGTCTGTGTGTTTGTGTGTGTGTCTGTGTGTCTGACTGCCTGTCTGTGTCTGTCTGTCTGTGCGTGGGTCTGTCTGTGTGTCTGTCTGTGTGCCTGTGTGTGTGTGTCTGTCTGTGTGTGTCTGTCTGTGTGTGTGTCTGTGTGTTTGTCTGTGTTTGTGTGTCTGTGTGTGTCTGTGTTTATGTGTCTGTCTGTCTGTGTGTATGTGTGTGTCTCTGTGTGTGTCTGTCTATGTGTCTGTGTGTGTGTGTGTCTGTGTCTGTGTGTGTCTGTCTGGGTGCGTTTGTCTGTGTGTGTCTGTCTGTGTGTCTGAGTCTGTCTGTGTGTGTGTGTATTTGTGTGTCTGTGTGTGTGTCTGTCTGTGTGTCTGTCTGTCTGTCTGTCTGTGTGTGTGTCTGTGTGTCTATGTGTGTGTCTGTGTGTGTCTGTGTGCCTGTCTGTTTGTGTCTGTGTGCCTGTCTGTGTGTCTGTCTGTGTCTGTCTGTCTGTGTCTGTCTGTGTGTGTCTGTCTGTGTGTCTGTGTGTGTCTGTCTGTGTGTCTGTGTGTGTCTGTGTGTGTCTGTCTGTGTGTGTGCGCTTGTGTCTGTGTGTGTGTGCGCGCACATGTGTGTGTGCGTGTATGTGTGCGTGTGTGTGTGTTTTACCCCCGAGGGCCATGTCTTCCCATCAAGCTCTTCTAGGAGGAGGGGGAAGGGGGCAAACAGCCATGGACACATTGGAGGGGAGTGGGGTGCATGAGTAGAGAAACACCCACTTAAATGGAGCAAGGGGCACCCATGCCCGCAGAACATTTAAGAATTGTGACGACTCCGGGCCTCCCAAAATCACCTTAAATTTGATCCGATGATATACAAAAAAAATCTACTTTTTTACCCCGTCTGTTTTTAGAAGAAAATGATAGTGAGCGCAGGTCATCACAGCCAGGCGTTTTCTTAAATTAAAAAAACGCCTTTTTATTCACATTTACAGTGAACCTATGCTATTTTACAGCGCCCAGTTAGAACTTTAGTAAAATATGTCATTTTCTTTTTGGAGTATTGGGAGAGACTGGCGGCAGAGAGGGAAACGCAGGTTTGAAGTGCATCTTAAAATAGTTGGATAGATCGAGGTTTATCGTACCTTCCAAAACCAGCGAGAAATTCAGCCCGACTGGAAATATAGCGTTTCTAAAAAAAACAATAATAATAACAGGCTTGTTAAAGGTGCGTACTCGCCCCCATCGCCGCTATGAAATGTACATAAATTAAAGTTATGAATGACGGCCAGCGGGCGTGAAGAAAGATGAAACGGCGCTCAAACAAGCAGAGGCAGGCAAACAACAAAGCACAGCGCTGGACCATTCAACCTAAAAAAGGAGTGCGCCAAACACACACTATGTTAAGCAATGAGTATGGGGACATGTGACCGGGGCAGTCGCCACCAAAGTCACAACACACCCAAAGGCGGGACAACAAGCAGCGTTTCACCAAAGAAAAGTAAGCAATTTTGACTGGCATAGGATGGAATAAATGGAAATTGGTGGGCGTGGTCTATGGCACCAGAGTAGATATGCCATGCCTCGCAGAGCAGCGCATGCACACTGCTAGGCTCGACCTAAAAAGGGTGAGATAGATGAGAAAGCAGTGAGAAATAGACAGGTGAGAAATAAACAGCAACTGCTGTGAGGCATGGGAGAAAGAGACGGATGAGGGTGTAGGACAGAGTGGGAAGCAAGTAATAGAGGCTATGACGAGGCAGTCAAGAATGGTCATATGAGGTCACTTCCTGTGATGTCATTGCAGACAAAGGGCATGTGGTGTCATTTCTGCTAGCCCTGTCATTTTGGTGAATCGACGTCTATGCTATGCGCGTTTTAATAACTCTGTGGGGGTCCTGTTTGATCTTGCCCGTGTAGACAGTAGACTAATTAAGCTGCTTCTTGAGGTATGTAAGTGGAAATGCCTACCAGTTTTGACATGCTGTTCTGGAATTTGGGGATATTGAGACAATACTAAAGTCCTGGTGGAGTAGAATAGATTCTGCCAACGTTTGCTTGGCCTCCCTCCCTCTACACCTCATTTCTTCATTCATGAGGAACTGGGGCTGGACTGTGTTTCGGACCTGCCCCCTTAATGCTTTGGGTGTCTGTTTGGACTGTTTTGTATCCCTTAATCACATACACATAATTATAATGATTGACTCAATTTTTCTGTGTGCGCCTTCTTCTTTTGGATTAAGTACATCATAATTAGGGCTCCCGGTTTTATGGTATTTATTTTTCTGCCATTTCCGTCTGTATTTATCCATATTTATTTTTTGCTAATTTTATCTGTATTTATCCATATTTATTTTGTGTTTTGTGGAAAATGTAAGCTAAAATAAGCATATTTCCACATTTATATAACCGATAAATATGCACTCATGCTTGAAGGTCTGCCAGGTTTCAGTGCTGTGGGCACCCGCAGAAGATAAATCAGTGCACTTATATGAAAAAATGCAAATTTCACTATCAACCTTGTGAATATCTACTGCTGTTAAAGCCTCATTACAAAAATTCCTTTCTTTTTTAACCCGCTTAGCTATCAATCCACACATCCGTTGGCCTGGCAGTTATGGCAGACAGTATTTAGAATTACTCAAAAAGCAACCCAATTTCCGTTTTTATCCACATTTAAAAATAAATACAGACAAGAAAATGAATGTTTTCTGTCTGTATTTATTTGTAAAAATCAGTAAAAATGGGAAACAGGGAGCCTTAATCATAATAATTGTTAAATGCTTGCTCTGATTTCTCTCTTGCTGTCACTGCTTGAACAGCTAGTTGTTCTAAATCACTTTGTTGAAAATTGTCTAGTAAATGATTCCCTTGCTAGTCCCTGACCTATACTCATAGTGCTTACCGATGCTCGCAAGGGTTTATTGGTTGCCCTTTCTCTGTACTAAAGTATTTATGAAGCACAAAAATAGTAATAAAATAAAAACACTACAAAATAAAAATACCAAGCCAATGTAGCACAATAGAGTAAATTGTAATAAGTAAAATGACACCAAAGCTATCACAATCCAATCAGTATAATCAGAGATATTAGTTTTTAAAGTTGTAGATAAAAATAGCGCCAAGAAGCACAAAGCATCTTGTGGTTATCAGGTCTCGTTAGACCGGGTGAAAGTTGCAAGTTTAGGCTGTCCGAGGTGGAGCATGGGTCAGATACAGGGACCAGGTTAGTCCCGCTGAAGAGTTACTGTCTCAAGTCTGTTTGCGTGGGGGTGGGGGACCAGGGGGAGGCCATCAGCGAGTAGTAGATGGAGCGTTGCAGATGGGTATTGCTGTGGCACAAAGAGATGGTCGTCACTAGAGCTTATTGTTAGTTGATCAGAGTGGATGGTCGAAGTCGGCATTAAGTGCATGCCTCTTATTGCCAGTCATCGTGGACAGTAATTGTTGGTGCAAAGAGCAGGTCCCGATGGAGCTTCATGTTAGCAGTCATCACGAGTGGTCAATTCTTGGCGTGAAGAAGTCACTTCAGGGTCACGATGAGCCCAAAACTTCTGTAACTTCACCTTTTCTTCAGGAGGAGTTCTCACTGATGCCAGCCAAGGGTCCAGGACCTGGGGGCACCTCTTAGGGATCAAGACTCACTCCAACAGAAGCCAGCAGTAGGGCTCAGGCAGATCCAGTTGGTGCTGGTCAGCTGGGTAGTTGCAGGGAGGCCTATGAAAGTAGGTTGTTTCCCTGTTGTTCACACAGGTTAGCCAACAGACCCTTGGAGTCAGTCTGGGTAGCTTGGGTTCCAGGCAAGCAGGTCCAATCTTTCTTCAGTTAGCAGTGCAGTTCTTGTTCTGAGACTTCCACAGGTCCACAAGTGCTCTGATGAGAAGTTCTGAAGGTCCACATTTATATGTGGTGCCTGCCTTTGTGTGGGGGAATTCCCCCGAACTACCCCCAAAACCCATTCTGGTCAGTACTTTCACTTCCCCTGGTCCTGGCTCCAAACTGTCTAAGGTGACAAAGGCAAGGGCATGCCTGGTGTCAGGGCCCTTGGTATGTACTGCTCGCATAGCCCTTTGAAGTGCAATCATCGCTTAACAGTAGTAAAGAATACCTCTACAAGATATACTAGGCACAGAGGTGAATATAACGATATGCATGACTTGATGAAATGTAGTATTGCTTCTGTTAGAAATTTCTTTGTGGTGAATGGCTCCTTCAGGATCCTCGATTCTCATTTTTCCCCTCTTATCCTGCTGTTATCTTTAGTTGAGAATTAATTCCAGGTTCTCCTTCTTAGAGAGTGGTAGGGTAAAACTGGGATTGGCAACTATTTCATCACTGAGTCCGTGGGTCCTGACAGCTCTGCCTTCTAGCAAATCACTGCATGGGACCAAATGAGACACCTCTGCCATGACCCGCTGGGATGCCCTTAATCCAACCCTAAGAGGGACTCTGATTTATATGGACTCTTTAAAAAACAGAGATATTGTCAACCGACTCAAAAAACTTGAACATTCTATACAGAGCCTAAATAGCCAACTCAGACACTCCAAAGACTCAGCACTCCTCCCCAAACTCCGTTTTGCACAATATGAATAATAATCAAATTTTGAGTCAGAGAGCCCAAAAGTGGATTCACGTCATCAAAGCGGGCCGGCTTTTTAACAACAACAGACCTGGTAAAGCTTTAGCTAGCTATCTGAAATATACGAAGAACAAATCAATGATAGCAGCCATAAGAACACCGAATGGTGATATCACTACATGCACCTCTGACATCATAGAATCATTTAAACACTTCTATGAGGACCTTTACAACTCAAACGCTCCTGTCCTCCCCAGGGCCGACTTTAGCACTGGTGGCGCCCTGTGCGACAATGTTTGTTGGCGCCCCCCAATGACCACCTCTGCCACTGATTCCCTCACCACCGCCCTTTAACAGTGCCCCTCAAGTCTCCAGAACCACTGTTTCTAGGATTCAATCATAGGTTTGTAAATCAGTGATAGGAAATGTTACATCAGACGGGACTACAAGGTGTAGTGTAGGAGTAACATGTCATCGATACTGGTAGGCAATATAGTTTAGGAGTCCTTATTCTGGAAAAGCACAAATTCTGAATTTAAAATGTAACACCATTGTTAGGGGTTTTCTTTAATAAAAAGAATTGTTTTCCACCCAAATGAACCCTTTTGGCGAGATTAGGATAATGAAAGACTGGGCAAAAAAAATATAGCTCTAACATATACATTGATGTTTACACACATCTCTTTGATGACAGTTAATAGCTCAATGTTCTATATTACGATTTTGACTTACAAACGACAAGTAACAAAAGGAAGCAGTAACCCACTGACCTATTTACATTACATGCACTTTGTTATCCGCATGGTACACGTTCTTAGCAGCAGGCATTTTAACCCTATGCGCTACCTTTGGATGAATCAAAACGTGCACTAGACAAACCTCCGGTCTCTTTCCAGGAACACGATAAATCACAGGAGTTATCTTGACGTTTTAATTGATGCCTAAAAAAATTGCTGGAGGCCAGGAACGCGCCAGCAGGTTGGTGCTTTTAAAATGATAATGCTAATATTACTTGAAAAATGACGCCCCCACCCCAAGTCAGCGCCCGTTGCGGTGCCACCGATCGCACCGCCCTAGAGATGGCCCTGGTCCTCCCCTCCAAAACGAATGAATACCTTAATTCTTGTTAGCTCCCATCACTAACTCCACAAGACTCTCTTTACATTAACAAACCTATCTCAGAGGAAGAGATCAGTGCAGCTCTATGCTCTCTTAAAACAGGGAAAGCCCCGGGCCCGATGGCTTCACAGCCAAATTTAGTAAAACTTTTGTCAACATGGTGTCGGAGCCCTTGTTAGGCGTCTTCCATCACTTTTCACACACAGGTCAAATATCTGGTTCAGCGACAGAAGCCACCGTCGTAGTAATACCTAAAGAAGGGAAAGACCACCTAAATGTTAAAAATTACAGACCAATGTCCCTCATTAATATTGACTGTAAAATGTATGTGAAAATTGCTGCCTGTAGACTTGAAACGGTCATGCAACAACTAATCCCAAACTCACAAACGGGCTTCATTAAGGTAGATTAGCGATGGATAACATTAGAACCTACTGCCATGTACTTGAAAAAGCCAAACAAATTCACTCGCCCTCTGCAGCCCTAGCTTTGGACGCAGAGAAGGCCTTCGGCAAGGTCTCATGGCCTTTTCTTAATGCCACTCTACATAAATATCAGCTTAGCAAGGACTTCATACATATGGTTATGGCTGTCTACACAGGACCGTCTGCAAGAGTAAGGGTAAACGGCCACCTATCCCACCCTTTCACTCTGTCACAAGGGTGCCCATTATCCCCCTTGCTCTTTTCTGAGCAATTGAAACTTTAATATCAGCTTTCAGAAACAATCTTGGGATCACAGGTATCCATTTGAACTTTACTGTGTGATAAGGGGTAAAGAGGTCCCGATCGCTTACTAGCCGTATATTGAGCAAGAATTTCGTTGTAATACTTGCCCTTGACAGGGGGAAAACCCCTAACCCCCTAATATGTAGACAAAGTTAAAAGTGGTTGTAAGGGCAAGACTGACTTCGTACTCCTTCAGGAAAAAATTCCAGTCAAACAAAGGTTCATTTCGCTGGTTGTTTTTAAGGTGTGGTCACTCTATCCATGAGAGTGAGTAAAACAAACAGACTGACAGCCAACACGTGTTTCACCCCTTTACATGGCCATCTGGCCTGGGGCTTCCTCAGGGCTGTACATACATTCATGGTGAGCAAAAACAAGGGGGTGGTGTGTATCCCCGTGACAACAGTGAGAAAAGGAAAGAGAGATTGAAAAGAGAGAAAGAAGGTAACGAAGAAAAAAAAGAGAAAGATAGGGCATTAGAAACATAGAAATAGGGAAGTTAGGTTGTAGAGAAAATGGGAAAGGGACAGGAGCACAACCAATAACAAGCAATCATTTCAACATTAGTGTAAAGCATTAAAACACAATAGTTTAAGTAAATTTATCAAAGCGAGAAAGAGAAAGGGGAGTAAGGAAAAGAAAAGAGATAAGAGAAAAAGTAGACACAAACAAACAAAGACAAAAGTCACATGGGAAGCAAGAAGCATATGGGGCATTATTGCAAAGCACAATTGTATCGAAAATATCATACAACAAAGCAGTTTAGATATTAAGCACCAGTTATGGGACGGTAGATATTGTTGTGCAGTAGCGTCACAAGGAAGTGATTATTTACAATCACAAGGTATAGTGCATGACCAAGAGTTAAAACATTATAAAGAAAGTGGGTAAATGGGGCAACGATGTTTAAGAAATGTGGAGATATCATGTGGTCAGACATTAATAACATCCCGGATGCGCAATGATTAGGTATGTAATTAACCAAGATGTAAGTTATACATTATAAACAGGAGTAGCAGTTATTGATATGTCAAAATCCTGCGATCAAGATAAAAAAAACGTTTTAGTTTATAATAAAGAGACATTCATCATTTCAAGCGAAATACGATAGCATGAGAAAGAAAAATTTAAGACGATGGGTTGAAAGGTATGATAAAATTGGAACCAAGGAAACATGTGTGTGAAATCCAGCGTGTAGGACAGAAACCGGATATGAGGAAAGAAACGTGACATTCATCATTTTAGTGATTATTAAAGTGATTTTTAAAGGCAAGAAGAGAAATTTGAAAGCGAAAGGGACATAATTTCGAAGAGAAAGAAAAGCAAAGATGTTAGAAACGAGCATGTGTAACAGAAATACAAATGAAAAAAGGGGCGATTTAGTTACATATTTTGTAGATAAAATCGCGTTACCAAATCCGGCCGGATCCAAGTAATGTACATATGGGAAAATACATAAAGAAGGCAATCCTTGTTAGTTAGGGGAAGACTCCAACATTTTGTGCAGGTTCTACATGGTGAGCCTCCGGTAGCGTAGGCACGAAAATAGCTCAATGATTAGGGGAAAGACATGTGCATTAGCACCCGTATAGGGAGATTTTTATACATTAAAAAGGGAGAAGTGCCTCCCTCGTTCGCTTAGAGCAAGATCAATAGTTTATCCTGGGCAGAGACGTGATATAGGATTAGCCGTGGGGTCGTAGAAAAAGTATACTGGTACGCCGGGCCGTGATGCATGCGCGTCTAGGTGTGTAGAGGTATCAGTTCTTACCGTTGCATCAGAAGATGAAGGAAAAGGTCGTCTGTATTAGTACGGTCCTGTATTTTCTATGGGAAAAAGGGGGGAGGGGGGAAAAAGGGGTTGGAGAAGGCCTTGCCGCAGTATTCGGAAATTCAAAAGGGTGATCAATTGAGACGCTGGGGGTCCGGGGCTTACCTTGTAAAGTAATAGGCGTAATGCCAGTCCGTTCGATTCTGTTTGTAGTATAATTAACCGTCGTGTATAGTGTGACGGCCATTTATGATGGCGTGAATAGGTACATCCGGGTCATAGGTTGATTGGGCTGCCGGGGAAGCTGGGCGCCATGTTGGATTGGTCAGTGTATTGCGTGGCAGTCAAATTGAAGTGAGAAATCAAATGGTATTAGGTCAAGGATTGAATCAGCAACCCGGGATTAATAATGCGCCATATTGGAAATGGCAAAACATTACTTCCCCGAGGACGGGGAATATGAAATAGCAGTCCTAATTTAGGATGTAGCAAGGGAAAAACCGCAGGATAAAGGGTCGGTATATTTAGTGGACCATTATGAGCCTGGTTGTGGTTGGCATGCGATGTTGATTAAAGGGAGTGACCTTAGGGGAAAACGGAAAAATAAGACGGAAAAGTAAGTAAGGGGAAAATATTAAATAAATGAGAATCCTGAAAGGGCTTGCATGCAATGATGTTTAACTGCAGATCTGTCTGCAAGGCGGTGGACCTGTCCTAGTTGGTCATTTATGGAAGTATGATTAAAGTATCTCAAAGCCTAATGAGACTAGTTAAAATGGAACTCGTGAAGTTACGGAAAGCCTGGTTCTCTAAAGGTGGATAAGCAAGTGGGTAAGGGTCCTGGATAATGAGATAGGGTAGATGTCTGAAATGGTTGCCCCGTAATCTTAGGTGGTACACAGGGGAAAGGGGAGAGGCCTGAAGGGGAGCTTAGCAGGGTGCAAAGGGGACAGAGACATGTGAGTTGTAGCACACATTGCACAATTCCCCCCAGAAAAATCCTGTATTCACAGTTATATCCTTCCCTGTGACAGAGCCGAGATTCCCATGTTATTCTTCGCCAAGCCATACATGCATTTCTGCGTCTTTATTTAGACCCAATGCCACTGTTTTAAACTTCAGGATAAGTTTGCTTTCTCGTCTCCTGAGTTTCAATTCACGGTCTCCCCCTCTTCTTGCTGGATGAACAATTTCCAAACCAAAAAAGGTGAAGTCTTTCTTGTGTGGGTGCATGCAGTGGAAATGTTCTGTCAGTGGCTGACCGGTGTACTTGTGTATGTTACGGTAGTGTTCTTGAATCCGGGTGCGTAATGGTCGTATCGTGCTCCCAATGTACGGAAGGTTGCCAGGGCAGATGATTACATAGATCGTAAATTTACTATTGCAATCAATCCATTCTCTGATGGTAAATTCCTTTCCTTGCGTTAATGGTACTTGCGTTGTTTTGCTTCTGCTCAGTTTACAAATACTGCAGTTTTTGCAGGTGTGAAACCCTGCTGGTCTATCCAGGAATGTGGTAATGGATTTCCTTTTGTCCTCAAATTCAGATTTACATAGTAGACTCTTTAAGTTGGGTGCTCGTCTGAAGGTCATTTCTGGGTAGCTTTTCAGATGTTCAGTTAGGCTTGGTGTTTGTTGTAGAAGGTGCCAGTGACGTTTCAATGTTTGTCTGATTTGATGGTGGCCGTTATGGTAATCAGTGATGAAGCGGATCATAGTGTTGCTCTCTCGCTGTTGTTTAGGTTGGAACATTTTTTTGCGTTCCATTTGAGCCACTGAAGTCAGGGTGTTGGTGAGTGATTTGCTATCATATCCTCGTTGACTTAATCTTGATACAATTTCTTGTCCTTTTTCATTGAAGACTTGTTCCTCGCTACAGTTTCGGCGTGTTCTCAGTAGTTCCCCCTTCGGGATGTTCTTGATGTTATGACGGGGATGACAGCTGTCTGCTCTCAGTATAGAGTTTGCGGCTGTTTCTTTTCTGTAAAGTTTGCTATGTAGGGTGTTATCCTTAACATATAGTGTGACATCCAGAAAGTTGATCTCCGTCTGTGAGTATGTATATGTGGTTTTTAACCCCCAGGGATTTCTGTCCAAGCTTTTCAAAAATCTTTGGAGTAAAGTCGTGTCTCCTTGCCAAATGCAGAGAATATCGTCAATATATCGTCTCCATAATACTATGTGGGAGGTGAATTCAGCAAAGTCTTGATCCCACAACCAGAATTTTTCCACATGGCTCATGAAAATACATGCGTACGGCGGCGCGAATTTGGCCCCCATGGCAGTTCCGCGTTTCTGCCTGTATACTTTGCCATTAAAGCTAAATATGTTGTTTTCCAGGCAGAACTCCAACATCTCTAGGATCATTTTGTTGGTTTCCAAAAGATTGGCTGATTGTGTCCAAAGTGATCGTTGGGTAGCTGTAATGCCATTGTGATGTTCGATAGAGGTATAGAGACTGACGATGTCAATGCACACCAATACAAAATCCGGTTCCCACATAATGTCTTGTAGTTTTAGGAGGATATCTTTAGTGTCCTGGATGAAAGATGGGATATCTCTCATCAGTACCTGTAGTTTCTTGTCTATGTATTCTCCCATCCTGGAGCATGCTGAATTGATCCCCGCTATAATTGGTCTTCCGGGTGGCGGATATGTACCCTTATGTATTTTTGGGAGAAGATAAAGGGTCGGCATTGTAGGATGTGTTATATATAAAAAGGCTTTTTCCTCTAGCGATATGAGGCCCAATGAGTACCACTTGTCGATCTTGACTTTGATTGATTTGAGAATATCCTGTGTGGGATCACGTGTTAGAAGTTCATAGCATGTTTCGTCTCCAAGTTGACGATTGGCTTCGAGAATGTAGTCATCTATGTGTAGTGCTACTGGGTTTCCTCCTTTGTCTGCTTCTTTTACGATGAGGTCCTTCCTGTCATTTAGCCTCTTGATTGCTGTCCTCTCTTCTTGCGTGATATTGCGGGGTAGATATTTGGATTTTCTTTGGTATTTATTGTATTCCTGTTCAAGGTCATATGTGACCGCCTGGTGAAAGGCGTCAATGCTGTTTCCTGAAGGTAGTTGTGGAATGAAAGTTGGTTTTTTAGTGAGTTCTGTGTCTATGGAAAGGTTGGTTTCGATTCCTAATTCAAGAGCAGTTCTAGTTAGTGTATCGGAGTTGTTGTCTTCCTCACTGAGGTGGGTTAATAAGTCGACATGTTCCAGATCTTGAATGGATAGTTCTGAAGTAGTTGTTTGAGGTGGATGTTCTTGTCTTGTGACTCGGTCAGCAAAGAAGGCTTTGAGTTTGAGTTTACGTGTAAATTTGAAGAGATCAATATGTGTTCTTGTGATATTCCAGAATGAAGTGGGACAAAAAGAGAGTCCTTTGTTGAGAATATTGGTTTCCTGGTTGGTTAGCTAAATGCAGGATGGGTTTTTCACCAGATTTCCGGGAGTCAAGTTCTTCTTTCCATTTCCTTTTTCCTGGACCTGGTAGTCACGCCTATTGTTGGAGTCTGTTGTCGTCCGTATTGTGGGGAACCGGCCATTGTTGTAGTATTTGTGGTATTTGTGGTTCTGATACCGAGTCTGTAGCGCAGCACCTCCTCGAAAAAATGTACCTTGCATCGTGAGTTTTCTCCTTCCGGGCCAGGTGCAGGTGAGTCAAGGCCTTCTCCAACCCCTTTTTCCCCCCTCCCCCCTTTTTCCCATAGAAAATACAGGACCGTACTAATACAGATGACCTTTTCCTTCATCTTCTGATGCAATGGTAAGAACTGATACCTCTACACACCTAGACGCGCATGCGTCACGGCCCGGCGTACCAGTATACTTTTTCTACGACCCCACGGCTAATCCTATATCACGTCTCTGCCCAGGATAAACTATTGATCTTGCTCTAAGCGAACGAGGGAGGTACTTCTCCCTTTTTAATGCACATGTCTTTCCCCTAATCATTGAGCTATTTTCGTGCCTACGCTACCGGAGGCTCACCATGTAGAACCTGCACAAAATGTTGGAGTCTTCCCCTGACTAACAAGGATTGCCTTCTTTATGTATTTTCCCATATGAACATTACTTGGATCCGGCCGGATTTGGTAACGCGATTTTATCTACAAAATATGTAACTATATCGCCCCTTTTTTCATTTGTATTTCTGTTACACATGCTCGTTTCTAACATCTTTGCTTTTCTTTCTCTTCGAAATTATGTCCCTTTCGCTTTCAAATTTCTCTTCTTGCCTTTAAAAATCACTTTAATAATCACTAAAATGATGAATGTCACGTTTCTTTCCTCATATCCGGTTTCTGTCCTAAACGCTGGATTTCACACACATTTCCTTGGTTCCAATTTTATTATACCTTTCAACCCATCGTCTTACATTTTTCTTTCTCATGCTATCGTATTTCGCTTGAAATGATGAATGTCGCTTTATTATAAACTAAAACGTTTTTTTTATCTTTATCGCGGGATTTTGACATATCAATAACTGCTACTCCTGTTTATAATGTATAACTTACATCTTGGTTAATTACATACCTAATCATTGCGCATCCGGGATATTATTAATGTCTGACCACATGATATCCCCACATTTCTTAAACATCGTTGCCCCATTTACCCACTTTCTTTATAATGTTTTAACTCTTGGTCATGCACTATACCTTGTGATTGTAAATAATCACTCCCTTGTGACGCTACTGCACAACAATATCTACCGTCCCATAACTGGTGCTTAATATCTAAACTGCTTTGTTGTATGATATTTTCGATACAATTGTGCTTTGCAATAATGCCCCATATGCTTCTTGCTTCCCATGTGACTTTTGTCTTTGTTTGTTTGTGTCTACTTTTTCTCTTATCTCTTTTCTTTTCCTTACTCCCCCTTTCTCTCTCTCGCTTTGATAAATTTACTTAAACTATTGTGTTTTAATGCTTTACACTAATGTTGAAATGATTGCTTGTTATTGGTTGTGTTCCTGTCCCTTTCCCATTTTCTCTACAAACTCACTTCCCTATTTCTATGTTTCTAATGCCCTATCTTTCTCTTTTTTTTCTTCGTTACCTTCTTTCTCTCTTCTCAATCTCTCTTTCCTTTTCTCACTGTTGTCACGGGGATACCCACCACCCCCTTGTTTTTGCTCACCATGAATGTATGTACAGCCCTGAGGAAGCCCCAGGCCAGATGGCCATGTAAAGGGGTGAAACACGTGTTGGCTGTCAGTCTGTTTGTTTTACTCACTCTCATGGATAGAGTGACCACACCTTAAAAACAACCAGCGAAATGAACCTTTGTTTGACTGGAATTTTTTCCTGAAGGAGTACGAAGTCAGTCTTGCCCTTACAACCACTTTTAACTTTATCCATTTGAACTTGGACAGACATGTAGTGGCCTCATATGCGGATGATGTTCTGATGTTCACTGAAGATGCCTCCCACGCCATTCCAATCATTATGTCAGAAATAGATAGATACTAACAGTTGGTGGGATACTCCCTAAATAAAGATAAGAGAGAGGGTTTCCCGCTAAATGTACATTGCACAGCTGCAGTCACTGGAGACCTGGGACTCAAATGGCAACCCTCTGCCATTAAATACCTTGGCATCCGGTTCTCCTTGGCCTTCAAACAATCTGCTTCACTTAATAAACAATGTCCACATCCATATGGTCTCCAAAAAACATCACATGGTGGGGACGGGTGAGCACAATTAAAATGATGATAGCCCCATTGATCAATTTTATAACTAGCATGCTCCCGGTTTCTCTATACGCCACCTTCTCCAAATCCATAGATATTGCCATATCCGAATTTGTCTGGAAAAAGAAAAAAGTGAGAATTTTCATGAAAATCTTGAAGAGGAACAAAGGCTCTGGTGGCATAAATATTCCAGTCTACGCCCGATATCAAAGAGCGTTCCTGATTACCCAGGGGTTGTGGTGGTTGAACCACCAAGATCCGAACCCCTCTCCTTGACTCCCCATTGACAAAGTTCTTGCAGCTCCCTTACCTCTTAGCTTCATTCTCACTATCTATAACCTAGCGAAACTCCTGTTAGATCACTCTAGACCAATTTTGTTGGACACAGCATCCTCACTGCTTCAACCCAAAAATGCCTTACACACAAACTACATGGCTCGACCCGCCTCCCTTTGGTTTAACCACCAGATTAAAATCGATGGGAAGACAGTATTCTGGCCCAGCTGGGCCCACAAAGGAATAAACAATATAAAAAGTCTCTGCTCCCATGACAACCCTATCCCCTTCTCCAGTGGCGGCTGCTCCCGGGCAGAAGTAGTAAGGGGGGGAGAGGGAAGGGGGTTTAAATGAACATGAAAAGATTGCTTACCTGCTGGCAGGCTGGCCACCTCTTCTCTGTCCTCTCCATCCTCTGCTTCTGTGTGAACCTGGAGCAGGAAGCACCCAGGCCCCCCCAAGCAAATCACGTTGTGATTGGCCTGAGTGCCGTGGTTCAGCGCTCAGACAAGGACTGGGATCTTGGGCATGTTCTCCACCCAGGCTGTGCATTACAGCCCGGTGGAGAACATGCAAAGTGCATATAACTATTTTGCCGGCCCAAGACGGCCGAGCAAACTGTCATGCGCACTTAGAAAGAGCCCCAACCACTTCTCCCCCTGCTCTGTGAGCAGCCCCGCCAAGCGAAACTGCCTCAACACGTAAAAATAAATAAAATGATAATGACATTGTGTTATTATAATTTTATTTTTCCTTTTTTGCAGTGCTGAAAAGGAGTGGGGTGACGCTCCTGCCCTTCTCTAACTTACAGCCATGCTATGACCTACCTAAAAGTGACTTCTACAAATTCCTACGCTACAAAGGTCTTTGGGCAAGCTGAAGCTCCCACACGAACCAGACCTCCCAAACTTACTATTCACCCTTAAACAAAGAGGCCATACTGCTTCCCACTTATACAAACTTCTTGACAGTTACATCGGCAACCGTTGAAACTATTTATCAGAAAATGGGAATCACACACTTCGCCGCCCAACAATCTACATGCTAATGAAACCTGCTAGCAAAAAAATTGGAAATCTCCCTTTGACTCGAAAATCTCTCCTGCCATAGCACAAGCCAGATTCTGGTCCGTTAATAAAACCTACTGGAACCCAGATAGATTACACAAACTTGGACTGAGGGATTTCCCCCCTATGCTGGTGTTGCGGGGAGGAGACAGGGGATCTTCCTCACATGTTATTCACTTGCAAATTAGCATGTATACTCTGGACAAAAATCCAAGATCTATTAGAGCAGCTCACATAGAGCCCATTAGTTATTGACTCCCTTACAACCATGCTAGGACTTCGTGCTAACCAGAACGCACTGCACTTAGACCCACACACAGCTTCGTTTGTTGATCTCCTCTTGTCCCTAGGCACAAAAACAATACTTTTAGAATTGAAATGAACTTCCGTTAGTACCTATGACAAG
Source organism: Calotriton arnoldi (assembly GCA_963921515.1). Lineage (NCBI taxonomy): Eukaryota > Metazoa > Chordata > Amphibia > Caudata > Salamandridae > Calotriton > Calotriton arnoldi. The sequence continues at coordinate 1,018,196 of CAWUFW010004989.1, read as the reverse complement.
TAGTGGAACTTACTTTGTTAAATTAGGAGTGCGGATAACACACTATACTCCAAAACACATGGCTCCTCAAGTACAAGACGATTCGGGGTTACACTCAACAGATTTGTACAGGAACACAAACCACCATAGGCCCCTTCCACCGTCACTCCCCTGCTTATGATTCTGTGTGCCATATCAAGTGAATAGTTCACTGATGCCCTGAAGAAACACCATACCTCTGCCTTTCTTTCCATTTCTTACTCTCTCCTTCCTTCCTTTTCTTCTCTTCCTCTATCTCTAACCAGCGGACTTTTGCATGCAGTACAAACCATCCTATAGGTTTATAAACTATCGCCCGGCAGTTGTACTTAAACTCTGATCCATCCATCTAGTCACTCTTCCTGGGCAATGTATTGTATCTGGCAACCACCATTATTTTTTTTTATTAACCGAGACACACAAACTGTAAGACCACACCCATGTTTCCTCCACTCAACCCTACAGACTGTACCAATACATTGCTGTTTATAACCCCAGGCTTCGTGGATCCTCGGAATGTACTGCCCATTGTACTTATTCTCTTTCTTTTCTTTTCGCACTTTATATATTTGGTATTCTTTTGTCGCATGATTACTTTATGTTCCCTTTTCATAAAATAAAAATGACCTAAAATCAAAAAAAAAATGAGACAGGTAGATTTTTTTACATGACAAGTATATTTCTGAAGCATCTTGTCCCCGATACAAGTAGGTATTTTATGAAATACCACACCCCATATCACTGCCACCGGGATTTCCTCTATTGTCTCTTTTCTCACTCAACTTTCACTTTCTATCCTTCTCCACACAGGCTCTCTTTTTTTCTGCAACCCTCTCTTCATTCCTGTTGTTTCCTTTACGTTCTCACTCGGGTTAACATCTTGCTTCCTAGCGTCCTATATTTTCACTCCCAACCCCCTTCTTCCTCTCACTTCTGCTCATTCACCTTCTTTTCCTGACGCTTTAACTTTGCCTCTTGTTTCCACTGCCTCTGTTCATTTTATCTTTTATATAATATCTTCCTTTCTTCAGCTCATGCCCCCCACTTCGATGTCTATCCACACCCTGCGTGGTCCATGATATAGCTTTAGTTTTTGCCTCAATCCTTACAGTTGATTCCCCACCTGTCATTCCTGGCCTTTCAATCCCTCTCATTGCTCTATTACCTTCTGAACCTCCCACGTCAAATAATACAGAGTCTCTGCTTTCTTTTAGCGAGCTGATGGAGGTGGAGCATTTCCGGACCATCTACCACATGTTTGTCGCTACGCTCTGTGTCTTTATTCTTAGCACAATGGCTGTGGACTTCATCGACGAAGGCAGGTGAGATGCATTCCATCTTGTAGGCAGCTGTGAAGCAGAGAGGGGAAGAAGCAGGAAGGCAGTTCAAGAGGTATTGTGGAAAAAACAGTAGCAGTGCAGAGAATTTATGGTTTGGGGAGGGTTCAAAGAATGACTACTAGGATCACTGAGAATGAATGTGGTTCACATTTGTGGGAATATCACCCTGATGATTTCTGGATAATAAACAAGACATCTGTCTTGCTGTGCTAATGGGACAGTGATGGGCAAAGGGTTAGTTTGGATCTGAGGGTCATTGGAGGGTTGTTTAATGTGATGTATTGGGGACAGACCTGTGAAGCACTGTGCAAGGATGTAGTTGTGAAATTCTAGGGACACGACACAACACCAGTGGTGAGACTATGGGTTTCAATATAACAAGGTGTTGCGATAATCACTAAAGGGATTTAGCAGGGTCTGGCCTTATAGCTTTCAGAGGCAAAGGAACAATGGCTAAATACACCAACCAGTACTGACTTTCTTAGGACTAGGCTCAAGTAAGTGACTTTTTGCAGAAAAACTAACGCATCAGATTATGGGTGGAGGAAGTGAGAAACATTTATAAAATTCCACTGCCATCCTTAATGACCTGTTCCCTTGCCCGCAGGCTAATCATGGATTTCGACATCTTATTCTACACTTTTGGGAAGTTTCCGACAGTGGTTGTCTCGTGGCTCTGCATGTTCCTGTATACACTGCTAGTGCCGTATAAGGCACTCCAGTTGTGGGGAGGCTGTGTCCACACTGCCCGTTTTCCCTGGCTCCTCAGCACCACCATGGGACTCCTGCTGACCGCCAGCCAGACCTGCGTTCTTGGCATCTACCCTATCTACGTGGTAATCCACCACAAACTGCCCCCCGCATCCAGTTTCATCATTGTCCTGGAACAGGTACAGTGTGGGTAGGAAGCAATAAAGTTGGGTTTGAGAAGTGAGGTATTGGTTTGGCCATGTAGAAGACACTGTGTGTTAGAAATCCATCCTGGCAGCCTTACAAGGGATCATGGCCAGTCAGTGGCGTTAATATCCATTTTGTACAACAACCTATTGCGGAGAGCCTTATAGACTGTGCCATACTGCATGTTTTTAAAAGTATTCTCCTGAAATCTGTTAGACAAGATTCCATTCCATGTAATGCCTGGTATTAGAGGACATGTATTTTCTTCCCTCTCACTAATCAGAAAGAGACTTCAGGCTCCAAGCTCAGTCGGCCATGCAGGACGCTATGGAATTTAATGTTGGGTTTTGGTTTAACGCACCTTTTTAGCCTTAAAATCACAATTCATAAACCATCCATGCGTAAATCAATTCATATTTTTACGGCAAAGTAAAATCCACAAAATCTAATGAGAGATGGCATCAGAACACTATATTCTAATGTCCATCTTCACATAAATCAAGGCTGGAGAAATCGAAAACTTTTCCTAAGACCACTTATTTGACTCTTTATGGCACGCCCAGTTTTTGATAATTGTGTAGCTTTGATTGCTGTAAAGTTCGTAGGGATTTTAACCCTAAAGTTGTTGATGATGATGGCATTGCTCCTCGTACTTCAAAATAATTCCTAAAGTTGTGCAGAGCTGAACAGGCACACCACGGTCTTCTGATTGCCTGTGGTGCACACCTTTACCAGAATTGGCAATCATGCAATGTCAGATTAAAATCTAAATGAAATTGAGTTTACCAGCCCCTGCAAGAAGTTTCACTAATGCCTAGCTGTCCAGCTCTGAGAAAGGGATTGAAAGTGTTTCAAACTATAAATGATATGCTTTACAATGCAAAGGTTAAAAGGAGAATAGTGGGTACGGTGCCATGTTGTTTATATGTCTCAAGAACTGGAGATCTGGTAGATAGTTTAGTAGTTGAACTGAATTGCTTTTTGCAAAACTGTATGTAGGAAAAAAGTGTTTTCTTCAACTTTAAGCAAACTTGCTTTCACTTAATGAGACATAAAACATTGTTAGGGTTTCCAGTTAAAACCCTGAAGAGAATAATTATTTTTCAGTAGAAACCGGAAAACACTGGATTTTGCTGCCTTTTTACTGCTTTAGTATCTTCAGGTATCAAAGCAGTAGAAGTGCATGCTCTGACTCCAAGCCCTTTTCTGTGATGAATGCCCTCGCTATGACCTTTTGGGGCCACGGCAAGCCAATCAATATGCCCTTTTGACCATGTGCAAGGTCCCAGGACTTCCAGGACCTACTTCCACTCCCACTTTGGGAGGATAGCTCTCCTCATATGGATTCAGCTCCCTGTTCACATTGCAGTATAGTGGGCAGCAGATTGACAGCTGAACTAAGAGCAGGGTCTCAATGCAGGGGAAAAGGCACCACCGTTATGTCACCCTTCTTTACTGAGCAGTAGAATGGAGCTTTGCTTTCTGGAAGCTCAGGTGTCAAGACTGTGGAAACTAAGATCACAGTGCACAAGACTCCTACAGAATAAATGTTTTCACATAAGGTGCTGTACCTAACACTCCTCTTCTGAGATTTGAATGGAAATGATCTGTAAAGCTTTCCTGTAGAAGCTGCATTACCTCACAAAGAAGGACAAAGACCATTTCATGAACATCTTCAGCAACAAAGAACGAGCTCAGAAGAGGTCCATGTGCATTGTATGCTGAATCTGTGCTGTCTACAGTATATATATTAACTTAGAATATCTATGATTTCATATATTAAATTTCAGGCAATGCACCTTAGAAACATGAAGAGATAGACATTGGTCTTTGTTTCCAAGTATGTACTGCAGACAGCACAATTAGATCAAAAACAGGTGCATGGACCTGTTATGAGCCTGCATACTGAATTAGAACATGATCATGATACAGATCGAGGACCATCAAGTTAAATTTTTATTCTTATTGCCACCATGTCAAAATGAAGCTTGGAACCTATGGAGTTGAAACAAGACCTAGCGCTTGATGAAATCACCAGAACAAATTACAGGGATCTATTTAATTGAATCATACTGAGCTGTGCATATACTTTTTACGAAGACAAAGAACATAAAGGTAAAGTGTCTTGGACAACTCTTGCGTATGCTTGGAAGGAGCACAGTCCCCCATACAGCTTTCAAATAAACAAACGCCCACATGCTTTGCTTAGTAAAAGTATATTCTTAGCGTTTCATGAGCTGGCTTTCAAATGAACTCTAAATCCCATAGCCATGGCCCAAAAATGTAAACTAAATCATGCATGATGTGAACTACACAGGCAAAATAACCAAGGCATCCTGCACAACAGCATAGTTTGCTATCACCAAACACTATATAGCTAACAGTCTGCATAATAATTACTTTGCAATCGTCTCCCCAGTGACAATGTAGAGCAGAAATAAACCTGGATCAGACAGTACTCCTACATTTATTAACCAATTACTTGGTATCTTGAGACAAAGAGCAGGGAAGCGTGACACTGGTTAGCAATAAAAAAGCACAAAGCTGCTCACAAAAATATATATCTCCTGCCCCAAGTGGAAAATCTTCATTGAGTCAATTTTTGACATTTGTCTAAAGAATAGTGCAGCCGGAAGTTGTGTTAAATTTTCATCATTAACGTTTTCAAAATTCAAATGTACTGATTTAGACCTCGGCGAAGATCAAGAATTTTAGACCAATAAAAGTTTCTTAGATCCATTTCCATACCTTGTCACAAACATTTAAAAAAGCTTCAAAAACGTTTTATGGTTTAAATCTTTTATTAGCCTTTTCAAATAGAGCATGAAGTACCAGCAGCAGGTTTCAAACCATCGAGGGTGAGCCACCCTGAGTGCGGCTTTACAAAGCATTATTTCGTGCTGATAACAAAGGAGAAAAAGAAAACAGAGAAAGAAAACCCCGTTCCCGGACTCCCCATTACCCCCCCCTTCCCCACTCACCCCCACAAGGAACAGCAAACTTTGTGTAGTTATGGATTCTTTCACTGCTCTGTAGTTGCTGCAGGCTGGTGCGCCTCCAGCAGACGTAATAGCCGGAGGTATCTTGGGACATGTCAACTCTTGAAACTCTTGCGATAGCAGTGACATAAATGGGCCCCATAACTCTGAAAACTCGGAACCCTTCCCAGCCAGGGACATGGTTATCTTTTCCATTCCCAGTATGTGCCATATCCTGTGTAGCCAGTTTGTGTGTGTCGGGGTGAGTGCAGTGCCCCAGTGGACGAGAATAGCTTGAGTGGCTGCCCCCAATGCCATGCCTATTTGCCGGCTGCGCCTAGATTTTAAAGGGAATGTAAGAGGGTTCTGAAGGCCAAGCAACACATAGGCCAGGAATCGCAGGAGCTGAGTGTCTAGGTGGGTGTCTATGTCATCTATGACCTGTGACCAGTATTGCTGAATCTGAGGGCAGTCCCACAGTAGGTGTGTCAAAGTCCCCATACCCCCGCAACCCCGCCAGCAGTTCTCACTTTGCGTGGATCTGATTCTGTGTAGCCTGACCAGTGTGTAATACCAATGTGTTGTTATTTTGGTCAGGGTCTCTGTGAGGGCCATACTGTGGGCTGTATGGCGAGCCCTGTATGTGATGTCCTCCCATTCCCTGACGCCCAGGGACCGCCCAAGCTCCTTCTCCCATCTTGCCTGCCCCGCCTTAAATGTGTGTTTATTTGTTTGGAGCAAGAGGGCGTATAGCTCGGATATAAGGCGTTTGTCCGACAATTTGGCCAAGAGCCACTTCTCGTATTGAGTTAAGTAAAGTTGTGTGTTGGGTCTATTTAGTGGATGCGTGATCCAGTGTTTAAATTGTAAATAGTGGAACCTTTCGGATTCCGGGAGTCCAAATTCTTCGCGCAGTTGGGGAAAGGAGAGTATGCCTTCGGTGTTAAAGAAGTGGCCAATAGAGCGACAGGCCGACTGTCTCCAGGTCGCGAATCCCACGGTCACGGTCCCCGGAGTGAAGTACGGGTTATCGAGTAGGGCAGTCAGCGGAGATGGGTAGGTGGTCAGCCCTAATTTAATACTGGTTTGGTCCCACGTAGTCATGGTCGTCCGGGTTACCGGTGAGAGATACAAGTTTGGGGGACTGTGTGCTTTGGAAAGAAAGGGGATCTTCCAAAGGGATGTACCCGTGATTGCCCTGTCTTGAAAGAGCCAGTGCTTTTCGGACTCTGGGCGCCCCCACTCCACTAGATAGCGTAGTTGCGCCGCCTTATAGTAGAGTTGTAGGTCTGGAATATCCAGGCCCCCAGAGTCCGGTGGAAGGTAGCTCAAGGATCTCTTCATGCAGGGCTTCCTTCCCTGCCAGATGAAGTGTGCTAGCTCGGACTGGAGTTTAGCGATCATACCGGGGGCGGCGTGAGGGACAGAGTTTGAAAGATGTACAAGATTTTAGGGAGGACCGTCATCTTGGAGGCTGCTATCCGTCCCAGCCAAGAGATTTGGAGGTGCTTCCACCTTCCGAGGTCATGTCGGATTTGTTGAAGAAGCGCTTTGTAGTTGCAATCTGCTGTTGCCCGAATCGTAGGGGCTAGGTTGATCCCCAGGTGTGGGATCGTCTCGGAGGCCCATTGGATGGGGTGACAAAAACGTTTAAAAAAAATTAAAAAACATTATGGCATACATATTCACTTATAGGAGACATTATCAAATTGATCAGTTCATCGACTCTTGCTATATTAGATTTGAAATATAGAGGAATTAAATAACGGTTACATGCTACTGCAACTGCAGGGCATACAAAAAGTATGTCTAAGTCTTGAGTCCCTCCATAGTACAGATCACATATGTTAGACCTGGCATCCTTGGCGTGGGTCTCCCTTCCATTTTTTCATAATGCCTCCACGGTTGCCGATATGTTTTTGCTGGACTAGATGCTCATGGGCACTTTGCCGCTGCTAATCAGTGCCAAAGTGCAAGTGCTCCCTATCGGTAATTGATATATGTATTAGTGACTCCATGATTGGATGATTGGTTTACTTGTCAGTCCCTAGTACAGTGCACTCAGTGTGCCCAGGGCTTGTAAATCCAATGCCGCTGGTGGGCTTGCAGCACTGGTTGTGCCACCCACAGAAGCGGCTGGTAAAATGTGTCTCAGGCCTGCCATCGCAGAGCCTGTGTGCAGCCTAGGGCTGCCATGTCGACTTGGTGAGTACACCCACTTGCCAGTCCCTAAAACCTTCCCTTTACTGCATGTTGGTCACCCCTAAAGTAGGCCCTAGGGCAGGGTGCATTGTAAGTATAAGGTAGGACATGCCCTGGTGTGTGTGGCATGTCCTAATAGTGAATTACAGCCATTTTCGTTTTTCACTATTGCAAGGCTACCTGCTCCCCATAGGCCAGAATGGGCAGACTGACTATTACACCTTATAGTCAGAACTGACCCAGGGAACATGGTAGGAAAACGAATTTAGTATGCCTGAACTCAGGATGATAAAATACATCTTTTAGTGAAGTTGGTTTTAACATTCTGTGTTCGAAAATACCACTTTTAGAAAGTGGGTATTTTCTTGCCTAACTATCCAAGCCTGCCTCTGCTAGGTTGTGTATTCCTTGTCTGGAGATTGAGTGACAGGGGCTGGGGGTGGCTACCGGAGACAGGGTGAGTCAGCGCAGGGCTGAATAGAAAGATCTGCAGCCAGAGTGGAGGGAGGAGTTGCACCTGGGTCTGAATAGGGCTGTGCCTGCCTTCCACAATGCTGGCTCCACCTCCTGCCGGGCGGCTGAGCACTCTGCCCCACATTCTGAAAGGAAAGAAGGAGTCAGAAAAACAAAGTGCTCCAGGACTGACCAGAACTGGTTTTGGACTAGGCAGAGGCCTCTCTGCCTCCAGAGAACTAAAGAGAATCAGGGTATAAGAGGGGCACCCAGACCCCAGGAAAATTAGATCACTTTTGGGAACAAGAAGAAACCTTTACTGAGGAGCGGAACCAAGAAGAAACTGAGGAGAAACTATCCCTAAGCCTGAAGTGCTGCTTGGGGATTGGCCTGCAGTGGTTTGCCTGACTGCCAAAGAGAGGAGAAAGGAACTTTTGCTTTGCTGTGACTTTCATCAACTTGTGAAGGATCTCCAAGGGCTTGGAAGAGAGCTTGCCCCCTGACCGAAGTCCCAGGACCATTGGACTTCACCCCCTTTGTGAGTTGCTGCTGGAAACTCTGTTTCAGTGGCTACAGAGGTAGGGAGCTGTGACCGACTCTCACGACCGACTCGGTGTCCTGCAAGCACCGCATCGAAGCACCGTCTCGCCCTGCAACGCACGGCCCTGGTCTCACCGACTCCGTCAACGAGCCGCTGCCTGCACCGCATCGAGGGACAACGCGTCCTGCAACGCTTCGCTACGCCGAATCGAACTGGTCCGACCGACACGGTCACTGCTGCTGAGTTCGAGTCCTGTGACCGCACCGGAGTTGGGCACCGCTCGCACGCTTTGCGACGCACCGCCCGACTCCGCACCGCTGTCCGGACTGATCGGCGCCAGCTCCTGAATCCGGCTCCGTCGCCGCACCGCAACCTGCCAGCACCGCATCGAGCACCGTCTCGCCCTGCAACGCACGGCCCTGGTCTCACCGACTCCGTCTCGACGGCGTCAACGAGCCGCTGCCTGCACCGCATCGAGGGACAACGCGTCCTGCAACGCTTCCATTTTTGCATCGCGACCGCGACGAACAGCCATCCGGCTCGCACGCCCGTGCCTGCCGCTTCAAGTAAAGGTACTGTGACCGAGTCTGTCTACGCTGGGTTGGCCCGTCTCGACGCGGTCAGCTGGATTTGTTAGACTCTGTTTGTTCTCGACATCGCCGTAGCCGGAGGAGGCTACCGACTTCGCACAGAACCTTGAATTAAGCCTTTTTGATCAGAACTAAGTATTCTTAACAGTATTGTGGATTATTTTTGTCGTTTATGGTCTTGTGATAAATCTATATAAAGTATACCTATTTTTATAAATATATAACCTGTGTGGTGTCCATTTGTAGTGTTGTCACTTGATTACTGTATGTGTTCACAAATGCTTTACACACTGCCTCTGAACTAAGCCTGTCTGCTCGTGCCAAGCTACCAAGAGGGTGAGCAGGGGTTATTTCGGGAGTGTACCTACTTTCCCTGACTAGACGCAAGGGTCCCTATTTGGACAAAGGTACATACCTCTGCCAACTAGAGACCCCCAAATCTAACATTGGTGGTCAGCGGTGAGGATTCTGGACTTGCATTTGTGACTCATGTACAGTGATTGGTGAACACTACTTAGTGAGTGCAGACCAAAACGCAACCACATACTTTAATAGCATTTTTCTGGGATTTCCTATTTTTGCAAATGCCAAGTTCAGTCACTATGGAGAAACCAGCATCAGTAGCCTCTGTTGAATGTGATTGGGAAGAAGAGAGGCTAGAATGCTACACCCTTAAGCAGCTCAAGCAATTCTGCAAAAAGTTTAAAGTGTCCATGACCGGGATCTCCAGGAAGGAGGACCTCCAAAAGGCGCTGAGGGCCTGGGTCGAATCAAGGAGTGCCCCTGTGGAGGAGGCTGAGAATGCAGAAGGGCAGCTGGAGGGGCTATTGGGTCTAGGGGCTAGAAGACCACCTTCCCCAGTAGGTAGCAGTGTTTCTGCCAGAGGACTGTCTCCAGAGGAGTTGGAGGACAGGAAAGAGAGTAGGGTGCACGAAATGGAGCTGACCAAACTCAAGCTGAATAAGCAGTTAGAATTCAGAAATGCAAACAAGGAAATTAGCCCTAGAGGAAAAGAAAATGCAGTTTGAACATGAGAAAGTTTTGAGGAGTTGGAATTGAAGGCCAAGAGCTTAGAGATTACTCCCTCTGGTGGCAGTGTACCGCCTGTGCCTGTTGAAGCTAGGGTGTATATTCCCAAAGATGTGGTGAAGGAGTTTTTAAAAATGACGACATAGGGCAGTGGTTCAAAGCCTATGAGGTAGCCATGTCTTCCCACCGGGTCCCTGAGAAGGATTGGGGAGCGGGGTTGTGGGGACGGTTCCTCAGTGAAGGGCGGGATACCTTGTTGGATTTGCCCTCTGAAGTCTATAATTCGTACAGCCACATGAAGGATGCCTTAATGACTAGATATGGTTTGACCCCTGAGCTTTATAGGCAAAGGTTCAGGAACTGTAGTAAGATTGAAAGCAGTACCTGGGTTGAATATGTGACCTTCTTTGCAGAGCCTTGGATGGTTGGGTAAAGGGTAGCAAAGCGACTGATTTTCAGGCGCTCTTTGATTTGATTGCCTGGGAGCACTTGTCCGGTAATTGTTTTCCTGAGCTACGCCAGCACCTGATTGATAGTAAGCTGACTAACCCTAGGCAGCTTGCTGAGGAGAGCGGACCGCTGGGTGAGTACCCGGGTCCACAAGGGTCACGTGGGAGACTCCGCCAAGGGTGGGCAGGGTCCCCAGCAGAAGAGTGGGGGGACAAGGGTAAACAGAAGGAGTTCCATAAAGGGCCCCAAAGTAGACCCCAAGGGAACCAAGGGAAAGGTTCCCAGCCTCCCCTGAGAAGAAGCCAGTGGCCCTGACAGGCCCCCTGTTCACCAGGGACCACTGGTATGTTACAAGTGTGGCGCCCCTGGCCACCAAGGCAAACGATCCTCGTTGCCCTTTGCATGGAAAACCAGCACCCACCAGTGCAGTCCCCGGCAGTTGGCTAGTGTAGCCCTGAGGGAGGAGTTGGGTGCCCAAGGTGGGGGATCCCACAGTGTTTTCCCTTGTCTCCTTAGGAGACTCTGAGATGGTCCCTAGGACCCCGCTGCCTGAGAACACTAAGAAATACAGGCAGTGGGTGACCATCAATGGCCATGAGGTGGAGGCTCTGAGAGACACAGGAGCCAGTGTGACAGCTGTCAAGTGTCACCTGGTGTCTAAAAGAGCAGGTTATCCCTGATGCATTCTATCCGGTTGTTGCCGCTGACAACACAGAGAGTCACTGCAAGGTGGCTCAGGTTCCCTTTGAGTGGGGGTCTCGGGTACTCTTCAAGTAGCTGTGAGGCCAGCCATGCCTGTTGACTGTTTGTTAGGGAACGATTTGGAGAGCTCACCTTGGGCTAAGGTGGAGCGGAGTGCGCATTTAGAAATGTTGGGCTTGCCTGATTGGGCATGTGTGACCACCCGGTCAATGGCAGCTAAAGGTGTTCAAGAGGACCTGGAGCCTGAGAGGGAGGCCCAGGTGCCTGCCGGAGGAGAGAGGAGGCAGGGCGCGGAAACCGGCCCCCGAGGTTCCCACGGTCCAGGAGGAGGCAGACCCTGAGGGGATGCCCTGGAGCCTACAGGGGAACAGGTAGCTGAACTGGGGGACCTACCTGAGCTGACCCATTGGCAGCAAGAAGGAGGACCCTCCGGGAAGAGTTCTGCAAGGAGCAGAACACATGCCCTTCTCTCGTGGGTCTGAGGCAACAGGCCACAGACCAGGCAGCAGGTGCTCAGTCTGGATCACATTGGGTTTACTGGGAGAATGGTCTCCTGTATTCAGAGCCTAAGGTTGCTGAGCCTGGGTCAGCCCGTGTGCTGGTGGTACCCCAGCGCTTCAGAGCCTTCCTACTGGGGTTGGCTCATGATGTACCGTTAGCGGGACATCTGGGGCAGGACAAGACCTTTGACAGGCTTGTTACCCATTTCTATTGGCCCCAGATGCGCAGGAGTGCCGCCACTCACTGCAGGACATGCCAGACTTGCCAGGCAAGTGGAAAAAGTGGGAGGAAGCACAAGGCTCCTCTCCAGCCATTCCCTGTGGTCAGCACCCCCTTTGAACGGGTGGGTATTGACATTGTGGGGCCACTGGACCCCAAGACAGCCATGGGCAACAGGTTTATCCTGGTCTTGGTGGACCATGCCACCCGGTACCCTGAAGCCATCCTCTGAGGACAGTGACGGCCCCCGTGGTGGGACGGGCACTGATGGGAATCTTCTCTCACGTGTGGGATTCCCTCAAGAGGTGGTGTCTGACAGAGGTACCAACTTCGTGTCCAAGTACATGAAGTCCCTGTGGCAGGAGTGCGGTGTAACTTACAAGTTCACCACTCCTTACCACCCTCAAGGAAATGGTCTAGGTTGAGAGATTCAACCGGACCCTCAAGGGCATGATTATGGGTCTGGAAGAACCCATGAGGCGTAAATGGGACGTCCTCTTACCATGCCTGTTGTTTGCATACCGGGAGGTGCCACAGAAGTCTCTAGGGTTCAGTCCCTTTGAGCTCCTCTATGGACACCCGGTGCGAGGACCTCTGAGTTTGGTCAAGGAAGGCTGGGAGCAATCTCCCAGGAAACCTCCCCAGGATGTATACAGTTACATGCTGGCCTTCAGGAACCAGACTAGGCGTTTCAGAGAGCTTGCTGAGGCAAATCTGGAAGCCAGCCAGGAGGAGATGAAGCGGTGGATACGACCAGAATGCCACTCTGGTAGAGCTTCAGCCTGGTCAGAAAGTGTGGGTCATGGCCCCTGTGGAGCCCTGTGCGCTCCAGGACAGGTGGACCGGCCCGCTTTACGGTGGTGGAGCGCAAGAGTCCAGTTACCTATTTGGTGGACTTGCAGTCTCCCAGGAACCCCTTGCGGGTCCTGCATGTGAACCGCCTGAAGCCCCACTTGGAGAGGTCCCAAGTGGGCATGCTCTTAGCTACAGATGATGGAATGGAGGAGGAGACCGAGCCTCTTCCTGACCTCCTGTCAGCCCGAGAGCAAGATGGATCAGTGGAGGGAGTAAACCTCTCTACCTCCCTGACACCTGAGCAGCAGGGTGACTGTCGCCAACTGTTGGGACAGTTCCCTGACCTGTTCTCCCCTGGTTCCCAGTGTCACTCATTGGTGCGTCCATGATGTGGACACTGGGGACAGTCTTTCCTGTGAAGCACAAGGCTTACAGGGTGACTGACAGGGTCAGAGCCTGCATCAAGGAGGAGGTCTCCAAGATGTTTTGCGCTAGGGGTCATTGAGGTCCTCTAACAGCCCTTGGGCCAGCCCAGTGGTCTTGGTTCCAAAGGCTGCCGCGCGCTGGTGCCACACCAGAACTCCGGTTCTGCTGTGGACTACAGGGACTCAATTCCGTCACCAGGACTGACGCCCACCCCCATCCCCAGAGCTGATGAGCTCATAGATCGGTTAGGGGCTGCGCGGTGCCTCAGCACGTTTGACTTAACGTCTGGGTACTGGCAGATCGCCTTGACTGATGGGGCAAAGAGAGGTCAGCATTCTCCACACCAGATGGAGCACTACCAGTTCCGGGTGATGCCCTTTGGGATGAAGAATGCCCCTGCCACCTTTCAGAGGTTGGTCAACCAGGTGTTGGTTGGACTGGAGGATTTCAGTGCCGCCTACCTGGATGACATCGCAGTGTTCAGTGCCCGTTGGGAAGAACATCTGCGCCACCTCTGGGAAGTGTTGATGGCGCTGCGGAGGGCAGGCCTCACAATCAAGGCGAGTAAGTGCCAGATTGGGCAGGGTTCTGTGGTGTGCCTAGGACACCAGGTTGGGAGCGGCCAGGTGGCGCCCCTCCAACCGAAAATTGATACCATTCTGGCTTGGGAGCCCCCAAGACCCAGACAGGAGGTGAGAGCCTTCCTGGGACTCACCGGGTATTACCGGAGAGATTCGTCAAGGGGTATGGCAGCATTGTTGCCCCCTTGACCGAGCTGACTTCAAGAAGCAGCCCAGGAAAGTGATTTGGACTGACGCCTGTCAAAAAGCTTTTGACACCTTGAAGACTGCCATGTGCACGGCGCCTGTGCTCCAGGCACCCAACTTCTCCAATGAGTTCATTGTTCAAGCCGGCGCTTCAGAGCATGGTGTAGGGGCTGTTCTATCACAGATCAATGAGGAGGGCCTAGACCAGCCTGTAGCCTTCATCAGTAGGAGGTTACTTCCCGGGAACAGAGATGGAGTGCTATTGAGCGTGAGGCATTTGCTGTGGTCTGGGCACTGAAGAAGCTGAGACCATACCTGTTTGGGACTCACTTCCGGGTTCAGACAGACCACAGGCCCCTCAGATGGTTGATGCAGATGAGGGGTGAGAATCCAAAGCTGTTGAGGTGGTCCATTTCCCTACAGGGGATGGACTTTACGGTGGAACACCGCCCTGGTACAAGAACACGCCAATGCTGATGGACTGTCCAGATTTTTCCGCCTTAGCGATGAGAACTCCTAGGGGTAGGATAGTTCTCCCCACATTTCAGCTGGAGGGGACACGTGTTAGACCTGGCATCCTTGGCGTGGGTCTCCCTTCCATTTTTTCATAATGCCTCCACGGTTGCCGATATGTTTTTGCTGGACTAGATGCTCATGGGCACTTTGCCGCTGCTAATCAGTGCCAAAGTGCAAGTGCTCTATCGGTAATTGATATATGTATTAGTGACTCCATGATTGGATGATTGGTTTACTTGTCAGTCCCTAGTACAGTGCACTCCAGTGTGCCCAGGGCTTGTAAATCCAATGCCGCTGGTGGGCTTGCAGCACTGGTTGTGCCACCCACAGAAGCGGCTGGTAAAATGTGTCTCAGGCCTGCCATCGCAGAGCACTGTGTGCAGCCTAGGGCTGCCATGTCGACTTGGTGAGTACACCCACTTACCAGTCCCTAAAACCTTCCCTTTACTGCATGTTGGTCACCCTAAAGTAGGCCCTAGGGCAGGGTGCATTGTAAGTATAAGGTAGGACATGCCCTAGTGTGTGTGGCATGTCCTAATAGTGAATTACAGCCATTTTCGTTTTTCACTATTGCAAGGCTACCTGCTCCCCATAGGCCAGAATGGGCAGACTGACTATTACACCTTATAGTCAGAACTGACCCAGGGAACATGGTAGGAAAACGAATTTAGTATGCCTGAACTCAGGATGATAAAATACATCTTTTAGTGAAGTTGGTTTTAACATTCTGTGTTCGAAAATACCACTTTTAGAAAGTGGGTATTTTCTTGCCTAACTATCCAAGCCTGCCTCTGCTAGGTTGTGTATTCCTTGTCTGGAGATTGAGTGACAGGGGCTGGGGGTGGCTACCGGAGACAGGGTGAGTCAGCGCAGGGCTGAATAGAAAGATCTGCAGCCAGAGTGGAGGGAGGAGTTGCACCTGGGTCTGAATAGGGCTGTGCCTGCCTTCCACAATGCTGGCTCCACCTCCTGCCGGGCGGCTGAGCACTCTGCCCCACATTCTGAAAGGAAAGAAGGAGTCAGAAAAACAAAGTGCTCCAGGACTGACCAGAACTGGTTTTGGACTAGGCAGAGGCCTCTCTGCCTCCAGAGAACAAAGAGAATCAGGGTATAAGAGGGGCACCCAGACCCCAGGAAAATTAGATCACTTTTGGGAACAAGAAGAAACCTTTACTGAGGAGCGGAACCAAGAAGAAACTGAGGAGAAACTATCCCTAAGCCTGAAGTGCTGCTTGGGGATTGGCCTGCAGTGGTTTGCCTGACTGCCAAAGAGAGGAGAAGGAACTTTTGCTTTGCTGTGACTTTCATCAACTTGTGAAGGATCTCCAAGGGCTTGGAAGAGAGCTTGCCCCTGACCGAAGTCCCAGGACCATTGGACTTCACCCCCTTTGTGAATTGCTGCTGGAAACTCTGTTTCAGTGGCTACAGAGGTAGGGAGCTGTGACCGACTCTCACGACCGACTCGGTGTCCTGCAAGCACCGCATCGAAGCACCGTCTCGCCCTGCAACGCACGGCCCTGGTCTCACCGACTCCGTCCAACGAGCCGCTGCCTGCACCGCATCGAGGGACAACGCGTCCTGCAACGCTTCGCTACGCCGAATCGAACTGGTCCGACCGACACGGTCACTGCTGCTGAGTTCGAGTCCTGTGACCGCACCGGAGTTGGGCACCGCTCGCACGCTTTGCGACGCACCGCCCGACTCGCACCGCTGTCCGGACTGATCGACGCCAGCTCCTGAATCCGGCTCCGTCGCCGCACCGCAACCTGCCAGCACCGCATCGAGCACCGTCTCGCCCTGCAACGCCACGGCCCTGGTCTCACCGACTCCGTCTCGACGAGCGTCAACGAGCCGCTGCCTGCACCGCATCGAGGGACAACGCGTCCTGCAACGCTTCCATTTTTGCATCGCGACCGCGACGAACAGCCATCCGGCTCGCACGCCCGTGCCTGCCGCTTCAAGTAAAGGTACTGTGACCGAGTCTGTCTACGCTGGGTTGGCCCGTCTCGACGCGGTCAGCTGGATTTGTTAGACTCTGTTTGTTCTCGACATCGCCGTAGCCGGAGGAGGCTACCGACTCGCACAGAACCTTGAATTAAGCCTTTTGATCAGAACTAAGTATTCTTAACAGTATTGTGGATTATTTTTGTCGTTTATGGTCTTGTGATAAATCTATATAAAGTATACCTATTTTTATAAATATATAACCTGTGTGGTGTCCATTTGTAGTGTTGTCACTTGATTACTGTATGTGTTCACAAATGCTTTACACACTGCCTCTGAACTAAGCCTGTCTGCTCGTGCCAAGCTACCAAGAGGGTGAGCAGGGGTTATTTCGGGAGTGTACCTACTTTCCCTGACTAGACGCAAGGGTCCCTATTTGGACAAAGGTACATACCTCTGCCAACTAGAGACCCCCAAATCTAACAACATAGATAACTTAATTTTTAAAGTTGGATCACAGGCTTTTGGGAGCATTCAGTAGTAAAACGCCCAACCTAAGTAATAGTATAATCTGCCTAACTCTGTGGTCCAATGAAAATGATCAATACTTTTGTGGGCGCTTATACTCTATGATATCTGGAAAAGATTTGTACAGCTTCAATATCTTACAATGAGTAATGTCATCAGAGTAGCTGAATCTTTGGATTGCATTTTTAGAAAGAGTTAGATTTGTGCAGTAGTCCATGATTGCCAGTATTCTATCTTACAGTCCAATTTTACTAAGACAGACGTAAGATTTTCAGTAAAAGTAAAATTCTTCTTTAGTACAGCAAATGTTTCCTGCTTCAATAAATCTCTAAGGGTACCTTCTGCTATGTATAGTAAGCAAAAAGCCTAGTGCACTATTGCGGTGGCAAAAGAGCCAGTTATTGCAAGTTCCAAACGCTGCAACTGGACAGGAATTGCTTGGCTTACTGTCGTTAAGTTGCGGAGGACCATCCCTTTGTGTAGATTAAAAAACATCCACTTACTAATTGGAATGTACTCAAGCGCATATGTAAGTATCGGAGGGATTTTTACTTTATAGATTTCTAATAAATAATTAAAATGTCTCCTTCCTGAAGATTTATCAAATTTATTTAAAACACCAGTCTGTGCAAGCCTTGTTCCCTAGATGTGAGAAATTACCTTTACTGTCTAAACTCTGAGAAAAGACTCTTCCAAGATATGTGTAAGTTTTTGACCATTTCTTGGGTATTTCTGCCTAATTTCCAGAAAAATGGCTGGCAGTGTTTTCTCGTCTTAAATGACACATAATTGATGGACGGAATGCAGAACAAATCAAAACATTCACCCCCAGTCAAGAGATCTGGGTTAAATCCATCATTCTTTTGCTCACCATGCCACCCCAGTTCAGACCTGGACATATGCAAATCAGTCTTGACCCTGTGCCTCATGGGAACAGTCCAGCCTGAACTGCCAAGCCAGGTCCTCCCTGGACCGGAAACAAGCGTCCTAGGACCGGTTTCGGGGTTTCACCCCTCATCAGCCAGGATAGCTTGGAACCAGTGGCACAGTGAGCCCGGGACCCACGTCTGGGCATACCCAGCGCACTTAGGGCGAGAAAGCAAAAGACACATAATTGATGGACGGAATGCAGAACAAATCAAAACATTCACCCCCAGTCAAGAGATCTGCCACCCCAGTGTTCTTTCCCCTTAAATGCCAATACTTTAGTTTTAGAAACATTAATATTTAAAAAGTTATTTTATGCACAGAAATGTAAAGCTCATTGATTGCTGTAAGACTGAATATAACCACATCATCTGCATACATTAACAAATGTAAATCATATGATGCAATACTTGGTGGGAAATTCGTAATATTTGAGAATTGGGCTGCTAAACCATGTAGCAAGATAGAGAAAAGAAGATAAGCCAGCAAATAACTCTGTTTAAGGCCATTCTTTGTTTCAATTTTGAGAGTTAGGCCTTTATTCCCTCCCATCAGTAATCTACAGTACTCTGCAGGAGAGTGTAGTGCTATAATTAGTCGTAGTACATTTTTAGGAATAACCAGCGCATGTAGTTTCCTTCATAAATTCGGTTTGTACACTTTGTCACATGCCATTAAAAATTCAATGAAAACAGTATAGAGACTTAGCAACTTTCCTACAACATACTTATCAATCAAAGTTTGAAGAATTGCAATATTATCAGTGACCGAAATGTTTGGGTCTAAAACCAGCTTGTTTGCGTGGGATTATTCCTTTAGCAAAAGCCTAATCCTGAGGCTGCTCCTAGGGGGATATTCACAAGAACGTGCGCTAAACACCTCCCAAAAATGTTAACGCAACTTTACACATCGCAGTCCATCGCGGGAAAATAACCCCGTGTTAACGTGGAATTCACAACACGGCGGTACCGTGCGATAGTCTCCCGAAAACGCGGACAATGTCCGCGATACAACAACCGCGACCATGATAAAAACCCAAACCCCAACGCAAAAAAACATGCGATGGGCCAAACCGCGATGAGGAAATCAGCGATAAGCAGTGCCAGGCCTGCCATACACACACGGCAGGCGGGAAAATAACTACAAAAGTAGAAAAAACACACAAACACAAAATGACCAACACCGAAGCACCATGGAGGCAGCCGGAGCAGGCGCAGAGGACGAGCGGAACCCCACAAGCACCCCGGACGACCAGCCTGGGACCTCGGTGACAGGGAAGGGCAAGGACAAGAAGAAGAAAGACGAAGTTCAGTCCGCAGGAGAATAGGATCCTGGTCACGGAGGTGATAGAACACCATCAACAACTGTTCGTCGCCTCCAATGTGTCATTGGGCACCAAAAATGGATTATGGCGGTCCATCGTGGACAAGGTGAATGCCGTCGGAGAGCACAAGAGGTCAATGGACGAGGTCAGAGGCGATGGATTGACATCAAGCGCAAAACCAAGGAGAAACTCGCATGAGCAACCAGAAGGCAGCAATGCAGACTGGAGGTGGGAGCCCAGCGCCACAGCTGGAGCTGGATGACATGGAGGAGCTGGTGTCGACAGTCATCAGTGTGGAGACTGTGGCAGGAGTCAGGGCACCGGACACTGCTCGACATGACACAACACAACAGCAACAGGGTGAGTAACCACCAGGTACTGGGGGGACGGGGGGAGATGGCCACAATGGCACACATGCACAATCAAGCAGAGCACAGTGCACACCCACAATGACTCTGGATCATGGCCCTGATCTACACACTGTCACAATGTACATTGCCATGCTGTCTGAATGTGAACATGTACCATGCGGCTACATACATGTGGACACATTGTAACACAGCATCTCCCCTTCACATTGCAGGGGCACCTTCAACACCTCCTGCACAGCAGTCCCAGCCACTCCTCACTGATGACGAGGAGGACACCACCAAGCCCTCCAAGACATCATTGAACTCATCCGCCAATCACCTCCAGGACCAGGGCAGCCCAGCTGCATCGAGGAGACCCCATCCACTCCACAAACCACCCAGCAGGAGGCACCCACAACCCCGGCTGTCTCCCAAGACCTCCCGAACAACACATGGCCTTCCAACGCCGTGTGTTGGAGGGCCAGAGGGAGATGGCTGAGCAGGTGCGGGTGGGGTTCGACCTCATGGCTACCAAACTTGACGCCATCCATGGGTGTCTGAGTCCCATCAGGGACCACCTCCAGTCCCTAACGGACACCCACACGCCGCTCCATGGTCTCCAACGAGCCCTGGCTGACATCGCTGGAGTCATGACTCGGAGACAAGAACACCTGTCCGCTCAGAGTGGCTCCAGCGATCTCAGCCGTGAGCTGGCACACATGCGAAGGCTCATGGAGGACATGGTGCGGATGGAGGTGGAAAGCATGGCAGCCACCGCTGCACATCAGCAAAATGTAGCTGGGATCTACCATGCCCTGCATGTCCTCATCATGGCATTGCTGCCACAATGCGTGGCGCAGATGCATGCTGCTGCCCCTACACCATCCACATCTCCGCCCCCTGGTGTGTCAGTGCCTCACAGTGCGGCAGGCATTTCCACTCCGGCACCTGATGTGTCACTGCCACACAGTGCGGCCGACAATCCACCTCCGGCCCCTGATGTGTCAGTGGCACACAGTGCCGCAGCCGGAACTGCACCACCCACAGGCGGGGCAGAGCACACATCCGAGGACGAGGACGTGGATGGGCTTGAGATCATAAGGAGGCACTAGCATTCATGTCCGCCACCTGGCCTGTTGCTGCTTGGTGCCGCACATGGCCCCATGACCTTCCACTGACCCCCGATACCCTCTGCTGCACTCACCTTGGACCGCGACATGGACTGCCATATCCTGTTTGGTGACCAATGACACGGCGACCAGACTGCGGACTGTACCCTTCCTCTTCCGCTCTACTTGTCATTCCCCGATGGACTCTGGCTGGCCCTCCACGGGCCCATATTGTGAAGTGGGGTTGGCATGGCCCTGTACTGCTCCAGCTGCTAAACTCCACTGGATGTGCTTTAAACATTCAGAAACGCTCTGCTGTGTCATGTCTTTCATCATTCATGTATGAATGTGTGGATGAATGTAGGGTCAGTGATTCCCCCTAACGTCAATGATGCTCAACTAGTGGGATTCCAATCACAGTGTGCTACATTGCCGATTGCGTTCCGGGTGCCGTATACACTACAACAGGGACACACGCATTAGTCACTTCCTTGTCCGGACATGGACTGAACCACGCCCAGAGCCCCCGAGTCATTGTTGCAAGCCCTGCGCTGGTCCGGCGTACGCCAGGCCAGACCACTCCGCTTACGCTCCGAGGGGGGGCCACATAGCTACAAGTCGCAGGTTTACACGCTAGTGGGCTGCAGGTCGCTGGTCTAGTTGTCAGCATGTCACGGCCACTCCCTGAGGGCAGGTTTGCACACACACCACACCCATCCGGCACAGGCGTCACAGGCCATGTGACCCCGCCAATATAAGGGGCCGACAACGTCACATTCCCCACTGCCGGTGGTGACTGGATGGCGGACGTTCCACGATTCTCAATCATAAAGGGCCCATGAGTTGTTGCACACAGGGTTAGTGGCACCCGGAGCCATGCGGCCGTCACAGGCCTACCACCACGTGGCGCTGACTGGGGTTGCACAGGGTTAGTGGCACCCGGAGCCTTGCGGCCGTCACGTACCTACCACCATGTGGCGCTGACTGGGGTTGCACAGGGTTAGTGGCAACGAAATTGCTGAGCGGGTGTGCGGCCTGCGATGATGACTTGTGCACTGATGTGGTCTCTGCCATTGATGCCTCAGGACTCAGCGTCATGTGTGGGACCTGCTGGGCCGCGGTGCGGGTCCGCATGATGTGGAGCATGCCATGGTGGCGGGACCTGGGCCTGGAGCTTGCACGGGCACGTGGTGTGCCCACTGGTGGACACACCGTTGGCGGCAGGTGAGCAGTGGGGCCTGGGTGCGCAAGTGCGGACAGCCAGCGCTGGCCGGCGGGAGGGGGTAGGGTGCGGCTGCATGTGTGCGCAGGGACGGACAGGCGTTGTTGCCGTGTGCAGTGAGATGGACTCTGCCATGATTGACTCTGGCCTTGATTACAGATTGCAGACCTGGTGGCTTGCAGTGTATACCGGCACGTGGTTGGAGATACACCGGTGGCAGCAGGTGGGCAGAGGTGCCTGGGTGCACGGGGACGGCAGTGTCCCTCCTTCTCCCTCTCTCTCTCTCTCCCTTCCTTTCCTTCTCTCTCTCTCCTCTCCCTTCCTTTCCTTCTCGCTCTCTCTCTCCCTTCCTTTCCTTCGCTCTCTCTCTCTCTCTCCCTTCCTTTCCTTCTCTCTCTCTCTCTCTCTCTCCCTTCCTTTCCTTCTCTCTCTCTCTCTCTTTCCCTTCCTTTCCTTCTCTCTTTCTCTCTCTGCCTTTCTTTCCTTCTCTGTTTCTCTGTGTCTCGCTCCTTTGATGTGCGCATGACACACGTTCTGATTTTGTGCTTTATTTTCCAGGCTGTGACATCAAGATTGTCCCGGACGGACCCGACAGGAGGCATTGGTGTTTTGTGTTGTATTCAATAAAGTTTTTGGTTGTTACTTCAATGATGAGTGACTGTTTCTCGTTCTTCTGACCACACATGTGTTTCTTGTTGTCATTGTGCGACATCATGCGCTTTTTGTGGCTCTTGTGTCGTGCACAGTATGTGTTTGTCCCGGGGGGTGGGGGGAAGGGGGGAAGGGGGGGGACCTGGGAGTGGTGGCGGTGGGTGTTGTGGCCCTCATGGGTCTCCGAGCTGCATGATCATTGTCTCCATGGCATCTGTGGGTCTTCAGATGTGGCTCTGGGCTGGCCTCCCTTTCATGCTGCAGGTTGTCGTCCTGCTTAACACCAGCAGAAGGCAGGTGTTAAATCCCTGCTGCTACCGCGGCTTATCGCCTGTTTTTGGTTCGCATCGCAGATCTGGCAGTTCGTTGTGAATGTGGTGTAGTGGTGTTTTCGTGTGTTTTTGCACGGGAACGCCTACTCTGCATCTCATTAGGGTTAGTTGGTGGTGTCACCCGTGGAGGTAAATTTTGCGGTAGTTATCGCGGGAATACTTGCGTTGTCTGCAGTTTGCACCCGCTTGTGAATGGGGCGTTAAATCTATCTCCACTTTTGATGCGTTAAGGTGGCGATAACTCAGCGATAAGTCCTTGTGAATATGCCCCCAAATTGCTTGCTGCGAAGATCTTTCTTAACGTTAAGAAGAGCAATCTGATGAAATTTGCTTGGAAGAGTGCGGGAGCCTTTCTTGTGGAGTGGTTTTATGTTACTCCCTTTCCAAGAATAGGGAATTTGTCCTGTTTGCTAACAGTATTCAAAGAGCGGAGTTAAAAATGTTCCCCATGCCTCTGGATCCCTTTTAAATAACTTTTGCAGGTATTTCTTCTGGACCCATTGCTGCAGAACCTCTTGCTCTTTTTATATATGCTTCTATCTGTTTGCTTATCGGAGGGATTACTTCCTCTGCAGAGTTCGGTGTATTCTGTATAAACGTTCAGGTCCCTTTATTGATTTCTGAGGCCCTATTTTCCAGATACAGTGTAGAAATGTATTCAGTCCATACTGTGCTTGGGATTGAAACAATGGACAAAGCTTTTTTAGTTCTTTTGTGAGACACAATTAGGCTCCAGAACAGCATTGAGTTTTTATTGCACACTGTATACTGTAAACTGAGCCATTTCTTTTTTTAAATAAAGTGAGGTTTAATTATCTGCAGATGTTCGAACAGATGTTTCCAATCGCATTGCTCTGGATTCTGGAGGAGAGTTTGCGTCACATGGCTCTAAACAGGCCTACACTGGAAAGTCCTCTACCAGCCAGTGAAGGGGTGTAATTGGATATTCAGCTATAGCATGTTACGTCATCTTGTTTTTTTTTTTTTCTGTTCAGTTAATTTTTATTTTATATAACGGCAAAAGAAACACAAAGAGCAGTCATTACAATGATACGTAGTACACTCCTGCTACAGTACATGGGAGAAAGGCAATGGCATCAGGTGTATATCATAACAAATACATATGAAATGTCTCCTGTCTCTATCATATTGAAATACAGAGAGGTCTAGCGTTGGAGGAATTGCGGGATACTGAATTGGTGCGCTGATAATCTTGTCCAACATGAGCGTACACAGAGAAAAGTCTGATGGCTCATGACAGGAGAGAGAGAAGGTGCAGAGAAAGGGAGAAGCCCTGAGGTGGGATGAAGGAGTGAGAGAGAGAAAGTCAGGGATAGGAGAGGAAGATTGGCTACACTGGGTGGAACTCACAATACCTGTCTAGAGAGCCAGTCAGGTGTGAGCAAACAGTTGAGGTACATCCAGGACATCTCTCTAAGAAGGAGGGTGGTCTGGAAAGTGGAATCATGGGGGTTTACCTCCCTGAAGGAATTTGTCGAAAGTATCCCAAAGTCATCTGGGACCAGAGGTGTAGTGTATTTTTGCATGTAGAATGCTGCCAGCACTTCTAATGGAACATAGCAGGTTCCACCATTTATCGACGGAGCTAGGGGATGTTGATTTCCAGTCTGAGAGTACTGTTTTGGTTCCCAAGGAGAGGAGGAGGTCCACTTATAACTTGGAGTAGTCATTGAGTTCCAAGGAGAGGGGGTTAGGATGCACGCCTAAAGCAGTCATTAAGAAGTCAATTTCTATTGCAACCCCTGCGATCTCATATAATAGTGCGTGTGTACTTGTCCATAGTGGGTATGCCATCTTGCAGTTGAGAAACATATGTTGGAGGTCCCCTGGTCCCTCCCCAAACTGAGCCATTACTGATCATCTACTTTCTATCTTAAGGTTAAGCAAATCTTTTTTTCTTTTTTTACGGAGGGCTTTGTTTCTGAGATCTGAATAAACAATAAATTAAAGGTGAATTAGTTTATTTATTTCTGCAGAGATTGTCCTATTGTGGGCATTTTTTGATACTTTTCCCCTCTTTGTTAACTGCTTAGAGGCAGCTCGTATCTCATTGGTAACTTTCACCATAAAATCTTCAAAGCGAGCAAGTAATTTATTCTCCTCATATCATATAACTTTATTCGGAGTCATAAAAAAAGATCCATAAAAGCAATAATACAAAAGAAGAAAAATAGCATACATATATCTAATTCATTTCAATTTCTAGTAATAAGTTACAATTTTATACAAAAATAGAAACATGGACTCCTCTTTTAAAAACTTACGTCCAGTTCATTTCGCTGTATATTAATAAATTACAGTTATATATAATGTAAACATAGACTCAAATCATTAAAAACTACTAATTATAAGACTAGCTTTACGCAATTCCATAACAAGCCATTCCATACGTTTTTCCATTATTCCCTTTGCCAATACAGTTGTACTTTGTTTTCGTGTTCAATTCCACATTACTCTTCTTCCCACTAAATTGCCTTTCTCCTTTGTGCATGCTCTATTTATCATGACCTAGATGGTAACAGCTCATGTTTTATTTCTAGCGTAAAAAACTGCCCATAGAAAAGATGCCATTCCGCAGCACATCTCTAGTGTTGGCAATGATTGTATATACAGGTATGCAGGACGACATTGAATAAAAGACATATGTTTAATAAGCGGGAGAACATACCTCTTCCTATATACAGTATAAAATTTACAAAAGAGTACCACATGCATTGTGTTCTGGGGCATGTTATCGTTACAAGGGCAATTTGTGAGATTTGAAGACCAGTCATTCATAGTGGGGAAGGTAATTAATCTGTGGAATATATCTAATCTTAAACGCGTAAGAACAAACCTGTGGCGGACATTTAAAACGGATTTAAGATATGGCAAAATGTTAAAAGTAGTTAAAATCAGTTGATTTTTTAAAACACTGGGTTTAAGAAGCTCAGTAGTCAGTTTTAGTGTTTCCAGGTGTGCCATAGCTTCCTTTTTTAGCGATTTTCTGCTGATCATACCCAGTGTTTCGGGTTTCTCAAAGTACTCAGGGTGGGCCATGTCACTGAAAAACCGTTCAATCCTCCTTATTCATATAGGAATTCCAGTGGATAAGTATTGACTTATTCAATTGATCGATCATACGTGAATCCCAAAATTCCTTGCCCCGCTTTGGGTCTAAAGTTACTTTGCCGTTACCTGCCTCCAGGAACCAATTTGTAGTTTGTTGCAGCCATGTTAGCATCAGAGGCAGAACTCTTTTGCTGAGCATGGACCCACAGGCAGTAGCACTATTAGTTTTAATGTTTGAATTTGAAGCCCATCTCGTGCGGCCTGGTGGGAGGTCTCCTGAGGCGTGGGGGCCAGTAGTGGCTGACAGACTGTGCCCGTGGGGACTGCGGGTTTGGCTTGACCTCTGGAGGCTAGTGGTCTCGCTCCTCGAACAAGAGGGCAAGGACAGGTGACACCGTGCCTGCGGGAGCTGGCTCGCGCTGAGCTGCGGCCTCGGAGGAGGCTGCGAACAGACACATCAGAAGAGCGGGCGCCCTCTGGTGCGGTGAGTGGGCCTCTGCCGCACGGTCACAGGACACCGGGTAAGGGTTTACTGCACGTTCTCCCCGTCAGGGAGCTGAGTTGGTTAATGAGGGTACGGCCGAATCTCTTAAATGAGCCTCTGCCTGGAGGCTGAAGCTGTGCAGATCTGTCGGTAAGACTGTTGTACATTTATTGAACGTGAGTGCCCTTTTTGGCACCTGGGAACTATTGAGCACAGTGATTTAAAAGTGATATTTACGCCTCCTTCATCGATGGCAGTTTGATGACGGTATCGATGGGGTGGGATACAACATCCCCCAGCATTCTCAGCCCTGACGGGAGCGCAAGGCACTGGATCGCCATTAATAAACATCAGAGGCGTCCCTTGTGGTTTGAATCTCGAGAACTGTGTCAAAAAGAGTGAGTGTGCCCCTTGCATATGGCATATGATTATCTGGGATACGACTGGGATTCCACTTTTAATAGAGACCTGGTGTTGGAGCCCCCTGTTTTTAATATCCATATGAGCTAAGGATTATAAACATGGGGAATCGTAAGTGTGTTGGTGGAGCCCAGGCTATACTATTGATCCAGCGCAATATTAGCCAACAACATTCATACACCATATACTCATTTGGGCCCATACATTCACACTACACTAATACTTACGCTGGGTGTCAGATGTACTCTTTTATCAAAGTTCCTGCTACCAATTACCTTCTGATTGAAGAGTAATAACTTACCAATGGATCCTTTGCTAATTGGGAAGTTTAAAATGAGTGACATTCACTATAATACATAATTCTGAAATAATCACTGAGTCAGGAAGTTTTAAAATGTTTATCTAAAGTTTTAGCAGAGTAAAATACAGAAAACACGGTACTTGATTGTAATACCCATGAAAAAGCATAGAAATGATTTTGCTAATCAATGACAGTGTTTAAAGGAAGGGCGAGAATAGATACAGCAGCGCAACTAAAGGTTGCAGTATAGTTACCTAAAATGCGAGAACCAAGCCCCTTAGCCATGGAGTTGGAAAAGATAGGACCCAGGAAGGATGAAGAGCAAAGACCTCTTCCAGGATCAGGACAGGACCGATAACCTCTCTACAACGACGCCTGCGCCATTCCCCTCTCTGATACTCGACTTCTCCTCGATTCTCCCGTCTAATGGACTCCGCCGCCCCCTCCTCAGGACCTCTTCCGGACAGGAATTCAGTCAGCAACCGATCAGCTGGGCAGTCTGGAGCTAAGAGCGCTCTGGCAGTATGGACGCCTGTTCTTCGTGAACGCCTGCTCTGACTAATTTACTAATGCTATATTCTATTATACCCTTCTACGCCCATGTACCTCCCCTTAATGTTGCTAACATTATGGGACCACTACTTCTGATTGGACAGGGACAGGGGGTGGATTCTCGCACCATGTCAATTTTGGCCTAAATTGTGAAGCCTATTGTTTTTAGCTTCCCGCCCCTTCAAATTAATACATTCACTTTATTTCCCACCCGTCTCACGACAAATGTTATACATTTTACAGGAGAAAAGTAACAATTTGTCCGCCGGAAACATTGAGTACATCATCTTCGGCCATTAGGTCGTGGCCTTGGGAGACGTCCAAGTTGACTTCACTTGGCAGGCATACAGGACACATGCGCAGAACCATCTGTCTCTCGAGTTTCAAGACACCAACCCAGGCCCAAGTTTACGAATTACTAAAAGTGCAAGAAGAAAATATTAAAATCACAAATAAAATGTTACACTGTATGCCCACTTTCCCTACTCTATTCCCATTTAATCATAATACTATCCTGCATTAGTAGCGTTAAGAAAACGACAATTTAATAATGACATGAGAGCAAGCTTAAGCATGTGAAAACATTTAGCGGCCATTTTAGTGCACACTGCGCAGAAGCAGAAGTTTCCCACCAAGCAAAGAAAGACGTCACACCATGTGATCAGGTTGCGACATGCGCATTGATGTTCCCGCGCTTTAGCGGCCATCTTGGTTTATAGACAAGCGTTATTCATTAGTAAAACACATAGGCAAGCGTCTATCCCTTTTGTGTTTGTGAATGCAAAGATTAGTATTGACAATACAAGTTTAGTAAATTAATACTATGAGGAGGATTGCGTACAAGCAAGTTTGAATTTTGAAACCTTGCTCCATCAATCCCCTCTCTGATGGCGTTTCTGAGCCATCAAAAATACTACCCTCAATCAGATGCCAACTTCTAGCAATTCGTTTCATTCTCATTTTTACTTTTCCTGTTTTTCACATCCCCTTTCAACTTTTTGTATAAATCACTTCTCCATTCTTCAAGTTCTATTTCATCTAGTTTTCTCTTCTTTCCTTTTCCTGTCACTTTATATGTTCCATTCTTTCTACAGCATTTGCACCATATTGTTGTTGCTAAAATTATTATTGCTATCCCTGCTAAGGGTACTAATATTTGACCTATAAGTCCTTTTCCTACATTAGCAAACCAGGTTCCAATTGACGAGATACTATTTGTCAATCTTTCCCACACACTATCAACTTCCAGTGGTTTAAGTTCCTTCTCAAGTTTAGTTATGTTCTGAATATACATTCCAATTTCTGCACTCTTATCAGGAATATAAGTGCAACAATGTTTCGTCTTCAATACTTTACAGACTCCTCCCTCTTTTGCCAATAGAATGTCAAGAGCAAGTCTATTTTGCATCACCATAGATCTAATCGCAACCATCTCCGTATTAATCATTAGAAAACCTCCAGCAGTATCCGTTGATAAACGATCAACCACTGTAGACAATTTACATATTTTCCTTGAGTTCAGAATTATTCCCACTGAAGGTATCAATGCACCAAATATATCACCTACAATTTCTGAAAAACTAGCTCTTTTACTACGTATTAATTCATTATAGTTTTCATTGCTTCCAGTGTTTCTTTTTACGTGGTATATTTTTGGAAAAACGATTCCAAAATAACAACTTCCATCCCACCGTGCAGGAAGCCTAAAGTAAGCCTTATTCCCGCATACATAATAAATTCCAGGAAAAACTGAATCAGTTCCTCCTTTGAGTCCCCAACCTCCAAGAATTAAAAAATTGTGTTCACATTCACTGGTACCAATGAAAACATTGTTAAAATCAGTCTTTAACCTATGAAGACAAATTTTCCCTGTCTTTACAAAATCCAGAGCCATTGCAGCTTGAGCTTTGCCAGGTGTATAACTCCCTTCTTTCTCCGCCCAAGATGGCAACTGAGCCTTATGCTCTGAAGCTTTCTTTTGAAAATCATGTCTTCTATCTTCTACTAAATTCAAAAATATCTTTCTTCTTCTAGTAAAGAACATGTTAAATTGTGTCTATGTGCATGTGTTATGTCTATCGATTTCATTGTTAAGAAAAACTCTCCCATAAACTGTGCGTCTTGACTGCTAAGCACTGGGTTCATATTCTTGCGAATTGGAACTTCAGAAAATATCACATCTAAGTTTGAATAATAATACTGCAGTCTACCTGTTTTATAAAATAAACTTGTTAATACACTACATGAGATGCCATATGTCAGTGGTAAATGATGGTATGTTAATCCTTCGGCTACTGATTCAGGTAATTTCATACAGACATAACAATTACTAACTTCCATTGTGTCTACATATTGAAACAATAACTTTGTGAAAACATTTAAACTAGTGTCGTTGTCAGCTACTTCATGTTGAATTTCTGCCTCATCTTCTGCCATTAGTTCTACTCTATTACCTTTCATGTTTGCTGTCCTCCCTTTAGTTTCGTTATTAATCTTCTTATCTATTATCATAAGGTAAGGAACTGCTACAATCAGTACTAACCATACTATAAGCACCAATACTAGACTACATATGCAGATTGCACAGCATCTCCTACAACAATTTCGTTTTGGTCTCCCAGTAACTCTATCATCAGGCATTTTTCGACAAGGAAGATTTCTCTTCTTATCTCTTCTTCTTTTCTTTAGAGGATTCTTTTGTTTAGTCAGGGTGGTCTTGTTTCTTCTTCGTATGTTAGTTCTGCACTTGTTCCTTCGCCACCACTGTCACTTGACTCTGAGCTTTCAAAATCTTCAAGAATGATATAAGTCCAGTCAGGACCCTTGAATTTGTTATTCACAAGTCTCAGTCTTTTACTTTTTCTTTTTCCTGACTTTTTCTCTTGTTCAGTTTGACTTGTCACTTCATGTACTTGTTCTGGATCTTCACTTCTGGTTGTTATGTGGTA
The DNA here is from genome assembly GCA_963921515.1 of Calotriton arnoldi. NCBI lineage: Eukaryota > Metazoa > Chordata > Amphibia > Caudata > Salamandridae > Calotriton > Calotriton arnoldi. The sequence goes on along the minus strand of CAWUFW010004989.1, from coordinate 987,608 downwards.
TTTTACTCTTTTAATGACACTTGGCCAATGATCTCCTTTTCTTGTCTTCTTGATTGGCACTGTTTCTCTGTTTACGTCTTCAGAGATCTTGTTATTTTCACTGCTCAATACTGTTTTGTTTTCTTTGATTACTGCTTCTTTTGTTTGTTCTTTTTCAGGTCTGATTGGTTTTTCTACAGTAGCTCCACAATGACTTTCAAGATTTTGACTTTGTTCCTTTTTTATTTCTTTATGTTCATTTGTATCGACCCCTTTTTCTTTAGTGACTTCTTCTTGATCTAACTGCTTCTGATCAGGGCTTATTGCACTGTGAACTTCTGCAGCCTGACCTGATTCTTCTAGACCTGTCTGTCCCTCTTCAAAGTTTATTAAATCTTCACTGTTTTTAGTCCAATTTTCTTTCCCTATCTGATTTAGTTCAGGATCTTTTACTGTCTTGTCTTCTTGATCCCGAACTGTTTCTTCTTCACCTATCTGATCTTCTTCAATTCCTTCCAATTTAGTTTGATTTCTCGTTCTGTGGTATACTTCAGGCACTTCTACCACTGGTATCCAATCCTGACTTGTGCTCGGTTGTTCTCCGTCAGCTTCTCTCGAACCTCTAGCTTGAGATTCCTCAGCTGGGCAACCTTCAGCTTCTTCAGTGATTGGCGTTGTCTGTGGATTCTCTTCTTCAGGTTCTGGTACTCTCTTTGTGTGGCTTACGTGAATCCAATTAGGAAATCTTGCACACTTCACTGCTGTATTGGTGGTCAATATGACTTGACAAGGTCTGCTCCACCTGGGTGATAGACACGTTTCTCTGGTGTGATTCTTCACTACCACCCAATCACCAGGATTCAGATCATGTTCTAATTCAGGCTGTCTGGAAACTGCGTCTTCTCCAACCTGATGAGAGACAGAACGCACGAGGTCAGCCAATCCTTTGCAATAATCCAGAACCATATCATCAGATATATTTACTAATTTGTTTGTGGGAACATGTGTTTGTCTCATTGCTCTTTCCATCATTATTTCATGTGGGCTCAATCCTGTCGTTTTGTCCAGTATGCTTCTTATTCCCATCAGGACAAGTGGCAATGCGTCTGGCCACTCTAATGATGTTGATGCACACATTTTTCCCAATCTTGACTTTATAGTGCCATTCAATTGTTCTACCACTCCAGAAGCCTCTGGGTGATATGCACAGTGCAATTTCTGTTTGATTTGAAATGCTTCACAGATTATCTGGATCACTTCACTATTAAAGTGTTTTCCTCTATCTGATTCCAAAGATACTGGAAAACCAAATCTTGGTATGAGCTTTCGTAGCAATAGTTTTGCGACTGTAATGCTGTCATTTCTTCTAGTAGGGTAAGCCTCCACCCACTTTGAAAACAGGCACACTATGACTAGTACGTATTTCAGCCCTCTACATGGTGGTAACTGTATGAAGTCAAACTGGAGTCTTATAAATGGGCCTTCTGCCTTTCCAATCTTTCCAAACCCAATTATCGTTTTCCTGCCTGGATTGTGCATTTGGCAAGTTAGACATCTCTGGCAAAGACTCTCTGCAACAGCCCTGAATTTGGGATTGTACCAATTTTGTCTGAACAGCCTAATCATTGCATCTCTCCCTATATGTGTGTCTCCATGATGCATTCTAGCCATTTGTGAGAGTAGACAGTCTGGCATGACTGGTCTGCCATCTGCACTGATCCACACTTCATCATCTCCTCTTTGGGAACAACCTACTTTAATCCACAAATTCTTCTCACTTTCCTCAACCTCATCTTGCAATTTCTTTACTTCATTCCAAGTTTCTGGTGGCATATACAGCATAAGTTGGCAGCTGATTCCCATTCTTTCCACCCTCTTATTTACTGACGTTCTGGTTTTGGCACAATGTTGAGCCACCAGGTCTGCATATCTGTTGCCGACTACCACCCAGTCATCTCCTGACTGGTGTGCGGCACATTTCACCACAGCCAATTCTTTTGGTGATTGTATTGCTTCTAGCAATTCCCTTACAAATTGTCCATTTTTAATAGGGGATCCTGAAGAAGTCATGAAATCCCTCTGCATCCACAGTTGGCCAAAATCGTGCACAACCCCGTAACCATATTGACTATCTGTAAATATGGTCACTCTCTGATTCCTCCCAATTTTGCAAGCTTTTATCAAAGCAATCAATTCAGCTACTTGTGCAGATTTTACTCCTGGTAAATAGGATGCTTCAACTATTCCAGTTAATTCACATACTGCATAGGCAGCAGTTAGTTTACCATCTTCATGTCTTTGACATGATCCATCGACAAATAACTCCCTGTCTGGCTTTTTAAGAGGCTGTTCCTCAATGTCTGGGCGTGGTTTTGTACATAATTCTGTAATCTGTACACAATCATGTTCATCTTCTTCGTCATCTTTATTTGTTTCATGATATGGGTCTGGCAATAAGATTTGCTGGATTTATTATTGTACACCTTACCATGGTCACATTTTCAGCACCCATTATTATTCTCTCATATTTAGTCAGCCGACTAGGAGTAAGATGCTGAGTTCGGGTTCTTGTCAACAGAATCACAACTGCATGTGGAACATACACTTTTACAGGATGTCCCATCACAATTGACTCGCTTTGTTCAATGCTCAAACAAGTTGCTGCTACTGCTTTTAAGCATCCTGGCAACGCGGCTGCTACTGGGTCCAATGTAGCAGAAAAATACGCTATAGGACGTCTGTCTAGTCCATGTCTCTGAGTTAAGACAGAAAGTGCACAATTTTCTCTCTCTTGACAGAATAATGCGAATTCTCTTTTATAATCAGGCATGCCTAAGGCAGGTGCTGAACAAAGTGCGTTTCTCAATTTTACAAAAGCTTCTACACTTTCATCCTCCCACTCAACAGGGTCCTTTGCTTTCTTTTTCGTCATGTTAATTAAGGGCTTAGCTAACATGGAAAAATTTGGTATCCATTGTCGACAGTAGCCTACTATTCCTAGGAACATTCGCACTTGTCTTTGGGTTACAGGCATTTGCATTCTCTTTATTAATTCTACTCTTTCAGAGGTTATTCTTCTTTTTCCCCTCTCAATTTGATGTCCCAGATATTTAACTGCTGTCCTGCAAAACTGTAACTTTTCAGGTGAGACTTTATGCCCTTCCTCAGCCAAAAGATTTAATAATGCTATGGAATCAACAACACAGTCTTCTCTGGTGGTCGACGCTACTAATAAGTCGTCGATATATTGAACTAAAACTGAGCTTCCTGGCATCACTAGTTTTTCAAGGCACTTTTTCAGTATCTGGTTGAAAATGGAAGGACTTTCTGTGTACCCCTGAGGAACACGATTCCACACATATACTTTATTCTCAAATTTGAATGAGAAAAGATACTGGCTGTCTGGATGCAATGGTATTGAAAAGAATGCTTGACACAAGTCAATTACTGTGAACCATCCTGCATTCCAAGGAATCTGATATAGTATTACTGCAGGATTTGGTACTATAGGACAACATGGTTCTACAATCTTATTTATTTTCCTCAGGTCCTGAACAATCCTATATTTTCCACTAGGTTTCTTTAGTCCCATGATTGGTGAATTGCATGGGCTACTCATTACTTCTTTTAGAATGTTTTGTTTTACCATTCGATTGATTTCTTCAATGACTCCTGCTTTTACTTCTGCACTCATTTTGTATTGTTTAGTATTTGGGAAAATCGCACCTTCTTTTACAGTAATTTGAACTGGATCTATTTTTGCCATAAGTCCTGCTTCTTTTCCGGTGAAATCCCATACTATTTGGTTTACTGTACCTTTTAATTCTTCTGGCAACTCATCTTTTGTTATCAACGAAAACATTTCATCTATTTCTGTACCTTGTTTTGCAACCATAATTTTATATACATGGTCCTCATCTGGTGTCTGAACTGCCACACCATCCGGCGTGCAGAAAATTGTACAGTTCATTTTGCACAATAAGTCTCTACCTAATAAATTCACTGGGCTAGAATCGCACACTACAAATTGGTGCATTTCTCTGAAGTTTCCAATTTTAACTTCCATTGGTTCGGTAAGAGGTGTTCTAATTCTTTGATTAGCTACCCCCACTACTTGGATATCTTCACCAGAGAGAGGAAGGTCTGGGATGTCTGCTGATCTCACAGTAGACCTGGTAGCACCAGTGTCCAAAAGGAAAGTAATATCATTACCTTTCACATTTCCTTCAACATATGGACCAGACTGATCTACCTGTAAGGATGCGCCAAGTACGCACTCCTTCTTCCCCTCTCCTAGGCACCGTCATGAGTAGGAGTCACTGAAATTGTCCTGCAAAAGAAATTGTGATGTCATATAATCATTCTTACCACTCCCTCCTGGGTATCCAATGTCTGTACCATGTTTTGCTCTGCTTATATTACCCTGAACAGGTGGAGGTGGTAATTGATTCTGGGGATTTACACCCTGCTGTGAATCATTCTGCATCTGTGGATTTAAGTTTTGATTTGGGCCATTATTATTCCGAATCTTTTTACACTCGTCCTTCCAATGCCCCAATTTTCCGCATCCATGACAAGGAAACTTCTTTTTAGCTTCTTCTCTACTCATGCGTCCTCTAAATTTTCCACCATTTCCCGTATCACCACTCGTTCCAGACTCTTTTCCTGGATTTTCACTCGGATTTTCCAAATTAATTCCCTGTTTCTCAGCCATTTTCACCTGTGCCCACATCACTTTTTCCTGCAATTTCTTGTGTCTATCCTCAATATCGTCTCCACAATATTTCGCATATTTCAGAATTTCATCTATGGGCTTTCCCTGCCAACACAGCATGTGTTGTTTAATCATCTGGCAAATCTCTGGCTTCAGACCATAAACAAACCGATACACAAACTGACTCATGTTTTTGTCTCCAATGTCCTCAAATCCACTATACTGTTTAAAGACCTGTAATAGGCGTTCATAGTAAGAATGTACTGTTTCACTGGCTTCTTGGGTAGTTCGATCTATTTTCACCCAATCTGTTTCTTTCGGGGTATTTTCCCTTTCAGGTATGTTATCACCTGCTGATACTTTTTCATCACGTCACTTGACGGGGCACCTGTCTTTGGATCTCTGGGATACTCATCACTAGGCCAATCCACTGTGATCTTACAATCTGTCCATAAATCGGCAGGTACCACTATGTCAAACAGACCATCCAAATCCTTCAACAATACCTTTGACACCTTCACAAACCTTTCAACCTGCTTGTACCATTCAATTGGCTTTTCCCTCAGCTTTGGAAAATCATTCGTAAATGATAAAATATCCTGTCTGCTCCATGGGACATGTACATATCCTCCTCCCGCAACTTCTCGCATTGGATACATTTGATCTGCTTTTCCTGCTTCCTTCATCACATATTCAGATGCTGTTCTACTTGTTCGTGCTTCTTCCTTTTTCTTGGCCCACCTAGATCTCCATTTATCTAGATCTCCCCATTTTTGTAAAACTAACATTAATTCTCTTATTTGCAGTCTTCTTCCAGATGCATTCATATTTTCTAAATCTTTGTCTGAAAATTCTGCTCTATAGGGTTTCTGTAGTACTTTTGATCTCCCTATTTCAATTCCCATCTGTAGTGCTAGATTGGACAATTTTTCATGAAATACCCTCACATTTCTAGTGATACTTCTGCACAGGAACAATAATTCTTCTTCATCATAGGTATTCAAGCGTTCTACTCCTACATTTCCTGCTATTATTTCTTCTAATTCATTTTTAATTTATGGATATCCAGTACTTTTGGAGGTGTGCACTGTTTAACTGACCCTTGTACCCATCTTTCTAGATCTTCAGGTGTTACTATGGTAGCACTTTTTGTTCCTGATGAAGTTACTAAACTTACATCTTTTGAACCTCCAGGTACATCTCTTCTTGGAGTATTATTTACAGAACCTCGAATAGGTAAATCCATGAGTGATATTGTGGATTCACAGTCACTAAATTGATCCTCAATTATAACTGGAGCTTCAGGTTTGGGGTTACTCACAGGAGTATTCATAGGAGTCGGTACAGCTATCAATGGAGGGCAGTTTCCTTGAGTACCATATAATGGAACTACTGGACCAATTGTTACAGGAATAGTCAATGAATCAGGATGTACTTTTATCTGAGTTATTTTCCGTACTAATTCTGCTCTAGTCTTTTCTAAAGCTTCCTTTTCTTTGTCATGAAGTATTCTAGTCGGGGTGAATTCATGCATTACCTTTGGTACCATTGGAGTTTGTGGTGGTGCACTAGGAGGGCATCCACTTGTCCCTTCCTGAGATGGTGGGGGATTTCTTAACATTTCTTCCATAAATTCGTCTTCTGAATCCTCATTTCTCATTAAATGTTTTGTCTTTTCTGTACATTTGCCTCCTGATTTCTCTCCTTCTGTAAATAATGGATACAGTCCCTCTGTAATCATTGCCCTTCTCCATTGTTTCATCTGACCCTCTCTTGACTCACGTAAATATCTGGGGTAAAATCCTGGGTAACTCCTATTACTTCTAGATCTATCCCGCTCAAATGCCTCGGTTTCCCATTCTTCTAGGGCTTCATACTGGGTTAATCTAGGTCTGGGTTCTAAATCATTCATCCTCAATCTCACGTTTTGAAGAATTCGCCCATTGAACGTGCCATTTTCAGGAAATGCTAATACTCCATCATTTTTGGTATATTCTATCCAATTCTCCATCCATACACAAGTATGATAACCTCTCTCCATCATCATGAATGATGCTGGTGTTTTAGCTGGTGGAATAATAATTCCTTCTCTAGTTTTGATTGGTTTGTCCTTTTTAAAATAATTCTTAATCTTTTGCAAGAACGACATTTTTCTCCTTTCTCCGTACATTCTATCTAATCTTCGGTGTACAAAATTATATTCTGCAAACCCTAGGAATCTCCTATCCGGACGAGTTCCTGTTAAAGTCGGATCGCGTTTTAACATGCAATCCTTATCCACTAAGAATTTTGCTTCTATAATTTCGACCAATCAAATGTCTGCTATCTTTTATTTCCGAGCCAATCCTTGCGCGGCCTTTTGGTGACGTTTCTCTGTCAACCCCTCCTTTACAATCTGCTCTTTTCTGATCTCGCTGGTTTAACCAATCCCAGTGCGGCACCTGTGACGTCAGTACTACTCCTGACTACTGACCCCTCCTTTACAAGAGTCTCTCCACACTCGCTATTTCAACATATCACAGCGCGGCGTTTTGCGACGTCAGCTCCCTCTCCGGCAACTGACCCTCCCTTTACAAAAATTTTACGCAAACTTAATTTCTCTATAAATCTTAATTAAATTTCAGTAACCACATAAAACATTCGCTATCGTGCCAGTTTCCACTAATTTCGAAAAAGATAGTTTCTTCCACACTTTAGTAAAACCTTTCCGTTTACTAATACATACACTACGAGTAAAACACTTCCGTCTACTCTTCACACAAGCTCCAGAAGTACCTGTTACTTCTCCAATGTTACCCTTACTAGGTGATATAACATCAAATTTTTATCAGCGTACCCTTTTTGCTATTACTCACACGCATAGAGTCCCTAACGAGTACTTGAAGTCCTGCTTAACTTCTCAGTACTATTTCTGCCTGACAGATAACCTCACTGCAGTATGGCTTCCACTTGCCACCCACTATTCTTTTACCTACCCCGGGGTATTCTGGACAACATATAACAAAACTCAAAAATAAGCGGATGTTAGTTCATAAAAAATACAAATAAAATTCTCATTACCCAATTAACAAAGAGTAACAACAACCGTCCTCTGCTTACCAGAAAACTGATCCAGCGCAATATTAGCCAACAGCATTCATACACCATCTACTCATTTGGGCCCATACATTCACACTACACTAATACTTACGCTGGGTGTCAGATGTACTCTATTATCAAAGTTCCTGCTACCAATTACCTTCTGATTGAAGAGTAATAACTTACCAATGGATCCTTTGCTAATTGGGAAGTTTAAAATGAGTGACATTCACTATAATACATAACCCTGAAATAACCACTGAGTCAGAAAGTTTTAAAATGTTTATCTAAAGTTTTAGCAGAGTAAAATACAGAAAACACGGTACTTGATTGTAATACCCATGAAAAAGCATAGAAATGATTTTGCTAATCAATGACAGTGTTTAAAGGAAGGGAGAGAATAGAGACAGCAGCGCAACTAAAGGTTGCAGTATAGTTACCTAAAATGCGAGAACCAAGCCCCTAAGCCAAGGAGTTGGAAAAGATAGGACCCAGGAAGGATGAAGAGCAAAGACCTCTTCCAGGATCAGGACAGGACCGATAACCTCTCTACAACGACGGCTGCGCCGTTCCCCTCTCTGATACTCGACTTCTCTTCGATTCTCCCGTCTAATGGACTCCGCCGCCCCCTCCTCAGGACCTCTTCCGGACAGGAATTCAGTCAGCAACCGATCAGCTGGGCAGTCTGGAGCTAAGAGCGCTCTGGCAGTATGGACGCCTGTTCTTCGTGAACGCCTGCTCTGACTAATTTACTAATTCTATATTCTATTATACCCTTCTACGCCCATGTACCTCCCCTTAATGTTGCTAACATTATGGGACCACTACTTCTGATTGGACAGGGACAGGGGGTGGATTCTCGCACCATGTCAATTTTGGCCTAAATTGTGAAGCCTATTGTTTTTAGCTTCCCGCCCCTTCAAATTAATACATTCACTTTATTTCCCACCCGTCTCACGACAAATGTTATACATTTTACAGGAGAAAAGTAACAATTTGTCCGCCGGAAACATTGAGTACATCATCTTCGGCCATTAGGTCGTGGCCTTGGGAGACGTCCAAGTTGACTTCACTTGGCAGGCATACAGGACACATGCGCAGAACCATCTGTCTCTCGAGTTTCAAGACACCAACCCAGGCCCAAGTTTACGAATTACTAAAAGTGCAAGAAGAAAATATTAAAATCACAAATAAAATGTTACACTGTATGCCCACTTTCCCTACTCTATTCCCATTTAATCATAATACTATCCTGCATTAGTAGCGTTAAGAAAACGACAATTTAATAATGACATGAGAGCAAGCTTAAGCATGTGAAAACATTTAGCGGCCATTTTAGTGCACACTGTGTAGAAGCAGAAGTTTCCCACCAAGCAAAGAAAGACGTCACACCATGTGATCAGGTTGCGACATGCGCATTGAGGTTCCCGTGCTTTAGCGGCCATCTTGGTTTATAGACAATCGTTATTCATTAGTAAAACACATAGGCAAGCGTCTATCCCTTTTGTGTTTGTGAATGCAAAGATTAGTATTGACAATACAAGTTTAGTAAATTAATACTATGAGGAGGATTGCGTACAAGCAAGTTTCAATTTTGAAACCTTGCTCCATCACTATCAAGTTCACCTCCAAAGCCTACCTCGATTGATCGAATGCTCCAGAGAGCAATTGGGGTAATCTGCACTGAAATCGAACTCACTGAGCGGAGACTCTTGGTGGAGGGAGGGGGGCTTCATATGGGGCCAAATGCAACACCTTGTAATTTGTCTACTGACCTGGTGGATTCCTTGGGGCATCCACCTCCAATTCAACCTGACCCAGCTACTACTGTGCAGTTATTGACACCAGGGCTTAAACGCAAGATACCTAAATGAGAACAAAATAATGAGATTCACCAAGTTTCTAAGAAACCTAAACGTGCTACTAGAAGTAAGGTACCAGTTCAAGGACCTCCATGTGTGTCCTTCTTCGTCCATGGACAGAGCTAATCAGACATCCGGAAGTATGGGTTTAAACGGATCAATGAATGGATCAATGAAGCCAGCTGGGTGGATGAACTTATGGGTGAGCTACTTGATAAAATTAAAGAAGTCATAAAGGAAGAATTTTCCCCATTAATGGCCAGATTAACTGAGGTGGAAGCACTGGTTAAATCTCACTTAAAAACTTTGCTTTCGAGGGATCAGCCCAGGACTATTGGTGTCGGCCCAGACCCCTTGCCTCAAAATAGCTGAGAAGTTGCTCAGCACCACAACAAAAGAAGGGGTGGTACACTAGTTACAGGGGCCTCTTCATCAGATGGGAGCCAAACTGCCAGTTCTTTAATGAATCCCTGTGAAAAAGTCTGAGAATGTACTTTGCAACAGGCCCGCTCGGATCAAAATGTGGCTGATAATGGGCCTATAGAAACCAGGAATCTACCTGTGATTGATTTGCCCCCTGCAGCCTGTCCTTATGTGGCTGTGCTGGCGGGTGTCCCAGGCCTTAGATTGGGCCAGTCTGAAACGTTTTTTGAACTTAAGAATAAGTGCTTAAATTGGCTGGGTACTAACGAAAATTTCCCTTTGTCACTAGCAAACAATGTTCTCTTTACCCATAGGGTAAGGTGGATAGGGAAAGGATTGACAGATAAAGAGGGTGACTGTATAATTATACATTTCAGAGAACCTGGTGTGGCCCATGAATTGCTACTTGATGATGTTTTTAGGGGTCCTGGAGGTGTGGGGGCATCAAGATTGACTCTTCTTCCCTTAGGATATTTTTATAAACCACCTAATTGAGCCCTGTTGAATAATTTTCGACCATTAGGCCAAAATATACATGGTTAATTCATCTTGGCATAAATCAGACTCAGACCCGTGACACTTATATATAATGTTCCAGTTTACAACAGATTTGGGCCCCTTGATCAAGTTGATTGACTCATAGCTCATGAAAATTCCCCATGTATATCCCATTCTGCAGGGGACGTTAAACACATTGGGGGTACTCAAGCTGGGTCCCCGAAAACTAGCTCAGCTATTTCTTATGTGGGAAACTTATCTTTGGATGAGCCAGGAAGTAATGTAGTTACAGGGAGTCAGGTCCCTTTTAAAAATTGCCTAGATCCTCAGAGCTCTAAGTCAATGAAGATAGAACCCAAAAAAATTGAATTCTCCCCTTCCCATAGTCCTCAGGGAGTTATTGTACTAGGTTTGGGTGAGCCTACAATTAATGATAACACGGGGAGTAAACCCATCCTGAGGATGGTATCATGGAACATTGTGGGTATTGGTTCGAAACTTATTAACCCAGACTGGGAGACATTTGTTGGTGATTATGACATTTGTCTTTTTCAAGAAACGTGGCATTGTTCCCAAATTAACCGGTCTGGGTATGCTTCTTATGGCATAGCAGCTGTAGCAGGCACTCAGGGTAGACCTTCCAATGGCCTATTGACATGGGTAGGGTCACATGTAGGTGGTACCATGGTGAGCTCAGAGGAGCTATCTAAGGATGTTTTGTGTGTTACAATTCAACTTTTTTAAGGGCTCACCATTAGTATTTATAACATATATCTGAGACCCTCAGCTAGAAAATTAGAATCCCCCATTTTTAATCACCTTCTATCCCTTATTACAAATGTATCTCCAACAGTGTTGGCGATTGTAGCAGGTGATTTTAACTTCCAGTTTGAACCTTTGGATATCCCCTGCTGTACATCTCTCTCTGAAGAAGATAGACTTTGGTCTATTCCCAACCCTACTCTGTGTCCCATTATAAAATGGTCCCCACTTGCGATTCAAATGAACGTGGTAACTCTAAACCAAGGCATCCGTGCTTGCAATTGTAGGACAAACTCAGACAGGGATGGGAAACCTACCTTTAATAGAGCAACCTGTACGAGCTTAATTGATTATGTATTGGTTGACGTTAGGCTCTTGCCCCATGTCTTGAATATGGTCATTATCAATAGAATAGAAAGTGACCACAACCCATTAGAACTCATTCTTGGTTTAACCATGACTAATTAATCTGTTATGAATACCCAGTGCTTGGATGTTAGATATCAGCCATCCCATAATAGGAGAAGAATTCAATGGCGTCACGTGAGCCGCTCAGAAGAGACCATGAGGCGTATTTATACCCTAGTCGAAAAGAGTTTGGGAGCCTAAGCCAACCTTGACCTTGATTTAGATCAGGTAACTTTTTTCAAAGCAATAGGAGAAGTACATCTTAAACTCTTTGAGGATCTTAAAAATGTTTTTATACAGAGGTGGGGAACCAGGGTAAAAAAAGAGACGTTCCCTCATGGTATAATAAGCAATGTCATCAGGCTAAAAAGGCTTTGATAATATCGCTTGAGACCAAGAACAGGGTGGAGATCCAAATAAGTAGAATTGGATATAATAAAACCATCAAACAAGCTAAAAAAGATTGGTATTGTGAGAATTGGGAGTAGTTGCTGGCAGGAACTAGAGAAAAAACTCATACTACCTTTTGGAATATTGTTGCAACGCGCAACGCTGAAGGGACTGCCAAGACAGAGAACAACATAGCAGCAGAGGCAAGGATTTCCTACTTTGCTAGCTTACACTCACTCCAACAAGGTAGTGACCTCCACCTGGAGAGCCTAAGGGACCCTTATTTTGACCCAATTGTTTCTATTAGCTCTGAGGTGTTTCCCCCTGTTACCTGTGAAGAAGTGGAGCAAGCAATTAGGAAGGTAGTTCCCCATAAAGCTCCATGTATTAATACAATTCTGACAGATCTGTTTTTGACAGAAGTTAAAATTTAGGGACCTTATCTTACCTTGGTGTTTAATCCGTTTTTGAAGGGCCTGCGGATTACTTATTCATGGACTGGAGCCGAAATTTTTCTATGTAAAAAAAAGGTTCTCCTATGGACCCTGCAAACTATAGGACTATCAGCTTAATTGACGCCACCCAGAAATTATGTAGCAGGGTTATTCTTTTTCGGCTTCAGCAATGGTTAGATGAGAACAAGGTTTTATGTCCCTTCCAGGTGGGTTTTCGCTCTGGTACCTCAACCATCAATCAAACTTTTAGGTTCCAGTTAATATATTGGAAGACAGTTACAAAGGCGGAATTTACGCCGTGTTTGTGGACTTTAGAGCGGCCTTTGATTTGGTCCTGAGGGCAACTCTCTGGTCTTTGTTGAGCGAGATTGGTGTTCCTGAGTATTTATGTAGAATCATTGAGGGCTTGCATGAATGTAATTATGCCCAGATACGTTGTGGGAGTTGCGCGAGGTGACCGTACCATTTTCAGTGAGTAAAGGAGTGCGACAGGGCTATGTGTTGGCCCTGACCCTTTTCACTCTGTTTATTAACGGCCTTGTTAATTATTTAAATGAGTGTGGCGACGATGCACCTAAATTAGCAGGCATGAGGGTTCCTGCCCTCACATTTGCAGATAACACATTCCTTCTTGCTAAGTAGCCCATGGAGATCCAAAGAGTACTGGACCAGTTTAGCACATTTTGTAGTGACAGGGGATTGGAAATTAATGTGTCCAAAACCAAGTACATGGTTTTTAATCCTTGCCATACCTTTCGATCGAATCCAATGCTGAATGGGACACCACTCGTGCGGGTTCACACTTTTGAATACTTGGGTGTCACCTTGGATAGGAAGAGGGAATGGTCTCGTCATATCTCCAAGCGGAGTTTAAAATTAGAGCAGCAGATTGGTGGCCTGATGAAGATTTATTGAGGGCTTCTTAACAAACCATTCTCCCCAGTTCTCCAGGTTTACTCATATCAGTCCCTGGGGCTGGCCTTTTATGCTGCGGAGCTCTAGGAGCACAAACATATCAAACTGTTAGATATGGTGGAAAATCGGCTTTTGAGGCAGGTGCTTGTTATTCCGGTCAGCACTCCCCTGATTTCCCCTAAAGTTTGATGCCGGTTTTAGATCAGTCTCAAAGCGGGCGGCGGTCAGACCCTTAATTTTTTGGAGGAGAATGTGGGTTACTCCTGAATTGATATATTACTGTAAAGGTCTTGAGGAAATCCTTAGGTATCCTGCTACTGCAGATGTCCACTGGATGAGATATCTCAGAGAAATGTTTTCTGAATTGGGCTTAGCAAATCTGTGGAAAGACCCTGGGGGTAGTTGCTGTTCCATTTTAGTAATGGAATTGAAATCATTGTTTAGATCTTACAGGCTAAACAAGCTCCTAAGTTTATCAACATTGGGTACATTAACAGGCGCATTTTTAATGACAAAGGATTTTTATTGTGTGTAGTTTTTTGCAGATTATATTGAGCCAAATCAGGCCAGGAAACTTTATATCCTTTTTAGATATGGTACTTTGCCACTTTGCACTTTCACTTCAAGTTGGGTGAAGTCGCCATACCTCGCTGTTATGGGCCGCCCATCTGATGGATATGCACGAGAATCTGTAGTCCATATGTTGTTTTTCTGTCCGGCTTATAGCAGGGTGAGGGTAAGGGGGATAATTCCAATTTGCAGACATCTAGGTGTCAGAAGGCACCTGGAGGTGTGTAGAATTCTGCAGACAGATTTGTCGAACCCCATGGTCTTTGCATTTTTGAGGTTCCTAATGAGTATGTAACTTGTACAGAAGAAAATGGGAGTCGTTGCCTAATCTGACTAATTAGTAATTTTTATGGTGTACAATTTTTTTTCTTTTAAATATCTTTTTATTGGCATTTTCATGTATAGACATTGCATAAACATTTAGGCTCTTGTGGTAAGAAAATACAGTATCACCAACCATGCATTTCCTTAGAAGTTACATTTCACTATGCTATTGACTTATACAGTACCATTGCATTTATTGGCAATCTCAGCATTGGAAATAGAATCTATGCCTAATTTGCATATCATGTTATACGGGAGTCCTGATTATTGTCATTTAGTAGATATCTCAATACATCTTTATAGAACCTAATTTAACAATCAATCTATTCATCTACAAAACAACTGTGGCTTACAATGGTCTTTAATTTGGTTGGTATCAAGACATAGATAATTCCACTCGCTCTGTGATGTATCACTCTCTGAATTACAAGTGTGGGTCCAGAGTGTACGTATCTGGTTGGGAAGGTGTGATAAATTTCGGTTTGAAAGCCTTCTTCATTGAGCTGGATCTATCTGTGAGGAGTTGGGGGTAATCGTTTATACTTCTGTGTTCTGCGTGGCATTATGTGGGTTTCCCCCCTCGTCTTCTCCTCTGGCATCCCATCCCCAAAATACCTCAGACTATAGTTCAGCAATTGGGCGGCGCCTCACGCCTCGGTTATCCTCCTCTATCAGCACCTGCTCCTCTGTCCTGGCCCAGGCCGTGACATCTGATTCCCAGTCTGCTACTTTGGGGCCTATTGTGGTCTGCCAAAGGAGTGCTATCCGCCTCTTCGCCAATACCAGCGCAAGATCCACAAATCTATTGCCCACTTTTTTGCCTTTAGGTCTTGGTAATAGGCCCAGGAGGCAGACTTCTATTGTGTGGTGTAATGAATGTGCCAGGACCCCATTTCAAGTCTCAATTATCTGGCACCAATATTCTTGCAAGAGTGGGCAATCCCACGTCATATGCGCAAATCCCGCGTCAGGCGCCGCACATCTAGAGCACTGCTTATCCTTGGACACTATCATGACATTGAGTCTGTGCTGGGTGAGGTAGGTCATATGTAGGAAGTTGAACTGAGTATATTTGAAGTTAGAGTTTCTAGAAATCTTGTTGGGGCTACTCAGTATTTTGTTCCATTCTGCCTTTGTCAGCTCCCTACCAATTAGGTTCACCCATTTTTCCTGTAGTACCGTCATGGGTTGCTTAGACATCTCCATTAATGCTCTGTATATCCACTTTACCAGGTGCCATGCCGATCCAAGTGTCACCACTGCTTGTAGTACCGAATGGGTGTCAGGCTCTTGGCTACCCCTCCCCCAGAGTAACCTAAATGTTCTTAGTAATGCATGATAATTCAGGAATTGGCCTGGGGCAATTCAAAGTGCGCTATGAGATCGTCAAGGGGGATCAGTTCTCCCCCTAGGTAGCAGTCGCGGGTTGTTGCAATGCCCGCAGTCATCCATTCTCTGAGCTGAGCCTTCGTAAAAGGGGAGGAGGTATCACCATGGGGAAGGCCCATCAGGGGAAGGTCCGGGACACATAGGGGGGCCCCTGCCGTTCGCCTGGTGAATTTGTCCCAGCATTTCAACGCAATCTTTAGTAGGGTGCCCTGTTGCTGGATCTGAACCTTTGAGCACAATAGTCTAGCAAGAAGTTTCCCTCTATAATCGGATTTTGTTGCTATATCTAGGGTCTCCAGTCCTTATCCATCAAGCCATTGGGCTAACAACTGGAGTTGCGCAGCTAAGTAATATGCCTCAAAGTCTGGGACCCCCAGGCCTGTTAGATTTGAAAATCCCATTCCTGCTATGCACTCGTATCATGCTACATTAGGTTAGCAGTGTGTGGCTAAATAGATGCCATTTGTATTCACGTTATGCAACCCACTGAGTTATCCCTACAATGTGAAAGCGTTAGTTAGCAAGTGTGACTCCATTTTGTATTTCGTAATCCCTATTAGGCTGTGTCTGAACTAGGCCTCATTATTCATACTGCTTGCCTCAGCAGAATACTGTATTTAGTTATTATTTTCCTTCCCTGTTCAAGGCTGCATCCCGACTTACTAATGAATAGGCCATTCTGCCCTCGCATGCCTATCCAAGTGTGTAGTTCTGCTCCCACGTTAGGAGACGCTGAGACTCAGCCCGGTAACCTTGAGTTGCCGATAGCATGTACCCATCTGGCAGGTGGTAGCCCATCCTTCTGTGCCTTCTTTGTTCATGTTCGGCTCAGGCCGGTAACTTTCCACTGTGGGCATGGTTGGGGGGTTCTTGGAGGAATGATCATGCATTGCAGGCCGTTGGGGAGCCAGTCCCTCGGCAGACATCTTAGGGTGCAGGTCAGATTGGACTCCTCTGCAGAGTATTGCTGATAAATGCTTGTTTGTATTCTCTATTGTCTGACCGACTCTTCATTTCTTAGGAAGGCATAGCAGGTGGTTATACATAACCCGAGTGGCCCCTGAGGGCCACTTCCTTCAGGCCTCCTCTCTCTGGGGATCTTTGCATTGTTGCCAGAGATATCCTATGACGTCCCCCGTCCCATATCAGTTCTCTTGTCAATATGTCTAGGTCCCTGAACCATTTACGTGGGATCACCACCGGGAGGTTAACAAAATAGTATAATAGTCTCGAGAGTATGACCATTTTGGACAGTGCCACCCTAGCCATAGGAGTGAGTTTAAGGGAATGCCAAAACGAGATGCATGATCTAAGGGAACGCATTGCTTGTCCAAGGTTACCCTCTAGTAAATCTATGTCATCATGGAACACCTGTATGCCCGAATATTTGAAGGAGCGGGGGCCCAATTAATGTTCGTTGGGAGTTCTAGAGAGTGGGGCATTGATGGCGTGAGTGGGAAGACGTGTTTTAGAGGCGTTTGTCCATAAGCCTGTCAGGTCCGTGAATTCCCCCAGTATGTTCATGGCGTGAGTGACCCCCTGGTTGCCTCTTTTTAAATATACGAGTATGTCATCAGCATACAAAGAGATTATTAATTCCCTCCTATCCAACTGTAATCCCTGATTCACTCTTTCCTGTCTAAACCGTGCTTATAGTGGTTCAATGGCCAGGGCAAACAGGAGGCGAGACAGTGGGCAAACCTGTCTAGTCCCTCTATAAATATCATACCGTGCTGAGACTAATCCCCCTGTTCTGACTCTAGCTGTGGGGCAAGTGCAGAGCAATCATACCCAGTTGTTCCAACCTTCTCCCAAGCCCATCTTCTGCATTACTTGCAGTAAAAAGTCCCATCGCAAAGAATCAAAGGCTTTTTCTAAGTCCACTGCCATTACAACAGCTTCTGGGAGTGTTGAATTGTCTTGATGGTATAGTATGTGATATAGGTGTCTAAGGTTCCCTGAAGTCAATCTAGTCGGGATGAATCCGTTTTGGTCAGTGTGTACTAAGTCCTGCATTTATGGGAGCAATCTTGTAGCCTATATTTTGCTTAGTATTTTAAAGTCCATGTTTAACATCGAAAGTGGTCGTAATTCGGCGGTGTTAGGCTGTTCTCATTTGGTTTTGGGTAATGGGACCACTACTGCCTCTCTAGTGGAAATCGGCAATTTACCAGATTTTAGCGAGTCCGCATATATCCTTTCTAAGCGTGGGGTTAAGAGAGAAGTGAAGGTGGAATAAAACTCTGCAGGGAGCCCATCTGGGCCAGGAGTTTTCCCTTTGGCCATATCTTTAATGGCCGCCCGGATTTCCTGGGTAGTTATCGCCTCACCCAGAGCTTTCTGTGCGTTGGGTTCTACTCTATTTAACTGCAGAGTTTCTAAGTAATCTGCTATGTATTCTGTGGGTAGATCCATTGGTTTACCATATAGGGACGTGTAATATTCAAGAAAGGCGGAATTGATATTTTTGTGCGAGAATAATGTGCTTCCGTCTTTCGCTAGGAGGCGTGTAATGGGGGTGCCCCTGCTCTCTGGCCTGATCAGCCATGCCAGTAGTTTTCCTGACTTCCCACCCTCAATGTGTTGTTGTCTCTGGTAAGCCCTGTGATCTAATAGCCGTAGTCTTTCCAGGGCTGTATTAGGCTTACTCTTAGCTTCGGAGAGTTGCCTCTGAGTTTCGTCCTGGGTCCCAATATTAGTTTCAAGAGAGTGTATCTGGGTTTTTAGTTTATAGAGCTCTCTATTAATCTCCTTCCTCGCCCCTGTCGTCTGTCCCAAGCAGTGGCCTCTTATTACTGTTTTAAATTAAGTCTGGGCTGTGAACTCTGATCCGCTCGCCGGAGTTTGTTGAGTTTTCCACACTCCGCGTTACGTGGAGCTCACGGAGTTCCGAAAAACTCCGCTTCGCGTAGCTATTTTCCTCGCTCGAGTTCGTCTATGTCAAGTTGGCGAGCGAGAAAAATCCACCTCCTGGCGAGATTTTTCCTCGTTCGCGATCGTCAACATCAAGTTGGCGAGCGCGAGCGTGGAAAATCAACCTCCCTGCAAGATTTCTCAAAGCGGGCGGTCAGATTTCTCATTGCGAGTGGTCGCATATGCTCGCGACCGCTCGCGTTGAGGAACCGTCTGTTCAGCTCGAGTAAAAATCTACTCAAGCAGCAGAAAGGAAGCAGCGCCCACTTGTGCTGTGCATGGTGCCGTTCACGATGATTGCACAGTGCGGACAAGCACCTGGCACTGAAAATCACAGCGAACGTCATTTATGTAACGCACTCCGCTGCTTGCGGAGCTGCGTAGCATGGCAGATTTTGTTTTGCACTTCGCGGATTTCTGCGTCTCCGCAAAATCTGCCCAGGCTTATTTTAAATGCATCCCATTCCATCAGGGAGGTGCTCGCAGTGTCTTGATTCATCTGAAAATATTCAGAAATAACTGAATGTAATGAATTTCGGAAGCAGGGGCCTCTAACATAGCAGGGTCAAGTCGCCAAAGCGGGGTGGCTGTACATTCTGGGGCTGGGGATAGATTCAGGAGCAGAGGGCTGTGATCTGATATAGTGCAACCCAGGTACTCCGTATCAGTCACTGCCGAACTCATATGGGCCGAGCACAGGAACATATTTAATCTAGGTTGCAGACAATATAACGATGAATAGTTGGATTAGTCTCGCACTTGCTCATGCTGAAGTCGCCATATATCTACAAGCCCCCAGTGCCCCATCCAGTCATGGAGCCCCTTCGAGGTCATGCTTGCTACTGTTCCACGCAGTGGTGGTGTAGTCCTGTCTAAGTTAATATTTGCAACACAGTTATAGTCTCTCCTTAGTAGTAAGTCATTTGCTGCAGCCCCCGACAGTGGTTCAGATAGATGGTTTAAGAATTGGGTTTGATCCTGGTTCAGGGCACAGATACTCCTAAGTGTCACTTCATTTCCCATTAATCTGCCCTTAACTATCACGTATCGGCCTCCAGGGTCAGTGAGTGTGTGAGTTGCCTCAAATGGGGTCCCCGGTCTTATCCACACTAGAACCCCCATGAGAATATGCTGAATAGGAGGTTGTGAATAGTTGTCCCTTACACCTCTTGCGTAGTCGGCAGCTTTCTTCTGCCGTAAGTTGTGTTTCCTGGAGCATCACTATGTGCACTCCCCTTCGACGTATGTAATTGTGTATATTATGATGTTTTATGGGGTATCCCATACCTCGGACACTCCAGGACAGCAATTTTATCCCTCTATTAGATACAGTTGTGGCTGCCATAGTAATACTTGTGACAATGTTCCGCTGTGTTCGCGCCTGCATACACCCTGAACCCGTTAACAAAGTGGGGCTAACAGTTCGAACTCTGTAAGCCTAACTGTAACTTCCTAAACCCAACTCCCCTACCCGAGGGCAACAGCGCAACTGCTGGCCGCCCGAACCTGTAAGTAATCAAAAACATTTAGTAAGAACGCTGCCATCAGTACGTCAGGCAGACCACTCTAGTGTGGGGGGGGGGAGGTTCAGTCCAGCTCAGTACCGGGTTACTTATTCCGGCCCATCCCCAATGTCTTGTATCACATCGGCGGTCTTCTAGCTAATCTTGTGTCCCCTTACCTGCGCCCAGGCAGAGGCAGACTCAGGGGTCTCGCTGCCCCTTTCCTGGACCGGGGCCAAAACAATCTCGGGTGTCCTGCCCTCAGGCCAATCTTATGCTCAGACCCATCATATATTATCATCTGCTGAAAGTGGGGTTATTTTTGGCAGTATTTCTTCACTCCCAATGGAGTCCCAAGATTCAGAAGCTGCATATCTCGATTCTGAGGAGGCGTCTGTTGGTCGGTCCCGTTTCTGTGGCGATATAATCTGGGCCATGGCCTGCAGCGCCACCTGCCTATCCTGTTCAGTTTGAGAGGCTGTAGGTTTCTGAACCTGTGTCTTCCTTCGTGGACGACGTTGTCTCTTCCTGTTGGAGTTATAAGTTGTTCTTGAGCCCTGTTTCTTCTTCGGCAGGGATATACCCACTTTGTATGCTTCAAGCCAGGACCATGTCTCCTCTGGAGAGTCACAGAAATGGGTCGTGCCATCTAAGGTGATTTTGCAGGAAACATCAGTGAATATTGGATCCCCGCCTCTCCGAGGGCTTTTTTGACTTCGGGAAATGATGAGCTCTGGGCCTGGACCATGGGCGTAAAATCCGGAAATATGAGTACCTTACTGTTTTCCAATGTGTATGGGCCATGTGATCGGGCCTACCGTAATACACTGTCGCGGTCTCTGTAATGCAGTAGTCTTGCCACCACAGGGCGGGGGGGCCTTCCAGGTGCCGGGAGACGAGCAGGGACCCTATGTGCTCTCTCCAGAGCAAAGAAGGGCGAGGAATGTTCCGGGGCCATCACCGTTTTCAGCCAGTTTTCCACAAATGCTACCATGTCCATACCTTCTGAACCTTCTGGGACTCCTATGATTCTTATATTGTTGCGCCGACTGCGCCCTTCGGCATCCTCTGCCCTGCGTTCTAAGATCGTTACTGTTGCATCAAGGTCTCCCAGCTTGGAAGTGTTTGATTTTTGTGTGGGTTGCAGCTCTGCTATTGAGCTCTCCACCTCTTTCACCCTATCTGCTAACTTATGACGTTCCGCCTGTAGGAGGCCCAGGCCACCGAGACCGCCCCAATATCTTGCTGTAGGGCAGATTTGGTATCTGCTGTGGGTGCTAGAACTCTGCCTAGGTGCGAGTGAAGGGAGACTTCTGTTTCATTGTTTCCTTTTTCCTCCATCCCATGAGGCTCTGGGGAGGCCTCTCTTGTGACTGGTTGCGTCTCCCCTTGTTTCTGCTTGTCCTCAGGCATGTTGTTGCAGGTCGGACCCAATACGATTCACCTTTGTTATGATGTTTTATTATTTTATATTTATTTTTATTTTGCGTAAAGTGGCGTCGAGCAAGAGGAAAGGAACTGTGTTTAGTTTTCACGGCTGTGTTGAGATTCCTTACATATTAAGTTGGAAGTAGAGGAGTGTTAAAAATACATACACTATTATGAAGTGCCGATGAATATTTCATATTGACTAGAGAGAGTACAAAATACTGTCTTGAAGAAGGTGATTGGAATTGGTTAAATACCGCCAAAATGCGTCAACGCATATATAGAGCTAAATTTGAAGAACATACTGGCACAGTAGATGAGAGATATTAACCATGTGACTGTATTGATTATTTACACAAATTAGCTGATACATTTATGACCTTGTCTTGTGTGTTTTCTCTCTCTCTGTCTTCCCTTTTTCTTTGAAGGTGGATTTTTTTTATTGTAGTGTATCAATTTTTATATTAGTCATTGTTTTTATGTATTCTCAATAGACTGACATTGGTACTCCTTACAAAGTACGTCTGCTTTTATTAAATATATTTTTGTATATGATTTATGATCTTGTGGCACTATATACTCCTGTAGGTCGGAGCCATATGTATGTATATGTGAGTAAGTAGTGACCAGTGAAGTGTGCGGTGATTGTGATATGTGAGCGCTTGTGGTTAAGGAAAAGCCAGTAGCCAAAAGGAATATTTGCAGATTTGAAAGTTTTAGGTTTTATACTTTTCCCCTACCTATTGCCACTTAATTAAAGTGGTTATAGGTAGGGAAAAATGTTATATTGTTTCTATATTTTAAAATAAATTCACAGAGTAACGCGGTACTACCTAGGAAGTACTACGGTACTTAAAAATTAAAAAACAAATATATGTGCACAATTTAAAAACACTGTAACACACTATATTTTACACATAGTGTACTACTCTGTATTTTACATTTTTTACATATATACTTCTTTATAAAAGAAAGTGCATGGTCTACCATGGAAATACAGAGAAATTACTGCGCAACTTAAAAAGAATTTAAAAAAAGGTACATTTCTTAAAAAACATGGGATTTCCTAGGTACTTGCACGGTATTCCGTAAACTTAAAAAAAAATATATAGTAAAATGGAAAAACGTTTCCCTACCAATTAACTCTTTAATAGAGTGGAATAAATTTCCCTACCAATCAACACGTTAATAAAGTGGCAATAGGTAGGAAACAACAATAAAACCTACTACTTATCTATATTTAAGGCCCTAGCCGGGAACACAGCTAAAGTGTAATTTAAAAAATATGCCTGCCTTTTAGTTTTGTAAAGGTATCCATTGGTCAATTATATACTGCCTTGTTATCAGCATGTACCACAGTACGCAGTATACCACAAGTTACTGCAATATACCGGGGCAAAATATATCATGAAGGGAGAGATTCACCTTTGTATTGTGTTACCCTTGTGTCACGCATGGTGTTACAAGGGCAATGCAGTACTTAAGTCAGATATAACAAGTAACGCAAGGCCACCATGTGTAGCTCTATGTTGCTCGGTAAATCTGGAGAAACACAAGGCAGTGCAAGTCACTCACTTGCATTACTCTGCACACTATATTCTACATTCCTGAAAATTTTTATATACATCCATCCATCCATTTTCACACTACATCTCTTTACACTAGACGATACGACATGACACACAACTACACTCCACTGTACGACACGGCACTCCACTGTATGATACACCACTCCACTTCACTGTATGGCACAACACTCCACTCTATGACAAGTCACTCCACTCTACAACACACCACTTCATGCCACTCCACTTTACCCTATTCCACTGTATGCCAGTCCACTGTATGCCAGTCCACTCTACCCCACTCAACTGTACACCACTCCAGTCTACGCCACTCCATTGTACTCCACTCCACTGTATGCTACTCCATTCTACGCTACTCCATCCTTCGCCACTCCCCTGTATGCTATTCCGCTGTATGCCACTCCACTCTATGCTGTTCCATTGTAAGCCACATCACTCTATGTCAGGCCACCCCACTCTATGCTGTTTCACTGTAGGCAGCTACACCACTCCACTATATGCTATTCCACTCTACCCACACTCCACTGTAAGCCACTCCATGCCACCCTACTGTATGCTATTCCACTGTATATCACTCCACTGTACGGTACTCCACTCTACGCCACTCCACTGTACACTACTCCACTCTATGCTATTTCACTCTATGCAATTCCACTGTATGCTATTCCAATCTGCACCACTCCACTGTATACCATTCCAGTCTAGGCCACTCCACTATACACCACTACACTGCCACTTGACTACGCTACTCCACTCTACGCTGTTCCACTGTATGCCACTCAACTCTAAGCTTTTCCACTGTATGCCACTCAACTGTACGCAACTCCACTCTATGCCACTCCACTCTACACCACTTCACTGTACGCTATTCGACTGTACCCCAATCCACTGTGCACCACACCAGTGTACGCCACTCCACTGTACGCTACTCCACTCTATCCCACTTCACTCTATGCTATTCCACTGCATGCCAGTCCACTCTATGCTATTCCAGTTTAGGCCACTCCACTATATGCCACTTCACTATACTCCACTCCACTGCACGCTACTCAACTCTACGCTATTCCACTGTATGCCACTCCACTCTGCACTGTTCAACAGTATGCCACTCTACTTTACATCACTCCACTGTACGCCTATCCATTCTACAGCGCTCCACTGTACGCTATTCCATTGTACGCAACTCCACTCTACACCACTCCGCTGTATGCTATTCCACTTTATGCCACTCCACCCTACACTACTCCATGTATTCCACTCCACTCTACACCACCCCACTGCACTGTATGCCACTCCACTGTAGTCCACTCCACTCTATGCTATTCCATTCTACGCCACTCCACTCTACAATATTCCACTGTATGCCACTCCACTCTATGCTATTCCACTGTATGCCACTTCACTGTATTCTACTCCACCATACGTCACTCCACTCTATACGACTCCACTGTACGCTATTCCACAGTATGCCACTCCCCTCTACGCCACTCCACTGTACACTACTCCACCCTACGCCAATCCACTCTATTCTATTCCACTGTATGCAGCCCCACTCTACGGCACTCCACTCTACTCTATTCAACTTTATGCCACTCCAGTATACACTATTCCACGTAGGCCTCTCCGGTATACTCTACTCCACTCTATAACACTCAACTCTATACCACTCCATTCTACGCCATCCCACTGTATACCACGCCACTGTACGGCACTTCACTCTGCACCACTCCATTGCACACTACTCCACTCTACACTCTGCACCAATCTAGCCTGCATTATTCCACTGTACTCCACTCAACTTTGTGGTATTCCACTCCACCCAACTCCACTGTATGCCATTCCAATCTATGCCACTCCACTCTACGCTATTACACAATATGCAATTCCACTGTGCGCTACTCCACACTCCACACTCCACCATTTGCCACTCCAGTATATGCCACTCCACTGTACGCTACTCCAATCTATGTTTTTCCACTCTATGCTACTCCACTGTACGCCCCTCCACTCTATGCTATTCTATTATATGCCACTCCACTCCACACCACTCTACTCTGCTCTATTAAATTATATGCAATTCCACTGTATGGCACTCTGCTCTATGCCACTCAAGCATATGCAACTCCACTCTACAACACTCCACTCCACTCTACTCTATTTCACTGTATGCCACTCCACTCTGCGCCACTGCACTGTAAGCCACTCCACTAACCACTATTCCAGTGTATGCAACTGCACAGACTCTACTCTACTCTTCAACGCAACTCTCTCCAGCCACTCCACCACAATTCACTCCACTCTACTCGACTCTACTCTACTCCACTACTCAACTCTACGCCACTCCAATCAACAGCACTGTATGCCAGTCGCCTCTACAACACTTTATCCCACTTCACTGCACCACACTCTACCACATTCTACTCTACTCTACCTCACTCCACTCTACAACACTGTACTCCATCTATACTACTCCACTCTACGACAGTTTCCAACATTCTATGGCACACCATGCTACTCCTCTGTATGATACACCACTCCACTCTATGACACTTTACTCCAGTCTATGTTATGCCACTACACAGTACTCCCCTCCACAGAACTATACTGTACGACAGCCCACTCCACTGTATGATGCTCCACTCAACTCCACTGTACAGCACTTCATCCCACGGGATGGCACTCCACTCTATGCCGCAGCACTTTACAACACTCTATTCTACAGAACTCCACTCTACAACACTCTATTGCCATCTATGTCACAGTACGACAATCTACTACACTCTATGCCCCTATACTCCACTGTACTCCATTCTATGCCACTATACGATACTCAACTCTAAAACACACCACTCAACTACCTCTATGCAACTCCACCCCAATTTACTCCACTCTACTCTGACACATTACTCCATTATACTCAACTCTATGCAACTCCACGCCACTCAACTCTACAACACTCTATACCACTATACTCTACCACACTCTATGACACTGTACTGTATGCCACTCCTTTCTACAACACTGTACTTCACTCTATGCCACTCCACTGTATTCCACTGTATAACACTTTACAACGACATGCCAGTCCACTCCACTGTATGACACAACACTCCACTCTATGACAGTTTACTCTACTGTATGATACACCAGGCCACTCTACTCCATTCCACGCCGCTCTATTCTACAACATAACACTCCCCTGTATTACACTTTATTCCAATCTATCCTACACCACTCAAATCAACTCCACTCCAACACACTGTACGATACTTTACCCCACTCTATGCCACTGTTCGACACTTCACTCTATACCTACTGTACTCTATGCACCTCCCCTCTACAAGACTCTTCTACACTCTATACCACTACATGACACTGTACTCCACCAACTCTATGGCCATCCACCACTGTACTACACTGTATGACACTTTTGCACACGACACTCCACTCCTCTCTACGACTCGTTCCCCCGCCATGCACAGTACTTTCATCAATGAAGTAATTTCAGATGTTGTAGTGATGTTATCAGATGTTGTAGATCATGTCAAGAGTGATGTAATAGGAGGGGTAACTATCAGTGCATGGCGAGGGGGCGAGTTATTCTTACTTTAAGGCACAAGTTACAGTTCCTTGAGATAAATATAACTGCTGAATTTCAGTGGTTTCGTTTGTTTAAACGCAATCTTATAACTGACATTTTCAGCTAACTATAACATCCATTTAACCTTTGTTTTTTTTCAATGACCATAGGTAAAGTCACCCCGCCTCTCACAGGCTTTTGTCGCAAGCTGCCAACCCAACGCTGCACACACACATTTGGCCATGTGCAGCCTAGGGTTGGCCGCAAGGCCCCCGGGAAGTTTTTTTTTAAAGGGGAGGAGGGTACTCGAGCCACTTTGAGCCCCAACGAACCCATGCACCGGGGCCAAATGATATTTGTAAAGGTGAGAGGGGCACATGGCCCCCCTCCTTGAGCCAGAAGAGGACCCGGAAATCCTCTCTACCGGGGCCTTTAAGGGGAAAGGAGCTCACAGCCCCCCCCTCCTTGAGCCAATAATGGCTCAGGGGATCCCATCCACGGGGCACACCCTATATGTTATGGAGAGGAGGACACATGACCCCTTCCTGAGCAAATAGTGGCCCCGGGGATTCCATCCACTGGGACCAAACCATATATGTTAAGAGGAGGGGGCACATGGCCCCTTCCCCGAGCCTTAGTAGACCCTTAGGACCCCATCCCCTGGGCCTGAATTCCAATAAAAAGAAGAGGAGGCCATGCGACCCGAGTCTTACTAGGCCCTGAGGACCACATCTTCCGGGGCCTCATAAAGAGGAGGGGGGCTCATTGCCCCCCTCCCGGAGCCTACTGTGGCTCCGATACATTCCCCGGGGACAAAATATATATTTTAAGGAGAGGGAGGCATGTAGACCCCTTTCCTGAGCCTTAATAGGCCCCTGGGACCTCCTCCCCGAGGCCACATGTCATAAAAAAGGACATGGGGGCCGCATGGACCCTTCTTCTGACCCTTAAAATGCCCCGGGAGACCCCATCCCCCTGGGTCGTACTTAACCTAAATTTGAGGGGGGCGTACTTCCCGTGCCTATTGTGGCCTTTGTTATTTGTTGGTGGGTGCCCCAGTTCCCCCATGGCATCAACCAAGCAGCAAGTTGGGGGCTGCGAGGGTAGACCCAAGGCCCCAGCGACCCCAACCAGTTTTCTGCATACTGCAGGAGCAGGCATTGCTCCCACCCAGCGGGTGCAGCTCTTTCTGCATGCTACTGCTAGGCTGCAGCAATCTGCGTTTTCCTGCCCGCAAGATCGTGAGCCAGGAAATAGAAGTCTGACACACCAGGTGGGAGCATTTTTGAATTTCCCCTTTAAATCTGCCGCTGAGTGAGAGCAAATATGCCTTCCCTGCCCGCACTCCTGTAGGGCACAGTAATTACGACAAAAAAGTTAGTGATATCTCTGGCCGCAGATATTTCGCAGTGACATCACGATTAATCGCCACGACACGAGCCAAAAGGAATGCTATGATCGGACAGCCGTAAGGTGAATAGAAAGTTGCTGCTGCCATTTTATGGCTTGGGAACAGGTCTTGGGGCTGAAACTGTGTGTGAAAGGTGATATAAGGGGTAAGGGAGGAGGTACTGTGACCCTATGTTTGAGAAATGGATGTGTTAATAAGGCAAATTATGTGTTCAAAAATAAATTTTTAATTACGTGTGATACTCGCGAAGACGCCGAAACCACCATCACATTGTCGCAAATATGGATAAAATAAAAAAAATATATATAAATTCGCACGTCCACCCTCAGTGTTACATACATACTGACACACCCACTCACAGACATTCATGCACCTACTAATGCATTCCCAGTCAGAGACTTGTACACCCACTCACAGTAACACTCCACCACTTACACACCTGCTTAGACACTCATGCACCCATTCGTAGACCTACTCAGAGACTCGCACACCTACATACAGAGCCACTCAGAGACTCAGACACCCATGTTCAGACCCATTCAGAGACTGACACACCTACACACAGACCCACTTAGAGACATATGCACCTGCTCACACATCCAGTGGGACATTGATGGACCCACTAACAGACCCACTCAGACACTGATGCACTCACTGAGAAACCCACTCAAAGACTTGGATACCCAGTTGCAGACCCCTTCAGATACTTATGTGAGTCTATAAAGCACACCCACTCACAGTCAAACACCCATGTACGAACCCATTCACAGAGTTACACACCCACTCACAGATCCACTCAGAGACTGACATACCTTCTCAGAGACCTATTCAGAGACTCATGCCCCCACTCAGACATTTACTCAGACACTGATCTAACTCATGCACTCATTCTTACATCCATGCACCAGTCATGCACTCATTGTAACATCCATGCACCACCCATTCAATCACGCATGCACCACTCATGGAAATATTTATGCTCCAATCATACAGTAATGCAAAAATCCATGCACCACTCATGCACTCATTGTAATATGCATGTACCACTCATGCACTCATGCAATCATCCATGCACCACTCATGTACTCATTCAATCATCCATACTCGACTCATGCACTCATTAAAATTATCCATGCACCACTCATACACTCATTCAATCATCCATGCACCACTCATGCACTCATTCAATCATACATGCACCACTACTGTACTCGTTCAAACTCTGAATTACAGAGACGTTATAGTATGAAAATGATATTTTAAAAACTGTACAAATTCACTGAAAAAAACAAAGGTTACAGGGACGTTATAGTTAGGAAATAGAATTTTAAAAAACTTGGAAATTCACTGAAAAAAACAAAGGTTACAAGGACCTTATAGTTAGGCTCAGATTTTACTTGTACAAAACCAGGGAAATTCAGCAGTTATAGTTAGCTGAGCTAACCATAACTTACACCCCTGCAATGCACTGCTTATGACCTCACATATTACATCACTCATGACATGGTCAGTGACATCACTCATGACATCTGAAATGACATCACTGATGACATCTACCACATCACTGATGACATTACTAATGACATCATCCCCAGAATCAATAACACACCCAGTTACACCCATACACAACATCTCATACACCCACTCCCACACTCCCACACAACCACAAACATTCCCATTCAGAAACCCATACAAACAGTTGTATACCTACTCAAAGACCAATACAGCTACTCACACATCCAGTTATATAGACATACAGACACTTACACACCCACTCATACACCCATACAGCCATTCTCATAGTGAATCAGTTACCCATACAGTTACTCACATACCTACTCACTCACCAATAGTCACACATCCACTCACTTACCCATACAGTTGCTCACACATCCACTCAATTACTCATAGATATGCTAACACACGTACTCACTCACCTATACAGTAACTGAGACAACAATATACTCTCCCATATAAACTCTCTCACACTCACTTACCCATACAGTCTGTCACACACCAATTCAATCACCCATACACCAATACATACACCAGGTCACTCACCCATAGAGCCACTCCCACACCCATTCATGCACCGATACAGTCACTCATATACCCTGTTACTGACCCATACAAACACTTAAGTACTTGCTCACTCACCCACTGAGCTACTCATGCACCCTCTCTTTCACCATTCATACCCACCAACACATCCAGTCACTCACCCATACAAAAACTCACACGCTCATATATACAGTCTCTCACATACCCACTTACTCTTCTAAACACCACTTACATACCAACTCACTGACCCAAACTAGCACTCCCATAGCCACTTACCTTAAGTCTCAATTTGTTTTAGAAAACACTCAGAATCAATGATGATGTCATCAGTGGTCATTTCAGATGTCATGAGTGATGTCACTGACCATGTCATGAGTGATGTAATATGTGAGGTCATATTAATGTAAATAACAAGGACCCCCTGCAAGGAATAAAGAACCCTAGGGCAGGGCAATAATATATTTGAAAATAAATCCCTAGGCAGTCATATGGTCAAATTCAGTCAAAGACTCATGTCAAAAACAGGCATGATGCAATTAACTCAGTGTCAACTACAGACATAACTTTTATAAAAAGTTTCAATTTATTATTAATCTCATTTAAAAAAACACACAGACAATTCTAGACATACATGTGTATATAACTCATCAGTACAATAATTCAATCATTACAGTTTGAAAACAAACAACATAAATACAATGAAGTATACTACAAAAAATCCAAAATTGGGTACGGTAGAAAATTAATTAAATTGATAACAGAATTATAAAACCAAAAATTATTGAACAGTGGCTACAAGATGGATCTTCTTCAACGCGCGTTTCGGCGCACACTGCGCCTTCATCAGGAAAAGCCACAAACAATGTCCTTAAATAAGTGCGAAGGATGAGGTATAATTCCTACAAGTCGTCAAAGTAGGCTGCTAGGACTGATAAACAGCAATTCAATTCTTAATTGTGCTTGAATAGCTGGTACACAATGAGCCAAGTATAACGCGATTGTTTAACTTTACAAAGGTCAATGTGAAGGAGTGAAGGAATTATTTAAAACTGCCAGAAGGCTGAAGTCAATGATTAACGCTTAGTTGCGCTCAATGTGGAATCCACTCGCCTATCTTGCAGAAGTGGGAGCGTAATTACTCCGCTAGTATCAAGCGTTTATCCAAGACGCCAGACCGCAGGCTGTTTACCATTGCCGAACTTACATCGACTCTTGAAGAGTTTTTAAATTCCTCGTGTTTCGCATATCGTGTGCCAGCGCATTGAGCGCAACTAAGCGTTAATCATTGACTTCAGCCTTCTGGCAGTTTTAAATAATTCCTTCACTCCTTCACATTGACCTTTGTAAAGTTAAACAATCGCGTTATACTTGGCTCATTGTGTACCAGCTATTCAAGCACAATTAAGAATTGAATTGCTGTTTATCAGTCCTAGCAGCCTACTTTGACGACTTGTAGGAATTATACCTCATCCTTCGCACTTATTTAAGGACATTGTTTGTGGCTTTTCCTGATGAAGGCGCAGTGTGCGCCGAAACGCGCGTTGAAGAAGATCCATCTTGTAGCCACTGTTCAATCATTTTTGGTTTTATAATTCTGTTATCAATTTAATTAATTTTCTACCGTACCCAATTTTGGATTTTTTGTAGTATACTTCATTGTATTTATGTTGTTTGTTTTCAAACTGTAATGATTGAATTATTGTACTGATGAGTTATATACACATGTATGTCTAGAATTGTCTGTGTGTTTTTTTAAATGAGATTAATAATAAATAGAAACTTTTTATAAAAGTTATGTCTGTAGTTGACACTGAGTTAATTGCATCATGCCTGTTTTTGACATGAGTCTTTGACTGAATTTGACCATATGACTGCCTAGGGATTTATTTTCAAATATATGTGAGGTCATAAGCAGTGCATTGCGGGGCGTAAGTTATAGTTAGCTCAGCTAACTGTACTACTTGAATTTCTCTTGTTTTGTACGAGTAAAATCTGAGCGTAACTATAACTTCCCTGTAACCTTTGTTTTTTCAGAGTATATAAATATATATTCACATATACACATATATATATAGTTATACATATATATACACACACACACAAATATATATGTCAGAATAGCTGTATGTGGAATGCGTTGTAATAGTTTGCGGTGTAAAGCCCTGCGTTGTAAAAGATTTTGCGGTGTAAAAACTGCAGGGTAATGGCACTGCGGAGTAATGCATGCAGGGTAAAGGATGTTTCCCGGTTATAAGCATTACATTAAGTGTGCAAGTTAATAGTTTGCTATGGCTACTGTATGAATTATTTTTTCAGGCCCTAATAATATCATGCAAATATGAGTGGGTTATTTCAGCTTTAATTCTTAACCATAACTGCACTTTAACTGGTTTTAAGTTAATATCTAAGCCTTATTAAACGTATGTTCTTTTTATCAACAAAGCAAACAATAACTTCACTTCAAGCTTTATTTTTTATCAGATTTTTTATTTTTTTATTACATACCACGTGTAGCAGTTCAGTTCCCTGCGCACAGCATGGCGTTCGGCAGTGCGCAGTGGGGGTTGGGCACAGGTTTATTGCCTAAGCCGCTGCTGGCAGCCAACAGGTTTCAAGATCCCTTACCAGGGGTTTGCATACCTTTGACCTGGGTTCACAGGCCTTGGGGGCTGCGTGAGAAACTACAAACCCAGCCTCAGGTTTCTTTAACCCAGAGGCAAAATTTGTATTTTATTTATTGGGGGTGAAGGGATACTCTCTGCGCCCCCTTATGTCTCCTTCCTTTTAATAGTTCAGGTAGCAGGTGCGAATTACCATGTCCTTTAATGATGGGTGCAACATTTTTCTTCTAGTTTTAACCAGACAATCAGGGAGCTGGGGGTCCACAAACCCTGATATTTGTTGTAGACCCGAAATGGACAACATGGAAAAAAAACTTCTCCAATTAGATTTTAACATTTTTTTAAATTTGGGTCTGAGGCTGATTCATGAACCTTAGTTTGATGACCATTCATGGGCTAATGGTCTAGATATTCTTATCTTGATTGACAGCTCACCTCAATTTGAGGCATACAAAAACAATTTTCGACAACTAATTTCTGAAAAACTACTAAATGGATTTACACCAAACCAAGCAAAAGCACTTCACTGAGTAGTTCTATTTTCATGCCAAAGTTGGTGTAATTCCTTTCAGCTATTTTTGCAGATACTCCTATGGTAATTAAACTGGGTAACGTTACTGTTTTGGTCCCTTCCCCTTGTTTTTGGCCCCTGCTTGATGGGTCAGCATGAAACTTGCCATATCAGATTAACTTTTTCATTGAAAAGTTCTGTGCAGTTTTAAAGAAAGGTGCCAATATATTAAGACAACACAAAAAATACATTTCAATGGAAATTCAGACTCAATTGTTGTAATGTGTGCCAGAGGGACCTGTCATGTCTGCCAAGTAAAGACAAGTAAAGCTGTTGCACTGACAGCTCTCATAGGAGCAGCATTTGTGCCATCAATTTTTCTCCCTATATAATCCAGGCAATTGCTTTCTTTTACTATAGGAACTATTGATGCTGGCTCCGTGGAATGGTACTTCATTCCTGCATAAACAATACAGAATTTTGTTAAGGCACTGCCTTTAAGGAAAGAGAAGCCAGGTCTGGGACCTTGCATTTTAAGTCTTGCAGGAGGCAAAGCTGGTGTCAGGAAGAGTTCTATTACAGGTTCCTAAAGCCCAGAAAGCAAAGTACTTGCTATAGAGCTGTGACAAAGTGTCTAAAAAATTACAGAAGTTGATGTTGAAATCATAGGCTCTGGCATATCTTCTCATGAATATTTAATTAAAAGTATTGATGCTGCCACACAGAAGCACGAGACACTGCCTGCGACGCCTACACGTGGCACTCTCTCATCGCCACTTCCTCACTCCGTATTTATCCTTATTACTAAATCAACTTCGAAAAGGCCTTCGACACTGTCAACTGGCTATATCTAGATAATGTACTGGAGAAGGCGGGACTATGCTCGCATAACAGGATGCTGGTAAGGGTGCTCTACTCAAATCCGTCCGCCAGGGTCCTTGTCAATGGAGGACTTTCAGAGACGTTCCCTATCGAAAGAGGAACCCGGCAGGGATGTCCTCTATCTCCCCTTCTCTTTGCCCTAGCGATAGAGCCGTTAGCTTGTATTATCCGGAGAGACAAACAGATAGGAGGCTGGCACTGGCAGGGTGCATGTGAGGATCGCATCGCTCTATATGCAGATGACGTCCTGCTCTTCCTTGCAGACCCGGCATGCTCAGGTCCCCGCTGCCTCCATATCCTTCAGCTATTCGGCGAGGCGTCGGGACTGCGCCTTAACCCAAATCCACTTTAATACCCCTTCATAGCTCGCTAGAATGCATAGATTGGCAGAACACTATTCCTCAGAGACGCCTCTCCTTTAAATATCTTGGCATTTGGGTGGTCCTCCACCCGGAAATGACCTGGTCCCTCAACATTAACCACTTACTTAAGCGAGTAAAAGAGGACCTCCGCAGATGGCAATCCCTCACCATCAATCCCCTAGGCAAGACTGCCCTTTTCAAAATGATGGTGCTGCCCCGGTTACTATATGTAATCCAAAACCTTCCACTTCATTTCCCTCGCAAGTGGTTCCGGGACATAGATGGCATAATTACGGCTTTTCTCTGGGATAGCTTAAGGCCACGACTCGCCCTCGCCCATTGTCAATGACCCCCCCTATGACAGAGGTATGAGATGATGAACCCTTTCTTGTATTACCTGGCCACCTGCCTCCTGGTGATACACGACTGGTTTAATGGAGGTTGGTCCGATCTGGCTTACTGGCTGGAGCTGGAGAGCCTTGGGTTTTCACGGGTCCAGGCCATGCTCTACGGGGCCCCGATCCCTCAAACAATCCCTGCGGTGTCTCGGGCGGCCCTTCTGGCATGGCGCTTGGCATTGCGATATACTCAGTGGGATGCTAAACTCACCCTACAGACACCTCTGTGGCATGAAAATTGACTTGGGAAAGTTGCGGTGCTGGAGGGGTTTCGGATGTGGGACCTGATAAGGATTACACACCTTGGGGACGTGTGGAAGAGAGGACACCTATGCTCCTTTCAAGACTTGCAGCATACCTACACATTGCACTCTACCCAGTTCTACAAATATCATCACCTTCGGCACGCCATTGCCCCTTACACCCCTGAAACTGCTGCATTCCCAGAATTCAGCCAGCTCGAGGCAAGAATCCTTACGGGTAACCTAGGGAAAGGGGGAGTCTCTCAGATCTACCGTACCCTGATAAACAACTCCCCTAAGGAGCGATGGGAACAATGGCTGGATCTTGTGCACCATGCAAGAGAAGACGGTGTATGAGGCGAGAGGATGTCCTGCTATATGTGAACACATATGGGGCCAATAGCTGGGATTGATGAACTGAAGTTGAGATATCGGGAGATGGGTAACCTGAAATCTCAATACGCAGTATATCTGGCTTGGCTAGTGCAAAGCAAGGACTGGGGAACTAATCAAATGTGTCATCTGTCACAGTGTAGCAGTGTATTGTGCTGTAGTTTGCAAAACCAATAAAGCTGATTAACAACAAAAAAAAATATTGATGCCAGGAGCATGACCTCTGCTTGGAATGCCTCGAATGGCTGGAATGATGTATGTGATGTAGGATGGAAAGTGTGACTTTTTTCTAGGCACAGTACTTACTGCTATAGCCAGAGGAGAGGGTGCAGGAAGCTCTGCTGGAAGCTCCACTAGTATTTGTGGCGAAGTTGGCACTGGCTCGGTTGGCACTGATACAGAAGGCATGGAGCCTTGTGGTGAAGGGTGTCTGGGAAAGGATCTAGGAGGAAATAGAAAAGATGAAATAGTCGATGATGATACATCAAAAGAAGAAGAGTATGCACAGAAAAACTCCAATTTTGAAGTCATAGGAAACCTTCTCGTTTTCTCTCACTCATTCTGCAAATAATTCAAGCATGTTTGATGTCATAGATGGTGTTGAATGTCTCGAAGTCGAGACCTCCTTCAATGTTGATAGTGTTGGTGTCTGCAATGTCTAGTCCTTCCAAGACTTTGCCGTCAAGTGCCTCAAGTGCCTCCATATTGCAACTGCTCCTGTCCTCAACATTTACCAGGAACTGTGACATTTTCCCTACCTTTAACTTCTCTTCAGATCTTCCTCTGGAGGAGTCCTTAGAGAAGCAAGCTATGATAGTGGGTCACCATCTTCATGCTTCTCAGACACTCCTTACATCGATTCTTGTCACTTGTGCTTGTCCTCTTGAAGTCTATGGAGGAAAATCTTCTACGTGTCCTTGAGGGTCATCCTTGACATCTTCTCACAGTTGAGACACTTCTCTGTATGATGGGAATCAGAGAGACAGACTATACAGTGATTGTGAGGAGCAGTCTGCGACTTCTTCTTACCAGTGCTCCAGGATCCTGTTGTCAGGTTTCAGAATAAGGAACTAGAGCAAGCGTCACTGACAGTGCATGATGGAATACTGGTAGAATATTCTTCCTCAAAGGATCAGCGTCTGTGTCACAGCCCCTTTATATTGCAGCCTATCTAGTATATTGCCATCATTTCTCTCACTTTAAAAAAAAAAAAAATTAAAAAAGGTTTGTGCATGTTTTTTGGCACTATTTTTCTTTAGAGATTTTTCTAAATGAAAATTGGTTGTTTTTTTAAAAGAAACAATAAATGAAAATTGGCTAATATAGCCTTCAATAGGCTGTTAAATATGTTTAATTGTAACAAGAAAATTTGACATTTAGGGAGAAAACTGTATATTATTATTCTGTAATGTGCTCCATGATCATATGTATGGGTGGCACAATTCTTTGCCTGTGATTGTCAATGGAGACCCCTTAAAGGAGAATGACAGCTAGACATAGATACATATATATAGATACAAATATATCCCTCGTCTTCTGAGAGATTGTGCCAGTCTGCACACAGAGATGATTTTTGTAGCTTTAATTTAGTTCACCTTTATTTTATATACAGATCCATGGTGTGACAATGTAACACATTTGGTTCTAAAACATAAAACTTCTACTTAGTATATGAATGCTAGATATTAAAAGAAAGTCTATGTTGTTGATATACATAGAAGAAGCCTGCCATGCCATAGTCTACTGGTGAAGAAAGACTATTATTATCAAATTAGGATCTTCCAAAGTGAAAAGCAATATTTGTTTCAAATTCACTTATCAAATTCAAGATTTTGGAAAGGTCCTTCCTTCTTCGATTATATTAATTACAATAAAATAAACTTAATTATTTGCCCCATATTGACAAATGTAATTAAAGGATTACTAACATCAAGCATTAGGGGAGCATTACTTGCCTAACTTGATTCTGAAACTTTGTGTTGATTTAGGGCCTAAATGGGGTTTGATATGGAGATCGCATGTGCTGAAATTTTGGACTTGATCATGATATTGCATCTCTGCACTTATAAAGATAGCTATTATAAGAATCTTGTTTAAGCTGAAGCAATTACTTGATATTGCTTAATGCATGTGTGATGAGAGGTAAATGCAGTCTACTTTAGAAATTACAAAATAAATTGTCATATTATATATTTATGGTTACTTCCTTTATGGTAGAGACAATGTGTTCTTCTGTTACTATCATTAGTAACTCAAGAAGATCCACACAAGGTATAGAAGCCCAGTGAATAACTTCCACTCAAGGCAGAGAAGCCCACTATCCGGAATAGTGATAAATTAATTTATTGGTAATGCATTTCAGCGCATAATGAGTTTCATTTGGGGTTTGAAGAAAGCACTGCATGCTGACATGCATTACCAATAAGTTAATTTATCACTAAATCGGAGTACGGGTTTCTCTACGTTATGTTAATGTCATTTGTAGTTTGCTAGTTCATCATCCAAATACCATGTACTGACGCCGTAGGCTGTAGAATTGTGCTGCTGGACTTTCAGTGGATGGACACACACACACATGTGCGCACATGCCCACACACACACACACGCCAGAGAACGATAGATACAGACCTATAAGGAATACCAAGAAACATTATACCGAAACTGGAGAGGGAGGCTGCCGACATGTATACCCTGTTTTGAGAGAACAGCACTTGGGCCAAAACATGAGTCTGTCTACTGCTACAGTTGGCAGCATTACTAGAACATGCAGCCAAAATCCCACGGGAGCCAACAACACCATCCCTGAATCAAACAACTCATCAAGTATAGAGGTGGCACTCCAACAGATCATGCAAAAGCAAAAGAGTAGCATGGAGGGGGTTGCTATAACAGTAACCACAGAAACCCAGACTAATCTTATTTCTTGGAATGTCGCAAGCTTGGCAACAAAACTTGATCGCCCTGAGTGATGTGAGTTTATTGAGCAGTTTGATTTTGGCCTCTTCCAAGAGACCTGGTCCCTGCAACCCCTTTAGCACGCAGGTTATGTCAGTTTTACAAAGGCAGCTATATCACCTTCGGGGGGCCTTACAACCTGGGTGAGGACTATAGTAGAAGGGTTGTTAAGAGAGGTTAAGGTGTACTCCCAAGATTTATTGTGTGTTTGTCTTTCAACTCCCCTTGGCGAAACTCTTTATTTCTATAATATCTATTGAAGGTCTGCCGCGAATACCAACGAACCCATTGTTCTGAAGCACTTAAATGCTCATTTAGCCTCTTTGCCCGCTAGTGCCAGGAAAATTGTAGGTGGTGGCTTTAATTGTCGATTTGAGCCCCTGAGCATAGGGTCGCTGTGCCCTTTGACAAATGAGGAGGAACTGTAGTCTATTCCAGTTTTGGAGATTGAGCCAATTAGGAAATGGACAGCCACTGTAATAAAGATCAATGTATTGGTTTTAAACCAGTGGCTGCGAGCCTGTAACGGCAGATCCAATTCTGAAAAGGCAGGGTCGCATACCTTCAATCGCATCACATCAACTAGTTTAATAGATTATTTCTTGCTAAATCTCGAATTATGGCCCTATTTGGAGGATATGATGGTTTTACCCCAGCAGGACAGCGACCACAATGCTCTGTCTCTTAAGTTAAGATTAAATGTTAAAGGCCCAGTGGATATCTCTAGAGAGCCACTGGACAGAAGACTGAGATTTCCAATAACAAGTGCAGAGTCAAATGGAATAGTGTGGAGAATTCACAGAAGACCCTGGGCCAGATCTATAGAGTGGTGGCTGATGGGTTGGAGGGAATGGTGTTGCTAACTCAAATGGGGGAATATGGCTCATCATTGGGGAGAATCACTGAAATCCACCAAGGGATGTTTGAAAAACTAAAAAGTTTGTTTTATATTGAGGCCAGGCAAGCGGTAAAAAGAAAGCGACCTCCGTCCTGGTACAACAAACAAGTAGCAAAATGTAATCTAGTTCTAGCCATAAGCACCCAAGACAGGGTCCTAATTTAGACAGCACGGGGTGCCAAAAAACAGGCTCTCAATGTAGCTAGAAAAGAGTAGGAACGGGGAAGGTGGGAGAGCTTC
Organism: Calotriton arnoldi; assembly: GCA_963921515.1. Classification (NCBI taxonomy): domain Eukaryota; kingdom Metazoa; phylum Chordata; class Amphibia; order Caudata; family Salamandridae; genus Calotriton; species Calotriton arnoldi. The sequence goes on along the minus strand of CAWUFW010004989.1, from coordinate 947,858 downwards.
TTATCCACTGCCAAGCAAAAAGATCATCGTGCCTTTTGGAATTTAATGTCCTTTGGTTCCAGGGAAGGGCACTGTACTATACCGACTAATATTGTAGCGAGCAACTGGGTAGCACACTTCACTGACTTGTATGTACAGCCGAGTGAAACTCTTATCTACCCAGTTAAATAATTGAGCACAGAGCTTGTAAGACAGACATTTGGAAGTCTCGGGGAGGTAGATGATGGTATTGGGGGGACGTCTGCCACAATCTCCTTAATTGGGAATGACCATAGCCTCTTTGAAATATCTGTAGCGGAAATTTGTGCAGCCATTAAGGGCATTGTTCCCAATCAAGCACCAGGATTGAATAAGATTCCAGGGCACTTGTTCCGGGATGAGACCGACATGTGGGGAGCCTACTTTTCACCATTGTTCACAGCTTTTCTGCATGGGGTACCTCTGCTGCCGACGTGGGCCGGGGCAGAAATTGTCCCCATTCATTAAAAGAGCCCCCGCGAACTCCCCATCAACTACGGACCTATTAGTCTGCTCAATAGCTCTCAAAAAGCTAGTTTCCAACATTTTACACAGCAGACTACAGGATTGGATGGCAGATAAAAACATCCTGTCCCCGTTGCAGGCAGGAGTTAGGAAAGCCACGAGTATGGTCAACCAGGTGTTCTGACTCCTGATTTTAATCTGGAAAACTGTCATCCTGCGGGGAGGTCGCCTGTACATCCTATTCATGGACCTCCACTCCGCCTTTGATTTAGTCCCTAGGTCAACTTTATGGTGGTTGCTGCAGGAGCTCTACAAGGTATTATAGTGAGGCTGCACAACAATAACTATGCACTGGTTTGATGTGAGAAGGCGGGTGAGCTTACAGAGCCATTTCCCATCAATAGACGGGTTAGGCAGGGGGTGCGTACTTGCCCCCACGTTAATCTCACTCTACATCAACAGCCTTATAAAGCACCTAGATCATGGTGATAATGATGCCCCTCAACTGGCAGACATGAGGATTCCTGCCCTCATGTTTGCTGACGATACCCTCCTCATTTCCAAATCACCCATGGGCCTCCAAACATTATTGGACCACTTTGAACATTTTTGGATAGCATGGGGCCTTGAAATAAACGTGGCCAAAACCAAATTTATGGTAATAAACCCGGGTCGCAAATCTAGGGCAAATCCAACTTTGGCAGGAAAACCACTGGAGAGAGTGCAGACATTCACCTATCTGGGCATTACATTAACAGAGCAGGGCGAGTGGCAGGCACACATTATTGCAGCGCAGATTAAGACTAGAGCTAGTAGCAGGAAGTATTACAAAGCTGGCCCATAACTCTGCATTCCGACGAGCACAGCCAGCCCTACAGGTCTATTGCCATCAAGCCCTGGGGATGGCCAAGTATGGTGCAGAATTATGGGGCCATCTAGACTTCTCTTCGCTAGAATTGACGGAAAACCGATTTATGTGAACGTTGGTAGGTGTCCCTATAAGTAAGCTTTCGTTGCCACCAAGGCTTGACTTGAGGTTGAGACCCCTTTCAGACAAAGTTAGTCGCTGTCCCATTCTCTTCTGGAGAAGGATTTAGCCAACTCAAGAGCTCCGCCCTTACTCAGATGGATTAGACGAAATACTCAGGCTGATGGGTTCAATTAAAATACCTTGGATTAAGCATATTAAAGCCACCTTGGGGGAGATCGGGCTACCATCATTGTGGCGTGCTCCAAAAAGGGCTAGGTTAGTCTCTAAGAGCAATATTAAATTAGTATATTGGCAGCACCGAAAATCCTTAACACTCAAATGTCCAGCACGACTCTCTGACCGATGCCTTTCTCTTAATTAAAGGCTCATTCACTAGAGATTTCATGGATGAGATCGAACCCCACCAAGCGAGGCGATTGTCCCTGCTACCTCATTATCGGACCCTACCCCTCTGTTCATTCACTACCAAATGGGTTAAATGCCATTTGGTGGATAAACAGTTGTGTCCAGGCTGCGGGACCTCTAAGGAGTCTCTAGAACATGTAATGTTGTTCTGCCCAGCCTACTTAACCAGTAGGCGTCGATCGCTTTTACCAATCTGCCACAATTTGGGGATAAGAGACTATAAGTCTGCCCCAAGGAAATTAAAACCAACTGTAGTAAACCATTGTTGTTGCACTCTCCTGTTGGCTATGTGGATAATAAGGGCTAAACTTAGCGCCTTAAATGGCTAAATATTTGGTGTTATCCTATTAATGTGCGTACACGTATCAAAAGTGCATTCTTAATGTTGTACTTTATTCTGAACCCTTATTCTCTGTTCACACGACAGTTTTAATGTTGTTTTTAGGCACTTTTGGTTTTAGACCTTATATTTATTGCACTATGATTATTAATGTTTTATCATTGCTATTTATGTGCTTTTATGTGCTTGAGCCGAAATAAATCTTGAAAGACGACGATACAGACATATAGATGTAGATACAGCTATATAGACAGAATATGTGGATATAGAGGCAGATATTAAAATAACTGACACTTATAACACCAGTGTTGTGCTGTTATGGTTAGGTCAAAATTTTAATAGGAACGACTTGTTTTGTTTTCTTATAAACTTGGATGCTGTTCGAAGAGGCTACACATAACTTTCTGAAAAAAGTACATCCACTTTGGGTTCTTCATGGAAAATTTTGTGGAGGCCTGTAAAGTGGAGGCTAAAAAAAAGGAGGGGATTGTAGTTGTATTTCCTAATTTAATTCTGATAAGATTTATTGCTCCACGATGCAGGGAAAAAAATGATGAAATGCTGAAATTACACAACATTTGGCAAGAAGATAGAACTTTATTTAAAGAAGTGCCTTTGCTTTGTTTGATATAAATCGGTTCCGTAGTTTTCAAGAAATTAGCTTTTAAAAAGGTGCTTTATTTGGGTATGAAGAGGTTACATTTTAGAGATAGCTAGAACTTTAATTCACAAATCCTCTGTGAATTTATGACTCTAATTAAAAAAATAAAGGCACCGCATTAACTAGGGCGCGTTTTCTCCCATCATGCACTGCTGGTTCCTGAAAGTGTGCACCCCAACCCTCTAGGAACATGTCTGTTGTAATAACAAATTGAGCATCCTTTTGGAGAAAAGACAATCCCACTAGTATTGTTGGGTCCACCATGGTATGGCTTTTCTCATTTGGCTTGTCACCTTTAAGAGGTTGCTGAACGATCCCTCTATTTGTAGCCACTGTTTGATGAGTTTCCTCTTGAAGGGTCTCATGTGAAGGCAGCTCTGTAGGATCAAAGGGATGCAGGTGGACATCATCCCTAAAAAAGAACATGAAGAGACGGACAGTGACTCATTTTTCTTTTTATAATTTCCTGGTCAAAATAGTTAGGCGTTCCACTACCTCTTTAGATGAAAACGATTTGTGCAGAATGGTAAAACGTAATACTTCTGTGAGTGATTAAGGATGATTTCTCCTTAAGTAAGGCCAAATCTGTTGAAGAGCTGCAAGCAGTCCCTGGTAGATGCTTTTGTGGCTTTGGGGTATTTCCTTTGATTAATCAATTATCTAGATATGGGAAAATGGGATGGCCTTGCTTTCTAAGATGTGCTGCTACTGGAGCCATTCACTCTGTGAATATCTTTGGGGTCATCTTGGGTCCGAACGGTAGGACTTTGAACTGATAGTGGTGACCAGCTACTACGAATTTCAGGTATTTGCAATGATTGGGGTATATTGGCATATAAAAATATGCATTCTTTAGGACCAGAGATGTCTTGTAATCCCCTTGTTGTAGTAGTTGGAGGATTTCTTGCACAGTCACCATACAAAATATTTGTTTCTTGAGACACTTGTTTAGATTCCGTAGATCTAGAACTGGCCTTCTTTTTCCCAATTTCTTCTTTATAAGGAAAAGTGAGAATAACCCCCTAAATGTCGCTAGGATTTGGGGACTTGTTCTATTGTTTCTCTTTGCAACATAGTGCGATTCCCAGCTTGCAACAGATGCAGATGTTGTTGGGGCCCGGTGGTTGGTGGTGTAGGTGGTGGTTTCAGAATGAATTCCAGTGTGTGGCTAAATTGTATGAGGTACAACACCCAGTGATCCGATGTTATATCAACCCATTGTCTGTAACAAGACAAGAATTTGTCCACTTACAGGTATTCATGGATTGATTGTGACTGTTACTTTCGTAGTACTACTAGTGTCTTGAGTGTTTTATGCCCTATGACTAATCTGTAGATTTTCTTCGAGGAATCTGTTTATGGTATGACCATTACAGAACAATGGGAAAACTCAGTAAGCTGTAGGACCTGGGTAAGTAATGATACAAAAACCCAATTGGTCCCAACGGAATTGCTTCAAGTAAAACAGTCAATTGTACCCAAGAAAAATGTCAATAACACACGTTTTGAATTAAATAAATTCACATTTTTTTATATTAAATTTCATTAGTAAATGAATTTGTACAATACACTATTTATAGTGGAGTTGCTCCACAGTGAGTAGAAGTAGGGTGCTTGGGAGAGTGCCTGTGAGTAGATAAGGAAAAGTAAGGAATTAGAGTGCCAATATACACAATATTTTCAAACAATTAGGTAGATACCTGGCTGTAATTAATTTGCATCTTTTTGCTCCACAAGTACAAGATATGTTTCCAAGTTATCTAGATGTGGACAAAGATCCCAGTACAGGTTGATATGGTTGGACATGTTGATGTTTCGACCCCCAGGTGGTGGACAGGGCAACTAACCCTTAGTATGGGGGTCTTCATCAGGACAAAAGAGGGAGCAACCTACAAGATAGATAGAGATAGCCATTCAATTACTGGTTTAGGAGTATATACAATAAAGGTACATTGGGAATAGGTGGTCTTGCTCACCAAAGAAACCATGGTTATACAATCTTTCGTGAACACCCGTGGGGCACTGGTGAGGCCAAAGGGGAGCACACAAATCGAAAATACTCCTGGGTAACGGAACCGCAGGTAGCGCCTGTGGGCTTGTAGGACAGGGATGTGAAAATACGCTGCCTGCAGGTTCGATGCCACCATCCAGTCTCCAGGGTCTAGGGCAGACAGGACATGGGCTAGTATGAGCATCTTGAAGTTGTCCTTCCACAGGAAGGCATTAAGAGGGCAAAGATCTAAAACATGATGAAGGCCTCCATCCTTCTTCAGCACGAGAAAGTGGCAAGAGTAACACCCAATTCTGATTTGATAACGGGACCCTCTCTATGGGCCCTTTAGCCAAAAGGGGTTATATTTCCTGCTGTAAAATGGTCAGAGGATCCTCTATCAGCCAACCTCAGGGCGGTGAAAGGTGTGGCACAATGGAAAAGAATAGAAGAGCTTAGCCCCAAAGGACAATTTGAAGGACCCACTAGTCAGAATTGATTGTTTGCCACTCCATGAGCAAAGGCTGGATCCTGCCTCCGACAGGGTGGCTGTATTTCTGGAAGGACACACTAAAGCGGTTTTGTGGCCCCAGCAGCCGGAGGGGCGTGGGACAAGGCTGCCGGCTGCCCATGTTGTCAATGTGGTTTGTGGATTGGATGGCTTCATCTACAAAATGCCTGAGAAGCTTTCTACACTGTGTGCACAGGCTTGTCTTAATGATATTGGTAGCCCCTACTGTAGCCATGGAGGGGGCGAAACTGCAGGTTAAAATTTCCTCTCAATGGGGTAGACAGACTGAAGGAGCATGCTGTGGCCCAGCTATCATTAAATCGCTCAAGACCAGAGCCTGCTTTTTCACCAGAGAGGCAACAGCCATTGAAGGGCATACCCATTAGTGAGGATTGGACGTAACCAGAGACATCGGTAGACCTCATCCATGTGTGTCGTCTGAGAGCTACACTAATGCCTATCGCCCAGCCTAGGTAATCAGCAGTGTCCATGCCACAGTGTATTACAAACTTTACTTCATCGCACCAGTCTTAGATGGCCTGTGTGAGAGTGGGCTGGAAGTTCTCAAGTACAGCAGGCAAAACCTGAGCTACTATAATCCCAAAGTGCATTGGAGAAGTGGCCTAGTAGACAGCTGCCACTGAACGAGCTCAGGCAAAGGCTGTGGAGGAAAACATGCAGTTGCCGTAGGTCTTAATACACTTAGACTCCCAGTTCAGTGGTATAGAAGGAAAGGCATTCCAGTCAATCCTACCAGTAGGCTCCTGCATCACTAAACTGTCAGGGATCAGGTGTTGCATTAGAAAAGCCGGTCCTCCCAGAGCAGGATAATGGCACCAAGCTATTCGCAGATGTACTGGTGACCCGAGCATGCCTTCACCCATGCCTATAGTAAGGTATCAGTTAGGGCCTCATTAAAAGGCAGAAGAGGCTCTGTATGTATTTGACCTAGTTGGAGAACCTCCAATCAGTACATCTGTCTTTACCTCCATGGTTTGTAGACAGAGGCCAACTTCCTCAGCTGCCCTCTGTAATACCACAGCAAAGAAGGCACAGTCCTCTGTATCTCTGGAATCTAGAGAAGTGTTCAGACAGATGGCATCTTGCAATTTTTAATACCAATTACCATGAGTATACAGTGCCACCAACTCATCCCCCTTATCAAATTGTTCATTATCTGAGTCTTTCTCAAAAATTTGTGGAGAACTTGCACCTTTCCAGTAAGTAAGGACAAAGTGTCAGAGTCCGATGGATTGCCGGAAGGCTGCAGCCCGGTGCGATCAGGGCGTGGCTTTGGTCAAGGTTGGCTCAGTGTTAGAGAGCATAACTGATTGCTCCTCTTCTTCTGATGGCGTTGGCATCAGGTGGATGTTTAAGGGTCCGGCGCAGGCCATGGTTCGGGACTGATGGCAGAATCGAAGCCGATGCAGAACCTCCAGTGTGATCTGAGGGTCCAGATTGTGCTGAGGCAAGACCTGCCAGCAGTATTCCAGTTGGAGATCCTTGGGGTTCCTTGTGTCCTAGAGGCACACCAAAGGGAGCTGGTAGGGTACTAAAAAGATGCAATATGGCTTCACAGAATACTTCTATCTGCTGCGATGTTGGGACCAGGAAATTCTAGTTGCCTCAGGATGAGAGTCGGAAGGTGAACCAGTTTGGTAGTGAGATCGAAAGATACATTGACGTCCTCAAGCGCTCTTTGGAGTTTTAGAGTAGCCAAAAGGGGCTAAGTTCTGCTTGGACTTATTGTGCTTCTGTTTAGAGTTACCTGATGACTTCGACCATGAAGATCTGCCGTGGGAACTCATTTCGGGAGCTGGAATGGGACGTCTCTTTCGATCTCAACCAGTCACAGCGTGAAGTCTTTTGATGTTTGACAACGTAAAGCTTTACCTCATGGTCCCGTATGGCCTTCGGGTCTGTTGGGCACAATCCCTACAGGCCTTGGAGTGGTGTTCCTACCCCAAGCACCACAGGCATACCTACTGGGGATCTGGCACAGACATCAGTTTTTGCCAGTCCCTACATGGCTTAAACCCTGTAATCTTACAAGGTGAAATTGCCCTTTCACACTGGTATATTTTTGATTTATTGAGAGAAAATTGTCTTGTTCAGTTCCACTTGTGGTGGTGAGGAAAGAAAAGACATGACGCCAGCGTGCAAGTGTGGCCCTTATATGAGGCTCCACATATCACATCTAGAATGGAATGATGTTGGTGCACACAGAGGTACTGCTGAAACGTTTCTGGATCCAGTCTGATGCATGTGGTATATTCACAAGACAGGGAATCTGCGGATCGAAGTATTCATAGAAGAATTCCTTCTAAGGCAAAGTACCATTTATCAGGATCTGTCCCATGTTAGCTCCCTATTGCATCAGTGAAGGCTTTCACTACATTTGGCAAGGGTAACGTCGGATAGAAAGGAACTTCTTCTGTATTCACTGCTATGTAAGAGACTGCAAGGCTGCTAAAAATAAACTGAGCTTGCCTTCCCACTTCCTGGTAGAGTTACAGGTAAAAATGGCTTTACCCCTGAAAAATAAGTGCTGGCTTCAAACTGACCTAAAGGGACTGATGTTCGGAGATCCCCAAAAGGAACAAGAGCTAGAGAGCCATAGTTTCTACAACCAGGTTAAGCCATTTTGGGATCTGAGAGATCGGAGACACCCTTTCTTCTCCCTCAGACTTTGATGCAGAGGTTTATTGATTTTGTCCCTCCTCTCCACCAGACATGGGCTATATGTTGTGGGTAGCATCATCAATTGCTGGTGTCTGTGTTCCTGCTTCCTACAAGAGTGGCAGGAAATCATGCTCACCAGCACCACAGAGGCTAAAGATCAGGTCAGGGCGATCCTCTGGGTAGTTCCTGCAGATTCTGTGAAGTGATGACAAGAAGCCCACCCCACTGTAAACTTCTGTGAGGCCCATGAACTGAAAGTTAGTTGGTACTTGGGATACTGGCTCGCTAAAACAACCACTATCTGAAATACACTACTTGGACTCATTTTGCTTTGGAGGAGAAACCCATTTACTGATCCCTGGCTTATACTCCAATAGTAAGTAAGGCACTAATTGTGATTTGTCCCTTTTGTCATGCAAAATACATTTTTTGAATCTATTACTGCCATGCAGAATGCCACTGAGCAAAAACTAGAACAACTGAAAAAGCTATGAAGTTGATGTAGGTTAAACTAGAGGCCTGAACGCTCTACATCCTTGGACTGTCCTTTGAACCTGATGGTTCAACATAGTAGGAAAACACTCCTTTACACAGCAGGAGTCAGTCAATACACTCCTGGGTGGCATGAAAGACGGTGTTAGGATTGCTGCTGCTTCCTCCAAGTAATTTATTGTTGCATATCTTTTATTGGGTGGTGGTTCACCTGCCTTCAGGTGCTTGACTTCAAGTACTCTCTCTTACAGGAGACATAGGGATGGTGATTTGGGGTTCAGGCTCCCCTGCAAGAGTTATTTGAATGATTTGTCTATGATTTTTGTCACTCTCGATGTCTCTTTCATTCATTCTGGGTCCACTTACGCACCTCTGGAGATTTCATATTTTCTTAGGTGTTCTTTTGTTCAATAGTGATGTTCTACTGTAGTATTACTTCACTAATGACGCCTCTACATTTGGCTTTGAAAAATTATATTAGCAGGGCTATGGTTATGGTGCTCAGCATTAACTATGCAAAGGTTTCATCAACATTATGAGATATGCATGGAATATGGCACACAATTTAAATACCAATTAAGTTGTGTGCCTCATGGTTCTTCCAACCAAAGCAGAAACATTACTTGAGACCCGGAAGGGGGAGGAGATTGGCTAGAGGTCATCAACAGTCATCTATGTGCCAATGATTGCACCATCCAAACCACTTTAATGTGGTTCCATTCTCATTCCACCATACAGGTGTCTAACTTTCTGAAGGGCTAGGGAGTGTGCTCTGACCAGCAGATCGTTTGGATAAGACAGTGGGATTACTGTTCTTTACAGAAGAAAAGCACTACCACTCTTTGCGCCTGAATTTCTTCTTAAAATAGGTCCACATATTGCTCCAGAAACACGTGTTTCAACCTGTACCTGCGGGCCCAATTAGAATACAAGTGGCCTCATTAATAAAATGAATTTTGTAGTACGTAAAGTAATACTACTGCAATACTACTTCCTACAAAATGCAATTCACAATTCTACAGGTGGACATCTCCACTCCATCTCTCCTATCTTTCCTGTGGGGAGATCCTCACACAAGTATGTTTAGTTCTTAATAGTAAATGTGAGAGGGAGGGAAAGTGGATGGAAAACGGGCACTGCTTACTACTTAAAGGGAGGGGATTTTGGAGGAGTAAGGAGGGGTTTAGGCGGGGATAAGGAAGGGTGTAGGGAGGGACAGACACCCATCCACAAAAATGAGTAAGCCCATTGCTATTCATAAACTGCACTTCTAAAGTTACTACAGCCAACAAGGGCTCAAACAGTAGTAAACGCACTCCAGCTCAGACCTGGAGTAAGCCCAGCACCAAACATGGCCAACTACTGGTTCTGCAACACCCTCCCATAGAAAATAATGGAGGCAGGGACTTAAAATAGAACCCTTTAGAAAACAATGTTAAAATAGTGTAATTTGAATTTTCAAAACTATAAACAAATGCAATTTAATTTTGAAAAAAATATTTATGAATAAAAAATATTGTGTGATAAAATATTTTAATAACGTTTCACATTGATAAATAAATGTAACTATTTAAAAAAAAGTAAAATATTTAAAATTGATTCTATACATAACCTTTGGTAAATTTTTATACAAAATTAATAAATAGAAATATTTTACTTCAGAAAGGTAGTTTTCGTCAAATACAACTTTAGAAAATAATTTTAATTTAATATATTTAAATTAAATAAATATTTAATTTAAAATTAGGTTAAGAGTGCTGTAATTTTTGTTGTTGTTTTACATTTAATATATATATTTATATATATGTGTGTGTGTGTTATCAATTTTCATTATTATATAACATACAAATACTTTTATTTTATTTTTTCCGTTTAATAAACTTTTTACATTTTCTCTATAGTTTACCACAGGAAGACCTCACCTGGTGGCGGAGAATTCCACCTATGTGTGAAAAGTTACTAGTAGTAACTTTACACGCGTAAATGTAGCTCCTCCCTGTTTCATGAGGTGGAGACTTGTAAGTCTACACTTTGTAGAATAGACAAAAGTAGAAAAAGAGTACATTTACTCGTGTAGATATACTCATGTGTTAATTTACCTTTTTGAATTGGCCTCACAATTGCAGAAGCTGATGATTAAAGCCATTATTGAACACAACTGCAGTCACTAACGCTTAAATAATTTTTTGTAATGAAGAAATATGAAGGAAGCCTATAATACTATAACTGTTCCTAACAGCATTGAGTAGGAAAACTCAGCCATATTCTAGTGGTAAGTCACTCAGTCAGACATGGAACTTACGGTCAATCTTCTCTGTGGAACATGGGCCTTTAAATCAACAAGTACTGCTACGTCTGAACTATGGTTAACTTTCTGTTTTCCCATCAAAGAACTTTTCAATAAAGGTAAAAAACGCTTAATAGAAAAGGAATGTGAAAAAGGAAGAGAAGTAACAACTCAGGAAGTAATTGGTCTGGCATAGCTCTGAGATAAACAGTTTATGAGACATTTCTTCTTTTCTGCAGATTTGATTCCTGATGAAAAGCCACTCCTTCGTTAGAGAAGCTGTCCCCGTGGTCTTGCGCACAAAACCTGCAGATGGTGAGTTAGTCTTCCCTCAGATGGTTTCTAGTAAAAATTCAAGATCAGAATTGTATGGAGCTATTGCCGCAGGCCTCCCTTGAGAGGGCATACATGGATATTTCCTTAGTATATGCCCCCGTAACTCTTTGATAGATGAAGGGCTAGCACAGTTTAGATCCTATAAATGGGCACTGCATCAACAATGCACCGAGGGCCAATGAAAGGATTTAGAACTAGTATGAGATGTAAAGATGGGTATAGGACAGGCAGGGGACGTGGCCTGTGAGGCCAACATGGCGGACGCAAACTCATGCTCCTGATCTAAGCTGTACATTCCAAGTGCATTTTTGGATTGGCTTCCAGCACATTTGGTTGTCCTCAATGCTGGCAATCCACCCTCCTCGAAGAATAAGTTATGACAGTTCATGTACAAGTTGTGGTGGCTGGCCGTTTGCCATCTGCCCGGTTTTGTTTACTACTGTCCACAATCTCTCACTCCCCTCCGGCCTAACTTCTACTCCCTGGGGGCCCTAGGCAACACATACACTCATGACAGGTGATGTCATCCATTCCATGACTCCGCACAATCGTGTGGGGTAAGCTTCTCTTTACAAAACTGATGGTTGCTTCGAATTTCAATTCATACACATTCATATCCTGGAATATTTGAAGAATGCACACAGCTAGCAGGCGCTATAAGATCCACTCCTATCTTAAAAGTGGGGGACACAAATAGCATTCCTACAGGAGACATATCACTACATCTGAAGGGTTCAGACTTAAAAAAAGATGGCATGTTCAAATTTACTCCACTAACTACTCAACATTTGCTAGAAGCACATTAATCTGGTTCCGGGAAGGGACCATTCTACGTGAAAACCACCATCATCGACCCCAAAGGCAGATATGCAGAGATGCTGGGTGGTGTATATGCCCCAGCTCAGAACAGTCAGCCTTCTTGAAGTGACTTTCAAACTCATTAGCGATTTGGGCCCACCTTCACTGTGTGTTGGGTGGAGACTTCAATGCAGTCTTGAACACCATTCTCGACAGATCACATTCACCACTACCTTCGGCCCAACCACTAGCAATGTCCGCCACTTTATTAATTGACTAAATAACTGGTCATTAGTAGTGGAGACAACACAACCTCAGGTGCTGACTATACTCTTTTTACTCTGCCCCACATGACCTTTATGTCAGCCTCAATTTAATACTATGTTCAATTCGCTTGTGCACAACATTTTTTAACTTGGATTACCTGATCCAGTCCATATCGGATCATAGCTTACTTACTACCTCACTTCTACGTGCCACCCAAGCAATTCTTATAGCTCTGGTGGCTAGAATACTCTGAATTGTCACACTTGTAGGAGTGTGAGGATTAGTAGTTCTGTTGGTACTGTCATTGGCAGCGCTGGCAGGGGCAATGGGTGGTGCATCCAGCAGTGGCCTCCTGATCATAGCCCTGGCACTCATTTTTTTTTTTACAAATTAAGCACTGCTCCCATTCCCACATGGTACCTCCTGGGTGCAACCTTGGAGGATCTTCCATTTCGAGAGTCCTTAGCATCCTGTGTAGGAGACTACTCTGAGGTCAGCAAGAGCTCAACTACCTCTCGCACAACCACATGGGATACCTTTGAAGTGGTTATCCGGGGCTACTGCATACACAAGACTTAAAGTGCTCGCAAGACACTAGAAAACGACCTCACCAAGGCCAAAGAAATAACGAAAGACATCAAACATCTGATAGTTATCAATCCTGACCTCCATCCTGCACTGCACTCAGCCTGCCCTTGAAAGACCTTCCTTCTCAAGAGACTCAGATGCCTAGACTACTCCTAATACATGTCCCATGTTCACACTGAGGGGGATAAGGCGGGATGACTGCTGCCTTGGCTTGCCACCCATGACACCTTACACACCCGATCACTAAACTCGAAACCCAGCCTAGTACTCTATCACTTTCGCAATCTCAGATCCTCCTGACTTTCAAAGTTTACTATAGCCGGCTATATAGCGAACCCCTGGGCATGGGCGTCCGCAGAAATTTTTCCAGGGGGGGGCAAAATGTTAACGCCATCACCATCCTCCGACATGATGTGTGCCATATCATCCTCAAAAGGATGAATGCAAGTGGTGACCCACTGGAGTTTGAATGCTATATGTAACTGACACTAAGGTCTTTGTGGTATGACCATTAACACACTTCGTTCTATATATTAGAGACAGAAACTGCTAGACTGCATAGCGCACACACAAAATGTGGTTGCACGAACCTAAATCACAGCCAAAGCTCAACGCTTACCCCAAAAAATCCCATAGAAGGTTCCATTTGAACCACAGCTTCACTTAGTTTCACAAAGCACAGAAAGCAGCCTGCAGGATTCTGTACCCCAGTTCCAAATTCGGCAGCTCTGGCCATAGTGCCACATCTTCTCCCCCACTGAACACCATACTCTACCACTAAAAGAAACTCGCACTGCCTTTAGATGCAATCCAATTGTGTCCCGCTATAAACGCCTGGAAGCAACTCAATTCAAATTATGCACTAGACAAGAGTAATCTTCTGTCTGAAAAAACAGTAACAACCTCCTGGAAAAAGCAAACACTCACAGGGAATGCAAGACTAAGTAAGGTATGTGAAATGTAAGCATGGAACAACATGCTTACCTTAATGCTTGTGCACTTGTTATTCAGAAATCAATGTGTGTTTTTGCCTGAAAAGCTAAGGACATGACTACAGGGCCCGGAAGGGACCCGTTTCAATGTCCATTGCTTAGATCCTTACAAAACATAAGGAGTATGGTTTTAAAAGACCACATTCATGAACATAAAGCTGCAGTACACTACACATTTCATAAACTACTAAAAGGAAAACAGCTGATAAGGATCACATGAAACATTTTCTACACCACGCATTAACCAGATATCGCAGTACCTCCAGGAATGGTGAACTTCCTCACCTGAGGAAAAAAATGCCATTCAAAGACGAGAAAAATGAAAGTAATGCTGCCTTCACTGGGAAAGTCTGTTGGCGCTAAGGTGTTTGGGTGTGAATAAAACCAATCTGGCAACTTTTTGACCACTCTGTCTTGCTCATCCATCCAGCCATTTACCCTTTCACTCATCCAGCCACCCTTTCACGTACTCATCCATCCACCTAGTCACTCATCCTTCTACTCATTCACCCTTTCAGGCATCCACACATCCATCCTCCCTTTCTCTCTCAATCGACCCTTTCACTTAGCCATCCACCCAACCATCCATCTACTCATCCACTCATGAATCCATCCATTGACCCTATCACTCATCCATCCTTTCAATCATCCATCCATCTTTTCTCTCATCCATCCACCCATTCACTCCTTCACTCATCTATCCAACCTTTTTCCCATGTACCCTCCCTTTCACTCACTCATCCATCCTTACATCCTCCCTTTCATTCATCTGTCCATCCCTTCACCCTTTCACTTATCGATTCATCAATCCATCCATCATTTCACTCATCCATTCACCCATCCTTCCTCTCATTATCCATCCATTCACCCTTTCATTCATCCATTCACCCTTTCACTAATCCATCCAGCCATCCACCCATCCCTTCACTTACTCTCTCACCCACCTTTTCACATTAAGTATGAGCTGAGCCTTCGTCTGCAGAGTTGCAGACAGAAGAGACCCATCAGGAACTCGCCCCTCGTTGTAGTTCCTAAAGCAAAGGGAGGTGTTCAAGATGCCCCTGCACACAGTCAATCTGAAACTTTGGAAGTCATGAGTCATGAGTCATGCATGATGCACAGTGCCAGGACGTGAGGTGGCTGTGGCATGGTGTTGTTTCCAGGGCTTTAAGTGGGGTGGGGGGGTCTCTCCAAAGGGGTTGTTCGATTTAATTAAGGGCGTAGCTTGAAACACCTAAGCTAAAATTCTGTGCTTAGCATAGTGTGCCGCCCGACTGGTATTTTGCTGCTTCTGTCATTGCATTCAGATATATAATACAGCAGGTAATGTTACACCTACAACAAGCCAGAACTATAGGCTTTGTCAATGGTTGTTAGTTGCATACAATAAAAAAGCAGCAACCATGGATTCGTTGAATATAATATTGAAAATGGTTCAGTTCTAAAATGATGAGACTGTGAAAGACCTATAACCCTTTTAACTTCTTTTACCGCCTTATTTTGATTAACTGGATTCTCTCGTAACAGCATGGGCGTTTTCGTACATTTCTTCCTTCTGACAGGATGCCCGAGGCTGGAGGAGGCCCACCACACGCTTTACCAGCCAGACTGGCCCATTGTCATTCTGTATGTGGCAATCAGCTGCATACAGAATTACAATGGGCGGGGTGGAGCTGCTCTTGCGCTCAGAGGAGTACAAGGCGGCCCCGTCAAGGCATTGAGGATTCTCACAGGGGAACAGTGATGTTCCCCAAAGGCCAAAATTACGGACAAAAGGCGGCCGGCTGGGTGATCCAAGGGGGGGCAAGCGCCCCTCATTGCCCCCCCCTGCGGACGCCCATGCCCCTGGGTGACCCATCATCTCATATCACTGCTTTTCTCCAAGATCTACATTAACTCCAGGTGGTGCACCATGACAGGGAAGAAATTCATGTTCCACTTACGCCTCAATTGATCAAAGCAGCTATCTGTGACTTAACAGCGAGCAAGATGCCCGGAAAGGATAGCCTTCCGTTACATTTCTACCACGCCACCTCGGTGAGTGCTCTCTGAAAGTGGAATGCGGATGCTACTCACCAGGTTATCGTAGCACCGACCACGAGAGGCGGCAAGATTGAGATACGGGCGATCCCGGCGGCCTGATTCAAAGATGGCGGCTCCTTGGGACGGAGACGCGGGTCGGGAGCCGGCCCTCCTCTCTACTGTCTGTTAAGAGACTCCAACCATGAGGCAGACAAGAGTCAGCGTGTGATGGGCAGCATTGGAAGAGCGGTGGAGGAGCAGTGATGCACCCCATGAGGTTCACAGGCTCGGTAGGGGCACCCCCCCTGCACTGCTTGAGCCTTTTGAGGGTGACTCCTAGGGGGAAGACACAGATGACTCTGGCACGCTTAAGAAACGCTGTGCCCACAATAGCCCCCAAAGTTACAGCGAGCTCTAACTCATTGTGATCGAGACCGTAGCCAGTGCCTGACTCCAAGATGGCGCCCGTTGTGAATGTATAGGGGTTTTTCCAAGTAGCGCATTTTAACAGTTAAATGGTAGCAGTGGGGCATTACCGGGAATCCCCCTGACATAGAGATCTGGCCCGGGGACCTTGTTGAAGCCAATATTTTCTTTGCTGAGCCTTCCCAGGGCAGTGCCTGACCTCATGATGGCGACTGGGACCAATCTTGATCAACTCCAGGGAGTCCCCTGAGGCACCCCCAAACTGAGCTGTTGCATTCCATCTGGGTCCCCCTTACGTCGGCGCTCTATTCTGGGGGCATTTCGAGGACAGGGTGTCTCCTGTAAGATCTGGCCATGACAACGCCTGACCCTAAGATGGTGCCCACCCTCGGACTCCGTACTGACCCCAGTTTTCTCCGGCTCGCAGGCGGTTTCCGCTCCCAGACACCGAGCCTCCTGCTGATTGCGCCTTGATAACCACCGAAACAATATCCCCTTTCCCACCTGGATTCTGATCGGACTGCGATTTCTCATCTCTCCTATCCCCTCGTTTGATTTCGACATTCTCAGACTAAACCTGACCATTTCCTGACAGCGGAGTCCGAGCATTATGGCCGTTGCCCGGTGGAGCTGCCTAAACAGCTATAGAGGAGATCGGCCCTGGTTTATCCCCTCAGCCGTCACCTACCCAGCCGGACATTGGACACAGTTTCCCCCCTTCTCCCTGTTTTGTCCCCTTCCTCCCCCTCCCTCTGACGAATTACCGCAACATTGCTTTTTTATCCCATGTTTGACTATGCTTTTGTAACAAATGTAACTTGTAACCTGTAACTCATGATAATCATGTAAAGCGCTCTGAGACCTCCGGGTCTAGCCAGCGCTATATAAAACTCATGAAATAAATAAATAAATACCAGACCTATTGGTCCTCAAACTGGCTAGGCTCCACCAGGTATCCCTGACTAACGGCCACCTCCCACGATCCCTCAGAGAGGTACTTCTGGGCCCTATTGTAAAAACTAAATGCTCTCCAAGAGATCCATCCTCATTCAGGCCTATTGCTGTTTTAAATTATGACTATAAAATACTTAAGAAAGTCCTGGTCTTTGAAGGAAGTAACCCGTTTAGGGCCAGCCGGGTCACTAAGGGCCACCTCTCAGCCTTCCGTACTAAATGAAGAGTCGGTCAGACAGTAGAGAATACAAGTCAATAACTGTTTATTCATATACACTCAGAGTGGAGCCCAGTCGCTAGGAGTGCTACAGAGGGAACTGAAATCGACAAGCATAAAGATACATTATGTATGTTTCGTAACCGGGCGAAAACGCGCCCACAGTGGAATTTTCAAGCAGGTGCAGTTAAACAGCAGAATACAGAAAAAAACGGTTTCAGCTCTCATATCTTACACAAAGTAATATAGTCCAAGGTCGTTACATCCGGAGCCCGCCACCAGACAAGGTGGAGAAGGCCTCTATCTAATGAGAAAGCTATGTGCTAACATGAACAGTGTGCTCATCACTGAAACAAAACGCAAGTGAAGAAACGAAACTCAGAGAGGAGCATTTCTCGGAATTGAACTAGATCAATTTCGAACAGCCTAAAATGGCACCCAAATAGAAAATGGCGCAGCAAATGGAAACTTACATGGAGCACTGCGTAAACTTAAACCATTTCTTTTCTAACAGACCCTCCTTTTAGCATGAGCTAAAACATTTTCTAACGGCAACAAGATGAAACAAAACTACAAACAGTAATAAGAACTTTCATTAATAAACAGTTATGAGCAGTCCATTCTATCAACATCAGGAAATGAAACAGTAAGGAGGGAGGAATTCTCAAAAATTCCTTCATCGATATTCATCAGATCCTCAATATCTTTCTGAATCATTATAGCAGCATTTGTGTCATGAATTGATATCTTCTTTTTAGGGGTGAGAATAGTAGTACAATAGGAGCAGCAGAAGGGAAGACACTGAATAAGGGCACAGCAGAGCACCAATATCACGATCAGATAAATCACCTTTTCAAGAATCCAGCCCCAGCTGCCAAAGAGAGACCAACTCCAATTCCCACTTTTAATTCCTTTTACGTTTTCAAGGATATCTAAAATGTGTTTGGTAATATTCTTTTCCATATTCTTGATCCCGACTACACACTGATCGCCCACTACCTCGCATACACCACCACTCTTAGCCAGAATAAAATCTACTACATATCTAGTCTGTTCTGAATATATACGCATGCTCTCTAACTGAGTGGTGATGTCGCGCAAAGCTGCTACTGTGGTGTTAGATAAAATTTGCAGCTTACACCCAAAATATTCTCTAGCCTTCTCACCCCTGGCCATAGAGGTACCACCCAAAGTGAAAATAGAAGAAAGGATGCATCCAAAAGTGATTCCATTACTATAATTATTAACCTCTATATCAGTCACTCCCTCACAGAATTTTTTTGTCAGAGTCCTTTTAACCCATCGTATGTTAGGCTTAGCATATCTACAAGGTATACCCAAGGGCAATACCATTCCAAGAGCTACATCATCTGTACCATTGTGGACATTAGAATACATCCTATTAGACAAGAAGAAAAACCCTGGGTGTGCATAAATCGGTCCCTCATAATCCACTGCTGCATACCTGGAGCTAATTCCAAAAGTACTTGGATCCTCGTCATTCACCAAGGGGATCATATTTTTGTACAGCACTATTCCCGAGCAATTTATATATAGTGAAGTATCAGTGCTATTCACAATGGGGCAACAAGCGGGATAATAACCAGCCTCGCGGGTTTCTATCAATTCCTTGTAATGCCAACCCACCAATGTAACATTCTGTTTTTCCATATAGAAATTGTCGCAATATGTATTATTATCACAACCTGGGTAACCCATTCCCAGTGGCTTTCTATGGTATAGACATGGTCCCAGATAACCAAATACTCCTTTCACTTCTGCGAATTGAGGTGGTCGAGTATAAGTATAGTTTACAAGTGACAATGGATATGCAGTCTACAGACTAGTGACAGATTGGGTGGGGTAACAAGTTGTCCCTTCTCCAAAGAACCTCTTATGTGTCTCCAAGAATACATTACTTGGGGCTGTTCTTTTGTTTTTCTTCGGGTAGATAACCTTACCCTTGCTGCGTAAAGGTACACTTTGATCATTTTTCAAAACCCATGACACCCCACATAATATTATTATCAGCAAAAGCAAAAGAACAACACATATCATTTTGTTTTTCCGTGTCCACATCATATTATGCTGTGCAACAAGAACCATTGGCTGCTCTTCCTCAGCAACCTTTCTACCAAAGGGATGCATAATGGATTGCAAAGGGGCAAAAATGCAAAGAAAATATACAAGTTCCCAATGTCCGTCAGAGCCTCACTGGTACAGGCTCCTATCGTCCATCAATAAGTTGGCGCTCTTGAGCACCGGCGGTGGGGCTTGCTCTGTCCTAAGCTCTTTTAATCTATCCCACGTCAATACAGATGGTATACCTGCAAGGTATACTTCTGTTCTCCCTACCTAATGTTCAGATGAGAAGGGCAAAGTGAGTACAAAATTCTCCACTGATTTCTGTTAATCCTGTGGGTACTGAACTCAGTACTACCTATCTTGTGCAGTCCATCCCTAATCTTTTTTCTCCTTAGACTCAGTATCCCTCAGCTGAGGGCGCAAATTGTACCTGGTAGCCCCAGGCACCGTGTGATAAATAAACAAAGGCTCCTGAATAGCTTGAATTTCTGGGGGAACAGCCTCATTCAAAAGATCATCGTTCTCCTTATCGGAATGCATCCAGGTCAGCTGGGCGTCACTGAAGGGAACAAACCTGGGCACCTGCTCGCACTCTGTGTCACCAACGCCCTCCTTGACCCACTGGTCGTATGGCAACGGCAAAGGAATCCTCCGGCATTGAGTGGCGTGGACTCAGTTCTTTCGACCAGCAACCTTTACAGCCATCCGTGTCACCAACAGAACCTGCTCAGGACCCTTCCAGCGTGGCTCCAAACTTTTCTTCCGCTAGAAGTTCCAGATGAGAATAAAATCTCCAGGCTGAATGTTGTGGCCGGGCCCCTCTGGTACAGAAGGTAGGGACTCCCGCACCTGTTGGTGAATAGAACGTAAACTTTCTGTTAACTGGCCAAGATAATCAAGCAACAAAGGATACTCAATATCAGAATATTTACGAGGACGTGGGACACCCCACACATTTACCAGGCGTCCGAACACGACCTCATAAGGTGAAAATCCTGTTCTAGAATGGGCTGTGGTTCTTGTTGACATAAGAGCTAACGGTAGAGCATCTGGCCATTTTAACCCTGTTGTCTCTTGAATTTTTGCCTATTTCAGTTTGAGAGTACCATTTTACTTCTCAACAAGGCCAACTGACTGGGGGTGATTGGCAGTGTGAAATTTCTGCCTAATGTGCAACGCTTCACAAATCAATTTAATCTCTTTCCTCTTAAAATGACTTCCGTTGACACTCCAGATAACTCGGGGCAAGCCAAAACGAGGAAAGTACTCTTTAAGGAGTACCTTCGCAGTCGTAATGGCCGTATTATCTTTAGTGGGGTAGGCCTCAACCTATTTACTGAATGTACATACAACCACCAAAACGTACTTAAGATTATTGTATCTTTTTAATTCGATGTAGTCCATTTGGAGGACTTCAAAAGGAAAAGTGGGTGGTGCAAAATTACCAGGTGGTGTAGGGGTATCCTTCCCTGGATTATGCATCATACAGACCATGCAGTATATCACCAAATGCGCAGCCGTCTTGGAGATGTTATAATTATGCCACGCAGGGGCTAACAATTTACAAATGCCTTTTGCACTAATATGAGCTGGACCATGTGCCATAGTAACCACGGGAAAAACATATGCATCGGGCAACATCCATTTCTGTTGCCCCGATTTATCAATCCAACACCCTTCCTCATTCAACTGTGCTGTACTCTCCTGCCATTTAGCTAATTCCTCTATTGTGGCCTCGCTTTGTATCTCCTTTACACTCTCAAGAGTATTTTCCAACATAACAACCTCTAGAACCCACCTGGCTGGACCTGCAACAAACATGCGCTTCATTTTACTTCGGGTCGTTTCCTTAGCTACCTGATCTGCAAAAGCATTTCCTCTACCCACATCATCTGTAACCTTTCTATGGGCACTGCATTTGATTATTGCCAATTTCTTGGGGAGCGTTAAAACAGACAAAAGCCGCAATATAAGGTGCCCATGCTGAATCTTGGTACCATGGGAGGTAAAAAACCCTCTCTCTGCCCAAAGCCGCCCAAAATTATGCGAGACCCCGAATGCGTACTGGCTGTCAGTATAGAACAAGTTACTTACCTTCGGTAATGATATATCTGTAAGAAACATAAGTTAGTTATAGATTCCTTACCTTAAACTTACCCCCAAGCGTCAGGCTGGATCCAGAGAATTTTTCATCAGCAGTACACCTGCGTGTCGGAAGGTGGCGTCGGTCGGCTCCGCGTTCGTCGTTGGCGTCGTGGTCGTCGGGATGACGTTGCGGTAGGTACTTAGATGCCGCCCTCGCGCGCTGACGTCAGTTCTTTTACACAACATTCCACGCCAGAAGCGCAGAGCCATGCAAGACACTGACCACTGGTGCATAAAACTAGGGCCCTGAAAGGGATTCCCTGACCCTAGAAATCAGTTCGCAGAACGGGGAGGATGGGTGGGGCGGTAAGGAATCTATAACTAACCTATGTTTCTTACAGATATATCGTTACCGAAGGTAAGTAACTTGTTCATCTGAAAGAAACAGTTAGTTATAGATTCCTTACCTTAGAATAGATACCCCAGCAATACCAACCCCGGAGGTGGGTCTGCGAACCAAGTTCACACCAGAAAGTCCTGGAGAACAGAACGGCCAAAGAAGCCGTCTCTCCGGACTTGGCTGTCCAGGCAGTAGTGTCTAGTGAACGTGTGCAGAGATGCCCACGTAGCTGCCTGACAGATGTCATTAAGGGGGACTCCTCGTCCCAAAGCAGTAGTAGCTGTCGTCGCCCTGGTGGAATGGGCACGCTGCCCCACTGGAGGCTCCTTCTTTGCCAAGGAATAACAAGCCTTAATGCACAAAACGACCCACCTAGAGATGGTCCATTTGTGCACGGCCCGACCTTTCTTAGCGCCCACGTAGCCCACAAAGAGCTGATCATCCACCCGGAATTGTTTGGTGCGATCCAAATAAAAGGAAAGCGCCCGTTTTGGATCCAGACGGTGGAGCTTCTCTTCTTCTTTTGAAGGATGCGGAGGCGGAAAGAAGGTGGGCAAAGTGATGGTTTGGCCAATGTGGAAAGAAGTAACCACCTTGGGAAGAAAGGAAGGTCTGGTTCTTAGTACAACCTTGTCCGGATGAACAGCCAGGAAAGGAGGTTTTGAAGAAAGAGCCTGGAGGTCACTCACCCTGCGAGCAGAGGTGATGGCAACCAGAAAAGCAGTCTTTAAGTTAAGAAGACGAAGAGGAGAGTTATGAAGTGGCTCAAAGGGAGCGCACATAAGGTAAGTCAGAACCAAGTTCAAGTCCCACTGAGGCATTACGAAGGGAATAGGAGGAAAAAGATGAGTAATGCCCTTTAGGAAGCGATTTACAACAGGGGACTTGAAAAGAGAAGGCTGATCAGAAAGCCTAAGAAAGGCTGAAATGGCCGAGAGGTAGCCCTTAAGAGTGCCCAGAGCAGAGCCATGCTGGGCCAAAGAAAGAAGGAACAAGAGAACCTCAGAAAGAGGGGCAGAAAGGGGTTCCACAGCCTTTGCTGCGCACCATGCCACAAATTTGTTCCATCTACAGGAGTGTTCCATCTTAGTGGAGGGACGCCTGGCTGCCAAGAAAACATCACAGACTTCTGTAGGCAGGTCAAACAACGTCAACTGCCGCCGCTCAATCTCCACGCAAGGAGGTGGAGGCTGGACAGGTTCGGGTGGAGGACCGTCCCCTGCTGCTGCAACAGAAGATCC
Source organism: Calotriton arnoldi (assembly GCA_963921515.1). NCBI lineage: Eukaryota > Metazoa > Chordata > Amphibia > Caudata > Salamandridae > Calotriton > Calotriton arnoldi. The sequence continues at coordinate 924,605 of CAWUFW010004989.1, read as the reverse complement.
TCCCGAAGAGGCAGTCTGATCGGAGGATCGATGGCCATGTGTAGCAGCTCGGGATACCAGACTCTTCGTGCCCAATCCAGAGCCACAAGAATGACTTGGGCCCAGTCGCGCTTGATCTTCTTCAACACTCCGGGCAGAAGTGGTATAGGCAGAAAGGCGTATAGAAGACCGCAACTCCACTCGCGACGAAAAGCGTCGCCTGGCAAGTGCCGCCTTGGAAATTCCAATGCGCAGAATTGCTCACATTGCGCGTTCTCTTCGGTGGCGAATAGATCTAACCAAGGCTATCCCCACTGTCGAAAGAGACCTTGCACCACCTCCGAGTGGAAGCACCATTCGTGATCCATCATGCACCTGCGGCTGAGTTTGTCCGCCCTGGCGTTCAGCGAACCTGCCAGGTGTTGAACCACCAGGGATATGCACTGATGTTCCAGCCATGTCCAGAGGCGGAGGGCCTCTTGACATAGGGTCCATGACCCCACACCGCCTTGTTTGTTGCAGTACCACATGGCGGTGGTGTTGTCCGTGAACACCTGCACTACTCTTCCCCAGACAGAGGGAAGGAATGCTTTGAGTGCAAGACAAATCACCCGAAGCTCCAGAAGGTTGATGTGGAGCCCGGACTCCGCCGGAGACCAGAGGCCTCTAATCTCCGCCTCCCCCATGTGGCCGCCCCATCCCAGAAGTGATGCATCGGTCACCACTGTGAACTCTGGTTGGGGAAGGGAGAGTGATCTGCCGTCAACCCAATCCTGGTTCGTTAGCCACCACTGCAATTGGTGTGCAGTGCCCTCCGAGATCTGGACGCCATCGGACAGGTTCCCCTGATGTTGTGCCCACTGGAACTTCAGGTCCCACTGCAGAGCCCGCATATGCCATCTGGCATGGTCCACCAGCAGGATGCAGGAAGCCATCAGTCCCAGTAGCCTGAGGGTCATCCTGACTGAAACCCGGGATAGAGGCTGAAAGATCGGAATCATAGCCCGAATATCCCGGAGTCGCTGTTCGGGAGAATAGACCCGAAACTGTGTCGTGTCTAGAACCGCTTCGATGAAGAGGAGCTTCTGAGAGGGAGTCAGGTGTGACTTCGGCACGTTGATGGAGAACCCCAGCGAATGCAGGAGGTCGGCCGCAGTCTGGAGGTGGGAGACGACAGCCTGGGGCGAGCCCGCCTTCAACAGCCAGTCGTCGAGATAGGGGAAGACTGGAACCCCTGATCTGCGCAGATGACCTGCGACCACCGCCATCACTTTTGTGAACACCCGAGGGGCGCTGGTAAGGCCAAAGGGGAGCACGGTTAACTGAAAGTGCTCGTGGCCTACCGTGAACCGCAGGTAACGCCGGTGGGCCGGCAGGACGGGGATGTGAAAATAAGCGCCCTGCAAGTCCAACGCTACCATCCAGTCTCCAGGATCGAGGGCAGACAGGACCTGAGCTAGCATCAACATTTTGAACTTCTCCTTCCGGAGGAAGCAGTTGACGTTCCTGAGATCCAAGATAGGACGCAGGCCTTTGTCCTTCTTGGACACCAGAAAGTAGTGGGAATAGCAACCACGATCTACTTCTGGGACAGGAACTCGTTCGATGGCTGCCTTGGCCAAGAGTGCCGAAACTTCCTGTTGGAGAAGGGCCAGATGATCCTCCGACATGCAATGGTACTGAGGGGGCATGGATGGAGGGGTAGTCTCAAAGGGGAGGGAGTAGCCCCTTCGGACTATTTGCAAAACCCACCTGTCCGACGTGATGGTGCGCCAGTGGGGGAGGTGATGGCGAATCCTGCTGCCCACTGGCGTTTGGTGGCCCTGAAAGGTCAGACTAGGAGGGTTTGGAGGCTGCTGCAGGGGGGGCTGTGGTGGACTGGCCCGCCCGCTGGCCCCCAGAACCACAGCTGTGGTTCCCACGCCCCCGGCCGCGCAGGGGCTGAACAGCTTGCGCGGGCCTGTGGCTCTGGACGGGACGTGGCGAGGCACCCCTTCCGTAGCCACGAAAGGGGCAAAAAGCAGACTGCGCAAGGCGGGAGGTGGAGAGGCCCAAGGACCTGGCCGTAGCCCGAGAGTCCTTAAAGCGCTCCAGCGCGTTGTCTGCCTTGTCGCCGAATAGGCGACGGCCATCAAAGGGCATGTCCATAAGGGTGGATTGGACATCCCCTGAAAATCCATCGACCTCAACCAGGCGTAGCGTCGAACGGCTACCGACGTGGAAATCGTCCTGCCTAGTGAGTCGGCGGTATCCAGCCCACAGCGGATGGTAAACTTTGCTGCGTCTCTCCCTTCAGCAACTGCACGGGAGAGTACGGCCCGGGCCTCCTCCAGGCAGTGAGGCAGCACTTGCGCCACCGTATCCCACACGGAGTGGGTGTAACGGCCCAACAGACATGCGGTGTTTACCGACCGCAGTCCCAATCTGGAGGAAGAAAACATCTTCTTCCCAAGATGGTCTAGCTTTTTGGATAACCTATCAGGTGGTGCGTTAGGGAATGCGCCTTTGGAGGTGGAGGCTTGGACCACCAAGCTCTCAGGGGTGGGGTGTTAGGAGAGGAAAGTGGGGTCGCCCATGGCCGGGCAGTGGAGTCAGGCAACCATCCTATCCACAGGAGCCCCGCTGTTGGGCCAGGACCAGGTGCCCAAAAGGATGTCGGTTAGGGCTTCATTAAATGGCAGCAGAGGCTCCGAAGAGCTTGCTGCCGGTTGAAGCACCTCTGTCAGGAGGTTAGTCCTGACTGCCACCGTAGGTAGCTCGAGGTTGAGAGCCTCGGCCGCCCTGCGCAACACCACTGCAGAAGACGCTCCCTCCTCCGTAGCCACGGTAGGAGGAGACAACATGCCAAGGTCTGGTGAGGTATCCAGACCACTGGCTTCCCTCAGTTCCTCTCTCCAGTCCGGCCCGTAACCCAACTGGTCAGTTAAAGGGTCACCAGACCCCTCCCAGTCCTCCTCACCCTTTTCTGGCTACCAATCTGGTCTAAAAGAGCCAGGGTAGAACAAGGGCACAAAAGTATCCGTCGGCGCCGGATCCGGCATCGGTCAACGCCGGTCCGGCTCCGTGTCTACATCGAGGTGGAGGCCGGGGTCGACGCCGGCTGGGCACACAACTGGCATCGGCTGCAGACGTGGTGCCGGTGGATTCGGCACCGGGGAAGGTGTAGTTAGGTCGACCGGCGCCAATTCGGATCCAGGCCTGGATCCAAGGGGACCCTGCGGCGCCGGGGCCGGAGCCGCCGGAGTCAAAACCCCAGGTCCCCCAGCCGAGTCCGCGGGGCCCGAAGGCGCGCCGGCGGAGTCGGGCTGCCCAAAGATGCCATGCATCGCTTCGTAAAATTGGCAAAGCTGGGCAGGGGTCGCTTCGGGTCCCGGGAAGGGGAGGAAACTCTGAGTTGACCCTTCAGGCTCCGCAGGCAGAGCCGCGGGAGGGGCACCACCCACATCCCGCGTCGCGTCGGCCGACAGGCAGGGAGAAGTCAAAGAGCGACGATGCTTCTTCGACTTCTTCTTGTGCTTCGACTTACCTGACCCCGAGTGCGAAGACTTGGAAGAAGAATGGTGATGGCTCCGCGACCGGTCCCTCGACCTCCCATGCGACCGGGACCTCGAACGGCGCAGAGCCGACTGCCGGAGCTCAAGAAGCTTTCGGGACCGCTCCCGCAAAGACTTCGGATTCATGGTCCGGCAGTCGGAGCACGACTTGGGGTCGTGGTCGCGCTCCAGGCAAAACAGGCACACGCGGTGCGGATCCATCACCAACATCAGTCGGCTACAGGGACCGCAGGCCTTGAAACCGGGCATCCCTCGTGCACCAGGAGTCGAAGACTCGAAAACGGTGTCGACAAAAGTCGCCAAAAAGACAGTCAAAAAGTGACTGGAGGTACCGCTCTCTCCGGATCTGCGCTGGCTGGCGCGTAAAAAGAAAGAACTGATGTCAGCGCGCGAGGGCGGCGTCTAAGTAGCTACCGCAACGGCATCCCGGCGAACACGACACCAACGACGAACACGGAGCCGACCGACGCCACCTTTCGACGCGCAGGGGTACTGCTGACGAAATATTCTCCGGATCCAGCCTGACGCCTGGGGGTAATTCTAAGGTAAGGAATCTATAACTAACTGTTTCTTTCAGATAATATTGACAACCAACCCTTCACTCAATTCGCAAGCTCGAATAAGGGCAGCAAGCTCTGCAGCTTGAGCCGACTGATAGGGGACTCGTGATGTCTCTACCACCGTCCGCAATGTAGTGAAAGCATAAGCTGCAGTGGTGGTGCCATCTGGTAATTTAAAACAAGAGCCATCGACATATAGTTCTCCTTGCGGGTCAGATAAAGGAACATCAGTCAGGTCTACCCGTCCTTTCGTCTCTTCTTCCGTCCGAAAAATACAGTCATATTTATCGACTGCATCATTCTCAGAAGGGAGGGGTAGCAACATGGCTGGGTTCAGAGTGGCACATCTCTTGATCGTAATGTGTTTAGCAAACAATGTCAATTCATAGCCAGTAAGACGTGCACTGGTGAGGTGCTGTGTCTTTGTCTTATTCAAAAGTGTGTCCACAGCATGGGGTACCATAACTGTGATGTCTGTATCAAGTACGAGTCCAGCCAATTGCCTGATCGAAGTGGCCACAGCTGCGACCGCTCTCAGACAACTCGGGAGGGCCCTAGCGACAGGCTCAAGCACAGCAGAAAAATAAGCACAAGGCCTTTGCTTATCCCCAAACTTCTGTGTTAGGACAGAAAGTGTGCAGCCAGCCATCTCATGGACATAGAGCACAAACGGTTTGTTATAATTCGGTGTGCCAAGTACCGGAGCCGAACAACGTGCAGTTTTTTAATTGCTCAAAAGGCTGCTGACATTCGGGCATCCAAGGCAAAGGCTCATGCACTGCTTTCGTTGTTAATGCAAGCAAAGGTTTGATTAGTAGCGAGTAATTTGAGATCCACTGGCGACAGTAGGAAGTAATACCTATAAAAGCACGTACGTCTTTCTGAGTTTGTAGAATGGGCATTGTAACAATAGTATTAATACGCTCAGGGGTCAATCTCCTACCCTCCTTCGACAGTAGGTAACCTAAATAGGTAACCTCCTGTCGACTATACTGAAATTTCGAAAGAGAGCCCTTATGGCCATGACGTGCCAAATGCAGCAACAATTATATAGTACTAGCCTTGCAACCTTGTTCCATATCAGAAGCAATTAACAGGTCATCGACATATTGCACCAAAACATTACCTGGAGGAAGCGATAATGAATCCAACTGTCTTTTCAACGCTTGACTATAAATACTGGGACTCTCCGTATAACCCTGAGGAGCGCTACAGAATCTAAAGCTTCTGCCGGCCAGTGTAAATCTAATCAAATACCTACTGTATGGATGGATAGGAATACTAAAAAATGCGTTTTTCAGATCAATGACAGAAAAGAACTTAGCAGTAGATGGAATCATCGTTAAAAGCATAGTAATATCAGGAACCACTGGAAACTGCGGAACCACAATTTTATTAACCTCTCGCAAATCGATCACAAAGCGATAAACATCAACAATAGCATCAGGGAAACCCAAAGGTGTCCTCTTAAGGAACGGAAGAATAGGACTTTTACAAATGTTGGCAGACGTTTCCTCAACTCCTCCCTTTTGTATCAAATCTTGAATGATCTGAAGAAAAGCCAGCTCGCCTGCCTGCGGTATCTTATACTGAGGAATGCGGGGTAGAATAGCATTAACTTTAACTTGTGTGGAAACTGGTGGTATATGCAACAGACCCACATCCGTATCACCTGTGGCCCACAGTGTGGGTGGTACCTGAGCAAATTCAGCTGGAAGGGGCGCATCCTGAGACAAACATTGCCTAGTACTCACATCCGGACCCATAGTAATATAAACACCTGCACGGGAGCAATAAATAGTAGCATGCAACTTCTTCAACAAATCCAAACCCATCAAATTCCACAGTGAAAAGACCAACAGTCAATGCAAGGGGTCGTGAAATGGGGCTTACAACTGATACACCTGAAAAACCTACCGAAACATTATTGTGGCCAGACAGAGCCGTCCCAGGGACCATATGTCCAGAAACAGAACTCTTTGTCGCACCTGTATCCACCAAAAATTCCTTAGTCTAGCCTTGCAAAGCCGCTGTGACATAAGGACCACGCTGATCTACAGGTGTCGGAACTGGTCCCTCACTCTGTCCCTGGCTGTCCTAACTGTAAGACATACCTGTCACATCATCCATGTTATAATCATCATGATAATACTGTCCATCTCTCGGGTCATCAAAATAATTATTATCAGAACGGCCCACCAGAGCCGCGACATTCTGATTTCTGTCTGTCCCACAACCTCTACCACCAGAACGTCATCCTCTGGGGGATGCAACCTTCTGTAAAAGCACAGGGCACTGGCTACACCAATGTCCTTCCTCCTTACAATACGCACACTGATTCTGCCCCAAAGGTGTCGTTGAAGGCTGCTGAGTAAGTGGCAGCTGTCGTCCCCTATTATTTCCCCTAAATGCTTGCTGCAACAACACCTTCGTCTTTAGATACTTATGTTTCTTATCAGTTTTATCCTTTTCCTCCTGATCTCGGTGTTCATAATATTGGGCCATATTCAAAATAACAGAGGGAGAAGACATAGACCACGTACTTTCAGATGCCTGAAAACGAGTCATGATTTCAGGAAGGTTAGTAACAAACCTGTCAACAAACAATCAAACCCCTCCTTCAGTGGACAAATCCTGCCCACTATAATCCAAAAACGTGTCTTCAAACTGAGTAAAGAAATCAGACACACTCTCATCCTTCTTCTGTCGACAAGCTGTCAATCTGTCCCAGCTTACCCTCTTAGGTGGAATAAGTGTGTGCATGTACGTAATAATACGACCAGGCAAAGCAAGTATCTCAGCGCTGGGTTTATCACCTGGCTTCCTTTCCTGATCCCATCCATTAATTACATCCCATGTACCGCCCAATTCTGCAACATGATCTTGAGTATGGAACTGTCTCCAAATATCGACCGGAACAAGAAGACCAAAAAACATTTCAATATCGGCAAGAGTCATTACAGTAGCAGAGGCAGCCTCTGTTAATTCCTTATAATAAGCTGTAGGATTTTTCCTAGGGTCGGGCAGCGTAGCCTTAAGGGCTAAAACCTCACTTCTTTTCCACGGAGTATACACCCATTGCTCCTGAAAATGGGCCGCTACAGCTGGTCTAGTGACATTACCGCGCTGGTCCGTTAACTCAGGTATTTCTGGATGATATATTGGATGAACCTCACGCATAGGGAATTGAGTAATTTTAGTGGGACTCTTATCATACAATCGAACTCTGTAAGAAACTATAGTAGCAATATTTGCAAGCACCTGACCTGGGGCTAAATCAGCCACATAGACACGGTCCTTAATATCAAATAACACTTGTGGGGCCTCCGTCTCAATGTGTGTGCGCCAAAGTTTAATCAATGTAGCGGACATATGTTGGAGAACATGCTGCTGTAGAAAAGGCTCAAGGTCACGCATAGCTTGCCAAATGTCCTCAGTGTCATAGACCGGATTACTAGCCCACTTCATAGCCTGTCTTGCTAAGACATCCTTCTCATCCTCACCTACTCCAGAGCACACCAACGGACCCACTCGCTCCCTAAATTTCACCCAATCCCTGTCCTCAAACCCTCGTACTGGCGTTGCAGCCAGCCAGGCAAAAACCACCACTCTAGTCAGGGCAAGGGAGTTACACGCTGAAGATAACCCCTGCTCACCCCCTTGGTAGCTTGGCACAAGCAGTCAGGCTTATCCCAGAGGCAATGTGTAAAGCGTTTGCGCAACACACTCACGCAGCAGCGACACACTAGGCACACCACAAAAGAAACTCCACACAAGGTTATATAAAAAATAGCCTTAGTATTATCATAAACACATTAGATCATAAGCACGAATATATACTGTGCCACCTGGCACGAGGCAATATGTTACAGGGGATTATATACATGACAGGGCCAATGGGGCCGCTGTCAGAACCATTAGAAAGCACAAGTAGTAAATATAAAACCACCAGCAACTACTGGTAAAATACTGTACTCAGCATCATCACATTAGGCATAAACATATTATGCATCACATTAGGCATAAACCATCCTAGGCATATATCCTGCATTAACAGTGCACCTCAGTAGCACCTGGCATAGATACATTATGCAAAATAACATTGGGCATAAACACATTATGCACCACACATTAGGAATAAATACATTAGACCTAAACACTGAATTAGCCCCTGTGCACCACAGTAACACTGTTAGGGTGCACACAGCTCGTTAGCCCCTCCTGGGCGTCACTGTCACTGTTCACCGGCACCAAATTCCACCATGTCCCCAAGAGCCCACTGGCCCTCACGAGGCCTTCACCCTGGCCGCCGATGCAGCCCCAGCAAATGTGCCAGAAAAGAAATGCCCCCGTCGGTGGAGAGACTTCCCTCAGTCCCCTTTCCACCGGAAAAAGAACAATGACCCAAGGGCGGCCGCCCGCTGCTCCGCGGTGCGGCTGCCTCCGTGTAAGCAAGGAGGGGATTCCCCCCTCCGGACTCACCCTCACTCCGATGAGTCAGCCGGCTCGAAAATCTGGCCGAAATCAGGCACCAACAGGGTGCCCTGCAGGCCCCGCTCACGGGACCTCCTCAGACCTCGCCCGGTCTCCTTTTCGGGCCCGGTGATCTGCGGGGACCCGCCTCTCCCTCTACCAGGTGGGGGAGGCGGGGAGTGCAGAAATGGAGCCCGCGAGGCTCCCACTCCTCCTGCTGCAACGGGGACACGCGCGGGTACCCGCCAGTCAGCCCCACTCACCGGGACTTGTTGGGTAGAATCGGCACCAGCAGTGTGCCTCGGGGAGCCCCACTCACTGGGGCTCCTCCTTCTTGCAATGCCACGAAGGCGGGGTGGGCTCCCGCCTGGCGTCCGGCTCTTCTCCTACAGAGTGAAGTCTCCGTCGTCCTTTTTGGCGTTTACCAGCACTGGGGTAGGCTCCCGCCTGGATCTCCGGCCTGGCGGTGTCTTCTCCGCAGAGTGCGGGCCACGCCCACAACCAGGCGCTCGTCGCCTGACTTCCTCTCGCTGCCACGGCCCTTTACTCTCGGCCACTCCCCGGGTCAGGCGCTCCTCGCCTGGCTTCCGGTTCGCGTTGGCGGCTTCTTGGGGCCCCAGAAATGTGCGGTAGGCTCCCGCCCCACCTCTAGGGATTACAGGGGAATCCCCACGCCGGGCTTCCCTTAGAATACTTTGCAGCACAGCGCTGCCAGCCTCAAGCCCCCTGGGGCACTCCTCACGTCCTTGGAAGCCGCAAAAGAAAAGATGTAGCGCTCACGAGGCGCTAGGATCCAAGTGTATAGAGGGGCAGAGCTGGGCACAGGCAGGCCAGCACGTAGGGACCCCCAGGACACAGCGGCTGGGTCCAACGGCGGTTCCTCCTGATGCCCAGCAGTCCTTCCAGCCCCACACAGGTACCAGCAAGCACCCAAGCACCCTTACATGGGGTCACAGCCCCAATATTTATACTAGGTTGGTCTTTGTTCTGCCCTGGCACAGGGCTTGGGGATCCAGTCCCAACTGGATCTGGGAGGTACCGGAGCACTTTCTTTACAGTGCTCACACCCTCCTTTGTCAGGTTGGGCTCTGTCCTCAGACACACCACAGGGGGGCGGAGCCAGCATTGAACCAGGCAGGCACAGACCCATTCAGGGTCAGGGGCTACTCCTCCCACTACTCTAAATGTAGATCTGCCTATTCGGCCTAGCGCTGACTCACCCTGCTCCTCTGGAGCCACACACCTCACCAGCCCCTGTCACTGCAGAGCCAGACATGCAATACACATCAGGCAGGCACAAAGACACATAGCACACAGAAATGCCAACTTCTAAAAGTGGCATTTCTAAAATAGTGATCATAAATCTGCACACACCATTACGCAGCATTTATTATCACTATTCCAAACATACCAAACTTGACCACGCTGCTCCTCTCATATCAGGAATTACCACTGAAACACTTATCAGGGAATCCCCAATGCATTCCTATGAGAGGGCAGCCTCACAGCAGTGAGAAACCAAAATGGCTGTTTGTCACTACCAGGACATGTCACACACTTAAGGTACATGTCCTACCTTTTACCTACAATGCACCCTGCCCATAGAGCTAGCTAGGGCCTACCTTAGGGGTGACTGACATGCAGTAAAAGGAGAGTCACAGACGTGGCAACCACTTTGCGTGCCACGTCACAGCGGCAGTAAACTGCGCGCACAGGCCCTGCATTGGCAGAGGCCTGGGACAGGTTTGAAAGGCTACTTTGGTGGGTGGCGCAAGCAGCGCTGCAAGCCCACCAGTAGCATTTAATTTACTGGCCCCGGGTATATGAGATACCACTTTACTGGGGACTGATAGGTAAATTAAATACGCCAAACCGGTCTAGACCAATCTTACCATGTTTACCACAGAGAGCACACGCACTTTACACTAGACAGCAGTGCTAAAGTGCCCAGAGTCCAAAAACCACCAACACCAGGTCAGAAAAAAGACTAGGAGGAAGGCAAAAAGTTCAGGGATGACCCTGCAAAAAGGGCCAAGTCCAACAGTCATCAAAGATGGCAAGGACAAAGAAGGAGCAGGGGGCACCGTAGCCAAAGCTGTCAAAGTAACAGCCGTAGATACGGGAACAACGGAAGCAGATGAAACAGGATGCTGTGACTGTAAAGGAACAGTGGGGTATATCCTCTGCCGGGCATAAGGAGGCGGGGGTCGAGTATCTAACAGCTCCTCTACAAAAGTATTATTTTCCGCTTTGGCCAAATAAGACTTGTCAATATGCAGCGAAATCTCCTACCTTCACATTCAATTCCTGACTCCTGTTTTTCTCTGTCATATGCTACAGCTTTTTCCGTCAATGTTTGCAATTTCCCTTTCCGTGCGTCCCTCTCCATCTTTAACCGCCTCTGTCTGGCCTCCTTCTGCCAAGTCCTGAGGGAATCAAACATCGACTGTCTACTTCATCTCTTAAATAACTGTTCCTGTAAAAAAACAATCTTTTGTTCATCAAAGGTGCCCGTCAAAGGCCACTGCAACTTGGCATTGTCCCTCGTATATTTGTGCCATAATGTACTAAACATAACAGGGCCAAGACCATTTTTCACACACATATCAAAATTAGGGCTGCCCTCAGGAGGCGCAGGTTGAGCTTCTTCCAATCTAGCATCTGCAGAACAACAACGACAACACAAATTCCAAAGTTTGCTTAGGCCAGGCATTTTGAAAGAAAAACAAAATCGTTAGTTTTACCTGGCAAAATATTTGCAAATATTTTCTATCGAAACAGTCCTTAGACCGTACCAAACTCAAACGGTACCATATCCACAAAGAACCAAAACAAACTCACCTGATATCAGTGGTACAAACGAACCGGTTCTCCACTGCCGACTCTTCAGACAAAACGGTCAGATCCAAGGGTTTCGCCGTATAGGACTCCAGTCTGGATGACCACTGGGAAAGGCATTGTCCGGCAGGACAGAGGGAGCAGCTGCGAGTAACAGACACTCTTCTTGCAGGGATCCCTGAGCCGTCAGTCCGACCCGACGATGTCCTTGGCCTCCCCCCGTCTGCGGAAAGGGGAAGGATCAATCACCCGAAGGAGTCCCTGTTCGGGAGCCAACTGAAGGAAGTAACCCATTTAGGACCACCCGGGTCACTAATGACCACCTCTCAGCCTTCCGTACTAAATGAAGAGTCGGTCAGACAGTAGAGAATACAAACCAATAACTGTTTATTCATATACACTCAGAGTGGAGCCCCATCTGCCCAGTCGCTAGGAGTGCTACAGAGGGAACTAAAATCGACAAGCATAAAGATACATTATGTAAGTTTCGTAACCGGGCAAAAACACGCCCACAGTGGAATTTTCCAAGCAGGTGCAGTTAAACAGCAGACTACATAAAAAACGGTTTTAGCGCTCATATCTTACACAAAGTTACATAGTCCAAGGTCGTTCCATCCAGAGCCCGCCAACAGATAAGGGGGAGAGGGCCTCTATCCAATGAGAAAGCTATGTGCTAACATGAACAGTGTGCTCATTACTGAAACAAAACCCAAGTGAAGAAACGAAACTCAGAGAGGAGCATTTATCGGAATTGAACTAGATCAGTTTCGAACAGCCTAAAATGGCGCCCAAATAGAAAATGGCACAGCGAATGCTAACTTACATGGAGCACTGCGTAAACATAAACAATTTCTATTCTAACACCTTCCATATTTTACCTATAGTACCCCAACTAATTCATCCTGACCAAAATGGGTTCAACTTCATACCCCAAAAGAGCACTTCTCTAAGCCTCAGACGTGGCCCCACTCTTCAAATCTCACCTTGGACCTGGAAAAGCCCTTTGACAACCTCAGATTGGACTACCTTTTTAAAGTCCTTTGGGGCTTTGACTTTGGGCCCGCACTCTGTATCATTCAGGTACTCTATGTGAGCCAGTCTGCGCCAGTGCTTCATTTGAGCCGGGGCTTTCCGGTGCTAAGCACCAGCACTTAATTGTTTTCCGGTGCTCGGCACCGGCACCTAATTGTCAACACAATATTTAGAACAGTCCACCACATGGTGGCGCTGCTCATCTAATTTAGAGATGAGCAGAACAACGGTAGTTTAGGAATACAATATACATTAAAATTGTTGAATAATCTGAACTGTCGCATTTACATGCGAAAGAGATGGTTAGTAGCTGTTTTGGCAGCGATGACAAGGGTGATAGGCGGTGCAAGCTGCAGTGGCCTCCTAGTCAGAACCCTGGCACTTAATATTTTACAAATTAAGCACTGGTCTGCGCAAATTCAGGTGGGCAAGCTTATTTCCCCTCCCATGGAGGTCAGCAGGGGACACCCCTATAACCTCCGCTCTTTGCCTTAGCAATGGAGCCATTGTAGATCTGATTCAGGGCTAGTGGAGCAACTTGGGGTATTCCATTGGCAGATGAAACTCATTCAACCTCCATATATGCTGATGATCTTCTTATCTATCTCTGAGGTTTCAAGGGTAAAACCACTGAGGTAGCCCAACTCTTTAAATACTTTGCCACCGCATCTAGCTTTCGAGTCAACTGGTCCAAATCTTATATATTTTGATTCATGCTTAACATCACAGAGGTCCCAATAGAAACAGGAAGAGGCCCTCTTCATTGCAAGAAAAACACTTTCCGATACTTAGGGGTTAACATCTACCACACTGAAAAATACCTCTTAGATGGACATTTGACCCACGTGGTTGCAGCTCTCACCTCCTAGGTAGCATTGTGCAGGACTCAATTGGACGTATCTCCCTCTCAAAAAAGGTCTTACTACCTACCCCGCTATATTATTTCTCTAATCTATCTCTCACCCTCCCGGCTACGTTATTATGGTGCATGGATAAACTACTAGGAGAACTAATCTGGCACAGTGGCAGAGGTAGAGTGGCCATGTCCAAGCTCAAGCTCCCAGCTGAGGCGGGGGGCCTGGGTAAACCCCACTTGGAGTTGTACTACCTCACAACCGTCTGATATGGCTGGGCAGATGGCTTTAGGGTCTCTTCTTAGAATAAACATGTACTGCATTTCGCCCACTTTGAAAGGATGAATTTAATGGACTCCTGCTCACATGCTCCAGGAGACCTCACCCCATCCTCAACTCCTTCAAGTCTCACTTTGGTGTTATGTGTGTGCCATACTTCTCATGCAGAGTGCGACTCTGTACACTCTATCTATCCCCCTACAGGACCTCGGGGATCAACTACCTCCGTTGGGCAAAAGGCCCTCACCCAATAGCATTCATCAAATTTAATGACAGTAGGAGACTCCTTTAAGGAGGGCCTTTTATTACCATTTGACAAGTTGGTTGCCCGCTTTGATCTCCATACAGGCCAATTCCTAACATATTGTAATATCCCTCCGCAAATTCTGGTCCATAACTGACACCGAACCAGGGCCACACTCTTTTGTTCAGGCCCTGCATATTATGGGCCATGGTTGCAGGGATATCGTCTAGTTCTAGAAGGCCTCTATTAATTGATTCAGAATGTTTCTTATCGCTCTGCAGGAGATAAGTGAGAAACAGAGGCAGGTTGAGTGTTTCATGAAAAAAAAATGGTCAAAGGCCCTAACCCTTCCACATTACATTTCTTGGAATACCAAATTCAAACAGATACAGTTTTTTATTCTCCGCAGGGCGTATCTTTATTATTATTGATTTATAGAGCGCACAGCTACCCAACAGGGTCTCCCGGCGCTGGACAGGGCGGTAGGCAGAGCCGTAAGGCAGCTAAACAGCAGCTCAGAGATAGAGATTCAGGCTTGGTGGCTATAGAGGAAAGTCTTTAGGTTCTTACGGAAGGCTAGCAGAGAGTGACAGTTCCTGAGTTCAACTGGAAGAGAGTTCCAGAGTTTGGGGCCCAGGTAAGGAAACGAGCAGCCTCTCATGCGAGCAAGGCGGAACCTGGGTACTGAGAACAGTGAGAGACTGCATGATCTCAGCTTTCGGGCAGGCACATAGGGTTTCACCAGGCTTTGGATGTAAGAGGGAGCCAAGCCAAGTTTGGCCTGGAACATGTAGCATAAAGCCTTGAATTCGATGGGCTTGTTCACCCTGAGCCAGTGTAGTTTATGAAGCAGTGGTGAAGCTGAAGCGTATCTAGGCAGCCGAAAAAGGAAAAGGATGCGCACGGCCGCATTCTGCATGATCTGCAGACAGTGGACTGAGGCTTTATCTGCGCCCAGGTACAAAACATTACCATAGTCCAGTCTAGATGTCACCAGAGCCTGCATTACCGTTCTCTGGGCGGCCAGTGGAATTAGCCAGAGGATCTTTTTAAGCCATTTGAGAACAGCGAAGCAGGTCGCAGTGAACCTGGACACCTGAGGTTTGAGGGAGAGATTGTTATCAATAATAAAACCCAGATTCTTAACATTAGGGACCGGAGGAGGCAATGGTCCCAGAGTATCAGGCCAGTGGTTGATTCCCCAAAGTTCGGGGTTGTTACCCAGAACCAGGACCTCAGTTTTAGTGCCATTCAGCTTCAGGGCATTTCTGGTCATCCACAGGGAGATATTTCTCAGGCCAAGCTGGAGCAGGAGGGATCTTGATGCTGAGCGGCTGAAAGTGAGAAGATAATCTGGGTATCGTCTGCATTTGAAAAGATGGTAAGTCTCGACTTCTCAGCAATGTCTGCCAGAGGGCAAACATAGATGTTGAAGAGCAATGGACTCAAAATTGATCCCTGAGGCACTCCGGAGGTTAATGCTAAGGTTTTCGATATTGTGTTATTTGAGAAGACCTGAAAGGTGTGATCTTTCAAGAAGGAGATCAGCCACCTCAAGGCCAAACCCTCAATACCTGAGGCTTCAAGTCGGTTTGCTAGGATGGAGTGTGACACCTTATCGAATGCCGCACTCAAGTCACAGAAGTGAGGGCGGCAGTCTAGCTGTTGCCTGAGACATTCAGTGACCCCAAGTAGGGCAGATTCGGTACTATGGCCAGGTCTGAAACCAGACTGTGAAGGATGAAACAAATTGCGGATTGCAACGAAGGGGGAGAGTTGGACATTGACTTGCCTTTGCAGTATCTTAGAAAAAACAGAAAGAAGAGATATTGGGCGGAAATTTGACCAACAGAGAGGATCAAGACTGTCCTTTTTTAGCAAAGGAAGATAAAGAGCGTGTTTCCAACTCTGAGGTACATTTCCTGTGCTTAAAGATGTATTGAGAAGGTTGAGAATCACAGTAAGGAAAGCCTCGTCCAAGAGTCTGAGCTTGGAAGGAGGAAGGGGGTCAAGCGGGGGACCGGAATTGATGGATCCTAGTAGTGATTGCAGTGTAGCCAAGTCCAAAGGGAGGCCATGCCCTAGTTTGTAGAGGTTCCTCACATTGAATAGCCTGGGGGGATGTATCAAAATGACCATCAGTTTGAATCTTTCTCCCGCTACCATTCACAAATGCTTTCCACAGACGAGTCAAGTGTTTTCTTGCAGCTCCACTGACCAAACAGATTTTTTTTACACATGCTTTAGACCTGCCCATCACTATGTCCATTTTGGTCCCACACAACTGACAAAATATCTAAAATCACGATTCACACTATCCCCAATGACTGGTCATCAATTGCCCTAGGCATCTACAAGCGATCCAAGAAAGATAAAGTGGCCTCTTGTTTGGCAAATTTTGCCCTCCTCCTGCGAAAGCAAAAGACACACAGATGATGGACAGAATGCAGAGCAAATCCAACATTCACCCCCAGTCAAGAGATCTGGGTTAAATCCATTGTTCTTTTGCTCACCATGCCACCCCAGTTCAGACCCAGCCATATGCAAATCAGTCTTGACCCTGTGCCTCATGGGAACAGTCCTGCTCGAACAGCCAAGCCAGGTCCTCCTTGGACCTGAAACAAACATCCTGGGACCGGTTTAGGGGCATCACCCCTCATCAGCTAGGCTAGCTAGAATCCAGTAGCACAGTGAGCCTGGGATCCACGTCTGGGCATACCTGGCGCACTTAGGGCGAGAAAGCAAAAGACACACAGATGATGGACCGAATGCAGAGCAAATCAAACATTCACCCCCAGTCAAGAGATCAGGGTAAAATCCATCGATATTTTGCTCACCATGCCACGCCAGTTCAGATCAAGCCATATGCAAATCAGTCTTGACCCTGTGCCTCATGGGAACAGTCCAGCCCGAACTGCCAAGCCAGGTCCTCACTGGACCGGAAACAAGCATCCTGGGACCGGTTTAGGGGCATCACCCCTCATCAGCCAGGCTAGCTAGAATCCAGTAGCACAGTGAGCCCGGGACCCACGTCTTGGCACAATTAGGGTGGGAACAGTCCAGCCCTAACTGCCAAGCCAGGTCCTGTTGTATTCCGCTTTAGGTGTCCGTATATAGGTTTTCCTGAACCATGACTTTATATAGGCACAATTCACATTGCCCTTATATAGGCATAAGATCCCAGTCCTTATTTAGGCATTAGCCATGCACTCCAAATACAGGCATGGTCACCGACATCCGTCCACCCTAACGTCACAACGAGTTCTTAGAAACCAAACCCTAAGCCCAGCACAGGATTATTGATTTCTCCAAGAACTCATCTATTATGCATGAACCACTATTCCTTAAGGGTTCATTCCTGACGTCTTCCTCTGTCCGACTTCACGTCAATGCTAACATTCCAAGGCACCTACCAGGTATAAATATATACCTTCCCTTGCCCAAGCAAGTTAGAGGAGACCTCGACTTTAGAGGAGCCCGTATCCCGGCCTGACGCACTGAGAAGAGACGATGTCATCCCTGCTCGCAGAGAATCCAGCTCCCAGTGTTCTGACTCCCTTCGCGGGGTGTTAGAGTTCGAGATCCGGAAGGAGATTCCCACCTCTCTCATTCTCAAGGTATGGAGCTGACTAGAACCTAGAGGGACTCTTGGCATACAAGACTCTTAGTATACCAATACTATAGAATACTTCACCTACTTCTTACCTTGCCCTACACCTAGACTAGGTTACGTACACTGGGGTAGAACTAGCTTAGAGAAGCATCGTATGAGTACTCGCATTTTTAGCTCATGTTATTTATGTATGTGAATATATGTATCATAGCTAAAAGATAATGCTAGCGCAGTATTATTTATTTCTACTGCTTATGGTGTACATTATATATCTTGCATACTGTCTTGTGATCATAACAGCTCATATCTCTTACACGAGAAACAAGACTGTTCAATAAATCCTTTTTATTGAAACGCCCGTCTATTCTTTCTGTGTAACTCTGAAGAAACTAAGCATGCACGATTAGCTGAGTGAAACTGTTATCTATTGTTTCCACGATTCTGAGAGTGTTCCGATTCTAAAGGGAAACAAAGTTGTCATGTTTATGCGGTTGCCAGAAACTACTCCCTTCTTGTTTACAAGGAGTTTCTAGTGGCCTCTGAGTTAGCTGGCACAAAGTAATTAAGTTTAATATACTCGATAGGGACATACTGACCTCAGTCCTATGTCGAATCTATAGGGTATATTATTCCAATGCGCAGAGCCTATTAGGGAAATTGGAACTACACTACAGTCCTCCCTGGACCGGAAACAAGCATCCTGGGACTGGTTTCGGGGCATCACCCCTCATCAACCAGGCTAGCTAGAATCCAGTAGCATAGTGAGCATGGGACCCATGTCTGGGCATATCCAGCGCACTTAGGGCGAGAAAGCAAAAGACACAGATGATGGACAGAATGCAGAGCAAATCAAACATTCACCCCCAGTCAAGAGATCTGGGTTAAATCCATCGTTCTTTTGCTCACCATGCCACCCCAGTTCAGACCCAGCCATATGCAAATCAGTCTTGACCCTGTGCCTCATGGGAACAGTCCCGCTCGAACAGCCAAGCCAGGTCCTCACTGGACCGGAAACAAGCATCCTGGGACCGGTTTAGGGGCATCACCCCTCATCAGCCAGGCTAGCTATAATCCAGTAGCACAGTGAGCCCGGGACCCACGTCTTGGCATACTTGGCACAATTAGGGCGAGAAAGCAAAAGACACACAGATGATGGACCGAATGCAGAGCAAATCAAACATTCACCCCCAGTCAAGACATCTGGGTTAAATCGAACGTTCTTTTGCTCACTATGCCACCCCAGTTCAGACCCAGCCATATGCAAATCAGTCTTGACCCTGTGCCTCCTGGGAACAGTCCAGCCCTAACTGCCAAGCCAGGTCCTGTTGTATTCCGCTTTAGGTGTCCGTATATAGGTTTTCCTGAACCATGACTTTATATAGGCACAATTCGCATTGCCCTTATATAGGCATAAGATCCCAGTCCTTATTTAGGCATTAGCCATGCACTCCAAATACAGGCATGGTCACCGACATCCGTCCACCCTAACGTCACAACGAGTTCTTAGAAACCAAACCCTAAGCCCAGCACAGGATTATTGATTTCTCCAAGAACTCATCTATTATGCATGAACCACTATTCCTTAAGGGTTCATTCCTGACGTCTTCCTCTGTCCGACTTCACGTCAATGCTAACATTCCAAGGCACCTACCGGGTATAAATATACCTTCCCTTGCCCAAGCAAGTAATAGGAGACCTCGACTTTAGAGGAGCCCGTATCTCGGCCTGACGCACTGAGAATAGACGATGTCATCCCTGCTCGCAGAGAATCCAGCTCCCAGTGTTCTGACTCCCTTCGCGGGGTGTTAGAGTTCGAGATCCGGAAGGAGATTCCCACCTCTCTCATTCTCAAGGTATGGAGCTGACTAGAACCTAGAGGGACTCTTGGCATACCAGACTCTTAGTATACCAATACTATAGAATACTTCACCTACTTCTTACCTTGCCCTACACCTAGACTAGGTTAGGTACACTGGGGTAGAACTAGCTTAGAGAAGCATCGTATGAGTACTCGCATTTTTAGCTCATGTTATTTATGTATGTGAATATATGTATCATAGCTAAAAGATAATGCTAGCGCAGTATTATTTCTTTCTACTGCTTACGCTGTACATTATATATCTTGCATACTGTCTTGTGATCATAACAGCTCATATCTCTTACATGAGAAACAAGACTGTTCAATAAATCCTTTTTATTGAAACGCCCGTCTATTCTTTCTGTGTAACTCTGAAGAAACTAAGCATGCACGATTAGCTGAGTGAAACTGTTATCTATTGTTTCCACGATTCTGAGAGTGTTCCGATTCTAAAGGGAAACAAAGTTGTCATGTTTATGCGGTTGCTAGAAACTACTCCCTTCTTGTTTACAAGGAGTTTCTAGTGGCCTCTGAGTTAGCTGGCACAAAGTAATTAAGTTTAATATACTCGATAGGGACATACTGACCTTAGTCCTATGTCGAATCTATAGGGTATATTATTCCAATGCGCAGAGCCTATTAGGGAAATAGGAACTACACTACAGTCCTCCCTGGACCGGAAACAAGCATCCTGGGACCGGTTTCGGGGCATCACCCCTCATCAACCAGGCTAGCTAGAATCCAGTAGCACAGTGAGCATGGGACCCACGACTGGGCATACCCAGCGCACTTAGGGCGAGAAAGCAAAAGACACAGATGATGGACGGAATGCAGAGCAAATCAAACATTCACCCCCGTCAAGAGATCTGGGTTAAATCCATCGTTCTTTTGCTCACCATGCCACCCCAGTTCAGACCCAGCCATATGCAAATCAGTCTTGACCCTGTGCCTCATGGGAACAGTTCCGCTCGAACAGCCAAGCCAGGTCCTCCTTGGACCTGAAACAAACATCCTGGGACCGGTTTAGGGGCATCACCCCTCATCAGCCAGGCTAGCTAGAATCCAGTAGCACAGTGAGCCTGGGACCTACGTCTGGGCATACCTGGCGCATTTAGGGCGAGAAAGCAAAAGACACACAGATGATGGACCGAATGCAGAGCAAATCAAACATTCACCCCCAGTCAAGAGATCAGGGTAAAATCCATCGATCTTTTGCTCACCATGCCACCCCAGTTCAGACCCAGCCATATGCAAATCAGTCTTGACCCTGTGCCTCATGGGAACAGTCCAGCCCGAACTGCCAAGCCAGGTCCTCACTGGACCGGAAACAAGCATCCTGGGACCGGTTTCGGGGCATCACCCCTCATCAGCCAGGCTAGCTAGAATCCTGTAGCATAGTGAGCCCGGGACCCACGTCTTGGCATACTTGGCACACTTAGGGCGAGAAAGCAAAAGACACACAGATGATGGACCGAATGCAGAGCAAATCAAACATTCACCCCCAGTCAAGAGATCAGGGTAAAATCCATCGTTCTTTTGCTCACCATGCCACCACAGTTCAGACCCAGGCATATGCAAATCAGTCTTGACCCTGTGCCTCATGGGAACAGTCCAGCCTGACCTGCCAAGCCAGGTTCTCACTGGACCGGAAACAAGCATCCTGGGACCGGTTTCGGGGCATCATCCCTCATCAGCCAGGCTAGCTTGAACCCAGTAGCACAGTGAGCCCGGGACCCACGTCTGGGCATACCTGGCGCAATTAGGGCGAGAAAGCAAAAGACACACAGATGATGGACCGAATGATCTGGGTAACATCCATCGTTCTTTTGCTCACCATGCCACCCCAGCTCAGATCCAGCCATATGCAAATCAGTCTTGACCCTGTGCCTCATGGGAACAGTCCAGCCCGACCTGCCAAGCCAGGTTCTCACTGGACCGTAAACAAGCATCCTGGGACCGGTTTAGGGGCATCACCCCTCATCAGCCAGGCTAGCTAGAATCCAGTAGCACAGTGAGCCTGGGACCTACGTCTGGGCATACCTGAAGCATTTAGGGCGAGAAAGCAAAAGACACACAGATGATGGACCGAATGCAGAGCAAATCAAACATTCACCCCCAGTCAAGAGATCAGGGTAAAATCCATCAATCTTTTGCTCACCATGCCACCACAGTTCAGACCCAGCCATATGCAAATCAGTCTTGACCCTGTGCCTCATGGGAACAGTCCAGCCCGAACTGCCAAGCCAGGTCCTCACTGGACCGGAAACAAGCATCCTGGGACCGGTTTCGGGGCATCACCCTCATCAGCCAGGCTAGCTAGAATCCTGTAGCATAGTGAGCCCGGGACCCACGTCTTGGCATACTTGGCACACTTAGGGCGAGAAAGCAAAAGACACACAGATGATGGACCGAATGCAGAGCAAATCAAACATTCACCCCCAGTCAAGAGATCAGGGTAAAATCCATCGTTCTTTTGCTCACCATGCCACCACAGTTCAGACCCAGGCATATGCAAATCAGTCTTGACCCTGTGCCTCATGGGAACAGTCCAGCCCGACCTGCCAAGCCAGGTTCTCACTGGACCGGAAACAAGCATCCTGGGACCGGTTTCGGGGCATCATCCCTCATCAGCCAGGCTAGCTTGAACCCAGTAGCACAGTGAGCCCGGGACCCACGTCTGGGCATACCTGGCGCACTTAGGGCGAGAAAGCAAAAGACACACAGATGATGGACCGAATGATCTGGGTAACATCCATCGTTCTTTTGCTTACCATGCCACCCCAGCTCAGACCCAGCCATATGCAAATCAGTCTTGACCCTGTGCCTCATGGGAACAGTCCAGCCCGACCTGCCAAGCCAGGTTCTCACTGGACCGGAAACAAGCATCCTGGGACCGGTTTCGGGATATCATCCCTCATCAGCCAGGCTAGCTTGAATCCTGTAGCACAGTGAGCCCAGGACCCACGTCTTGGCATACTTGGCACGTTCAGGGCGAGAAAGCAAAAGACACACAGATGATTGACCGAATGCAGAGCAAATAAACATTTACCCCCAGTCAAGACATCTGGGTTAAATCGAACGTTCTTTTGCTCACCATGCCACCCCAGTTCAGACCCAGCCATATGCAAATCAGTTTTGACCCTGTGCCTCATGGGAACAGTCCAGCCCTAACTGCCAAGCCAGGTCCTCCCTGGACCGGAAGCAAGCATCCTGGGACCGGTTTCGGGGCATCAACCCTCATCAACCAGGCTAGCTAGAATCCAGTAGCACATTGAGCATGGGACCCACGCCTGGGCATACCCAACGCACTTAGGGCGAGAAAGCAAAAGACACACATATAATGGATGGAATGCAGAGCAAATCAAACATTCACCCCCAGTCAAGAGATCTGGGTAAAATCCATTGTTCTTTTGCTCACCATGCCACCCCAGTTCAGACCCAGCCATATACGAATCAGTCTTGACCCTGTGCCTCATGGGAACAGTCCAGCCCGAACAGCCAAGCCAGGTCCTCTTTGGACCAAAAACAAGCATCCTGGGACCGGTTTCGGTGCATCACCCCTCATCAGCCAGGCTAGCGTGAATCCAGTAGCACAGTGAGCCTGGGACCCACGTCTTGGCATACCTGGTGCACTTAGGGCGAGAAAGCAAAAGACACACGGATGATGGACCGAATGCATAGCAAATCAAACATTCACCCCCAGTCAAGACATCTGGGTTAAATTGATCGTTCTTTTGCTCACCATGCCACCCCAGTTCAGACCCAGCCATATGCAAATCAGTCTTGACCCTGTGCCTCATGGGAACAGACCAGCTCGAACAGCTAAGCCAGGTCCTCCGTGGACCAGAAACAATCACCCTGGGGCTGGTTTCGGGGCATCACCCCTCATCAGCCAGGCTAGCTTGAATCCAGTAGCACAGTGAGCCCCGGACCCACGTCTGGGCATACCTGGCGCACTTAGGGCGAGAAAGCAAAAGACACACAGATGATGGACCGAATGCAGAGCAAATCAAACATTCACCCCGAGTCAAGAGATCTGGGTAAAATCCATTGATCTTTTGCTCACCATGCCACCCCAGTTCAGACCGAGCCATATGAAAATCAGTCTTGACCCTGTGCCTCATGGGAACAGTCCAGCCCGAACTGCCAAGCCAGGTCCTCACTGGACCGGAAACAAGCATCCTGGGACCGGTTTCGGGGGATCACCCCTCATCAGCAAGGCTAGCTAGAATCCAGTAGCACAGTGAGCACGGGACCCACATCTGGGCATACCCGGCGCACTTAGGGCGAGAAAGCAAAAGACACAAGTGATGGACGGAATGCAGAGCAAATCAAACATTCACCCCCAGTCAAGAGATCTGGGTTAAATCCATCGTTCTTTTGCTCTCCATGGCACCCCAGTTCAGACCCAGCCATATGCAAATCAGTCTTGACCCTGTGCCTCATGGGAACAGTCCAGCCCGAACAGACAAGCCAGGTCCTCCTTGGACCAGAAAAAAGCATCCTGGGACCAGTTTCGGGGCATCACCCCTCATCAGCCAGGCTAGCTAGAATCCAGTAGCACAGTGAGCATGGGACCCACGTCTGGGCATAGCCAGCGCACTTAGGGCGAGAAAGCAAAAGACACACAGATAATGGACGGAATGCAGGGCAAATCAAACATTCACCCCCAGTCAAGAGATCTGGGTAGAATCCATCGTTCTTTTGCTCACCATGCCACCCCAGTTCAGACCCAGCCATATGCAAATCAGTCTTGACCCTGTGCCTCATGGGAACAGTCCAGCCCGACCTGCCAAGCCAGGTTCTCACTGGACCGGAAACAAGCATCCTGGGACCGGTTTCGGGGCATCATCCCGCAACAGCCAGGCTAGCTTGAATCCAGTAGCACAGTGAGCCCGGGACCCACGTCTGAGCATACCTGGCGCACTTAGGGCAAGAAAGCAAGAGACACACACATGATGGACCGAATGATCTGGGTAAAATCCATCGTTCTTTTGCTCACCATGCCACCCCAGTTCAGACCCAGCCATATGCAAATCAGTCTTGACCCTGTGCCTCATGGGAACAGTCCAGCCCAACCTGCCAAGCCAGGTTCTCACTGGACCGGAAACAAGAATCCTGGGACCGGTTTTGGGGCATCATCCCTCATCAGCCAGGCTAGCTTGACTCCAGTAGCACAGTAAGCCCGTGACCCACGTCTGGGCATACCTGGCGCACTTAGGGCGAGAAAGCAAAAGACACACAGATGATGGACCGAATGGAAAGCAAATCAAACATTCACCCCCAGCCAAGAGATCTGGGATAAATCCATTGTTCTTTTGCTCACCATGCCACCCCATTTCAGACCCAACCATATGCAAATCAGTCTTGACCTTGTGCCTCATGGGAGCAGTTTAGCCCGAACTGCAAAGCTAGGTCCTCCCTGGACCAGAAACAAGCATCCTGGGACCGGTTTCGGGGCATCACCCCTCGTCAGCCAGGCTAGCTAGAATCCAGTAGCACAGTGAGCACGGAACCCACGTCTGGGCATACCCGGTGCACTTAGTGCGAGAAAGCAAAAGACACAGATGATGGAGCGAATGCAGAGCAAATCAAACATTCACCCCCAGCCAAGAGATCTGGGATAAATCCATTGTTCTTTTGCTCACCATGCCACCCCAGTTCAGACCCAGGCATATTCAAATCAGTCTTGATCCTGTGCCTCATGGGAACAGTCCAGCTCGAACTGCCAAGCCAAGTCTTCCTTGGACCAGAAACAAGCATCCTGGGACCGGTTTCGGGGCATCACCCCTCATCAGCCAGGCTATCTTGAATCCAGTAGCACAGTGAGCCGGGACCCACATCTGGGCATACCTGGCGCACTTAGGGCTAGAAAGCAAAAGACACACAGATGATTGACCGAATGCAGAGCAAATCAAACATTCACCCCCAGTCAAGAGATCTGGGTTAAATCCATCGTTCTTTTGGTCACCATGCCACCCCAGTTCAGACCCAGCCAAATGCAAATCAGTCTTGACCCTGTGCCTCATGGGAACAGTCCGGCCCTAACTGCCAAGCCCGGTCCTCCCTGGACCGGAAACAAGCATCCTGGGACCAGTTTTGGGGCATCACCTCTCATCAGCCAGGCTAGCTAGAATCCAGTAGCACAGTGGGCATGGGACCCACGACTGGGCATACCCAGCGCACTTAGAGCAAGAAAGCAAAAGACAGACAGATGATGGACCGAATGATCTGGGAAAAATCCATCGTTCTTTTGCTCACCATGCCACCCCAGTTCAGACCCAGCCATATGCAAATCAGTCTTGACCCTGTGCCTCATGGGAACAGTCCAGCCCGACCTGCCAAGCCAGGTTCTCACTGGACCGGAAACAAGCATCCTGGGACCGGTTTCGGGGCATCATCCCTCATCAGCCAGGCTAGCTTGAACCCAGTAGCACAGTGAGCCCAGGACCCACGTCTGGGCATACATGGTGCACTTAGGGCGAGAAAGCAAAAGACACACAGATGATGGACCGAATGATCTGGGAAAAATCCATCGTTCTTTTGCTCACCATGCCACCCCAGTTCAGACCCAGCCATATGCAAATCAGTTTTGACCATGTGCCTCATGGGAACAGTCCAGCCCTAACTGCCAAGCCAGGTCCTCCCTGGACCGGAAACAAGCATCCTGGGACCGGTTTCGGGGCATCAACCCTCATCTACCAGGCTAGCTAGATTCCAGTAGCACAGTGAGCATGGGACCCACGTCTGGGCATACCCAGCGCACTTAGGGTGAGAAAGCAAAAGACACAGATGATGGACGGAATGCAGAGCAAATCAAACATTCACCCCCAGTCAAGAGATCTGGGTTAAATTCATTGTTCTTTTGCTCACCATGCCACCCCACTTCAGACCCAGCCATATGCAAATCAGTCTTGACCCGCGTGCCTCATTGGAATAGTCCAGCTCGAACAGCCAAGCCAGGTCCTCCTTGGACCAGAAAGAAGCATCCTGGGACCGGTTTCAGGGCATCACCCCTCATCAGCGAGGCTAGCTTGAATCCAGTAGCACAGTGAGCCCCGGACCCATGTCTGGGCATACCTGCCGCACTTAGGGCGAGAAAGCAACAGACACACAGATGATGGACCGAATGCAGAACAAATCAAACATTCACCCGCAGTCAAGAGATCTGGGTAAAATCCATTGATCTTTTGCTCAGCATGTCACCCCAGTTTAGACCCAGCCATATTCAAATCAGTCTTGACCCTGTGCCTCATGGGAACAGTCCAGCCCGAACTGCCAAGCCAGGTCCTCACTGGACCGAAAACAAGCATCCTGGGACCGGTTTCGGGGCATCACCCCTCATCAGCCAGGCTATCTTGAATCCAGTAGCACAGTGAGCCCGGGACCGACGTCTGGGCATACCTGGCGCACTTAGGGCGAGAAAGCAAAAGACACACAGATGATGGACCGAATGCAGAGCAAATCAAACATTCACCCCCAGTCAAGAGATCTGGGTAAAATCCATTGATCTTTTGCTCACCATGCCACCCCAGTTCAGACCCAGCCATATGCAAATCAGTCTTGACCCTGTGCCTCATGGGAACAGTCCAGCCCGACCTGCCAAGCCAGGTTTTCACTGGACCGGAAACAAGCATCCTGGGACCGGTTTCGGGGCATCATCCCTCATCAGCCAGGCTAGCTTGAATCCTGTAGCACAGTGAGCATGGGACCCACGTCTGGGCATACCCAGCGCACTTAGGGTGAGAAAGCAAAAGACACAGATGATGGACGGAATGCAGAGCAAATCAAACATTCACCCCCAGTCAAGAGATCTGGGTTAAATCCATCGTTCTTTTGCTCACCATGCCACCCCAGTTCAGACCCAGCCATATACAAATCAGTCTTGACCCTGTGCCTCATTGGAACAGTCCAGCTCGAACAGCCAAGCCAGGTGCTCCTTGGACCAGAAAGAAGCATCCTAGGACCGGTTTCGGGGCATCACCCCTCATCAGCGAGGCTAGCTTGAATCCAGTAGCACAGTGACCCCGGACCCACGTCTGGGCATACCTGGCGCACCTAGGGCGAAAAAGCAAAAGACACACAGATGATTGACCGAATGCAGAGCAAATCAAACATTCACCCCCAGTCAAGAGATCTGGGTAAAATCCATTGATCTTTTGCTCACCATGCCACCCCAGTTCAGACCCAGCCATATGCAAATCAGTCTTGACCCTGTGCCTCATGGGAACAGTCCAGCCCTAACTGCCAAGCCAGGTCCTCCCTGGACCGGAAACAAGCATCCTGGGACCGGTTTCAGGGCATCAACCCTCATCTACCAGGCTAGCTAGATTCCAGTAGCACAGTGAGCATGGGACCCACGTCTGGGCATACCCAGCGCACTTAGGGCGAGAAAGCAAAAGACACAGATGATGGACGGAATGCAGAGCAAATCAAACATTCACCCCCAGTCAAGAGATCTGGGTTAAATTCACTGTTCTTTTGCTCACCATGCCACCCCACTTCAGACCCAGCCATATGCAAATCAGTCTTGACCCGCGTGCCTCATTGGAATAGTCCAGCTCGAACAGCCAAGCCAGGTCCTCCTTGGACCAGAAAGAAGCAGCCTGGGACCGGTTTCAGGGCATCACCCCTCATCAGCGAGGCTAGCTTGAATCCAGTAGCACAGTGAGCCCCGGACCCATGTCTGGGCATACCTGCCGCACTTAGGGCGAGAAAGCAAAAGACACACAGATGATGGACCGAATGCAGAACAAATCAAACATTCACCCGCAGTCAAGAGATCTGGGTAAAATCCATTGATCTTTTGCTCACCATGCCACCCCAGTTTAGACCCAGCCATATTCAAATCAGTCTTGACCCTGTGCCTCATGGGAACAGTCCAGCCCGAACTGCCAAGCCAGGTCCTCACTGGACCGGAAACAAGCATCCTGGGACGGGTTTCGGGGCATCACCCCTCATCAGCCAGGCTATCTTGAATCCAGTAGCACAGTGAGCCCGGGACCGACGTCTGGGCATACCTGGCGCACTTAGGGCGAGAAAGCAAAAGACACACAGATGATGGACCGAATGCAGAGCAAATCAAACATTCACCCCCAGTCAAGAGATCTGGGTAAAATCCATTGATCTTTTGCTCACCATGCCACCCCAGTTCAGACCCAGCCATATGCAAATCAGTCTTGACCCTGTGCCTCATGGGAACAGTCCAGCCCGACCTGCCAAGCCAGGTTTTCACTGGACCGGAAACAAGCATCCTGGGACCGGTTTCGGGGCATCATCCCTCATCAGCCAGGCTAGCTTGAATCCTGTAGCACAGTGAGCATGGGACCCACGTCTGGGCATACACAGCGCACTTAGGGTGAGAAAGCAAAGATGATGGACGGAATGCAGAGCAAATCAAACATTCACCCCCAGTCAAGAGATCTGGGTTAAATCCATCGTTCTTTTGCTCACCATGCCACCCCAGTTCAGACCCAGCCATATGCACATCAGTCTTGACCCTGTGCCTCATTGGAACAGTCCAGCTCAAACAGCCAAGCCAGGTCCTCCTTGGACCAGAAAGAAGCATCCTAGGACCGGTTTCGGGGCATCACCCCTCATCAGCGAGGCTAGCTTGAATCCAGTAGCACAGTGAGCATGGGACCCACGTCTGGGCATACCCAGCGCACTTAGGGCGAGAAAGCAAAAGACACACAGATAATGGACGGAATGCAGAGCAAATCAAACATTCACCCCCAGTCAAGAGATCTGGGTAAAATCCATCGTTATTTTGCTCACCATGCCTCCCGTTCAGACCCAGCCATATGCAAATCAGTCTTGACCCTGTGCCTCATAGGAACAGTCCAGCCCGACCTGCCAAGCCAGGTTCTCACTGGACCGGAAACAAGCATCCTGGGACCGGTTTCGGGGCATCATCCCGCATCAGCCAGGCTAGCTTGAATCCAGTAGCACAGTGAGCCCGGGACCCACGTCTGGGCATACCTGCCGCACTTAGGGCGAGAAAGCAAAAGACACACAGATGATGGACCGAATGAATTGGGTAAAATCCATCGTTCTTTTGCTCACCATGCCACCCCAGTTCAGACCCAGCCATATGCAAATCAGTCTTGACCCTGTGCCTCATGGGAACAGTCCAGCCCGACCTGCCAAGCCAGGTTCTCACTGGACCGGAAACAGGCATCCTGGGACCGGTTTCGGGGCATCATCCTGCATCAGCCAGGCTAGCTTGAATCCAATAGCACAGTGAGCCCGGGACCCACGTCTGGGCATACCTGGCGCACTTAGGGCGAGAAAGCAAAAGTCACACAGATGATGGACCGAATGATCTGGGTAAAATCCATCTTTCTTTTGCTCACCATGCCACCCCAGTTCAGACCCAGCCATATTTAAATCAGTCTTGACCCTGTGCCTCATGGGAACAGTCCAGCTCGAACAGCCAAGCCAGGTCCTCCTTGGACCAGAAACAAGCATCCTGGGACCGGTTTCGGGGCATCACCCCTCATCAGCCAGGCTATCTTGAATCCAGTAGCACAGTGAGCCCGGGACCCACGTCTGGCATACCCGGCGCACTTAGGGCGAGAAAGCAAAAGACACACAGATAATGGACAGAATGCAGAGCAAATCAAACATTCACCCCCAGTCAAGAGATCTGGGCTAAATATATTGTTCTTTTGCTCACCATTCCACCCCTGTTCAGACCCAGCCATATGCAAATCAGTCTTGACCCTGTGCCTCATGGGAACAGTCCAGCCCGAACTACCAAGCCAGGTCCTCCCTGGACCAGAAATAAGCATCCTGGGACCGGTTTCGGGGCATCACCCCTCATCAGCCACACTAGCTTGAATCCATTAGCACAGTAAGCCCGGGACCCACGTCTGGGTACACCCGGCGCACTTAGGGCAAGAAAGCAAAAGACACCCAGATGATGGATGGAATGCAGAGCAAATCAAACATTCACACCCAGTCAAGACATCTGGGTTAAATCCATCGTTCTTTTGCTCACCATGCCACCCCAGTTCAGACTCAGCCATATGCAAATCAGTCTTGACCCTGTGCCTCATGGGAACAGTCCAGCCCGAACTGCCAAGCCAGGTCCTCCCTGGACCGGAAACAAGCATCCTGGGACCGGTTTCCATGCATCACCCCTCATCAGCCAGGCGAGCTTGAATACAGTAGCAAAGTGAGCCCCGGACCCACGTCTGGGCATACCCAGCGCACTAAGGGCGAGAAAGCAAAAGACACACAGCTGATGGACGGAATGCAGAGCACATCAAACATTCACCCCCAGTCAAGAGATCTGGGTTAAATCGATCATTCTTTTGCTCACCATGCCACCCCAGTTCAGACCCAGCCATATGCAAATCAGTCTTGACCCTGTGCCTCATGGGAACAGTCCAGCCCGAACTGCCAAGCCAGGTCCTCCCTAGACCTGAAACAAGCATCCTGGGACCGGTTTTGGGACAACACCCTATATCAGCCAGGCTAGCTTGAATCTAGTATCACAGTGAGCCCGGGACCCACGTCTGGGCATACCCGGCACACTTAGGGCGAGAAAGCAAAAGACACACAAATGATGACCACATATTGGAAGGTTAAAACGCCTCCTCCCTTTTCACATGGAGTCATGCCCTGCTCCTCTGGGTTGAGGCCGAAAGTAGGGTGTTGCATAGAGAGGAAGCCACAGGCCTCCATCGCTATCCCATAACCGACTCTTCGGATATGCTCCTGGAGACCTTAACGAAAATAATGACTGAGACTACCTCATCCTAGTGAACCTCCTTACTATACACCTCAACTTAGGTGCTTCCTCTCTCTTGGATATTTACCCCCCTCTAAGTACACCTGACCAGACGACTAGGCACAGCATCTCAATCATCCCCCTAATTGTCTGTCTCTGTCAATTGCTGGTCCTGTCAGAAGTGTCCTGATCTAAAAGACCTTGACTCTGAAGAAAGGGTGATCTCTTCGCAAAGTCACCCTGCCGATGGAGATAAACTCCTATCAGTGGATGCTTTTGGAAAGAAATCACTTCCAGGGGAGGAAAGGCGAATGGCACAAAACAAACTCCAGTGTAGAACTTCTGAAGAGCAGCACTCAGTAGAGAGGACCAAAAAACATCTGAACAAAAATACAAGGCTAATACTAGTTAGAATAGAACAGGCAAAACTAATAGCATGTACAGAATCAGGAAACAATTGCGACACAACATACCTGTAATTCTCCTATCCTTATATACCCTTAATTATACCTGGAAGGTTAAGGATAGCCGCAGGAAGCTAATGCTACCATGATGGTTTGGGTAGAGAAGGTAAAACAGTATTGACGGGCTGGCAATTTGGATTGGGAGACCTTCCAAGATGGTGCCCGCTAGCTCAGGATGCCATCAGGATTCATACAGCGCCCGACCACCAACCTCCCAACCTGAACCAGCTGTCCGAAATGACCCCAAGCAGGACAGCCGCCCTCCACTCGGTAGGCACCATGCCAAGTTCTGCGTGCCGCACACTGCAAAAAGAACATGAAGAAGCTGCAAATGCTTGTCACGAAGCTCCCAACAGTACAGCCCCTCCCTGAAGGCCAGAGTTTGGTAGGGTGACAAAGAAAAAAATCAACAGACCAGCAAAGGTGCTTGAACAGCCTCAGCAGGCTCACAAGATTGTTCAGACACCCTTTACTTCTAACCACATACTGTAATTTCAACTACGGCAGATACTTCAAACTTGACCATCAAGATAAATAGGTGGTAAGAGGGAGAAACCCCTGAAAAAGGATCAGGTACACAATGTTTTAGTTGAGACCCATAAAAGGTAGGATGAATACTCCACACCCTGGAACGTACCATAACAGCAGTGACCTTATATAAGATTGGGAAAGGGCCCAAAAATCAAGGACTGAACTTAAACTTACCATATTTCATTGGTAAAAATTGAGAGGACATCCATACCATATGTCCTGTCTGGTAATCAGGCTTAATCCGTCTATGTTTATAAGCCTGCACCTTCATTCTTTCCTGCGCTGACCGTAAATTTTCAACTAACTGCTTCCTAGTTTTTGTCTGAAAGTCAACTAACTTGGAAACTGCTGGTACAGCCAACTGAGAGGAATGAACTGCAGGACACATCTTGGGGTGAAATCCCTGAAGACAAAAGAAAGGAGTAAACTTAGTAGCACTTTGGACATTATTATTAAAGGTAAATTCAGGAAAGGGAAGTAACATCACTCAGTTGTCTCCATTAGCACTACAAAAACACCTAAGATATTGTTCAAGTGTCTGATTGGTCCTCTCCATAAGTCCATTAGTTTGAGGATGAAAACCTGAAGACAAAGCTCTGGTTATATCCAGAGAGGAACAAAAAGCCTTTCAAAAATGAGAAATAAACTGAAGCCCTCTGTCTGAAACAATTTTCTCTGGGCACCCATGAGGACGATAAATATCTTGTATAAAAGATGCTGCTGTTTCTTTGGCATGAGGCAACTTGGTCAGAGGAGAAGAATGGGCCATCTTTAAAAAAGAGTCAACTGTAACCATTACGGCTGTTATTGTTTTGGAATGAGGCAATTCTGCAATGAAATCGGTGACAATCATTAGCCAAGGTCTTTCAGCTGTTTCTAAGGGTTGTAATAGACCCACAAGCTTTTGTTACATAACAAGAGATAAGCTTTTTTGAGGTCCGTCTTAGTAAACACTTGGGGGCCCTGAACAGCCTTCAAGATCTCTTTAATTAAAGAAAGGGGATAAAGGTCCTTAACAGTGACTTCATTTAGTTGTAAGAAGTCAATACAAGGCCTTAATTCATTATTTGTCTTTGGCACAGAAAATAAGGGTGCTCCAGCGGAAGAGATGAAAGGAGAAATAAGCCCATTCTCTACATTTTCAGCCAAGAATGTAATTTCTGATTTGGATAAGAAATACATGCTACTGTACGCAATTTCTGCCCCCACTTAAGAAGTGATGGCACAATTGCAGGGGCAATGAGGAGGTAACTGTTTAGGGCTGGACAACCAAAGACGTCCAGGAAGTTGTGATATTGCTCTGGCACCTTAGTCATTGTTGTCACACTTGACCTTGCCACTTTATCCTCACAGAGAAAATGTTCCACAGACTCCTTAGCAGCGATTAAGCAGTTTTGATTATGAAAAATGAAGCTGAAAGAGATAGTCCAAGTAGCCCAATTGAGAAAAAGGTTATAAAGACAGCCAAGGAAGGCGCAAAATAACTGGGTGATTGGAAGACACACTTAAATCAAAAGTCAGTCTTTCGTGATGATTAAATATCTTCATTAAGAGGTTAGGAGAACACTCCACTACTGGACCAGATACTAAAGGAAGGAGTACCATCAACCATATGGACCACTTCTGCTTTCTCTTTTTGTCCTCTAGGAATCTGATGGCTCTAGGCCCAATTAAAATCCATGCAATTTCCCTGTAATCCATTAGGGCCATATTAGTCACCTTACTCTCTGGTCCAAGGTGTAATGTAACAGGAAGTAAGAATAACTGATTTCCAGATTCTGGAAGAAATCTTGATGCTGATACTTGAGGAAGACAATTTACGCCCAATCTCCCTCTTCTCTCTAGTTTGGTCAGTGGAGTTTTCTGATGGCCTAGAATGATGAATCGTGCATTTCTTGATCAAATGGCCCTTTTCTCCACAGTATAAGCGCAATCCTTTTAGGCGATATATTGTTTACTACGCTTCTCCTCCTTCCGTTCTTTAAACGAAACTCAATATGCAAGGCGGTTTCTATAGCTTCATTTAAGATGGTAGAACGTGGGACATGAACCACCTCTTTCTTAACTTCTTCTCTCAGTCCAAGTCAGAACAAGGTAAGAAGAGTTCGCTCAACATAATGTCTATCTGTCTCCAGTCGCCTGAAGCGAGTTACATAACCCATTACTTCTTGGGATCCTTGTTGAATATTCCAAAATGGAATCTTTTGCCAAACATTCCAGATTAGGCCTGCAAAATATCTTCCAAAATTTCTCAAAGAAGAGGGTATAGTTGTCAAGAACTGGGTGGGAGGCGGAGACCAATGGCATGGCCCAAGAGATAGCATCCCCAGTGAGACAACTAATTAGATAGCCCACCTTGGTTTTATCAAGCAAGAACTCTACAGGATGAAAGGTGAAATGAACCGTCATGATATCCAAAAACTCTCTAACCTTTTCTGAACCCCCATCAAAACATGTCGTCCCAACTGGTACTGCTCTCAAGTCAGAGGAAGAGCGAGCCGCCAGAGATTGATTCAAGGCTGTATTTTCACCACGCAAGGCATCCATCTGGATAGGTAATTGTTAGATGGTCTCTTGGAGATCTGGTGAAGGATCCATAGCTCTGGAAGGAAATGACACTCCTTGGCGTCACAATCTGTCAACCGCTGGTCGTGTCGGGCGTATCTGGATCTGAGAAAACTTGACCCCAAAAAAAGGGCAATTACCTCCCGTAGCTACCCTGCCGACGGAGATAAACTATTAGTGGATGCCTTTGGAAGGAAACAACTTCTGGTGGAGGAAAAGGGAATGGCATCAAAAACCTCAAAAGCAGAACTCCAGAAAAGCAGCACTCAGTAGAGAGAACCAAAAACAGCTGGACAAAATAAATGGGAAATACTATTTAGAATAGAACAGTGCAAAACTAATACTGTGCACAGAATCATGAAATAATTGTGATCGACGCAACATTCCTGTTATCCTCTTCCCCTTATATACTCTTAAGATGACCTGGAAGGTAAAGGACTGCCACAAGAAGCTAATGCTACCTTGGTAGTGTGGGCAGACAAGGTAAAGAAATAGTGACGGGTCGCCATCTTGGATTGGGAGATATTAGATCTTTCAAAATGAGCCGGCCAACTCAGTACTCCCTGGAAGCTTGCAGGAGCACACAGAATTCATACTGCACCTGACAACCAACCTCCCAACTGGACACCGCCGCCCTTCACCTGGCAAGCACCATGCCGAGCTCTGCATGTCACACACTGCAAAGAGAAGTACACGAAGAAGCGGCAAACGTGCGGCACAGACCTCCCAACAG
Source organism: Calotriton arnoldi (assembly GCA_963921515.1). Taxonomy (NCBI): domain Eukaryota; kingdom Metazoa; phylum Chordata; class Amphibia; order Caudata; family Salamandridae; genus Calotriton; species Calotriton arnoldi. The sequence continues at coordinate 889,291 of CAWUFW010004989.1, read as the reverse complement.
TCTCCTCCTAAGATATTTCACTACTTCATGCCTTCCATCCTACTCCCATCACACCCAGGCCGGGATATACCGTCTTCTCTCTTCCCTTACTTTTTTTGTTATATTTCTGCTCCTCCCCAGTTTTATAAAATATGTTTCAGAACAAGGTCAGAACTTCACGTTTGGTCACTGAAAGCAGAAAAACATACACATCTGGCTCCAGAACCGGATGGTGAACCATGTACCTTATTTTTGACCATTGACACGATCCTTCCAACTTCTGTGTTTTAGCTAATGTAACAATTGCTTTCAATGCTTTACGTTGGTTACTACAGTGTAAAATGTTTTTAAAAATCCAATAAAGTTTTTTTGTTTTTAAATGGGTACAGGACAGGCAAGATGCGGTGGAGCCCCTAACAGTTTAAGCCCATCATAGCCTGGAGAGCTATAGATGAATATACATCTTGCATCTTACATCTTGCATGGCCCTAACAGTCCATCAAAATATATTGGCCTCACAACAGTGAAGAACCTATAGATCTGATTGAGCATGTCAGGCAGCCCATGCGTGGATAAAGACCCAGAGTGATTTTTGTGAAAGCTTTTTTTATTAGGGTTTTGAAACACTGCAAAACAATTGAGGAACTTATTTCTTTCATGCCCCCCCCCTCCTCCCTTCCCCCCACATGGTCAACCAAACATCAGTCTTCCATTTACATTCATAATTGACATTGTATATCCACTTTAGGTGTGACTTTTTGCTGTTTCTGTCTGATAGCAGTAACCTTATTGACTGCACATCTGGAGCATCAGCAAAACAGACCCATCACTTTCCATTTAGGTGAGCAAAAAGTATTTGGGAGGTCTTGACACATGACCTCCAGCAGCAGTTTCCACACACTTTCACATCTTAAGTGTGTACCATCCACATTGATTTTTAGGTGTTCAAGTGTAAGTATTACCATTGTGTTTTTTTTCCAGTTAAAACGCTATGGTGGTTTTCACAGTACCTAAGCAAAGCATTGTTACTTGTCAGTCTTGTTTTGACAAGCCTTTGTATCCTGCAGGTCTGAGTCCCAAGATCATGGTTTCTGGTTTAATTGGCATGGGCTATTCCAGCATGGCTTGTAGGATCTTTAATGCAGCTTCTCAGAATTGTTTCAGTTTAGGGCATCCCACCAATTATACAGCACATTTCCTTGCTCTTCACATTCCCTGTAACGTTCTTGACTGATATTAGGATAAATGTGATGAAGGAAAACTGGGGTGTAGTACCATCTATACTTAATCTTATAATGTACCTCCCTATTTGTAACACTTAAGTGCTAGGGCATTTGTCCCTTCCTAGTAATTCCCTTTGCCTCTGCGTTATCTGCCATCCTTTATTCATTTCTTTTGTGTCATGGGTGACCAAACTGGTTGAGAGACGTCGGTCAGGAGCGATATTTATATATGAGAAATTACCCTCACAGTTTTAGGTTTTCAATTTATAATGGTGTGTTGTCTCTCAGGGCCACCTCCCTCAGCTCTGTGAGTAAACCCAAAGTCTAAGCTGGGCATACGAGAGACTCTCTTTTTCATCTATCTGGAAATGTATTTTACATTGTGTAAAGGCTTAATTCCTTGCCCTTGAAAGAGGTCTTGAATCATTCTACATTCCCTCAAGACCTGGCTCTTCGGCTAAGCAGTTCGGCGGACCCCCCCCCCGCGCCTTGAGACCCTCACGGGTGAGTAGCGCGCTTACAATCCCCTGATTGATTGATTGATTCCCCGATCTAACCATTTTCAAAAGGGACCTTAAATTCAAACCGGAAAGAATTCCTCATTAAAATGTATCAGGGTGCATAGTGACAGAAAGGTTGTTAGCCCCATCTTTAAAGCTATTTTACCCATATTCTAAGAGTCTTTGCTCTACCAGTGTGATTGAGTGATCTTTCACAGGCCTTTGTTGCTTGTCTAGCCAAAGTAAGTCACAATAGAGCATGTCTTCAATCATGTGGTCCATATGGACCCAAATCTTGTCTAAGTCTTGCCTAGACCATTCTGCCACCACCCTTAGCTGCGAAGACAACACTAAGGTAAGTGTTGGAGAAGACTTTATTCCGTTACACCACCACAAGTCCAGTCAGCTGGAGTCAGCTGTGGAATCTTCAGAACAGGTAAGCATGAACCACGGGGATGGAAAGGACGGGGGGCGGAATGTACCAACTGCCAGATTATAACACACCTCTTATGCAAGGTGAACAAAGGAGAAGGAAAGGGGAAGAGGAGTGGGAGAGAGAAGGAAGGGGAGCAGGAAAAGCTGCCCGGAACAGAGCAATAAAAGTACATTAGCATGGATACCAACTAAAACAATTACTCTACATGAGCAAGAAAAAAGGTTGGAACGTTCATGAACTCAGGTTAAGCTATAGTCTTTGACTCACACCGGAGTAGTCTTATTTCTCTGGGAAATTCTGTGAACTTGAGGTACCGTATTCCATTTAGTTCCGCCTTGATCAGGACTGTCATTGCTCTTAGCTCCTACTTGATCCGGGTTGGCGTCGGAACCTTCCTCCCCCTTGTGGGGAATAGTTATGTCCATACTCCAGGTTTGACCATTCTCAAGTTGCACCACATTCTTGCTCACTTTGGTAATTTTGATGGGTTCAGAAAATCTGGAGGCCTCCCTCCTTCGAGGTTTAGGAAGGTCAATCCGAACCGAATCTCCTTCCTGAAACAAACAAGATTTGACATGCTTTGTGTGGTCATATCTGCCCTTATATTTGACCTGATGTTCAACCACTTTCCTGGAAATTTAATTTCGGTCCATTACACACTTCCTTTCCATCTTTGAGTTAGGAGGGGATAACCTTGTTCTTGGTGCTCTGCCTTTTAAGGACATGAATGGGATATCCCTGTGATGGTATTGGGAGTAGAGCGATACGCCCAAATGGTGTCTTGTAAAGCGGCTAAAGCAGATGTGCCAAGAGACTCTGCCCTTTGTAAACACTCCTTAAACATCCAGTTCATCCGCTCTACCAGCCCATTAGCGCGGGCACAATACAAGGCCGTTTTATGGTGAACAATGCCTAGGTCACTCAAAAATCCATTTTTTTTTCCGGATGTGAATTGCACTCCGTTGTCCATGACCAACACATCAGGGATACCTTCTTCAAATAATGCCCCTTTCAAAACGTTATGATAGCTTCTGTGCCTATTTGATGCACACACTTGAACACTACCCATCGAGTGTGGTAATCCACCAACACCACGATGAAGCGCTCTCTGAGCATTTTGAGGTTAAGTGGACCAATAATGTCCATTGCCAATTTGGACCAAGGTTTATTAGGGACCTCTACTGGGGAAAGTGGGGGTTTGCGTGTCTGGTGAATTTTGTCACTCTTCCCACACTCAAAACATTCCTTCACAATGTTCTCTGTCATGGAGTCCATGCCTGTCCACCAATAATCCAGGCGTACCTTGTTCTTGGTGAGACTGCGTCCTAGGTGACCTACGTGTGCTAATTCCACCATTTTTTCCCTTAACTTTTCAAGAGGGATGATCTTCTCTCCTCTACAAACCATCCCTTCTTGTATGTTAAGCTCTAATCTCACCTCCCAATATTTGCACAGTGACGCAGGAACCTCGCTTTTGGTTGACGGCCAGCCCTCCCTTATGTATTTTTTAAGGGACTTCATTTCCTCATCTGCTCCAACACAGGCTTCCCATTCCTCTCTGTTAAGACTCGTTAACTGTAAGACAATTTCCCCACACTCCCCATTGTCAGAATCCTCCTCTACTTCAATCGGTGAGCGGGATAAATAATCTGCCACAATATTTTGTGCACCGGGCACATATTTGACCTTGAAGTTATAACCTTCCAAACCCAAAACCCATCTAGCAATCCTGGGTGTAGTCCTGTCTGACCCTTTTGTGGTGAAAACAAACATAAGGGGTTTGTGATCTGTTTTTACTGTAAATGGTATTCCCCATAAGAAGAACTTAAAATGTCTGATGGCCCAAAAACAGGCGAGAGCCTCCTTTTCCACCACCGAGTAATTTCTTTCTGCACCTTTGAGAGCACGAGAGGCAAATGCCACCACTTGCTCCTTGCCCTCCACACATTGAGTGAGACTGGCTCCCAACCCTTTGTTGCTGGCGTCAGTACATAGAATCGTGGGCTTGGTGGGGTCAAATCTGCCCAGAGATGGTGCAGCCAAAATACCTTCTTTCACTGCCCTGAAAGCGTCATTACATTCACTGCTCCATACATATGGGACCTTGGACTTGAGCAAGCTCTGTAATGGTTCTACAATGCTGGCATAGTTACGAACAAATTTGGAGTAATACTCCGATAGGCCCAGAAAAGATTTAAGGTCCTCAACACATGACGGCGCTTCAGTGTTTTGAATAGCTTCTACTAGATCTAACTTGGGTCTGATGCCATTGTGTGAGATTGTGTGGCCCAGGTACTCCACCGATGCCACTCCTATACAACACTTCTCCTTTTTCAGAGTGAGTCCAGCCTTTTCCAGATTAGACAACACACTTCTCAGCCTGACGTTATGCTCCCCCACATCCTTTCCATAGATGAGGATGTCATCTTGGAAGCATAATGTTCCAGGAAAATCCCTTAGCACATGCTGCATAATGCGTTGGAAAGCAGCCGCAGCCGAGACCAATCCAACGGCATGTGCAGGAACTGAAACGCACCCAACGGGGTAATAAAAGAAGTAAGGTGGCAGGAATCTGGATGGAGCTCTACCTGGTGATAGGCCGCTGACAGATCCAGGACACTGAAGCAACTAGCTCCTTTGATCAATGTGAGGACCTCATGGATGCGTGGAAGTGGGTGTCTGTCCATCCAAATGTTTTCATTTAGGTCCCTGAGATCCACACATAGCCTAATGTCCTTACCAGAGGCTTTGGTGGCGAGAACTATAGGGGCCAACCATTGGGAATTTTCAATGGGTTCAATCACCCCTAAGGCCAGTAGGCGGTCCAGTTCGAGTCTTAGGGGGTTTTGCATCAGGTGGGGAATGGGCCTAAGTTTATGTGCAACCGGCTTGGCCTTAGATTTGAGTTTGATAGAATGTTGACAGTTTTTCAATAGGCCCAAATCTTCAGTGAATACCTTGGGAAATCATTACAGACCTCCATCCCTCCCACTGATGGGTCCACCAGAAGGACTTGATCGGGGGTATTAGGGTCCAATTTGATACCAAATTCCTTTTAATGCCTCCACCTAAGTAGACTGGAACCTTTCTATGTAACATAAATCTTGCCAACTGTTCTCCTGCCTTTGAATCCAATTTCCATAGCAGTCATCTCCAGTAAAGGTATGGGATCTCCATTGTAGCCCCCAGGTTGTATATCAGGAGATTGCAACATGTCTTGCCATGCAGGAAAAAGTTCAGAAAAGCATTTTACATCAACTAAAGTGTAGGGGAGCAAGAGTCAGCAAATACAGAAACATGTTTCTTATCAAGTGTGATATTGCATGAAGGAAAACATGTGGCTTCAGTGCTATCTTGAAGTTGGAACACAAATTTGGTCTCAGCGGGTAAGTCATGTTCAATGGCTAAGACCGGTTTATTGCGTTGTTCTCTACAGACTCTTGCCATGTGGCCTTTTCTTCCACACTTGTGACACACATCTGCTCTCGCTGGGCAAGCTACATTATTTGCCAAATGGGCTGGGGAGCCGCACCTGTAGCACTTGGGTTTGACCGCTGAAGAGGAGGTGCTACTGATTTTATTTTTGTTGTCCTTCCCTATATCTTGTTTGTTAATGACATTTACATCAGTTAGCTTGTCTCCACCCTCTTTCATAGCCACAATGCAGTCAGCTGTGTGTTCAATTCCTACTGCAATGTCAATTGCTTCTCTAAGGTCAGGATTAGCAACCAGTAGTCTTTGCTGGATCTTCGGATTATTGGTACACCTGACCAATTGAACTCTAATAAGTGACTCTTGGAGAGACTCAAACTCACACGTATTCATTAAATCTTTTAAAGCAGCAATGAACGGTTTTACTTTTGCGTTTTTTCCTTGTACTCTTGAGAAAAATGTGTGCCTTTCTAGCACTACACTAATTTTCTTCCCGAAGTGCTTCTCTAACCTGTTCACCGCAGCTTGATAAACGTTTTCATCTTCATCGCTGTCCTCTTCGTCCGGACTGGACACTGATATATGATCATAAGTTTTGCGACCTTCAATACCCAAGTTATTAAGTAACGTGTGTAGTTTCCTCAACTGGGAGAATTTTTCCCCACCTATGGCAATAAGATAGGACTCCAACAATCCCAACCACTGTTTCCAAGGTAATAGGGGTTCACCTACCTCGTTTAGAAAAGGAGGTGGTTGTGACATATTCGCAGCAGCCATGGCAACAGAGAGAAGGAAATGGTAAAGTCACAATGTAAATATTTAACTATGCTGGATAATACCACCAAAAAACTGTGCCCATCAGCGAGTAGGAAGACTGACAAGCACTAAAAAATCATTGGCTCTGCCCATCAGCGAATTTAGAAAATTATACACGGTGTTTGTAATAAGTACACAAGCTGTGCCTATCAGCGAACAAAGAACTGACAGGCAGTGGGTGTTTATGAGGAGAATTGGCTGTGCCTATCAGCGAAATGAGCAAAACTTGCACCCATTCAAATTGAACAAGCTGTGCCCATCAGCGAGTAAGAGGACTGACAGGCAATTGCTTTACGTAAGGAGCCATGCTGTGCCTGTCAGCGTTGAAGAAAACACAGCAAGAGGACTGACAGGCAGCTGGCTTAAGTAAGGAGCAATGCTGTGCCTGTCAGCGTTGAAGAAAACACAGCAGGATAATATTTTCCCCCGCACCACTTCGGAGGAAGCCGGCATGAATGAAGACAATGCAAAAACCGGTGATTACTCCAGCTGATAGCCGCGAAAGAACACCCCCACAACACACCACAACAGGAGGGGACGGCAACCACAAGGACGCCCTGCTTGAAGGGAGGAGCGGAGGCCGGTAACCCTGAGATGGAAGAAGACGGTCCCAGGAAGGTGGAGACTGGTCTCTGGAACAGCGACGTTGAGAAAGACCGCGGTCCGAGGGACGGGCACCGCGTCTGGAATACTCGATGAGGTGGATTCCAATTCTGTGACTCAGCGTCGTCGCAGAGGTGCCGCGCTGAGAGGAAAGCAGGGGGCAGCCGCTCGCCGCAGCAACAGGTGTAAAGTCTGTCACGTTGGGAGACAAGCAAGGGGTAAGCCGCTGCTCGTCGCAGCGGGTCCAAAGTTTGAGACGGGAAAACAAATGCAAGCAAGATGCGTGTCCCCGAGGTGCCACGTGAAAATAAAAACAGGGGGCAGCCGCTCGCCGCAGTGACAGGTCCCCAGTCGGTTCCACCCCGATGCCACGAAGAGAGAAGAGGAGAGGGTGAACTGCTAGTTGTCGCAGTGGGTCCCAAGTCGGAGACGGAGGAAACAACTGCCAGCAAGCACGCTATGCACAGTACCTTAAATCCTCACTGAGAAGAGGATCGCACGGCTTGGGGATCCGACAGCTGATGTAGCAGGACACCAGTTGACAGCCTGGAGATTCGAAGCAGGACACGGTTACCAGTAGGTGAACTCATCCAACCGCATCACTCCGGAGGTACAGGAGTGGAAAGAAGCAGACAGCACTGGAGAAGAAGTTGGGGGAAGTGGTGAACCGTCCCCACATGGTGAATCGTCGCCAATGATGCAATTGAAGACAACACTAAGGTAAGTGTTGAAGAAGACTTTATTCTGTTACACCACCACAAGTCCAGTCAGCTGGAGTCAGCTGTGGAATCTTCAGAACAGGTAAGCATGAACCACGGGGATGGAAAGGAGGGGGTGGAATGTACCAACTGCCAGATTATAACACCTGGGTCTAACGTTATTCCACAAACAATTGGGCAGTAGTTTATGCACTTGTTTGAAGAAGCTCTACACATCAGCACTGAATAGTATGTTACTTTTCATTCTATTTATTCTCCCAGTCTACGAGAGATACAGTGAGGTCTACACAGTCAGATCTCTCTTAACTGCTTCTAAGAGGAAAAGATTACCCTGTACAACTCGGCGACTCTGGGGGATATATTTACACCCAGATATTTGATAGGCCCCCTCGAGCATCGAAACTAATAATCTTTTCCATAGTTTGTTCCATTTCTGGGGGAAGTGACTGGTTTAGGATTTTAAATACAGCATGGTTTTAAGATATTTTTCAGTTAGCGGAAGGACCCAGACCTAACAATCTACTTCCGACAGACAACAGAAGCACTTGGACCATATTACTTTGGGATTTACCCAGAGATTACCCCATCTTAGAAAAGCCTTTACCAAGAATGATCCTCAGAGCGTGAAACGTGTTGTCTAAAATAAATGTATAATCTTGCATTTGAGTGTAACAAGATTAAAAGCATTTATCACCAATGCGACTGATTGTGCCTTGTGAATTGATTTGAATGGAAAACAATATACTGATTAGAACATACTAATGCACATTTGAACAAGATAAACACTGACATCTGCAATATTCTTTTGATTTTGATAAGAGCATAACTTTGTAAAAAGCCAGTACTATCCAAAGAGAACTTGATGGTAATATGAACAGCACACCAGGACCAGTTTCTGTGTGGTCATATACCTTACACAGACTTGAGAACCATTGAACTAATACAGGACTTTCAAATCGCATAAGGCTTTCAGAAGTGGTATAGTTTCAATCTGCTTCTTAGAATGGCGTATACCACAAACAAGATCATCAAAGTAATCCAAGTGTTTGCCAAATTCCAGTGGGAATGACAATGACAGAATGAGGTGGACAGCACACCGATGGAATAATCTATAAAAGGAAGAGATACCTGTTAGCTTACCTCTCCCTCAGTGGAATATTCACTGAATGTCTCCGTCTACAAATGGGATCCTATACCACTTTTTTTGCAAGAGGTATCTCTCTTTTTTATTTATGCGTATCTGAATGTGGCATTGTGAGAATGAGCAGAAAACGATACCCACAAAAACCGCTTACTTACCTCTCTCGACCCTGCCCTCCTGGTGTCACTTGGAGCATTGGCCACCCTGTACCTGGAAAGGAAGAAAACAAAGGGTTAAACCGCTTCGCACAGACTCTCCCGTACAGGAAGAAGGCAGGCCCACCAGTGTGACCGACCAATCTGTAACTCGCTACCACGAAGGAAAGGACGTTGCCAAACGAAAGGAGGGAAATCCTGAAGAAGAAGGGCAAAACTGGGGGAAGTTGGAAGATGCCGAAAGCAGCCCGAGGGAGACGACGTCAGCGGGAGCACCGAGAACAACCACGAGCACCGGAATGGGAGACGCGGAGGTTGACACAGAGGTTTGGAGCGACGAGTGGCGGACGCCCACAGGAGAAGCCTGCACGCCGCCGCAACCCAGGAGAGCTGCGGCATCGGTGGTACGTGAATGAGACCGGGAGGGAGGGGGGCCTTGGAGAGAGTTGGGAGAAAAGGGGAAACTAAATCCAGAGACCTGAAGAGATTACGGTGAGTGGCGCCGAATACTGATTAATTGAGAGTTATCTCTTTGGCAAATTTTTTCTTTTGCTTTTTTGTTGGTTTTGGGCAAACTGTTTTACGGGGCGAATATTATTGTACCCTAAAGACACGTCATAGCTTTGACTACGCAGGCCGAAAGAATATCCTAAGTGGGATGAATGGCAAGCCATGTCACTAACATTAAAAGGGGGCTAAGAAATAACAGTATCAGACAAAAATGGGACCTTATTTTGTGAATGCTTTAAGTCTAGCAATCGTCGAGGCTCCCGCGCCCAGAGGCACAGGGTGGGGCCTCCCCGGGCCCGCAGGACCCCGTCCCGGGCGCCCTGCCATGCGGCAGGCCCGAGGACAGAGCCCGGGGTGGGGAGGACGCCCTCCCCAGGGCGGGCCCTTCAGAGCTCTTGTACCTAGCCAAGCAGGGGCAGGCTCCCCGGGCCCAGCGGAACCCCGTCTCAGGCCCCTGGTGGAGCGGCAGGCCAGGAGACTGAGCCTGGGGGCCCTGGACCCGGTCGGGGTTTCCAGGCAGAGGTGAGGCCTCCCCGGACCCGCGGACCCCCATCCTGGGCACCACGCCACACGTTGGGCCGGGGGACGAAGCCCCGGGCTGGGGGGGCGTCCTGGCCCGTCCGGCTGCTAGCTGAGGACCGCAACGCTGAGAGGGGCTTTGGAGTACCCTGTCCCTAGTAATCCGGAGGAAGGGTACCCCCCTTTCTGGTAACCTGTGTGCACCGCGAGACTGAGGGGACCCAAGGAGCTCCTGAACCCAGCCAAGCGAGGGGGGACTCCCCGGGCATGACGGAACCCCGTCTCAGGCCTTTGGCATAGCGGCAGGCCAGGGGACGGGGCCGAGGCATGGAGCACCCGACCCGGGTCCCGGCGGGGCCCCTGGACCCAGCCGGGGCTTCCGGGCCCAGAGGCGCAGGGGAAGCCTCCCCGGGCCCGCGGGACCCCGTCCCGGGCTCTCTGCCATGCAACAGGCCCAAGCACGGAGCCCGGGGTGGGGAGGCCGCCCTCCCCAAGGCCCTCAGGGGCCCCGGCTGGAGCTCCTGAACCCAGCCAAGCAGGGGGAGCTTCCCCGGGCACGACGGAACCCAGTCTCGGGCCTTTGGCAGAGCGGCAGGCCGGGGGACAGGGCCCAGGGCTGGAGCACCCGACCCGGGGCCCGGCAGGGCCCCTGGACCCAGCTGGGGCTCCCGGGCCCCAAGGTGCAGGGGGAGCCTCCCCGGGCCCGCGGGACCCCATCCTGGGCACCTTGCCACGCGGCTGGCTCGAGGACGGAGCCCGGGGTGGGGAGGCCGCCCTCCCCAGTGCCCTCAGGGGCCCTGGCCGGACCTCCTGAACCCAGCCAAGCAGGGGTAGGCTCCTCGGGCACAACGGAACCCCGTCCCAGGCCCCTGGCGGAGCGGCAGACCGGGAGACTTAGCCCAGGGCGGGAGCACCCTCCCCTGGACCCCATCGGGGCTCCCGTGCCCAGAGGCGCAGGGTGGGGCCTCCCCGGGTCCGCAGGACCCCGTCCCGGGGGCCCTGCCACGCGGCAGGTCCAAGGACGGAGCCCGGGGTGGGGCGGCCACCCTCCCCAGGGCCTTCAGGGGCCCCGGCCGGAGCTCCTGAACCCAGCCAAGCAGTGGGAGGCTCCCGGGGCACGACGGAACCCCGTACGGGCCCCTGGCAGAGCGGCAGACCGGGAGATGGAGCCCAGGGCAGGAGCGCCCTGCCCGGGGCCCAGCAGGGCCCCTGGACCCCATCGGGGCTCCCGTGCTCAGAGGCACAGGGTGGGGCCTCCCCGGGCCCGCAGGACCCCGTTCCGGGCACCCTGCCACACAGCAGGCCCGAGGACGGAGCCCGGGGTGGGTAGGGCGCCCTCCCCAGGGCTGTCAGGGGGGGGCCCTTCAGAGCTCTTGTACCTAGCCAAGCAGAGGCAGGCTCCCCGGGCCCGGTGGAACTCCATCTCGGGCCCCTGGCGGAGCGGCAGGCCAGGAGACTGAGCCTTGGGACTCTGGACCCCGTTGGGGTTTCCAGGCAGAGGTGAGGCCTCCCCGGGCCCCCATCCTGGGCACCACGCCACACGTTGGGCCGGGGGACGGAGCCCCAGGCTGGGGGGGCGTCCTGGCCCGTCCAGCTGCCGGCTGAGGACCGTTAGTCCGAGAGGGGTTTTGGAGTACCCTGTCCCTTGTAATCCGGAGGAAGGGTACCCCCTTTCTGGTAACCTGTGCGCACCGCGAGACTGAGGAGACCCAAGGCGCGGACGCGCCCGACCTCCTGGAGCCCTGGCTGGGATCGGGGAGGCAAACGAGCCCTCATCGGGACTTCCAGGGTAGCCCGGCCATCTGGTGGCCCCATTGGAAAGCATTGCGCGCGACCAGATGGCCGAGGGGAAAGGCGCGACCAGATGGCCCGGCCTGAAGGATGCCAATCTGTCCGCCCGAGCCTTCGCGGGAGGGCTCCCGCCTGCCCTTTGAAGGGCTCGGGGGCTCGGAGAACCCGGCTGGGCCTCGGGCATGGGGCTGCAGGCTGGGGTCCCGGACGGATCTCTGACCCGGGGTCCCCCAGGCACCTTGACCGGTGGGTGAAGTAGGAGGGAGGCCTGCCCGGGCCCGACAGACCCCAGTCCTGGGACCATGGCGGAGCAGGGGGGCGGAGCCCAGTACCCTGGGCCCGGCCGGAGGTCCCGGGCAGGCACGCGCAGGGGAGGCCTCCTGAAGGCCCGCTTCCCGGGTGCCCTGGGACGCGGCAGGCCCGAGGACGGAGCCCGGGTTGGGGAGGGCACCCTCCACCCCAGGGTCACCAAGGGCCCCTGCCGGAGCTCCTGAACCCAAGCTGAGCTGGGGAACGCCTGACGGGCCCCGAGCCCATGGCGGAGCGGAGGACGGAGCCCAGTGTAGGGAGTGCCCGGCCAGAGCTCTCGGGGCCAGACGCCCAAGGGAGGACCGCCCGGGCCCGATAAAGCCCGTCCTGGACACTTTGCCACGCGGCGGGCCGGAGGACGGAGCCCTGGATGGTGGGGAGGTTTTTGCCCAGCCCTAGCCCATCTGGTCACCAGCTGAGAGCCCCCAGCCCGCCAGGGGTTCCGGCGTACCCTGTCGGGAGGAAGGGTACCCCCCTTTCTGGTAACCCGTGCCACCGCGAGACTGAGGGGACCTAAGGCGCGGACGCGCCCGACCTCCTGGAGCCCTGCCTGGGATCGGGGAGGCAAACAAGCCCTCATCGGGACTTCCAGGGCAGCCCGGCCATCTGGTCGCCCCATTGGAAAGCATTGCGCGCAAGCAGATGGCAGAGGGGAAAGGCGCAACCAGATGGCCGGGCCTGAAGGACGCCAATCTGCCCGCCCGAGCCTTTGCAGGAGGGCACCCGCCTGCCCTTTGGAGGGCTCGGGGCTCAGAGACCCCGGCTGGGCCTCAGGCCGGGGCTGCGGATGGGGGTCCCCGACGGACCTCTGACCCGGGGTCCCCCAGGCATCTTGACAGGCGGGCGAAGCAGGAGGGAGGCCTGCCCGGGCCCGACGGACCCCTGTCCTGGGACCATGGCGGAGCAGGGGGACGGAGCCCGGTCCCCTGGGCCAGGCCAGAGGTCCCGGGCCGGCACGCGCAGGGGAGGCCTCCCCAAGGCCCGCGTCCCGAGCGCCCTGCCACACAGCAGGCCCGAGGACAGAGCCCGGGGTGGGGAGGGCACCATCCACCCCAGGGCCACCAAGGGCCCCTGCCGGAGCTCCTGAACCCAAGCCAAGCTGGGGAACGTCCTACAGGCCCCAGGCCCATGGCGGAGCGGACGACGGAGCCCAGTGTAGGGAGCGCCCGGCCAGAGCTCTCGGGCCCGGACAAACAAGGGAGGACTCCCCGGGCCCGATGGAGCCCGTCCCGGGCACTTTGCCACGCGGTGGGCCAGAGGACGGAAACCCGGACTGGGGGGTTTGCCCGGCCCTAGCCCATCTGGTCGCTGGCTGAGAGCCCACCAGGGGTTCCGGCGTACCCTGTCCCTTGTAATCCGGAGGAAGGGTACCCCCTATCTGGTAACCCGTGCGCACCGCCAGACTGAGGGGACCCAAGGCGCGGACGCGCCCACCTCCTGGAGCCCTGGCTGGGATCGGGGAGGCAAACGAGCCCTCATCAGGACTTCCAGGGCAGCCCGGCCATCTAGTCGCCCCATTGGAAAGCATTGCGTGTGACCAGATGACTGAGGGGGAAAGGCGCGACCAGATGGCCGGGCCCGAAGGACGCCAATCTGCCCGCCCGAGCCTTCGCGGGAGGGCTCCCGCCTGCCCTTTGGAGGGCTTGGGAGCTCTGCTTCCGGGGGGCTCATCAGAGCCCTTAGCTGGGCCTAGGGCACGGGGCTGCGAGGGGGGCCCCCTGACGGAACTCTGACCCGGGGCCCGCAGCCACCTTGACACGCAGGTGAAGCGGGGGAGGCCTGCCCTGGCCCGATGGAACCCCGTGATGGGCACCCGGACCCTCGGCTGGCCACAGGACGTGGGCTCCCGCACCCCAGGGCCTGCCGGAGCCCAGGCCCCGAGCGGGTCCCCGCTTCTGAACCCAGCCAGGCCGGGGAGGGGGGGAGCCTCCCAGGGCACCAGGGACCCCCGTCCCGGCAGTCGGACCCTTGGAAGGCCGCAGGACGGGGGCTCCCACACCCCAGGCCCTGCCCGAAGCCCAGGCCGGGTCCGGTCCCTGCTTCTCAACCCAGCCAGGCCGGGGGGATCTGGGAGCCTGCCCGGGCACGAGGGACCCCCTCCCGGGCACACGGACCCTCGGATGGCTGCGGGACGTGGGCTCCTGTTCCACTGAGTTTTCTCATAACTCCGTGGAACTCCGCGTAGTGGCACTACGCCAACTCCGCCCAGGGTTATATTATTGTTCCCTAAGGGCAGGTCATAGAATTGACTAAGCGGGCCGAAAGAACATCCCAAGCGAGATAAATGGCAAGCCAGGTCACTAACATTAAAGGGGGGGCCTTGAAATGACAGTATCAGACAAAAGCGGGACCTTATTTTGTGAATGCTTTAAGTCTACCAGTTTAACTTTAATTTTCCTTCTGCCTTCTTTCTTTTCCCTCACTTCTGGCGTGTGTGTCCAGAATTCACTAAAAAGAAAAAGGGACAAAGAGGGGTCGGGAGTGTGAAGAGTGAAGGAAAACGCTAGATCCTCTTTTGCCCACTATTTTAAGTATTTCCACCTTCGGAAATAACCCCTCTTAGTGCTTGAATGCCCTCCATCTCCGTCACTCCGGGTGTGGTGAAGAATACTGTCCTAACCCCAATCATTACAAACCCAGATACCTACCACCGCTTTCTTCTCTCTCCGAGCCTCCTGGGGACACCCTCCCGGAAAAGACAATCCTGGAAGAAAACAGAAGAGAAGGTGTAACTAAGAAGAAGAAAACCCGTACTCTGGAAGATAAATCTTCCCTGTCCTCCTCATTCCCTAATAAAGTACGCCAAAATTGAAAAGCATATTAAGCCTCCTCGATTCTTTTTCCGCCCATCTCTCCCACAGGCATGCTTTCTTTATTTTTAATGTATTGAGTCAAAACATAAAATTGATTGAACCTGCAAAGACAGACTTAGAAACTCTGACATGCCTCTTTCTAAAAAAAGAAATATGAAAGAAAATGATTTACAGCATAGCCCCACAAAGAGAAAAAACAGCGGAGATAGTATGGCCCATAGCTGACCCCATTTTCACAAAGGACACAGCGTCTGCAGTGGCATAAGAATGAAAGGGATCAAGATGTGAGTCTCTGATTGGAGTAGATGGTGGGTCGCATGTGAATCTATGAAAGATACAAAAGCAGGACAGAAGTTACAGGTAAGCAACTTGTTTCATCTCCAGCATTGGATCTTTTATAGGCTCACATGCTTGAAGTAGAATACTTAGCATACCATATTATATTAGGTAGAGGGAACAGGCTCTCCTTGTCTAAAGATTTTGCGCAGAACAGCTTGTCCTATCAAAGAATCTGCTGCTGCATCCGTAACAAGGCTGTCATGGTTGATAAATGTGTGCCTCAAATCCAGGTTGCAGCTCAACAGGTGTTGTGTAAAGGCACTCTTGCATAAACAGCTTCCGAAGAGGAAACACCTTTGTTGTGTGCCATCACTCTTCCTCTCACAGGTCTGTTTGCCTTTTTTGTGACAGAACACAATTCAAACTGAGAGCCTTGTCAACAGTCCTTTCTTAGAGAAGGGACGGCTCCTTCCAGGCTGACGGAAGAACTAAGAAATCAAGTCAGATTGTCTCAGGCTTTAAAATGGCACACGTCCAAAAAGTGTAGAGAACTTTCAACAATGGAGGTAGGGCATCAAAAGAAGGAACAGAGAACCACTCGCACATTAAGGTGGAAGTCCGAAGATACTTCTGCCATGAATTTGGATTTATATGCATTACCACCAAGGGGAAGGAAAACAAAGGCAGCCATGGAAAAAATGTCTAAAGCAGCAGCACAGTGCAGGAGGTGGTGACTAAAAAGGGGCAATGAGGGCATGGTTGTATGATGGTAGCTCATCCTGCTCTGAAACCATCCCTCTACCTTGGAGCCAATCAGGAAAATACCAAAATCATGCAATAACTACTCAAGCCCTGGGGAGTACTGGAGTGCCTGGCCCCAAGAAGGCTGCACCTGTGTAAGGCTCCTTGTGTTGGGGAAGGAATCTGGCAACATCAATCAATCAATCTGATTTGTAGAGCGTGACTGCATCACCCGTGAGGGTTTCGAGGTGCATTCGTGCAGCACAGGGCGACCACCAGAGAGGCGACAGTGTGAGGGCCCCTCAGGATGGCACTAAAGGCTGGCTGTGCAGTCGCGGAGTGCTGATCAACAACATTTGGCCCAAATAAACCTGACCTGGACCACTGGCTTGGGCTCACTAAGATGGGAGCAATCACGCCTTGGGATCAGTATACCTGAGCTGATGGAAAGTGAGCTCCGCCTGGATCGGTTGGCCCCTAGCAAAATTGTAGTAAGTGGGCTAGCAGGGGAGGTGGCTGAGGAACAGCGCTCTGCTTGGATGCTTGCAATAAGTGGATGCGGTGCATGGCGGAGGAGGCCTGGGTTAGCACTGCTTCTGCGGACCTGGGGTGCCGGGTGGCACCTGTCTGGTGCCACTAAGGGGGTCTGTCCCACCCTCCACAGAGAGGAGCTTAGATTGCGGCCCCCTTGTGGAGCCTACATGTGAAATGCCATCATAGCTGTGGCTACTGGTGTTGGCTGAGGCTTTACGGACTGGGGGAGTGGCAGAAAAGAGCATACCTACCACATGCCTCAAGGCACTCACCGGCCCCCTTCCTGGTCAGGCGCGAGTTTCCGGCTGTGGACACCGGCAAAGAGGACACTTGCAAGATGACACTGGGATCGTAGGGTGCCCCACAATGGGCTCCTCTCTTTGCAGATCAGGATTGACATCGCTGGGACTGGCCACACAAACGACCAGAGCACAACACACCACCATGGGTAAAGGTGACCACAAACAGGCCAAACTGTAGTTCGACACAAGGAACAACAAAAGCAACCCGTTGAAGGGTTTGGGTGCCCTGAGGGTGGCTGACGCTGCAGATGAGGACCCTGATCAAATCACTCCTGTTACACATGCAAAAGAGCCTCACCTCAATAGGCAAACTAGACATGCTTTCGGCCAAAATGGACAAGATCTCTTCTAAACTAGAAAGACACGAACAACAAATTGTGGATGCTGAGGCCTGATTTTCAGCACTAGAGGATGGCATGGCGATGGCGCCAAGCTCCTCGACATGACAAAAGTCCTAAAGGTCATACAGGCAAAGAACAAGGAGCTGGAGGCTAGGTCTCGCCACAATAACCTCTGACTAGTAGACCTGCTGGAGTACACCAATACTGAGAAGATGGTGGAGTACAAAATCTCTTTTTAAGTCGCTATTTTAAGCAGACTGCATTTCACCCCTTTTTGTTTTTTGTTTGGAAAGGGCGCATCACTCCCTGGATCCAAGACCCCCTCTAGGAGCTCCAATGTGATCTATAATAGCAAGGCTTTTCAATTTCAAAGACCACAACACTGTTCTAAGGTTGGCGAGAAAGCAGCGCAACCTTTGCGACGAGGGTAATACCCTCTTTATCTTCTGGGACTTCAGCATAGCGGTCTAGGAGGTGAGGCATGAGTACCTGCCACTGAAGTGCTAACTCCAGCGAGCCAGCAGCCCCTATGCCATTATTTACCTGCACAGCTGAAGAGTTGCACTGAAACAAGCCACACTTTTTCCAAGACCTGAACAGCGCAACCCCTTTCGCAACATGCATTATCTCTGAGATTGGTGCAGCAACCTCTGCAAACTCACCTGGACATAATGATATCCTGAGCGAGGTGCAATAGATCCTCCGGAAGAGTGAGGGTATCTATTAATTCTGGGTTCAATGTGACAGCGCGACATGGGGGGCCAGCTGATACACTATGATATAAACTGGGAGAATTCTATCAGATGATACCCCGGGCACATATTGCCAAACTGTACTGCTTATCACCAGAGGACCGATGTCAATCCCCAACACTGGTTAATGACCTTCTTGTCGCCTGTTCCTTTCACCACAGCCCCCACCACGGCAAACGCCCTGTGTACGAGGCTTTGGACTGACACTCTGATTTACCCCGAGGAAGAACCCCTTACCAGTTCAGATTACAGTTACTGTGTGAGAGGGTGCTTGCACAATGTTGGTGCACTAAAGGTGGGTGAAGTAGGAAGAGGTTTGCAGGCACGTTGGGGTGACTAGTGTGGATGGGGGGGTGGGATTCTGGGGTAAATCATAGCTCCATACAGATACTTACATTTCTTAGAAAGAGCAATTAACACATCTTCCAGGGCAGGCAAAGAGACACAGGGCAAGGGCAATAACAAAAGCGACAGTGAAACCTCTACTGCGACTTGCACCTATCCTGCTATCCCCAAATATATAATAAAAAGGGAAATATCCTGAATATGTTTGTGTCCACACAGTTCAAGCACCCACTGTCAAGGTGCGGTCCTCAACCGGACTAAACAATTTTGCAATCAAAATCAAACGGTGCACCACTGAAAGCTTGCATATTGAACAATAATAAACAAGGAACAAAATCAGTGGAAAAAAATATGTTCTCCAAGTCTTCTTTTTATTCATAAATAGTTCAGACGTGACAGGCGTTATGTAGTGAAGAACAACCAACGCGTTTCGGTCAGTACAATGGACTTCTTCAGGGCTGTAGAGTAACAGATATATACATATATAAATACATTTAAATAACATGACTAACAATATGACAAAAAACATGGTCATGTATCATAGTGACACCTATATACATTCTTTAGTTAAAACATACTTAGATGTGGTATAGTCCAATTCACTTAAAACATGAGCAACCCACCAAGACGAGAAACAGAAAGTACACACAAAAAAACATCTAAACATATATACACAACGTAAAAGTGGACGAATTGAAACTATCCACCGTCCTTCTCTCAAATGATTAAAAAACATGGTATCCAGGGAGACCCCATAGAGAGTGAGGCGCAGTAGAACCAGTGAGATGTGTACAAAAAATGTGGTTCCAGAAAAATAGGAGCAAGAGCAACTGTGATAGTAAGATGAGGGTAGTTGGAGACCCTGTGTGAACATGCCCAAAGCGAAAAAGCCAAGGTGATAGAAGTGTGATACATGGATAAAAGTAATGTGTCCAATAACCCAGTACTTGTGGACACCCAGATGGGGTGAATTCACAAACAAGATAATATGGTACCCACCATAAGCGAAGTATTCATACACATGATGATAAGGGTAATCAGATTTCCTCACACAGCTTTGAAAAGGGACAAATGAGTCCTTGAAAATGAAAACCTGGTAAGAAATTGAGTAGAACAATACATCCCGTAAGTACAGTCATAACTTAATAGTGTGAGTTAATAAAACTAGGGGATATGTATGGGAGGTATGAAATACTCACACTAGACAATCGTGGAAAGCTTATTCAAGTTACAAATGTAGATAAGAAGCGATCCATCAAATATAGACAGTTTACGAGATCAAACACAAATGAGGCGACCCAGGGCAAATTGACCCATCAGCTCGGCACCTAGGGGAAAATGAGCAATCATGACATGAATATATCCTAATAGTAAGAAACCGTAAAGAAAAACTAACTAAAAAAAACATGCCTGAGCTGACCGGTAAGTGAGGTGCGCTGTATGTGAGGGATGCATCTAAATAAATCGAAAACAGGATCATCATGGAACGTATTTCCAGATGAAACAAGAACGATAAATAAAGGAGAATGCAAGTAAACAATGCACTAATAATGAAAAACAGAGAACCACACGAATACAGTGGAGGTAAAGCGGAGCCAGCGAGCTCACTCTGAGAAACACTGATATATAAAATGCTAATACTAAAAAAGTATCGCTACGCCACCCATCTGATGGCGAGAGTAATGCCCTCTGCAGAATAAGAAAGAGGGGCAGCTTTGCTAACGGACTCACCCTATTAAGCGCTGATGCAAAAGGTTCCTTTCCAGTATCTCCCAACGGTATGCAAGCGGTACAGACGGGCAAGTCGAGACCATTCGGTTTATAAAGACCACGAAGGAGGGAAGACGTGGAACACCTGTGTGGGGGGTTGTGTCCATCATGGTAGCGGTCAAGTAGAAAGGCATGTGATGTGTTAAAAAGTCGCCATATTGGAAGAGTCAAAGAGATGAGCCAGAAAAGGCTGAGGCCGAGGAATAAAGGTAGCCGCTGCAACTTCATGGAGATAAGAGAGGTCGCACATGAGAAAAGCAATTAGTAATGAGAAATATCCTATTTGCCAATCACTTGCATTAATATAAAACCTAATACGCAATAATAAAAGTAAGAGTAGTGTTGATTCAACAAAGGACGCTCTCGCGTGAGGAGCCAAAACGAGGGATAACCAAAGAGAGTAAGCATCGTGTAAAACAGCGGCCATATTTGAGTGGTTGCCATCAAAAAATATGAGAGAGAGTAATCAAAGGCAGATTAAAGAGAGCATGTGAGACTCGAGTCTGTTCTAAACTACATGTGATCAATATAGAATACAATGTATTCCGTAATCCAGGCATCATAGGGGGAGCCTCCAAAGTCGGTCTACTGCAGTCATAGAATGGCAGCCTAGACGGCGTGAGGTATGATGACAATTGAGTGCTATTCTGCTTAATATTAGTATAGAGTATACGTATAGGTATAAGTGTGTGGATGTAATTAATAACTCAAAAAACATCAGGGGAGTCACCAAAGTGGGTCATCTACGATCCTACTATGTTGGCCATGAACTGGTTTGCGTAGGGTCTTAAACGTAAATCATTATGGAAGGTAAACTGACTGATGCTAAAATAAAGCATTGATAGCGCATAGGATGGAGAGTAGACAAAAGAGGCTCAAAAGTGAGTACAAATCAATCCTATCGCGTGGGGGTGGTAATGAAGGGGTAGATGAAAGAACATCAATTATCCAATAGTCGAAACATTTGGTAGCTTCGATATGAAGGTTAGGATCAGGCTAAGGGCAAAGGTCATAATATGCCAGTCCTATGTGTTCATGATCTGGCAAGAGAATAAAAGCTCAAATCAAGCAAAATTTCCAGTTTTCACCCAAGATAGTGAGCACATAGAGGGTCTAATAACTATTTCCCCAGAGGGGGAGATTCGTTCATAGAGTGTACATGAGCCTCAGTAAATAAAGGGAAGGACAGCCTGTAATGTATGAGCAGACCTCTGTAACAGTGGATAGTTATACCAGTAAGATGGAACATTCATAGTGATATACATCATCTGTAAGCATACATCAATCAACAAGGAATACAGTTACATAGATTCTGACAGGATCAGAGCAGCATATGGTCAGTTTTTCAAAAAAATTGTGTAATTCCTCATCAGAGTTGTGACCATATTCAACACTGGGTAATTTACAAATCCAGCCTGCCTCATTCTGTTTTAGGGAAAGTTCCCTATCCCCCTCTGGGATTAGGTGGTATGTGGTCAATTCCCATGAACCATATATCATCACAAGTAGCATGGTTTTCCTGCATGTGGAAACTGAGGGGTATTTTAGATCCCTGTTTCTTATTGCGCATGTGTGTTCTTGAATTCACAACTTTAATGATCTAATCGTGCTGCCCACATAAATCTTGTTACAAGGCAGCCCAAAATGTAGGTGACATATTTGGTCTTATAATTAATAAAGTGTTTGATGTTATGTACTTTAGTAGTGCTGAAGCCAAATGTCTTGGTTTTATCCTTTACTAGTCTACATACATTGCAATCCTTACAGGTGTAAAATCCCTTTGCTGTGTTGGAAAGCCAAGTGTCTGCTTTGTGTGTTGTGATGTAACTAGGGCAGAGCCAATTTCTTAGGGTCTTGCCCCTTCTGTATGTCACTCTGGGTGTCCTGGATATGGTGTCCTTCAAACTGGGTATGTCAGTGAGGAGGTGCCAGCATTTTCTCAGGACATCATACTGCTGCGAGTATTGTATCGCGTGTTAAATGACACAGGAACTGGCCTAGTTTTTCTAGGACCATTTTCTTTCAGTGTGTCTCCTCTAGGCAATTTTGCAATCCTTATTTCAGCTTTGTCCAATATTTTTGGGGCATAGCCCCTTGCCAGAAAACGACGTTTGGTATTGTGAATATTGGCAACTAAGGTTTCATCGAAGCTGCAATTTCTTCGAACACGTACCATTTCCCCATAGATTATGTTATTAACCATATGTTTAGAGTGTGCACTGCAGGCATGTAGGGTGCTATTGCAGGCTGTGGTCTTGTGAAAAATAGGGCTGTGTATATGATTGTTTTGAACAATGAATTCGATATCAAGGAATTCAATGCGGTCCCTGCTGTGGTTGATAGTGAGACGTACATTGTAGGGATTATCATTAAGGAATATATGATACTCCAATAGTTGGTCGACAGATCTATTCCAGAGCATAATAATGTCATCAATGTACCTGCCCCAGAAAACAAAGTGTTCGGTCCAGGTTGAGGCCCGGCGTCCCCAGGCATGCTCCCACTCATACCAGCCCATAAAAAAGCCGGCATAAGCGGGGGCAAACCTGGAGCCCATCGCGGTGACCTGCACCTGGTGGTACCATTCGTTACCATGAAGGAAGAAATTCTTCGATAATTTGTTATCCATCGTTTCCACCAACACCACATTATGCATGTAATGATCAGCTGTTGACTGTCCCAGAAAGAATTCTACCACTCTTACACCGAATTCTTTTTTGATGAATGTGTATAAGCTAGCTACGTAGATCCATGGTAACGAAATGCAGATTTTTGGACCATACCAACCCCTCAAACTTGTTTAGAATGTCCTTTCTATCCTTGATGTCAGCTGGTAAATTGTGGACAAATGGTTGTAAGAATTTGTCCACGTATTCAGATAGTCTTTCTGTGGGGGAATTAACGCCTGAGATGATGGGTAGTCCTGGTGGAAAAGAGACCCCCTTATGTATCTTGGATAGAACGTATATGCATGGAAAGGAGGGTTCTCTAACCATTAGGTTGTTGTATTCCTCCTCACTTATTAAGCAGCTTTCCCGCCACTCGACAAGTGTCATATCGATATGACAGCCAAGTACTTTAATCAGATTCTGTGTCACTCTTGTGTAACAGGTGGTATCTGCCAGTTGGCGATCAATCTTTTGCATGTACGCCGTCCTGTCCATGACAACTACATTTCCCCCTTTGTCTGCCTCCCTGATGACAATGGATGAATCAGACTTGAGCTCCTTTAGTGCAGTGTCTTCGGCCAAGCTAAGATTGTATATCATTCTATTGGGGGGAATAGACACAGGGCAAGGTCCTGCATCCTTATGAGGTGACACAGCTCGCTCAGACTGTAACTACACCTTGGCAGCCATGACTAGCAGTGCAGTAAAACACCCACATCTCCTCACATTGAATGTCCGGGGGCTTCACAACCCCTGGAAAATCAGACAGGTACTTGCATACTAGACAGACACCGGATAGATGTGGCTCTCCTCTGGGAGACACATCTGATGGCCGACCACACCTCCCACTTTGCATCAAAATTGCATGGCTACAAAGTACTTGAAACATGTTCCTCTTATGTCAGGGGCACAATCCTCCATTTAGGCATGGCATTCCCTTTCAACTACTCTACGAGCTTAATGATCCTCATGGGAGATTCAAACTGGTCAGGCTGTAATATATGGTATTACAAAAAACAAGGGAACCCAATGTGGTAAACAAGGACCATGGGTATCGATAATTTATAAGAACAACGGTCCTTGACAGAGAATTGGTACACAAGGAAAATGAATATAGACTCAAATCAGTGCTATATTGCTGCAGTCCAGCCGGACAGTGAAATTTAATGATTTAAAGTACAAGATAAGAGAAAAAAGTAAAGTGGGACACAGTCCTGCGTCCTACACATTACAATAAACACAGAGAAACGAAAACAAACATTCAGGCAGGGCAAATAGCTTGTATGAAGTACAAAAAATGAGACAAGCAGAATGATGCAACACCGTTACACTTAAATATCAGATTAAATTGTGTCTGCGGTGTAAAGTGAGTCGACGACGTTTCGATTGCTTTGAAGAAATAATGGGATCATCATCAGGACAAAATTAATGCATGCCTGAGAGACATATGGCCTGCAAAATAATGGAAAAATAGGGAACAAAAACAGACAGAAAAAAGGAATAAGAGTAAAACAATGTACAAGACATTTCCTTATCAGCATTATGTGAGCGACGAGCGGTGAGTAGAATACTAAAGTGCTAGGGATCAGAACCTACGAACAGTGAAAAGGGCGAAGTGAGCACTCGCAGTGAGTGAATGGGTTGATACCCAATACAATTCTAGCCTAAATATAAGCTGGAGGTGAATTAAAAAGGGGGCAGCTATGAAGGAGCTTACCATGCAGGGTGCGCTAGCCACGCGGTAGGAGAGCTTCAATAAGAAAACCGATTGGGGAGCTGCGGGGGAGGTTAGCAATTGCGAGGAAAGCGGACAATACCTAGGGTTAAATTAGGTAATTATTAAATGCATTGAGCGTCCATGCTGGGAGAAGAGTGGAAACTATTGTGATAGAACTTACCGCAACGGGAGTGGCGGTCTGGGTTGGCCAGCAGAATTTGTTGGCTGTTGGGCGCCAAGGGCACAGTAGTCTACGGAGGGAGGGAAGGGTGTGAGCTGGGATAGGTGCAAGAGTACTACAGCAAGCGAGAAGGGAGGGGAGGATTACCTGCAATGGGTCACATGTGTGGGCCGGTGCTGGCAATGGAATGTGAACCGCTAGTGGGGTCCGGTGCGGTCGATCGAAATTGGATCGGTATGATGATAATGAGAGTTTAAGCTTGGCCAGGGATTGGCATTCAAGGACCTGTAAAGGAACCTGGGAGGAATTCAAATTGGAGGGGCGCGAAGGACTCGGGAAGTGCCCGGGAAAAGTACGCCGCTTACCTGCAATGCAGGAGGAGAAAGTGAACCTGGTTCGCCGTGGCATGACCAGTGGTACAGGCTCGATAACCTAGGGCGGAAAGGTGAAGTAGGGGGTTAGGGCGAGGAAAGTGAGTCGAGTTAAAGTGCCCAAGTTGGGGAGGTGATGGACGTCTTACCTGCGGTGCGGTAACGCAGAGTATGGCTCGATAGCTGGGTGCTCGTATCGCGGTGGATAGCGGCTAATGGGGTTAAATACCACGTGGAGCATCACATGGTGCAATTGACTATGTCGAAATGGTAGCGGCCATATTGGAGTAGTGTGGCAGTGCACGGTAGAGTTAGGCTAGCGTGGTGGAAATACAAGTTCTAAGGGAAATAACCCGGGATGCTCATATGGAATGAGCTTAGATTGGACAAGGTGAAAATGCACAATCGTGTCATGAAATCAAAAGTTTACACGCAGAGGAGTGGAGCTATACCGAAGTAGTAGACCAAGTGATTGTTCTAGCTTAGGTAAAGAGGACTGTGAGAGTGGCGGCCATCTTGGAGCGATAGGTATGCTCTAAAAGGAAGGAGTGTATAAAAAGGAGAGGCATGTAAACAAGTGGACAGACCCATTGAGGATTTCAAGAATGATTAGCATAAAAATCGGGAGAGACACTTAATACATGAGACTTAATATGCTTATTGATATTACGTTAATGTGTAGAAAGGCATGGTGACCGGTTGTAGACAATTGCAAAACATTTTTTAAAAGAGTGAAAGCAGTAAGAAGGTGCAGTTTTTAAAAACAGAAATGGTGAGGTCAATTAACTTTGTTATGTAGAAGACATTAACGGGCTTTATAGTAGAGTTGTCCAGTCCTCATTCCTATTGAGTCAATTTTTGATGCTTCCAGTGCGAAGGATCCATTTAAGTTCTTCCTTGTTTAGGAGTTGTCCAATGTCTGCACCTCTCGGTGGGGGTTTTACCACACTGATAACTGTCCATCTTATGTCATCTTCGCTGTGGCCTGTAGAGAAGTGTTCCACGAGAGGGGCGTTTGGAGTTTTGCAACGGATACGGCTGCGGTGTTGGCAAATCCGAATTCTCACTTTTTGAATGGTTTGTCCAATGTAGACTTTGTTGCATGGGCACAGGATCACATAAATCACGTTACAGGTATTACAGTTGGAGAAAAATTGTGACTTTATTTTGACATTATTAAAAGTGAATTCTTTTCCTTCAACAGTGAAATCACAAACACTACAGTTGCCGCATTTTGCATGTCCTATGAGGGGATCTAGGCCCCAGTGTTCATGAATCCAGTGTGGTAGCTAATCTTGGGTTGGGAAGAGCTGCTCTGACAAGGTGGTCCTTTATGTTTCGACTCTTACGGAATGCAAAAAGCGGGCGATCAATTTTCAGGACTCCTGCGTTAAGGATTCCCCAGTGCTTGAGGATACATTTCCGTACAGTGTGAGAAACAGGTGAAAAAGTAGTAACGCATACCATGCGGTTTTGATTAGACTTGGGTTTGGGGGATAAGAGAATATCCCTAGGGCAGTACCAAGCTCTTTTTAGTGCAGTGCGTACAAGTCTGCGGGGATATCCGCGAGCCTGAAGTTTGGTAGAAAGGAAAGAGGCTTCTCGGAAATAGTCTTCTTTAAGGGAACAATTACGTCTGATCCTCAGGAATTGTGAGTAGGGTAGAGAGTCGCGGAGGGCACGTGGGTGATTGCTCTCATATCTGAGGAGAGTGTTACGCTCAGTGGGTTTCCTGTATAAACTCGTGATTAATTCACCGTTAGCGTGATGAATGGTGAGATCAAGGAACGGGATGGAGGTTCTGTTACATACAAGGGTGAAATTAAGTCCTTGGTAGTTATTGTTGAGCCAATGTAAGAATTGTTTGAGGGTGTCTTCATTTTCATGCCAAATCATGAAAATGTCATCAATATATCGTCTCCATAAAGTAATCCCTGTGTGGAAGGGGTTACTTGTGGAGAGGATTTTGGTCATTTCCAAGTGGTCCATGAAGAGTATGGCTAGATTGGGGCGAAGACAGCACCCATCGATGTGCCTTTGACCTGTTGGTAATATTGGTCATTGAAAACAAAAAAGTTTCTAGTCAAACATATTTCAAGAAGTTGTAGAATGAAAATGGTAGGTACAACATGGGGGCGTGGTCTTGAGTTAAGTATATGTTCAATAACTAATAGTGCGTTCACTTGAGGGATATTAGTATAAAGGGATTCGACATCCATTGCACAAAGGATGTCTGAATCGTTATTGAAGGGGTGATGTTCTACTAAATTAATCATAGCCATGCTGTCTCTGACATAGCATTCTGTTTTAGGGACAAAGTCCTTTATGAAATAATCAACATATTGACCTAATGGCTCTAAGATAGAGCCACACCCGGACACTATAGGTCGTCCTGTGGGGTCTGTGAGATTTTTGTGGATTTTGGGAAGTGTATATATCACCGGGGTACGTGGTGATTTAACATTGAGGAACAAAAATTCCTTCTGGCTCAGAAAGCCTTGTGTCTTGGCGTCAGTAGTAATTTGAAGGATCAGTTGTTGGAGTTCCTTAGTGGGATTGGTAGGCAGTTTACAGTAATGGTCTGTATTAGACAATTGCCATAATATTTCTGATTTGTATAGTTCTATCTCTTGTAGAACTATCCCTCCGCCTTTGTCGGCAGATTTGATGATTAGAGAGTCATTCTTTTTCAGTGTGGTAATGGCCTTTTTCTCTTCTAGTGATATATTGTATGGGATATATCGCCTGGTACTTTCAAGTTGAGAGACATCTTTAAGGACCATTTTTTCGAAAGTTAGAATTTCTCCGGGGATCATATTGGAAGATGAGGAAAAGGTGGATGGAGGGCGTAAAGGTGTGTTGGAAGAACTAACCAGTGAAGGATTAAGAAGAAAGTAGGCATGTAGGCAAATGCGCCGGAAAAACCTGAGTAATTCAGCTGTAGTTCCAAAAAATTGGGGTGGATGGTAGGGACAAAAGAAAGGCCTTTGCTAAGAAGTGATTGTTCTGGGTCAGCTAGAATGTGCTTAGAGAGGTTAAAGATGGGTATTGTAAGAGAATTCTGTCTGACCTCGTGGGTATTAGTTACCACTGGTAGAATTTCTGGCGGGTTTGACGCTCGCCTGGGAGATTGTACCATCGTTATTGTTGTTTCACCCGACCTCGTTTTGGTGGTTCATTTTGGCCTCTGTCTAAAAAAAAGTTGGTTCGGGGCTCGGTTAGAGGTACTAGGGCCTTCGCCGTGATCAGAGTTGTCGAAAGATTCAGCGGAAGTGTCAGAGAAGCCTACCAAGTTGTTGCGTCTATTGAATCTGCCCCACGGTCTGGCGTTCTGAGGATTCTTGTAGGCACGATTGGCATAAAAATCTTTTTGTAAATAGGGATATGTCCTCTCTAAAGCGTAGGCTCTAATGTCTTTTTTTACTTTAAGGGATTTTTGTTTTGCTCTAGTCTGTGAAATTCGTCTACCGTTTTTTGGACCTGTTCTAACAGTTTTTTACAGTCGGTAACAGAGCTGGGGTCCCTGATTTGTTTTTCTATATCATTAATCTCCTCTGTGAGTTTCTGTAATGTTTCGGTGGCATTCGCCTACATGCCTACTTTCTTCTTAATCCGTCACCGGTTAGTTCTTCCAGCACACCTTTACACCCTCCATCCACCTTTTCCCCAACTTCCAATATGATCCCCGGAGAAATTCTAACTTTCGAAAAGATGGTCCTTAAAGATGTCTCTCAACTTCAAAGTACCAGGCGATATATCCCATACAATATATCACTAGAAGAGAAAAAGGCCATTACCACACTGAAAAAGAATGACTCTCTAATCATCAAATCTGCCGACAAAGGTGGAGGGATAGTTCTACAAGAGATAGAACTATACAAATCAGAAATATTACGGCAATTGTCTAATACAGACCATTACTGTAAACTGCCTACCAATCCCACTAAGGAACTCCAACAACTGATCCTTCAAATTACTACTGACGCCAAGACACAAGGCTTTCTGAGCCAGAAGGAATTTTTGTTCCTCAATGTTAAATCACCACGTACCCCGGTGATATATACACTTCCCAAAAGCCACAAAAATCTCACAGACCCCCCAGGACACCATATAGTGTCCGGGTGTGGCTCTATCTTAGAGCCATTAGGCCAATATGTTGATTATTTCATAAAGGACTTTGTCCCTAAAACAGAATGCTATGTCAGAGACAGTATGGCTATGATTAATTTAGTAGAACATCACCCCTTCAATAACGATTCGGACATCCTTTGTACAATGGATGTCGAATCCCTTTATACTAATATCCCTCAAGTGAACGCACTATTAGTTATTGAACATATACCTTAATTCAAGACCACGCCCCCATGCTGTACCTACCATTTTCATTCTACAACTTCTTGAAATATTTTTGACTAGAAACTTTTTTGTCTTCAATGACCAATATTACCAACAGGTCAAAGGCACATCGATGGGTGCTGTCTTCGCCCCCAATCTAGCCATACTCTTCATGGACCACTTGGAAATGACCAAAATCCTCTCCACAAGTAACCCCTTCCACACAGGGATTACTTTATTGAGACGATATATTGATGACATTTTCATGATTTGGCATGAAAATGAAGACACCCTCAAACAATTCTTACATTGGCTCAACAATAACTGCCAAGGACTTAATTTCACCCTTGTATGTAACAGAACCTCCATCCCGTTCCTTGATCTCACCATTCATCACGCTAACGGTGAATTAATCACGAGTTTATACAGGAAACCCACTGAGCGTAACACTCTCCTCAGATATGAGAGCCATCACCCACGCGCCCTCCGCAACTCTCTACCCTACTCACAATTCCTGAGGATCAGACGTAATTGTTCCCTTAAAGAAGACTATTTCCGAGAAGCCTCTTTCCTTTCTACCAAACTTCAGGCTCGCGGATATCCCCGCAGACCTGTACGCACTGCACTAAAAAGAGTATGGTACTGCCCTAGGGATATTCTCTTATCCCCCAAACCCAAGTCTAATCAAAACCGCATGGTATGCGCTACTACTTTTTCACCTGTTTCTCACACTGTACGGAAATGTATTCTCAAGCACTGGGGAATCCTTAACGCAGGAGTCCTGAAAATTGATCGCCCGCTTTTTGCATTCCGTAAGAGTCGAAACATAAAGGACCACCTTGTCAGAGCAGCTCTTCCCAACCCTAGATTAGCTACCACACTGGATGAACACTGGGGCATAGATCCCCTCACAGGACATGCAAAATGCAGCAACTGTAGTGTTTGTGATTTCACTGTTGAAGGAAAAGAATTCACTTTTAATAATGTCAAAATAAAGTCACAATTTTTCTCCAACTGTAATACCTGTAACGTGATTTATGTGATCCTGTGCCCATGCAACAAAGTCTACATTGGACAAACCATTCAAAAAGTGAGAATCCGGATTTGCCAACACCGCAGCCGTATCCGTTGCAAAACTCCAAACGCCCCTCTCGTGGAACACTTCTCTACTGCAGGCCACAGCGAAGATGACATAAGATGGACAGTTATCAGTGTGGTAAAACCCCCGCCGAGAGGTGCAGACATTGGACAACTCCTAAACAAGGAAGAACTTAAATGGATCCTTCGCACTGGAAGCATCAAAAATGGACTCAATAGGAATGAGGACTGGACAACTCTACTATAAAGCCCGTTAATGTCTTCTACATAACAAAGTTAATTGACCTCACCATTTCTGTTTTTAAAAACTGCACCTTCTTACTGCTTTCACTCTTTTAAAAAAATGTTTTGCAATTGTCTACAACCGGTCACCATGCCTTTCTACACATTAACGTAATATCAATAAGCATATTAAGTCTCATGTATTAAGTGTCTCTCCCGATTTTTATGCTAATCATTCTTGAAATCTTCAATGGGTCTGTCCACTTGTGTACATGCCTCTACTTTTTATATACTCCTTCCTTTTAGAGCATACCTATCGCTCCAAGATGGCTGCCACTCTCATGGTCCTCTTTACCTAAGCTAGAACAATCACTTGGTCTACTACTTCGGTATAGCTCCACTCCTCTGCGTGTAAACTTATGATTTCATGACACGATTGTGCATTTTCACCTTGTCCAATCTAAGCTCATTCTATATGAGCATCCCGGGTTATTTCCCTTAGAACTTGTATTTCCACCACGCTAGCTTAACTCTATCGTGCACTGCCACACTACTCCAGTATGGCCGCTACCATTTCGACATAGTCAATTGCACCATGTGACGCTCCACGTGGTATTTAACCCCATTAGCCGCCATCCACCGCGATACGAGCACCCAGCTATCGAGCCATACTCCGCGTTACCACACCGCAGGTAAGACGTCCATCACCTCCCCAGCTTGGGCACTTTAACTCGTTTCACTTTCCTCGCCCTAACCCCCTCCTTCACCCTTCCGCCCTAGGTTATCGAGCCTTTACCACTGGTCATGGCACCGTGGACCAGGTTCACTTTCTCCTCCTGCATTGCAGGTAAGCGGCGTACTTTTCCCGGGCACTTCCCGAGTCCTTCGCGCCCCTCCAATTTTAATTCCTCCCAGGTTCCTTTACAGGTCCTTGAATGCCAATCCCTGGCCAAGCTTAAACTCTCATTATCATCATACCGATCCAATTTCGATCGACCGCACCGGACCCCACTAGCGGTTCACATTCCATTGCCAGCACCGGACCACACATGTGACCCATTGCAGGTAATCCTCCCCTCCCTTCTCGCTTGCTGTAGTACTCTTGCACCTATCCCAGCTCACACCCTTCCCTCCCTCCGTAGACTACCGTGCCCTTGGCGCCCAACAGCCAACAAATTCTGCTGGCCAACCCAGACCGCCACTCCCGTTGCGGTAAGTTCTATCACAATAGTTTCCACTCTTCTCCCAGCATGGACGCTCAATGCCTTTAATAATTACCTAATTTAACGCTAGGTATTGTCCGCTTTCCTCGCAATTGCTGACCTCCCCCGCAGCTCCCCAATCGGTTTACTCATTGAAGCTCTCCTACCGCGTGGCTAGCGCACCCTGCATGGTAAGCTCCTTCATAGCTGCCCCCTTTTTAATTCACCTCCAGCTTATATTTAGGCTAGAATTGTATTGGGTATCAACCCATTCACTCACTGCGAGTGCTCACTTCGCCCTTTTTACTGTTCGTAGGTTCTGATCCCTAGCACTTTAGTCTTCTACTCACCTCTTGTCGCTCACATAATGCTGATAAGGAAATGTCTTGTACATTGTTTTATTCTTATTCCTTTTTTCTGTCTGTTTTTCTTCCCTATTTTTCCATTATTTTGCAGGCCATATGTCTCTCAGGCATACATTAATTTTGTCCTGATGATGATCCCATTATTTCTTCAAAGGGATCGAAACGTCGTCGACTCCCTTTACACTGCATACACAATTTAATCTGGTATTTAAGTGTAACGGTGTTGCTTCATTCTGCTTGTCTAATTTTTTGTACTTCATACAAGCTATTTGCCCTGCCTGAATGTTTGTTTTCGTTTCTCTGTATTTATTGTAATGTGTAGGACACAGGACTGTGTCCCACTTTACTTTTTTCTCTTATCTTGTACTTTAAATCATTAAATTTCACTGTCCAGCTGGACAGCAGCAATATAGCACTGATTTGAGTCTATATTCATTTTCCTTGTGTACCAATTCTCTGTCAAGGACCGTTGTTGTAATATATGGTAGGCACATCACGCTTCTGAACTCTTACGGCCCCAACATCAACAATGCCAACTTTGTCGAACAGATCTGGTACAAGTGCGCTTCACGGTCCCCACAACATATACTATGGGGCGGAGACTTTAATCTAGTAATGGACCGACAAGTGGATTGTTGAATTCTCAGATTCCGCTCAAACCTTAAGGCTGCAACAGTACTGGCAGCTGCCATGGATGCAGGAAACTAGGTCAATATATGGCCTGAGACACCGGGGCTAAGGAGGAGACGAATATCTCCACTACACATGCCACATGGGCCCGACTGAACTACTGGCTAAGTATAAAAGAAGCACGCACGTGGGTGAAACAAGTGGGACATCTACCTTATACACTGTTAGACCTCCCCCAATTCAAACTCATCTTAGAACTGCCTGCCCTGGCTCACAGGGCTTTCACTTGGCAACTATCCCCACTGTCCCTTCTCAATAATGTTTTCAAAGAGGAAGTACAGACCAAAATCCTGAACTTCCTCCAGACAAATGAGGGCTCAGTGGACTAGTGGACTCAGTCGGCACAACTTCAGATGCCCTGAAGGCCTACTTGCGTGGAATATGCATCGCCAAACAATACAGAGTCCGTAAAGCCTTGCACGCTCAACTAGATACACTAAGAACTGAAGAACTTAGAGAACCAACTATCACAGCGCCCAGACACAAAGGGATTGGCTAGGCTGCGTACCAAACTAGACAAATTTACCACTCTCACTGATCAAGAGCAGAAACATACTGACTATTATCTCAGGCCAGGGCACAGAGCGAGGCTAAGCGAGCTAGCTGAACTGGCATAGTGAGAAAGACACCCACGTCTTGGTGGTTCACACACATAATTTCAGCAGTTACCAACCTCAGTCAGACAGCCAAATCAAGAGAGTCAACCAAGAAATATAACAATACTTAAAATGTGTTCTTACACAACACCAAGAAGACCAAGTCCTCTGTGTTTCTTTAACAAGACATTTACTATGTCTTTGTTTTATTGTACTTATAGTTTTTATGTTCTTTGCTTCCAAATGACATACTGTCTAGCCCTGTTACTTCAGCAACAATGCCTGTAATAATTCTTAAAATACACAAGTCTGCTCTCACCAATTTGAATACTGCTAAAGCTTCTTATAAGACTCAGATGGCTGTCAAACGTTTCATTGCCCATGTGTACAGTGTGGAAGATTCTTTGTGGTTATCAACTTGTTATTTACGTCCACATGGCTACCATGCAAAATTAAAGCCATAGATTGTGGTACCTTTTTCTGTTCCCAAGATAATCAAAAGTCTGTTCATTTCCTTTTAGCTGCTTATTGAGCACATCCAGCCTGTGCTTCATGTGTCCTTATCATCTATCTACTCTAAGTAGGTGTGACGTCAATTTCAATATTTGATTGATTGAAAGGGGTATGGACCAGCTGACTGATCTTTGGAGCCTCGTTCCTTACCTAACAAACTTTGCTTCGATCTTTTCACTGGTGGTTCCACCCCATGCCCGGTGACCCTTCTGAGCAATGGAGCACTGTCAGAACTGGGGTCCAGTTTCTTTGTGTACAAGGAGGATTGTGTGGTTGCCTTCAGGGCAGAAGGATAACTCAGACAGGTCCCAGAAGGAATCCTGCTCTTGAGTGTAGGACATTGTAACTGTGGCATCAAGTGGCCCAAATTCATCCATCTCCTAGATGGGGGCAGCTACGGTATGCAAGAACTACAGATCCCATACCAAAGATAGCGCTTAACGATCTCTGAAAGTTCGTCCAGGTTCTTTCTGGTGGACTGGGGATAAAAGACTGACATCTGTGTCAGCACATCACCAAGCAATTGTGCGTCTTATTTTAAAACGTACAAGCCTCATATAAAAAAAAATTCATGTTAGGGAGGTGGTTCACCCAAGACCAGTCGGGCTCATGTAATATATTTCTGTAGGAGAGCTGCGTGTTTATGGAACGAGGTAATGAAAGGCATGTCCTTGGTTATGGTAATTTTTGTAACTTCATGGCCTTGATCTATGACACTTGTATTTGTGAGTTGTTATGTACGTGACAAACTCCAATAAACATAAATAAAAAAGAGTTTTCGTTTGTAAAAAAGATGTTCTGCGATCCTTCAAAAAGCGATTAGCCACCAAACAGACAGGTTATCCTCATCTAACCTTTTTATGTTTTAGGAAAGAAAGTGAAACTTCCAGAGTTTTCCAGCTACCTTTACTTTCTCTTCTGTCCAACCCTGATCTACAGGGATGGCTACCCCAGGTAAGTAGATTTTGCTCAAAATGTAAAAGCAGTTCAACTATTTCATACCAGCTCTCTACATCATCAGATAACGCTGTTTGGGACAGTGAGACGAGGAGCAGTAACATACCCTTCCATCACTGATTACAAAGAAACTAAAACTAAAGCCCACACAAGATATTGATAGCCTATTAAACACACATCTCATTGACTCGTTGAGCTCCAAACACCTGATTACTTGATGATGCAAAGTTTCAGATCTATGTGGAGGATGAAGTGTTAGCCATTTGCTTCAAGGCCAATAGTTCTATGTTTATTTCAACAAATTCAAAAGGGAATATCAATCTTGATCAAACATGGGCGCTGATGATTGCAAAGTTGCTCGATTGACATAGGTGTATGGCACTGCATGGAAAAGGGAACACTGGCAGAACATATGAGTTTGAGGTTATACATATTTAGGCATACATATTAACAATACTGTTGTACAAAGAACGACGCCTGGTCCATGTAGATTATGTAGGTTGATTTATTAAGATAGATGTTATCATCAAGAGCCCCACCAGGAGCAGTCTTCCTGCTGCTCAGCCCATCCTCCAACTGACTCTCTCACTCACCAACATTCCACAGCATCCTCACACACCAACATTCCACAACCACAGTCACACTGGCTGAGCAGCAGGGATACCAATTCACCCTTCTTTTCACAGAATAACATTAGACTGTTGCCTGGTGTTTACCATATAGCAATGAGAAGCAATGCAGATGCATGAAGATAACAGGTGAAGAAAACATTGCATGCATTATGCACAACTAGACAAGAAACACACACTAAAAGTGCATGTGAAACACTGATGAAAACATTGCAAGCATTATGCATAACTGAATAAGCAACACAATAATTGCAACAGACCATGAATGTAACAACAGCAAATAATCATACTAATAATAATAACCCCTTCTCCCTTTCTACCCAGAACACAACATACACGCTCTATCACACCACTAATCCTCTAACAGACCCCAAAATGCTGCAAGCATGCCAGCTGGCCAGGCTGACATAATGAAACAATAAGGGAACCAACCACAGGGGTGCAGTAGTGGACAACCTATAGCTAAAAATCAAGTGAACAGGAAAGATGAAACACCTAAACTGGTGAACCACCTAGGCTTAAATAACACTCTTCACCCAAACCCGTAGTAGGGTGGAACAACACTTCACACACACATATATTTAGCTTATACACTAAGCCCCTCACCCTAATACACTGTAAGGGTGGAACAACCCAATCGCACATAACTTTGGGCTTAAACACAGCTACTCACCCTAACAAAGTGAGAGTGGAACAACGCTTCACACAGGACATTTGGCTTAAACCCTGCCCTTCACCCTTACCCAGTAGGTTTGGTGGAACAACAATGTCAACTCTGGAACAACAACGTCAACTCTGCCCTTCACCCACACTCCCATAGGTAGGGTGGCACACCTACTTCAACCACACAGCATCACAAACGTAACAATAAAAGTGGGTGATATTACTGCACCATCCCACAAACTCCACAATGGGTGGTATTACTGCACCATCCCAGAAACTCCACATCAAAAGTGGGTGATATTACTGCACCATCCCACAAACTCTACAGTGGGTGGTATTACTGCACCATCCCACCAACTCCACAGTGGGTGGTATTACTGCACCATCCCACAACCACATGAAAGTGGTAGACAACAACACAACCGCAACAGTGGGTGGTATTACTGCACCATCCCACGACTGCAACTCATCATGCAGCACAAAAAAACACCCCGGGAGACAACAGACATAACACTACACAACATCATAACATATAATGGTAGAAATTCCCTTTTTTTAAATGAACAACCCAAACACCATGGCTGCATACTGACCAACACTTATACACTATCCAGTCGCACTCTCCCAACACAAGCACTGGTGTGCCAGTGAAGAATGTGTTTTGCACACAAACATTATAAACTCTAGAACACACAAAATATTGTCAGCACCACACCATAGGGAGGGAGAACAATTAGAACACACTGTCCAAAAACTGCTGAAGTAGAAAATCTTTGATGTTCCTTTCCTCGTCTTTCCAACAAAAGTCTCTAGGTGTATAAATGGACTACATTACTCCCACTTGCTGAAGGAAGAAGTGTGAAAACACCAAAATATTTAACAAATAAACTGCTGTATACCTTTACC
This sequence comes from Calotriton arnoldi, assembly GCA_963921515.1. Classification (NCBI taxonomy): domain Eukaryota; kingdom Metazoa; phylum Chordata; class Amphibia; order Caudata; family Salamandridae; genus Calotriton; species Calotriton arnoldi. Next base: position 852,167 of record CAWUFW010004989.1, on the reverse strand, counting down.
CAATTCACAAAATACCAGCTAGTTGCGACCACAGGCCTCCTCTGATCCTTGTCCAAGGTAATGTATATAACTCTCATCCATAAAAACAGACACCAACGTAGATTCTCCCCATACTGAGGCCACGTTGCTGAAGATCCTGGCCTTTACCACACGTTGCTGAGATTGTGGTCTTTACTGGAACTACAAAGTTGAAATATTCTCGTATGACCCGTTTGATCGTCGCCAAAATATGTTGCACAAAGAACGACGCCTGGCCCATGTAGATTATGTAGGTTGATTTATTAAGATAGATGTTATCATCAAGAACCCCACCAGGAGCAGCCTTCCTGCTGCTCAGCCCATCCTCCAACTGACTCTCTCACTCACCAACATTCCACAACCACAGTCACACTGGCTGAGCAGCAGGTATAACAAATACATATTTGAGCAACCCATGGCATGATGCCATTTTTCAGCAATACCACCCAGAGGTAAATCTTTTACATAAAACCTTAAAAGGATTGTTTTAGAAAGTCCTAGACAGATGTAAGTCTTCTCAACTGGGTCAATATATAATAAATCCCAAAGACCCAGTGTTTCATAATGCTACAGAGTGTGCTAGGAAAAATGTTTATTTGTCCGAATCACCAATTCTTAATCATCAGTGCCTTTTTTAAATTCGTAAACATTGAATACCTCCTCCTGTGTGATGGACCCCAAAATTATTAACAAATGGAGAGATAGAAGATCGTTTCAATTACGAATTACGAAATTAAACGTCTGTATTGTTAATAACTTTGGCACTTTTCAATGAATGAGCATGACACGTCTCAGAAGCCTGGCTTCCTCGAGTCAGATCTTTATTTCAGATTCCGTACAGAATGGTCAGGAAGAAGCACATTTATAGGTGGTGATCCAAAAGCAGCAATCACCATTTTAAATATCCTCCATTCATTCTGGAGCAATGCATTGAAATACATGCATGTATAAAACACTAGATATAAATTCATTATACATACACCATAAAAAAACAGTAAAATCTGTGTGGCTCAGTTATCAACGTAGATGACTGACAAATCTATTAAAGGATGCCCCAAAAATAAAGGCAGTTGGTTCTTCCTGCATTGTCAAGAATCTTTGTATTTGCTTTCATTCAAGTAAGTGTGGAGATTGCTCACTGCCAGAAATTATCATTGTGTACCCACAGTTATGTCACTCTCTATTTTCATTTCCAGCACTATGAGCCGCGGGTCTGGTTCTACCGCCTTACTTACCATCAGTTTGTGCAATGTGATCCTTAACCTCCTCCAGCAACACCTGCAGGGTGGATATTTTGTTTTCAATAAGTTAGATTTTTGCTGATATCACATTAGTAAACTTTCTTTAACGTGTGGGACAACCAACTCATCGCACTCATTATCAACTCTGCCTATCCTTTCACAGCCATGGACTTTGGTCTGAAAACAGTCAGCTTGTCTCTTCTAGCTTCTGCCTATTCTCCGTTGGAGAAATGGCCTCTTCTGTTCAGGGACCATCTCCAGCCTAGCAATGAACACTTACTTCAAACAACAAGGCAAGTAGTGCCCATAGTTTGCCCAGTTGACCACTCTCTCTCTATACCCATTGCAGACTCCATCCAAATGTCATTTGGTGAGGGTCTTTTCACAACTGGGCTTGTGCTCCTCCTCATGGACTGCCCTATGTTTCACAATTGCTGCAGGGACCCCTTCCGACACCTGTTTCTCCTGAGGACACATGTGCGTCTTTACCCCCTCTCTCACCCTGCAATTTCTTTGGTGCTGCATCTCACAGTGCCCCTGATGCCATCTGTCAAAATCCATATCCATGTAGAGGGTGCGAACGATCTCTGGATTACAGGGCTTGCTGGTCCCCTTGAACCTCCAGGGTGCTACCTCATGAGGGTCTCTACCTCTGCATACCAGGGCGCATCTACATTGGGTCCTCAAATCCAACTGCACACTTGGGCCCTCTTTATATGTTGGCCAGGGTTTGCAGTGGAGATACCCTGGAGGGCCCAAATTAAGTTCACCGGCCAGTATTGATGCTGCAAACTTTGGCCATTAGGAGTTTTCCCCCCAAAATGAGGAATAACTGCTTGCACCCAGGGTTACCTAGTTCTTTTCCAAGCGGTTTTTCACCACTATGGCGAACAAAAAACACTAACATTTTCCGCCTGCTCTGCGGAAAATGTCAGCGGATTGGTGGTAGGGGTGTTAAATGAGGGTGGGTCAGGAGTGACCGTTATGGTTGTGCTTGTTTTGGGGGAGGATTAACTGCTTCCCCCAGAAAGCTGCAGCCCCAGACCCAGCAGACTCTCTGTGAGCCCTGCCTGGGATTATCAGGTCCATAGATTTATCCCCCGATAATTCGGGGCCCTGAAGCACTCGTAATTGAGTTATTTCATCTGAAGTAATTACTCCGGGTGAAAAAACACAAGTCAAAATAAGGCCTTGGCATCCATATTGACATGTTTGTGACCCCTTTCTAGAAGGAGGTATTTCAGTGCTATACTGAAAATATCTATCTTAATAGTGCACACAAATTCGAAAGGACCACTAATACTTCCTGGAAGTAGGTCTGAGAAGGGCCCACTTTTGGGAAGTTACTTGCTTCTCAAAATTACTTCCATGAAGTATCCGTGGGCTATTTCAGGACCACAGGTTGGGGATAATGATCATTTAAAGATGGTGGCGCACTGACTGTCACCTTCTTAGAATGAACACTGTCAGTTTCAAAATGGGCACTTTTAACAGTGATAGTGGGTGTAAGGTGTGGAAAATTACACATTGAGATTATGGAGACACAGGACAGGACCAAATGCTCGCCCCTGCAGCCGCAGTTAACTGTGAGTAAGACAAAGTCTGGGCCAACTCTTCATGGACAATGGGTGCTCTTTACTTAGAAGCCCCTGCGAATGGCCAGTGGCCGAAGGCAGTAAGCAGAGGGGTCTGGGGCGAAAGGCTGGCACAGGGTGTGACGGGGGGCCTTATCTGAAATCTTGAAGAAATGTCCTTTGTTCAGAGCCCATGTGCATGCCCAAAGGCTGTGCTCAGGGCAGATGAAGGCCGAGGCCTATGCCCCGAGCTCAATGATCATAGTCTAAGGCTGGGTGCGGCAGTTTCTTGGTGCAGGGACCATGGTGTCGCCAAAGGCCAGGCATGTATTCAGAGCACATGTTGAATAGCAAAGGCCTCGGTTGTGACACCACTGGTCTGGATACAGGGCACAGTGGACGCATACCCAAAGCCCATTGTAAATGGCAAAACAGATGTCTGCTGTCAGTCTGTGCCAAGAACCTGCTCTGCTCGTGGCTGAAAGCCAGACAAGCACATTCTGAGCATGAGGACTGGGAAAACCATACCCTGTCCTAACAGTCCACCTAAGGGCATGCGTAGCGAGCAGGTTGTTACTTTTGTCTGAAGCCAAAGTATAACATTACAAAACCACAAAAAAACACTGACAAATCTTTGATAAGGGGAAGTTATGGTTCTTTAAATATAAAAGTCCTTTAAAAACATCAGATTAAGGCAGAGGTCTTCAAACTTTTGTCGGCTGAGCCCCCCCATCTGAATCTTTTTACACATCGAACCCCCCCCCACCACCACCACCCCCTGACAAAAAAGTTCTGGAAGCTGGTACTCTGCATCATTTATGGCCATTCCCTCCTGCAGAGCCTAGGTCATATAGGGCAAATAATATTAAATAAAGTAAGTGTGTTTAGTAAACTGAAGTTTTTGTAGTGCTTGTGCTTAATATAAAGTTCAAATGAAAAGTCTCCAAGAAAAAATTAGCACAAAAAATTACACTGGTGCTTTATTTTTCACATAAAACACAACATTTAGGATAGATTAGTGAAAACACTCCCAAAACACAGGTGAGGGGTGTGCCTGTTTATCTCCACAGAGACGGTCAATGTGTGGATGGATTCTTGCTTCTGCCATCCTGAGGTTGTGCTCCACTTCCAGTCTTGAGCAGTACCTGGAAACGGGAGTGCTCAGAACATTTTGTAATATATTTTTTGCAGTTTTATATAGAGCGAACATGACCCAAAGGTATTGGAGCGCTTTACAGGAGCATCTTTAACATTACACAGGCACACATTCATTTTTTGTAAGCACAGGAAGATTAAGTGATTTGCCCAGAATCACAGGATGTTGAGCAGACACCAAGAATTGAACCTGGTTCCCCAGCTCCACAGTCATCAGCTCTGGCTGTTGCGCCACATCCATACCCCTAAACAAGATATCAGAAAAAGGGGTTCCACAAAACATGCTTTCTGACACAATTGAAAAACCCATGATTGTGTGGAGTATGGCCAGGTGTTGCCATGCCAGTCGGAGGCCAGCCACAGTTTTCCAAGAAGGCCTAGGGAACATTTACATCATACACATGTGATATAAGTGATTCAAGAGGATATATACATCTTTATTCTCTAGCAGCATCAAGAGTCAATTTGTTAGCCTAATTGGCTTATAAAGAAGATCGTCTTCCAAAGCTTCGGAAATAGCTGCACAAGAAAGCATTTAAATTTGGTCTACGAAAGAAGTGAGGACAGATGGTAGGCATACTTCACAATATTTGTTATATTAGGCTTGTGACTCAGCTCTAGGGATTGGAACATGTTAAACAAGCACCAGCGACTTTAATCAAGGTCAAATTCATTTTTCGTAAGTCACTGGTAAATTAAGTTATTTTGCCCAGGATCACATGATGTTGAGCCGATGCCAGGACTCGAACCCGGGTCCCAAGAACCAAAGTCAGCACCTATGGCAACTGTAAAGTAACTGTGATGTAAATACCAAAAATAATAATAAATGTGGCAGTACTTATATTAGCAAGACTGGATTTACTGTTTCTAAAAATGTAATATATTTAAGAAGTACAACAATCAGAAACATAGAAGAAGGTCTACAGTGGCACATACAAACAGCAACTTTTAAGATGGGCCAGAGTGGCACACAGAGCCAGCAATGTAAAAGAAGTAGAATAAAGGGGGATAGCACGAGTGATATAGATGGACAGCAGTGGCATGTTCAACCAGCAACATTGAGGAAAGACCACAATGGCACATACTGCCAGTGACATAGAAGAAGCACTATAATGCCACATATAGACTTTGTTAGGGGCATGCTCACAATGAAACAAAGCCAGACAATTCAGTTTGAGGAATTAAGTGGGAGCCTAAGAGAAGTAATGACACAGCTGATCAAGAAGTGTGTGAACACTAGATAATGTCTCTGATATTTTTTATGTGTGCCTTTTCCACACCAAAAAACTTTTTCTTTTAAATGAACACATGACCAATAATATTGAGCATTTACATATTTAATATTTGCTCATAATGCAAAACATGTTGCTCTTAGAGAGGAAAGCCTTAATTCCTGGAAAACGTGTCTTTCCGCATTCTCTTTATTGGGAGACCGGAGTGCGTAGTGGGAGGGCTGCGGAAATCCAGCCAGGCAGGCACAGCCTAGGCGTACCGGAGATTAGACTCCAGACACTGCCCAGCCAAGCTCCCAGCAGCTCGGGTTGAGACACACGACGGCGGGGGCTGAAGCCCTTTCAGCCTAAAGCGCCTGGAAGCAACAATGGAAGTGAAGTGGTGGGGTGGAAGTGCGCGGCCCCCCTGAGGGGATGCTGCGCCCCCCCAGGGGGGCGCGCCCCACAGTTTGAAGACCTATGGATTAAGGGGCATAATGGTTCTTAGCCAACACCTAAATGCCACTGAAGGAAGTTCTTTCTGCAGCTGTGAGCTTCGCAACCATAACACCCCTAACGCACGGCAAGCAGTGCTTTTTGTAGACTTCCTCCAGTTAAAACGTCTGACAAAAATTATCCAGTATCTATCTCTCAGCAGTGGGGAGCCCTAGTGGGTGGTGCTGCCATCTTTTCCATTGCCTGTTATGCAGGGCTCGAAGAAGGAGCTCATGTACTAACTGATGCCTTTTTAAGTCTGCCATAGCCAAAATCTATTGATTTTACTAAGATTATTTGTACAAAATACTTATTTCAAGGGGCTTTTTTTAGCCAACCATCTTCATCCACTCGTCTACTATTGTGCCATTCACATTTTTCTTCTGTCCACTGCAGCAAACAGAACGGGGCTCTGGGACAACCCACCTCAGCAATTGGCTAATTTTACTGTGAGGAACAGCATTCTGCCCTTTCGCAGGGAGCACATTCACATACAAAGTACTTACCTAAAGTGCCAGGGTTTACAATGCAGTGTGTGCTTTTTGAGACCAAAAAAGTTTTTGCTTTTAGCCACTGTTTTTTATTTTCGATTGATGAGGGCCCAGCAGCTTCCCCATCTTTAAAGTTTTGTAAAAACCATGACAAAACAAAAAAAAGTCCTGACAAAGACAAAAAGCTGCAGCTGAAGCCAGACCTAATGGCTTTGCGATTTCTTGTTTTGATTAAGTGTTACTGCAAGGCTTCCTTGTTTGAGCAGTGGTGGTTTGTACCGCAGTAGTACAAATCCCTTTTCTTTGAAAATAAAAAATAAAAAAGAACAGCCAAAAGAAATAACCAGAAGAAACAAAAACACGCCAACAAGGTCTGGGAAAATTATGATTCAGCACGCCCATCTTGACCAAATCAACTTAGGGATTTTTTTTTTTTGTTAGCCATGACTTTACTCACACCACAGTAGACTAACTTTGGAGAGCTCATCAATTAATTGAAATCTCTGCAAAAGCATTGCGGTGATGACTACATGCTGGTCCTAAAATAGTGTACAATGGGCTTAGATTCTGCCTGGCTCGCTCAAGACAATGTTCCAGATGCACAATGTTACGGATTTGATTACATTTTCAGAAATTGATTAATGTTGATAAGTGGACACTGAGTTCTCTTTTTCTTCGTTTCCCCTTTTCTCTCTCTTCTTAGTTAGACATTGTTTGCCTTATTAGATAGCTAAATTGTGTAACTTTTAAGGGCCTATCACTTCATCTGTCGTTTTACATTTAAGGAAACGTCTATTTTCAGCTCTTTATCTTTCTTTTTTTCTTTCTTTTAGTTTCATTTTTCTTCCTTTTTTATACAGTAGGTCAATGATATATTTCTCACCACTTCTTTGTTTTTAGAAGGTGACATGTTGGCTAATCTGGAGGTATTGGATCACTGACACAATATCAAACACAACAATTTGAAAGAAATATCATGTCAAGAATATCGATTACAAAAATATTGTTTCCCTATACATAAAATGGTAAGTACAAAAATAGCAAAAAGAAAATACAGTTTCACACTAATATTGTGAAAAAACATACAAATTGTCTTTTAATTATTATATATATAAATATATACATATATAGTTTAAAATAGTAAATCTTACCTATATTAATATATATAATGTAATCAAATACATTTAATACTATATATAAATATATATATATATATATATATAAACACACACGTGTGTATGTTTATATATACATATATATAGTGTAACACTATTAAAAATATATTTTTACATTATATTTTTTTATCTACTATGATAAAAAAATATATATATATATTCACTGAAAAAACCATAGGTTTCAGGCACGTTATAGTTAGAAATTAGCATTTAAAAACCTTAGAAATTCACTGAAAAAACCATAGGTTTGAGGGGCGTTATAGTTAGTTGGACATTTCACTCGTACAAAACCATAGAAATTCCCCTGTTATAGTTAGTTCAGCTAACTATAACTCACGCGCCCGCAATGCACTGCTGATGACGTCACATATTACATCACTCATGACATGGTCAGTGACATCACTCATGACATCACTGATGACATCTCAAATGACATCACTGATGACATCACTGATGACATCATCCTTGTGATAGAGTGGCAGACCTCCTCTCACCCTAATATAACCTTTGATACACACACTCAAAAATACAAACTAACATTTTCAAAACAATGGACATACCAATACCAGTTACAACACACCTATTCAGTAATTCCAAGATCTACACACACATCCACTCATTCACCAACAGTCCTTATACAGTCACTCATACATGTACTCACTCATCATATGTACTCATACACCTATACATCCTGTTACACACCGCCACTCATCCATAGAGTTACTCACACACATAGTCACACATGCAAACAAAGTATCAAACATCCATTTACTTGCATATACAGGTATACACACACTACAACACTTACCTCTACAGAAACTTACACATACTTACTCTCTTAAACAATCACTTATAGAAACACCTACTTATATGTGCAGGAACTCTTCCAATCTCTCACTCTCACATATACTCACTTATATACACCAATACTCACATATACTAGTTTAAAACATATGTAGCTACTCATAAAGACACTATTGAGACAGTCATTCACTCACTAACACACCCATACACATACTCATCCACCTATACAGTCCTGCACACATGCTGTCTTCAACACATACAAACAGTGAGTCACTCATTCATGCATCTATGCACTAAGTAATACCCCCACAGAACCATACAGACACTCAGACACTCATACTGATACTCACAAAACCAACTAATAACCCATATAGACACTCATGTAGCTACTCACCAACCCATGCAGCCACTTATACACAAAGTGAGAGACTGATACAGATATTTTCATATTTAAACATTACTCACTAACCCATGTATTCACTAAGATACACTTAGTCAGTTATACAATCAATTTTACAAAAAAATCATCCATTTAGACACTTATATACCCATTTATTCTTCCATCGACCTTGAGATATACATATATAAAACATATTTAATTTTCAGAAAAACACACATTCACTGGATGATGTCATCAGTGATGTCATCAGTGATGTCATTTGAGATGTCATCAGTGATGTCATGAGTGATGTCACTGACCATGTCATGAGTGATGTAATATGTGACGTCATCAGCAGTGCATTGCGGAGCGCACGAGTTATAGTTAGCTGAACTAACTATAACGGGGAATTTCTATGGTTTTGTACGAGTGAAATGTCCAACTAACTATAACGCCCCTCAAACCTATTGTTTTTTCAGTGAATTTCTAAGGTTTTTTAAATGCTAATTTCTAACTATAACGTGCCTGAAACCTATGGTTTTTTCAGTGAATTTCTAAGGTTTTTTAAATGCTAATTTCTAACTATAACGTGCTTGAAACCTATGGTTTTTTCAGTGAATATATATATATTTATTATACTATGTATACATGTAAAAATGTCTCGGTCCCCTGCTTGCCTCGGTGGCACGGAAAAAATGGGTGGAACTGACGTCAGCACGCCGACGAAGTCCTCTTATGGCTCCGATGACGTCATACGGTGTCGTGAGCGGAGCCGTGCTATTATGACGTCCTCGTTGACGTGGGAGAGCTAGGAAAGAATTTCCGTGGAATGCTGGTGCAGGGGATATTCACCTAAGTGTTCAGGCTAGTCCTTTGGGAGCAACTGTTTATGTTGCCACTCCAGAAACCGAAACCAGTGATCCGAGGGCAGAGGCCCTGCAGATGGCACACGAGGTGGGGTGCCCAGTCCTGTGCACCGGCGGGGCAGCGGAGTGACAAGCACCACAACCCACAAAAAGGTAACGAGGGCACTGAATAACACAGGATCTTCTCTTTGTATCTGGCAGGAACAACGAGTTAAAATGCCCTAGTATCAAAATGTAGAATTAGTGCTACAACGGTCTTCAAGAGGACCTGCGATGCCGCTTCTGCCTCCCGTACCCTGGAGGCGGCACATGGGTCACGAGGTATGGTCATACTGCGGTGGGACGCACACTCGTTGACCTCTCATGGCACTGCTCCACACTTCAGGGAGGACGCTTTCCATTAGCTATGTTTTCTGATGACATGTCGCGCCGGCCCCGTCCAACAACAGAACTCCTTTAGATCCAAACAGACTCTTCCACTCTCTCACCGGAAGTGAAACCAGGCCACGCGGACACTTTCACAATACAACAGCCGGGAATGCACTTTTCGGTAAAAAAACCACATTCCTTCCTCCTAATTAATCAAATAAACGTCTCACTGAAGAACAGGGGCCAGCTTCGATCGGTAAACAGCCGTTACAACGACTTTTTACTTTGCGATACCATTACAACGCATGCATTACTACGCATGCGTTGTACATCACAAAGTCATTACTACGCATTTATTTAGAACGCATGGTCATTTACCACGCATGCCTTTACAACGAATTTTGTTGTAAAGGTATGTATGGTAAATGACCATGCGTTCTAAAAAACATGTAGACGATCCAAGTCGTTGTAAGGAAACAGAGGCTGTTTCATTTCCTCACAACGACGTGCTCCACCCCTCAGACGACGTGAAGCAGGAACCACGAGGAGAGAGGAACCATGAGGAGTGAGAGGTAAGGGGGATTGGGCATGGGGTGGGGGTGGGGGTTTCTTTTCTAGGGTTTAGGGTAGTGCAGTGGTGTTTGGGTGGTGTAGGGGGTCGTGCTGGGGGTAGTGTTTTAGGGTTTAGGGTAGTGCAGTGGTGTTTGGGTAGTGTAGGGGTAGTGTTTTAGGGTTTAGGGTAGTGCAGTAGTGTAGGGGGTCATGCTGGGGGTAGTGTTTTAGGGTTTAGGGTAGTGCAGTGGTGTATGGGTAGTGTAGGGGGTCGTGCTGGGGTAGTGTTTTAGGGTTTAGGGTAGTGCAGTGGTGTTTGAGTAGTGTAGGGGGTCATGCTGGTGGTAGTGTTTTAGGGTTTAGGGTAGTGCAGTGGTGTTTGTGTAGTGTAGGGGGTCATGCTGGGGGTAGTGTTTTATGGTTTAGGGTAGTGCAGTGGTGTTTGGGTAGTGTAGGGGGTCGTGCTGGGGGTAGATTTAGGGTTTAGGGTAGTGCAGTGGTGTTTGGGTAGTGTAGGGAGTCGTGCTGGGGGTAGTGTTTTAGGGTTTAGGGTAGTGCAGTGGTGTTTGTGTAGTGTAGGGGTTGTGCTGGGGGTAGTGTTTTAGGGTTTATGTTAGTGCAGTGGTGTTTGGGTAGTGTAGGGGGTAGTGCTGGGGTAGTGTTTTAGGGTTTAGGGTAGTGCAGTGGTGTTTGTGTAGTGTAGGGGGTAGTGCTGGGGTAGTGTTTCAGGGTTTAGGGTAGTGCAGTGGTGTTTGGGTAGTGTAGGGGTTCATGCTGGGGGTAGTGTTTTAGGGTTTAGGGTATGGCAGTGGTATTTGGGTAGTGTAGGGGGTCGTGCTGGGGCTCGATTTAGGGTTTAGGGTAGTGCAGTGGTGTTTTGTGTTGTGAGGGGGTCGTGCTGGGGGTAGTGTTTTAGGGTTTAGAGTAATGTAGTGGTGTTTGTATAGTGTAGGGGGTTTAGGGTGGTGCAGTGGTGTTTGTGTAGTGTAGGGGGTCATGCTGGGGGTAGTGTTTTTGGGTTTAGGGTAGTGCAGTGGTGTTTGTGTAGTGTAGGGGGTAGTGTTTTAGGGTTTAGGGTAGTGCAGTGGTGTTTGTGTAGTGTAGGGGTCATGCTGAGGGTAGTGTTTTAGGGTTTAGGGTAGTGCAGTTGTGTTTGTGTAGTGTAGGGGTCGTGTTTTAGGGTATAGGGTAGTGCAGTGGTGTTTGGGTAGTGTAGGGGGTCATGCTGGGGTTAGTGTTTTAGGGTTTAGGGTAGTGCAGTGGTGTTTGGGTAGTGTAGGGGTCGTGCTGGGGGTAGTGTTTTAGGGTTTAGGGTAGTGCAGTGGTGTTTGTGTAGTGTGGGAGGTCATGCTGGGGGTAGATTTAGGGTTTAGTGTAGTGCAGTGGTGTTTGGGTAGTGTAGGGAGTCGTGCTGGGGGTAGTGTTTTAGGGTTTAGGGTAGTCCAGTGGTGTTTGTGTAGTGTAGGGAGTCGTGCTGGGGGTAGTGTTTTAGGTTTAGGGTAGTGCAGTGGTGTTTGGGTAGTGTAGGGGTCGTGCTGGGGGTAGTGTTTTAGGGTTTAGGGTAGTGCAGTGGTGTTTGTGTAGTGTAGGGGGTCATGCTGGGGGTAGTGTTTTAGGGTTTAGGGTAGTGCAGTGGTGTTTGGGTAGTATAGGGGGTAGTGCTGGGGTAGTGTTTTGGGTAGTGCAGTGGTGTTTGTGTAGTGTAGGGGTCGTGTTTTAGGGTTTAGGGTCGTGCAGTGGTGTTTGGGTAGTGTAGGGGTCGTGCTGGGGTAGTGTTTTTGAGTTTAGGGTAGTGCAGTTGTGTTTGGGTAGTGAAGGGGGTCGTGCTGGGGGTAGTGTTTTAGGGTTTAGGGTAGTGCAGTTGTGTTTAGGTAGTGAAGGGGTTGTGCTGGGGGTAGTGTTTTAGGGTTTAGGGTAGTGCAGTGGTGTTTGTGTAGTGTAGGGGGTCATGCTGGGGGTAGATTTAGGGTTTAGGGTAGTGCAGTTGTGTTTGTGTAGTGTAGGGGTCGTGTTTTAGGGTATAGGGTAGTGCAGTGGTGTTTGGGTAGTGTAGGGGGTCATGCTGGGGTTAGTGTTTTAGGGTTTAGGGTAGTGCAGTGGTGTTTGGGTAGTGTAGGGGTCGTGCTGGGGGTAGTGTTTTAGGGTTTAGGGTAGTGCAGTGGTGTTTGTGTAGTGTGGGAGGTCATGCTGGGGGTAGATTTAGGGTTTAGTGTAGTGCAGTGGTGTTTGGGTAGTGTAGGGAGTCGTGCTGGGGGTAGTGTTTTAGGGTTTAGGGTAGTCCAGTGGTGTTTGTGTAGTGTAGGGAGTCGTGCTGGGGGTAGTGTTTTAGGTTTAGGGTAGTGCAGTGGTGTTTGGGTAGTGTAGGGGTCGTGCTGGGGGTAGTGTTTTAGGGTTTAGGGTAGTGCAGTGGTGTTTGTGTAGTGTAGGGGGTCATGCTGGGGGTAGTGTTTTAGGGTATAGGGTAGTGCAGTGGTGTTTGTGTAGTGTAGGGGGTCGTGCTATGGGTAGTTTTTTGGGTAGTGCAGTGGTGTTTGTGTAGTGTAGGGGGTAGTGTTTTAGGGTTTAGGGTCGTGCAGTGGTGTTTGGGTAGTGTAGGGGTCGTGCTGGGGTAGTGTTTTTGAGTTTAGGGTAGTGCAGTTGTGTTTGGGTAGTGAAGGGGGTCGTGCTGGGGGTAGTGTTTTAGGGTTTAGGGTAGTGCAGTTGTGTTTAGGTAGTGAAGGGGGTTGTGCTGGGGGTAGTGTTTTAGGGTTTAGGGTAGTGCAGTGGTGTTTGTGTAGTGTAGGGGGTCATGCTGGGGGTAGATTTAGGGTTTAGGGTAGCGCAGTGGTGTTTGTGTAGTGTAGGGGGTCGTGCTGGGGGTAGTGTTTTAGGGTTTAAGGCAGTGCAGTGGTGTTTGTGTATTGAAGGGGTCGTGCTGGGGGTAGTGTTTTAGGGTTTAGAGTAGTGCGGTAGTGGAGGGGGTAGTGCTTTAGGGTTTAGGGTAGTGCGCCCAACCAGCCACAATATCCGTGGACAAAGGGGATCCTGACTCTTTGGAACGCTCCGTCAATTGAATAATTTGGGTCAAGGGCCCTACCACGTCCAAGACCTATCAATTCCTTTCTTGGGATCCCTCATATACTTGGAGAAAAAGGTACATAGTTTCTCATCAATTTCAGGCGTGTGTGCCACCTTCCCCTTCAGTAAGGGCCTGGGGCATTCTCCCCTCATCCTATTCCTGACCTCCCTTTCAAGGGGTTGATGGATTTTCCCCACCACATACTCTGCCACTTTGGCGTCAGGTGTCCACTCCGCTGACCTAGGATGGTAAATTTGGGTAGGCTCGAACATGTCCGAGTGGACCCCGTTCCCAACCGGGGACTGAGAGGAGTGGGACTCTGGACGCCAGGGACGCCCCGAGTCCTTATCCTCATCGGAGGAGAAATCGTCCTCCGATACACCCTCTCCCTCTAAGGGAAACCCGCCGTCAGGGTCTACAATAGTGGTGACAGTGTCGCAATTTTCTCCGGGCCCCTCCTCCTCCCGGCAGGGTGCATGTTTTAGAGTTCGCGCACTCTTGAGGAAGGTCTCCGTAAGTTTATCAAATCCTTCCAAGTGCCCCGCGTTATGCTTAACGGCCCTTTTATTCCCCATGTGGGAGCTACTTGGACCCGCCACCACCAGATCTGGGTCACTGAACACCCCAGGGATGCTTTTCGCCAGCTTATCAACCTGATCCCTAAGAGGAGCCAGCGCCCTAGAAATAGCCAGAGAGAGGGCTTGGTCCACTGCTGGAGGGAGAAGTTGGGGGCCATTCCTCCTCCACTTCCTGGTAGGAGGAGTAAAAATGGTCTTCTGGAGAAGACATGATAGCAGAGGGTGTGAGCACAGAACAAATGCCCTTAAAATCCTTAAGGCAGCCCCCTCGCCGGTGCTCCAACAGCTGGGCTTTCCCCGAAGCTGTTATAAGAATAGACTGAGGCGCAATACCAATTACCACCACCAGGTGGCGCTGGTCACTAACGTGGCTGTGTGGGAAATCACCGCGTAGCGGTGTCAAAATTAGGCGAGGGTTGGTCGGGAATCAAGCGGACACTAAAGGAGTGACCGGATTCCCAAACGCGCGTAAAGACCAGCGGGAGCGCTCGACGGAGCTGCCTCGCTCGGACCAGACGCGCCTGACAGGATCTCACCGCGCGCAGAGCACACAGCGAGAGAAACTGCGAGGGGGAGAACGCGCTTGGGCAAGAGCCTGCTGCGCAGGGAATATGAAACAATACCAAGGCAATAATGCTAATAACGTGCACAAGAAACCGCTATACAAACAGCAACAACGTCAGATTAAGCCAAGAATGTAAGGAATGCACTTATCTGACGAACAGTGAAGAAAGAGGAAGCGGAAAGGACGTCACGATATTATATACGATGGACTGTGATATGATTGGACTATAGTTGCCTTGGAGACTACCCCCCTAATGGTTCATGGGTTGTGTAGTCTTTTGTTTAATGATTGTTGTGTTACGTTTTCTTTGAACTGCTATGCAAATAAAGTGAGGAAAGATATGCATAATCCTCGCCTCCGTCCTGCCATAGAATTCATTAAACTTTATTTGATCTGATTTAGAAACATAGATCATAAAAGTGTACATAAAAACAGTAAATCCTCTTTCCTAATACAATACAGTGAGAATTAATTAAAACCAGTAGGTAAAAACGGGTGTTACAAAGCCCGGTTCAGAGCAACTTCAGGTTAACAGAATCGTAAAGGTCAATGTTTCGCAAGATCAATCTCATGTACTTCGTGCAAAATACGCAATAAGGGGTCCAAGTAAGATGTAACGCTCCAATACCTGACCAGTTTGCACTATATAAAACTGCAGAAAAACTAAAAATAAAAAGTGTTTTGCACACTTCTGTCATTGGGCTATATGTGGGCTACATCTGGGTGATATTTGTGCTACATTTGGGCTCTTTTTCTCTGGTGGCCATCTTGGGAGACTTATTTGTTATGAAGTTTCCTAATTTCGTCATATACTGCAGTCTCCTCAGTAGGAAATGCTTTCAGTTTTTTACTTTGATTCCATCAAGAAGGCATTCAGATGTGTCACACATTTGCCATAAATTCAGAATGTTAGCACTCTAGTTGTTCATTAGATCACTGTAGTAAAGCTACTGCTCACCAGGGAGTTAACTGGAAGTCTACTGCTGCTATTGAAAGTGATTGTTTAAGTCTGCATGTCAGAATTTTCTAATGAAATAGAAGAGGATTTGAGATCTCACTTAAAACATGCCATAAATTTTCTTTCTGCAGCACTAACCATAATTTCTATGGCAAAATGAACCCCCTCATTTTGTTCCTTTTTAAATTAAATGTTTTAAGTGTTACCAGTTTATTCCAATCAAGATGGCTTCAGGTGTGCCATACTTTTGTCATAAGTAAGGCTGTTAGCACTCTAGTTGTTCTTTAGAACACTCTGGGAAGCTGCAATAGAACACAAAGGCATCAACTGACAGGCTGCTCCTGTTGAAATATAACAGGAAGATATTTGAGATCTCACTTTGTAGTGTAGCTCCTATTTCCCTAATAGGCTCTGCGCATTGGAATAATATATCCTATAGGTTTGACATAGGACTAAGGTCAGTATGTCCCTATCGAGTATATTAAACTTAATTACTTGTGCCAGCTAGCTCAGAGGCCACTAGAAACTCCTTGGATAACAAGAAGGGAGTAGTTTCTGGCAGCCGCAAAACATGACCACTTTGTTTCCCTTTAGAATCAGAACGTGTCCCAGAGTCGTGGAAACAATAGATAACTATTTCACTCAGCTCAATCGTGCATGCTTAGTTTTCTCCAAGTTACACAGAAAGAAGTAGACGGGCGTTTCAATAAAAGATTTATTGAACAGTCTTGTTTCTAGTGTAAGTAAAATATGCTGTTACGATCACAAGACAGTATGCGAGATAAATAATGTACAGGGTGAGCAGTAGAAATAAATAATACTGCGATAGCATTATCTTTTAGTATATATGCATTTACATAAATAACACAGACTAAAAATGCGAGTACTCATACGATGCGTTTCTAATCTAGTTCTACCCCAATGTACCTAACCTAACCTAGGTGTAGGGAGAGGTATGAAGTAGGTGAAGTATTCCTTACTATGGTATACTAAGAGTATGTTAAGCCTAGTATGCCTAGTATGCCAAGAGTCCCTCTAGGTTCTTATCAGCTCCATACCTGAAGAATGAGAGAGGTAGGAATCTCTTTGCCAGACCCGAACTCCAACACCCCGCAAGGGAAGTCAGATCACTGGAAGCTGGACTCTCTGCGTGCAGGGATGACAGCGTCTTCTCAGTGCGTCAGGCCGGGAAACGGGCTCCTCTGAAGTCGAGGTCTCCTCTTGTTTACAGGGGCTAGGGAAGGTATATTTATACCTGAGAGTACCTAAGAATGTTAGTATTGACGTGAGTCGGACAGCGAAAGACGTCATGAATGAACCCCTAAGGAATAATGGTTCATGCATAATAGATGAGTCCTTGAAGAAATCAATAGTCCTGTGCTAGGGAAATTCCCGAAGCCTAAGGGTCTGTTCTTCAAGAACTCGTTGTGACGTTAGGGTGGACGGATGTCGGAGACCATGCCTGTATTTGGAGTGCACGGTTTAATGCCTAAATAAGGGCTGGGATTTTATGCCTATATAAGGGCAGGGCGAATTGTGCCTATATAAGGACATGATACTGGAAAGCCCGTTTATGGACACCCTAAGAGGAATACAACACCCACTCCACTTTCGTGTGTACGATAATACTAAAATGCTAAACATTTAGAATGCTAAACATTAAAATGGAGTACCGCATATTTAAAAAATATTTCTTAAAAGCATTTAAAAAACATAGTAAAAAATGCAAAAGGTACTGTACATCTGAAGCAAATGCTTTTCATTTCAGGCATAAAGTTCGAAAATAAATGCAATTGGAATGAAATAAGCAGTAATATTTACATGTGACAGAAAATGATCGATAAGTTGTTCAAAAAGCAAAGTCATTTCATGTCATGAAAATTAATGAATTGTTTTAGACACACAAGATGACTAAGTGTCCGTGGAAGTACCTTGAAGTCTGTATTATAAGGCTAGTTCTACTTTAAGCAGATTGAAGTGCCATTTTTGTTCGAAAAATGGGAAAAATTTCAATTTTGGTAGAGTTCCAAGTTGTTTTGAAAAATGAAGGCCAAATTGTTACTGCATCTCTGGAACACTGTATGCTGAATCAGAGTCAGTTTACGGGTCTAGTGTAAACATGAGATCATCTATTTCTATAGACAAAACATCATCCACTGTAGTTGGTGTCAGTTGGAACACCTTGTGTAGTAGATTAATTGCACAGAGATGAGAAGCATCGCTTCCAGCATAGGTTGCCTCAGCAATGTTCGCGTCCGTTGTTACCTGTGTGCCTGTAGATCTTTCTCGTACCTCAGCAGCAGCCGGAAGCGTCTGTGAGATCTCAATGAATGCTGACATCAGGATTGGTAGCCTCTGGGGACAACACAAAGCATGGGCCGTTATCGGGACCAGCAGAGTATCGACATCCTTTGGCGTTGCTGATGGAAATGTTAGACAGGTGTCCAACACGCATTCTTCACCGCATAGCAGGCATCGTAGAACAGGTAAGATGCAATCTTGCCAGATTGGTCTGAATGACAGGAACCACGTGGTATTAAGTTCCCGTAGACGAGTCATGCCCAATAGCTGTACCATTCGCTCACGGCACTTTAGTTCAAGGAGAGCTTTCTCCATTTCGCTCGGAGTGATGTCTGCGAATAGGCTGGCCATAGCGCAATAGCAGGAAGAGAAATAGAATCCCGGCAACAAGTGCTAGAATTAATGGTATGCCACCAAACACCGAATGTGCAAAGTTCGGGATGATTCCGAGTATTGCCTGGAAAGGTGCTAACAGACCGGAGCAGATGCTCTTAAATACATGTACAATTCCGGTTGTATCAGACATATTGAAGATACGTCCTATCATTTCTACGAAATGTATAGGGCAGTGTGTACGTATTAAAGTCTGTATCTCAGCCGAAGTCCTTGCTACTTGTAGATCATAGGTTTCTTTGGCCGAGGTCAAAGGCACTGTTTGCTGTAAAAGCATGGCTTTCATTCTGCTCAAAGTATCAAATCTTATAAAAGAGACGTTCAGCGAAGGCCATAGAGGCGACTCCCTGACTGTGTCTATTGGGGCAACCAATACTTGCATACAGCAAGTGACCCTGGAGTTGACCGTTACTAGATATGGGATGCCTGGCAGCATGCCGCAGCAACTCTGATCATTCAACATGAGGCAACTCCCATTAGAAAGTTGTCCAAACGTTGGATTAATCACAGCAGCTGGTGTACCCTGCTGATGGCAAGACAAATTTGCCACAGAACCATTACAAGCCCCGTGTACAGAAATGTCCTGACATATAAGTGAACCGCTCATAAACACTTCACGATCCCCACTCCAACATCTATATGTATACGGTAAATCCCAAGATGTCTTAATGTATTCCTTACCCAACCTTTCATATTTGCCTGCTTGCATTTGTCTGAGGCAATACTGAAACTGAAAAGTAGTCACAGGTAATGTTATTTTGCCATGAATAAGCCATTCTGTAGCTGGTTTTTCTGCCACTGTGAATGGTAACTTTTCCAGTTTTTCAATGCTCAGCACTGTATACTTTGCTCCTCTTTGTGCCAGTTCGATCTGTTTATCAGTTAGATTGTATTCTGCAAACAGAGCCGATGTGTTGATGAAACGCCAAGGCACATAGCCCGCTCGCAAAGATTGCAGCATCCAGCTTAATAACACAATAGAACGTAATTGAGATTGGCCTTGTTGTAACATCGCCAAATCTTGTTCTAGTATGTTGATAGCAGAGGATACAATGCCATCCAATGAATATATTCTGGAGGACAAAGTTGTTAACCCATTGTCGACCATAGAGAGTGTTTTCTCTAAATTAATACGATCAAGTTCACGTATTCGTTCTGCGGCCTCCATCTGTGATACTTTCCATGCTTCATTATACGCAGCATAAATGCCGGCATATATGAAACGTTTTTGACGCGGTTTTCTTGGTTCAAGCAAGAATTCCCTAAGGTCTGCGTCCTTTTTAAGTAAGGTTAAGTGTTGTTTCACATCCTGTAGTGTAGACTTATGCAGCCAATCGAGGCATAATTTTCCTACACTGTATGTTGTTACTACCCCCGGATGTTGTCTTTGGACGTATCTTGGGTCTGGCCTATGAATAGTAAAGCCCTGAGTTTTATTCAGGAATCTTTCCTGACAGTTATTCTTGTCTGTGGGCCAGATCAACCATTTTTTCCAATCAGGATTAGATCTGTTGAGTTGTAGTATATTGTCAACTGTCACCACTGCCTGTGTATCGTTATCACTTGCAGGTGTTGGTACAGAAGGTGTGTTCATCTCCTTGATCTTGGCTAATCCAAGACAAGATGTTTGTTGGATGGTTTCATTCAAAAACATTATTTGTTCAGGGATGATACAGGCTCTAAATAAAGCTTCTATCCCCTGCACTTGCCAATCTTTAGTACCCCAGACAGTTTTTGTGTCTATTGTGTCTTTCCAAAAGTCGAAACCCTGTCTAGACAGTTGGGCATTAAATAATGCAGAGTAAATCTGTTTTGTATTTGTTAACATAATTTTCAGCCCTGTCTTGTTTACATTTTTATAGTAAAACATTTCTGGATCAGATGTATTGTAACCTGAAAAATATGGAAACTTGTTGGCAAATGTTTTTGAACTACCTTTAGGTGGTGTAGGACAATGTTCCCATTGGTTAAACATAAACACATTTCTTGGATATGCAGATTTATGCAAATAATGATGACCATAGTGGTTATAACAATACAGTTGTTCATAGTCTGATGAACCCTCTAAATATTCATTTTTAGAAAATGCAGCAGATTTTTCTAGGTCAAACATTATGTCGTTTACAGTCTCAAAGTCCCAATCATCAGAATAGGTACTGGACGAAATTAGATCACTTAGTGAAATTTTAAACAAATGTGGAATGTTCAATTGTTCCGACGGGCCGAAGATGTCAAAATCTGTTTTGTCCCACACTATACCATCCTGTATAGGAACAGCTGTGATGTTCACTGATGACATGTCTCTTGCTTCACGATGGGAAGATTTATGAGGTTTCAAAAGTACGTTCACGCCTTTTCTTTCAGTATTCACATGGATGTATCTGCCACTTATTAGCACGCTCACAGTTGTAACCAAAGCTAGCCAGAGCAGGAAAACAAAAAGTCCAGATATAATCCAGAGTTCAATCCACGGAGAAACCAAATAAGTCTTTTTCAGTAAGTGAAGAAAGTCTTGTACTTGCTGCTTGAATTTGAATGATGCTGGCGTCGTTTCAGGTTCACTCGGATCTTCTGAGAACGTATCAAAGTTAATGAAATAGCCAGAAGCAGTTCTGTCAATTGTTGGAATTGCATCAGGATTTGTAGAAATCACTGGAACCAGTTCATCACTTGCCACATTGGTGTAGACAGGTGTATTTGGACGAACTGTTACTTGGTGTTCAAGAGGGATGAGTTCCATAGCGTTGTTGCTTAGTCCTCCATCTGTTACAGCTGAATTCTCGATTGTTATCAGTCTTTCAGTCTGAACCTCTTGGATAGTAGCGAGAGGAGTGCGTCTGCTACTAGGTCGGAGTCCACGAGGCCTACTATTTAGTATTGGCCACATACTGTGGTTTGATCAGGTCGATGGACACAAATCTTTTCTCCTTTCTTCCAGCAAGGGGCGGCAGAAGTACTGTTCTTGTTCCTTGAACTGCTAGGACAGGTACTGGTTGTCTGTAAGAAGGTCCAAATTCCTTCTTGTCCGCAATCTTTTCTCTGACTAGATCCCCAACTTTTGGAATCCAGACAGGCCTTGCTGGGACCGCCGATTTTTCCCCAGTGGTGGTTGGCTGTAGGAATACGTTGCTTTGTTTCGTTCTTAACTCATTCAGATTCTGTAAAACAGCCAAACGATCTTTGATATCAAACGGTTTATTTTCTACCACTGTGCCTACGTGTTCAAGGTCTGGTACCCACATTCTTGTCCCAAATAGGACCTCATATGGAGTGACCCCCCCTAGAGAACTTCTTGGCAGATTATTCAATGAGCGTTGGACCCCATTAAGGTGTTTGACCCACCCATCACCCGAACCTAATACCCTAGCTGTTATAGACTGCTTTATGTCCCGGTTTTTCCTTTCCACAACCGAATTTCCCTCAGGATGGAATGGAGAGGAGTACCACAATGAAACGCCCAGACTGGCCATGGCTTCTTTGTAAGCCCGAGAGCTAAATGCAGGACCCTGGTCAGAATGTAGCGTGCCTATTGCGTATGTGCCGATAAAGACTCGCAAATCTTTTATAACAGTTCGAGCGTCAGCCGAGCGCTGAGGCCATAACCATAGGAACCTAGATTCAGTATTTGTGGGAATGCCTTTGTCCAGTAGGACGCAGGCGCGTAGATAGTCTAATGCTGTCTAACAATGGTGTCTGTACTGGGTTGCCGCATTCTCAGCATGGTGTCTGGTGGCCCTCTCGCTGTAATTTACAGTCTAAGCAGTTGTTGATGAATATGTGAATTTCTGTATTCATTCCAGGCCACCAGTATATCTCTTTTAACGTCAAAATTGTTTTAGAGATCCCTTGATGTGACAGACCCTCCCCCAAATGTGTTTCATAAATCAAGGCTGCTCTACGTTCCATGTTTGGAATTACCCTATCCCCCACTCCAGGGATTCGAGTAAAAGGAACATAAGAGTACTTGAGTGGAAAATTTTTTGGTAACGCTGCACTGCTGCCTTTGCTTGATGCATTGACAGCCAACATTATCTCACCGTCTATTTTTGTTTTTGAACGAGTGATCGCAGCTACGGAAGCCGTCTGCACAGCCCCCTTTGCGGCTTCATCAGCCAATGAATTCCCTGCAACGTGAACGCCATCACGTTGATGACTCAGTGTGTGGATCACGTGAGCCTTTGGTAGTTCATTTTTCAACTGAACTACTTGTTCCCAAAGCGTTTTGTTCTTTATTGTGCCACCTTTCGCATCTTTGAAACCATTTTCAAGCCAGTTTTGTATATAGTCATTATACGACTGAACACAGTAAAAGGAATCGCACACTATTAGTGTGGGGAATTCTCGATCTGTACTTTCAAGTGCCAGTTTGAATGCTTGTAGTTCAGCTCGCTGAGCTGTACAATCTCCTAGAGACTGAGTTTTTGTGACCATAGGTCTGAAGATGCCATTTCGCATGCGACCTTTAACGATTGCACACGCTGCACTGTAAGCTTGCTTACTCCCTGTTGCGGGTTGTGCGGATGCGTCGGTGTAAATTATAAATTCGTACTGATCAAGAGGCATAATTTCAGTAGGCAGAGGACATTCTTGTTCATATTGCAGGAATGCTTGTGTTTTTAAATCTGGATCAAAAACATATTCAACATCTGTTGCAGCAAGAGAATTAACCCATTGTATCCATCTTGGATGTAATGCTTTAGCATTTGGAATGCTTGCTTTTGTGACCGCTTCTAAAGCTGGTACCGGGGTTACGACAATAATGTGTTTCCCTTGGGCTAAGGCTCTTTCTTTTGCTAAAGCCGTTTGAACTGCTGTTAGAATTTTTTCAGTTGAACTGAAGCGCATTTCCGCTTGTGTGTACAAATGAGATTTGTATGCTATTGGTATTTTCTCACCCTCATTGAAGGTTAAGTAGGTGAATCCGCATTGACCCGAAATTATTCGGATCACCAAATTGCGTTGACTTACGCGTGTTTGTAAGTGATTTATTGCTAACATGTTAGCCTGGAGTGAACGCAAGATTTCTGTGTGTTCCTGTGTCCAGTTTCTGATCGAAAAATCAGGTTTGATTAATGCGTAGAGAGGTTTAACCCTTTCTGCGTAATTTAGAATGTATGTTCTTCCAAAGTTTAGGAAACCCAGGATGGATTGTAAGTTTTTTAGCGTTTTTGGAGGTTGGAGCAGCGCACATTTCTCTAGAAAGTTAGCTGCCAAGCTCTTGCCTTCACTTGAAAGCTCATATCCTAGAAATCGGACATTGAGATGGGCAATTCTGGACTTTTTAAAGTTGAACTTGTAGCCCTCAGAGGCGAAACCCAGTATAATGGTGCTCACCCTGTTCAAGTGTTTTTCCAGGTCATCGTCTGTCAGATAGATGTCATCGACATAGGACAATGCCTCATTGTCATAAATTTGTAGTAACTCCGTTACCCTCGCTGAGAATAAACCTGGGCTGTTCTTGAACCCTTGTGGGAGTCGACAAAAGTGACGCTGGGTCCCCATTATGGAGAATGCTGTTAAGTACCTGCTTTCAGGTGCTATGTTTTGACAAAAGAAACCATTTGAGATGTCTAATGTTGTTTTATATTTTTACGCACAATGTTATTCATTAATGCTGTGCTATGTGCATTTTGCACTGCAAAAGTTTTAGAACAAGTGTTTAGGTGTCTGTAGTCCAAAACTAGACGATATGTATTGTCTGGTTTGCAGACAGGAAACAAAGGATTGTTCATTGAGGAGGTGCATGTTTCAATCACCCCTTGATATTCAAGTTGATCTAAGATCTCCCTGACCTGTTTTTTAGCTTCTTGCTTTATTGGGTACTGCCGTTGTGCAGTTGGTTCATGTTTCAGATGTATTTTATGGTGAGGTGAATCCTCATCCCATCCTACATGATTTTTATATAATGCTGGGGCCTGGGCCACTGTCCATTTCCTGGCATATGTATATCTCAGATGCATTGGTATATGGTTGGAGAAGGCAGGCATAATAATGTCCTCGCCATGTGGGCACTCCCTGACAAATTGTGATGGCCAGTCCTTTTCTGCTAGAAGTATGTCATAGCCCTTTGATAGTCTTTCCCAAAAAAGTGCTTTCACCTGTCTAGGTTTGTCTCCCTCCATCCGGAGAGTTATTTCATATAACTTTTTTTGTGGAGTACTAACCCTGGTGTCTACAGTCTCAACTGTGATGTACTCATTCAAGTCCACTATCTCCAGAAGTTCCTTCAGGTTCTGGCAAACTATTGTGACTTCTGCTGCACTGTCCAGCATTGTCTGAGCCCATTCTCCGTTCTTGAGTTGTGTTCTCAGTATTCTCGGCATGTCTGATCTTCAGACCTGCTACTTTCTTTTTGGAGAATTGAGGTTTTACTTTGGTTTTTGGAGCGTGTTTGTCGTCTTTCGATTTCACGCGTTCTTCTCAATGTTCCGATCGTCCTCTTCTTTCCGAAGTCTGTGATGAGATCTGAAAGGGACGAGAGGAACGTATATCAGTATCTTGATACCTGTCAGGTTTTCTCAAATTATCCCTATTCCTGAGGTTATACCTCCTTTCAGAGGGCTCCTTTTGAGGAGACCTACCTCGGGATTGAGAACGTTTCTCATTTGAATTTTGTTTATTAGTCTCCCACTTCTTTTTAGAAGATGTAGGAGTTTGTTTAATTGAGTCCTTCTCAGGACTTTCAGATAGCTTCGGCTTCACTGGTCTTCCACCCAAACTATCTCTGCCTAATTCTGCATAAGATTGTTCTATTATTCTGGGTAGCTCTGTTTGATGTTCTGTAACATCAAATTCCCTTAATTTTTGGCGGATCGCCACTGCTGCTGCCTCCCCTTCAATATTAGATAATATTATTGTTGAGACCTGGTCGAAATTTTTCAGTAATTTCATACCTAAATTTAGAGCAGGTTCTGCCCCGTATTCGTTTTGAATTTGTTTCAGGACATCAGGTATTACCGCAATTGACGGAATGCCATGTGTTTTAGTATAGATGGCAGCAAAGACTGAGCCCCAAGTGGTGCAGTCTTCCAGTTGTGGTGTAATCCCCATTGGTAAACTGATTGTCAGTATTCTGTGTTTCTCATACGGGCTAGTATTTGGAAATACTGCTTCGATTTGACTAATTTTTTGAGCTATCCAGAATGGAATTTGCCCACGTTTTGTGGGCATTTTACCCATGACTGCGTATAGAGTCTGTGGTGTAATTTTTAGTGTATTCCCCTGTTGGGGAGTTGGATTTGGAATTGTTAATGGTTGCTGGACTGTAAAAGTCCGCATGACATATTGGACCAATTGTCTGTAGATTTTTATTAACTTTGTGAGTTGAGTAAGTAATTCCTCATCTGACATTATATCCAGTTCAGGATGAGGTATGTAGCCGGCGAGAATCGGCCATGTTGCTCCTGGTCTACCTAGTGGACCGAGCCTGGTAATGTTTCTGTGATGTTTTAGGGCGCCTTTAAACCAGTGCTGATGCTCCTGGTATGTTAATGGAATTTCAATATCCTCGAAAGGAATGTATTCCTCTGGTGGATCATCTTCTTTGTAGAAGTGAAACATGTGTGTTACTGGATTGGATTCAGGAAATATTACCCATGAATAGAATACCTCTGTCTGAAAGGATTCATGTGCCTCTATCACGAAAACTGCTCTACCGCCTCTTGGTGGTAGGCCATGTTTTATAAGTTTTAGAGTGATGGCTCTTCTTAAGTTTGGAGCGATGTTTATGACACCCTCCTCGGTTTCATTTAAACCTGTAATGTTAAAAGCTGCTGCTTGGGCTGGATCAGCCGCAGCTCCACCGTTTCCGGTCTTAGTGTCGGAGCCAGGCATTTTTGTTTTTTGAAAAATGTAGAACAAGTTTCAAGGAAACAAAGATTAGGTGCACAATATTTTGGAACACTGTATCCTTCAACGTTGAGCAAACCAAACAGCTAATATATAGGGTACTGCCCTATGTAGCCTTGGTGGATACTTAACCCTGCCCACTCCAGACGTCTTTTGGAGTATATGGGTAGGGGTCTGAGAGAAAAGGCACAGCTGAGTTACTCAGTATCTAACGTTGAATTACCGCCTTACCAAACATTGGGCGCCATGTAGTGTAGCTCCTATTTCCCTAATAGGCTCTGCGCATTGGAATAATATATCCTATAGGTTTGACATAGGACTAAGGTCAGTATGTCCCTATCGAGTATATTAAACTTAATTACTTGTGCCAGCTAGCTCAGAGGCCACTAGATACTCCTTGGATAACAAGAAGGGAGTAGTTTCTGGCAGCCGCAAAACATGACCACTTTGTTTCCCTTTAGAATCAGAACGTGTCCCAGAGTCGTGGAAACAATAGATAACTATTTCACTGAGCTCAATCGTGCATGCTTAGTTTTCTCCAAGTTACACAGAAAGAAGTAGACGGGCGTTTCAATAAAAGATTTATTGAACAGTCTTGTTTCTAGTGTAGTAAAATGTGCTGTTACGATCACAAGACAGTATGCGAGATAAATAATGTACAGGGTGAGCAGTAGAAATAAATAATACTGCAATAGCATTATCTTTTAGTATATATGCATTTACATAAATAACACAGACTAAAAATGCGAGTACTCATACGATGCGTTTCTAATCTAGTTCTACCCCAATGTACCTAACCTAACCTAGGTGTAGGGAGAGGTATGAAGTAGGTGAAGTATTCCTTACTATGGTATACTAAGAGTATGTTAAGCCTAGTATGCCTAGTATGCCTAGTATGCCAAGAGTCCCTCTAGGTTCTTATCAGCTCCATACCTGAAGAATGAGAGAGGTAGGAATCTCTTTGCCAGACTCGAACTCCAACACCCCGCAAGGGAAGTCAGATCACTGGAAGCTGGACTCTCTGCGTGCAGGGATGACAGCGTCTTCTCAGTGCGTCAGGCCGGGAAACGGGCTCCTCTGAAGTCGAGGTCTCCTCTTGTTTACAGGGGCTAGGGAAGGTATATTTATACCTGAGAGTACCTAAGAATGTTAGTATTGACGTGAGTCGGACAGCGAAAAGACGTCATGAATGAACCCCTAAGGAATAAGGGTTCATGCATAATAGATGAGTCCTTGAAGAAATCAATAGTCCTGTGCTAGGGAAATTCCCGAAGCCTAAGGGTCTGTTCTTCAAGAACTCGTTGTGACGTTAGGGTGGACGGATGTCGGAGACCATGCCTGTATTTGGAGTGCACGGATTAATGCCTAAATAAGGGCTGGGATTTTATGCCTATATAAGGGCAGGGCGAATTGTGCCTATATAAGGACATGATACTGGAAAGCCCGATTATGGACACCCTAAGAGGAATACAACAACTTAAAACATGTCCAAATTTTTCTTTCTACAGCACTAACCATAATTTCTATGGCAAAATGAACCCCCTCATTTTGTTCCTTTTTAAATTAAATGTTTTAAGTGTTACCAGTTTATTCCAATCAAGATGGCTTCAGGTGTGCCATACTTTTGTCATAAGTAAGACTGTTAGCGCTCTAGTTGTTCTTTAGAACACTCTGGGAAGCTGCAGTAGAACACAAAGGCATCAACTGACAGGCTGCTCCTGTTGAAATATAACAGGAAGATATTTGAGATCTCACTTAAAACATGTCCTAATTTTTCTTTCTACAACACTAACCATAATTTCTATGACAAAATGAACCCCTCATTTTGTTCCTTTTTAAATTAAATGTTTTAAGAGTTACCAGTTTATTCCAATCAAGATGGCTTCAGGTGTGCCATAATTTTGTCATAAGTAAGACTGTTAGCGCTCTAGTTGTTCTTTAGAACACTCTGGGAAGCTGCAGTAGAACACAAAGGCATCAACTGACAGGCTGCTCCTGTTGAAATATAACAGGAAGATATTTGAGATCACACTTGAAACATGTCCTAATTTTTCTTTCTACAGCACTAACCATAATTTCTATGACAAAATGAACCCCATCATTTTGTTCCTTTTTAAATTAAATGTTTTAAGTGTTACCAGTTTATTCCAATCAAGATGGCTTCAGGTGTGCCATACTTTTGTCATAAGTAAGGCTGTTAGCACTCTAGTTGTTCTTTAGAACACTCTGGGAAGCTGCAGTAGAACACAAAGGAATCAACTGACAGTCTCTGCCCTTGTTGGATGTACATATTTTACTGAGAATGTCAGACTTCATTCTCACATGACTGAGAAAGATAATGTGAATTTACAGAAAATATGCTCTCATTTTAGCTTCTGGAGCACCTTCCAAAACTGTATGGGACAAGCATGTGAAAATAGTTTTCTCTCAAACATGATTCATCATATCCCAGCAGAAGGTTTTTCACAGGGTAAAATCACCTTAGAACACACCACAATTCCTGAAATTAGTATGGTACCATCAACAAATGAATTCTAATGTAACTAAAGTCTGTTATCACCCTTTATAGTTCTCCTTTTGGTAACCCTCAAAATCTTCGATTCACTACAATGCATTTCAATGGGGTACTATCATTTATATTGGTCCCAAGATGGCTGCCAGCA
Organism: Calotriton arnoldi; assembly: GCA_963921515.1. Lineage (NCBI taxonomy): Eukaryota > Metazoa > Chordata > Amphibia > Caudata > Salamandridae > Calotriton > Calotriton arnoldi. The sequence goes on along the minus strand of CAWUFW010004989.1, from coordinate 823,473 downwards.
ATTCCAGGATGAAGTGCTGACAGCCAATCAGATCTCACGATGACATGTGTGGTTAGGCTCCGCCCAGATATATATGTGTTTTTACTTTTGATTTTCTCAGGAACTACTGAACGGATTTACACCATTTAACAAAAGGGTTCTTTCTGAACCAAGAACTACCTCTTTGCCAAATTTGGTGTAATTCCGTTCAGCAGTTCGAGCTGTAGCCTTGCATAAAGTTTCCTATGGGAAATTGATTTTTTGACTCTTATTTTTGAATTTCTCCGCAACTACTGAACGGATATACACCATTTAAAAAAAAGGTCGCTTTCTGAACCAAGCGCTACCTTTTTGCCAAACTTGGTGTAATTCCGTTCAGCAGTTCGGCCTGTAGCCGTGTCTAAAATTTCCTATGGGAATTAACATGGAGAAAACACGTTTTGGGACCCCCCTTTTTTCTCGGCCCCCGCTTGCCGAATCACACCGAAACTTTCAAGATAGGAGCGGACCGGAGCGCCCCACGAGTTTTGAATATTTCGCGAAGATTCGTCAACCGGCGCCAAAGTTATTTCAAATAGAATGTTGTGAATTTCCTATGGAAAATAGGTCCTAACTATAACTATCTACTGGCGACCGCCAGTAGATATATATATATATATATATATATATATATATATATATATATATATATATATATATATATATATATATATAAATGAAACATAAAAAATATTAACAAATCAACTGCGAAACACTTAATAGCATTACTAAATTCATTGAATGTAAAAACAAAACAAGAAATGTACTAAAAATATTATATGAAAACAAAACATAATTATCTACTGGCGGTCGCCAGTAGATAGTTATAGTTACAACCTATTATCCATAGGAAATCCGCGACATTCTATTTGAAATAACTCTCTTGCCGGTTGACGTATCTTCGCGAAATTTTCAAACTTCTTGGGGCGCTCCGGTCCGCTCCTACCCTGAAAGTCTCGGGGTGATACGTCAAGCGGGGGCCGAGAAAAAGGGGGTCCCAAAACGCGTTTTCCCCATGCATTTTCCCATAGGAAACTTTAGACACGGCTACAGCCCGAACTGCTGAACGGAATTACACCAAATTTGGCAAAGAGGTAGTTCTTGGTTCAGAAAGAACCCTTTTTGTTAAATGGTGTAAATCCGTTCAGTAGTTGCTGAGAAAATGAAAAGTAAAAAGTTAGTGATATCTAGGGACGAGTAGGGTCCGCGTACCCTCCCGATCACGAGCTGCATGTTAATTGGCTGTCAGCTGGCTGTCAACATTCCGATTCAGGAAATGTTGGCAGCCATTTTGTCCCTCGGTAGAACCGAGGGACAGAAACAAGTGCGCAAAGCGCACAAAGGGGGCAGGGTAGAAACACCCTGACCCCCTAGGTTTGCTCAGGGGGTCCCACAAGGACCCCTGGGCAAAAAAAAAAAATTTTTTTAAAAATCGGCAGGATGCGCTCAGGGTGCGCGAATCATGCCGAAAAAAAAATCGAGCGCGGTCTCCCGCGCTTCGATGTTAATTGGCCCCCGGGTGGCCCAAGTCCCGGGGGCATGGTGGGGGATAATTTAATGTGTGGGGGCCTCAAAGGGCCCCCAAGCCCCGGGGACCGCCACCCCCCGGGGCTTTTTTGAAAATGGTGCGGGAGGGCTCTGAGCCCTCCCGCAGCCCCGGGACCACCACCTCCCCGGGGCTTTTTTACATACATTATTAAACCTGTGTGGGGGGGCTCCAGCCCCCACACGCCCGGGGACCACCACCTCCCGGGGCACTAAACATTTTAATATGGGGGTCCGTTACGGACCCCAGAGCCCCGGGGACCACCACCTCCCCGGGGCTGTGTACTGAATGGGAGGGGGCCGCGCGGCCCCCTCCTGGAGCCCTTGATGGCCCTGGGGACCACCACCCCCAGGGCCGGCTCCTGCAGTGTCCCGGGGTGCCTACCCCCGGGACACTGTAGTCTGCTATGGCAGGACGGGAGCCTCGCGGCTCCCGTCCTGCCATAGCAAACTGCTTTGGATATTGGAAGAGAGAGCAGGGAAACCTGCTCTCTCTTCCAATATCCAAAGCGATTGCTTTTCCACATGGGGAGCAGCATGTCAGCTGCTCCCCATGTGGAACAGCAATGCCGGCTCCCAAGGGACGTGGGGAGCCGGCGGGACTGTGGGGGGATTGGGGACCCCCCACAGTCCCCAACGGAGAGGGCCAGCCCCGGGGGATGGGGTCCCCGGGGCCACGCGGCCCCCCTCCCCAAAAAAGAGGAAAATTTAAAAAAAAAAAAAATGGAAAGGCCGGCCCCGGGAGATGGGGTCCCCGGGGCCTTAAAATGCCCAGAGGAGGGGGCCACGCTGCCCCCTCAAAAAATAAATATAGAGGCCATGCCCCGGGGGATGGGGTCCCCGGGGCCAATACAGGCCCAGGGAAGGGGGCCACGCGGCCCCTTCCCGTTTTTTTTTTTTAAAGGTAATTTAAAAAAGGTGTAAGGCCCTGGGGGATGGGGTCCCCAGGGCCCAAAAAAAGAAAAAGGAAGGGGGCCACAAAAAAAAAAAAAAAGCGATCGGGCCCGCAGGCCCCGCCCCTTTCCTTCACCACTCTGCAAACGCGCCCCTGGCGCGTTTGCAGAGAGGGAACGAATTCCCCTTGAATACTGGGGGTCCCTGGGGCCAACTAGCCCACCAGGTACCTCCAGTATGCGCCAGGGGCTGCCTTGCAGAGAGGTGTACAGAGGCCACGCCCCTTTTTACACCTCTCTGCAACGCAGCTCTGTGGCGCTTTTGGAGGTATATGGTGGGCTAGTTGGACTCCGGGGACCCTCAGGATTCAAGGGGACTTAATCCCCCAACTTAAAACGCGCCACGGGGCGCGTTTGCACAGTGGTGAAGGGAGGGGCGGGGCTTCAGGTGACATGTGTGCAAACAGGTCCCGTGGCGCGTTTTAAGATGGGGAATTAAATCCCCTTCAATCCTGAGGGTCCCTGGGGGCCAACTAGCCCAACAGGTACATCCAGAATGCGCCACAGAGCTGCGTTGCAGAGAGGTGTAAAGGGGTGTGGCCTCTCTACACGTCTCTGCAACGCAGCCCCCTGGCGCATATTGGAGGTTCCTGGTGGTCTAGTCGGGGCGCGTTTGCAAAGATGTCACCTCAGGCCCCGCCCCCTCCCTTCACCATTGTGCAAATATTCCTCTAAAATCAGCCGAAATAGGAATTCCGATTTACTCACCTGTTATCAGGAGAGACCTCAGTGCTGCATCTTTCAGCCCAGTACTGATCCTGAAAAGTAATTTTAACCGTACTTACCGGTAACTTGAATTTCCTTCATAGGCTAACATTGACTGGTTTCACTTGGAAATTCTTCTAAGTGTGGAGTTTTGGAACTTTAAAATATTCCTCTAAAATCAGCCGAAATACGAATTCCGATTTACTCACCTGTTATCAGGAGAGACCTCAGTGCTGCATCTTTCAGCCCAGTACTGATCCTGAAAAGTAATTTTAACCGTACTTACCGGTAACTTGAATTTCCTTCATAGGCTAACATTGACTGGTTTCACTTGGAAATTCTTCTAAGTGTTGATTTTTGAAACATACAAATATTCCTCTAAAATCAGCCGAAATCCGAATTCTGATTTACTCACCTGTTATCAGGAGAGACCTCAGTGCTGCATCTTTCAGCCCAGTACTGGTCCTGAAAAGTAATTTTAACCGTACTTACCAGTAACTTATATTTTCTTCCATAGGAATCCATTGTCTGGTTTTCAGCAGAAAACTTTCAAAGTGTCGATTTTCACAAACTACAAATATTCCTTAAAAATCGCCTGTATGACTTAAACGCATTCATTCAACTGTTTACAGGAGATGCACCAGTGCTGGATCCAGGATCCAACACTGAGTAAGAAAAAGTAACGATAACAGTTTTTACCTGCTAAGTGAATTTCCTTCCATAGGATAACATTGGTGATTCTATGAGAAAAAGTTTCCAAGTGTCAACGTTTAAAATACAATAATATTCCTTAAAAATCACGACTGTAACCAAAACGCTTTTACTCAACTGTTTACAGGAGATGTACCAGGACTGAATCTAGGATCCAGTCCTGTGGTTAGAAAAGTAATCCATAAAGTAACTAATTGCATTTAACTAGAAATTCACATTGAGCTGAATGTTGCATTGTGTTTGAAAATGTGTTGCCCATTGCAACAACTGTAACTACTGTACTTAAAAGTCTATTGCCTATCTGCAAAGTATTTAAACTAAAGTAATTCATTAAGAGAAAGTATTTTTTGTAATGTAATGTATAATGTAATTACAATGTAATTTAAAAAATAAAATATGTAAAAAAAAATTGTTTCTAAAAATGTACTAAATCAGTATGAAAAAAATTAATATAACAATTAATACATTTAAAAATTGTCATTTACAAAACCTTTGAAATTCACTAAAAAAACGTAGGTTTCAGGCACGTTATAGTTAGAAATTAGCATTTAAAAAACCTTTGAAATTCACTGAAAAAACCATAGGTTTCAGACACGTTATAGTTAGAAATTAGCATTTAAAAACCTTTGAAATTCACTGAAAAAACCATAGGTTTCAGACACGTTATAGTTACAAATTAGCATTTAAAAAACCTTTGAAATTCACTGAAAAAACCATAGGTTTTAGGGACAGTTATAGTTACTTGGACATTGCACTCGTACAAAACCCGTGAAATTCCCCGTTATAGTTAGTTCAGCTAACTATAACTCGCGCCTCGCAATGCACTGCTGATGACGTCACATATTACATCACTCATGACATGGTCAGTGACATCACTGATGACATCACTGATGACATCTCAAATGACATCACTGATGACATCATCCACGTGATAATCTGATGCACCTCCTCACACCCTAATATAACCTTTGATACACCCACTCTAAATTACAGACTGCCATTCGCAAAACCATAGACACTCCAACACCAATAACTACATACCCACTCACTGATTCTTAGGTCTACACACACACATCCACTCACTCACCCGTACAGTCACTCATACTTACGGTCACTCAGTACAGGACTATCATATGCACTCTTACTCCTATATAGACACTCAAACAACGCCACTCATCCATAGAGATACTCACACACCTAGTCAGTCATGCAAATAATTAAACACACTGCCATTTACTCACCTATACAGTTATACACACACCAGCTCACTTACTCATACAAATAGTAGCACATTGTTACGCTCTTATACAATCACTGATACAAGCATACAATCATCCATACAGCCACTATCACAATCACTCACTCTTGCTTATAGCTATTTATATACTCCAACACACATATATACTGCCTTTCACATATGTAGTTACTCACACATGTACCACTGGGACATACATTCACTCACTAACACACTCTTACACACACTTACCCACCCATACAGTCTATCACAGATGCACTCTTGAAACCATCCACCCAGTGAATCACCCACTCACACATCTATGCACAGAGTTGCACACACCCCTCCCACACAAACACTCAGGCACCCATACAGATACTCAGACAAGCATTCAATAACTCATATAGACACTCATTTAGCTATTCACAAACACATGCAGCCACTTACACAGCAACAGACAGACGGATACAGACATACACCCAGTTTAGTCACTAACCCATGCATTCAGTAAGATACGTTAAATCACTCACTTATAGAGTCAGTCACGCACCTACTAAATCATCCATACAGACACTTACACACCCACTCATTCTTCAATACGTCTTTTCCTATATATTTTAAAAATATTTAAACTTTACAGAAACACACAGTCACTGGATGATGTCATCAGTGATGTCATTTGAGATGTCATCAGTGATGTCATCAGTGATGTCACTGACCATGTCATGAGTGATGTAATATGTGACGTCATCAGCAGTGCATTGCGGGGGCGCGAGTTATAGTTAGCTGAACTAACTATAACGGGGGAATTTCACGGGTTTTGTACGAGTGCAATGTCCAAGTAACTATAACTGTCCCTAAAACCTATGGTTTTTTCAGTGATATATATATATATATATATACAAATCAAATAATATAAAATTAAAAATATAATAATAATAGCTATATTTAAAAAATATTAAGAAATGTATTGAAGTCTGGGAATAATAGATTTACTATTCCCACCCCAGTTTGTGCAATAGTAGGGACAGTGTAGGACTTTGGAGGAGTTACATTTACTATTCTCACTCCAGTTTGCACAACAGTAGCGAAAGTGTTGGAACACAGAGGGGTAAAATTTACTATTCTCACTCGAGTCTGTGCACCAGTAGGAATAGCGTTGGACTATGGAGGGGTAAGATTTACTATTCCCACTCCAGTCTGTGCAACAGTAAGGAAAGCGTTGGATTTCGGAAGGATTACATTTACTATTCCCACTCCAGTCTGCAACAGTAGGAAAAGTGTTGGAGTTTGGCGGGGTTACATTTAGTAATAGTAATATTTACTCTTCCTATTAAAGTCTGTGTAGCAGTAGGGAAAGCATTGGACTTCGGAGGGATTATATTTACTATTCCCACTCCATTCTGTGCAACAGTAGGGAAAGTACTTCACTTCAGATAACAGATACAATATTTGAATAACCCTATTAATCTACAACAAATATAAAACTCTTAGTAGAAACAGTATTAATTATCACAAAAAAATTATGTATATAAAAATAAAAACAATTAAACAATTTCATGATTATTAAACATTTTATTAATTATCCATTTAAAAAAAGATATTTATTACTTAACGTCCCACATTATACCCACACAAACCCAACAGCCCGCATGTAATCTATAGCTAAAAATATAATTATTACATAATTTACAAGATTAATAAATAATCAATTAAATATTTAATAATAAAATATTAATTGTTCAATCAATTATTACTTAATTAACTTCCCACATTATACCCCTAAAAACCTAGCAACCTGTTCCGACACTATAAATTACTATTAGCAATAAATCACAAATATTACTAACAATTATACAAACAATAACACATCAAATTAATACATGAACTTAAACATATAAAGGTAATAAAAACCCATATTTTTTACAACTGTATAGTTGAAAACGATATTAACAACAACAATATTCTTGCCCACGATATTACTTACCTGAAAAATCAATATTCTTGACAATGATATTTCTGCATCACAATATTTTTGTATCCCAATATTTTTTTGCCGATATTTCTGTAACTTAATATTTTGTCCAAATGCCGAGGGGTGCTTATAGGGTCCAGGCTGTAATAGTACAGCCATAATATAAATAAGGCTCCCAGTTTTCCATTTTTACAGATAAATACAGACACAAGAAATTCAGTTTTCTGTCTGTATTTATTATTAAAACATAAAAATACTGAAAATTGTGCTTTTTGTGAAAGACTCTTCACGCTCTTTCATTAAATCCAGGCAAAACCTGAGCACATAGCCACAATGGGGAGTTATAAAACAGTATAAAAATGCCTTAAATACAGGCATATGTTAACATATATTTGCAGTATAACACTAATATGCACCTGTGAGTGTAGTGTTTTGTTATATGTGGCTGCTTAATTTGCTAAAACACGACAGGCATCCACGTATGAGTGCACGTCTAAGAGTTAAATAAATGTGGAAATATACGATTTTTCGACTCCGTTTATTCTCAAAGCACAAAATAAATATGGATAAATACCAATACGATGGCCAAAAAAGAAATATGGATAAATACAAACGGAACTGTTAAAAAAAAAAATACCATAAAACAGGGAGCCTAATTATGAACAATTCATCCCAAAGGTGTGAGGGAGAGTTCTTAGAGGGGGTATGAGGGGAAGGTACGAGGTGTTGGGGACAGGGTCAAGGGGTTGGGCACTGTAAATGTAAAATTTGCGGGAAAATTACAGCAGCAATTCATCACTATGGGTTTGTAATCATAGATGGCAGAATTTCTACATATACTTACATTAAGTGTGAATGGGTGAAGTTTATGTACAAGCAACACATCCAGAGCTGAGCTAGATTCCACCATACAGACGCAGCCTGCCAAAAGCAAATTAGAGTAACTAGCAAAGGTGACAAAATAATTGCTTAAATACACTATCTTATTCAAGGATTTCATTTACTGCTAATAAATGCTTCCTTAACGGGTCTCACTCACAGAGCACACTGCAGAGGATGCAGGGTTTACACCACAGTTTCTTACAACTTAGTGGTTTAACAAAGTGTCCAGTCTACGGCCCTACCCTAGATATACAATCACCATAAGAAGACAGGCAAAATATCATTATTGACAGTAGAATCCATACTAATAACTACCATTAATTATTAATTAAGTACATTATTACCATGATAACATCCTTTTCAACTTTGCCCATTTGCAGCAGTGCCCGGTGCAGGTAAGCGCGGTGGGGCGGGGTGGGGTGAGGCGCTGAAGGTGGTATGGCGATAGACGACAGAATAGGAGTTATTTATTTATTTAATTTGCCCTATTCTCTCGTCTGTCCACATCCCCCTCGCCCCGCCCCACCGTGCTTACCTGCACCGGCCGCTGCTGCCCATTTGATTATCATAATATATTACCAACATCAACTCATTACGTATTATGCAAATCTCATAAGCACAATGAGAAAAGGCTATGTGTGCGTGGGATGGGAATCCCTAATCACAGTTTCATTGTTCAGTAGTTGCCCAGTTAGAAAGTGGTTATAACATATCCATTCTGTTTCTCTTTCCAGAACGCCGTACATCAGGTGGAAATACGTGGCCAAAAACCTTGGGCAGGTAATGCTGCAAACGAGGGTGGGGGGGGGGGGTCAACAAACAGTAAACGTTTTAGGTAGCTTAGAGATTCTATTCATTTATTCTGTTTCTATGTATCTATATCGTGTTTTTATTGGGTACATGCCAGGTTGAAAGGTGGTCTTTTAACTTGAGTGGTGAGCATTGGAATTGGCAGTAGGCATCATTGTGCTAGGGGCTGCCTGCTTAATTCTAGGTTAAGATCTTCACAAAAAGAAGCTACGTGTGGGCAAAGGATGGATTTCCTTTTCAAACGTTTGTCACACCGTTGCAAAAATATAGTCCTAACAGCTGATTCATTCTGAAGTTTAGCATTTACAGTTTTAGTATAGATTTGCTTCAGAGAATGTGGGGAGTGCCTTGAGGGGTTGTGGAGTGGAACACCTCCCCCAATAATTTCTCAGAGAGATTAGGGGTCAAACCCGGCCAGATGATCACATAATTACTGGATAGTAATGTGCGTGACCGGGCGTGTGACATGCAGGCAGGGCCCAGGACAGCCAGAACACGGAGTGACTTAAAATTTCACAGGGGGATGCTGATCCCTGCATGTTACTCACACTTTATGGCTAAACCCTATAATCCAATGTGCAATGTCAGAGAGCGCTATTGTGCTAGACTGTGTTCTCGCTGCTGCACAAGTAACTAGGTAGCAAATGAGTACGGATCAGCAAGACTCAAGGTCGCTGAAGGGGCACTCGCTTACTCTTCCCCCTGCATGTGCAACGAGTGCAGTTGGAGTTGCACACCAGTGATTTATGACGGTGCTCAGGGCTTTAAGTGGAATGAAAAAAATGAGGGGGGTCTCTCAAAGGGGCGTGGTCAGTGTAACTAAGGGCGTGGCTTAAAAATACATAAGCTAAAATCTGCGCTTAGCATAGTGTGCCGCCCGACCGGTATTTTGCTGTTTCTGTCATTGTATCCAGATATATAATGCAACAAGTAACAGTATACCTACAACAAGCCAGGGCTATTGGCCCTGTCAACGGGTGTTAGTTGTATATAAAAAAAAACCAACTATGGCTTCGTTGTAGATAATATTGAAAATGCTTCAGTTCTGAAATGACTGTGAAAGAACTATACAGAGTCTCTTTGAAGGTACATCGAAGGCTTTGAGCAGTGGTACTGCTGCAGAGTTAAAAAAAAAAATTCACCCTGAAGGTGAGGGTAAAAATGGAGAGCCCAATGGGGACCCTTCTCAGCACCTGCTTTTTTGAACTGCCGCTGCTGAGCGACAGAACCCAGGCCACTTAAAGCTGTGGTGATGCTGGCGGCTGACAAATAAATGGGTCTCACACTCGAAGTCCCCAAATGGCCACAACGACTTTCCTGAAGCTCTACCGCACCGTGTCAACCTGTTGTTTTTGTGGCTCGGGCAGTTGGCTGTGGTATCACCAGTCGTTGTAATGCTGAGGTGTAAAGGCACTGCGTGGTTTTGACTGCGTTGTAAAGGTACTGCGTGGTTTTGACAGAGTGATAACGGATGTTTCCCACAGTGAGGCCATGCGGTTGCTATGATTTTGCCAGCGCAGCACTGACACCAACTACAGACAGGTTCCATGTTAGTAATAAGTCAGCATCTCGATAATGATGGGTTACAGATTTGTGTTCTTGCAAGACAGTTCAATGGATTAATGTTTCTATTGCAGAATCCCTTGAGTAACTTGCAAGTCACAAGATACAATACTGGTGAAATGGCTCTACGGGTTATGTTCCCACTACAAACAGCTGTACCAACCTGCAAAGCATCAGTCTGGACCCTTGCAGATTTTTGCCTCGTCCTTTATTATTCTAAGGTGTATAAAATGTATTCAGTCGGGCAGTAATAAACACTTGCCATTAAATGGAAAAACGTCTGTATGTATAGTGTTATAGGCATGGTTGTTACTACTTGTGTATTAACACACAGATGGACACACATGGCATAGAGCAAAATAAGAGCTACAGTTTCAAATCCCAATTATATTTAGGGAAGCAAATAGTGAAGTGACACCTTAAGTGTATCTTAGCTTCCCTTTAAGAGGGGGGTTAAAGAGAACATGTATTAAGGTGTTCGAAACCCAGAGTTGTGAGACCGAGCGATAGTTTGCTGAGTTACATGGTATACTTGTAGCATTGATGGTACGTTTCAGAGCTGAGAAAATGGCTGAAGGGTGATGTTAGAATGTGAGAAAAGATCAGAAAGCAAGAGGTGTGATAACTTGTGGGTTGAAAGGGCCTGATGATGCATAGAAGGGGGCAAGTGTTCATAATTGTAGCAAGATGTTCTGCTGAAAACATTGGAAAGAGAACAGATATTTTTGTTGTATTATGGAGGAAAGAAGATGGGGAGTATGATGATGGAGCTAGGACTTACCGGAACGAATCCAAGGTGGTTTTAATGTTAGTGAACTTGGAGGAGCAAAATGCTGTACAGTCAGAGACAGAAAGAGGGAGGTGAGCGAATGAGAAGCAAGGTGAGGAGAGAAGACAGTTGATGGTTTGAGCAAGACTTGGTTGGTGGAAGATCAAGAAGGTAATCAAATGTTGAAACTAGCTAGAGTTATCTGAGTTCATTTTGGATGTGAACAGATTTAGGATAAATTTGCAATCTTTCACGTGGTCAGGGGCTTCTGGTGTATGCCATTTGCAGAGAAGCGCTCACTTCATAGAATGGATAGGAGATATCAAAAGTTAAATGGCGTGAGCAGTTTCGGTGAAGGTAATAGAGGATAATGGTGGTTGAAGAAAGTCCTCCGTGTTTCATTAAACGCATCAAGGGTCAAGATCTTAATTAAGTTGGGCTGTGGTTTAAGTATGAGGGTAAGGCACTGGGAGAGTGTTTTCTTCTGCTGATAGTTTTGTATTTGGAGAATTGGAGGGTGGTAGATGTGTTGATGCAAGGGGATGTGTTGGTGAGAGGTTGAAACATGAAAATATGATCTACTCCTTTTCCATACGTGTGGTTGGGGAGTGAGTGTGTGGTTAGAAGTGAATGGTCAGAAAGTAATTAAGTAAAAATGGTTCAGTGTGTTAGACGTTTGAGATCGAGGTTGAAAGCTCCTGGAATTATGAAGGGAGTGTTGGGAGATTAAGGTCCTAGTATGGAGTCAAGATCTTAAAAGAAAGATGAATTACCTCAGATTGGAAGGTAGATGATTACGAGAAAGACAGTAGTAATTGAGCAGAATTCCAGAATGGATAATGAGGGGTCTGCTACAGGTATGGGGTAATAGGGACAAACTTTCTGAGGATGAGGCCTTCCCCACTACCTTTCCAGAGTGATGTATGAGACAAAGTGGCAAAATTAGTGTGCAGGGTAGCTTGTGTGTCTGTCTCTTGTCATTAGAATAAATCAGATGTTTTGGTGACAGCTATAAAGTGTAAAGGAGGTGTGACTAACACAGTGATAGGCGATGTGGGTTATTTTGTTGCACATAGGATGAGTATTCCGTAGACAAAAAGAAATGTTGGGAGGTAAATGTTGGCGTTTCCTTGAAGCTGAGTGTGTAGGTGACATTAAGTCTAGGAGGATATATAGGTTGAGTATGAATTTTAAAGTCTCCACTGCTGTGAGAGGGTAACATGATGACATGATAGTGATGGTTGAGTGAGGGGTAGCGAGTGGTCTTTAGGAACAGCTCTGAAGGCTTGTGATTTGTGACAGCAGTATCAGGGTGACAGGAATAAATCAAGATTGATAGATTTATAGAGCACTGTGTGAAATTGTGGGAGTAAGCTAAGTGTAATTTTGTGTAAAGTAGTGAAGAGACAGGAGCAAAATTCCTGGGAATGTGCAGCAACCTGAATCTAGAAAGGGGAGGAAGATTGAATAAGGAGTTAGGGTTTAAGCATACTGTAGGTGCAGCTGAGTATGTAACATAAGATGCAAAACTAACTATAAATGTATAATGATAATCGAATTGTGAAGTTGCAAAAGTGCCTGTAGAAACAACATAAAAGCAAACTTTATTTATAGGTCATTACTTCAGAGATGTGGTATAAGAGCAGAAATCACAGAGAGAAAAACTGGATGCATAGCACAGAAGCTGATGTACGGCACCAAAGTTGAACGTACTCTACAATTTTATGTTACGGTGGATATCTGTGGCAATTAAGAACATGGGGGTGGGCATGGTTACCAGTAGCATCAATAAATGGGCTAGACTATACCAACTGGAGAAGGGTCCAGACTGATTTGCATATAGCTGGCTCCAAACTGAGGTGACATAGTGTGCAAAATAACACTGGACTGGAATGTGACTTCGAGTAATCAACTGTGGCTGAGATTAATTCAAGCTTTCCATTCATCACATTTTGGTATACTTCAGTGCAACGTCCTAAGTGTGTGGGTCCCTTGCTAAATGTGCCACTTGAACCAAGCTACACTTGACTAAAGAGCCCCAATCAGGGCTAAACCAGCGTTGGGTTGCTTTGTGTTCTGGTTCAGGGAGGACCTAACCTTGCAGTTTGGTCGGACTGTTCTGATTTGAGCAGGGTCAAGACTGATTAGCCAATGGCAGGGTTCAAATAGAGGTGGTATGGTGTGCATAATAACGTTGGACTGGGATGTGGACCAAGTAATTATCAGTGGCTGAGATTAATTCAAGCATTACATACATCATGTTTTTGTATACTTTAATCAGATATCAGCATAAATTAAAGAAAATAGCTATCGGCTTTCACTCAGGCTATGGTGCAGAGGAGGAAGGATAGCCACATTTGACAATGTCAAAACTACTGTAGAATGGATTAGCCATAATCCTACTTGATCTCTTACTGGTCTGTGATATAGTTCACCACTATACTACCTCATCAAAAGATTGTTGATCATCTCACCTCCTCCGATCTCCTTAGAACCGCTCAAACCCACAGCTGTGTTTCCAAGGCAAATCTTCCTAGAGCTTGAAAATCCATTGGACCTTAACTCCTGTTATCGAACAGTGGCTGTAAGCAATTCACCACTGGATGCTTGTCAAACATCTGCAATTAAATACCTAAAAAACTGAGAAGCTAGTATGCAGTTAATACACCAACTATCATCCCTCAGCCATTTGGCATCAATAATTAGGGCCCCCACCATCTTACTCAGCGAAAGTGAAGAACCATGAAAAACCTTGGGGTGATGATGGACTCTGACTTATGCACGATGCAAATCAATTCTTTAAAAGACATTCCTACAAGAGATAACTTTGGCACATTTTCTCACACATCAGCTTCTCTCAAAAAGGTCAATCTATCATTAACCAGCTTGATAAAGCCACTGGACTATGTCTTGGAGCCCCCCATTAATAGTAAGGAAACTGCAGATAATTCAGAATGCAGCTGCTAGACAGCTTCTCAAAATTAAGCCACATCACTCTAGACATCCTGTCCTAACCCTGGCTGCCTTGACTAGACAGCTCACCTTCAAAGCAAGGTACATCACTCATTAGGCAATTCATGAATTGGAATCCTTTCCTTCAATGGAAAACTCAACACCAATTGCAAGACAAGGTCATTTGCTTTCCACATTGCCCCCCCCTTCTAACTGTCCCACTGTTCAAAGAGTCACTAACAGGAGGAAGCTCCATCACCCTCCAAACCAGCAAGCTTTGAAATGTGAGGCCAGCTTGAATAAGAATGAACAATCACCTGGAATGCCAGTGAATACTAAAATCCTGGCTCTTCCCATCCATATAAACTCAGTACACAGTAAAATGTTTAGGTTGGAAAGAAGAGCTATTTGAATTCAGCTATTCTCAAACTCACCGATGGACATTACAATTATGTGAAGTTGCATATGCCATACCATGTTTGAAGAGTGACTTTAAACCTCATGCACCTTACTCAAGGTATCCAATCTAGGACATACTACATCCAACGGTATGCAGACTCTGCTGTGATTTTTTTGCGTCTGACATTTTGCTACCTGCACATCAGCACCTAATTAAACAGTGCTGCAGTTGGAGGTTGCAAAATGCCAATGGGCAAGGTGGAGAGGAGTGTGGGGGCACGGAGAGGCATCTACCATAAAATAAAAGAGGTAATAAAAGAGGTAATTACCGCAGGGCAAACAGCGATATCGAGAGTGTGTTGGTGTTTGTCCCACAGTGAAATGTCCGCAAATTACATCCAACATCGTTCCAACCAAGCATTCTGAATCAACTTCATGGAAGCTAAAAGAAATTAGGGCATTTTACAGCCTTGTCAGGGGTATGAAGCAGTACATAACTTCTGCAATCCAATACAAATTAATTGATTTCTATAAAAATCTGAAAATACTTCTGAAAGTAAAGAAGGATTGTATCTATGAGAAAATGTTCTAATTAAACGGATCATAGGCACAAAGGACATTTGTTCTGATCACCAATCTGGACAATGTAATGGCTTTCAAGACAGTTGTGGGAAATTAAAAGCATAATCTATTTGTAAAGAACTACATTTAATTTCCAGTGATAAATAGTGTTCTCCCTGTTTTGGAAGACCTTTTTTAGACCTGGCAAAATATCTTTAATGACTGGTATCAAGGAACAAGATGTTTGAGCAAGGTCTCGTCTACATGCAGTAATGGCAGCTCGATTAATTTTTTGAAAGGGAATAATAAGCCAGATTTGCTTAAGTAATGGGGTTAAGATGATACTAGCTCATTGTAGCATGTTGTAGGGTCAGTGTTCTTGGAAGATCTTGCTAATGGCCTTTTGTCTCTTTTGAGAATGTTTTATACATTTGGAGTTAGTTTTAAATATCTGTTCTGAGGATATTCAGGATTAATGCCATAATACTGAATTACATCTAATATCTGCATGATTAGATCAGGTTCTCCTCTCAACCATGGTCCTATCCGGATTTTTAAAGATATGGCACCCTTGCTTTCACCCTGGATTACCATGATGTTTAACAATTCCTTAAACAGTGAGGTGGTACCTGCCTCAAATTAACGTCCTATCTCTCTTCTCCCAAATTTTGCTAAAATGCTGGAAAGTTGGGTCAATGTGCAGTTAGTCTGTCATTGGGAGGACAATGGTGTGTATAATAAGCATCAATCAGGTGTTCAATACCGCTTTAGCACGGAAACCATGCTTACAGCAGCTACTAATGATATACGGATGATCATGGAAACTTCCGGCACTTATACTCCTTGACTTGTCGGTCGTATTTGACACGGTTTCACATGCTATTTTATTGGATAGACTTGCCAATATTGGTCTCAGAGACAAGCCACTCAGATGGTTTGAACCTTTTCTGGAGAATAGAACGTAGGCAGCGCAGTTGGCAACCTTTCGCTCAATCTTTAAAGACATCACTTGTGGTGTTCTGCAGCTGTCTGCTCTCAGCCCTACGCTTTCAAAATATATATGACCCAGCTAGCAGACCAGATTACGTCTTTTGGACTTCAATTCTATGGTTATGGTAATGACACTCAATTCAATTCAATATTTATTAAAGATTTGGATCTCCAATGAGGTTCACATAAAATATATATACGATTATTACATAATAAATATAGTAAAATATAAGCTCAGTTCATTTCTCGGTCCATTGTAAAAATATCGAAACCCTTCATAGCCAGTCTTAAGTTCTCCCTTACATGGCATAGATGAAAAAATTTCCACAAGCAGATGGATGTAATAGATTGCCCCAATAAACGAGATGTAAATAAAGGTTATCATCATTAAGACAGATAAGCAGGCTACAATACCCTTAATAAATCCTCTACCAAAACAAATAGCTCAAGTTTGGATCCATACTATACGATAGCAGCTTCATAATAGATTCAATTTTGAATAAAGTGCATCACAACAGCTACAAGTTAAAACAGGAAAATATTCTAAAACAACCAACATATTTGTATAAACAATACATTTTCCTTTAACAGCAAAACCTAAATGCTAAATATATTCTAATTTTGTGCAAAAACGCTTTTAAATAGCAGCAACTACATCTGCAAATTTCTAGAATATTATTCAGCATTGTACAGTAGCAGCTTCTTAAGAAAATCAAATTTTAAATAGCAGCAAATGTTTAGGAGCACAATATATCCCAGTTGTGCAAAAAACAGTTGAATGGCAGCCATAGCATGTGCAAAATACAATCTAAAAATAGCGCTAAAACTCCTTTGACCTTAAAGATACTGAGGCCCAAAACTTGAAAGCATGATTGGAGGGAGAGTCATGTATCTAAAAAGAGAACCTGCTTAAATAAGATTTAATGGAGGTTAAAATATGTTCATAAACTCCTTAAAAAAATTGAATAATTTTACACACACTGTTTCATTCTTCGGACAAAAAAGAAATTCACGGGCTGATGTTACATTTTTGATACAGTTTTGTAAAAACATCGGTTGAAGCCAACGATGACGACACGAAACCAATGCTGGGCAAACAAAAAAGACATGATCCAGGTTCTGAGTGTCCAAATTAAATAAATTGCAATTTTTTCTATTTTCGTGGAGTGGGACCAATTTGCTGTTAGGTCATTTAAAGGTAAAAGATTCATGCGGCATAGAGTAAGCCATCGTCGAATACCATGTTCTGAGTTCCAAGATAAGTATTTCTGAGAAATTCTTGGTGTATTCGACATGGCTATTATCTTTAGCCTTTCTTTTGAACTACAAAATTTGACATCTCTATTGTAGCTAATGATACAACTTGTGGTTTTTAAAAAGGATTTAAATTCTAGAAGCGGGAGGGAAATCACTGACTCTTCCTGTGCACAGAAAACCTCCATTGCCAGAGGGAAGTCACGAGAAAAGGAATATTTACCTATATTTCTTCCAAAACATTTTGACACATGAAACCTCTTAGTGTGTATGACTCACTATCCTTTAACTGATAACCCCAAAGCAATATCCTGGCTAAACCTTGAGTGAAAGAGCTTATCAAGCAAAATTCCAATCTAATAGCAGATATTGGGACCAGTGTGTTAAAATTACATAATTTGCGTAAAATCTGGCCTTCAATCTTATCTAGAAAACGCCAGTCCTTTACTGGGATAGATTCAATAGCATAAAGTAAAGTTGGAGGGATTTTTGCTTTAAAAACAGTAAGCAGGTGTAAAAAATGTCTTCGACCCATAGCTCTATAAAAAAATACGCAGGCCATTTGCATGTGATACCGCATTACAATAGCTATGTTCGATATGAGGCTTATTCTTTGTATTGCCCGTTATTACTTTCCCTAAATAGAGGAAAGAATCTACCACCTCCAACTTTTCATGACCAATTTTCCAATTAAAATTACATAATTTTCTGCTTCTATTACATTTCATAATAAAAACTTTACTTTTAGAAACAATGATCTTCAAAAATTGTGCCATTGTATATTTCTGTAATGATATCAGCTTTTTATTCAGCCCATTGGGGGTTAGATCCATCACTGCTATATCATCTGCATACAAAAGGCATGCAAAAGGACGGCCGCCTATCTTTGGTGCATCTCCCTCTAAATGAGAAAAGCATTCAGGTAGATCTGCTACATCAGCCGCGGTCCATGCAGGTAACAGCGGTGGGGCCGCGTTGGGGGCGATTTCGAGGGACGATGCCAAGGGAAAATTACATAAATAATTAATTTTCCCTCTGCCTCGTCCTTCGAAATCCCCCCCAATGCGGCCCCACCGCTGTTACCTGCACGGACCGCGGCTGTGCTACATACAAGGAAAATAGTAGCAGTGCTAATAGACAGCCTTGTTTCAGGCCATTTTATGTGGATATTACAGTTGCTAAGCCTTGATTTCCTCCAATTAGCACCTGGCACCATGTTTGTGAGTGTAGGGCAATAATTAAAGATAACAGAGGAGAAGGCACTCCCATTTTGTGTAATTCTTTCCACAGTAAAGGCCGGTCTACCTTATCAAAGGCCGTTGAAAAATCTATAAGGGCCATATATACATTTGACCTACGAAAAATCGTGTATTTCTCCTCAATTAATTTCAGCATGGAGATGTTATCCAGGGTGGAGTGATTTTTCCTAAAACCTGCTTGTTCTATAGGAAGAACCTTCTCCTCCACAACCCATTCAGTAAGATGGTCAAGAATACTACGAGCAAATATTTTCCCCACCGCATCTAGTAAAGGTATTTGCCGGTAGTTACCCGGATGATGTCTATGGCCCTTTTTATATAGAGGGATTAGAATACTTCCAGAACAAGATGGAGGCGTCTTCCCCTGCGAATAGCAAAAATAAAACAGTGGAGTCAGGATTGTAGCCCACAACAGAGGTTCCTTTTTAATTACTGTCATGGGGATTTCATCAGGACCCATTGCTCCTGAGGCTCTCATTTTTTTAATAAATCCTAACACTACACCCATTGAGGGCGCATAGCTGAATTCAGGGATTTTAAAAGAATAGGGTGGAGTGAAGGCAGAACAGGAAGAATTAGGATTTGCAGAGTAAAGTTCTACCAGATGTGATTTCCATTCTTCTTCTTTTATAGGAATGGGAAGGGATTTTACTCTTGTACCGCAACAATCAGCGATTATTTTCCAATACCTTTTAGAGTTATTTTTTGAAGCCGCCTCTTTTAACTGTACCCATTCATGATCTTCCTTTATTTGCTTTAAGGAATGTTTTTTTCTCCGTCTTTTCCTCTTTAAAAGATTTTTTCATTTGCTTTGTTCGAGAGAAAAGTTTAGGAACTGGGCCCTCACTAATTTATTTATTTCCCTATTTATAGGAAGCATTGGGTTAAAATGCAGTCTCCGTTTAGCTGGAACGTGCGAGTATTTACATAATGAAGCCAAGGTACTTGTATTACGACAAAAGGCTTCGAATAAATCGGATTGAGGAGAGTAACAATCGGCCATTACTAAGTGCTGCTGGTCTCCTATCAAAACTGTTAAGTTCTCTTTTAGTTTGGAGGTAGCTAGGGTATTCCAAAGGATTCTACCATTTGTTATATTAAAACCTACTGAACTATCTTTAAAATTCCAAGAGCCTACCTTAGCACAGCTCAACTCAAATTTAGAGCAGATCACCATGTGATCGCTAAAAGCATTTTCCAAAACTTGCATACTTGTGAGCTTACAAAAAGAATTTGCTGAAACAATTAAATAATCAATATTAGTTCTCCCAGTAGGCGCCTTATGGGTATAATTTGCTAGTATATCATTTCCTAACCTCCCATTGACAATTAAAAGATCTAAACTTCTCAAACCTTCAAGTAATAATGCTCCTCTTTTATCAGTCCGACTATTATTCAGGAACTGAGCAGGGGGAATGTTTAAGGCTTCGTTTTTTAGGGAGTTAGCGTATAACCTTATGCTATGGGAAGAAACTTTAGCATTCAAATCACCGACCAGCATTAGATGCCTACAATCTTCACTTTCCATAGTAGTGGAGATGAAAACAAATGGATCTTTTAATAAATAAGAATAAGATGCGTCTGGAGGTAAATATGCATTTACGATCAGCAGAGAATCTGGATGATCTTGGTCTTCCTTAAAATCTAGCTTAATCGCCTGAATTAAGCTAGAGGCATGGGAGATTACTTTATATATCCATCTAAAACTTGTTCTAAGCAATATAGCAATACTTCCTTTAGCATGTCCTCTGTCCCCAGGGAGCGCAGGACGGCTAAGCACAATATAGTCTTCAAGGGACCAGTTCTTTGTGATCCAAGACTCTTGTATACAAATTATATCAGCACTCTGTTCTTTCAAGAATAAAAGTTTATTTTTATTCGTGCTTAAGCCGGCTGCATTCCAAGAGATCAATTTAAGACCCTTGCTAGAAAGAATTCCTGTATTTTAAACCTAAGGATCTATTTGTATTAAGAGCCACTGCTACCCAACTCCATTTCTTATCTTCCTCATCTGCAGACAGTACATAGTGATTCTTTTTCTCTGTAAGAAGTGAAACTGTCCTTCCCTCCTTACCAAAGGAAACCTGCAATATACTCTCTCTCTCTCCAGGTAGGGCAAATCCCTTGTAGGGGGATCTGGATGAGTATTAGTCTGCCGATTATAAATCACTTTTTTAGAAGCTAGCTCCTCTTCAGGTACAATAACATTGATACCACTGCATCATAATTTATCACTGTTTGACATTATCAAATAGGAGATCACTTTGGAAGCAAACGTCACTCTTGCTCCCTTAGGATTGTTATATTTTTAACCTGAACCAGGGCAAGATCATTGCTCTGGATCATTTGGAGGTCAGGAATTTCAGCGAAGCAGCTCAATAGAAAGGATCTGTTCATAAACAGCTTATGATCAAAAATAAAATAAAAATCTAGAGTAAAAGGTACGGGAAGTGAGTGGTTAGCTTGACAAGTTACCTCAGGAACAGTTTTGTTAGGATTATAAATGACATTACTACCTAAAGAGGAGGCAAATAACGTGGCATTGGGATTCAAGTTACTCTGTACTATCGATGGAAAGCTTGGATCTAGTACAGTTACTTCTTGTGAGGTTAGAATTGGGGCACAAGAATTCAATAAGGGTGATAGAGGTCCCCTTAAATTAATTTCAACTAGTCCATCTTCCTTCTTTATGGCGTTCGAATCAGAGTTCAATGACAGATTTAAAATTAAATTAGGGTCGAAGCGTAGACGTTTTGCTCTTTTTTTATTTATCCTTCAACGTTTTTCCCTTTTTTCCTGCTTCTTCTTGCAGACAATTTTACTTTTGTTCTTGATATCTTTTTCCTTGGGTGGTGAAAAACCAGCTTTTGATTCCCCCTCTATGGAATGCTAAGACTTTTTGCACCTGTTTTTAAAAAATGGGGAAAACTTGTATTTAATTTTTCCTTCTCAGCGCGCTGACAGGACAAAGATGCAGATACAGAAACAGAGTCCTCAAATTCAAAGAGCTGCTGTAGGGAAGAAGGCTGTATTTCATCAAATATGTCTGCATTTTCTTTACCTTTCTACTTTCTACTACAAAAGGGCATACCAGCCTGAGCGCCAAAGTTCCGCCCTTTAGCACAAAAGAGAGAACATGTTTGAGTAGATTTGGATTGATTGGAATTATCCTCCAAAGATGGTAAAGAAAAAGTCCCCTTACCAGAGTTGGGTTTATGAGGAGGAGATAGGCTGGCTTTACCAGGCGAGGGTCTTCGTTCAGAGATTATGAACTTAGTCAAAGACAGCAGTGAATCCAGGATATAATCAGAATTACTTACTGATTTCTCCATTAAGGCTAAGATAGAAGATAAAACTCTTTCCAGACAAAGTAAAGATTCAGACATCAACATTTTCTCCTCTGGATTATTGTTTATGGGATGAAAGCTTGAGGACAGATCGGGAGTAACAGACACCCTTGAATTTAATATACTTGTTCCGCTGGGTGTGCTACTAAACAACTGCATCTTAATGGGAAGACCCTGAGGAAAATCCTGCGAATTTGGGGAAGGCGAGATATCAGGATTATGAAGCCTGGACGACTCGGGATTGGGTGCCTGAAAAATCTTTAAAGTCAGATTTATATTAATGTTGAGGTCTGGGAGAGTAAAGTCTTCCATCAGAGGGTCTCCCTATTTTGGGCCAGGGCAAATTCCACCTTCGGGCTGAGTGACTCCGTTAGCAAGGGAGTGGATGGTGAGATTTGCCAACAGAGTGTCTTCCACTCTAAATCCAGAACATGACACATAGTTTTTACTGGAGGTGATTTTCCAGAATCTGCTTTGACCTCTCCAGGAAGAGCTTCAGGTTTAAACTCCAACATCCCTGCTCTATTTAGGCTTGTCTCTTTTTGAAAAGAAGGTAGAGATGGAGTTGAATCCTTTCAAGGTGTCTATCTGTATTGAGTTATTCCTTAAAGGATTAGGTTTGGTTTTTTTGCACGCTCTTATATATATCAATCTTCCTGAGCGCAATTTCTTTGCGGTCATAACTCAGTCTTAGAATTTCTTCTGCCTCCTACCCCCTGGCCTCACGTAACCTAGCAGAGCTTATCTTGAAGCCTGGAACCCAAGTCCCAGGACTTAACGCCCAAAGTCACTAACCTGGGTCCCAGGCGTACACTTGGCCCCCTTAGATGGATTGCCAGGCAAGGCAAGGGGCCCGAGCTATGGGGGAAATTTCCTCTACTCCCCTCCTTATTCCAGGCCTCATCAAGCTTCAGCAGGCCTTGGGGGGGGGTCTCCGACCACTGTATTTCCTTGGCTCCTCAAATCTTTGGTGCCCAGCACCCGCTCACGCCTCTGCAGCCTCCACAGCCGCCCTTTGCCCTCCGGGGTTTATCCGCAGACCGCTGCGGGCAGAGAGGAAATCAGCCAGTAGTTAGAAGAAATAGCAGCTACAGGTTAGAAACTGCTCTGACAATGTTGCTGGGATTGTGGGCAAGTGGGGTGCAGGATGCCACCACAAGCTGCACCCGAACATAGTCGGGCCGCCTACGTGGGGCTACCCACTTACACTCCGCAACCACCACTACCGGTGGTCGCACTTACCCGCCCTCCTGCTCCCACCCGCTCCCACTCTAAGCCGCACCTGTTCCGCTGACTAAAGCCGCCTTTACAACTTCGCTGCAATACAGGACCGTGGGAATGCGGGGGTGCGGGAACACAGGATCCCAAAGAGTCTAGTCCCGGTCCCGGTTGCCAAGAGGAGGCTCCAGAAAAAAAAAGTCACAAAAATAATCAAAGGCGGGAGGGAAGCAAGCAGGAGAACCGAGCGGCCAAGACTCGCCTCGCACTCACTCACACACGTAAGCTTGCACTGGACTCACCCTGTGGCTCAGTGCTAAAACTCACCGGCCAGAGCTCACAGTCGTCGGGGTAAAAGTGCAGGAGTGCGGGGTGGGGCAGATGTAATGCCATAATGTTTGTTGGACCCCTCTGGGCCACACCGCACCGCCAGGGTAGTGTGGCCTCTCCAGCTATGTCTGCTGTACCCAGTGTGTCCTTTGTGCCCGCAGTACCTGGCTGTACGCTGGCTGCGCTGGTGCCAGTCCCAGCCAGTCCCAATCCCGGCCCCGGTTTCCTCGCGAGTGAAAAGAATGGCTGCGTCTCCTTAATCCGCTGCGGCTCTGCAGCTCTGTGCTCTATGCTCTGTGCTCGGCTGCTCAGGTCTGCGTGATCTCCTTCTGCAATCCACACCTGCTCGGCTGCTCAACACTCAGGTCTGCGACAGAGAATGTTACTTTCAGGTCACATTTAAGGAAGGGTGAATAAGATAAAAATTTAAAGATCACACTCAAATTGTCATCCGCATGGAGCGTGATATCAATCAGCTTCAGAAGCAATTCAAGAGTTACATGACTTAGGTGGCCAGTTGGATGATGATAACTCTCTCCGACTTAATTCAGACAAGACAGTAGTCCTGGTTTTTGGGACCTCCTCTAACTGGTCTCCTATTTGGTGGCCCCATTCTTTGGGTGAATGCCCAGTACCTGTAACTTCAGCTCGGAATTTAGGGGTACTATTTGATCGCAGACTCTTATTTGAGGTGCACATTAGTAAGTTGATGTCTACACATTTCCTGCTTGTAAGACAACTCAGAACAATTATTCAGTTTATTGCTCAAAACTCCAGACAGATGCAGGTGTTGGACTTCAAGAATAGAGGTTACAACTCATACAAAATGCAGCGGGCAGGTTGATTTTTGGGAGGAGAAAGTTTCACAGTGTCTCCCCCCTACTCAGATTGTCAGGGACTGTCCGGGACTGTGTCGGGAACACAATCAGGGACTTGGGCAAGGACTGGAAACTGGGTAGAAAACGTAAACAGAAAAAGGAGTACAGCACTGCCCAGGATCACACAGGAATTCAGAAGAGAAAAGGGATCCAAAGGGGAAGCCTGCACAAGGGAACAAGATGGCTAAGACTCAGAAAGGAAGGGCACTCACGAGACAATTTAGCATTCAGAATGACTACACCCAGGATGGACGTGCAGACATATATACATATATATACACACACAACAACATTAACAATAAAGGGAATGTGGGGTAAAGCACTCGGGAGCTCCACATGGTAAGAGTGAAGCTCAGTAAGTTCCTCACCCACAATTGCTGTTACAGACACTGACTGCAAATACCCACATATAGGGTATGCATGCAAAGGCAGGGTCTGTGGAGCTGATACCTATGGTGATGTTATAAATGTAACTCAAAGACAATACTCACAGTGAACAAGAAACACCACCTAGGTAGTCAGCTGTGCCCACGGATCCTGGTGATCAAACAGGAACACGCAAGGCAGTAACAGCAAGGGGGTAGAACTAAACACAAGCACGATAGACAAGGAGCTAGCAAGGAGGAGTGCTTAACAGGAAAGGAAAGAAATCACAGGGCACACTTGGCAGAAAGCAGGTAACAAACATACAAGGTAACAGAAGCAAGACAGCAGAATAGAAAGACAGCAAACTAGGAACTGGAACCAAGGAAATGGGAAGAAAGGCAGGGACTGGAAAAGGATATACAGAAGGGGAGGCTACAAGGGTATAAAAGAATAGTGCTGGTTCAGGAATCAGGAAAACAAAGTAGCACTGAAGGCTGTGCTGGAGCAGGAACTAGAATTGAGCAAAAGCTCAGGAGTCAAGGTAGCACTGCAGGCAGTGCTAGTTCAGGAGAAGGGAAACTGCTGCAGCTCAGGAACAAGGAATGCTAAGGCTCAGGAGTCAAGGTAGCACTGCAGGCAGTGCTAGTTCAGGAGAAGGGAAACTGCTGCAGCTCAGGAACAAGGAATGCTAAGGCTCAGGAGTCAAGGTAGCACTGCAGGCAGTGCTAATTAAGGAACAAGGAAAACAGCAGCAGCTCAGGAACAAGGAATAACTAAAGCTCAGGAAATACTGGAAACAAAGATATCAACAGCTCAGGAAACACTGGAAACAAGGGTATCAAAAGCTCAGGAAACACTGGAAACAAGGATCGGTCTCACCGGTATGCAGCTACAATGACCAACACCGGACTGAAGGGAGCTGGGACTTAAAAGAGCTCACAGTAATCACATGCATCAGGTGTGAGCAGGCTAGCAGCAGCCAGCCACAGGTGAGCTGAATTCCTCCACCCATCCTTGGCCTACAGGGGTGGAGACGAAGCAGTGAGCAGGGAATTCTAGGTAATGGAATTTCCGGCATGAGCAGGCTGGCTTCCACAAAACCCGGCATGGATTGGGAATTGATGGCCATTTCCAAGTAGAGTCCAAATGGCTGGAAGTCAGTATGTACATGAAGGAGAGGGTCTGAAAGCATATTAGAACACTGGAGAGTCCCACAGTTCAGCCCCCTGGTGGTGGACACGAGAACGCAGGGAGCGAGTCGTGACACAGATCGCTTCACTGGCTGCCTATCAAGATGACATGCCAGTTTAAGGCCCTCTGTATGGCTCACAAAACTCTCTATCCACTAATTTGATTCTCATATATTTCAATGTTTAAATGATACAGTCCTTCCAGTCTGCTTCGCTCGTCCTCTGCTGGTCTGATCATAATACCAATGTTTCTGGTTGATATGGCCTTCTCTGTGGTGACCGCTCAGGCCTGGAACAGATTGCCTCTAGAGGTATGCCTAGAGCCTGACCTTTTAAAATTTCGCAGAGCATTGAAAACCTATCTATTTACCTAATTTGGCTATTTCTTATTATACGTGTTGAGCTGCAGAAGGTATTAGTTGGCTAGCACCAGGACACCCTATGGGTAATCACGCGCTTTAAAAACTAAATATAATAATAATAATAAAATGGGGGAAGACTGTGATAGCAAGGTTGCCATTCATCCTGGACAAGAGATCTGGTCAGTATGCAATCTCTTATTGGAAATAATCGCTGACATGATTATGTTGGAGTTCACATCTGAGGTGCATTCCCCTTCGGTATTGCTTTATTTATTTATTTATTAATGCAATTTATATAGGGCGCAACTACTCTGGGGTGTCTCGGCGCTGTGGAGTTAAAGGTGAGCAGCTGAATTAGATGACTACTGGTTGAAGAGCCAGGTTTTTACTTGTTTCCTAAATGTCAAGAGGGTGGGACTGGTTTTGATATGGAGGGGGAGGGTATTCCACAGTCTAGATGCGGCAACTGTAAATCGTCTATCTCCCCAGGATGTTTTCTTTGTGCGAGGAATAGTCAATAGGTGGGCTGAGGAAGAGCGCAAGGGTCTGTTGGGGGTGTATGGGCAAAGTGCTTTTTTTAGGAACTCAGGTCCAGTGTTGTTGATTGCTTTATATGCGATGCACAATGCCTTAAATTTCGTTCGACTTCTGATAGGTAGCCAGTGAAGCTGACGAATAACTCGAGAGATCGACTTGAGCTTGGAGGTGCCGGACAGAATCCTGGCAGCTGAGTTCTGGACTAGTTGCAATTTGTTGAGGACTCTCTCCTGGGCGTTTAGGAGGAGTCCATTGCAATAGTCAACTTTTGACATCACCAATGTGCACATGAGAGTCTTACCGACGCTGGGGGGGAGGAATGGTAGAAGTTTCCTTATCATTTTAAGAGTGTAGAAGGATGAGGAGACAACCGCGTTCGCGTGGTGGATGAACGACAGCTTGTCGTGGAACATTACGCCCAGATTCCTGACCTTAGTGACCTTAATTACAGCAGGAATGTTTGCAGAAGTCAGATGGGGTAAATGAATAAAGAAAAATGTCTGAGTAGCAGATTAAGAGGTCATTACCTCTTGGTGTACCTCTTGGTGTACCAGAATGCTAAGTGATTGCATTGTGCATTTTCACCTGTTTTAAAGAGGTCTGTATGTTTTTGTAGAAACAAAATGTCTTCGAATTTGACCCATTTGAAGTCGCCTGGAAAGGGTATTGTTTGACATTGCAATCCTTAACCCTGTGGCAAACTCCACACTGACCAAGCCTCCCTCCAGAGGTTCCTCGATTCTGTTCTCACTTCTTTGTTGAGGAAACACATCATTTTTGGGTAGTTCAACAGCACCAGCATTGTGTTCACTGTTACTGAAGGAATGAATTGTGGCCTTAATGATGGGTCCTCCCATGCAACATGTTGTTGTGCTACTCCTTCTTTTCCAACAAGGCACCTTGGTTCATTCATTGGTCCATATGTGCCCCATTCTGTCACCAAAACACATTGCATTACTCACTGTAAGGGAATTTGCTTCTTTATGGGCTAAAGCATGTGCTTCATGGGTCTCCATCAGCTGAGTAATTGGAGTGTTGCTGGAGTTAATGTCAGCGTGTCCTCCAAGCCCCAAACCTTTGACACCATTGATCTTTGAGATGTACTTGGAAAGGTCTTATGTACAACTGCACATAGGGCACAATAAACATGTAGGATGTCTCTGAAACCAGGAGACTGGCTGATGAAGAAATAAACAATACTTTCCTCTAATGTATCACTCTAGCTTTCATGAAACATCGGTTCTAACAACCATGAAGGTTTGCTAAATAGAAGAAGTCTCATCTGAAGGAAACGTTTTTTGCTTATTGAGTACAACACAGTTCACAAGTATTTTGTTCTGAAGTACAGTTCCGAGCAGATCCCTGTTACTAAGCCATTTGCTAGTCCAGTAACAAACAAGGGCGCATTACTGTTGGACGAGGAAGGAGGAGCACGGTGCATGGCGCTCACAGAGGTGCTTGTAGAGTGAGAAGTAAAGGACCATGGAGCTGAGCCAGCCGAGAATCCTGGCACTTCAGCACCGAAGCAGGGACCGAAGCTGTGGAAGTGGCCAGTGGTCGTCGTGTCGAGGAGGCTTCACCATTGGTTTGGGTGTGCTGCCATTGTCCCTTCCTGCTCCACGCAGCCCTCACGCCTCCGCCGGCAGCACAACAACCCACCGCTCATTTCTGCCTGTTGCTGGCCAGGCCACCTGCTCCTCACTAGGTCAACTGACCCAACTTTATCCGGCAGTGGAAGCCACCAGCGAGTCTCGGCTGGTGGGAAGCAGCAGCGGTTGAGGTGGGTGTGTGCCTGTTCGGTGTTTAGCATTGGAGGGTGGAGCAGGGTGTTGGGAGAGATTGCCGGTCTTCTCATCACAAGATGCATCCGACAGGTGGCCCTAGCCCCAGTGCAGACTGCGGTGAGACTTGTTATGTGGACTAGTAGGTGTGGGAGGCAGAAGAAATTACTTGTTACCCCGGTGCGGACTGTGGTGAGGCTTGTTCTGTGGACCAGTAGGTGTGGGAGGCAGAAGGAATTACTTGTTACTGTGTTCTTGCCAGTGTGAAAGAAGACTGGAGGTGCGCGTCCTAGCATTCCAGAGCCCCTGCCAGCCAGATGGTTAGCAGCGTTTCTCCAGGCATGCTCCCTCTGTTTTCTCTCATTTCTGCTTCCAGATTTTTGCCCGCCCCAGCACAGCCCCTTTGAGATTACTTGGGAAGGGGGCCTGCCATATGAAGCCAACGCTTGCCTGTGCTGTTCTATCTGAAGTCACCGGTCGCTACTGTACGCCTTGATTGCCTTCCAGTTTGGGCCATTTAGCACAGTTGTAGGGGACACCTCTCTCCTCCTACTACCCGCTCTATTTACCGTTCTGTAGGTTGTATATTTTCTTCCCAGAGAGGGTTGAGGAGCCGGCAAGAAGAGACTTTGCAGGCATGGCAGTGCATGACGGATTCCTGGCGAGTAAGAAGCAGTAGATTCTTGGGACAGGTGGATTGCATACACCAAGCAGAGTGTGCATGGTGAGGCAGGGCTGTGGTTAACAGGGGGAAATTCTGCGATTAAAACTGACCAGGTAGGCTGGTTGGCCCAGTCACATCTCCTCTCTCTTCACATGTTGGCGGCGGTTCTTTCAGGGTTGTGTTAAGGAAATTCATAGGATTATCAGAGGATATGTGTCCGCAACAAGTGTGAAGCAACTAGTAACAACAGTCATTAAGGGTTGCAGAAAACCTAATTTCCAGTGTTCCCCTGCAACTCCATTATACCAGGAGCATTCTTCAGCGGTTCAAAATAAGTCAAGATTCACCCTATTGACTTTGTCTGTGTCCTGAGTGACATTTGAGATGAAAACCAGGTTGAATAAGAAATCTGTTAAAAATCATACTCCAAACCAGTTAGCATGCCAGAAGGAAGTTCGGAAGATAAGAACATAATGCTGACAGATTGGATTATTCACCCACGCAATCAAGAACTAAAACTTTTATAGCCAGATCAATAAAGCAAACTTCAATCAAAGATTGCTTCAAGAAGGGGCTCACCTTAACAGAATCTATCAGTATGGAGCCCACAGCCTTAAGGCATGCAGGTTCCCCAACGAACCTAAATCTTTCACTTTCTGATTCGGGCGCTGCCACTGCAAAATCAGTCTTATTACAACACTCTTCTCCTGCACAGCACAAAATTACAAAGACTGCTCTAATCAATATAATGCATGAACATGTATATTCATTTATCTGCAACTCTGATTCAGATTCAATCTAGGGTGTTGACCCTCAGCTGCAAACAGCAGGAGGGGACGGGGTCTCAACTGGAAAGTCACAGAGCCATCCACATGATGATTTATTATTTCATAACTCTCTTGCAAACTACTAATTCTTGTAACTTGCTACTGGAATTAGTTGGTTTAGATGAACCACTCACCTCAGAAATGGAGTCTAGCTTACGAGCGCACAAAATAAATAATGAAATTAATGTGACGACTGACCAAAGATTTATCTACTTCTCCAATGTAGCTGGTACTGCAAGCAAAGGGAGCAATTACAACAACTCTCTGAAAAACGGCTGATGGTATAGATAACCAGTCAACTAGCGATACGGAACAAATTTCCTTGTTGAAAGACATAAGAACTGAACTTCAACATTTTTGTAAATTTGGAGACTCAATGATAAAGTTGACCTACTACAACTTCTACAGTTAGTCATATCTGATTAGTCAATGGTAAATCCTACCAAAGAAAGCGGGGAACTCAGTACAGTTGTCTGTCAACAATCTGTAAAGGTCAATAAAAAACGAGAATGGCGTAACAAACTCAGCTAGTCAATCTAAGAAACATTTCTTCCAATTTTTAACCAAAAAGAAGGCGTAGAAAGAATTAATGATATGGACCCTACTCATGGATAAGAGCACAGGAATAAAACGGATGGCACGGCCAGTAGCCCAGTAAAAACATCTGAAGTGCGAATTCGGCACCAATGACATTTTCATTAATCAAAGACAGCACCCAATGATGTATCTCACTTGGGTTCTGATGGAGCTGTCAGCTCATCCAACTCCCTGAATAGTAAATACCAAATGAACTCAGAGTACACGAATATTGAGAAAACTATAGCGAAGGGCTTTGCATATCTTACTAAAGCTCTATCCAGCACAACTGTAGGTATGGTTACAGACCACAAACAGTTATTACCGAAGCCTCACAATGAGTTCTAATGTCATCAAATACTAAGCATGACAGAAGTCACAAACAATAGAATTATTACCCCATACGGCAATTATCCGATATCCTCGTATGAAGTCTCCTACCATCATCTATTTCCCATCCCTTAATCCTACCCTTAACCCTAAGATAGCTTTGTTACTAGTAAATAATGATAAGGATACTACCACTCTGGATTTTATGCCAGAATACATATCACAGGAATCATTTGTCATCCTTAATCGTCAAAATATTTGAAAAATATTACACCAGTTTTCAGATTTGAGAGAAATATCTTCCTCAGATTTAATAACTTTAAGTTTTCTCTAAAAACTCAGCTCGAAAACCGAGATTACCAGGACAACTTGGTCAACTGAATCAATAGTGAGGAAACTAAGAGGGAGAGAAACTGAATTAGCATCAAGGGGCATCCTATTATCAAATCCATCCAAACAAAAATAGCCACATATATTACAAGAACGGTTCAAGCAACACAGCGGACTATCAATAAAATTAGTCAGTTCCGAGGACCTTCCAGCACAATACATAATCTGAATTTAGGGTTTAATATCACCAAATAACGTCAGTTCACCATTGCTAATTCATTGATTCAGCTAACCGCTTTAGGTCACAAGAAGCAAAACCATCTTTTAATATTAAATGTTTATTTTTCTCCATTATACGTGAAGATTAAATTGGGTATTCGAGTGGTACTCGATGAATTGGAATCTATCCTGGATCATAATTCTTCCAGCACAATTATAATTAAAGGAGATTTCAATAATAATTTCTCATTCAGCCATTGGATGAATCTTCCTGCAGATGATTTCCCGGATTCAAATTTAGCAACTGCAGGTTGCACCACTTAACAGTGAAGTCCAAGTATATCACATATGCAAAATGTCCATCCAGTAGTTTGAAAAAATGAAATCTTTATTCTTCTTTACACATGGTAAGAAAACGTAACGTAGACAGCCACAACAGCCAACGCGTTTCGTTCTGTCCCAAGAACTTCATCAGGGCAAGTATATTGACCGGTTTCAATAAGTAAACCAAAAGGTTGAATGCCAAGTCCTCAAATATAATCAACTCGGCATTGACGATAGACCACCAAATTTCCAATTGAATTGTGGAATGCTGCAGGATAAGACTAAAAATAAGTCATATTGTACCTACTAGCTGATCTTAAAGCGACCCAGAATCCGGTACGGAAATTCAAATATAAAGGCTGATGTGCCACGAAAATCCGGACCTGCACTGCGTAACCGTCGAACAATATATTTAGGGCGCCCGTACCGGAGTAAAAATCTCAAGGGTAAAGTACCGAATCGAAAGCGAATATAAAGGCTTTTAGCTAGAGGAGAGGAAACAAAATCTAAAAATTCCTCAAAACGAGAAAACGGTTTGATGTCTAAAAATCTGTTCGTCAGTGTACCTGCTTGCTGGTTATTAGAATAGCTATCTTGGATGTTAAGATCAATTTTACTAATTTTTTACGGGTTAGTCCATAATCTTGTTAGCCCCAGCTTATTTAACCAGTTAGATACATGTTTGACCCAGGATAGCGACTTGACACCTCTAGTAGACAACACTTCAATGAAACAATCTCTGAATTCCCTTAGCTCAGGGGTGATCCATAGTCGAATCCAATAGACAAGTGGTCTGAGAGCTGCTAAATCTGCAATTCTTTTGAGTCCTAAATCGAAAAACAGGGGGGTTAGCGGTGTACTGTTAGGGTCAGAGACCAGCCGTCTTACAAATCTATTTTCCGCAGCAGTGAGTAAGGAGACATCAGCACATCCCCATATCTCGGCACCATATAGAGCAGCCCCTTGTGCCTTGCCATGGTAAACTTCTAAGGCCGGCGAGACAGCACGAGAGCTTGTTTGTCTATGCAACCTGCTGATAGCATTTGCTCTATGCTCAAGTAGTAACCTGCTTTTCCTAAGCTGGTCTTCCCACTTCAAGCTCTCCATTACTTTAACTCCTAAATAATCAAAACTCCTCACCCTCTCCAGTGTTTCCCCTGGCTTGTATAGCTAAGTTTTTGGCCACTCCCTTCCCAAACACCATGAACTTAGTTTTGTTAGCATTGTGCTCCAGACCCCTTGACACACAGAAATCTATAAATTTGTTTACAAGGAGCTGAAGCCTCATTGGGGTCTTGGAGATGAGAAGGGAGTCGTCAGCAAATAAAAGAATTGGTACCTTGCTGCCATTCTGTGTAGGGGAATCATTTCTGCAGTTACACACCCCTGGCGCACCCCCCGCTGTATGGGAATGCGTTTAGTTAGCTCTCCTGTGTCCCCACACCGCACCTGAGCAAAGTTATTTCTGTACAGCTTAGACATGAGATGGATCAAATTCCCAGGAACTCCCATCCTATTCAAAATATGCCACATGTTTGTACAGGGAATGAGATCAAAGGCAGCTCTAAGATCAACAGAAGCCACTTAAAGCTTCTGCTGTTGAAGTAGAATATATTTCCAGTGTAATGTGGCGAATCTGGAGACTTGGTCTATAGTGCTCATCTTAGGACGAAACCCAGCTTGAAGGGCTGACATGATGTTATTTGTGTCTATCCAATATAGCAACTTATCAAGGATTTGCCTTGCAAAAATCTTCTGGGCATTGTCAATTAGGCTAATTGGCCTATAATTCGAGGGCTCAGAAGCATCGCCCTTTTTGTATATTGTGACAATATCAGCCCCTCTCCAGGAATCAAGTATCTCTCCCCCTCGTGCTATGGCATTGGCAAGTAAATTAAAATAGACTATCCAAATCTGAGATTCCGATTTATATAAATCCCCCGGGATCTTATCAGGTCCTGGTGCCTTAGCGGTTTAAACACAAAGATGGCACTAGCAGTATCCTCTAAGCTAAAAGTAATAGCTGAGCCATAAGATTCTGTGGTATCACAACAAGGAGAGCCCGTGAAGGGTGCTGTGCTGCCACAGGGACCTGGGGGGTCAGTGACTCATACAGATTAGAAAAATGGGATACCCACTTATCAGCTGATATATGATGTTGGTAGCTGTTTGTGTTATTATCCGCTCTAGTTTGGGTCACTGTACGCCAGAAAAAACTGTTGTCATTTGTTTTAACTGCAAGCAGCAGGTCTTCCCAAATTCTATTGTCCCAACTCTTTTTAGCCTGTTTTAGCGAGACTTTATAAATATGCCTGGCTTGGGCTATCTGGCTCCTTTCACCTCCTAGAACAGCAGTCCTTAGGGAACATTTGGCTTGCTTACAGGAAAGGTCATACCATCTAATATTTTTCCCCATAGCTGGCTTCTTGTGGGCCATATCTTTATAGAACACCTGTTGCAACTCTTCAAAGAGTAAGTTGTGTATGCTCAGGATTGGGATTTCCAATTCATTCACCCCTTCGTAATTTGTAAAATAATTGACATAAAGCCCATATATCTGGGCCAGCAAAAGTGGGTTTGTCATGACTTTGGGCCAGGAAACATAGCGTCTGCAATTAGATAAAACAGGTTCGGGCATGACTGTATAGCATGTATTTGTTACCCTAGCTAATGGAGCTCCAACCAGTGATACTACCAAGGGATCATGATCACTGTCAGATCGCCTATCTACTCTCATATCGGCCAAAAATGGCCAGAGCCTCACATCAAGGATAGCGAAATCAATGACACTCACATGATTACCTCTTCAAAGGTGGGTGCTCGATCAGGGTCTGAGGTAGTATGACCATTACATGCCCTCAATCCTATGCCCACTGTTATAGAGCCTAACTTGCGTCCTGTTGCCGTAAAGTTAGTTGGTGGCTTCCCTATTAGTGCTCTAATGCCCCATTGTTCATCTTCGTCTTCTGTTACCTCGCTAATATAAGATGATGGCTCATAGGATGTGTTAAAATCTCCTGCCAGTATTATTTTTGAATTCGGGTGGAGTGAGTCTAGAGTTTCTTCAAGAATAGAGAGAGTAGGGGATTCAATATTAGCCGCAGTCGTTCTTACATAAATATTTAGAAAAACCAGAACCAGTCCGGATGGTTGCAGAGCGACGACCCCCATTAGGCCTAAGCATTCTAATTGTAATAAGGTGCATGACTTAAATACATTATTTTTCATAAGAATCATGAGACCCCCTGAAGTCCTCCCGAAATGTTCTGGTGGTTTAGCTTCTACGCTATAGGTCATAAAACCATCGACAAAATATTTTTTGGTTGCCCAGGTCTCTTGAAACATACAAACGTCATGCTTACTTATAAACAGTAGCCAATCAGGGTCACCCAATTTAAGTGGAATCCCTGCCAGATTCGAAGATATTAAACTAATATCGGTTTGCGTTTGAATGACCTCAGGATCAGCTATATGTGGAAAACTTAAGCTAGGAATAGTTAAGGTACCATCCAATATCGCCCCATCAGGACAATGACTAACAAGATTTTCGTTAGTCCTACTCAGGCCTGGGGGGTCATCCGGGAGTGATTCACCCCAGCCTCTTGCCCCATTTATCTTTGGAGTCACACAATTTTTGATTTCCACCACCCCTGTGTTTCTCCTCCTATCACTAGGGGATCTAAGACATCACCAGCAGGGTTAGCTATCACACATGCTGACACTGTGCTAGAATTTATACAAGTATTCCATATGTGTTCAATGCTCAGTCAATCAACTGCATTCAGGTTTGAGGCAGATGCCAAGTGGCTAGCCTGCACAGTTATGTTGTGAGATTGCGCTGAAAAGCCTTCAGGGTTTCTATTGTTTGAGGGAGATAATTTCAGCCTGATCCCCGATACATTGTTTCCCAAAAGATGACAAGTCCGAAGTTCGAAGTTTATCAGGTTCTCCACTAGTTGTTTGTTACACAAAGTGACCTGCATACAATCAAGGGCTGCAGAGTCTGAGTCACCGCCTGGCATCCACAATGTCAGATCTAATCACTGAAAGGCATTTACGTTTCGACCACAACCCTTAAGGCTAGAGCACTCGACCTCGAAGCTGGGGAACCAGGTTCGATTCTCGGTAATGTCGCTCAACATCCTGTGATTCTGGGCAAATCACTCAATCTCCCCGTGCCTAACAAAAATGAATGTGTCCTCTTGTAACGCAACTGGTGCTCATGTAAAGCGCTCTGATACCCGATTTCTCGGGTCTAGTTCGCGCTATATAAAACTAAAAAAAAAAAAAAAAAAAATTACTTTATTAATTAGTGCATCAGTGTCTTCATAGTCTTCAAGGCTTAGTTTAGGCACTCTTGTCAAGTAGATTACATTTTTAAAATCTCGATTTGCTCTTCCTTGGGTATTAACTGTGTTAAATCTTGTAGGGTAATCTCGCTGGGGACAGAAGGCAATATCTTGTGCATTATACGAGTAGGTAGAAGAGGTTGCAATGACACCGTCCATTCCACCCTTGTCCAATTT
Organism: Calotriton arnoldi; assembly: GCA_963921515.1. Taxonomy (NCBI): domain Eukaryota; kingdom Metazoa; phylum Chordata; class Amphibia; order Caudata; family Salamandridae; genus Calotriton; species Calotriton arnoldi. The sequence continues at coordinate 787,088 of CAWUFW010004989.1, read as the reverse complement.
AACAATAGATGATTTAGCGGCCATGCTATTAGATGCTATTTGGTTTGAGAGCCTTGGGGGTCGTGTGAGTTGATTTGTATAAGGGGCCCTTAGAGGTCGGGTACCTTCCGACGCCTTTTTGGTCATTTGAATAGAGCTTGAGGCTACAATGAAATTTGGAGCCCGATCTGCTCCCTTAGAAGCTACTGTCGCTTTGGAAGAATACTGATCTATATAAGGTTTCACAAGCAGTACAGCTGGACTTACTTGATTGCAGCGGCAAAGGGAACTTGTCCGTTGCAGCAAGGAAACTTGATCCACTAATGAGACAACCAAATTACTAAGATGGTCCAATTTTAATTTTTAATGTTAGTAGAGTTACTGTCTCAGCAGATACCCCAGCGCCTTGTTGAGCCCCATTTTCAGTTAGGTCCACATGGTTCTTCTCAGGCGGTACCTGTAATAAATGTGAATATGACCCCCGGGCACCCGCAGAAGATTGAAGAGGTGCGAATCGATTTTGACAAGGGATATTAGGAGCAATGATAACGTCTGGAAATAGCGGACATTGGGCATAGCTAGATGGTTCCATAAGTTCTATTTCCTTATGTTTAGGCAATGAAGAGACTATGTCCTCTGCACGTTTGCTAATTTCACACTGATAATTATCTGAAATAGCAGTATTTGCAGTTAGTACAATAGCCAACTTTTGAGCTTTTTTGATTTTTGCATTTTTAAATATGGCCGGAACTCTTGGCGCTTTTTTCTTCCCCTTATCAGTGTTTGATGGATTTAATAGAGACTCAACCTCTTCAATTAATAAATCAATATCCGCCAGTGTGTCGGTATTGGTATTTATGTGCGGGTCAATTGTCAGCTTCTTATGTCCTGGTTTTCTGGGTTTTTTTGCATTAGTTTCAGCCATTGGGAGGTCACCAGCTTTCCTTTTACCCATATTGTAAATTAGATTAAATTTTCCCCAGCGGACAGCATAACCCACAGGGAGAATACAAATAGAAAGAAACAGTTACTCACTCAGATTCGGCAAGGCCAGAAGAGATATCAGCTTACTCTCTTGTGGTTTTTTTAGAAAGTCAACTCCCGGGGAAGATCCAGATCAATTCGCTACTGCAGCATCATCAGAGCCGGGAATCAAAGAGAGCACAGGCCGCATCAGCCCCCCGACTGCAGATGTTAGAGAAGGGGCCCAGCCCAGCCTCCTCCGGCCAGTGACGGGCAAGGACAGGCCCGCCCTTGGCCCAGGCGCGGACCGGGCACGCCCGCGCACGTCCCGCGCTGCGGGAGCCCGGGGCCGCTTTTATGCGCCTCCTGGCGCAGAGAAGATACGTGGGCGCCTCCTGGCGCGCGGGCCGCTGGGGGATGGAGTCCCCAAAGGTAAAGCGGCGAGTGCTGGTCTCTGTTGAGGGCTCCCGCGCTGCTGGAGCCCGGGGCTGCTTTTATGCACCTCCTGGCGCAGAGAAGATACGTGGGCGCCTCCTGGCGCGCGGGCCGCTGGGGGATGGAGTCCCCAAAGGTAAAGTGGTGAGTGCTGGCGAGTGCTGGTCTCTGTTGCGGGCTCCCAATTTGTATATGTGGGCTACCAATCTCAATTTAATTCCCTTTAATCAATCTGGTTTTAGACCTGGATACTCAACCGCTGATAGCATTAGTGCTCTTAAACTTCTAGTAAATAAAACCCTAAGGAGGAATCTTACTTTGTATGCATGTTATGTAGATTACTTATCAACATTTAATAAAGTCAATCGGAGAAAACTATGGGAGAAGATACTACAGTGGGGAAACAATCAGACTATACTACATTTCCAAATATCTCTGCATGATAAAACTTGGCTTCAGGTTAAGTTAACGAAAAGAGCTTTGTCAGCAGAAATACTGACTGGCAACGGCCTCAAACAGGGATGCACTCTAATGACACTTCTTTTTTCACTGTACATAGCAGATTTGTCATCATTTTTAAATTGCAGCAAAGCTCTTTCCCCAAGTCTAGGAGGTAAGGCAATTAGCTATCCGGCCTATGCAGGCGATATCATTATTTTCTCTCTAACTCCATCAGGCCTACAATGCAGGTATCAAATCTACAGAAATGTAATTTACAAAATGATCTTAAAGACAACTTTGGAGTTTGGAAAAACAAACATTATGGCATTTGGTAAATCCCGTAATCGCCTAAACTTAAAAATTGCTGGTCACACTTTGCAAGAAGTCACACCATATAACTATCTAGGCCTAACTGTGGACAATAAGTTAAAATGGACAAATCACATTTCAAACTTGAAAACTAATGCCCATGTTATTGCGCAGTCCGCTCAAAGATTCTTAAATGCCTATGGGGGGCATACAATTTGTCAGGCGCTAAAGGTAATACAATCTGAATTAGTACCTTCTTTATGATATGGATCAACAATCCTCCCGGAAGAGACTATCAACGACCTGCACAAAATATATGTAAAAGAAATCACATACTTATTAAATTTACGTTCTTCCATTCCATGGAGTAAAATAAGATTGAAACTTCCCCTGACATCACTAACCTCTAGATATTTTGCTTCTATGATAAATTAAATTTCTGAGTGTATGTGGGCTGATGAGGATTCTCTGAGATTTTTGATATACAAAGAACTAACAACCATGGGGGCATATTCTCAAGAACGTGTGATAACTACCGCAAATTCAGCTTAACGCAACACTCCACATCGCAGTCCATCGCGGGAAAATAACGCCGTGTTAACGTGGTATTCCCAACACGGCGGTACCATGCGATAGTCACACGATATCGCGTCAAATGAACGCGTTAAAATGAACGCGACGCCGCAAAAACGCGAAACACCAACGCGAAAATAGTAGCGATGACGCCAATCGCGATACAAAAATCTGCGAAAACCAGCCACAGGCCTGCAATTCCCACGCTTCATGCGGGAAAATGCACTATAAAAGTAGAAAAAAAACATACAAGCAAAAGCCAAACAACAGCGAAGCACAATGGAGGCATCCGGAGCAAGTACAGAGGACAACCAGAAACCCACAAGCCCCCCGGAGGAGCAGTCTGGGACCTTGGGGACAGGGAAGGGCAAGGACAAGAAGAGTAGGAAGAAGCAGTTCATTCCGCAGGAAAACAGGATCCTGATAACGGAGGTGATAGAACACCATCATCCACTGTTCGTCACCTCCACTGTGTCACTGGCAACTAAAAATGGAATATGGCAGACCATCGTGGACAAGGTGAATGCAGTCGGAGTGCTGAGGAGGACAATGGACGAGGTCAAGAGGCGCTGGAATGATGTGAAGCGCAAAACCAAGCAGAAACTTGCAAACAACCGGAAGGCAGCAATGCAGACTGGAGGTGGGAGTCCAGCGCCACAGGAGGAGCTGGACGAGATGGAGGAAATGGTCATCAGTGGGGAGACGGTGGCAGGAGTTGGGGGACCGGACACTGCTCAACATGACCGGACACAACAGCAACAGGGTGAGTAACGACCAGGGACTGGGGGGACGGGGGGAGATGGGCACAATGGCACACATGCACAATTAAGCATAGCACATCTGCGGACAAACCATGCCCCAGACCCCCAACTCCCACCAAGAGACCAATGCACACAGGTATGCAACATCTCAGCACCGCATAAGCACAGAAGCCCGAGGCACACCCCATGTAAGGGATAAGGGGCAGCTAAATCAGAGCTGCAGGGGCGACTCCCCCAAAATGCGGCACACAAACATTACATGCAGAGCACATCAACATTGACAACGAGGTGGTACAAACCGCAACACGTCCACAACAGAACAGAGGACACAACTGGTGCCGCATGTGCGTAGAAACTGGCCAATCACATTTGGCATTGCAGGGAAATGTGAGTTGACAATGTACAAGTACAAACACACATCCGTGATGTAGTCGGAATGTCCACTGTCCCGCATCAAATAGGCAGCTCCCCCCAAACAGTCACAATGTACATTGTCATGCAGTCTGAATGTAAACATGTACAATGCGTCAACATACATGTGAACACAATGTTAAACTGCATCTCCCCTTCACATTGCAGGGGGAAATCCAACACCTCCTGCGGAGCAGTCCGAACCTCTCTTCTCTGATGACGAAGAGGACCACCACACCTTTGACTCTGACGCCCTCCAACAGCTCGTGGACAGCCTCCGCAGTCCACTTCCAGGAGCAGGGCAGCCCAGCTGCCACGAGGAGAGCCCACCCCCTGCACAGAACACACAGCAGGCAGCACCCACCACCACGGCTGCCTCCCAGGACCCCCACGACGAACACATGGCCTTCCAACGCCGTGTGTTGGGGTGCCAGGAGAAGCTGGCTGAACAGGTGCAGGTGGGGTTCGACCGCATGGCAGCCAAACTAGACGCCATACGTGGGTGTCTAAGTCCCATCAGGGACCACTCACAGTCCCTAACGGACACCCACAGTCCGCTCCATGCTCTCCAATGGACCATGGCTGACATCGCTAGAGTCCTGACTCTGTGACAAGAATGACTGTCTAGTCAGAGTGCCTCCAGCGATCTCGTCCGGGAGTTGGGACACATGCGGAGGATCATGGAGAACATGGAGCGTACGCAGGCGGAAAGAGCGGCTGCCACGGCTGCACACCAGCGAGAGGTAGCTGGGTCCCTCAATGCCCTAAAGACCCTCCTCATGGCATTGCTGCCACAAGGCCTGGAGCTGATGCATGCTGCTGCTACCACCCCATCCACATCTCCTGCCCCTGATGTGTCAGTGCCACACAGTGCTGGAGACAGAACACCACCACCCACATGTGAGGCACATGCAACAGCAGAGGACGAAGATGCGGATCAATCTGCCTTCGTGGTCAGAAGGACGCAGTAGCATTCATCTCCGCCATGTGGCCTGTTTCTGCTTGGTTCTGCCCTCTGCATCATCACCTTCCACTGTCCCCCGATGCACTCTGCGACACTCACCTTGGACCTCGACATGGACTGCCATATTCTGTTTGGTCACCAATGACACAGCTATCAGACTGCGGACTGAACTCCTCCTCTCCTGATGTACCTGTCATTCCCTGAAGGACTCTGGCTGGCCCTCCACGGGCCAACAATGTAAAGTGAGGTTGGCATGGCCCTGTACTGCTCCAGCTGCAACACTCCACTGAATGTGCAATAAACATTCATATGTACACAGATGTGTCATGTCTATGATCTTCCAAGTGTGGAAGTATGGATGAATGTAGGGTCAGTGATTCCCCCTTACGTCCATGTTGCTCATGTTGTGGGACTTTTGTCACAGGGTGACAGATTGCTGATTGCGGTCCGGGTGGCGCCGACACTACAACAGAGACACATCCATTAGTCAGTTCCTTGTCCAGCCCAGGACGGAACCACGCCCAGAGCTCCGGGGTCATTGTTCACACCCTTACGCTGGACTGGCATACGCCAGGACAGCCCACTCCGCTTACGCACACAGGGGGGGACGACAACGCCACATGTCCCAGGTCTTCACTGTAGGGATCTGCAGCTCACAGGTCTAGTTGTCAGCATGCCACAGCCACTCCCTCACGGCTGGTGTATACCCACACCACACCCATCCAGCACAGGCGTCACAGGACATGTGACCCTGCCAATAAAAAGGGCCTGGCGCACGTGCTGGATGCCATTTCCACTCTCTAACTGGGTGTCTCCGTGTAGTTCTCATGTAAGCATGAGGGCCTAGGGCCCTGCCACCTCACATTGCCCAGTGCCGGGGGTGACATGATGGCGTCCGCACCACGGAACTCAATCATTAAGGGTCCATGGCTAGCGGTGCACAGACTTGGTGGCACCGGATACACTGCGGCAGGCACACCGCCACGGGACGGTGTCTTGCGGTGCAGTGAGATAGGGGCACCTAAAGTGCTGAACGGGTGTGCAGCCTGCGATGATGCGCCATCCTGGCGGTCCGGACTGGCATGGATCAGTGTGAGCCCTGATGGACCGCAGTGTAGGCCTGAGCCAGCGGGCAGTGTGGGCCTCCCACCACGTGGCATTGCCTCGCGGGTCACAGAGTTAGTGGCACCTCAAGCGCTGAGCGGGTGTGCAGCCTGTGATGATGCCGTGTGCACTGATGTGGTCTCTGCCATTGCAAAATCAAGACCCAGAGTCAGGTGTGTGACCTGGTGGCCCACGGTGCGGGGCTGCTTGATGTGGAGGGTGCCATGGTCACGGGCCCCGGGCTTGGAGATCCCACCGGAACGTGGTGGGCCCTCTTGGAGACACGCCGGTGGCGGAAGGTGAGCAGTGAGGCCTGGTTGCGCAGGGGCGGGCAATCACCGCTGGGCGGCGGGAGGGGCTGGGGTGCAGTAGCCTGTGTGCGCAGGGGCGGGCAAGCGATGATGGCGTGTGCAACTGTATGGACTCTGCCATTCATGTCTCTGGACACTGTTTCAGATAAGGGACCTGGGGGACTGCAGTGTATACCGGCACGTGGTTGGAGACACACCGGTGGCAGCAGGTGAGCAGTGAGGGGTGGTGGCGGTGGGTGTTGTTGGCCTATTGGGGCTCCGGGCTGCATGATCGGTTGCTCCAGGGCATCTGTTGTTCTTCATGTGTGGCTATGGGCTGTGCTCCCTTGTCTGGTGCCGGTTGTCGTCCGACTTTACACCAGGTAAGAGCAGGTGTTAATTTCCTGCTGCTAACGCGCCTTATCGCATGTTTTGTGATCTTATCGCCAATCTGGCTGGTCGTTGAGAATGTTGTGGAGTGGTGTTGTCGCAGATTTTTGCACGGGAACGCCTACTCTGCATATCATTAGCGTTAGTTGCCGGGGTCATCTGTGGCGATGTTTTTTGCGACTGCTTTCGCAGGTAAACTGGTGTTATGGGCTGTTAGCGCCAGCTTGTGAATGGGGCGATGAATTTATCGCGACTTTGGCTGCGATAAAGTGCCGATAACTCGGCGATGGATCCTTGAGAATATGCCCCCATGGGTGAGAACACCTCTGGTCTGACTCTCACGGAGGTCAACGGGGTAATTACGTATAACAACTTGCCCTCATTAGCAGATCATATAAAATTGTCTTCAAATTCGAACTGTTTACCCTCAAAGCCCTTTCGTTTATGTGACCATAAGGAAGAATCTATTGAGCATAGTATATATTTATTTACTCGATCTAAGGAAAAAATATTTGAAATCTGTGCTTCTCACCTCTAACTGCAGAACTATCAGGGATGAAATCATTTATTGTTTTTCTGCAAAAGACCCTCAATTAATTGGGAAACTAACAAAATTGTTAGATATTTCTTACTGTCGGCCTTAAGGAAATGCAAAAAGGGAAAACGTTCTGTGAATTATTATATTATGGGATGTTATTATAATTCATGTACTGCTTGTCATACTTTTATTGCATTGGATATTTTAATATTTTTATACAATAAAAAATGATTCAAGTATTGTATTCTCTGCACCGGGATATACGTTAATTTGCTGTGAATTATGTGGAGCTCCAGGGGCTGGGGAATTTAGGAGGTCATTTCATAATCTTCCAGGACTTTCACCTAGGAATTTTCTTTTAGTAGCAAGTCTTTCTTGTATCTGGAGACACAGACATAGACTGTTTGTCTGCTGCTACTGCCTGCTCTTGGAAAAAAGGTATGCAAAACTGAATTAAGATCAAAAGGTAAGATGTTATACTGGGTAATGCTGATTGTTTATTACACATTGTGATGTGATGTGGAAAAATGCATTCTGAAGGTCTTCTGAATACATCATCTATGACCGATTGTAAATAAATTGTTGAAGTGAGAACATTCTTCATTTTTTACCCACTTGTGTGGTGTATTCAGGTCTAAAGTGGGTCCTTTTTTTGGTTTCTTGTTTGGATCCAGAAAGAAAGGGAGGCTATCCAATTGATCATTTGAGATTCAAAAACTCACTGAATAGAGTTCTTTGCCTTGAACAGTCTTCTACATAATTATTGTGGTGAAATGTTTAGTGGAGCACACTTGTGCCTGAACACTGATCAGTTAATTTTTTTGTTTCTTGTGTTCAACACAGATCAGTAGTGCAAAATAGCGCCTAAAAGATCAAACCGCTAACCACAAGCATCTGGTTGCGCGAGACTGAGGCAAAGTCAAAAGTTAAGGCTGACCGTGATGGGGAGCAGGTCGGATACATCAGGTGGATTAGGTCCTGTCTCGGCTTACTTTTGGACTTAGAAGAAATTTTGAAGACAAGTTCCTTAGGAGGTAGAGGTCAGGCAGGCAAGGCAGCAGGCAGTGTCCGAGGAGGAGGAGTAGTCGCCAGGGAGCTGCTGGACGAGGTCGCTGTGAAGATTTTTACCTTTGAATTTTGTCTATTTTTTTAAAGTCTAAACTCTCCAGCAGGCACTGGCGTAGCAAGGGGGGGGCGGAGGGGGCGGTACGCCCCGGGCGGCACGAGATTTCGGGGCGGCAGGTAAATTTATCGCCAGCACCCCCCCCCCTCTTAGGCGCTCAGCGGCGGCGGCAAAAGGCAGGGACCGCCACGGGCGGCAGAGTGCCTAGCTACGCCACTGCCAGCAGGGTGCTGCAGACTGTAGCTGACGAGGGCTCCACAGGCTGGATACCTTCGCCAAGGGTCCCATTAAACAAGATTTGCTGCTACGGAGAAGAATGTAGCAGGAGCTAATGCGAAGTCAGGCTGAATGGCCATGCACTATAGGTGGACTGGCTGGCAGGGAGGTCCCAGTCTTTTCTCAGCTCTCACAGCACTTTTTGGTGAAATATTTTTAAAGTCCCAAGTTTTAGGGTTAGACATGAGTAGTACCTCTAGAGCCACTTCCAAGGGTCCAGGACCTGGGGGGTACCACTTGAGGGGTTAGGATTCACTCCATTAGAGGCCGGGGGCAGGGTTTAAGGCCTCAGGAGCTTGTAATGTCCCTGTAGCTCACAGAAGAGCTAGTCAATTCCGGTGGTCTTCGGCTAAATGAGTTGCTTCAGATCTCTTTCAAGCAGCCAGGCAGGCCATTAAGCAGCAGGGCAGTCCTCTGGTGTCCTTCAGAAGTCTTCCAATGGTCCAGGAGTGTACTGAAGAGGGATTCTGAGGGTCCAATATTTATACCTGGTGCCAGCCTTTGAACTGGGGAGGGCGGGCTTCCCTACGCTACCCTCATATCTAGTTCTGGAAAGGTCTTCTCTTTCCCTGTCAAGGCTCCACGAACTCTGGGGTGAGAAAACAATAGTCCCAGGTTCCGTTGTGCGTGCTGCAGGCAAGCCCTTTGAAGTGTAAGTTTAGTAGGAAACAGCTCTGCCCCTAGTTATCCTGACAGGATGTCCCATCCTGCCAACACTTAGTGCCCTTTTGTCTTACTGTCTAGGGGATATACACAAAGCCCAACAGCGGAGCCATTCACAGTCATGACCCATGACACTGACAGAGAAACAAATGGTTAGAACAGAAAAATGTCAATTTTCTAAAAGTTTCATTTTTAGCATTTTGACTTGAAATCTGACATTACCATTAAGGGGATTTTAAATTCCAATATATTTGCATTTAAACATGACATTTCTACCTGCTCCCAATCAAAAGTCAGCACCTATTAAAGGCAATAAAGTAAACCAATGTTATCCAAATGAGAGAGCCCTTACAGTAGTGAAAAACAAAGGTAGGAGTTTTTCTCTATCAGGATATGTAAAACTCAAATCCACATGTCCTACAATGTATCTTGCCCTATGGGCCTTTAGGGCCTACATTAGGGGCAACTCATATGTATTAAAAAGGAAGGTATAGGCCTGGCAAACATTGTTTTTGCCAGGTTGAAAGTGCAGTTCAAAATTGCACTACAAGCTGCAGTGGTAGGCCTGAAACAAGCTTTAAAATGCACTTTAGCACTGGTTAGCAGTGGTAAAATGCACAGAGTCCTAATGCCAACAAAAACGTATTCAGAAAACTAGAGGGGTGAAGGCAAGAAGTTTGAGAGAAGATCACACCAAGTATGTCAGGTCTAACATGTGTCCCCCCAGCTGAAAGTAGGAAGAACTACCCACCCCATGGGAGTTCTCATCACTAAGGTGGAAGAACCTGGAAAGACCATCAGTATTTGAGTGGTCATTCCCAGGGCAGTGTTCCACCGTAAAGTACATTAACTGTAGGGAAATGGACCACCTCAATATTTTGGGATTCTCACTCCTCATCTGTATTAGCCATCCAAGCGGTCTGTGGTCTGTCTAAACCCAGACGTGAGTCCTAAATAAGTATGGTTTCAACTTCTTCAATGGCTAGACCACTGCAAAATCGTCCCTCTCAATTGCACTTCACCTGTTCCCTGGGAAGTAGCCTACTACCAATGAAGGCTGTAGGTTGATCTAGGCCCTCTTCATTTAGCTGTAAGAGCACATCCCCTACGTCATGCTCTGAGGCATCAGTCTGGACAATAAATTCCTTTAAGAAGTCAGGGGCCTTGAGTACTGGTGCTGTACACACGACCTCCTGAAGATGTCAAAGACTTTCTTGCAGGTCTCTGTCTAGATCACCTTCTTGGGCTGCTCTTCAGAAGTCAATTCAGTCAAGGGGGCAACAATGGTGCCATAGCCCTTGATAAACCTCCTGTAACATTCAGTGAGGCGTAGGAAGGCCCTAACTTCAGTCTGGGTCTTGAAGGGTTCCCAAATACAGGACAGTCTGAATTTTGTTTTTGAGGGGCTGTACCTTGCCCCCATCCACTTGGTGTCCCAAGAAGACCACAGCTCCTTGCCATATTTGGCTCTTGCTGCCTTGCTAGTCAGGCCTGCCATCTGCAATACGGGAAGCATCTCCTGGAGGTGGAACAGGTGGTCCTCCCAGCTGAGCTGAAGACAATAATGTCATCCAGGTAGGGGGCACTCAAATCCCCCATTCACGCCTGAACCCTGTTGACCAACCTCCGGAAGGTGGCAGGGGCATTCTTTAACCCAAAGAGCAGCACCCTAAACAGGAAATATGCCTCTGGGGTGGAGAATGCAGACCTCTCCTTGTCCTCTCGCTTAAGGCAATCTGCCATTAAGGATATAGTCCCTCAACTGTAGATATTTGAAATAATATTGCTGCGGGAGCCCAAATGCAGCCTGTAATGAAGTGAATGTCCAAAAACCATGCCTATCAAACAACTGCCCTAGATTAGCTATGCCCGCCTGACCCCAGAGTCGCCCGACATTGTCATGAAATATATTGGGAAAAAGAGGATTGCCCCAAAGTGAGACCAACGAGTGTACGATTGGTAATGAGAATCTTGTACAAATTTCTCACCAAATTCAGACTATATCCCTTACTAATTTGAACCACACCTGTTTAAAGTAATTGGGATCCATCAATTTGTGCATAGATAATTGGGAGTCAATATCTAATGCTAGTTGATACCCATATTCAATTGGTCCAGCCTTGTATCCAACCAATAAGCTTCGAATACGGCCAGTGAATGATGCCCAAAAAAATAACTTGAAATCTGGTAGTCTAAATCCACCCTGTGTGTAGGGTAGCTTCAACAGGCGGATAGCACGTCTGGGTCTCCTATATCCCCATATGAAGCTACTAAATGCCCCGTCCAATCGTTTAAAAAAAGAATCTGGGACTCAAAGTGGTATTGAACGAAACAAATACAAGAACTTTGGAAGTATACTCATTTTCACCTACCCAAGATGCTCAGCAGGAGTTTAAGCCATTGGCACAATTTCACTGCAACTCTTTTCAAAAGAGTTTCATAGTTTAAAGGAATAATCCTCTCAATACGGCTACACAGACGTATGCCAAGATATGTAGCGACATCTGCCATTCCTATCAAAGGGGAAAGTGGCTTGAAACTTAAAATGCCCTGCGTCTTGGAGAGGTTCAGCTTGTAGCCAGAGAAGGAGCTGAATTGTTCAGCTTCCTTAGCTATTATATCGACAGTGTCCTTCGGGTTGCTAGAGAAGACTGCAACATCGTCAGCATAAGCCATCATTTTCAGATCGATGCCATTCAGGTTGTATGCCCTTGTTTTGATTCCAGTGTCTTACATAAGGCTCGATGTACAGGGCAAACAACAGGGGAGAGAGTGGGCAGCCCTGCTGTGTGCCCCGACCAATCGGGAAAGACAAAGACAAATGTCTGGCGAGCATTAACTTAGCGACTGGGTTCTTATAAAGCCTCTGTACGAGTGTAATAAATCGACTGCCTATCCCACATTTATCCATGATCAGCCAAAGTGCTTCCCAGGTAACCTGGTCAAAAGCCTTCTCTGCATCCAACATGATCATACCTATATTATCCTTAGTTTTACCGGCCACATCAAATGCTGCAATCACAGTATTAATATGAACCGTAGTGTCCCTGCCAGGGATAAACCCATGCTGTTGTTCTGAAACCACATTGTGCATAACTGGAGCGAGACGCAGAGCTTGGATTTTAGAAAAGACCTTTGCATCTGCGTTAATCAGGGAGATTGGTCGATAAGAGCTCCATTCTTCAGGAGACGTTAGTACTTCCCCATGATAATGGAGCTACCTCTCCATTGCTAATGGCAGTAGCCAGATCTAAGAACTTGGGTGCCAAGATATCTATGAAAATTTTATAAAATTCCAGCGGTATAGAATCTTAACCAGCTGCTTTCCCTGAGGGTAGTAAATTTATGGCTGTCACAACCTCGTCAAGAATTATCTCCCCTTCAAGAGCCTGTTGCTGTTGAGAATTTAGTCGGGGCATACCACATTCCTGCAAGTACTTATCTGCAGTCTGAATGTCAATGCTATCAGGTCCCTGATACAATTTTTGATAAAATATGGCAAATTGTTCCATGATTGATTGAGGATTCATGTATAATACACCACTTTCCCCTATAATCTGACGGATAATATTATTAGATTTTTTATCAGAGATCTGATAAGCCAACAAACGCCCCACCTTTTCTCCAGACTCGTATTGAAAGGCCCTATTTTTCTGAAAGATGGCAGCCACCCTGTCCTTCAGCCCTCTACTGAGCGTTTGACGTCTCTCAATTAGTTTCAGAAATAGTGGCTGCTCATGTGTGTCCTTTAAGAGGATTGCCTGTGCATGATCTTTTTCCAAATTCAAACACTCCTGCGAATTTGAACTTCCTCTAGATGTTTACTCCTATATTGAGCCAAAATAAACCAAAGCGTCACCCCCGTATATATGCTTTCATACAGTCCCAAAGTATTGAAGTCGGAGCAGTGATTTTATTCTTTAATAAATACTCTAGAAGTAAACGTTTCATATAAACCCGATATTCCATACTAGCCAGTAATTTCCGGGGAAATGTAAATGATCGTCGGCCGTCCCTTCCCTCCCCTTACAGAGACTGCATATTAAATATGATAGGATTGTGATCTGAGGTGACCTTAGGACAGATCTCGATAGATGCCCATTCCAAGAGCTGCCCTTGGACCAATATAAGATCGATACAGGAGTATTGTCTATGAGGTGCTGAATAATAAGTATAACCGGGTACCCGGGGGTTCAGAGCTCTCCACACATCTACAAGACGATGAAGTCTAATTAATTCCATGATAGATGCACGTGTTTTGGGCAACCAGACACTAGCTTGTCGATTAGTAGTATCTATACGATAATCCATCACACAATTAAAATCCCCTGTTATGATCAGATTCCCACCCCAGTCCAACAGTTCCAAGTTTAAGTGATCGAAAACTGCTGGGTCATCCAGATTAGGACCATAAATTACACAGATGGTATAAATCTGCCCACTGATGTCCAACTGTACTATAGCCCATCTACCCCTGCTATCAGAAGAGGTTCGCAATGTCCTAGCAGGTAGTTTCCTAGCTTTCATAGTGGCAACCCCCCATATAGATACTGTTTGAGTAGTACAAATGAGTGGTTCATACCCCAGCTGCTTCAGTACTTGTCGATCCTTAAATGCCAGATGTGTTTCAGGGACCCCTATAATTTGTGGCTTATATGCTGCTAGTTCCTCACGAATAAGCTTTCGCTTCCTTGTCTGATTTAAACCTGCCACATTCCAACACATTAATTTAACACTTGTCATTGACTGGCCACAACTATCCGTTGATACTTTCTCACCACCATCTCAGACTCCCAACCTCCTCACTCCTAGCATTACATGCTGCAAACACTTTCAAATTATTCTGACTCCTATAGCTACCCCACCCCTTACCTCCCTTAACCGTGAAATACACCAACTGATTATCACAAACACCCCCTTCCCTTGACACCCCCCTGACCCAACCCAACCCAACCTGTGCCTATGAAAAGAAATCACCCACCCCCTTATGCTGTCAGCTGGTTTGACAGCTCTCGAGGAGCACTGTGTGGACCACCCCTCATGCTCCCCTACCTACATCACACCCCCACCATTCAGTGTATAATGCAATCCCCCCTTATATATTATTATTTTTTTTAAACGTATATAGACTGCCCCACTTCAGTACTACTCATCCCCTTAGTGCCTCTCCTTCTTGCTTTAGTTAGACATATCACATAGATTTAACTAGAAGACTGTAAAGTTCCTTGTCTCCATTGAGTAAGAGCTTGTGAGGCTTCAAGTTCTGTAAGAAATATCTGTGATCAACCATTCTTAATGACCTTCAATCGCGCCGGCTCCTGCAAGAACACCTGCGCCCCAACAGCTTTGAATGGATCTATTAGCTGGCGCAGCTTCCAGCGCTTGTCCATTGTTATCTTACAGAGATCCGTACGGACATAGATAGAGAGAGACTCAGCTGACAATGGGGCTGTTGGACGAGCTTTGAAATAGATCGCCTGCCGCAGAAGAAAGTTTCCAACGTAGATGAGTATGGGGCGAGGATAAGGACACTTAGAGTTCATTGCTTGCTTAAAATTCAATAGTAGTCTATGTGCTCGCTGAATTTGGTAGTCCATATCCCAGTCTGCCAGGTCCGGGAGAGCTTTCTGTAGTAGACTGACCACGAAGGCCTGAGGGTCATTGCCTTCTTTTCGGTATTCCGAATAACCTGAGGTTATTCCGACGTTGCCTATTCTCCAGATCCTCGACATTATGTTGGACATACGCTAGTTGGTGTTCATGCTCTGTGACTACTTTAGTTGTTGCTGTGCCAACCTCCTCGATGCCTGCAATTCGATGCTGAAGCTTGGCGACATCTGAAAATAAACTGGCTATCTTACTGGTGACCTCCGTAAGAGCATGCTGCATGTTTTTATTGTCCTCTTTAACCTGAGCATAGTTTTCGAGGGCCTCAGTTCTTTGCATCTGTAAAAGCCGCAGAATAGCTGATAAAGAGGGCTCGGTTGTCTCCATAAGCCCACCCTTCTCTGTAAGCTCAGAATTGACAGGGGAGATACCCTGGTATAACGAGCAGCTTGAAGATTCCAGAGGGCCATCGGTCACATGTGATTACTGGGCTCACAGTCTCGCTGGTTATAGAACTAGTGTCCGTTACTGATTGTACTGCGCCCCCTGCAGGCGATGGGTGGGACTGAAGGGCGAAGCCACCTTTGGATAGCCTTGAGATCAAAGACTTTACCTCTCCTTTAGAAGTGACCCACTTCCACAAGGGGCTCTCCCTGGCCCCCTGCGCAGATCGTGTGGAGGTAAGATTAGGGCAGTGGGCCACCTGAGATTTCCAAGCACCTTGGCAAACTTTCCCAGTTTTAACCTGTGGAAGGCCACTTTCCCAGTTTAAACCTGCCTCTTATTGGGGGTCCCTTTTTTCGTAACAGTCTCCTCCTCTCGTAGGGGATATCTGAGGAGCTCTACCTCAGGGGGGCCCTACAGCATCTCAGAGCCAGCCGCCTCATCTATTGCGGACGCCGTTCCCCCTCCAAGCTCTTACTGTCAGGCTGTGCCCCCTCTATCACACCTGGCCCCATGCCATCCGCTGCCACTACTAAAGCCGGGCCCATCAAGACTTCAGTACATTGCTGTGGGTTCCCTGGGCTCAAGCCCATTGCTACCTCTCCGCTTAGCTTTGGCGATCCACTCAGTTCCATCCCCTCTGCCTGTTTCATCCGAGGAGGAAGACTGCTGTCCTTCTCAGGCAGAGAGGCCCCAGCAGAGGGAGTCAATTCCTTCACCAAATCTCCCAATACTATGCTAGAATCAGGACTGGCATCAGTGCAAAATGAAAAGCTTTTACCTTGCTGGAGGTCAGATCCCTGGTGCTGGGGACAACAGTGATACTCAGAGCCTGCTGCTGCCTTGCCCTCTGACACCGCACTCATCAGTACATCCACCAACGATGACTCAATAGCTCCAGGGTTACTAGCCTGCAAAAGATCGCTCGCGGCACTTGACTGAAGCACCCTTAGAATGGGACGACCAACCCTTGTAGTAGTGGCCTTCTGCTTCGAACGGATCCTTAATTTCCCTTCCTCCGTACTGTCCACTATCTGTTGAGGCTCAACTGCCATAGGATTTCCCGTTCCAAGGCCCCCTCGTCTGCCATGCTACGTATTCACCCGCGGAGGGGCCATAGCTAACTCTGGCTTTCCCTGCACTAACAGTATGCAGGTGTAGACGCTGTAGACACTGCGGAGGCAGACGCGAGGGAGATCAGGCAGTGACGCCGGGCAAACAACAATCGGCCCCGCTCCACGGCGAACGTCAACCACTGCATGTGAGGCTGTCACCACCCGCAGCCCGGTACCAGGATTACCGCTGGACACAGGTAGCGTTTTGCGGAGATAGTAGAATCAAACGGTGGTTGCGAGAAGCAGCCGGGAACATTACGGGAGCGGTCTCAGCATGTGCTCCTCAGAGCGGGTTCAGGCCACCATCTTCCTCATGCATCAGTCTTGGTGACTGAATGGGGCCCCATATAATCCCCACAGAACCAGGCTTCTGGGGCAGCACCAGGTGTGGCAGCCTTAGGTACTAGCACTGCTGGGGTAGACAAAGTACTGTTGGAGGCCTCAATTACCCCTAGTTCCAGTATCTAGACTGCCTCCTCATTGATGCTGGTCTCACCTTATCAGATAGCCTGTGGATTTATTTTTCACAGCATACTGTCCCCTGTATCAATGTCACAGGTACACAAATGTGTAAGCCGTGGAGTGAGCGCGAACAGGGGGGCAAACTGCCCCATCAAGTGGTGACAGTGACTCTGCTATTCTAGGGTTAGGGTAGGGGAGAGGTTGACACCTTCCACTGACCCATCCTGCTCCTTGGGAGAGGGGTCAAGGAGAGGTTCACTCTCCTCCTCCAGTCAATCATCTGTCACTAGGAGCATGATAACTTTGGACGTCTCATAGTGGGGTTTGAGGTGATTGACATGCAGGACCCTTAAGAGGTTTTTGGTGGTCTTGAGGTCTACCAAGTAAGTGACTTCACCCTTGCACTCCTTCAACTCATAGGACCCAGACCAACGTTCCTGTAAGTCCCACGGCTCCACTGGGTCCATCACTCACACTTTATGGCTAGCCTGAAACTGAACTAGAGTGGCCTTCTGGTCATGGCAAAGTTTCATAAGCTCCTGGCTGGAATCCAGGGTTTCCAGGCTTTCAGAGACGGTTCATCTGAGTCCTTAAAGCCAGCATATAGCTGACCACATTTTGGGGGGATTTCTTGGGAGCTTGCTCCCACCTTCCTTTACAAGGCTGAGAGGCCCTCTGACAGGGGGCCTTACAGGAACTCAAAGGGTCTGAATCCAACTCCTTTCTGTGGCACCTCCCTGTAAGCAATAAAAAGGCATGACAAGAGGATGTCCCACTTCTGCCTAATGGGCTTAACGAATTCAGAAAACAGGAGGGGTGAAGAAAAAAGTGGTGTGAGGACAAAATATCAGAAAAATAATATTGTATTACAAAAATATTGTGTCAAGAACATCAGAACACCAAAAGTATCATGGACAGGAATATCGAAGGTAAAAATATAATTTTTAGTGTTGTTTCTAATATCGTTGCAAAAAATATCGATGTTGAAAATATCGTTTTAGGTAATATTGTTTGTAAGTGATAATTAGTATGTGATTGCTTGTTTTTTAATTTGTGATTTTAGTAACAATTTTTTATTTATGAAATTGTTGAGTTTGTATTTTTAGTTTTAATAATGTATATAAATAATTGTTGATTTTTTTTTAGTAGCAGGATATTGGGTTTTTAGAGGATAAGGGTGGAGATAAAAAAAAAATATATTTAAAATGTGAATTGTATCGCAATTATTTTAAAGCTATGCAAAGTAGTAATTTTGAATTTTTAAACTTATTTTTATCATATTCATATTTTTATATATTTTAGTTTGATGTTAATTAAGATATGTTAATGGTATTAAATATTTAAATAAATGATCAAATATTAAAAACACACTATTTTTTAAATCAGTAGAATATTTAGAAATGTTTTTATGTTGAAAAATTAATATTTTTAAAAATAAATATTTACAATTGTGTAAATGTTATATTTTACATAAAAATTGATTTTTAATTTTAATTTACATTTTATTAAATGTTTTAAAATATGACGCTTATATACATTTATTTCAAATGTATGATTGTTAATTTTGTGTTTTTTTTATTGTTTAAAGTTTATGAATGGTAGCAAATATTTTGCACAATTTATTATTATCTAATAGAAATTAAAATAGAAATGTTATAATTTAAAATATAAATATGTATATAAAGGTTTGTAGTTTAGATTCAATCAATCAATCAATCAGGTCACTTTTAAAGCGCACTACATACCCGCGAGGGTCTCAAGGAGCTGGGGGAAGAGGGGGGGTGCTGCTACTGATCGAAGAGCCAGGTCTTGAGGAGTCTTCTGAAGGCCAGTAGGTCTTGGGTCTGCCGAAGGTTGGTGGGGAGGGTGTTCCAGGTCTTGGCGGCGAGGTGGGAGAAGGATCTGCCGCCGGCGGTCGTTTTCCGGATGCGGGGGACTGTGGCGAGGGCGAGGCTGGTGGAGCGGAGCTGGCGGGTGGGGGTGTAGAAGCTGAGTCGTCTGTTGAGGTAGGCTGGTCCAGAGTTGTGGAGTGCTTTGTGTGCGTGGGTGAGGAGCTTGAAGGTTATCCTCTTGTTGACAGGGAGCCAGTGCAGGTCTCTCAGGTCGGGTGTGATGTGGCTGCGGCGGGGGATGTCGAGGATAAGACGTGCAGAGGCGTTCTGGATGCGTTGCAGCCGTCTCAGGAGCTTAGCCGTCGTTCCTGCGTAGAGGGCGTTTCCATAGTCCAGCCTGCTGGTGACGAGGGCCTGGGTGACTGTTTTTCTTGTTTCGGTGGGGATCCACTTGAAGATCCTGCGGAGCATTCGGAGGGTGTTGAAGCAGGATGAGGAAACGGCGTTGACCTGCTTAGTCATGGAGAGGGTGGGGTCGAGGATGACCCCTAGGTTGCGTGCGTGGTCGGTAGGTGTCGGGGCTGTTCCCAGTGATGTCGGCCACCAGGAGTCGTCCCAGGCTGAAGGGTTGGAGCCAAGGATGAGGACCTCCGTCTTGTCCGAGTTCAGCTTCAGGCGGCTGGTCCTCATCCATTCGACGACGGCCTTCATTTCTTCGTGGAGGTGGGCTTTGGCGGTGTGAGGGTCTTTGGTGTGTTTTCAGATAACATTCTAGTAAATTTTATATTACAAAAAATCTGCGAGAATAAGGAGTATTGATTGTCTTTGTAAAATGTTTATTTCGAAGTATGCTATGTAAAATGTTTTATTTTGATGTGGATATTGTAAATTTCAACTCTTTAGTGTCCAACACATCCCCAGATTGGTTAAGATTGGAGTGGAAATAGCAAATGTCAATCCTTTAGTGTTGAACACCTTCCCCCAATAAAGTTAGATTGGAGCGGGAATAGTAAATGTCACCCCTGTAGTGTCCAACACCTTCCCCAAATTGCTTTAGATTGGAGTCGGAATAGTAAATGTCACCCCTTTAGTGTCTAACACCCTCCCCAATATGGTTAGATTGGAAAAGTAAATGTTATCCCTTTAGTGTACAACAACTTCCCCAAAATGGTTAAAATTGGAGTGGAAATAACAAATGCCCCTCCTTTAGTGTCGAACACCTTCCCCCAATAAGGTTAGATTGGAGCGGGAATAGTAAATGTCACCCCTGTTGTGTCCAACACTTTCCCCAAATTGGTTTAGATTGGAGTGAGAATAGTAAATGTCACCCCGTTAGTGTCCAAAACCTTTCCCAATATGGTTATATTGGAGTGGGAATAGTAAATGTTACCCCTTAAGTGTCCAACATCTTCCCCAAATTTTGTATAATAAAGACATGTCGCACATGCTTCTGCTATTATTTGTTTCAAATGTTATATTATTCTAATGTTTTACATTTTGAATCATATATACATCAAGTACAAAAAATATATATATAAAGTTAAGTAAATTAAACATTTTTTCCGTATTTTTTAATAATAAAATCAGGTAAGTCATAAAAATATACATTTGTACGTTATAAATTTTCACCTCTTAATTTTCATATTTAATAATTTTTTTACATATATATTTCCAACATTTTTTTAAACATGATTTATTAGTATATGTTAAATAATTGCATATATTTTAAACTATCATTTAATTTATCCCCAAGTTCTACATTAAACAGCCTATTAGAAACACAGAGATTCTTTTCTAAATTCTCAGGCGAGCCATGGTACCTTAAAAGATGCTTTCCTTTCAGTTAAGGACTCCTTCACGAAGAAGAACTTCCTGGATGAGATAGAGCTAACCCTAGCTAGGCGCTTGTACTTGCAATTCCGGTACGGAACCCTGCTCCTTCATTCTTTTACTGCCTTGTGGCCTCAAGCCTAGAGGGGTGCCGGTAGGTGGTGCCTGGCCTTTGGTGCCACCAACGAAACCAATGAGCATGCCCTGTTTTTTTGCCCAGCTTACAAGAGCATAAATCAGCTGTGCCTAAATTTTGATATTGAAATTTAATAACAGTAAAACGCTGGTCTATACAATAACTCGATATTTGATGGGAATGTTGAGTGTCAGGCATAAAGTGTGTGTTGCCCCCGACAGTATGGAAGGTGGCGACTAAACCAACGTATAATGTAATTATTACTCGAGTAATACCTTAAGCCAGGGCCTCATTTGAGACAAATAGGTTGCTGTTGGTCAATCCACAATAATCTCCCACCTCAGTTTTACGACTGTCGATATTTTTAGGGGAAATAATTGACTGACAGGGTATGGAGTTGAAGGCTCAGTTAATTATTAATTAATGTGTACCACTCCAGATAATCCTGATAGTTGTGTTTATATTATGTTATGCAATTCTTACATACCTCTTTAATATCTTCAGTCAGTGAGTCATATGACTCTTACTTGCTTGCCCTGTTTTAGACATTCCTTGTACGTATTTTTTATCTATTGGTAACCGGAGGAACCATTATATATATATATATATATATATATATATATATATATATATATATATATATATTATCTACTGGCAGTCGCCAGTAGATAGTTATAGTTAGGACCTATTTTCCATAGGAAATCCGCGACATTCTATTTGAAATAACTCTTGCGTCGGTTGACGAATCTTCATGAAATTTTCAAACTTTATGACCCGCTCCGGTCCGCTCCTACCCTGAAAGTCTCAGGGTGATTCGTCAAGTGCGGGCCGAGAAAAAAGGGGGTCCCAAAGCGTGTTTTCCCCATTCATTTTCCCATAGGAAACTTTAGACACGGCTACAGCCCGAACTGCTGAACGGAATCACACCAAATTTGGCAAAGAGGTAGTTCTTGGTTCAGAAAGAACCCTTTTGTTAAATGGTGTAAATCCGTTCAGTAGTTGCGGAGAAATTAAAAAAATAAGAGTCAAAAAATCAATTTCCCATAGGAAACTTTATGCAAGGCTACAGCCCGAACTGCTGAACGGAATTACACCAAATTTGGCAAAGAGGTAGTTCTTGGTTCAAAAAGAACCCTTTTTGTTAAATGGTGTAAATCCGTTCAGTAGTTGCTGAGAAAATCAAAAGTAAAAACACATATATATCTGGGCGGAGCCTAACCACACATGTCATCGTGAGATCTGATTGGCTGTCAGCACTTCATCCTGGAATTGCTGGCAGCCATCTTGGGACCAATATAAATGATAGTATCCCATTGAAATGCATTGTAGTGAATCGAAGATTTTGAGGGTTACCAAAAGGAGAACTATAAAGGGTGATAACAGACTTTAGTTACATTAGAATTCATTTGTTGATGGTACCATACTAATTTCAGGAATTGTGGTGTGTTCTAAGGTGATTTTACCCTGTGAAAAACCTTCCGCTGGGATATCATGAATCATGTTTGAGAGAAAACTATTTTCACATGCTTGTCCCATACAGTTTTGGAAGGTGCCCCAGAAGCTAAAATGAGAGCATATTTTCTGTAAATTCACATTATCTTTCTCAGTCATGTGAGAATGAAGTCTGACATTCTCAGTAAAACATGTACATCCAACAAGGGCAGAGACTGTCAGTTGATTCCTTTGTGTTCTACTGCAGCTTCCCAGAGTGTTCTAAAGAACAACTAGAGTGCTAACAGCCTTACTTATGACAAAAGTATGGCACACCTGAAGCCATCTTGATTGGAATAAACTGGTAACACTTAAAACATTTAATTTAAAAAGGAACAAAATGATGGGGTTCATTTTGTCATAGAAATTATGGTTAGTGCTGTAGAAAGAAAAATTAGGACATGTTTCAAGTGTGATCTCAAATATCTTCCTGTTATATTTCAACAGGAGCAGCCTGTCAGTTGATGCCTTTGTGTTCTACTGCAGCTTCCCAGAGTGTTCTAAAGAACAACTAGAGCGCTAACAGTCTTACTTATGACAAAAGTATGGCACACCTGAAGCCATCTTGATTGGAATAAACTGGTAACACTTAAAACATTTAATTTAAAAAGGAACAAAATGAGGGGGTTCATTTTGCCATAGAAATTATGGTTAGTGCTGTAGAAAGAAAAATTAGGACATGTTTTAAGTGAGATCTCAAATATCTTCCTGTTATATTTCAACAGGAGCAGCCTGTCAGTTGATGCCTTTGTGTTCTACTGCAGCTTCCCAGAGTGTTCTAAAGAACAACTAGAGCGCTAACAGCCTTACTTATGACAAAAGTATGGCACACCTGAAGCCATCTTGATTGGAATAAACTGGTAACACTTAAAACATTTAATTTAAAAAGGAACAAAATGAGGGGGTTCATTTTGCCATAGAAATTATGGTTAGTGCTGCAAAAAGAAAATGTAGTGCATGTTTTAAGTGAGATCTCAAATCCTCTTCTATTTCATTAGAAAATCTGACATGCAGACTGAAACAATCACTTTCAATACCAGCAGTAGACTTCCAGTTAACTCCTTGGTGAGCAGTAGCTTTACTACAGTGATCTAATGAACAACTAGAGTAATAACATTCTGAATTTATGGCAAATGTGTGACACATCTGAATGCCTTCTTGATGGAATCAAAGTAAAAAACTGAAAGCATTTCCTACTGAGGAGACTGTAGTAAATGAGGAAATTAGGAAACTTCATAACAAAGAAGTCTTCCAAGATGGCCACCAGTGAAAAAAGAGCCCAAATGTAGCACAAATATTACCCAGATGTAGCCCACATATAGCCCAATGACAAAAGTGTGCAAAACACTTTTTATTTTTAGTTTTTGCAGTTTTATGTAGTGCAGACTGGTCAGGTATTGGAGCGTTGCATCTTAAAACATGACCCCCTACACTACAAAAACACCACTGCACTACCCTAAACCCTAAAACACTACCCCAGCACGACCCCCTACACTACACAAGCACCACTGCACTATCCTAAACCCTAAAACACTACCCCCAGCATGACCCCCTACACTACACAAACACCACTGCACTACCCTAAACCCTAAAACACTACCCCAACACCACTGCACTAACCTAAATCCTAAAACACTACCCCCAGCACGACCCCCTACACTACCCAAACACCACTGCACTACCCTAAAACATGACCCCCTACACTACACAAACACCACTGCACTACCCTAAACCCTAAAACACTACCCCCAGCACGACCCCCTACACTACACAAGCACCACTGCACTACCCTAAACCCTAAAACACTGCCCCCAGCACGACCCCCTACACTACACAAACACCACTGCACTACCTTAAACCCTAAAACACTACCCCCAGCACGACCCCCTACACTGCCCGAACACCACTGCACTGCCCTAAACCCTGAAACACATACCCTAGCACGACCCCCTACACTGCCCGAACACCACGGCACTGCCCTAAACCCTGAAACACCACCCCCTTCACGACCCCCTACACTGCCCGAACACCACTGCACTGCCCTAAACCCTGAAACACCACCCCCAGCATGACCCCTACACTGCCCGAACACCACTGCACTGCCCTAAACCCTGAAACACTACCCCCAGCAAGACCTCCTACACTGCCCGAACACCACTGCACTGCCCTAAACCCTGAAACATCACCCTCAGCAAGACCCCCTACACTGCCCGAACACCACTGCCCTAAACCCTGAAACACCACCCCCAGCACGACCCCCTACACTGCCCGAACACCACTGCACTGCCCTAAACCCTGAAACACCACCCCCAGCACGACCCCCTACACTGCCCGAACACCACTGCACTGCCCTAAACCCTGAAACACCACCCCCTGCACAACTCCCTACACTGCCCGAACACTACTGCACTGCCCTAAACCCTGAAACACCATCCCCAGCACGACCCCCTACACTGCACGAACACCACTGCACTGCCCTAAACCCTGAAACACTACCCCCAGCAAGACCCCCTACACTGCCCGAACACCACTGCACTGCCCTAAACCCTGAAACACCACCCCCAGCAAGACCCCTACACTGCCCGAACACCACTGCCCTAAACCCTGAAACACCACCCCCAGCAAGACCCCCTACACTGCCCGAACACCACTGCACTGCCCTAAACCCTGAAACACCAGCCCCAGCACGACCCCTACACTGCCCGAACACCACTGCACTGCCCTAAACCCTGAAACACCACCCCCTGCACGACCCCCTACACTGCCCAAACACCACTGCACTGCCCTAAACCCTGAAACACCACCCCCAGCACGACCCCCTACACTGCCCGAACACCACTGCACTGCCCTAAACCCTGAAACACCACCCCCTGCACGATCCCCTACACTGCCCGAACACTACTGCACTGCCCTAAATCCTGAAACACCACCCCCAGCACGACCCCCTACACTGCACGAACACCACTGCACTGCCCTAAACCCCAAAACACTACCCCCAGCAAGACCCCCTACACTGCCCGAACACCACTGCCCTAAACCCTGAAACACCACCCCCAGCAAGACCCCCTACACTGCCTGTACACCACTGCACTGCCCTAAACCCTGAAACACCACCCCCAGCATGACCCCCTACACTGCCCGAACACCACTGCACTGCCCTAAACCCTGAAACATCACCCCCAGCACGACCCCCTACACTGCCCGAACACCACTGCACTGCCCTAAACCATGAAACACCAGCCCCAGCACGACCCCCTACACTGCCCGAACACCCCTGCACTGCCCTAAACCCTGAAACACCAGCCCCAGCACAACCCCGTACACTGCCCGAACACCACTGCACTGCCCTAAACCCTGAAACACCAGCCCCAGCATGACCGCCTACACTGCCCGAAAACCACTGCACTGCCCTAAACCCTGAAACACCACCCCCAGCAAGACCCCCTACACTGCCCGAACACCACTGCACTAAAGCCTGAAACACCACCCCCAGCAAGACCACCTACACTGGCCGAACACCACTGCACTGCCCTAAACCCTGAAACACCACCCCCTGCACGACCCCCTACACTGCCCAAACACCACTGCACTGCCCTAAACCCTGAAACACCACCCCCTGCACGACCCCCTACACTGCCCGAACACCACTGCACTGCCCTAAACCCTGAAACACCACCCCTCAGCACAACACCCTACACTGCCCGAACACCACTGCACTGCCCTAAACCCTGAAACACCACCCCCAGCACGACCCCCTACACTGCCCGAACACCACTGCACTGCCCTAAACCCTGAAACACCACACCCTGCACGACCTCCTACACTGCCGGAACACCAATGCACTGCCCTAAACCCTGAAACACCACCCCCAGCACGACCCCCTACACTGCCCGAACACCACTGCCCTAAACCCTGAAACATCAACCCCAGCAAGACCCCCTACACTGCCTGAACACCACTGCCCTAAACCCTGAAACACCACCCCCTACACTGCACGAACACCACTGCACTGCCCTAAACCCTGAAACACCACCTCCAGCAAAACCCCCTACACTGCCTGAACACCATTGCTCTGCCCTAAATCCTGAAACACTAGCCCCAGCATGACCCCCTACACTGCCCAAACACCACTGCACTGCCCTAAACCCTGAAACACCACCCCCAGCACGACCCCCTACACTGCCCGAACACCACTGCACTGCCCTAAACCCTGAAACACCAGCCCCAGCAAGACCCCCTACACTGCCCGAACACCACTGCACTGCCCTAGACTCTGAAACACCAGCCCCAGCAAGACCCCCTACACTGCCCAAACACCACTGCACTGCCCTAAACCCTGAAACACCAGCCCCAGCACGACCACCTACACTGCCCAAACACCACTGCACTGCCCTAAACCCTGAAACACCAGCCCCAGCACGACCCCCTACACTGCCCGAACTCCACTGCACTGCCCTAAACCCTGAAACACCAGCCCCAGCACGACCCCCTACACTGCCCGAACACCACTGTACTGCCCTAAACCCTGAAACACCAGCCCCAGCACGACCCCCTACACTGCCCGAACACCACTGCACTGCCCTAAACCCTGAAACACCACGCCCTGCATGACCCCCTACACTGCCCGAACACCACTGCACTGCCCTAAACCCTGAAACACCCCCCTGCAGCACCCCCTACACTGCCCGAACACCACTGCACTGCCCTAAACCCTGAAACACCACCCCCTGCACCGCCCCTACACTGCCCGAACACAACTACACTGCCCTAAACCCTGAAACACCACCCCCAGCATGACCCCCTTTACTGCTCGAACACCACTGCACTGCCCCAAACCCTGAAACACCACCCCCAGCACGACCCCCTACACTGCCCGAACACCACTGCCCTAAACCCTGAAACACCACCCCCTGCACGACCCCCTACACTGCCCGAACACCACTGCACTGCCCTAAACCCTGAAACACCACCCCCAGCACGACCCCCTACACTGCCCGAACACCACTGCACTGCCCTAAACCCTAAAACACCACCCCCAGCATTACCCCCTACACTGCCCAAACACCACTGTACTGCCCTAAACCCTAGAACACTACCCCCAGCACGACCCCCTACACTACCCGAACACCACTGCACTACCCTAAACCCTAAAATACTACCCCCAGCACAACCCCCTACACTACCAGAACACGACTGCACTGCCCTAAACCCTCAAACACTCCCCCCAGCACGACCCCCTACACTACCCGAACACCACTGCACTGCCCTAAACCCTAAAACACTCCCCCAGCACGACCCCCTACACTACCCGAACACCACTGCACTGCCCTAAACCCTAAAACACTCCCCCCAGCACGACCCCCTACACTACCCAAACACCACTGCACTGCCCTAAACCCTAAAACACTACCCCCGCATGACCCCCTACACTACCCAAACACCAATGCACTACCCTAATCCCTAAAACACTACCCCCGCATGACCCCCTACACTACCCTAACCCTAAAACACTACCCCTGCATGACCCCCTACACTGCCCGAACACCACTGCACTAAAGCCTGAAACACCACCCCCAGCAAGACCACCTACACTGGCCGAACACCACTGCACTGCCCTAAACCCTGAAACACCACCCCCTGCACGACCCCCTACACTGCCCAAACACCACTGCACTGCCCTAAACCCTGAAACACCACCCCCTGCATGACCCCCTACACTGCCCGAACAGCACTGCACTGCCCTAAACCCTGAAACACCACCCCTCAGCACGACACCCTACACTGCCCGAACACCACTGCACTGCCCTAAACCCTGAAACACCACCCCCAGCACGACCCCCTACACTGCCCGAACACCACTGCACTGCCCTAAACCCTGAAACACCACACCCTGCACGACCTCCTACACTGCCGGAACACCAATGCACTGCCCTAAACCCTGAAACACCACACCCAGCATGACCCCCTACACTGCCCGAACACCACTGCACAGCCCTAAACCCTGAAACATCAACCCCAGCAAGACCCCCTACACTGCCTGAACACCACTGCCCTAAACCCTGAAACACCACCCCCTACACTGCACGAACACCACTGCACTGCCCTAAACCCTGAAACACCACCTCCAGCAAAACCCCCTACACTGCCTGAACACCATTGCTCTGCCCTAAATCCTGAAACACTAGCCCCAGCACGACCACCTACACTGCCCGAACACCACTGCACTGCCCTAAACCCTGAAACACCAGCCCCAGCACGACCCCCTACACTGCCCGAACACCACTGTACTGCCCTAAACCCTGAAACACCAGCCCCAGCACGACCCCCTACACTGCCCGAACACCACTGCACTGCCCTAAACCCTGAAACACCACGCCCTGCATGACCCCCTACACTGCCCGAACACCACTGCACTGCCCTAAACCCTGAAACACCACCCCCTGCAGCACCCCCTACACTGCCCGAACACCACTGCACTGCCCTAAACCCTGAAACACCACCCCCTGCACCGCCCCCTACACTGCCCGAACACCACTGCACTGCCCTAAACCCTGAAACACCACCCCCAGCACGACCCCCTTCACTGCTCGAACACCACTGCACTGCCCCAAACCCTGAAACACCACCCCCAGCACGACCCCTACACTGCCCGAACACCACTGCCCTAAACCCTGAAACACCACCCCCTGCACGACCCCCTACACTGCCCGAACACCACTGCACTGCCCTAAACCCTGAAACACCACCCCCTACACTGCCCGAACACCACTGCACTGCCCTAAACCCTGAAACACCACCCCCAGCACGACCCCCTACACTGCCCGAACACCACTGCACTGCCCTAAACCCTAAAACACCACCACCAGCATTACCCCCTACACTGCCCAAACACCACTGTACTGCCCTAAACCCTAGAACACTACCCCCAGCACGACCCCCTACACTACCTGAACACCACTGCACTACCCTAAACCCTAAAATACTACCCCCAGCACAACCCCCTACACTACCCGAACACGACTGCACTGCCCTAAACCCTCAAACACTCCCCCAGCACGACCCCCTACACTACCCGAACACCACTGCACTGCCCTAAACCCTAAAACACTCCCCCAGCACGACCCCCTACACTACCCGAACACCACTGCACTGCCCTAAACCCTAAAACACTCCCCCAGCACGACCCCCTACACTACCCAAACACCACTGCACTGCCCTAAACCCTAAAACACTACCCCCGCATGACCCCCTACACTACCCAAACACCAATGCACTACCCTAATCCCTAAAACACTACCCCCGCATGACCCCCTACACTACCCTAAACCCTAAAACACTACCCCCGCATGACTCCCTACACTACCCAAAGACCACTGCACTACCCTAAACCCTAAAACACGACCTCCTACACTACACAAACACCACTGCACTACCCTAAACCCTAAAACACTACCCCTACACTACACAAACACCACTGCACCACCCTAAACCCTAAAACACTACCCCCAGCAGTAACCCTACACTACCCAAACACCACTGCACTAACCTAAACCCTAAAACACTACCCCCAGCAGTACCCCCTACACTAACCAAACACCACTGCACTACCCTAAATCACTACCCCCAGCACGACCCCCTACACTACCCAAACACCACTGCACTACCCTAAACCCTAAAACACTACCCCCAGCACGACCCCTACACTACCCAAACACCACTGCACTACCCTAAACCCTAAAACACTCCCCCCAGCACGACTCCCTACACTACCCAAACACCACTGCACTACCCTAAACCCTAAATCTACCCCCAGCATGACCCCCTACACTACACAAATACCACTGCACTACCCTAAACCCTAAAACACTACCCCCAGCACGACCCTCTTCACTACCTAAACACAACTGCACAATTTGTTACAGGCGTTGCAACGCAGGCCTGTGGTGCTTACTGGAAGTACCTAGTGGGCTAGTTGGGCCCCAGGGACCCTCAGGATTCAAGGTGACCTAATCCCCCAACTTAAAACGCACCACGGGGTGCGTTTGCACAGTGGTGAAGGGAGGGGGCCTGTGGTGCGTTTTAAGTTGGGGAATTAATTCCCTTTGAATCCTGAGGGACCCTGGGGGCCAACTAGCCCACCAGGTACCTTCAGTAAGCACAACAGAGTTGCGTTGCAGAGAGGTGAAAAAAGGTGCGTGGCCTCGGAACGCCTCTCTGCAACTCAGCTCTGTGGTCCTAACTGTAGGTACCTGGGGGCTAGTTGGGCCCCACGGACCCTCAGAATTCAAGGGGACTTAATCCCGCAACTTAAAACGCGCCACGGGGTGCGTTTGCACACATGTCACCTCAGGCCCCCCCCTCCCTTCACCACTGTGCAAACGCGCCCTGTAGCGCGTTTTAAGAGGTAGTTTTAATCCCCCTGCCCTATTATGTACTAGGGACTTGCAGAGGAGGTCATGCTAATCACAGGGGTACCCCAACGCATAGTGTTCCCTAGTGTATGTAGGTGTTTTCACTGTATTCTAAGTGTCTTTTAGCATAGCACTGGCTCTGGTTAGTCAGAGTCAGTTACCACCAGTACCCATCTGAAAAAGTTGTGGGCACAGGATGATTTTGCAACAAGGCCTCTTTCTGCTCCTCTGTTGGTTCTTTCTGCACATCTTTTGCTTCTTTCTGTGCGTTTTTCTTCTTTCTTCACATGTCCTACCTCTGTAGGCATAGTTAGAAACTAGCATTTAAAAAAAACTTTGAAATTCACTTAAAAATCATAGGTTTCAGGCACGTTATAGTTAGAAATTAGCATTTAAAAAACCTTTGAAATTCACTGAAAAAACCATAGGTTTCAGACACGTTATAGTTAGAAATTAACATTTAAAAACCTTTGAAATTCACTGAAAAACCATAGGTTTTAGGGACAGTTATAGTTAGTTGGACATTTCACTCGTACAAAACCATAGAAATTCCCCGTTATAGTTAGTTCAGCTAACTATAACTCGCGCTCTCATAATGCACTGCTGATGACGTCACATATTACATCACTCATGACATGGTCAGTGACATCACTGATGACATCACTCATGACATCTCAAATGACATCACTGATTACATCATCCATGTGATAATTTCATGCATCTTCTCACACCCTAATATAACTTTTGATACACCCACTCTAAATTACAGACTGCCATTCTCAAATCCATAGACACTCCAACACCAAAAACTACATACCCACTCACTGATTCTTAGGTCTACACACACATCCACTCACTCACCCGTACAGTCACTCATACTTAGTCACTCAGTACAGGACTATCATATGCACTCACACACCTATATAAACACTCACACACCGCCACTCATCCATAGAGGTACTCACACACCTAGTCAGTCATGCAAAAACTTAATCACACACCCATTTACTCACCTATACAGTTATACACACACCAGCTCACTTACTCATACAAATACTAGCACATTCTTACACTCTTATACAATCACTGATACAAGTACACACTCATCCATACATCCACTCTCACAATCACACACTCTCACTTATAGCCATTTATATACTCCAACACACATATGTACTGCCTTTCACATATGTAGTTACTCACACATGTACCACTGAGATATACATTCAATCACTAACACACCCATACACACACTCACCCACCCATACAGTCCATCACAGATGCACTCTTGAAACCATGCACCCAGTGAATCACCAACTCACACATCTTACTGAATGCATGGGTTAGTGACTAAACTGGGTGAATGTCTGTATCCGTCTGTCTGTTGCTGTGTAAGTGGCTGCATGGGTTTGTGAATAGCTACATGAGTGTCTATATGAGTTATTGATTGGTTGTCTGAGTATCTGTATGGGTGCCTGAGTGTTTGTGTGGGTGGGGTGTGTGCGACTCTGTGCATAGATGTGTGAGTGGGTGATTCACTGGGTGGATGGTTTCAAGAGTGCATCTGTGATAGACTGTATGGGTGGGTAAGTGTGTGTAAGAGTGTGTTAGTGAGTGAATGTATGTCCCAGTGGTACATGTGTGAGTAACTACATATGTGAAAGGCAGTATATATGTGTGTTGGAGTATATAAATAGCTATAAGCGAGAGTGTGTGATTGTGAGAGTGACTGTATGGATGAGTGTGTGCTTGTATCAGAGATTGTATAAGAGCGTAAGAATGTGCTAGTATTTGTATGAGTAAGTGAGCTGGTGTGTGCATAACTGTATAGGTGAGTAAATGGGTGTGTGCTTAATTTTTTCATGACTGACTAGGTGTGTGAGTACCTCTATGGATGAGTGGCGGTGTGTGAGTGTTTATATAGGTGTATGAGTGCATATAATAGTCCTGTACTGAGTGACTATAAGTATGAGTGACTGTACGGGTGAGTGAGTAGATGTGTGTGTGTAGACCTAAGAATCAGTGAGTGTGTATATAGTAATTGGTGTTGGAGTGTCTATGGTTTTGACAATGGCAGTCTGTAATTTACAGTGGGTGTATCAAAAATTATATTAGGGTGTGAGAAGATGCATCAAATTATCACATGGATGATGTCATCAGTGATGTCATCAGTGATGTCATTTGAGATGTCATCAGTGATGTCATCAGTGATGTCACTGACCATGTCATGAGTGATGTAATATGTGACGTCATCAGCAGTGCATTGCGGGGGCGCGAGTTATAGTTACCTGAACTAACTATAACGGGGAAATTTCACGGGTTTTGTACGAGTGCAATGTCCAACTAACTATAACTGTCCCTAAAACCTATGGTTTTTTCAGTGAATTTGTAAGGTTTTTTAAATGCTAATTTCTAACTATAACGTGCCTGAAACCTATGGTTTTTTCAGTGAATTTCAAAGGTTTTTTAAATGCTAATTCCTAACTATAACATGTCTGAAACCTATGGTTTTTTTCAGTGAATTTCAAAGGTTTTGTAAATGACAATTTTTAAATGTATTAATTGTTATATTTATTTTTTTGATACTGATTTACTACATTTTTTTAAACTATTTATTTTTAGATATTTTATTTTTTAAATACATTGTAATTACATTATACATTACATTACAAAATATACTTTCTCGGAATGAATTACTTTAGTTTAAATACTTTGCAAATAGGCAAAAAAACTTTTAAGTACAGTAGTTACAGTTGTTGCAATGGGCAACACAATTTCAAACACAATGCAACATTGAGCTCAATGTGAATTTCAAGTTAAATGCAATTAGTTACTTTATGGATTACTTTTCTAACCACAGGACTGGATCCTAGATTCAGTCCTGGGACATCTCCTGTAAACAGTTGAGTAAAAGCGTTTTGGTTACAGTAGTGATTTTTAAGGAATATTATTGTATTTTAAAAGTTGACACTTAGAAACTTTTTCACATAGAATCACCAATGTTATCCTATGGGAGGAAATTCACTTAGCAGGTACGTAGTGTTATCGTTACTTTTTCTTACTCAGTGGTGGATCCTGGATCCAGCACTGGTGCATCTCCTGTAAACAGTTGAAAGAATGCGTTTAAGTCATACAGGCGATTTTTAAGGAATATTTGTAGTTTGTGAAAATCGACACTTTGAAACTTTTCTGCTGAAAACCAGACAATGGATTCCTATGGAAGGAAATACAAGTTACTGGTAAATACGGTTAGAATTACTTTTCAGGGTCAGTGCTGGGCTAAAAGATGCAGCACTGGGTTCTCTCCTGATAACAGGTGAGTAAATCGGAATTCGTAGTTCGGCTGATTTTAGAGGAATATTATAAAGTTCCAAAACTCCACACTCAGAAGAATTTCCAAGTGAAACCAGTCAATGTTAGCCTATGGAAGGAAATTCAAGTTACTGGTAAGTACGGTTAGAATTACTTTTCAAGGTCAGTGCTGGGCTAAAAGATGCAGCACTGGGTTCTCTCCTGATAACAGGTGAGTAAATCGGAATTCGTAGTTCGGCTGATTTTAGAGGAATATTATAAAGTTCCAAAACTCCACACTTAGAAGAATTTCCAAGTGAAACCAGTCAATGTTAGCCTATGGAAGGAAATTCAAGTTACTGGTAAGTACGGTTAAAATTACTTTTGAGGATCAGTACTGGGCTCAAAGATGCAGCACTGAGGTCTCTCCTGATAACAGGTGAGTAAATCGGAATTCGTAGTTCGGCTGATTTTAGAGGAATATTTGTATGTTACAAAAATCGACACTTAGAAACTTTTTCAGCAAAAAGCAGGCAAATGATATCCTATGGAAGGAAATTCAAGTTACTGGTAAGTACGGTTAAAATTACTTTTCAGGATCAGTACTGGACTCAAAGATGCAGCACTGTGGTCTCTCCTGATAACAGGTGAGTAAATCGGAATTCGTAGTTCGGCTGATTTGAGAGGAATATTATGAAGTTCCAAAATTCCACACTTAGAAGAATTTCCAAGTGAAACCAGTCAATGTTAGCCTATGGAAGGAAATTCAAGTTACTGGTAAGTACGGTTAGAATTACTTTTCAGGATCAGTACTGGGCTCAAAGATGCAGCACTGAGGTCTCTCCTGATAACAGGTGAGTAAATCGGAATTCGTAGTTCTGCTGATTTTAGAGGAATATTTGTATGTTTCAAAAATCGACACTTAGAAACTTTTTCAGCAAAAAGCAGGTAATGATATGCTATGGAAGGAAATTCAAGTTACTGGTAAGTACGGTTAAAATTACTTTTCAGGATCAGTACTGGTCTCAAAGATGCAGCACTGTGGTCTCTCCTGATAACAGGTGAGTAAATCGGAATTCGTAGTTCGGCTAATTTTAGAGGAATATTATAAAGTTCCAAAACTCCACACTTAGAAGAATTTCCAAGTGAAACCAGTCAATGTTAGCCTATGGAAGGAAATTCAAGTTACTGGTAAGTACGGTTAGAATTACTTTTCAGGATCAGTACTGGGCTCAAAGATGCAGCACTGAGGTCTCTCCTGATAACAGGTGAGTAAATCGGAATTCGTAGTTCTGCTGATTTTAGAGGAATATTTGTATGTTTCAAAAATCGACACTTAGAAACTTTTTCAGCAAAAAGCAGGCAATGATATCCTATGGAAGGAAATTCAAGTTACTGGTAAGTACGGTTAAAATTACATTTCAGGATCAGTACTGGGCTCAAAGATGCAGCACTGAGGTCTCTCCTGATAACAGGTGAGTAAATCGGAATTCGTAGTTCGGCTGATTTTAGAGGAATATTTGCACAATGGTGAAGGAAGGGGTGGGGCCTGAGGTGACATGTCTGCAAACACGCCCTGTGGCGCGTTTTAAGTTGGAGAATTAATTCCTCCTCAATCCTGAGGGTCCCTAGGGGCCAAGTAGCCCACCAGATACCTCCAGTATGCGCCAGAGAGCTGCGTTGCAGAGAGGTTTTCAGAGGCCATGCCCCTTTTTGCACCTCTCTGCAACGCAGCTCTGTGGCGCTTTCTGGAAGTACCTGGTGGGCTAGTTGGCGCCCAGGGACCCTCAGGATTGAAGGGGATTTAATTCCCCATCTTAAAACGCGCCACGGGGCCTGTTTGCACACATGTCACCTGAAGCCCCGCCCCCTCCCTTCACCACTGTGCAAACGCGCCCTGTGGCGCGTTTTAAGTTGGGGGATTAAGTCCCCTTGAATCCTGAGGGTCCCTGGAGTCCAACTAGCCCACCATGTACCTCCAAAAGCGCCACAGAGCTGCGTTGCAGAGAGGTGTAAAAGGGGCGTGGCCTCTGTACACCTCTCTGCAACGCAGCCTCTGGCGCATACTTGAGGTTCCTGGTGGGCTAGTTGGCCCTAGGGACCCCCAGTATTCAAGGGGAATTCATTCCCCCTCTGCAAACGCGCCAGGGGGCGCATTTGCAGAGTGGTAAAGGAAGGGGGCGGGGCCTGCGGCACGATCATTTTTTTTTATTATTATTATTTTTCCCGAAGGGGACTGTGTGGCCCCCTTCCTTTTTCCTTTTTTGGGCCCTGGGGACCCCATCCCCCAGGGCCTTACCCCTTTTTTTTCAAAAGGAAACGGGAAGGGGGCCACGTGGCCCCCCTCCCGTGGCCGATTCCGGCCCCGGGGACCCCATTCCCCGGGGCATGGCCACACTTTTTTTATATTTTTTTAAGGAGGGGGGCTGCGTGGCCCCCCTCCTCAGGCCTCCTTTTGCCCTGGGGACCCCATCCCCCGGGGCAGGCCTTTATTTTTTATTTTATTTTTTATTATTTAATTTTTTTGGGTGGAGGGGGGCCGCGTGGCCCCCCTCCCGGGCCACTACTTGCCCCAGGGACCCCATCCCCCGGGGCTGGCCCTCTCCGTTGGGGACTGTGGGGGGGTCCCCAATCCCCCACGGTCCCGCCTGCTTCCCGCGTCCCTCGGGAGCCGGCATTGCTTTTCCACATGGGGAGCTGCTAAGATGCAGCTCCCGTGTGGAAAAGCAATCTGCTTGAATATTGGAAGAGAGAGCAGGTTCCTGCTCTCTTCAAAGCAGTTGCTATGACAGGACGGGAGCCGCGGGCTCCCGCCTGCCATAGCAAACTACAGTGTCCCGGGGGTAGGCACCCCGGGACACTGCAGGAGCCGGCCCTGGGGGGTGGTGGTCCCCAGGGCCATCACTGGCTCCAGGAGGGGGCCGCACGGCCCCCTCCCCACATCTGCAAAGCCCCAGGGAGGTGGTGGTCCCCGGGGCCTCGGGGGTCCAAAACGGACCCCCATTTTAAATTTGTTAGTGCCCCGGGAGGTGGCGGTCCCCGGCGCGTGTGGGGGACTGGAGCCCCCCACACAGGTCATTAAATTTAAAAAAAGAAGCCCCGGGGAGGTGGCGGTCCCCGGGGCTGCGGGAGGGCGGAGAGCCCTCCCGCACCATTTTTTATTTAAAGCCCCGGGGGGTGGCGGTCCCCGGGGCTTGGGGGGCCTTAGAG
Source organism: Calotriton arnoldi (assembly GCA_963921515.1). Classification (NCBI taxonomy): domain Eukaryota; kingdom Metazoa; phylum Chordata; class Amphibia; order Caudata; family Salamandridae; genus Calotriton; species Calotriton arnoldi. Next base: position 750,039 of record CAWUFW010004989.1, on the reverse strand, counting down.
GCCCCCCATAAAATCTAAACCCACCCCCGCATGCCCCCAGGACTTGGGCCACCCGGGGGCAAATTAGCATCGAAGCGCGGGAGACCGCGCTTCGATTTTTTTTTTTTATCGGCGGGATCCGCGCACCCTAAGCGCATCCCGCCGATTTTAAAAAAAAATAAATGCTTTTCTGCCCAGGGGTCCTTGTGGGACCCCTGAGCAGACCTAGGGGTCAGGGTGTTTCTACCCTGCCCCCTTTGTGCGTTTTGCGCACTTGTTTCTTGTGCTTTTTTTTTTTTTAATCGGCGGGATCCACGCAACCTAAGTGCATCCCGCCGTTTAAAAAAAAAAAATGCTTTTTTCTGCCCAGGGGGTCCTTGTGGGACCCCCTGAGCAGACCTAGGGGGTCAGGGTGTTTCTACCCTGCCCCCTTTTTGCACTTTGCGCACTTGTTTCTGTCCAATGGCTGCCAACACTTCCTGATTTGGAGTGTTGACAGCCAATTAGCATGCAGCTCGTGATCGGGAGGGTACGCGGACCCTACTCGGCCATAGATACATATGTGACTTTACTTTTGATTTTCTCAGGAACTACTGAACGGATTTACACCATTTAAGCAAAAGGCACGACACTGAACCAAGGGCTACCTCTTTGCCAAATTTGGTGTAATTCCGTTCAGCAGTTCGGGCTGTAGCCGCGATGAACGGTTCCTATGGAAAAATGAATGGGGAAAACGCGTTTTGGGACCCCCCTTTTTTCTCGGCCCCCGCTTGACGAATCACCTTGAGACTTTCAGGATAGGAGCGGACCGGAGCGCCCAAACAAGTTGGAAGCTTTCACGAAGATTCGTCAACCGGCGCCAACGTTATTTCAAATAGAATATTGCGGATTTCCTATGGAAAATAGGTCCTAACTATAACTATCTACTGGCGACCGCCAGTAGATAATATATATATATATATATATATATATATATATATATATATATATTGCCTACTGGTGGTCGCCAGTAGGTAGTTATAGTTAGGACCTATTATTGTCTGTGTAGAGTTGTGCGTGGCGCTATTATAAGCGATCTCAGCTAACCATAACCACTCCACCCAAGCCTCTGTGTTGTTGTCTACATAACACCTCAAAAACTGCTTCAGGGTTTGGTTAAGTCTCTCAGGTTGGCCATCGGTTTGGAGGTGAAAACTGGTGGATAGTGAGGACGCTATCTGTAACTCAGAACACCACGTTTCCCAGAAGTGAGCGGTGAACTGTGTTCCCCTGTCTGAAACTATCACTCGTGGGAGGCCATATAACCTAACCACATTCACTAGTAGTAGTCTTGCTAACTGGCCTGCAGATGGAACCTGTTTGCAGGCAATAAAATGACCCATCTTTGATAAATAATCAATGACCACTACTAATGCGGGCAACCCCACAATGAAGTCCACCGAGACTCTTTCCCATGGGGTTTATGGTGTAGGCAAAGGTTGTAGGAGTCCTTGGGTTTTACTGTGATCGGTCTTCATCTGAGCGCAGGTGGAACAGCGTTTCACTCATAATGAGATGTCAGGACATACTGTTGGCCACCAGAACTGGCTTAACACTTTCTCCGTAGTCTTCTTTCCCCCAACATGACCAGCGCTGGGGAGAGCATGGCACCACTGAAACACAAGTCTTCTCAATTCCAGGGTAGGGATCAGTACTTGTTGGCCTTTCATCGGAATCCCATGACGTAGCTGCCATTTAGGTTAACGTTTTAGCCAATCCCTCCAGGTAAAGGTTTGAATTCCTTGTTTTACTTTCCTCAGGAAATCATCGGTTTGTATTGCACAAGAACCTTACTGGGTTCGATGATTGCTCTTTCTGCTGTAGTCGGTGGAGTAATGGGCGTTTCTTGTCGTGTTAGAGCGTCTGCTTTCCGGTTATCTTTGCAGGCCGAAAGGTGACAATGAAATGGAACTCAGCAAAGAATAACATCCAGCGGAATTGGCGTGGAGTTAGGTGACGAGCGGCTTTCATGAACTGTAGGTTGAGATGATCAGTATAAACTGTTACTTGGTGTTTAGCTCCCATTAGCCAATGTCTCCATTTCGAAAAGGCGTCCTTGATGGGTAAAAGCTCTTTTTCGGCAATGGTGTAGTTTTGTTCTGCAGTGTTCAGTTTTCTAGACATGAAAGCTATTGGATGTAGCTGGCCTGTCGTACCATGCCTTTGGGACAACACTGCTCCCACCGCCACTTCTGACGCATCGGCTTCTACAACAAACGGAATCTCTGGGTTGGCGTGCGCTAGAATCGGAGCTGACGTAAAGTCTTGTTTTAGCGAGTCAAAAGCGGTCTGTGCTTCTTCGGACCAGAGAAAGGGCGTCTTCTTTCGCAGTAATCTCGTAATGGGGGTTACTGTGTTGGAGAACTGATGGATGAACCTCCTGTAAAAGTTGGCAAAACCCAAAAAACATTGAATGTCTTTTATGTTTTGGGGGCGTGGCCAATCTGAGATTGCTTTAATCTTCCTCTCGGCCATCACTTGTCCAGAAGGGGTGAGCATTACCCCTAAAAATTCTACAGTGGTCACGTGGAATTCACACTTGCTAATTTTGCAGAATAAGTGATGTTTCCGTAAGGTGTGTAGAACTTGTCCCACGTGCCTTGCGTGTTCCTCTTCCTGGGATGAAAATACAAGAATGTCGTCAGTGTAGACCACGACGAATCGATCCAAAAAGTCTCTGAGCACGTCTTTCAGGAAGAACTGGAAGGCCGCGGGGGCGTTGCAAAGCCCAAACGGCATGACGAGATATTCAAACAACCCGTACCGGGTTTTGAAGGCAGTCTTCCATTCGTCTCCTTCACGCATACGGACCAAATGGTACGCCCCTCTAAGGTCAAGTTTGGTATAAATGACCGTCGTTTTCACTTGTTCCAAAAGAACCGGGATCAAAGGTAACGGGTACTGGTTCTTTACTGTGATCGTATTTAAGGCTCTGAAGTCGATACAGGTCCTAAGTTCTCCATTATCCTTAGGGGTAAAAAACAGGGGAGATGCCGCGGGAGATCTGGAGGGACGGATAAAACCCAAGGAGAGATATTTATCAAGGTATAGTCTCAGATGTTGATTTTCTGGTTCCGTGAGGGCATATATCCTTCCGCATGGAACCACCGCTCCTGGAACAAGATCGATCCGGCAATCATATTCCCTTTGTGGGGGTAACTCTTCTGCCATGCTGTCGCTAAACACGTCTGCATACTCCTGATAACAAGGAGGTAGAACTACGTCTTTTTCCGCAGCGGTAGCAATGTGATATCGTGATGCTAAAGTCTTGGAGGGAATCGAAGGCTTTTGGATGCAGTGCTTTTGGCAATAATCAGACCCCATATGCAACACCTTGGAGGACCATTCGATGGTAGGTTCATGTTTCTGCAACCAAGGTAGGCCTAATATTACTCCATACTGAGGTGCCTGGATGATATTGAACGATAGCTGCTCGTAATGATGTTCATCGTATTTAAGTTCATACTCTTGGGTTGTGTAACAGATGGGTCCGGAGTCCAACTCCTTGCCATCCACTGCGTACACTATTTCAGGGGTTCTTTTGGGATGAGGATCACCCCAAGTCTTTGCGCTTCAGTTTCGTCCATGAAGCAACCGGTTGCTCCTGAATCCACCATTGCCCGAAACCTTCGTTGGTCTTGGTTTACCATGAGTTCCATCGTGATGAAAAAGTGATCAGAATCCATGGGGGAGTCCTGTTTCACAGAAGGGATCACACAAAAGCTTGACGATTTCCCTTCCCTGACCTTCAAGCTATTGAGTTTTCCGCCACCTTATCGGCTGTGACCGTGGCCACTTGCCCGGATCGGGAACGACCAGTTTTTGGTTTGATGGGACAGTCTCTCATATAGTGTCCTTTCTTCCCGCAGTACAGACACAGTTCTTGTTTGCGTCTATAGTCTCTTTCGCTAAGAGTTAAGGAGGCTCTCACAGTTCCGATCTCCATTGGTTCGGGCGTCGTCGTTCCATGTTCCAAAGGTTTAGGACGGTCATAATGCAGAGAGAACCCATCCTTCCGCTTATGATCTCCTTTCCGTTCTCTCAAACTATGATCCAGCTGCATGGTTAGCTCAATGAGCGCCGTACAAGTCCGAGGTTGAGGGTCTACTTGAGCGATGGCATCCTTCAATTCGTCCTTAAGTCCTTGGTAGAAAAGAGCAGCTTGTTTGGATTCGGGCCAGTCTGTTTCAGCCACAAGTCTTCGGAAGTTATTCAGATAAACCATCAATTCAGAGTTGCCCTGTTTGAGTTCTAATAGTTCCCTATCTGCAGAGAAGGTTTCGGCTCTAAGGTCAAAGGTTTTCTCAAAATCTTCCCTGAACGCATCCCAGTCATAGAGCAATGGGTCATCTCTTCTCACAACTGGGTACTGCCCATTGTGCTGCCTCACCTGCCAAGTAAGAGATCAAAAAGGCCACACGGGCCTGATTGGTGGCAAACATTTTGGGCTTACATGTGAAATGGAGCAAGACCTGGGTCATGAATACCTGCACCTTCTTAATGTCCCCATAAAACCTCTCAGGAGGGGCGAACGGGATTTGTGAAGGCATCTCTAATACTACAGGAGGGGGTGCAGGGTGTGATGACCCCCAACATCAAAAGGGTTTCTCTGCATTTTATCGACTTTCGCCTGCAGAGCTGCGGTTTCGCTACGTGACGCAGCAAGCTCTGTTTGTACCAGAGCCAAAGCTGCAATGACATCGTCTAAGGTGGTCATTACGAAATCAGCACAATCGGGAGGATAGGTAATTCGTGGGCCGATTATTCTGTCAGGGTTCCCTGATGTAATCCTCAGGACTGTGCTGATGCTCAAAGGGGTCCACCTCTCGACTGCCCCAAGTCCGGAAATATATATTACACGGACTAGTGAGATAGTGAAGCGAGGGAAGGAAAGGGTAGGAACTGCAGGGTGGGAGATCTGAGGACGACAAAAAAGAACACTGTAAGCAATATGATCCCTCACTAAACAACACTTACAGATTCTAAATTTCTTAACTGAAGATAATAAGGAGTGACGGGAAAACGCTACCTGTAAAGGAAAAAAGGAGCTTTATCAGGAGAGATGAGAGGGTGGTTTCAGAATCCCAACACGAATACTGCCAGGAAGAAGCGACAAACAAGGTGAGTACTTTCATATGGCAATAACACTTTATCAAGAAATGTATGAGACACAACCACACCTACCCCGTCTAAGCGTTGGAAAGCGTAGCTGGAATAAGCAGCTGTCTTCCTGGACACCCCCTACTAACCTCTCCTACAATCAAGAAATGAAAGAACATATAAAAAGAGAGATCAGAGCTAACTCTCTTTCCTTGTTTTAACTCCAGATTGATGGGACCTCATTAGTATTCATGAGCCTTGTAATCTGAGCAAAGGAGTCTCTTACTATAAGCCAAGTAATCATATATGGGCAGCCTGATAGCTAGGAGTCTTCGGCTCCCTCGTGTAAAGAAAACACCTAGGGGCATATTCTCAAGGAGCTATCGCCAAGCCAACGGCACTTTATTGCAGCCAAATCCGCGATAAAGTTATCACCCCATTCCCAAGCTGGTGCTAACAGCCCATAACACCAGTTTACCTGCGATAGCAGTGGCAAAAAACATCGCCACAGAGGAGCCCGGCAACTAACGCTAATGATATGCAGAGTAGGCGTTCCTGTGCTAAAAGCAGCGACAACACCACTCCACAACATTCTCAACGACCAGCCAGATCGGCGATAAGATCACAAAACATGCGCTAAGGCGCATTAGCAGCAGGAAACTAACACCTGCTCCTACCTGGTGTAAAGTCGGACGACAACCGGCACCAGACAAGGGAGCACAGCCCAAAGCCACACATGAAGAACAACAGATGCCCTGGAGCAACCCATCATGCAGGCCTGAGCCCCAATAGGTCAACAACACCCACCGCCACCACCCCCAGGACCACACCCCCACCCCCCCGGGGCCCTACCCCGGGCACCCCCCACACCCTCCCCTATGGACAAAGATATTGCACATCAACTCCACGAAATCATGAACCAAACAAATCGCCTGAAGTCGCACAATCACAACACCCAACATACATGTGTGGCCAGAAAAAGGGAAATCATACACCCATATCAAAATATCCAAACAATACGTTTATTACAGAACAAACCAAAAAAAACAATTCTGAAGAGGCATGGCGGGTCGTCTCAGGACATTCTGTAAGTCACAGCCTGCAAAACAGAAATCTGGATCAGAAGGTGTGCCATGCGCCCATCAAAGTACAGAGAGAGAGAGCGAAAGAGAGGAAGAGAGAGAGAGAGAGAGAAAGAGAGAGGGAGAGAGAGAGAGAGAGAGAGAGAGAGAGAGGGAGAGAGAGAGAGAGAGAGAGAGAGAGAGAGAGGGAGAGAGGGAGAGAGGAGAGAGAGAGGGAGAGAGAGAGAGAGAAAGAGAGAGGGAGAGAGGGAGAGAGTGCCGACACTGCGGGCCTAGGCCTCACTGCTCACCTGCTGCCACCGGTGTGTCTCCAACCACGTGCCGGTATTCACAGCAGTCCCCCAGGTCCCTCATCTGAAACAGTTTCCAGAGACATGAATGGCAGAGTCCATACAGTTGCACACGCCATCATCGCTTGCCCGCCCCTGCGCACACAGGCTGCTGCACCCCAGCCCCTCCCGCCGCCCAGCGGTGATTGCCCGCCCCTGCGCAACCAGGCCTCACTGCTCACCTTCCGCCACCGGCGTGTCTCCAAGAGGGCCCACCACGTTCCGGAGGGATCTCCAAGCCCGGTGCCCGCGACCATGGCACCCTCCACATCATGCAGCCCCGCACCGCGGGCCACCAGGTCACACACCTGACTCTGGGTCTTGATTACGCAATGGCAGAGACCACATCAGTGCACACGGCATCATCGCAGGCTGCACACCCGCTCAGCGCTTGAGGTGCCACTAACTCTGTGAAGCGCGACGAAACGCCACGTGGCGGGAGGGCCGCACTGCCCGCTGGCCCAGGCCTACACTGCGGCCCAGCAGGGCTCACACTAATCCTTGCCAGTCCGGACCGCCAGGACGGCGCATCATCGCAGGCTGCACACCCGCTCAGCACTTTAGGTGCCCCTATCTCACTGCACCGCAAGACACCGTCCCGTGGCGGGGTGCCTGTGCCTGCCGCAGTGTATCCGGTGCCACCAAGTCTGTGCCCCGCTAGCCATGGACCCTTAATGATTGAGTCCCGTTGTGCGGACGCCATCATGTCACCCCCGGCACTGGGCAATGTGAGGTGGCAGGGCCCTAGGCCCTCATGCACACATGAGAACTACACGGAGACACCCAGTCAGAGAGAGTGGAAATGGCGTCCAGCACGTGCGCCAGGCCATTTTTATTGCCAGGGTCACATGTCCTGTGACGCCAGTGCTGGATGGGTGTGGTGTGGGTGTACACCAGCCGTGAGGGAGTGGCTGTGGCATGCTGACAACTAGACCTGTGAGCTGCAGATCCCCACAGTGAAGACCTAGGACATGTAGCGCTGTCGTCCCCCCTGTGTGCGTAATCGGAGTGGGCTGTCCTGGCGTATGCCAGTCCAGCGTAAGGGTGTGAACAATGACCCCGGGGCTCTGGGCGTGGTTCCGTCCTGGGCTGGACAAGGAAGTGACTAATGGATGTGTCTCCGTTGTAGTGTCGGCGCCACCCGGACCGGAATCGGCAATCTGTCACCCTGTGACAATAGTCCCACAACATGGGCAACATGGACGTAAGGGGGAATCACTGACCCTACATTCATCCATACTTCCACACTTGAAAGATCATAGACATGACACATCTGTGTGGATATGAATGTTTATTACACATTCAAGGGAGTGTTGCAGCTGGAGCAGTACAGGGCCATGCCAACCCCACTTCACATTGTCGGCCCGTGGAGGGCCAGCCAGAGTCCTTCAGGGAATGACAGGTACATCAGGAGAGGAGGACTTCAGTCCGCAGTCTGATAGCTGTGTCATTGCTGACCAAACAGAATATGGCAGTCCAGGTCGAGGTCCGAGGTGAGTGTCGCAGAGTGCATCGGGGGATAGTGGAAGGTGATGATGCAGAGGGCAGAACCAAGCAGAAACAGGCCACATGGCGGAGATGAATGCTACTGCGTCCTCCTGACCACGAGGGTGGGTTCATCCGCACCTTCGTCCTCTGCTGTTGCATGTGCCTCACATGTGGGTGGTGGTGTACTGTCCCCAGTACTGTGTGGCACAGACACATCAGGGGCCGGAGATGTGGATGGGGTGGTAGCAGCAGCATGCATCAGCGCCAGGCCTTGTGGCAGCAATGCCATGAGGAAGGTCTTTAGGGCATTGAGGGACCCAGCTATCTCTCGCTGGTGTGCAGCCGTGGCAGCTGCTCTTTCCGCCTGCGTCCGCTCCATGTTCTCCATGATCCTCCGCATGTGTCCCAACTCCCGGGCGAGATCGCTGGAGGAACTCTGGCTAGACAGTCGTTCTTGTCGCAGAGTCAGGACTCTGGCGATGTCAGCCATGGTCCGTTGGAGGGCATGGAGCGGACTGTGGGTGTCCGTTAGGGACTGTGAGTGGTCCCTGATGGGACTTAGACACCCACGTATGGCGTCTAGTTTGGCTGCCATGCGGTCGAACCCCACCTGCACCTGTTCAGCCAGCTTCTCCTGGCACCCCAACACACGGCGTTGGAAGGCCATGTGTTCGTCGTGGGGGTCCTGGGAGGCAGCCGTGGTGGTGGGTGCTGCCTGCTGTGTGTACTGTGCAGCAGGGGGCTCCTCGTGGCAGCTGGGTTGCCCTGATCCTGGAAGTGGGCTGCGAAGGCTCTCCACGAGCTGTTCGAGGGCGTCTTAGTCGAAGGTGTGGTGGTCCTCTTCGTCATCAGAGAAGAGAGGTTCGGACTGCTCTGCAGGAGGTGTTGGATTTCCCCCTGCAATGTGAAGGGGAGATGCAGTTTGACATCGTGTACACATGTATGTTGACGCATTGTACATGTCTGCATTCAGACTGCATGACAGTGTACATTGTGACTGTTTGGGGGAGCTGCCTATTTGATGCGGGACAGTGGACATTCCGACTACATCACGGATGTGAGTTTGTACTTGTACATTGTCAACTCACATTTCCCTGCAGTGCCATATGTGATTGGCCAGTTTCTACGCACATGCAGCACCTGTTGTGTCCTCTGTTCTGTTGTGGACGTGTTGCAGTTTGTACCACCTCGTTGTCAATGTTGATGTGCTCTGCATGTTATGTGTGTGTGCCGCATTTTGGGGAAGTCGCCCCTGCAGCTCTGATTTAGCTGCCCTCCTCCCTTCCATGCGGTGTGCCTCTGGGTTCTGTGCTTCTGCAGTGCTGAGATGTTGCATACCTGTGTGCATTGGTCTCTTGGTGGGAGTTGTGGGTCTGGGGCATGGTTTGTCCGCAGATGTGCTATGCTTAATTGTGCATGTGTGCCATTGTGCCCATCTCCCCCGTCCCCCAGTCCCTGGTGGTTACTCACCCTGTTGCTGTTGTGTCCGGTCATGTTGAGCAGTGTCCGGTCCCCCGACTCCTGCCACCGTCTCCCCACTGATGACTGTGGACACCATTTCCTCCATCTCGTCCAGCTCCTCCTGTGGCGCAGGACTCCCACCTCCAGTCTGCATTGCTGCCTTCCGGTTGTTTGCGAGTTTCAGCTTGGTTTTGCGCTTCACATCATTCCAGCGCCTCTTGACCTCGTCCATTGTCCTCTTCAGCACTCCGACTGCATTCACCTTGTCCACGATGGTCTGCCATATTCCATTTTTAGTTGCCAGTGACACAGTGGAGGTGACGAACAGTGATTGATGGTGTTCTATCACCTCCGTTATCAGGATCCTGTTTTCCTGCGGACTGAACTTCGTCTTCCTCTTCTTCTTGTCCTTGCCCTTCCCTGACCCCGAGGTCCCAGGCTGGTCCTCCGTGGGGCTTGTGGGGTTCTGGTTGTCCTCTGTACTTGCTCCGGCTGCCTCCATTGTGCTTCGCTGTTGTTTGGCTTTTGTTGGTATGTTTTTTTCTACTTTTATGGTGCATTTTCCCGCATGACGCGTGGGAATTGCAGGCCTGTGGCTGGTTTTCGTAGATTTTTGTATCGCGATTGGCGTCATCGCTACTATTTTCGCGTTGGGGTTTCGCGTTTTTGCGGCGTCGCGTTGTTTCTAACGCGTTCATTTGACGCGTTGTCCTGTGACTATCGCATGGTACCGCCGTGTTGTGAATACCACGTTAACACGGAGTTGTTTTCCCGCGATGGACTGCGATGTGTAGGGTTGCGTTAAGCTACACTTGCGGTAGTTATCACACGTTCTTGAGAATATGCCCCCTAGAGTACAGGTTCAAATAAAGTCTCCTCGCCCTTTGGACGTTTCGAGGATTTAGTCACTTTAAATCGCAGTACACCTCAAATCATAAGGTCTCCAATTGAGGTTTGTAAGAAAAGAACAGGCATATGGACAAAAACAATGAGCTCCCCACTCTTCTTCAACAACGAGAGCGTGCGCGCTTACTTAGACTTCAAAAAAGGTGTTACAACTTTATACTTCCCTGCATGAGACTGCCGAGGTTTGCAGGTCTCTCCAACAGAGAAGTGAACGAACATCAATAGGCTGTGATGCCGACACTCTCTTCCGCATGAGATCGCAGAAAACGCGAATCTCTCCAACGGAAGAGACAGGAAAGTAACAACGCGAGCCGCTAGAGTAAAAGGCAACGAAAAGCGGCTGTAGACATACAATTGTGCCCAGAGCACCCTTACTGCTACTTGCTCGAAGACTCGGGACTGCCAGTGGACCGGGAGTATTCAAAATAATCGGCAGCTTCCAGGGTCTCCTTCCTCGTTATATCCGGAGTCCCTGACGCGTCCTGTTCACGCAGGACGTCCCAATCAGGAGGGATGCCGGGAGGTGTAGTCCCACTCGGCTGCCGTCGGTCAGAGTACACCGGGCTGGTGCGCCCTGACAATTATCCATAGGAAAAGCGTTTTTGATTTGCCAATATCTTTGGCGCCGGTTGACGAATCTTCGCGAAATTTTCAAAACTAATGGCCCGCTCCGGTCAGCTCCTGTCTTGAAAGTTTGGGGGTGATTCGTCAAGCGGGGCAGAGAAAAAAGGGGGTCCCAAAACACGTTTTCCCCATGTTAATTTCCATAGGAAATTTTGGAACAGGCTACATCCCGAACTGCTGAACGGAATTACACCAAATTTGGCAAAAAAAATAGCTCTTGGTTCAGGAAGCGACCTTTTTTTTTTAAAATGGTGTAAATCCGTTCAGTAGTTGCTGAGAAATTCAAAAAATAAAAATATCGATATCTGAGCACCGAGGAGGATTCGCGAACCCTCCCGAGCACGAGCTGACTTCTGATTGGCTGCCAACACTCCAAACCAGGAAGTGTTGGCAGCCATCTTGTGACCCGGTAACCGAGTCACAAGAAAACAGAAAAAAAGATGAAAAACAAGAAAAGGGGCAGGGTAGAAACACCCTGACCCCTAGGCTTGCTCAGGGGTCCCACAAGGACCCCCAGAGCCAAAAAAAGCATTTTTTTTCAAAACAAAAATCGGCCGAATTCGCGCTGGGTGCACGAATCCGGCCGAGAAAACAACAAAAAAATGAAGTGCGGACTCCCCCGCTTCGTTATTGTTAAGCCCCCCGGTGGGCCAGGTCCCGGGGGCAATGCGGAATTATATAGCGGCGCCCGCCACCTCCCCGGGGCTTTATACATAATGTGCAGGGGGCACACGGCCCCCACCTCCCCGGGGCATAATGAAAATAAGGGCGGGGGCCTCGTGGGCCCCCCCAAACCCCGGAGACCGCCACCTCCCCGGGGCTTTGAAAATAATTAGGTGGGGGGCTCGAGCCCCCCCACACTGCCCTGGCGACCACCACCTCCCCAGGGCACTGTTTATTTAAATACGGGGGTCCGCTGCAAACCCCCGGGCCCCGGGGACCACCACCTCCCCGGGGCTATCTTCACCTTGGGAGGGGGGCCACACGGCCCCCCTCCTGGAGCCCTTGATGGCCCTGGGGACCACCACCCCCCAGGGCTGGCTCCTGCAATGTCCTGGTGTGCCCACCCCCGGGATATTGCTGTTTGCTATGGCAGGGCGGGAGCACAGCTCCCGCCCTGTCATAGCAAGCACTGGTTTCCTGCTCTCGCTTCCAAAAAGCAAAGCAGATTGCTTTTGGACAAGGGAAGCTGCTCCCCCCACGGTCCTCAATGTGAGGGCCGGCCCCGGGGGATGGGGTCCCCTGGGCCAGAAGTGGCCCGGGAGGGGGCCATACGGCCCCCTCCCTTTATTTAAAAAAAAATGAATGGCCGGGCCCCGGGGGATGGGGTCCCTGGGGCCGATATCGGCCTGGGGATGGGGGCCGCGCGGCCCCCCTCCTCAAAAAAAATAAGTTAAATAATGGCCAAGCCCCGGGGGATGGGGTCCCCGGGGCCAATAGTGGCCCAGGGACGGGGGGCCACGCGGCCCCCCTTCCCTATAATACATTTTTTTTTTTAAAGTAGAAGGCCCGCCCCAGGGGATGGGGTCCCCGGGCCATAATTGGCCTGAGGAGGAGGGGCCACGCGGCCCCCCTCCAAATTTACTAAATAAAAAAAACAAGTCTGGCCTTGCCCCGGGGGATGGGGTCCCCGGGGCTGAAATTGGCCTTGGGAGGGGGGCCGCGCGGCCCCCTTCCCTTTTTTTTATTTTTAAATGTGCAGGCCCTGGGGGATGGGGTCCCCCGGGCCCAAAACATATTGAAAGAAGGGGGGACCCCTTCAAAGAAATTCTTTTTTTTTAAAAAGCCGGCATCTCGCCGGAGGCCCCGCCCCCTCCCTGCACCACTCTGCAAACGCGCCCCCTAGCGCGTTCTAAGTTGGGGAATTAAGTCCCCTTGAATACTGAGGGTCCCTGGGGGCCAACTAGCCCACCAGGTACCTCCAGTAAGCGCCACACAGCTGGATTGCGGAGAGGTGGTCCGAGGCCACGCCCCTGAAACCTGTGGTTTTTTCCGTTGAATTTCAAAGGTTTTTTAAATGCTAATTTCTAACTATAACGTCCCTGAAACCTATGGTTTTTTCAGTGAATATATATATAGACATGTCCATTGATTATTATTGATTACAAGTGCTATCGAATGATTGGCTATCCTGCATTACATGTTCTTACATGCTTTTATTCTAATGACTTTTACTGTTTATATGTGCTTTTATGGCCTAGTGCCATAATAAAGATCTTTGAACTGATATGTTCTAGCAGTTTACCCAATTTCAAATTGGAGATTTTTTCTTTTAGGAGGTCTATGTAAAAAGACAAAGGTTGGAGAGTGTTAATATTTATTTGCTATTTTATATTTTTAAGTTTCAGAACAGTTATGTTTTAGTTTAAACTTAAGTATTACTTACTTAGTTATATAGTTGATCAGATGTATATTTTTCTTCTTTAATGTTTTTTTGAGAGAATCCGCCAGAGTTTTCTCATTTTGCAGCATTTGCCATTTTTGAAGTATTTACTTGTTCAAATTAGTGCCCCTTTTATATTGTTTATCTAATTGTATGTTTGATTTTATTGGTTAAAGTTGTTTATAGTTTAATTTTATTAGTTGGTTTAGTATAGTTTGAATTTTTTTCATCAGTTGAGTACTTCTATAGTGAACTCTAATTTAGGCTTGACTTTATATCTATAATATATAGTTTGATATTTGTGTTCATAAATGTATTTATATATATATTTAGTAATGTTTAGTAGGTTGCTATTTCCATGTTTGTAGTTACCACCGCGGAATATTCCGGAGGGAACCGGAGCACACAGGAAGTGCTATTAGCATACTTCCGGTAACGCGGCGGAGGTCAGCGGTCTAGCTGCACACCTTGCCCATAAAATACCGATGCCTGCCTCAACGCGCAGCGGACGCGCTAGAGGCATTTAATTATTGACAACCAGTACGGTCAGTGTTACTCCCTGCGAGCGCCTGGAGTAGGGCTCTTAGAAGTTGTGTTTGGGCACTACTGTTTGTTTACTGTTATTTTTTTAAATCAGTCACTCTGCTTTAACACTTGCAGACATCGCCGAATTGCAATCTTTTAACCATTTGCCACATACTGCGGAGCGCCTGGTGAAGGGCTCCTGTGAAGTCGTGTTTGAAGCACCATTGTTTTTAAATTGTCACTCTGCTCTAGCACTTGCAGTTACCGTCGAACTGTAACCCTTAAACTGCTTGCCATAACTTGACCCCCTTACCTAATACACTGCTTGTTCCCCGGTCCACCGCGGAACATTCCGTTTGTGTGGAGGGAACCAAAGCACACAGGAAGTGCTATTAGCATACTTCCGGTAACGCGGCAGAGGTCAGCGGTCTAGCTGCACACCTTGCCCATAAAATACCGATGCCTGCCTCAACGCGCAGCGGACGCGCTAGAGGCATTTAATTATTGACAACCAGTACGGTCAGTGTTACTCCTTGCGAGCGCCTGGAGTAGGGCTCTTAGAAGTTGTGTTTGGGCACTACTGTTTGTTTACTGTTATTTTTTAAATCAGTCACTCTGCTTTAACACTTGCAGACATCGCCAAATTGCAATCTTTTAACCATTTGCCACATACTGCGGAGCGCCTGGTGAAGGGCTCCTGTGAAGTCGTGTTTGAAGCACCATTGTTTTTAAATTGTCACTCTGCTCTAGCACTTGCAGTTACCGTCGAACTGTAACCCTTAAACTGCTTGCCATAACTTGACCCCCTTACCTGCTACACTGCTTGTTCCCCGGTCCACCGCGGAATATTCCGTTTGTGTGGAGGGAACCGAAGCACACAGGAAGTGCTATTAGCATACTTCCGGTAACGCGGCGGAGGTCAGCGGTCTAGCTGCACACCTTGCCCATAAAATACCGATGCCTGCCTCAACGCGCAGCGGACGCGCTAGAGGCATTTAATTATTGACAACCAGTACGGTCAGTGTTACTTCCTGCGAGCGCCTGGAGTAGGGCTCTTAGAAGTTGTGTTTGGGCACTACTGTTTGTTTACTGTTATTTTTTAAATCAGTCACTCTGCTTTAACACTTGCAGACATCGCCGAATTGCAATCTTTTAACCATTTGCCACATACTGCGGAGCGCCTGGTGAAGGGCTCCTGTGAAGTCGTGTTTGAAGCACCATTGTTTTTAAATTGTCGCTCTGCTCTAGCACTTGCAGTTACCGTCGAACTGTAACCCTTAAACTGCTTGCCATAACTTGACCCCCTTACCTGCTACACTGCTTGTTCCCCGGTCCACCGCGGAATATTCCGTTTGTGTGGAGGGAACCGAAGCACACAGGAAGTGCTATTAGCATACTTCCGGTAACACGGCGGAGGTCAGCGGTCTAGCTGCACACCTTGCCCATAAAATACCGATGCCTGCCTCAACACGAAGCAGACGCGCGCCTAAGGCAAGCCCGTCTGCGCACGTCCGCGGCCGACCGGGACCAGGGGCCAGACCCCCTGGTCAAATACGGACTTATTCAGAGGTAGAACTGCACGCTCTCGCCTCAGGCAGCCATACCCTCAATGAAAGTGTTGTAGGTAAGCTGAGAGCAGATAATCTGTTAAGATGTAGCTACAACATCACTCCAGGCCCACTCCCCAAGATCAGCACTACACCTAAAAATCCACCCGGCCTGATAGTGGCAGTTCTAAACACTAGATCCTTACAGAAACATCACCTAGAAGTCTTCTCACTCCTCCAGGACGGAGATATAGATATTTTAGCCCTCACTGAAACTTGGTTAGGCGACACCTCAGTCCCGGATATCATCGCTGCCCTTCCAGAGAACTTCGATGCTTTCTGGCAAAATAGACAAGGAAACGCCCGGGGAGGGGGAGTAGCCATTCTCTTTAATAAGCGGATAAAGGCCACTAAAATAGTGGCAGAGAGCCTCGACCAGGCAGACCTACTAGGGGTCAAATTCCAATTTAAATCATCCTGCCTATTGATGTTGGTCGTATACCGCCCCCGCGGCTAACCCCTAATTTCAACGAATTGTTTATGGAAATTGTTACTGATCTTTGCTCTCGGTACAAACGTCTTTTTATGACAGGTGATTTTAACTACCACTGGGACACTGCCCCGAAAGAGCCACCCGCTAGCCAGTTTGAGACAGGAATGTGCGCAATGGGGCTCCACCAACTAGTGGATGCCCCCACTCACTCAAAAGGGCATATCCTAGATCTCATCTGGACCTCGCAACCATGGGCTAGCTTAACAGATATCATCCCCTGCGCTTGGTCGGACCATGCGCTTCTTAGTTGTTGGGTCCCATTGAACGACCAATTGTCACAATCACCCCCAGAGTGGAATAAGGTGCGTAACTGGATGAATATCGACGCCGACAACTTAGTAGAAACTCTACTTAGCTTCCCCCACACGCTCACGCCTAAATCAGGAAACTTAGACCTGGAGAGCGAGGCCATGACCAATACCCTACGCCAAGCCATAGACAAAGTGGCCCCGGAGAGAAGAGTTAGAGCGAGAAACAGAGGGAAGGGGGCTCCCTGGTTTAATGAGACCCTGAGGGAACTCAAGCAAAGCCTCCGCCACGCTGAGAGGCGATGGCGGAAAGCCTATGAACCAGAGGAGCTGGCAATATATAAATCCCGACTAACTCTGTATAAAAGATCCATTACTGGCAGAAAGGCCGAATACTATGAGGCGAGAATCTCCATCGCTCCAAACAAACAGAAAGAAACTTTTAAAATTCTGAAAGAACTTAGCCAAAAATCCGAAGTAAAAGCTACAGATGGTTCGCTAGACTGCAATACCTTTCAGACCTACTTCCTACAAAAAGTCAGGGATATTATCTCCGAGATCGACAACTCCCCCACCAACCAGAACCCCTTAGTTTTACACCAGGCCCCCCCGCCCTCGATTACCAACTCACTGCCTTCCCCCGACTTGATTCCACCTCACTGACACAATTAATGAACAGTATCAAATCAGGTTCCCCTGCCGACCCCTGCCCCCGAGGATCTTCCGAATGGCCCTCCCAGGCTTGGAAAACAGTTTCTCTCACTACTGAACAACTCCCTGGAGGCTGGCCATCTACCCTCCAGCCTGAAGGAGGCTAGAGTAATCCCCCTCCTAAAGAAACTGGGAGCGGACGCAGCCATCCTCAAAAATTATAGGCCTATCTCCCAGATTCCCTTCCTAGCGAAAGTGGTAGAACAACATGTTCTCAAAACTCTCTCACTTTTCCTGGAAGAACACCAACTACTTCAAATACAACAAGCGGGTTTTAGGGCTCACCATAGCACCGAACTGGTGATGCTCTCCGTCCTGGATGACCTTAGAACCGTGGCTGATAATAAACAACCAAGCGCCCTGATCCTATTAGACCTATCGGCAGCGTTCGATACGGTCAGCCATGCCCGGCTACTGGATCAACTAACGGCCTTGGGGATCGAGGGGCCGGCACACCGGTGGCTGGAATCCTTCCTGACGGGGCGATCCCAGAGAATTCATTTGGGGGAACAGGTATCAGATAGTGGCGCCCTCACCAGCGGCGTCCCCCAGGGCTCTGCCCTATCCCCGCTCCTCTTTAACATCTACCTGCAGCCTCTGGTGTCGGCCCTTGCCCATATGGACTGCCGTGTCTTCAATTATGCAGATGACACCCAGCTCATTTTCCGGATCGATAACTCCACCCTTGCCCAGGAAGCGGTGCAAAATATCCTTAGATTTACTGTAAACTGGATGACCGCAAACTCATTAAAAATTAATCCAGAGAAAACGGAAGTTATTGTCATCCCTACAAAAGGCAATCCATGGAGTGATCATTTCTGGCCCCAGGAACTGGGTGCCACTCCCATCCCAGCAACTGCCGTGAAAAGCCTAGGCATTAAACTTGACTCTGATCTCTCCATGGCTAACCAAGTTAGTGCAGTGGTAGGCACCTGCATAGGGCTCCTGAGAAAGTTACGGAAACTTGTCCCTCTCCTTTCAACTGCCTCCTTACAAACGATTGTGTCGGCCACTATTGTCTCCAGACTCGATTACGGAATTGCCCTATATTTAGGCCTCCTTCAAAAGCTTATCAATAAATTACAAGTGGTACTTAACGATGCAGCTAGGCTGATCTTTAAGTTACCAAGACGGGCCCACGCCTCTCCTCTGCTACACAAACTACACTGGCTCCCCATCAAGCAGAGAGTAAAATTCAAGGGCCTCTGCATTGCCCATAAAGCGATCTATGGCAATGCCCCGGCCTATATCAAGGAACGCTTGAGGAACTGTGTTCCGGGGCGCACACTGCGGTCCTCTGAGGCCTGTCACCTGGCCATCCCAAGATGCAATACTGCATCTAAAGGGGGCAGAGCCTTTTCCGTACTGCTCCCACAACTCTGGAACCAGTTGCCCGACCACCTGCGCAAAGAACCGGCTCTCCTCCCATTCAGGAAACAACTTAAAACGCTCCTGTTTTGGGAAGCACTGGATAATGTTTAAACACACCACACTGTTGGGCCATACATCTGCCCATGTCCTCTGGCTATTCCCCTTAAAGCGCTTAGAGACCCGCCGGTGATTAGCGCTATATAAATATCAATTAACATTAACATTAACATTAACACTAATTGTTGGGGGAGGTTATTGTATATATTTTAGATATATAATTTTTGGGGGTGAATGGTAAATATTTGTTTGACGTAACATATTTATAGTTAATTTAAATATTTTTATAACATGTTTTGGGTTTATTTAAAGTAATTGTTTTATGTGTACTCGATATTGTGTGGATCAATATTTTTGGCATATTCTACTTATATTTAAAGGTAGCGATATTTTTGTTTCTGATATTTTTGTTTTCCATATATGTAAAAATTGATATTTCTAACAATGATATTTGTATTCTTAATATTTGTTGGTTTAATAGTTAAGCATACAAAGTCGATATTTTTGTTATCGATATTCAGTTTCCGATATGTTGGTGTTTCGATATTTGATGGATGGATATTATGTCAGTGAACCGGCAAAAGCCAGAGCTTGTGGGTTTAAGAGAAAGTGTGAGAGGTTGCATGCAGTAAGAGTCCCTGATATGTCAATGTAAAAGCATTTATCACATGCAAACTTTAATAACAATAGTTTTACATTTCATCAAAAACAATGTACTTTGTGAAGCTCACGTCTTGTTATTACATGCCCCTACCTTTGAATGGTGATTAAGCTGCAGGTCACTGGAACGCCATGTTTTCAACAAAGAAGTTTTTGTTTTACTCCCTAGAAATCTTCAGTATCACGTTACAGGTTCCATATACAAGTCCTGATATAACACAACTATAATATAAGATAGTATAATAAATTATAATGCAACTTAATTTTTGAAAACATTCACATCTGTTCACAAAGTAGCATCTAGATTTTAACTCTAATTGTTGAGTTCTAAGGAAGCTGTGTTTTCATTGGAAAATAAACTAGGGGGCATATTAGCAAGACCGGCGATAAAATTATCGCCGCTTTAGCGGCAGGAAACTGCCGCTAAAACGGCGATAATGGGCTTGCTAATATGCGTTATGGAATTCAATAGAAGCCCAGGTTAGATGTGCAGGACATCTAACCTGGGCTTCTATTGGAATTCTATAACGCATATTAGCAAGCCGTTATCGCCGTTTTAGCGGCAGTTTCCTGTCGCTAAAACGGCGATAATTTTACCGCCGGTCTTGCTAATATGCCCCTAGGTTTTAGCAATGAAGGGAAATTAAGTATTTGAACAGACAGGCACTCTCTGGGGAAATGATTTCGGGAAAGGCATTGTAGAATGAGTACACTAATTCTTTCTTTTTCTTTATTGAGCCAGATCAGATATAATGATCTATCGCCAATACATTAGAAACAGTTAATAACAATGTGTGTTAAAAGTTTAAAACCACATTTTATAAAAAATATAAAATCAACTACAAATTGATCGTCTTTCCCCCTCACAAATACAATAAGCAGCTATGTCATATCACCTCAGCATGATGTCTTAAGTTCTTGTCAAAAGAGGTATTTAGAAATTTGGAAACTGCAAATACTACGATCAAGGTAGTGTTTATTTTACACACACTCAATGCAGTTTGATATTGGTGTATGCCTTATACCTTACACAATGGTTGTAACCATTTTTACCTGGGCCTGGTATAGAATTTTCAAAAAATAAAAGATGGCCCTCAGTCCCCTCGCATAGCATACAAGTTGGACATTCTATGCTGTCTTCACCCAGAGCTTGCCACTTAGAGGAGGCAATTGGCAAGGTCCCAAGTCTGAACTTTATGTAAAGCAATTGCGCTACGGAGGGGGGGGGGGGGGTTCTGTCTGACCTAAATAATCTTCAAATTTAGAATTCCATTTGGACTGGAGAAATGTATCAGTCAGCCTGCCCAGGGAACATGGTCGGTGTTGTTTGGCCCTAATACACTACCAAAATCTTTTTATAATGACAGGTCATGCTCCAGCTGTAAAGAGAGCTGTAGGAGAAACAACAAATGACCAATAATTCAGCAAGCCAACTCAATAAGTGTCTTATAACATAGGACATGATATCTTATTTATTTTGTCATAGGACACAATCAATTATCCTAACATCAGTACAAAAATCCTATAAAGAATATCTTCACAAAATTAATTCAAAACACACATATGCTAGTGGGATCGATCTTTGAACATGAATCATTCTAAAATCCATAAACACAAGGACATAAACATAAAAAATACATATAATTTTGATATGAAAAAACACAAACACGACTAAACAGAATTCTACGTTGCCAATACCCTAAACGGTTTTTGATGGTACCTAGTGTTCACTCCCTCAATCTGGGTGATACACTCAGAGGTAGTCTTTCAAGCACATGAGGTATATTCCCTCTCTCCCTTTAATCAAATGTGCTTCAAATTATAAATTTATACATTTGTATTTGGATTGAGGGCGTGAACACTAGGTACCATCATAAACCGTTTAGGGTATTGGTAACGTAGAATTCTGTTTAGTCATGTTTTTGTTTTTTCAAATCAAAATTATATGTATTTTTGCATGTTTATGTCCTTGTGTTTATGGATTTTAGAATGATTCATGTTCAAAGATCGGTCCCATAGCATATGTGTGTTTTGAATTAATTTTGTGAAGATATTCTTTATAGGATTTGGTACTGATGTTAGGATAATTGATTGTGTCCTATGACAAAATAAATAAGATATCAATTCCTTCGTGCCAACCTTTTTACATATGATAGTGTTCGATACCCAGGTACAGGAGGGTAATTTGGGTAAACCCTGTGTTTTTTCCAGATTATAACATAGGACAGCCATGGTATTTTGCTCGTATTTTGCCTTTGAACCACTTCATGCAATCCCTCCATGTAAGGTGTTAAATGTTTATTAGTCCACACCAAACCCAATATAAAATTGTCCTCAACTTCACATGGGCAGCTATAGATTCCATCTCCAAATCAAGACTTCGGGGAAGCATAGGGGTGCTTTATGGCATAGACGGCACTGTCCTTATGAAGGCATTTTCAGCTTTCTCTAAACAAGAAGCAGCTTCCTCTTAACAAGAAACATCACAATGACCCCATCGTTCACATCCATAGATAGCTCCACTGACTGCTTGCGCTCTCTATATCTCAATAGCCGGCAATATAGGCTGGTACGAGGATTGCCTCAAGAATTTGGATATGAGAATTCCTTTACGTTTTAGGATAGCATTGCTTTTTAGTAGGTGTTCCAGCCACAAATGTGAGTCTGATATTCTTATCCACAAATAATCACTCTCTCATACTCTTTCTAGGTAGCTTCCACCTGTGGATATCTTCTCTCTGAATTTCTTATGTGGGTTGAACACCATTAACTTGGTCTTGCAGTTTCCGAGACCCAGCTCCGTCTTTGACATTAGCAGGGTATCATCTGCAAAAAACAAAGCCAGAATTTTTTCTCCAGCCAACTTGGGTCATCAATGGTGCAACTGAAGAGAAAATCTAAACAACCATTAATGAAGAGGAAAAGCAGAGTAGGGGCCAGAATGCTACTTATACTTCTGTTCCAAGTGTATATACAAAGCTTATAAACTGAAATACATTTTGAGTCACTTCTATCTATTGCAATGGGATTTGTTTTCCTTGGTGTACATCACTTTTAGAGAGTACAACAGGCAGCTGAAATTGATCTCACATAGGTTTTAGGCAGTGCATCCATGTTTAAGAGATCGGCATTCAATTTAGGGTGAGAGAACATTCTAAATTTAAGAGATTAACCAGTTTATTCAGATCAATTCGGGCTACTTGCAACCTGCATACCACATTTCCATATGTCTACTGTAGGATTACCATTCATACAGAGCACACTGCGTTCGACCAGCAGGTGTTCAGAAGTAAAGTCTTTGATCCCTCCACGTAATTGAGCCAAACTTCTTCATGCTAAAAAGGCTGCTTGTGCACTCAGGTTGCACATTCTGATACAGCACCTGTCCTGTGCTCTCTGTGTATTGTGAGGTTATACACAGATAGAACTGTATGCTACCAAGCCTGGCATGGCACAAGAGAGCTGCCACATTGGTGCTGCTTTTACAGCAGCAACCCCATATTGGCGAAAGATAGAGCCAAAGGTACTAGTGATGGAGGAATATGATAGAAACTTTCAAATTACTCATGAGTATAGTGACACCAAGTTATTGAACTTGCTAGACAAGAGAGTCCAATATGAGGCTAAGGGATGGCGACTCATGAGAAAAAGGTTGGAGATATTTCTTTACATGTCAGGAGTTGGGTAGTTTGCACAGACCCCCATCAAAGTTGTGTAGTTGAATAGAACAATGGTAAAAAAAAGTAAGACAGCTCTTAAGAAGCAACATTTAGATTTGTTTTGGTAAGTTAGAGCATATGGGGAATGCTAATATAATTGGATATTCAACATTTGCTTGAATTGAACTGTGACACAGCCACTTGATTTTCCATCTACTTTTATAGTTTTTAGGATGCCTTTTTTATGGATATTTTATCTTGGTGACTCTCTGTATTCCTGTCTTCACCAACATGAGCAAACAACCCTTCAGTACTAAGACCCTGGTGCTCTCCATCTTCCACGCAACACTGCCAGGTAAGGGCACTAATAAAACAGAACACATTTTCTTATAATTTTGGCATTTTGCTTTGTTGTTACAAAACAGAAACACTTGTGGAAACTTTTCTTCTTACAGTTTGTATGCTTCTCTGTAATATCTTTTCTTCCAAACCTTGCACTGCTGATTAACTGGACCAAAAATCAGTCTCCAGCAGTTAAAAAGAGTAAAGTGATATGGTCCACTCATGGTTCGTTCATGGCCCCCCATTCAAATCCCTGACTTACACCAACTAAATTCTAAAGTTATAGTTATAACTTAATAATTTGTGCTCCGTACAGAGTGTATTCAACTAGCTAGCTTATACCCTTTTATATTACATAATTCTAGCATGTTAAATGATAGAATTCATACAAAGACTCATGACATCTCAAATGACATCATTGTTGAGAACAGTGTGCATGATAGAGGGCCGAGTTATAGTTAATGTAGTGTGGCAAGTGAATTGACCACACTGTACACGGATGTGCAAGAGCTATAGTACATTTCGACTGGGGCACAAATTATAACTGTAAGTTGTAACTATAACTTTAGGATTTCTAATGTATGTTAATTTAAGTTGGGTTTGTATACAAGAAATTAATAACATTTTCCTAACTATAAGGTATGCCTAACCTTTGTTTTTTTCTATTGAATTTCCATGTTTTAAAAAAACATATGTTTCAAACCGTAGAGTGTAGTGTCATCGAGTGTAGTGTCGCTGAGTGGCGTGTCGTATAGTACAGTGGAAGAGAGTGTTGTACAGTATAGTGTTGTAGGGTGTAGTGTCAGAGTGGAGTAGATTTGCATAGAGTGGAGTGCCGGAGAGTGAAGTGTCGTAGAGTGTTGTAGCGTAGAGTGTTGTGGCGTAGAGTGTCCTGGCGTACAGTCAAGAGGTGAAGAGTGGAGTGACATAGACTGGAATGGAATGGAGTAGGGTGTGGTGGCATGTTGTAGAGGAGAGTGGAGTGGCATAGAGTGTAATGGCATGTTATAGAGTAGAGTGGAGTGGTGTGTTATAGAATAGCGTCTCAGAGTGTCTTAGAGTGAAGGAGAGTAAAGTGGAGTGCCATAGAGTGGAGTGGCATATTGTAGAGTGGCGTAGCAAGACTTAGAGTGGAGTGGCATGTCGTAGAGTGGAGTGTCGTGTCTTCCAATGGAGTAGAGAGGAGTGGTGTACAGTGGAGTGTAATGGCGTAGAGCGTCATGGTGCAGAGTGTCGTACAGTGTTGTGCTGTACAGTTTTTTGGCATCAGTGTTGTGGCATAGGGTGGAGGGGCTTAGAGTGAAGTGGCATAGATTGAGGGTGTGTTGTAGAGTACAGTGGAATGGCAAAGTGGAGTGGCATGTTTTACAGTGGAGTGGTGCGTTGTAGAGTAGAGTGGTGTGTGTTGAGTGTCGTACAGAGGAGTAGAGTGGAGAAGTGTGTCATAGAGTAGAGTAGCTTGGAATAGCGTAGATCTAGTTGGGAAAGGGCGTCATAGAGCTGAGTAGAGTATCGTGAAGTAGCACAGAATGGAGTACAGTTTCATAGAGTGGAGTCAAGTGGAGGGACATAGAGTGGAGTAGAATGTTATCGAGTGGAGGGGTATAGATTGTCATAGAGTGGAGTAGAGTGTCACAGAGTGGATTATAGTGGAGATGCGTAAAGTGGAGTAGAATGCAATGGAGTAGAGTGGAGTAGAGTGTCATAGAGTGGAGTGGCGTAGTGTAGAGTGGAGCAAGGCATCATTGAGTGGAGTGACGTGTCATAGACTGGAGTGGCATGTCGTAGAGTGGCGTACATCGGAGTAGAGTGGAGGGGCATATAGTGGAGTAGAATGTTAGAGTGTTGTAGAGTAGAGTGGGGTAGAGTGGAGTGGTATGTTGTAGAGTGAAGTGGCATGTCATAGAGTGGAGTGGCATGTCGTAGAGTGGAGTGGCACACCGTGGAGCGCAGTGGCATGTCATAGAGTGCAGTGGCGTTCAGTGAAGTGGAGTGGAGTGTCGTGTCACAGAGTGAAGTAGCATGTTGTAGAGTGTAGTGGCATGTCGTAGAGTGGAGTGGAGTGGTGTATTGTAGAGTGTCTTTTGTTATAGGTCTTTTTTTATTTCAATAATAATACAGAGGTACTTCCTAGATAGTTTGAACCGCCATGGAAATGTTGGCGGGGAGGGATATCCTAATCCCTACAGCGGTGCCTGGTAGGCACCGCCACCAATGCAGGGATTGGGAGGCCCTCTGCCGCACCGGTGGGCTCAAGGAGCCCGTCGGATGCGTGGCAGTCGGAGTTTCTGACCACCATGGAACTGCCAGCCATCGTAATGTGGCGGGTGCGAAATGGCCTTCCGATGACGGTGAAACCGCCACCCACAGCCTGTCGGTGGCAGTCTCGCCACCATCGTAATGACCCCCATTGTGTTTTGTCATCCCCATGTACAGCGATATACTACGCAATTACCATGGTATACTGCAGACCAATATAGCACTAAGTTTTTGTCCCTTATAACTTTAAAACTACTGAACCAATTTAGATTAAATTACAAAAGGGACCCTTCTCACCCCATAATCTATATTCCTGTCATATTTGATGTATATCCGTTCAGCCATTTTGTTGCCACGCCTCAGTAAAAAGTCTACGGAAAATGCATTGGTTGAAAAACGTGTTTTGGGACCCCCTTTTTTCTTTGCACCCCCTTAACTAATCACCACAACACTTTGCATAATCACTCAATGTAAAATAATGATTAGGTCTGCAAAGTTTTGTGGAGATTCATAAAATGGTAGCAAAGTTGTTACCAATCAAAGATTATAACTTGGCCCTGGCCATGCACTGCTTATGACCACACATATTACATCACTCATGACATGCTCTATGACAGGCCCTGCCTCCAACTCCCCGGAGGTAGCCACCCAGAGGAAGCCATCCCCACGCTGCACACAGCCTTTGGTCATGCATGGAGTGGGGTTAGCCGCAGGGCCTGTGTTGCAGCCAGGACCTGCTTCCAACTCCCTGCAAACAGTCAACCGCATGCTCCGCACAGCCTTTGGCCATGCGCAGCAGGGGGTTGGCCACAGGGGGCTTGGACTGCCATCAGGCCCTGTGCCTAAACCCTCAGCAGGCTGCCAACCCCACACCAAGGCCTTTGGCATGCGCAGCGTAGGGTTGGCCTTTGGGCCCCGGGGACCCCATCATCTGGGGCCAAAACAATTACATATTAAGGGGAGGTGGGTGTGCAACCTCCTCCCTTACCCTTAATTGGCCAAGAGGACCCCAACTCCTGGGGTCTGTTCCAATAAAAAGTGCAGGGGGAATGTGTGGCCCTCTCCCCAACCCTTAAGGGCTCCAGGGACCCTATCCATGGGGCCAAATATAATTAAACAGGGGAGGAGGGCATGCAGCCCACCTCCATGAGCTTTAATAGGCCCCAGGAACTACATCCCCCGGTGTAAAGGGAAGGGGGCCATGCAGCCCCCCTCCCCAAACCTTCCTGGGCCCAGGGGACCCCATCTCCGGGGCCAAAATCTAAGGGGAGGGGGACATGCAGCCCCACTCCCGAGACTTAGTAGGCCCCGGGGACCCCATCTGCCGGGACCAGATATCATAAAATAGGGGAAGGGGCCGTGTGGTCTCCTTCCCCAAGCCTTCATCAGCTTTTTATGATGCTCCCTCCAGATCGGAGCAATCGGTTGATCTGCTTCCCTGCCCACATCAGTGCAGGCAGGGAAATAGATCTCAGATCTGCTCCTAGCTGGCGGGAGCATTTTTAAAGCATCTGCCTGCTGGGAGCAGACTTTGTGTTTGCTCCCATTTAGCGGGAGATTCGAAAATGCTCCTGCCAGACGAGAGCAACCACAATTTTCCCTGCCCGTGCCGGTGCTGGTAGGGAAGCAACTGTTTCCCGGGGAGGGCACTTCCGGACACAGCAAGTGAGCTGGCCCCGGGGGATGGGGTCCCCGGGGCAATTAAAGGCTCAGGGAGAGGGGCCCCACAGGCCCCTTATGGGATTTGGCCCCAGGGGATTGGCTCCCCAGGGCATATAATGGCTTGGGGAGGTGTGCCGCATGACCCCCGCCCCTTAATTAAATAAGCAAGATGGCCCAAGGGAAAAAAAGCTACCTGGGCCAATCAGAGCACTCTTTTTTTAAATTGGCGGTCCCTCAAGATTCTCAAGGGACTCTCGCTGACCCAACCGTCCAGATATACAAATATTTTCAAACCTTAATTTCTCAAAAACTACTGAAAGGATTTAGACCAAATCACAAGAAGCACATTTGGCTGACCAAGATCTAGCTTCCTGCCAAATTTGGTGCAATTCCGTTCAGCAGTATTTGCGGTAGCACTTCTTGGAGAAGTCTATGGTAAATGCATGGGGATTTTGTGTTTTGGGACCCCCTTTTTTTCTTGGCCCCCGCTTAAAAGATCCCCTCGAAACTTTTCTTACACAGACTAGTCAAAAAGTAGCACCTTTTTGGAAAGTTTTGTGGAGATTCGTGAAGCGGGCCAAAGTTATTAGCAACACAAAAAATGCATTTCTTATGGAAACGCTGACCTAACTATAACTACCCAGTGGCAACTGCCACTGGGTAATATGTAAGTATATCTATCTATCTATAGATATATATAGATATTCATAGATATATTTATTGAAAAAACATTAAAGATTAAAGACAAGTTATGGCTAGTTTTGATTATAGTACCAGCCGAGGCTAGCAACTAGAGGCAGCTTAGAAAACTATTGGATGTGGTATATCCAAGTAGTTATTAGCTACATGAAAAACACATTTCCTTTGGAATTGCTGACCTAATTATAACCACCCTTGGGTAATGTATGTATGTATGTATATATATATATATATATATATATATATATATATATATATATATATATATATATATATATATATATATATATATATATACATATATATCCCGGCCACGTCCACCATGCGGGCTGGTGCGGATTCACGGGTACGGTCCCGTGTAATCAACAAAACAATCACGCATCCAGACATCCAAAGGACAGCACAGGACCGCACACAGTGTTCTTCAATCAAAGAATTTTATTGCCGCAATAAAATTCTTTGATTGAAGAACACTGTGTGCGGTCCTGCGCTGTCCTTTGGATGTCTGGAGGCGTGATTGTTTTATATATATATATATATATATATAGTTTTCTCCTTGGCCCGATTTCGTGGGTATTGCTCGCGCTCTTGGCGGTGCAATCCTCGTAAGCGGCAGGGCCACGCTGCAATTTATTCACAAGGTTTTACTGAACGGTAAGAATGAGCGGCACTCCCGAGTTAATTATTTCCAATTTGCTCATTTTAATTATGTGAGAGAATACAATATGAGCAACGTCCCAACACGTTTCGGTTCCACAGGGACCTTGATCACGGGATACAAAGCATTTCCGCCCTGTCGACATTTAAACTCATTTTTCATTATTATTTCGTCAGTTCCGTCCAAAACGCCCTTGGCAGTCTTGGGAGATGTAGTTTTACAAGTGCATATGTGCGAAAACAGTGAAAACAACAGTGACAATACATAGAATTTAAAACCAATGCTTTAAAATTAATTATTTGTTAAGACCATGTCATTGTGCAAGTAAGCAATTACCAATGTTATTTAACAATACTGAAGTCATTTAAATTGCATTCTGGGATCAGTAGTTCATTCTTAAGTAGTTAACATTATATATTGATTTTTTTGTATAGTGAAGTCATACTTAGTTCCACTTAGGATTTATAACCACATGTGTGCCCTCCAGTGGGCTTATTGTCAATACATTTTCTTGAGATCTGATACCCATCAATTATTTTCATTGCGTTACTTTTGATGTTCTTGCAATATCATTTCCTATCCTTTCATTAATCTCATCAGCTATTGGATTTATAAACTACAATAAAGTGCTCAGTGTTTGTGCAAGCCATGCAAAATATAACAAAAAAAAACCTAAAATTATCAAAGTCCTAAATATAAAAATCCATTAGTCGAAGAGGCCATGATTGTTTGTCACTTCATTTACGAATGTATATACAACTCCTCATCCTGATTCAGTCCATAAGGTGCTAATTTTCTTAGATTCAATATGTGGCAAGATTCCCTTTGTCATACCTTTCGTTCCTGATCTCCTCCTCGTTCATTTTGTTCAATTTGCTCAATTACAAAGAATTTTAATTTCTTCCAGTCACTTTGATGGTATATTTCCATATGTTTTGCCACTGCATTGCTCCAATCATTATTTGTGGTGGCTCTCACATGTTCTAATATTCGTTTCCTCATTTCACAAATAGTGCTTCCTACATACTGGAGACTGCATGGACATTCTATTACATATATCACGAATTTACTGTTGCATGTAATATGTTGTTTAATTTTCCATTTTTGCTTTGTTACCATAGAAAACTCATGTTTTTCCACTGCAATGTGTGAGCCAATTCATTGATTTTTCTTTTTAGAGTGACTGTTCATTAAAGAGTCTTTTAAATACTTTGCTCTGCGGAAAGTGACATTTGGATGATTACCCATTAATTTTGCCACTGTCAGGTCCAATTGCAAGATATTCCATTGTTTCCTTAGAACTTTGTTTACTTTTTTTGCCTCAGCTGAATATGTAGTAATTAACCGTACAAGACCTTCCTTTTTTGTTATTTTTCTTTATTTTTAAGCATCAATGATCTTGACATTTGTTTCATTTTCGTTATTCCTCTTTTAATTATATGTTTCTTATATCCCCTAACTTGGAATCTTCGTGTTGTTTCCTGAGCGTATTTTCCATTTCTTTTTCTTGAGAGCAGATTCTATGAATTCTTAAAAATTCACCATATGGGATGCTATTTATTAAGCTTTGTTGGTGGAAACTATCGGCGTGCAGTATTGAATTTGTTGCTGCTTTCTTCCTATATAATGTTGTTTGAATTTTCTTATCCTCCAAATAGATCTCCGTATCTAGGAATGTTACTTTTGAGTTACTTATCTCATACGTAAAGCTCAGATTGATTGATGTGTTATTTAAGATGTTAAAATACTCTTGAAATTCTTCTGCACTTCGGTCCCAGATTATAAATAGATCGTCAATATATCGCAGCCACATAATGGTCTTATGTTATGTTATGTTATTAAGCACTTATAGCGCGTACGGATACTCAAGAGTGTCCCGGCGCGAAAGCCAACTGCAAAATGCGGGAGCTGAGAGGAGCTGTGGGTTAATTGAAAAGCAAGGTCTTTAACTGCTTCTTAAACAGCCTGGGATCTTGAGTATTCCGCAATTCATAAGGAAGGGAATTCCAGGCTTTGGCTGCCTTAAAAGAAAGAGAGCTACCCCCCGTTCGCGTAAGACGAAAACGGGGAATGACTGCAAGACGTAGTGCGGCTGACCGCAATTGTCTTCGGGGAACGTAGAAGTCAAAGCGTCTCCTAAGTTACGGCGGCCCGGATTTGTAAAGGGCACTGTGGGCAAGAGTGAGAGCCTTGAACTGGACGCGTTGCACCACGGGGAGCCAATGCAGGTCCCGTAGATGTTGCTTTATGCTTGATCTGCTAGGGATACCAAGCAGCACTCTTGCTGCCGCGTTTTGAATAATTTGCAACTTTTTCAGCTGGTATACAGGTAAGCCAATATACAATGCATTGGCATAATCAATACGCGACAGAATGAGGGCACGAGTCACCATTTCCTTGGCTGGTCTAGGTAACAGTGGCAGGAACTTCCTAAGCGATTTCAATGTGCCAAAGCACACACCGGCTAGTTTTTTTATCTGCGTAGAAAACCGGAGATCCTCACTAAACCAGACCCCCAGATTCTTAACCGGGTTGCCAACAGAGTTGGGCCTGGGATACTCTGAGGGCCAAAGATCCTCCCTGAATTGAGGGGGAAAGGACCCATACAGAAGTACCTCAGACTTGTCCTCATTGCACTTGAGCTGAGCCCGTGCAAGCCAGTTAAAAACAGCTGAAAGACAATTTTTGGCTAGATCCGGGGACAAGTCATTTTCCTTCCACGACATATTCATCATGATCTGGTATCCACGCCACCTTCTGTTCCCACCAGCCCATTGTTAAACATGCATAGCTTGGGCTAAAAGAAAATCCCATCGCTATACCTTTTGTTTGTTTATACAGTTCCTTTCCAAACAGGAATACGTTTTGTGTTAAACACATCCTTATCATCTCAAGTAACATTTCATTATGACGGGAGAATTAGAAGTTTCTCTTCTTTAGAAAGTATTTACAGATACGGAACTGCTGACCCCCCTCAGCGCCTTGAGACCCTCACGAGTGAGTAGTGCACTTATAATTCCCTTGATTGATTGATGATTGTAATCCAATTTAATTGTCAATGTTGGTGTAGAGTGCTGTCACATCCATTGTAATTAGTTTGTATGTCATTTGCCACAGAATTTCCTATAAATGTCGTAAGAGGTCCCCTGTATTTTTTAAGTGTGAATTAAGGTCATGAACATATGGTGTTCAGAAGAAATCAATATAATTTGCAACCGGATCCAGTAAAGTCCCTTTGGCTGATATGATAGGTCTTCCTGGTGGTTTCGTGAGGTGTTTATGAATTTTGGGTAAGAATTAAATCCTGGCCGTTACTGGGTGTTTAGTTGTTAGATATTTTTGTTCTTCTTCATCTAGTAGATTCATTTTTACCCAATTGGCTACTTTGTCATCCAGTTCTTTCTTAAGTTGTACCGTTGGATTTTGTTGTAATTTGACATAATATTTCCTGTTGCCCAGTTGGGAATAGGCCTCTTTCATATATTCTTCTTTTTCGATTATAATTACGTTTCCCCCTTTATCAACAGTTTTTATCACTATTGTTTCATCTTGTTGTAGCATATGAAGTGAATCTCTTTCTTTTTGTGTTAAATTGTCCATATTTTTTTCTTAAGTCACTTTGTACAGATCTTGTACTACCGCTTCATGGAACACGTCGATCTTATTACCTGACCTAACTATAACTAACCAGTGGCAACTGCCACTGGGTAATATGTAAGTATATATATCTATCTATAGATATATGTAGATATATAGATATACATATATATTCATTGAAAAAACATTAAAGATAAAAGTGAAGATATGGTTAGTTTTAATTATAGTACCAGCCGAGGCTAGCTACTAGAGGCAGCTTAGAAAACTATTGGATGTGGTATATCCAAGTAGTTATTAGCAACATGAAAAACACATTTCCTATGGAAACGTTGACCTAACTATAACCACCCAGTGGGAACCGCCATTGGGTAATTAATATATATATATATTTTGAACTGAATGAAGACTCTGACAATCTGTTGGTTTCTGATTTTAGTTTGTTAAGAGATCTGGACAGTCTCTCGAGAGGGGACGCGAGCGGTACAGCTGATGATTCTCTGATCAGGGAACAAGGTCTGTATGTATATGGAAGGCCAGAGACACCATTCAGACCGAGGTCAGGCTTTTTACCTATTGTCCCAAGAGATTCTATAGATCTATTTTCTGATCTAGTGGTACAAGATTTAAAGGAATTGTATGCTAAGCAAGATTGTAACGTATCAACAGATGCATCAGAGATAGGTTACAAGAGTCTGGTGACTAAGTTAAGTTCATGACCTGATATAGTAGTAAGACAGGCAGACAAGGCCGGAAATATAGTCCTTTGGCCACTTGCTATGTATCAGGAAGAGGCAATGAGTCAATTAAATTGACAGTCAATGCTCTTTGAAAATTGATAAAGGTACACTTCAGGATGTCACAATAAAATTCCATCTGGATTTGGCTAAATGGAAAGCAGTAGGGCTCATTTCACAAGCAGAATTCAGGTTCCTTAAAGTGTAGTCACACATTACGCGAATCATGTATCTAATACCTAAAATTGATAAAAATTTAAATGTGCCACCTGGCCGTCCGATTATATCGGCCATAGGGAGTTTTTTTTAAAACACCTCGAAATACCTCGATCATTTTTTACAGGACCCAGTTAAGAATTTGTCATCTTATACTAAAGATACGGGGGACTTTCTGAAGCAAAGTTATGACATCAATTGGGAGGAAGACTATGTAATGATGACTTTGGATGTCTCCTCTCTGTATACAAGTATTTCACACACGGATGGCATTAAGACAGTCCAGTATTTTTAAAGTTCCCGGCCACTAACTCTATACAAACACACTAAAATGCTGTAGAGCATGCTAGGGTGGTGTCTGGGTAACAACATATTTTTCTTTGGAACAGACCTTTATCAACAAATGAGGCGGACAGCCATGGGCACCTGCTTCGCCCCCAGTTATGTGAATTTGCATATGGGCTGGTGGGAGGAGCAGGTGCCGGCAACCCAATATGCCCAAGAGATGACAGAAAATGTGGTCCTTTGGTCTCGCTATATTGATGACCTTTTTGTCAAATGGCGTGGCAGTAAGTTGTCAGCAGAGGACTATGTGAAGAGACTTAATAGGAATGAATTGAATCTGCATTTCATGTCTCATCTCAGCAAGAGGGAAGTACAGTTCTTGGATTTAACGATTTATGTAGTAGATGGAAAAGTGCATACTAAAACATTTCGAAAGAATAGTGCAGGAAACACTGTACTGCATGCTCGGAGTTTCCATCCTACGAAATTAAAGAACAGTATTCTTTACGCAGAGAACCTACGCATGAGAAAAAATTGTAGCAGTCCGGAACAGCTTCATAAAGCACAGACTGAACTAAATGAAAGGTTTGAGTCACGAGGCTACAATAAA
Source organism: Calotriton arnoldi (assembly GCA_963921515.1). Lineage (NCBI taxonomy): Eukaryota > Metazoa > Chordata > Amphibia > Caudata > Salamandridae > Calotriton > Calotriton arnoldi. Next base: position 716,255 of record CAWUFW010004989.1, on the reverse strand, counting down.
ACTATCCTGGAAAAGGCTAAAAACAAAGCAAATTCAAAACCTAGGGAACAGCTAATCTTTACAGACAAAAACAGCAAAAAAGACTCTTCTGACCAGTCAGATCAAAAATTTCATTTCATACTGGGTATAATATGCAGCATCGAAAGATTAGAGCTATTTTTCAGAAGCACTGGCATTTAGTCCGTAGCGACCCCACCCTAGGACCGAAAACACAAAACAGACCACTTTTTAACTTTTCGTAAAGCAAGATCGATGAGACAAGATCTTGTGGTTAATAGTCCGGGCACACAACATCAATAAACATCGCTGAGTGGGAGCAAGGGATTCAGACAATGCCACAAATGCAAAGCTTGCAATTATGGTGCCAACAAACCTTTGAATTGTAAAAGTGAGTTTGTTGTATACGTTCTAAGATGTAGTTGTTTGAAGCTCTACATAGGTAGCACCATTTTGCGTGCACATAAACGCATTTTACAGCACATTAGGGTTATCAAAAATAAAGATCAGACATACTCAGTAGCGAGGCACTTTGAACAGACACATGAAAGTAACGTAAAGGATTTGGAATATTTTGTGTTAGATCAGGTGCCAAACAGAATAAGGGGTGGTAGTAGAGAGAAATATTTAAGTCAGCTGGAATCTAGATATATTCTACGATTTAACTCTAAGATCCCCAATGGTCTTAACACTGAGGAAGATCTACATGTCCACTTACGAAATTCAACCATGAAGGTTACTGTATGTGACTTTGTTAGAGTCTATGGTTTCAATCTCAATGAATCTGTTTTAGACCTTTATTATTCAAGTCCAATCCTGTATATAGTGTTTTATCCAAGTTTCAAGAGTTTCACATTATTTGCACGCCACTTTAGTACTAATTAGATCTGTCTATAATCAGTAGGAATTTTAGATATATTTAAAACAATGAATATTTAACATTTTGCTTTTATATGTATCAGTCAATTTATAACGGACAATTGCCCTGCATGTTTTTGTGATTACATTAGGAGCAATGTTGAGACTTCAGGCATCCATGTGGCTTACGCCTGTTCTTAATGAATTGGAAAATTGTACTGCGTCATATATGTTATGATGAATTAAAAAAAATAAGCACACTGGTGCAACATAACAACCTACTAATTCATGAACTAACTACGGAGCCAGCTGCCGACAATTTGATGGCATATTCAATATCTGTTGTCTTTCCTAAATTCCACACTGGCATAGAGTTCACTTTCTATGTTTTTTTAGACTTATTAGCAAATATGGCAGAGGTCACTTTTCTTTGAAAAATTGAAAAAGAGAAAAATGCACATGTCACTTTAATTAGAAAATATAGCACTGTCACTTTAAATGTTTTGAAATTCTACGAGGATGTATAGATTGAAAATGAAGATGGGGCAACATTAGGTTTGACAAAGACCGCGGCAGCGGTTGAAATGCGTTACCTGTGTATGTAGCCACAATAAAGTCAACTTAAGTGAGCCCGAGCGTGCTGGATTATGTTTTTTCTTGTGAGCAGGCACGTTGAGGGGAGATATATATATATACTTTTTTGGTTTGCTAATACCTTTGGAGCTGTTTGGCAACTCTTCACAAAACTTTCGAAAAAACATGTTCATCCACCTCAGCAACTTCCTGGAAAATTTCGGGGTGATCCATCAAGCAGGGACCAAGAAACACTGGGGGAGGACCCAAAACGCAATTTCCTCATGCAATTTTCCATAGGAAATTTGAACGGCGATACCGCAAAAACGGCTGAACAAAAATACACCACATTTGGAAGAAAGCTAGATCTTGGTCCAGAGAGTGTGTTTTTTGTGACTTGGTGTAAATCAGTTCACTCGTTTTTAAGAAATTAATTGACTGGCCGCAACATGAGAAGAAATGTTGCAGCTGTCATTTCAGGACACGGGGCCTAGGTCTCCCTGTTCTGAAAATTGAAAAAATGAAAATGTATAAGGAGGAAGGGTACAGGTATCCTAACCCTGTGGACCTTGTGGAAGGGTCCCAGAGGGACCACCCCTGGGCAAAAAAAGTATTTCTGGGTTTCTGTGATCCTGTGGGTGTCCCGCAGGAGCTAGTGGGGCTCTAGACTCCCTCAATAGTCCCAATCGAGCGCAGGGGCCATGCTGGATCCTGAAAAGGTCTTGTGGGATAGGAAAAATATTTTTAAAAGGACATAGGCCTGAGTGTCTGCGGCTTGTTGCAACGTATCTGCAGTGGGCTGTTGCAAACGAGCAGACGGTCCTATGTCTAACCCATGCCGCACACAGCTAGATCCTTGCACGCCGGGGTTGGCCACTCGGGGCGGGAGGGGTTGGCCGCATGCCTGGCCAACTCTATGCTGCCCGCAGCCAAAGCCTGTGAGGTACAGGGGTGGCAGCCCATGGGGGGTGGGTTCGGCAAAGGGCTGAAGGGAACGAGGTGTGGCCGCCAGCAGGGTTTGGGCACAGGGACTGGTCGAAAGCAATGCCATCCAGCCAACCTACCCGCAGTGCACAGCCGAAGGCCATGCACGGTGGGGGAAGGCTGCCCTCATGGTGGTTTTGGTATAGGGCCAGCAGCCAAACCCAAGCCACCACGGCTGAAGGACATGTGCAGCAGGGGTTGGAATACTTAAGTATGGTAATAATATCTTTCTTTGCTTTAAAACAAATCCCAGAAATTCACTGAAAACAAAGGTTAAAGCAACATTATAATTAGGTGAAAATGTTATTTTAAACATAGCTTTTTAAACTAAAAAAAAAAAATGAAATTCACCAGTTACAATTATTGCAAAAAACTATAACTTGCACCCTCACCATACATTGTTTATGACTCGCATATTAGAACACTCATAACATGTTCTATAACATCATTGATAACATCACTGATGACAACTGAAAAGACATTGATGACAAAACTGTGCATTGCGGGGTGCTACTTATAGTTACTTGAAATAACTATAACTGGTAAATTTCAGTGGCTTTTTTAGTTTATAATGTTATGTTTAAACTAACATTTTCACCTAACTATAACGTTACTTTAACTTTTGTTTTCTTCAGTGATATATATAATATAATATATAATATAATTAAAATTTGGTTCTTCTTCAGGACACTTTTTCAATTAAGTTATAATGTAAATACCATACTTCAAAGAAGCATAAGTTATAGGGCAGAAGTACAGCACAGATTCAAAATTCCTTAGAAGTCCGGTTAGTGAAGTGGATTGCCAAGAAAACGGGTATGATAGCTCCAGGTTCCACAGAATATGGCAGGTACTGATGAACGTTATTTAAATATAGCAAACACAAGGAGACGATGGACGGAGCGCTGAAACTTTTCAGACACTCACCCCCAGTCACAAATCTGGGTTTAATCCAAAATCGTTCTTTAGCTCACTTCGCCACCCAAGTTCAGACCCAGCTATATGCAAATCAGTCTTGACCCTGTGTCTCATGGGTAAAGTCCAACCCGAACAGCCAAGCCAGGCCTTCCCTGGACCGGAAACAAGCATCCTGGGACCGGTTTTGGGGTAACACCCCTCATCAGCCAGGCTAGCTTGAATCCAGTGGCAAAGTGAGCAAGGGACCCACGTCTGGGCATACCCTGACAACTTAGGGCAAACAAAGCAAACACAAGGAGACGATGGACGGAGCGCTGAAACTTTTCAGACACTCACCCCCAGTCACAGTTTAATCCATCATCGTTCTTTAGCTCACTTCGCCACCCCAGTTCAGATCCAGCTATATACAAATCAGTCTTGACTCTGTGCCTCATGGGAACAGTCCAGCCCGAACTGCCAAGCCATGTCTTCCCTGGACTGGAAACAAGCATCCTGGGACCAGTTTCTGGGTAACACTCCTCCTTGAGGGGACGCATAGAGAAGGGGATCATAGCAGACTGTGAAAGTATGGCATTTTCAATCTCATTTGCCGCTACCCTTACGCTCACAGGGATCTTGGTCTACCGTCCCCCGGGCCCCTATGGACAGTTTATTAAATCACTAACAGACGCCGCTGCCAGATTGGCAAGTACATCTCCCAATCTGACCGTACTAGGAGATCTGAATTTACACTTAGGAAATCCTCCCAAAGCGGAGGCAGCAGACCTCACATATAACTTATTGGCCATTCAATTGTTACAAAAAGTGTCTAGTCCCACACATGAAAAGGGCCACATTCTTGATCCAGTCTTTTCGAATGACATACAGCTCTGCACAAGAAGCCCCGTTCCGATCCCATGGTCAGATCACTTTTTAATACCAATAATTTGGAATATCCCATATCAGATGGCAGGGAAACAAACCTGCAAGAAATGGGCACGCCCCTGGGCAAAACTCTCGCCAGAGGTCTGGTCAGAGGCTTAGGTAAACGCCAAACCAGCGAAAGAGGTTAATACCACGATAGCATCAGAGAATTACAATCAATGGATCAGAGCCTCGTTGGATGCTTCCGTCCCATATAAATGGATTCAGGATAAGCAGCAGGAAAAACAGACGCCATGGTACTCGCCTAATTTGAGAGAACTTAAACAAAAATGCAAGAAATTAGAGCGAGCCTGGAGGAAGGATTATAATGACGAAAAAACAAAAATATCGAGAGGCTATTAAAATGTATCAATCAGAAATAAAAAAAACTCAAGCCCGTTTTTTTGAGGAGAAAATAACAGCGGCAGCGAATACACCTAGGGAAATATTTCAAATCACAAAAACACTTACAAGGTGCACGGTGCCAGACTTGCCGTCAGTCTCTGCACAGACTAGATGTGATGAACTAGCGGAATTTTTTAATAAAAAAATTCTAGACATCTACAATTCATTTCCTCAAAGCACAAGTACAAATAAGTGGGTTCAGGAAATAGATTCCCCAAGTGATACGACCCCACGTCTGGAAGACTTTCCTACCCTGGATCTGGCCACACTATCACAACTCTTTGCGCAAGTCAAATCGGGTTCCCCTTTAGACCCGGCTCCTCTTCAGAAACTTCGCAAACTAGAAGAAATTATTCTTCCAGCTCTGCTAGAGGTATTAAATTCTTCGTTATCTAGCTGCCAGGTACCTCTGGCATGGAAACATGCCATGATAAGGGCCCTTTTGAAAAAGCCCAACCTTGACCCAGAGGTATGGAGTAACTATCGCCCTGTATCCCTGCTCCCCGGGAACAGCAAAATTCTCGAGAAATATGTAAATAAACTTCTCTCAGAGCACCTAGAGAATCATTCCCTTTTGCATACTACTCAGACAGGTTTTAGACCTAACCATGGGACAGAGATAGCCCTGTTAGCAGCCGTGGAAGAATCTAGGAAAATTCTTGATCAGGGAGGGACAGTAGCGGTTATATTACTCGACCAGAGCTCCGCATTTGATACTGTCAATTATAACATCTTGTTCGACAGGCTCAGAATGGTGGGAGTCTTAGGCAATGTCCTGACATGGATTGAATCTTTCCTGAAAGATAGAGTATTCCAGGTGTTCGAGGGGAACTGCTCCTCTAAATGTTTGCAACTTGCGTGCGGAGTCCCTCAGGGCTAATCATTGAGCCCTACCCTTTTCAATATTTATCTCAAACCCCTGGCCGAATTAGTACTACCTTATGGGATTCAAATCATCATATACGCAGATGACACACAATTGGTTGTAGCACTAAAACATCCAAAGAATACTCCAATTAATCTTGAAGCCTGTATGGAAGCAGTGGCCACCTGGATGGACCAGTCTTGTCTCAAACTCAACGGAGACAAGACGGAGTTAATGATCTTAGACAACCATCCAGGCACCCCAAAGGAACCAATGGGATTAAATTGCCCGAAATGTCTAGGTCCAGCACCAACCCCCAAAGGTCAGATAAAAAGTTTAGGTGTCTGGCTAGACAAATCCCTCAACTTCAAGAGCCAGGCAGTTAAGTTAGCTGCATCCTGCTTTGGCATCATTAGAATGCTGCGGAAAATCCTCCCATTACTCCCGGTACCGGCACGCAGAATCATTGTACAGGCATTGGTGCTCTCACGATTAGATTATGGGAACTTCCTATACTTAGGCACCACAAAGGCAACGATAGGGAAACTACAGGTGGTGCAGAACTGTGCAGCTAGGTTGCTGCATCACACCCCCTACCGGCACTCCGTCAAGCCGGTCTTAAAAAAACTTCACTGGCTGCCAATTGAAGAACGGATTAAATTCAAAGCCTTGTGCATAGCACATAAAACCCTTTGGGGGACAGGTCCCAAGATAAATCACTCTCTTATGACCTTCTACCACCCAACAAGATGTCTCCGGTCAGCTAACCAGTTTTTGGTAGCGATACCAAAAATCAAGAGAGCACGATCAGGGGGTCGTATGTTTTCTTATAACGCAGCTAAATTATGGAATACTCTTCCTGCTCAGCTGCGTGCAACTACTCACCATCTATCCTTCCGGAAACAGTTGAAGACGTGGCTCTTCCAGAGACTGCCTTAATGAGGCCACCTCTTGTGCGTGTGCTTTGCTTCTCTCGGATAGCGCGGGGATGCCTAAGGGTAGCTAGGCGCTCTATAAATATTAATTAATAATAATAATAATCAACCAGGCTAGCTTGAATCCAGTGGCAAAGTGAGCAAGGGAGACACGCTTGCTAACTTAGGGCAAACAAAGCAAATACAAGGAGACGATGAACAGAGCGCTGAAACTTTTAAGACACTCACCCTCAGTCACAGATCTGGGTTTAATCCATCATCAGTCTTTAGCCCACATCAATACCCCAGTTCAGACCCAGCTATATACAAATCAGTCTTGACCCTGTGCCTCATGGGAACAGTCCAGCCCGAACTGCCAAGCCAGGTCTTCCCTGGACTGGAAACAAGCATCCAAGGACCGGTTTCTGGTAACACGTCTCATCAACCAGGCTAGCTTTAATCCAATGGCAAAGTGAGCAAGGGACCCACGCCTGCCAACTTAGGGCGAACAAAGCAAACACAAGGAGATGATGGATGGAGCGCTGAAACTTTTCAGACACTCACCCCCAGTCACAAATCTGGGTTTAATCCATCATCGTTCTTTAGCTCACTTCGCCACCCCAACTCAGACCCAGCTATATGCAAATCAGTCTTGACCCTGTGTCTCATGGGAACAGTCCAACCCGAACTGCCAAGCCAGGTCTTCCCTGGACCTGAAACAAGCATCCTGGGATTGGTTTTGGGGTGACACCCCTCATCAGCCAGGCTAGCTTGAATCCAGTGGCAAAGTGAGCAAGGGACCCATGGCTGTGCATACCCTGCCAACTTAGGGCGAACAAAGCGAACACAAGGGGATGGTGGACGGAGCGCTGAAACTTCTCAGACACTCACCCCCAGTCACAGATCTGGGTTTAATCCATCATCGTTCTTTAGCTCACTTCGCCACCCCAGTTCAGACCCAGCTATATACAAATCAGTCTTGACCCTGTGCCTCATGGGAACAGTCCAGCTCGTACTGCAAAGCCAGGTCTTCCCTGGACTGGAAACAAGCATCCTGGGACCGGTTTTTGGGTAACACTTCTCATCAACCAGGCTAGCTTTAATCCAGGGGCAAAGTGAGCAAGGGACCCACGTCTGGGCATACCCTGCCAACTTAGGGCGAACAAAGCAAACACAAGGAGACGATGGACAGAGCACTGAAACTTTTCAGACACTCACCCCCGTTACAAATCTGGGTTTAATCCATCATTGTTCTTTAGCTCACTTCACGACCCCATTTCAGACCCAGCTATATGCAAATCAGTCTTGACGGTATGCCTCATGAGAACAGTCCAGCCCAAACTTCCAAGCCAGGTCTTCCCTGGACCGGAAACAAGCATCCTGGGACCAGTTTCAGGGTAACACCCCTCATCAGCCAGGCTAGCATGAATCCAGTGGTAAAGTGAGCAAGGGTCCCATGTCTGGACATACCCTGCCAATTAAGGGAGAACAAAGCAAACACAAGGAGACGATGGACGGAGCACTGAAACTTTTCAGACACTCACCCCCGTTACAAATCTGAGTTTAATCCATCATCGTTCTTTAGCTCACTTCGCCACCCCAGCTCAGACCCAGCTATATGCAAATCAGTCTTGACCCTGTGCCTCATGGGAACAGTCCAGCCCGAACTGCAAGCCAGGTCTTCCCTGGACTGAAAACAAGCATTGTGGGACCGGTTTCGGGGTAATACCCCTCATCAGCCAGGCTAGCTTGAATCCAGTGGCAAATATGATATGACGGTTCGGCCAAATATATTTTTACCACTGATGGCTCAAACATTGTCCTAGTCAGTTGCCCTGCTTTTACCGAGAGATCAAACTAATTTTAGATATTTGTTATGACGAGCGTGTATTTCACCATATCCTTGGAAGGAGAGTATCTAGGCGGAAAATGAATATATTCATACCACAGATCTGGGTCTTTTTACTGTAATGACCTTTTTCCTCATGAAATCCATGAGTTGACTATGCGTCATAGTTCGGGTTGTATTCACACTCGGGAAAGGGAATGTGTAGTAACCACGCTCAAAGTGGATATAGTAGAAGCGTATTTATTCATAAGTACAACTATACAGCTTCATGGTAACCTCCAGCTTCACCAACCAACCAGTCTTAGAATTCTCATACTATGTCATCTCATTACATCATTGAGTTCCATATTAAGTAAAAGACATTTCGACACATCTCCCCCTTACAAATGTTTCCTTGCAATAGATAAAAAGGAACTCAAAAAAATTATCCAAAAATGAACACAATGGAACTAGAACAGTTAATTTCAGAAAAATGAAGAATATCGCAACATAAACACAATAAACATAAGATCTCTATTCTACAGGATATGGAATATGAACTTTACACAAATTCCCCATACTCCATTCTCTTCCATCATCCAGTTTCTCTACAGATCCCATTACTTTAACCACTCTCTGAGGTTGAGAATACTTACTCTCACCCTTTCTGACAAACCCCATCTTTCTCACAACCACCCAATCACCACATTTCATCTCAACCTCTTTCACACTTTTCCTTCTATCGTAACACACTTTGTTGCGTTCTTGAGACACCTTAATTTTTTCAGCAATACATTCATGATAGACCCAAACTTGACTTTTCTTCTGCAACCATACAGGAGATTCCTTAGTTGCAGGTTCTCTGCCTTTCAGAGCAATGAACGGGGAAACACCAGTGACTGAATGGGGAGTTACCCTATGAGCCCACATCATCCTGTTCAATTCCTCTCTCCACATCAATCCATTTGCCAGGGACAACTGAATATTGTCTACAATTATTCTGTTAACTCTTTCAACTAGTCCGTTGGCCTGCGGCCTAAACAATGCTACTCTTACATGTCTAATTCCCAAATCATCAAGAAATTTAGACGTTACATTGGACACCAGTTGCACTCCATTATCAGTAACTAGTGTTCTAGGAATTCCTTCTTCTAGGAATACTTCCTTAAGAAATTCAATTACTTTTACAGATGTGATATTCTCGACAGGTTTGACAGTAAACCATTTACTATGGTAATCTACCAGAACAATTAAAAATCTGTTCCTAACACCTAGCCTTTCAATTGGACCTAAGAAATCCAACGCTAATTTTTCCCATGGTTGATCAGGGACCTTCACACACCCCAATGGTGGTTCACGAACGACTTTACACTTATCACTGTTGCTACAAGCTTAACAATCTTTGACAATCTCCTCTACTTCCCTATCCATTTCAGGCCACCAGAAATACTGCCTCAACCTTCTTTTACTCATGCTTCTTCCCAAATGTCCTTCATGTACGAGCTTGATCAGTCTTGCTCTCAACACCTTAGGTGGAACAATGCGATTGCATCTTAAAACTTTATCAGTTTGAATACTCAACTGATCTTTCACCTTGACATACTCCTTCAACTCTTCACTTAAACTCGAAATATCTTTCCAACCATTGCTTATCGCACATTTCAATTCTTTGTACATTTCATCGGTACTCAACGCCTCAGCCCATTCTTCAAGCCTCAATGCTAATTCACCTACAACAGGTGTAGACACAGAATCCACCTCGACCCTAAAGGAAATCTTTTCCTCATCAATAATAGGCATGCGCGACAGTCGGCTACAACATTTTTTTTTCCTCTGACAAAATCAATTGTGAAGTTCATATCCATTACCGATAACGGCCACCTAGAGATTCGTGGGGTCACATTACCTTCCAACCCCTTTCCTCCTTTAAAAATATACAATAGAGGCTTATGATCCGTCCTAAGCAAGAAAGGTAGTCCCCAAAGGTAAAACCTAAAATGATTCATTCCCCAACAGCAAGCTAAGGCTTCTTTCTCAATGGCGGAATAAGATCTTTCGGCACCTTGCAAACGACGTGATGCATACCCAATCACCCTTTCCTCATTATCAACTTTCTGGGTTAACACCGCCCCCAAACCCACATTACTAGCATCTGTTGTTAATATGGTTTTCATCTTAACGTCAAAATGACCCAAAGTAGGCACACAAACCAACGAGTCCTTAACATTCTTAAAAGCTGATTCACACTCCTCACTCCATTCAAATTCCGTTCCTTTCTTTAACAACACTCTCATTGGTTCAACAACATCAGAGAAATTTGGCACAACTTAGAACAGTATTCAGCTAGACCAAGGAATGATTTCAATAGTTCTCTATCATTAGGTCTTGGAGCATCAACAATGGCTTTCACAATACTTTTCTTTGGTTTGATTCCACTAGCAGAGATCTCGTGCCCCAAATAACATACTTGGTCTCTTCTTAGTTTACATTTTTCCTTTTTGATGGTTAGTCCATACTCAGCAATCCTCCTCAATACTTCAAATAACAATTCATCATGGTTCTCAAAAGATTTCCCCACCACCAAAATGTCATCTTGAAAACACAAGACCCTTTCCATGCCTTTAAAGATATCGTGCATTATCCTTTGGAACACCGCTGAAGCTGACGCCAGTCCGAACGGCATACGACAGTAGCGGAAAGCTCCTAGTGGTGTAACAAAGGAAGTTAAGGCTCGTGACTCCGGCTGTAAATTCACTTGATGATAAGCTGCGGACATATCTAAAACAGTGAAAACCTTTCCACCTCCCATCACGCTTAACATCTCCCCAATATTGGGAAGAGGTTGCCGATCTACCCATATATTTTTATTTAGGTCCCTCAAATCAATACATAAACGAATTTTATTTCCTTCCTTGGGAGCGACCACAATTGTAGCGAGCCATTCAGAGGCCTCAATAGGTTCAATAATCTTGTTTTCCAACAACTTATTAAGTTCTTGTTGGAGAGGCTCCCTCATCAACAACGGAATGGATCTCACTTTATGCACCACTGGCACTGCCTTTTTTTTTTTTAAATTATACGATGTGTGAATCCTTTTAACATCCCCAACTTGTCAGTAAATACATGAGGAAATGATAACATTAATTTCTCTCCCCACTCCAAATTATTATCATCCATTATCTCTATAGCCATTACTGGCTCTTCACTGTTGGGATTAAGAATAATATTTAGATCTTTCTGATGGCGCCAACCCAATAAATTGGAACCATCCTCCGATATATACACTCTCCCATGAACACCATTATTCTTAAAGAATATATCTCTCCATTCCATCCCAACAATGTTTCTTCTCTTTCCACCATAACCGACCGCTCTTATATCAGAGTGCTGTAAAGTATCCATTTTTCCATTCAAGTTCTTCTCAAAAACATCTTTAGATATGATGGTAAACAGACTACCAGAATCAACTAACATCTTGATTTGTGTATTTCCCAAAGTAATTTCGCAATGGGGTTTTTCAAGTTTATCAGTACTTTCTTCTTTTACAATCAGACTTCTATTACTTCGTATCCTCCCATCTTGGTTAGAAATTTCATTAGAAGTCTCATATCCATCAATGGATAACATAATATCTTCTTGAACCTCTCCTAGATTTTCAACTATTTTCACACTAGACTGTTGTGAAGGTCGTATTTTTGTTCTGCACATTTTGCCTAAATGACCCTTCTTCCCACATAACCTACATATCGTGTTTCTGGCCCCACATGCAAAACTGGTGGCAATATGCCCCGGGCCACCACATCTATAACATATAATTTTCCTCCTCTCAACCTGTCCCTCTACAGTAGGTTCTCCAACTTTAATTGTTTTTTTTAATTTCACCTCTTGTACATCAAGTGGAACAACTTCTTTTTCTGGGGATTTAATGTTGAGTTTTCCCACATCAATTTCCTTCATCCAAACAGCAGTATTTTCCATGCTCCTGGCAATTTGTATAGCCTCATCCAACGTCGGGTCTAATGACAAAAGTCTCTCTTTAACCTTTTTATCTTTTGTACACCTCACAATTTGATCTCGAATTAAAGATTCCATTAAACCTTGAAATTCACATGTGACGGCCAAACCACGTAGTGTAGCTACATAACTCATAATGTCTTCATCTTGAGTTTGTGAACGACAAAAGAATTTATGTCTTTCAAATACTACACTCAATTTAGGGGTAAAATGCTTCTCTAACATTTGTAAAGACATATTGTATACATTTATAGGTTGGCCATCACCAATTCCTAAAGAAATTTCAGGAAGGTCATCATAAATCCTCCTCCCTTCAGTTCCTAAATGATGTAACCGTATCGCTTGTCTCCTCAAAAGACCATATTTGTCCCCTCCAATCGCCAACATATAGGTAAGGAATATATTTTTCCACCTCTTCCAAGGTATGCTTGGTTCTCCTGGAACAGGTAAAAAACTAGGTGGAGCCGCCATCCCTGGTTCTGCCATTCCTGCAACAAATTTAAATTAACAAACTACCACAAATAACTAAAGAAATAAATTACCACAATAAGTTAAAACAAAGAATTAAAATAACAATTTAAAATAAGTATTTAAAATAACAAATTTATCGGTGATGTTATGAGTATTATAAGTGTATTTTCTTCAGTCACGGTCTTTTTTCACTATCCACTTCTCTCTCAATTTCTCACTTCGTGTGCAGCTCCTCTATTAGTCCTCTTTCTATGGCTACACTTCGATGAAATAAATTACGTGCTCCTGTGACATCGCCAGTGAGAAGGAAAACTCGGGCAGCCGGCAGACACTCTGAAAACATACGGTATGCGTGTGTTGTATCTTCACAGTATTTATTAGCGCACTTTCAACTGGAGACAAGCAACATCATTTCTCTTGACACGACGCGTCGCGCGCGTTTCCTCGCACCTCCGTTTCCTCGCGCCTCCGTTTCCTTGCGCCCCTTAGTAGCAGATGTTATCTCGCGCTTGAGCTCGAGCAATGCCTCGCGCTAGAGCTTAAATAAATAACGAGTGTATTCTTCTGAGAGATGAGCCCAAAAGTTAAGGCAATTCGAATAAAATGCCTTCAGCTGAACTTCCAAACGCTCAAATCTCTCTTAGTCAAAGGCAACTTCAATTGATGTTCGTTATACAAGTCGCGTCATTCACACGCATCCATTTGAATTCAGGACACAAAAATGTCATGCATTGCGCGTTAAGCAAGTCTCTGCTTTAAAATTATCAATCACCAGTAAAGTATCGAAGCAGCAGTAACTCACGGTTTTCAATTTTCTGAATTCCCCCAGGAGAATCCTTCAGTTTACCGCTTTTTTCCAGGGGTGAAGGTTTCTCTGCACTCTGCCCCCTGCGCAGATCACTCGTCGCCAAAAAAGTGTAGTAACCACGCTCAAAGTGGATATAGTAGAAGCGTATTTATTCTTAAGTACAACTATACAGCTTCATGGTAAGCTCCAGCTTCACCAACCGACCAGTCTTAGAATTCTCATACTATGTCATCTCATTACATCATTGAGTTCCATATTAAGTAAAAGACATTTCCACAGAATCTTTTGCTGCCTTTGTTTTCCAAACATTTCATTCAACTGGAACCCAAAAAGGAAAATAAAACAATCTTTAAGTCTGTGACATTTCAGATCATGGTACTAATTTATGGGCGGATCACTAGTTATACAGTAGTGGTGAATGATAACTCTGTAATTGTATTTATCGGTCCCAGATCATTATCATCAGCCAATCCCATGCAATTCCGAGTTATTGACCCGGCAATGGGGAATAATGAATAACATGTGGGATGCAAAATTATATCATGTGTCTTTTCATGTTTCCACAGGACTGGGCCATTTATCAGGCATGAAGTCTACCTTGCAAGTGCAACTGTTCATGAGGTTTACTGCACCCCGTAATCCCGGCTGGGTAGAATCTAGAAGCTTGTAATCACATTTTGGCTGAATATGGGAGTTTACAACCATTTCACTTGTCACCGGGTCCCTTTTTGCAAAGATCATAATGACACAAAATTTGTGAGCAAGTTCTCTCTAAGCAGAAAATAGGGAAATTAGGGAGAGATAGAAACTTCTGCTCTCAAAACTAAAGCCCACAAGTAAACATGAAAACAGTTCATCTGTTGAAAGTTGAGTTATTTCTTATGAGTCTATACCAGGAGTCCCCAACCTTTTCTGTAATAAGAGCGACTTATGTTCAATGAAATTCATACTGAGCTACTAATAATATCAGTGTGGTGATAGTGACAACATCAGAAAAGATGGTCTCTCCATGCAAGATTACCATCAGTGATCATCACCTCAGTTCATCAGATAGGGTTGCCAGCATTTTTTGTGAAAAGGCTTTATGAAGGCTTTATCAATTTGGAATTCCTCAACTTAGCATTTACATAACAGCCATAACGGCAAGTTAATAATCGTGGCAATGACGTCTTTTGATTTATCACTCAAATATCAGCTTTAAATATGTTTTGGAAATCCAACCATCAGCCTGTGACTTCTGAAAATACACACATTTTTTTCTGGAGTACATGTGTTTCAATTTTGGGATGAATGCATCATTCATTAAAGCAAAGGCTTCTAGTTAAGTAGGCTGGGATGCACACAGGAGAGCTACTTACAGGCTGCTGGAGAGCTACCAGTAGCTCACGAGCAACTTGTTGGAAAAACCTGGTCTATACCAAATATCTAAGGATGCCAGGTACCGATAAAAGCTATACCACAGACAATTGAAGGCTTATGGAACTAGGGCTGTTTTTTGCTAGGGACTGGTTTGGGACCCAAGAAGGGGGATCATCCATGTCATACCGCCTTTTCCTAATGATTTGTAAGAAGTCGCTAAGTGTATATTTTTAGCTATAAAAACATTTGTTACATTGTGACTTTGAGTTTTGCGCTTTCATAAGTCTGACCATTTTTAAATTGCAAGCTTTTTGATGGCAAAAACCCATTAGTACATCAGACCCCTAAATGATCTAGGGGCACATGCATCAAGGGATTTTGCGATCGAAAACGGTGCGATTCGCAAAAATCGGCCGTTTGCGATCGCAAAATGGCCTTTTGCGATGCATGAAAGTCTTTGGGATGCGCAATTTCGGTAATCGCTGTTTTTTGCGATTTCCCAAATTGCGATTGCATTTAAGGAATCGCAATTTGTGATTTCTTAAATGCAATGCAAGAAGCACTTTGAAATAGCAATTTCGCTATTTGGGGCCGCAAATTACCGAAAATTAAACTGGTCGGTAATTTGAAAAAACTTTGAAAAATGCACTAAAGTGCATTTTTCTAAGTTTCATGTTACACACACACATGCCCTTGGGGCATGTGTGTGCGTAACTTATGGATGCACATCACAATTTCAGGGGTGCAACAGGGTGTCCTTTTGACATCCTTGCACCCTTGAATAGTATGCGCAATTTGCGAGTACCTATTGGTACTCGCAAATTGCGCATGCAATTTCCCATTCATTCCTATGGGCCTGTAGGCCCATAGGAATCCATTCCTTAATTGCGACTCGCAATTTGCGAGTCGCAATTAAGGAATGTTTAGGAATCGCTATTTTTATAGTGATTCCTACATGCATAGGCTTTTGCGAGTCCTTAATTGCGATTCCTTAATAATCGCAATTAAGGACTCGCAAAAGCATATCTTGATGCATGTGCCCCAAAGTCTTTTGACCAACTTGTCCCTAACGCACATAATATGAATAAACAAAGGCATTTAATTAGTGGGTATGTGCTGCTGGCCTTAACCAGTATGGCTGTCCAAAAACTATTATCTGCCATCTAGAAATGGCAGTTCAGAAGTTGCATTATAGCAAAAAGGAAGGCAACAGCCTCTGCTTAAATGAAATCGAGCCTCTTATGTGACTTGAGCTATTGATTTCGGATCATATTAGAGCACAAATAACCTATCAGTTCTGTTTTCATGCAAGTGTGGGTAGCCAGACCTACAGGATATCCCTTGATAAATCTCCACCTTCAGGGCTTTAACTACTCATCCCACAAACATGCATCCCTGGCCCACCCACAAATCACGAGCATGCACCGGTTTGCACACATACTTCTCTGCCAGTTGTCATGAAGTCCAGTGCTGCTGCCCTGCGAGACTGTTATGCCAGATTGTATCAAATTAAAGGCCCCAAATCCTAGGAAGCCCATCTCCGGTCAACTATGGGGGTCCTCCGTTGGTGGACAACACCTAGAGCAGTTGCCTTCTGCATCTCTGCAGCTTCTGAATATAACCCTTAAGCTGCATAAGCAAGAGAAGGTAAGGCACAGTAAAAAATCCCGACTGACACTTGACAGTGCCTAACCATGAGCTTGCAATAGAGGAAGCTGTAAAATTCTCACTTGCAAACTGCAAAATATATCTGAAGTAGCTGAGGAATCGATAGAACATGGAGATTCAAGAATATATTGAACGAGATATGGGACTGTTTTGTCCTGTAGTGTACCCTAACTCTAACAATGAGCTCACCAGTACTGGATGACGAGAGAGGCCGGTGGCTGGAACCGCAGGCTAAAGGTGACCTTGATTTTAAAGAAAGAAACATTTATTCATATACAGCTACTACAATGGTAGTAAAGTGTTTAAAAGTTGCACATTCATCAGAAAGGGGTTAAAGTAATGACAGGCAGAGAATTGATAACGGGAGCACACTTTATTTAAGGGTTTGTGTTCCCAATGCGTAATGATTAATCGATGTGCATGGAAAGTGTTTTTAACTTTACTGGCTGCAATACCAATCATTTCACAACTGTCTTTGCAGGAACAGAACAGGCAACAACATGTGTTTCGTTCATGGGACTTTTTCAAGGCTACTGAGCACAATAGCAAGTTGAAGTGTTGTAGTATAAATGTTATGTCAACATAAGTAGACTAGAGTCTAGCATTCCAGGTGAAAACAAATAGTAAACAACAGCCAGTCTGTTGGAGACCCTTGGCTATTGGCTACGTGGTTGGCATGGTGAAACAGTGTGCCTTGTTACATGTTATGCGTACTTATCGCCAAGACAAACACTGTACTTACCTTTGGTAACACTTTTTCTGGTGGAGACTCTATCTAACTGCACATTCCTCAACATTTGATTATTCGCCCAGGCATCAGACTGGATACAGAAAACCTTCAGCAGTACCCCTACGTGCCAAGAGGTGGCGCTGGTCGCATCGTCGTTCTGAGACAGATGTGATGCATGCTGGTCTATATAGGCGCCACTCTTGTGAGCTGACATGAATTGCTTTCTGACTTGTCCACACCCGTGGACGTGGAGCCAAATTCATATCAATCATAAGCTGTGTGACACCTCGTCAGGGGTAGTAAGGTGCCATATAAATACAATTACAATTTACAATTAAATAAAAGAGCCCAGTTCACAGAACAGGGAGGAGGGATGGTCGGTGAGGAATCTACGATACATAGAGTCTCTACCAGAAAGAGCCTTACCGAAGTTAAGTAACTTGTTCTTCTGATAAAGACTTGTAACAGCAGATTCCTCACCTTTTCAATGGAAACCCAAGCAGCACCTCTCAGGAGGTGGGTCTGTGAACTGGCTCAAACAAAAAAATCCTGATTGACCAAGTAGGCAAATTGCCCTTCCTGGCATACCTGGACATCAAAGGCATTAATTCTTTATGAATGTATGGAGTGATGCACACGTAGTGGCCTGACAAATGTGTAGAACAGACACTCCACATGCCAACGGAGTGGTAGCAGCCTTTGCTCTGGTAGAATGAGCCTGCAAGCCCTTGTGGGCCGCTTTTCACCAGTGTATAGCAAACCTTAATGCAGTGTACAATTCAGCGAGAGATGTTTCTCTTCTGCATTACTTTCCCTTTCTTTCATTCAGTGAATCCGATAAACAGCTGTTCGTCCACCTGCTGCTCTTTGTACGATCAATCTAGCAGCTGAGAGCTTTTTTCAGCTTCAGCCATTAGAGTCTCGCCTCCTTCTTAGTGGGGTGAGGCGGAGCAAAGAACATCAGAAGAGTGATGTTCTGACCGATATGAAAATGAGTCGCTACCTTCAGGTGGAAGGAGGCTTGGGTCCACAGACCCAGCTTGTTTGGGTAGAAAGTGGTGTAAGGGTGTTGACTCACAGAGCCTGTAATTCACTCACTCGCTGCTCTGATGCTATGGCAACAATAAAGAGAGTCTTGAAGGTAAGGAGCCTGAGAGAACAACTGTATAAAGGCTCAAACGGCGCACACATGAGGGATGTAAGAACAAGCTTTAAGTCCCATTGGAGCACCAAAAATGTAGAATGGAGGAACATGTGTTGTAACTTTTTAAGGAAATGCATCACAACCAGTGATGGAATAGCAAGGGCTAGACCAGCAACCATAAAAAGACCGAAATTCTGATTGCCTAATCCAGGGCTACTAGGATGACTTGAGCCCAGTCAGTCTGATATTCTTCAGAACTTGGTGCAGGAGAGGTATCGCTGGAAAGGCGTACAGGAGTTCAGAGTTCTACACTGGGCAGAATGAGTCACTGAATGAGAAAAGCCTTGGAAACTCCAATGCACAAAAAAAGTGCTGACATTGTGTGCTCACGGCGGTGTTGAAAAGATCTAGCCAGGGATCTCCCCAATTAGGAAAAGATCATGCGCCACGTCTGGATGTAATTTCGATTGATGATCTGCAAGGCGCCAATGGCTCAATTCGTCCACCCATGCGTTTAAGGAACCTGCTAGGTAGTGTGTCATCAAAAATATTCCTTGATGTTCCAGACACGTCCAGAGATGCAATGCCTCCTGCCACACGGTCCATGATCCCAGTCCACTCTGCTTGTTGCAGTACCACTTGGCGATGCTGTTGTCTGTGAGCACCTGTACCACCTTCCCTCTGGTGAAAGGCAGGAAAGCTTTCAAAGCCAAGCTGATGGTTCTCAGCTCCAGGAGGTTCATCTGGAGCCCTGCATCTGCCAGAGATCAGATGGCTCTGATCTCCACTTCTCTCGGATGGCCACCCCAACCAAGAAGTGATGCATCGATCACCACTGCAAGCTCTGGGTGGGGTAAGAAGAACGGTCTCCGCTAACCCAATTGCAGTCTCGCAGCCTCCACAGCAGATCTTTTGAAGTCTACTCCAAAATCTGGATGAGATCAGAAAGATCCCTGTGGTACTGAACCCATTGGGACTTCAGATCCCACTGCAGAGCCTGCATGTGCCATCTGCCATGGTTGACCAGCAGCATGTAGGACACCCAGTGGCGGCTTGCCGAGGGAGTGCTGCGGGGTGGTGGGGCGGGGGAGGGGCAGGGGAGGGGCAGGGTGGTGGTAGTGGAGTCCGACATACGACAGATAGGAGTAAGGTAAGTAATGAAATAAATAAAACAATTTACCTTGCGCGCGCTGCATCGCAGAGTTGGTGATGCAGCGCGCGCAAGGTAAATTGTTTTATTTATCTCATTACTTACCTTACTCCTGTCCGTCGTATGTCGGACTCCACTACCCCCCCCCCCTGCCCCTACCCCGCCCCACCGCCCCGCAGCACTCCCTCGGCGAGCCGCCACTGAGGACACCATCAGTCCCAGCAGCCTCAGAGTCATCCTCAGTGACATCCAGGACAGAGGATCCATTCCCCCACCCACTCTGCGCATTGAGAACCTCACGGGTGAGTAGCCACGCTTTATAAGAAACCTGATAGATTGATTTATTGATTGAGGTTGAAACATTGGCATCATAGTCTGAATGTCCTGGACTCTCCGCTCCTGGGGTAGGCACAAAACTGCACCATGTCCAAAATGGATCAGATGAAAGGAAGTGTCTGCAAAGGAGTCAAGTGTGGCTTTGGCACGTTGATAGTGAACCTCAACAATGTTAAGAAGTTTGTTGGAGTCTGGAGGTGGGTAATGACTGCCTGGGGCGAGTTCACCTTCTACAGCAAGTCATTGACACAGAGGCAAACTGGGACCCCTACCTCCAAAGATATACTGCAAACTTCCATCATTACTTTTGTGAACACCGAGGAGCAATGGTGAGGCCAAAGGGGTGCAGAGAGAACTGAAAATGCTCCTGGCCCACCATAAACTGCAGGTAGCGCCTGCAAGACAGGGATATGGAAATAAGCGTCCTGCAGGTCCAACACCATCATTCAGTCTCCAGGGTCAAGAGCAGACAAAATATCGGCCAAACTGAGCATCTTGAATTTGTACTAGGAAGGCATTGAGAGGGCAGAGATCCAAGATGGAACAGAGGCCTCTGTCCTTTTTTGGTACCAGGAAGTAGGAGGAATAACAAACAAAACCAGTTTCTGGCATTGGCACCCTCTCTATGTTTCCTTTGGCCAAAGAGCCTGCATTTCCTGCAGCAACAGGGACAGGTGGTCCTCTGTCAGCCATTCTGGAGATGGTGGAAGTTTCAGCTGGTTTTCGAGGAATGGTAGGGAATAACACAGCGGCACAATCTGCTGGAGCCACTTGTCCGAAGTAAAGCCTGCCATCACTGCAGAAAATTTGGGATCCTGCCCCCAACAGGGTGGCTTTGTGATGTCTAGGACATGCTAAAGAGGTCTGGGGCCTGCACCAGCTGGAGGAGCAGGAGACTGAGCTGCATGCTGCCCTTGTTGTCCACGTATTCGGTGGGTGCCATTACAGAGGCCACAAAAATATTGGTGGGATTGCTGCAAGTCAATCAATCAATCAGGGGGTTTAAAGTGCGCTACTCACCTGGGAAGGTCTCAAGGCGCTGGCGGGGGGGTGCAGCTCCGGGTCAGCCGAAGAGCCAGGTCTTAAGGCTCTTCCTGAAGGTGTGCAGCGTCGGGGAGCATCTGATGTTGACTGGGAGCTCGTTCCAGGCTTTGGCCGCGATGTAGGAGAAGGGTACATGGAAGGAGACTCTTTCGTTGAGGTATTTGGATCCGGTGTTGTGGAGGGATTTGTAGGCATGGGTGAGTAGCTTGAAGGCTACTCTCTTCTCGATGGGGAGCCAGTGGAGATCTCGCAGGTGTTGGGTGATGTGCTCATGTCGTGGGGTGTCGAGGATGAGTCTGGCTGCGGTATTCTGGATGGTCTGGAGTTTGCGTAGCAGGGATTAGTTGATTCCCGCGTAGAGGGAGTTCCCGTAGTCCAGTCTGCTTGTTATGAGTGCGTGGGTAACAGTCTTTCTGGCTTCGGGGGTATCCACTTGAAGGTCTTGCGGAGGGTGCCGAGGGTGTTGAAGCAGATGAAGGTGATGGCGTTGATCTGTCGGGTCATGGTGAGGGAGGAATCAAGTATGATGCCAAGGTTCCGGGTGTGGTCCGTGGGGGTGGGGGAGGGCCGAGGGCAGAGGGCCACCAGGAGTTGTCCCAAGCTGAGGGGTGGGTCCCAGGACGAGGATCTCTGTCTTCTCTGAGTTCAGTTTCAGACAGCTGCTGCTCATCCAAGCTGCGACGTCTTTCATTCCTTCTTGGAAGCTGAGTCTGGTGGTTTGGGGGTCCTTCGTGAGGGAGAGGATGAGCTGGGTGTCGTCGGCGTAGGATACAATGTTGAGTCCATGCTGTCTGACGATGGCGGCGAGGGGGGCCATGTAGATGTTGAAGAGCGTGGGACTGAGCGATGATCCTTGTGGTACTCCGCAGTTGATCTCTGTGGGTTTGGAGAGGAAAGGCGGGAGTCTGATCCTTTGGGTTCTGCCGGCGAGGAAGGAGCGGAGCCAGTCGAGGGCGGTTCCCTGTATTCCGGCACCGTGGAGTCTGTCTGCGAGAGTGCGGTGGAAGACGGTGTCGAAGGCTGCGGAGAGGTCGAGTAGGATGAGGGCCGAGGTGTGGCCTTGGTCGAGGAGCGTGCAGATGTCATCTGTGGCGGCGAGTAGGGCGGTCTCGGTGCTGTGGTTGCTGCGGAAACCAGATTGGGAGGAGTTGAGGACGGAATTTTCTTTGATGAAGTTAGTCAGCTGGGCGTTGACGATTTTCTCTGTGACTTTGGCTGCGAAGGGAGATGGGTCGGTAGTTCTTCAGGTCTGTCGGGTCTGCAGAGGGTTTCTTGAGGAGGGGCTTGACTTCGGCGCATTTCCAGTCGTCGGAGAAGGTGCCGGATTCGAAGGAGGCATTGATGGTGTGTCGTAGCTCGGGTGCTATGGCGGCGGCGTCAGCTCTGTGGAAGATGTGCGGGGGCAGGGGTCTCTGGGGGCTCCTGAGTGAGTGTTCTTCATGGTCGTGGCGGTATCTTTGGTGGTGACCGGGGTCCAGGTGGTTATGGTGGGCTGGCTGTTGTCGCTGGAAGGAAGGGTGGTTTCTGGAGTCTTCTCGCTGAAGTTGTTGTAGAGGGCCTTGATTTTCAGGTGGAAGTAGGATCCAAGCTTATTGCAGAGGTCCTGGGAGGGGGTGACGTCCGAGGCTTCGCCTGGGGGTTTGGTGAATTGCTGGATGGTGTTGAAGAGTTCCTTAGAGTTGCTGGGGTTGGTGAGGATTTTGTTCTGGATGAAGGTCTTCTTTGTGGATCTTATGCGTTGGTGGTAATCTGTCATAGCGTTTTTGTAGGTGGTCAGGTCTTCTGAGGTTTTGCTGTTTCTCCATCGTTTTTTAAGTCATCTGCATGAGCATCTAGCTTCTTGGAGGTCGGGGGTGAACCAGGTGGCCTTCAGGGGGCGTTGTCTGTGGGTGGTGCGGGGGGGGTGCGAGCTTGTCTGCGCAGTTGGTGATCCAGCGGTGTAGTTCCTTGGCTGCAGAGTTGGCGTCGGTCGAGGTGGAGGGGGGGTCGTGGATGAGGGTGGAGTTGAGGTGCTCCTCTGTGACCTTGCTCCAGTTCCTTTGAGGAGGGCGGGGAGCGGGTTTGAGGGCGGTGGCGGTGATGAAAGAGAATTGTACGCAGTGGTGGTTCGTCCAGAGGGGCTGCGTGGTGTGGCTGAAGCGGATGTTGTTCCCACCTGCGAAGATGGGGTCGAGGGTGTGTCCTGCCTTGTGCGTAGGGGTGTTGACGAGCTGTTTCAGTCCGATGTTGGCGAGGTTGTCCAGGAGGGCGATGGAGTTGGGGTCGCTGAGGTTGTCGAGGTGGAAGTTCAGGTCTCCGATGAGTATGTAGTCCATGGAGGCGATGGCGTGGGGTGCAATGAAGTCAGCAATGGTAGTGGCGAACGGAGCGCGAGGTCCTGGGGGTCTGTAGGCAAGGGTGCCGCGAAGAGTGGTTTTAGGGCTGGTCTGGATCTGGAAGTGAAAGTGTTCGGTTGTGGCAGAGGGGTTGCTCGTGGTGGAGGTGGAGAGTCGGAGGGAGCTCTTGTGTGCGATGGCGAGTCCTCTTCCTGGGCGGTTGGGGTGGTCCTTCCTCTGGATCTTATAGCCGTTGGGAATGGCGATGTCGGGGGCGGAGGAGGTGCTGGTCCAGGTTTCCCTGAAGAAGGCGACGTCTGGCGAGAGGGTGTCGAGGAGGTCCCAGATCTCTACGGCATATTTGTGCAGGGAGCGCATGTTGAGGAGGATGCACTTCAGGGCTTCTGTGGTGTTGGCGTCTGGCGTGGGGGCGGCAGCCGTGGTGGTCCGGAGGGTGGTGAAGGTTCGGCGGCAGTGGCGGCAGGAGAACTGGCCATGGTTGGTGTTCGGCGTGGACATCTGTCAGTTGTTGTTCCTTCCGGGGTTGAGTGCGAGGAGAGCAGCTTAGTCATAGCGGTGGATAGTCAGAGAACCAGGGTCCCTGGCTCTGGTTGCGGTCGCAGACGGGCTTGCCTTTGGCGCGGCCGCACAGCGGCCGCCATTAAATAGGGAAGGGGGGATGGAAGCGCAGCTGGGAGGCGTGAGAGGCACTGGCTGGACTTGCTGATGATACTGAAAGCCTCTACCATGGCCACAGAAGGGGTGAAACTGAAGGTGCAGTTGTCGTGGAGGAGCAGAGAGGCAGAGGAAGTGTGCAGTGGCCTGCTGTCTTTAAAGCACTCCAAAGCTGAATCTGCTTTGTCCCCAAAAAGAGGGGAACTGTCAAATGGCATGTCCATAAGACTCATCTGAACGTCCCTTGAAAACTCAGTGGACCACATCCAGGCGTGCCTGCGAAAAGCCCACTGGTGCCTATAGCACTACAGAGTGAATCTATAGAGTCTACTCCACAGTGGATAGTGAATTTGGCCGCATTACGACTGTCCTGCATGGCCTGAGATGGGATAGCAGAGGGCTGCTCTATAACCATAGCGAGAACCTGGCCAAGAAGTCTCACAAGGGTGTGAGAAGATTGACCTAAAAGGCAGGTTGCATTGTCAGGGCAGAGAGTTAAACTCACCAAGAGAAAACCTGTTTCCCAGAAGTTTGTTTTCTTTTGGATTCCATGTCAGGGGGAGTAGTCAGGAAATCATTTGGCTGCAGTTTGTTGGCCAAAACCTGTACGATAAGGCTCATGGAAGTAGAATGCTGGGTTAGGAAGTCTAAATCACCCGGAGCAGGGCAATGGCATCTGGCAACCTGGCAGCTGCTGGGGGGTCCAAACGGGACTTGGCCCATGTCCCCAATTGTGTGTAGTGAGTGCCCCATTAAAAGGGACTCAGAACTGCACCTCAGTCAAATATTTGGTCTTGACTTCCTTAGTAGGATGCTGAAAATCCAGAACTTCTGCAGCCCTCAGCGCAACCATGGTGAAGAAGGCGCTTTAGTACGTCGGTGGGCCCGGGTCGAGAGGGGACATCAGTGCAGTATCTGGGGAGGTATCAGATCACTGCCATCCTAGAGGTCCTCATGCCAAGTGACCTCCTGATATGGTTGGTCAAACTTGTTCCCAGCATAACAGCTGCCATTGTCCGAGTCCACACCACACACTTTGCACCCTTCCGTAGGCCAAAGGAATTATGTCTGCATTAGAAGGGTGGATAAGTGGCTGTGAAGCAGTTAAAGCAGCTCACGGCCTGAATCAACGTCGGAGCGGTGGCGCCTCAGCATTGGATAGCAGTATGTATTGGGCATCGTCGTTCCGAGTCGATAGTGCCATTATCGGGGTGGGTGTGTTGTGTTCCAACTTGGGTTATGGCGCCGGAGAGGGAGCTGGTACTGAGGATGGCTCAGAACCCGGAACTCACCCAGATGGCCCAGCTGGTGCCGGGGCCAAACCCACCAGCAGAAGTTCAGTTGGGAGGCCTGCTGCTCCTTAGGGGCTGCAAGTGCACCAGAGGGAGCCGGCAATATGCCAAAAAGTCACAGCATGGCTTCATGGAAGTCCTCCATTTGCTGCAGTTTCACTGACAGCCCCAGAGGTAAAGGTTGCTACGGGGCAAGTGTTGGAATCGGCTCCAAAGTTGAACGACTATGAGAACTAGACCAGGAGGCACTATGACGCCCTTGTACATTCTCAGGAGATCAACAGTAGCGGGACAGGGCCAAGTCTCCCTTGGACTACTTATGTTTTTCTGGGACATACCCGATGAATTGGACCTCGATGACAACTTGTCATGGGACAGGCCTTAGGAGCAAAGACCAGGAACTTACTTTGGAACCTGACCGGTCACAATGTGGAATCTAGCAGTATTTTGCTATGAACAGCTTCGCTTCCAAATCCCAGATGACCTTCAAGTACATCAAGGCATATTCACTGCAGGCCTTGGAGTCGTGGTCCGATCCCAGACACCACAGGCATACCACGTGTGGTTCAGTCACAGACATTTGTTTGCAACATTCCCCACTCGGTTAAAATCCTGTTTTAGGAGGTGACAAATAACCTTTCACACTGTAGAATTGTTTTAAGAAAGTCTCAGAGAGATGAGGGGTAGCTCCGGATCTGCATCTTTTGGGGCAGAAAGTAAGAAACTGAGGTCAGCACGCATGAGTGGCACCTATCTAAGTCAGCGCACGTCACATCTGGCGTGGAATGACATCGACGCTGAGCTGCCGGCGCCACTTGTCAGCACGCAGGTATACTGCTGAAGATTTTCCGGATTCAGTCTGATGCCTGGGGGAATATTAAGGTGAGTAATCTGTTGTTAGAAGTCTCTATCAGAAAAGGAAATACACTTTCTAGTTTATCACAGAACAGATCCTTTCCTAAAAACGTCCACATTATGATGGTGATCGCAAATTATTTCATATGGCACACAGTTTCACCGTGCTGTACAGTCAGGCTCTTATTTACCATTTATTTTCACCAGGAAAGCTTAATTATTGACACCCTGACACGCTGTATCACTACACTTGCTAAAATAAGTGATCGGTACAGAATAACTCATCATTTACAGCATATGTCACATCTCTACGATGGCTCTTGTATTTACTCTTAAC
Organism: Calotriton arnoldi; assembly: GCA_963921515.1. Taxonomy (NCBI): domain Eukaryota; kingdom Metazoa; phylum Chordata; class Amphibia; order Caudata; family Salamandridae; genus Calotriton; species Calotriton arnoldi. The sequence goes on along the minus strand of CAWUFW010004989.1, from coordinate 689,812 downwards.
ATTCATACTACAAGTCTTTATGTTACTACCGTGCTTAAAAACCTTGAAAATGTACCATGGACGAAACACATTAGCTATTCTATAACTATGAAAACAGTTCTGAACTGAATGAAATGGCCACTGATTAAGTTAAAAATGAGACTACAATGCACGTCTGTTAATCATTACATAGTGGGAACACCTAATATATTGTGTGCTCCCGTTATCAAAACTCTGACTTTATATGATACATCTTCATATTTAGTGCTCTCGTGGCTTACTTCTCTTAGGGGAACAGCAGCAAGGACAGTTATGGGGAATATAAATAAGGGAACCACTAAACACATAAGAGACTTCAGAGCCTTGAAAACCCTTGAAGATATCAATCTACTGACCACCCTCTGGGGACGGCTGACTCGCAGGATAACACTGAGGCATAGAACAACATAAACTATGGGTAATCCATAGAACATATTTCTATGGGTGTGGTAGCTTTTTAATTTGGAACTGAAGTTGTTTGGGTCAATGCCTTGAGAGTGGTTAGGGCTAGAACCTTCCAGCTGTGTTCTGGCTACTGATATTCATTTGGACACGCATCTGTATTGACTGAACTAATATGTGTTACGCTGTCCTTGGCACCACCCTTCACTCCACCTTTTCTAAAAGTATGCTTTGATTGCTCAACCATCACTACTACTGGAGAGTCACTGAAGCCACTGAGTGAAGTTTAACCTTTGCATAGTACCCAGCATCCCAGCCAACAGGCTGAATGCAGTATCACCGTGAAAGCGTGGCGGAACACTCTAAAACCTAGTGGTTCTGGGGAAGTCCTGACACCCAGCCCTGCCAAGTACCACGCATCAGGCGTTAGACTTACGCATTTCAGTGTGGTGGTCCGCATCACCACACTGAAATGCGAAGTCACGCATTAAAGCGCCTCCTTGACTCCACCGGCGCTGACCCAGAGCAGACAGAGACAAGCGGGACGGAAAGCACTGCTCAAGCACTGGTGAGCAAACAGCTTCTGTACAGACTCACTGTGTGCATAGTAAGTTTTCATGAGTGCCAGGCAAGAAGTGTGGGTCGCACCAGCCTGCGCTAACTGCAGCATTCATTATCACAACTACTGCCAAGAGTCAGGCTGGGCTGGATGCAGCGGCGTCACGTGACTGCAGGAAACAGTTTAGTGTGTTTCTATTTGCCGAAACAGAAACAATCTCTCTGAGCGTCCACCTCGGAGTAATATCGGTGCGTGCCTCATCATGTGAGCGCGGCTGCATTCTTTATTATACAAAACTGGGATCTGACTGCCTCTTTGGTCTGTGCTGCAAAACTCATCGTGGCCATGGCTCAGGTCTGTGTGAATCGTGACTTTCATCGTGACTCATTTTCAGAATATTTAATTTACAACATGAGCCTGTAGCCCACTGCTCACCAGGCTGGTGCGGCTGCAGGCTGGGCTCAGCTGACTCAAACTGTCAGTGTAATTACAATTAATTAGCAGCTGAGAAGTCCGCACTGCCTGGTACTACAGTCTGGTCAGTCGGGTCCATGGTCAGAGACTGCCTGGACAGACTGTCTCAATCATTGATTGCAATGCATGGTTCAGGAGGAACCTGGGACAAGGTCTGGTCGGCGCAGGCTAATGCCGAAACTTTCAATTTTCTGCCGCCCTGGCCCCAGGAATTAGTTGTTCCTGCTGCCCAGCAACACGACCCACAGAGGCTGTGTTTCAATTAGCTGTTTGATTTTGTGTCAAAGATTTCCTAATGCCAAAACTGCTTGTTACCACAGCAGGCAGTCCACAACAGGCAGTTTGAACCATAGTGACAAAGGCACGTTTCTGCCCTTCCTCAGCTCGAAGTCACCAACAGCTGCATCACTTGTAATAACGCTCTTCAGTTGTGCACACAATAATAAAAGCGCCAATGCTTCCGTCCAGTCAGCCAGAATGAGAGACAGAGGAGAGATGCGGCCTCTGACTGTCCTTCCTCTCTGGCATTCCCTTGACCTGCAGCCTGCTGTTGCAGCCCCTGCCATTCCAGCCAAAGACCACGCAAATAAACACAAAGCAAGGCTTTGAATCGCTAACCTGGCAATACACTCCCAAAGCACTTGTGAATAGTGGCAGCAGTCGGGTGAAAATGTCAAGATAATTCTGGTGAATAATGGAGAGCTGCAGCAAGATCAGCGTTTTGTATAGTGACAGTTTTCACAAAACATGAACCGCGCATATTCGCAAAATTGTATTTTATGAGGATTAGCTGTGAGTACTGTGTTTTACCAGGTTAGTGCCCTTCTATTTCTGGAGCTTTGCAGCAAATTTAAGATCTTCTTAGAGTTTCTCGTTGCTCAGATGGTCGTAATTTCTGATATTTATATATGTTTCCCTCATCTTCATTGCTTGACTTTGCTTGCGAGAAAGTGTCACTCATAGTCATTGAATGTCACTCATAATTACACAGAAATTATGAAAATGTCACACTTGAACAATCTGAAACCTTGGCAGCTATGCAGACCCATCCTATGGATGCCAAAACAAACCTACTTAACACCTGACTCACCGAACGCACTAGCACAGGTACTTGAAAAATCCTCTTTCAGAACTTTCCCCACAGTAAAAAAAAACGATTCATCCAGCAGACAACAGTTTGCATGCCAATCATGAACACATGAATTAATGAGCACACAACCAACAGAGAACAATATATACACCCGAATTTCAAACAAAAACGCATTGAACTCACACAGCTGTTTCACGTGATGTTGTGCTATACAAAAGTGCAAAACATAAAAAACATGCACTAACAGGATTGAATTTGAGTAGAAACGGTATTTAAGAGGCAAGGGGCAAACAGTGGTCATTCAGAGGGCTACTGATCTGAAGAATGTGGCTTTTTGATTTAGAAAAACAGAGCATTTGAGACCCACTAATTAATTTCTTTGTTGGCTCCTGCAGGCACCTTTGTCCTCCTTCTTTCCTTCTTTGCTTTCCTGCACTGCTGGCTCAATGCCTTCGCAGAGATGCTGCGATTTGCTGACAGAATGTTTTATAAGGTAATTAACAGTTTATAGACGGCGTCTTTTGAAAGAGGTCTTACTATTTATCTATGTCTGTCTGTCTGTCTATCTATCTATGATTTGATTTTATTTGATTTAATTTTTATAAAGCGCTAGCAATTGCCCATAGACGTCTTGGCACTACCCATGACAGAAAGGACCCAAAAGTCAGAACATCAACCTTCCCAGAAAGGACACATCACTCGAAGATCCCGGGAGAACAGCCAGGTCTTTAGTTCCTTCCTGAACCTAAGCAGAGAAGTAGCATTTTTCAGTTCCCAAGGGAGGAGATTCCAGTGCAAAGCCGTAACCATATAAGGCTCCTGGCACCCCGGGTAGTTCCTCTGTACTGGGAAACACAGAGATTTCGAGCCAAGCTTGAATGGAGAGTCCTATTTGGTAAATACCATCTAATTCTGTCTCTAAGGTACATCGGACCTTGGCCTTGCAGGGCCTTATAGCTGTGCAGAGTCCCTTAAAAATGATACGTTTCCTTACTGGCAGCCAATGAAGATCGCTGATGGCTTGAGACTCTGAGCCAAATCTAGGAATGTTTGTGATGAGTCGAGCTGCTGCATTTTGAAAAGGCTGCAACTTTTTCAAGAATTTCTTAGATAGATCAGAATAGACTCATTGCAGTAGTTATCCTTGAAAGAACTAATGCTATGACCACTGTCTTGAGCATGTCAGATAGTAAAAATTGAGCAATTTTCCTAATTATGCGCAGAGAGAACAAGCATTTGCAATGCAATAGGTCCGAATTTACGCACGTTTAAGCTATTGGCACAGTAAATGACAATGCCTTTTATTTATGTTTTAAAAACGAAAACAAAAATAAAAGGCATTGTCATTTGCAACGTCAATAGCTCAAACTCGCGTAAATGCGAGACCTATTGCATTGCAAATGCTTTTTGTAGCATGCCAGCCTGCCAGGGTGGCCTGATCCTATAAATGGCTATATGGCTGACAGTCTTATGACTGCATCGCACTTACCGGGGAATAGTCCCAGTAGATGGGGAAGATGGATGGGTGGGTGGGACGGAGAAGCAATGACCAAAAAGAAAGGTGCAAGATTCAGCTGGCAAGTTTTGTTTGAAAGGCAAACCTTAACCCTTAAGTCACAGCTGTTAACAGCCCCCCGAACCCAAGCAGACCATTCACAATTACTCACATTGTAGCCAACGGCGCACTGCTTGTTCAGATTACGGCTAGAGCGGCCGACTTTGAAGCTGGGTACCAGGTTCGAGTCTGGCGGTAGGCTCCGGGCAAATCGCTTAATCTCCCCGTGCCTCAAAAAAAGGAGTGTGTCCGTCTGTAAGGCAATCGGTGATCCTGTAAAGCGCTTTGATTCCTGCGGGTCGATTTCGCGCTATACAAAACTGAAAAAAGAAAAAAAAAATGGTAAGAGTGATTCCACAACTCCCAGAATGCAACATTGCTGGTGGCTATTAACCAGACAAACCTATCAGCAAACTGGGACGTGTCAAAGCATATATATGACTCTCGCCCTCAAAGCTGCTCTTATCAACTGCGAGACATCCATGTACCTTGTGTGTTTTTCTGGTTAAATTCTAGTATTTTTTGATGTAATATCTGCTGTTCGAATTCAAGAGTACTCAGAAAACTTGACTGTCCTAAAATACGGGATGGAGTGCTAGAACCAGGAAGCCAAGAAATTACTCGGATTAAACGAGCTTCCCGCGACCGACATGGAAGAGACATTTCTGTATACTGTCTGCTGCATACGTCCTTATGTATAGGATGGTGTCTGGCCCCATGTGAAGTTTACTAAACTCCTGGGGGAGTGCCACATCCCGACCGTGCTTTTTCTATGCATTCTGGGAGTCGAGTCCTATTATAAAATCAGCACTACAATTACCAGAATGCAAAGAGGAAACTTGGACTGGATGGGCATGGACTTGAAAAACGTGAGCCTCACATGTGGGGCGACTTCCCATCAGTGAAGCTTAGGCATAAGCAGAAATGGTACTTGCAGGGCCCATTTTTAACGGGCAGAGGACACTACAAATCCCAGCATGCGCAGCGCCGTTGCTTATATACCCATTACTAGCTGAAAGCTACGAACCTGGACCAGGGTATCTGTTAAAATGCGCATTGCTTAATAATGCTCTTTGCATTTTTTTCGTGTTGGGAACCTATATTTATTTTGCGATACTTCGATAGTAGAAAGCATCCTTTTTGCCGGTCTTGTGCTTGTCACATCCGATCCGGCTGCTAATTGTCAGCGGTCCCTCGGGTAAATTTGTCATCGAGTTGTGATTGCACTTATCACTTTACTTATCACAATAGGTGTCAACGGTGATAATTGACGGCCATTGTGTCCAATCGTTGCTCCTGCCTTGCAGCCTTGCAGAAGACAGCCCCCAGGACAGGGACCGGGGCTCCGACACGGCTGTCCCTTAATTCGGATCAGATTCGCGTCTCACACACACCTGACCGTGCTTGCTTGCTCCTGCCTGACATCCGGGCTCCTGCCTGACTTCCGGGCTCTCGCCTGACATTGTGTCCAATCAATAGACGCACACACACCTCATTTGTCCCCAGTGGTAAAAGGAAATGCGAGAGTGGGTGTTGCATATCACATATAACGAGCGCAGGCACTTTGAAACCCAGACTAAGTAAAAACAAGCATTTGCAATGCAATAGGACTCGCATTTACGCGAGACCAATTGCATTGCAAACGGGATTGCGGGCGGGGGTCAGGGGGGCGAGAAGGCACGAACAACGGGATTGCGGGGGGGGGGGCGAGAAGGCACGGACTGCGGGAGGGGGGGGAGAAGGCACCGGAAGAAAATAGTGCTCACAATCTAAAAAAACATACCATGCAACACTCGAAGTAAAGGGGCCAGTAGCCATGGAAGGATACAAATGACGACATGGCCGTCATAAGGAGGGACTAACAAGCCTAAAACCAATCAGAAGGCAGCATTTAGCAACTAATCCAATGAAAAAGATGGGCGGAGCTTCCACTCCATACTGAATACTTCATGCCTCGCAAAGCGAGCAGTGCATGCGTGCTGCCGCTATAGGCTCGACCTAAAAAGGCAGTTGAAACAACTTTGTTTACTTGCTCCCTATAACATAGTTGGTCGTCAATCAAAATGCCCAGATTTTTAACCTTCTGCACTGGCTTGGGGAGAGAGCCCATTTCTTCGGGCTACCAGCTAGGTGACCAGAACGAGGGACGATTTCCAAACAAAATGACCTCTGTCTTTGTTGACTATCTATATATCTATCTATCTATCTGTCTATCTATCTATCTGCAACTGACATGTGAGACATTTGTATAACTTGTATAGCAAATGTCGCTGCTGGTGTTCTGGTTGCTAATGATATTAAATTATAAAAATGTACAGTGTTTAAGTTCGTTTCTTTATATTTGAATTCAGTTTAATCTCAATGCAGGAAAAATCACAAAGTTGGGGGCTAAAATGATCACAATTCTGAAACGCCTGAAGAATAACAAAAGTGGCTCTTTTTCTTCTCCTGAGGAAGAAGTGATTGGGCTTAGATCAAATCAAAGGAAGGAACTTTAGGCGTAAGGATAGAGGAGAAATAACCTGATAAAGGCTTTCTTCTGTGAAAGAGATTTACAAAGATGTTGCAGTGACTTACTCTAGTACTTTCCTACTTTACCCTTGAATTTCAAGAGTAAGCCATGACTAAACTAAGACTACTCATTGTTTACTCCTGGAATTAAGGTACTACAAGAAAGTTACACATACCCATAACAAAATCTTGCATGCCAGACCTTCACAAACAGTACTACCACGAGGTGGGTGCATTCAAGCCCTTTTGACAGTTTTATTGATGAATATTTACTCTAAAAAGTTTTCTAGAGGATTATTGTGTAACAAACGACAAAACTAACCCTCCTTTTTCATATGTATCCCCAAAAGGACTGGTGGAATTCAACTTCATTTGCAAACTACTATCGGACGTGGAATGTTGTGGTGCATGACTGGTTGTATAACTACGTGTATCGTGATTTCCTCTTGGTAGGTAGCTCATGTGAACATTTGGGAGATGTAGCTATCATTATATGACATTGCTCTGATTTTCATCCCATCTTTTCACTCTTCTTGTGTGCAGTTGTTAAACAAGAGGTTTCGAACGGTAGCCATGTTGTCCGTATTCCTTATGTCGGCAGTTGTTCATGAATACGTCTTCACCGTGTCTCTTGGTTTCTTCTATCCAGTGATGTTTTGTCTGTTTGCCATCTTTGGAGGTAGGTTAACTTATCACCAGTTCCAGCCAAATAAATATTAATATCCGATAAGGGTTGAGCAAGCTACAAGAAAACATTTTTGTCAAGGATTCTCAATTGAAGGTGTTTTGTATGCAATCCGTTAAAAAATAGAAGTTGGAGAAAGTAATATCTGGAAACGTTTGGGTACAGAAATGCAAGAGATTAATTTGCTTCTGTATGTGGTTGACAATTCGATGTTTGGAGTGCAAAGTAGGCGTAAACGTAATTTCACGCTTATTTAAGATGAACTTAACAAAATGATGAATCAGTAAGAGATGTTGGAACCCAAAAAGGTTTGGGGGCTTGTTGTAAATAAGATGTAGTCCATCCAGGTAGATTCTTCAGGTATCTTTATTCAGGTAGGATGTTACATAAGAGAGCCCCACCAGGAGCAGCCTCACTGCTGCTCAGCCCATCACCAACTGACTCTCACACACACACACACATGAACATTCCATTCACCAACATTCTCTCAGACAGACACCCAGGCTGAGCAGCAGTATAACAGGACTGAAAGACTATAGCTCAGTGGTAAAAGCATCTGGACCAAAAGAGTTATAACCAAAATATTAAACATCACAAATGAAAAGATCCTTGTAATTTAAGGCAACACCATGGCATTAATAAGCAAGTTAGTACTTTCGGGTGAAAATCACTATCATGTTGTGCTAGAATCTAGAGCCATGCATGGGTGATATAACACATGCACTGGCCTCGATTTAGGCACAACAAGATAGTGATATTCATCCAAGAACACTATCTTGCCTAGACAAGTTGAGTTCCAACGGGGGCAATCAAGGAAGGACTAACGTCCAGTAAAACTGAACACTCAGCAGCCAGTCGCAATTGAATGCCTTCATCTAGCTTCCTTATATACCAGCTTGAAAACATCCACCACAAGAAAATATTTGCAAGCATCCCAACAACAGCTACAGGGGGGAAATGAGGAAAGGAGTCACTACTACCAACCTCTTCTGCAAGCTCCTTGTTGGCAGGTATACGGACCTGCTAGTGCTCTGCCCGTCTGACCATTCAAATGCCAACCCCAGTCAAAGCACCTCGTTTCACTATCCGAACACACAGTTTCATCATTTTGCAATGAGGCTTCGTTTTTTTTTTTAGATGAGACTGCAGTTGTTCTGGAATTGATGTCCAAGGTTGTACTGGATATGGGGACGATATGGAAGCAGATATCGAAATGCCATTGTGATGGTCCAATGAGGATTATTTGTTTGTTTTTATTATACAGCAGGACATCAAGGGTCGAAGGAAACAATCTGGTGCTGCACAGACTACAGGAATATTTTATAACATAGTTACACTAGGAAGTAGTTCTTACGAAGGGATGACTGCATAATGACTACAAATTACAGCTCTTCTGTGACCTACAAAATGTTGCATTAAGAAATAGTCATGAAGAAGTAGTCATTGGTTTTATGCGCATATTTTCTGAGCATAGGTTCAGATTGTTTGTACTAGTCAATACCGAGGCTAAGAATGTCGAGATTCAAGAAAATGGTGGACAAAATATCTAAGACCAAAATATTGAGAGTTAACTGCATATCGAGGAAGTATAGATTTACTATTCCTAACTCCACATATAAGTACAGTGGCAATATATATATATATTGTCAAGGTACATATATGTGGGTTTAGATATAGAAAATTCAGTACTTACTTACCTTTCGATATTTTGGATCAGTATTTTGGATCAGTATTTTGTGTATACCTCGATATTCTAGCTTCAATATCCAGGGGGCATACCATTCAAGATTCAAAATCAAAAACTTCAGTAAGGCACCAGGTTGTGTTAAGTCGAGTGGTAATCAGTAACTTTTCAGTCAGGTTTTGAAGGATACAAAAGAGCAGACCAGTCTTGTTTCGACTGGGACCCTGCTTTACAACGTGAGAGCAAAATCTGTTGAGGCATGCGGTAGCAAGAAGGTCTTGTTGCGTTGTTTCGAGGAGGAAATTATTAGTAGTGCAGAGATTTCTGTGTTGCACTGAAATTGTAATTTTCTTTCTTAGAGAGTGTTAAGTTTCAATAAGGAGAATTGATTGATGTTGCCCAAAAGCCAGGCTTTGAGTACAGTATATTTGTGGGCTAAGCTAGAACAGGCCTAGACATAAGAACTGGTACTTTAGGAGTCACGGTCACATACACCTCATGAAAAATCCATAAATGTTTAGCCCTCAATTGACAATGTTCTCTTCAAATCAAGCACCTTATGTGGGAGGTCTGATGTAACATTCAAGCATAATTCTAGCCAGTGAGATTTTGATTATGTGATTTAGAGACAGAAGGTCAGAAATTGCTCTGCCAGAGAGCAGATCCTTTCACAAGCTCAGACCCTCACCTTCAGGTGCATGTAAAACTGGCTTCAGTGGTAACTGAGTATTATATCCTTTCCTTTCTTTACAGTGCTTTTCAACTTCATCCTGAATGATAGGAGGAAAAGTCCAGTGTGGAACGTCATCATGTGGACCTTCTTGTTTATAGGCCAGGGCATCCAGGTGTGCCTATATTGCCAGGAGTGGTACGCCCAGATCCACTGTCCACTCAAGGAGGTAAGTGAGCACAATCCCTCTTGACGAACTTTTGTCTGTGTGCAAGGCCTTACTTAAGGCGGGTCCTGCACTCACAGTCATCTGCATATGGCTTGGAGCTATGTGCAGCTGGTTTGAGTAGGACGGAGGTTGCCTGCAGATTGTAGCTGAAGGCCTAGCTATGTACCCAGAGCTTGCAGCACTTGGCCAAAATCCCTGTCAAGTTTCTTTTAGTGGTGTGGGGCCTCGGCACAACATGTGGACCAAGGACTCACCCTCAATCCAGCTCCTGTGTATTCTTAGAGTCTGAATCCAAAGTGTGGCCAAAGGCCAGGGTCTGTGCCCAGTCAATCCACTGCCCATGACCGTGCACAGAAGATCAAAGACACTGCCTTGCACCCTGACCTCTCTGTGCATGGCATGGATACCATATACTGCATGGACAGAGGACAAGGGAGGTGAGCCTACAGTGTTACTGCACAGAATCAAGGACTATGTGCAGGTGGTACGGTGGAAAGTCATCTGGCACAACTTGTCTGGTAAGAAGGGTGGACACAGCATGTAGCTAAAGGTCACAGACTGCCTCATACCTCAAATGTACATTGCTAAACATTGCATCAGCGATTACATTTTAAAAGATATCATTGATGACATTGTCAGTAACTGAAAAAGGAAGAAAGCGGGGGAAGCCCTAATCACCCCACTTCTCAAGGGCTAATCATACACTGAGAAAAGAAAAACTGAGAAGCAGGAAAGAATACAACTATTCTTAGCTGTAATGATTACCTTAATTAATCATAGATACAACTCGAACATTACGAGATCTTTCTTTTATTGGATCTCTCCAAGTATTCACATTTTATCCAAATTTAAGCAGAGTTACAGTAAATTGTAGTACATAAAACATTCAAATTCTACTATATACAATAATTAAACAAAACAATATAGTACAAAACATTACAAGAAATCATACAAGGCCAGATTTGGTCCCTTTAAAAAATTCTATCTTCCACACATCTACTATTAGGAGGCTGTGCATCAGATTGCTGCACAATCATTCCAGGCGATAATCTCAGGGGTCCGTTTGTCTAAACACAGGAAATAAAGAAACACACAGTGTATTTAATACATTCTGTAATCCAAGCCTTCCAGAGACTTCATGAATAGGGTGTCGTCGCGTTTCGGCCTATGGCTTACAGGCCTCTTCAGGACATAATGAACGAAGGAGCACAAAAGTGTCTCAGATTCGAGTCAGGCCAACGAAAAATGGGGGAATCCTCAACCTCTATGCGAGCCGGGTGGTATAGCAAAGAAACACTTGGTACCGGTGAACCGGGTTCCCGGGAGTTTGGCCTGACTAGAATCTGAGACACTTTTGTGCTCCTTCTTTCATTATGTCCTGAAGAGGCCTGTAAGCCATAGTCCGAAACGCGTCGACGCCCTATTTATGAAGTCTCTGGAAGGCTTGGATTACAGAATGTATTAAATACACTGTGTGTTTCTTTAAGATTTGTTAAAAAAATTATTTCCTGTGTATAGACACACGGACCCCAGATATTATCGCCTGGAGTGATTGTGCAGCAATCTGATGCACAGCCTCCTACTAGTCGATGTGTGAAAGATAGGAGAATTTTTTAAAGGGACCAAATCTGGCCTTGTATGATTTCTTGTAATGTTTTGTACTATATTGTTTTGTTTAATTATTGTATATAGTAGAATTTGAATGTTTTATGTACTACAATATACTGTAACTCTGCTTAAATTTGGATAAAATGTGAATACTTAGAGAGATCCAATAAAAGAAAGATCTCGTAATGTTCGAGTTGTATCTATGATTAATTAATGTAATCATTAGAGCTAAAAATTGTTGTATTCTTTCCTGCTTCTCAGCTTTTCTTTTCTCAAGACATTGTCAGTAACATCATCAATGACTTCGGGATGATTACATTTGACATCACCAATTCCGTCCTTGTTAACATCACTCAACAAAACGTAATAAGTGATGCATGCTTGTTGTAATAGGAGGGAGTACAAGAAATGGATGCTGACAATACTCTACACCACTGTCAACACATCTTAAGGTGGCATCGGTTAGTACAATTATTTGATTCCTGCTCCAAATGACACTGTTGGAGCAGCATGGCGGTCCAATTACCATTTTTTTTGTTTTCCAAAAACTCCCAAAGGGGTACAAACAGCAATGTCCCTCACATACACGAAGGTTTGTTCAAGTGTGTGAAGGGACTCTGTTCGATTTTTCCTATCTGGTAGCACCATACTGTTCACTAAAGTCATGGACAGTAAACAAGCATTGGCAAAACCAATAGATCTCGGCAATCCAAGAGCTATTGCCGTTGTCAAAGTTAATGGTTTTTTAGCCATGTTGAATAGCAATGGCATTTACCATACGTAAGCTCTGCCTTCCATCCTTTGGAGGTTGGATAATGGAGTAACTTTCTATTAGAAGTAATAGTACCGACTGTTATTTAACTTTTTAAAAAAGCAACATTCTGTATTTTGAGCTATATAAACACATTATTATCGTGTGCAGGTTATTTGTACGCAAATATTAACAGTATATTGTGGGTTCCCTATGCTCATACATGCTGCTGGAGCTAGGAAGTTCCATTTAACACGACGCTGGTTCATCCAGCCATGCCAACTTTGAAGAAAGGATTCCAAACAATAATTTGAGCAGTTGCATGTTTTGATGTCTCTAATTGCTTGCATTCATACCGCCTATGAGAAAAGCAGACCCGACCCTCCCATGACTCGTGTGGTTACGTCAGGCAAAGCAGCCAAATGGCACCCAAGAAACCAGCAGCCCAGTGCAAAAAAAAAAACATAAAGAGAATCCCTGGACAATAAAAGCTAATCAACTCATGGAGCACTTTGTAGATTTCTGTTCACAACTACATGAAGTCCTGTTTATCCCAAAATAAACATCAGGATTACAAGTATCAGAATGCAAAGCAAAAAAAACCCTGACTGGATAAGCTACTCACGCATGGATCCAGAAACGTGGGAGTTGTGTTGCACAGACTACTGAAATCAAACTTCAGATGCATTCAAATTGTATTTAACAAGAGAAGGAGCATTTCTCACACAGTAGCTCGGTGAGCTGTGTAACTGATGTGGAGACCTATGTTACCCCATGAGTTAGTGGAACTTAACCTTTCATCCTGTTGAGAAGCTTGGAGTGAGTACAGCTGAGCTGGGCAGCAACAGCACCTTTTTTAGGATATCCGAATAACTGCAAGTTGGCAGGACATAATTTTTCATTATTTCGACGTAAGCACACCAGGACTATGACTCCTAGCAGGCGCACAACGCCCATAGGGCTAAAAGTTCTTCACCCCTCACCCCCTCCCTCCTTGGCGTGTCTCAGCCTGGGCTGCTGCAGCTCGAGCTGCTGTGGGCTTGGCTGGGTAGTGTGTGGGGAGTCTTATCTCCGGCACGCCCAAGTTTTTCACTGGTCTTTAAAGACCATGTGCATATTAACATACCTTTGTAAACTGGTTACCAAGGCTTAGTTTTCTTTTTCTGGTTCCAGTACCCCCTGGGCCCCCACTCTGCCTATTCCTTACATTTGTATTTTACATTTACTGCTGTAGTGTGAGAATGCATTTCATGAAAAGGAATATAAAGTAGGGTTGCCAAAAGAAAAATGCCAGCCATGTGTTGTTTAAAGGGCCAGGAAAGACCTTGTCTTGACACTAAATAGGGTTAGAAAAAGAAAAGTATGTATTCATTTGTAATGTGACTTTTCTGTCTTTGTTCCCCTTAATTATCTGACATGGATCATTCAGGCAGCTCTAGAACACAATTAAAAGTGCTCTCTATTTATATTTGCTGTTCGAAGTATGCACGTATAAGTGCTGAAAAGACGCTTTAGGTGACTGTTTATTTGTGTACCATCTGAGACATCAAAATAATGAACTGGCAACCCTAATCATAAGACTGGAAGTTTGTTGCAGGATCAGCACATTATTTATTTCCTCCACCCTCGATCCCTGATTAATGCCATAATAGCAATAGTTTAACTTATATCTGAAACCCTATGCCGCTGTCAATAACATGCTGAGTTACTTCAAGTGTCTGGGAATGCATCCTGCATTCAGACAACTCACTCTTCATTCTCGCCCTTCACTTTCACGCTCACCCTGCACTCACAGCAATCACAATGCACTCACACTGATCACCATGCACTCACACCATTCACCCGCTCACCCTGCACTCACAGTGATCACTCTGCACTCACAATGCACTTGTGCTATTCAACCTGTACGTCACCTTGCAGTCACACAAGCACACTACTCACCCTGCACTCATGTGACACTTCACTCACCTGTCCCCCTTACTGCTCAATCTGCAATCTCACTCAAACAAGCCCATTACTAACCATGCATTCATTCGTCCCACTCTGCACTTACATCCGCACCCAAATTCATATGGTCACCTCACTCACCCTGCAGTCACTCCTCTTTCCCTACTCTCACACTGTTGCATCGCTCACCATGCACTCACATGGGCACTCCTGCCACCCACACAGCGCAGAGGGTTAATGTGCCTGCTTCAAAGAACGTGTACCATGCAGATCACAGAACTGAGTGTGAGTAAACTATGAGTAGCGCTATAAAAAAATGAAATGTTTGTCAGAAAGGTGCTATAGAGAGATGAGGTGCGTTGTTGGTGAGTGGTAGTGAGGGAATTCATGGAGAAGGAGGAAAAGGGGCCGGGGAGCCAAAAAAGACTGTTGCACCATGTGCGACCAGTGCTAGGGCCAGCCCTGGCTGGGAGTGTTAGCCCCCCTCGAAGTTCGGGTCTAGTTGCGCCCCAGTTCCTAGAATGCACTTATTTGTATGTTGCAGCTTAGGACTGAACCACAATGCTTGGCAGGCATGGAGTGCTCGTGTGCTCTGTGTTAATGACCTGTGTGCGACGATGGAGAGAGCAAATGGTAAGCCCGAAGGCGGGCTGAAGCCCACAGATTGAAATTAACACGTTTCTTTGAGACAGAGAACATCCCTCTTTTAGAGGGTAGCAGAAATGCAGTGCAGAAGTAAAAATATGTGGTAATCGGGTTACTGCACATCTAAAATGTTACCTTTGATTTTTTACAGTGCTTTACTACAGTGCTTCTTCGTAATTCCCTCAATATTACCACCAACATAAAGTTGGGGTCAAAAGTAGCAGAAACAAGTAGTAAATCAGAGGCAGACTTGATACAATGAGTCTATATTTTCAGGACTGTCTTGCTGTCGCACTTTGAATAAAAGCATGTAATAGAACTGCCAATTAATTGTTGCACTCAGAATAAAACGCCACTTACCACATCATAGGCCAGATCCCATAGTGTGAGATTGAGGAGACACAGGTGAAACAGCCACAGCAGGCACTAGTGAGCTAGCCACTGAGGCAGTCCTGGGTCTCTCCTGGCCGTCTGATGACAGAGTCTCACTCCGGACGTCTGGAACTGATAAACTCTGAGGCAGGTGCTTGAAATATATGGAATCCCTCGTAATGGACTTTCCAGGATGGTGAGCAGTCATCATGTATCCCTTACTAGTCAGAACTTGCAATGGATCGGCATTGAATGGAGTATCAGATTTGCAATCCCGCCTCTGCTTGACAAGGACGTGGTCTCCTTTCTAAAACACAATGTCTCAATCACATTGACACTTGTCTGCATAAGTCTTAATTCTGGACTTGTGAGATGAATCAGTGAGTCGAACTTTCTGAGCATCAATTATTCTTTCAGTTGTCCACTGGGGCAGCTTGGTACCCATGGCTCTCCCGAACATCAGGGTAGCCTTTCTTTCGCCGGTTGTAGAATAGGGGTAGATCTGTAGGCACGAAGAGTAGAATGAAGAATGGACTTGGGCGCAGTGCGCTGGACAGCCTTCTTAAGAGTGCTCATAAAATGTTCAACAACACCATTAGCCTGTGGCTGTAAAGGTGTGCTTTTCTGATGCTTGATATTCAAATGAGTAAGAAAGTCTTTGAATTCCTGACCATTGAATGGTGGGCCATTGTCAGATTTTAGAATGGATGGAGCACCCTAGGTTGCAAATATGCCTTCTAGTCTTTCAATTACTCGATCATGACTGACGAAAAGTCTTCCACCAGAGGAAACCGGGAGTACTCATCTATAATTACCATGTGGTAATGGCCATTTTCAAGGGGTCCAAAGAAGTCAACTGCAATTTTCTCCCAGACCTGTCTTGGAAGATCCGACATGTTCAAAGGATGCTGTGTTGTTTTGGAAGATAAACAGTTACACAAAAGACAAGCCTGGAGCTCTCTCTCAACTCGCTCATCAAGATGAGGGAAGCAAACAAGGTCTCGGAGGGCTTGCTTTGTGGTGGCAATTCCACGATGCCCCTCATGTGCCACTTCAATGACTTGCTGTCATAGACTTTCAGGAATGACAATTCTCGACCCTCGCAAGATAATCCCTTCTTGTGTAATGGACAGTTCATCATTCACATTCTTGAATTACTGATATTCACTGTCATTATCAAGAGGTCGAGCATGTGTTCTCCAGGACTGATGCATAAAAATATATTTGAGGATGAGCATATTCATGTCTACATTGGAAGCAGCACTTATTTGCTCCATGGACACAGCTGCTGGAGTGCTGGATCTCACAATAAAGTTAACCATTTTGCAAGGGGTACCCTGGCACTGCATGGGCACTCGAGAAAAGTAGTCAGCATGATTTTGATCTTTTCCCTGCTGGTGCACATTGGTGTAGTCATACTCTTGCAATCTCCGTCCCTACCTCACAATGCAAGGGGGCATCTTGGCCTTTGGATTGCCAGAGATAGTAAGCAACGCTTGGTGATCAATAACAAGTATTAAATGTTTCCCATACAAAAACACATGGAAATGGTCACAAGCCGACACAACAGCTAGCCTTTCTTTCTCAGGTTGCGAGTAAGCTCGTTCAGTTTGTGACAGACTTCGCCTAGCATAAGCTACAATACGTCTTTGTGCATTTGCATGTCCACTATGTTAGGCAAGAATCGCACTTAAACCCACTCGGCTGGCATCCACAACAATCTCTGTATGAAATTTTGGATGAAAGTAAGCTATTTCAGTAGCATTTTTAATTGCATTCTTAATCGTCTTGAAACTTTGATCACACTTCTGTGACTACTGAAATGAAACATTCAGTTTCGTTAACTCTCTCAAAGGGGCACTTACAGTGGCAAAGTCACGGATGTACCTGGAACAGTAGCTGGCCATACCAAGAAAAGAACGCAGCATGGTTACATCTATGGAGGGGAGGAAGATGACAAAGCCTGAACCTTAGCTGGATCTGGAGTCATTGTTTTTTTTTTTTCCAGAGTTTTATATAGCCCTAATGTGACCCGAAGGTATCGGGTATCAGAGCGCTTTACAAGAGCACCAGTTGCATTACATAAGGACACATTCATTTTTGTTAGGCACAGGGAGATTAAGTGATTTGCCCAGAATCACAGGATGTTGAGCGTCGTTGCCAAGACTCGCACCCGGTTCCCCAGATTTGAGGTCGACCACCCTAGCTGTTAGGCTACATCCTCTCCCATCCTCTTCAACCGAGAAAAATTGCCCAGAGAACTTTATTTTTGTTTTGTGAAATTCAAATTTTTCAGCTTTCAACGAAGACTTGCATCAGCAAGTAGACAGCAACTTCTGGAATGGCTCTATCATGTTCCTTTCATGTGACCCCAAATACTAGTATATCATCACAGTAATTGAAAGCATGAGTGACAGGGTGTATGATGCAGCGAATGACATCTTGAAAAAGTTCAGCAGCTGAAGACACTCCGAAACTCAATCTTTTGTATCTGAACAAACCAACATTAGTTGAAAAGGTAGTAATGCACCTTCAATTTTCTTCCAGTTCAAGCTGATGGTATCTTTTGTTCAGATCAAGGCTCGTAAAGACTTTGGCACCATTCAACTGGGTAATCATATCGGCAATGTGCGGACCTGGGTTTTGTTCTCGTTCATTTGCCTTGTTTGCTTGACGCATGTCAACACAGATTCTCACAGACGCTCCACTGTCCTTTTTAGGTACCACGACTTTCGGCGAAACCCATAGCATTGGACCAATAGAGCACTCAATGATAACATGGTTGGGCAAAGTCTCAATTTCGTTTTCAACAGCCTCTTGTAGATGAAATGCGATCGACGATGTGGTTGAGCAACAGAATGAATGTCCTCATTAATGTGGAGCTGTTCTTTGATTGTCTTAAGCTTTCCTAATCCATGAAACAATGACAGAAACTGATTCACTATGTCATTATGAGCACTCATATTGTAATTCACAGTTCCATGTCAACAGCAGTACTGGAGCTGAACAAACATTCACTCGACGAAGTGCCCTGAAGGACATGGATTGGGGCTTGTACCTTCGTCTTTTTATGTTTCATAGTCACCATAAATGAACCGTGACTTTGCAATGGTTTCGAGGTTGCCCACATGTATACTTTGGTTTATGATGGTGTGAGACGGGGCACCGGAGACAGTTAATGGTACTTCCCGGCTGGCATGATATTTATCGATGCACCACTGTCTTTGATGAATGGTATATAGCAGCCATTAACCGTCAATTTTATTTTTGGACAATGCCCAAATGAATGTTGTGATTTCACTTATCGATTCTTTTACGACTTGTATTCTTTCTTACATGAAATCAGACCTACATGCGCACATCTTTCGGTAGTCAGCATCGACATCACAGTCCCATCTACTTCACTGTCGCTCGACAGTGACGTCTAAGAACCTTTCGGCGAGGAATTAGATGACAGTCGGCCTCTTTCAGTTTCTACTTACCTCAACTGATGTTGCCGTTTACTTCAGTGGGCGTGACTGGAATGCTTCTGGAACTTCCTGGCAGCCATGTTGTCTTCACGACGTGACGCACTGGCAGCCATTTTGTCTTCATGAAGTGATGCACTCACTTTTTCTCTTGCTTTGCAAAATGTTACAAAATGGTTCTCTTTACCGCTGCCTTTACATATCTGCCCAATGGCAGGACATTTACCTTCATAGAAAACACAGCTTCTTCTTCTGAGACATCACTTTGCGGCCTTCTACCTTGTGTTTTGTCTGGCTTTTCATACTCAACGCTGATTCACTCTGGCCTCCATGTCAGCGGTTTGTTTGTCCGCACATTCTTCAGCTCTGGCCGCTATGAGCACATGCTCCAGACTGAGCGTTTCTCTCAGCATTCAGCTTCTTAAGGAATCAGACAGGCAACCATCTATGACTCTGAGAAGAATTACTTTTTCGTCACTAAATTTGTTGAGCATACAGTTTTTGATGAGCATTTCAAGTTTTTCAACAAATTCATCAAATGTTTTACCATCTCTTTGTCTCTCTTGACTGAAGATGTACAGATCATAGTCAACGTTCTGCATCAGATTGAATTAGGTGTTCAGCATTTCTTTAATTTGAAGGTACAAAGTTTCTTCACCTCTGGGTATTTTCTTTATCACTTCTTTCACTCCAACACCTGCTAAGTTTTTGAGATATTTAATTATCTTTTTGTCATCTGCTTCTTCCAACGCATCAATGAAGTCATTGAAAGCTTCGATCCAGACAGTTCATCTTGCGCCAATATTCTGCTTCTTGGCAACATCGAAAGCAGACAGTAGTTTTAGGAAGTTTTAGGAAGGCAGCATCTGTATAAGCGTGGGACTTACTAACGGTGAGAGTGGAGTTCTCTCCAATATTGTTTGCTGTCCTTTAGAACCTGACTCCTTCATACCATCTCTTAGGCCTTGTGACGTGCTGGCCTCGGGTTTGTCCCCAAAAGGTTTTGATAACGTGGCCTCTTTCTTCCCAGCCAACAGAGCTTTCAATCTTTGGAGTTGTACTGAGCCCCACCCAGCTACTCCAGTAGGGCGCCCTCTTCAGGTTTCGACAGCTCCAGAAGCACAACCCCGGTGTGTTCACCTGGGCCGCTGCGCCATAGCTAATATCGGATGACTCTCTTTTACTTTGATTCTGGTGATCGAAATTGTATTTAATGTATTTAAGGATTTGTTTTCTAACACCAGGTTGGTCTCTGCCTTTTAGACCTTCTTTGCCTTTATTGACTTCTGATTTCAGGGTTATTGGCACTTTGCTGTCACTGTTTGTTGCGCTTTCTGTACCTGGTTGTCACTGCCTTTAGTGTTATCGTATTGGATGAATATTGACTCTGTGTTGAGTTGTGGCATCACACTTCTTATCTCAGTCGTAGTAGTAACTTTCTGACCGACGATAAATGAAACTTTCTGTGGGGCCTTCGCTTTCTACGAAGGTCTCGTACTGGCTGGAGTTGCGCTTTGACTCCACATACGCCAACAGTCAATTCTTCACTTCGACTGAGGCGCACGTAGCATGCACGAACAGTTTGCTGAACCTTGGCAAACTCTCTGGGAGAGCACTCTCGACTCTTCGGGTTACGGGGTTTACGTATCCCCTATCACATCACCAGTTGTAGAGTCCTCCCCAGCCCGGCAGCATGTAAATGAATTAAGCCACACACGGGGCATGGTATTGCATGTCTTTCTTCTTCAGAGTTTAACCGTTAACGAAAAGTACTGCATCATTAATTTTATTAACCACACCCAAACACTTACGTTCCTAGACTACAGAGTCCATTAGGGAACATAAGGGTCCCATGATCTATAATACACAAGACACTACAAAACGTAAATTAGGCAGGCTTGTGCTCTGGCCCAGTCAGCAGTTCTGCAGGTCTGCAAGGCAGCTCAAAGTACAGGTGAGCGAGCATTGGCGGTCCGTTATTAAATGTAACTCATTTATGCTTTTATACTATTTTTGTTACTCTGTGGTTCACAAGTTCTTCTTTGTGAGTTGTTCATCTAAAATGCCAAAGATATTTGCATATATGCCAAATTTTAAGTACACGTAAGAGGGAGTTTTCTACAAATCAAGCTGCTTGTATTTTTTCCATTAAATCTTTATGGAGCTGGACACATTTTGAAAGGAGAAAAAAATTGTTATTTGTGACTGAAAGCTTGGAGTAGCTGGAGAGTGCCGCTATGCAGGGACGTGTCTATTTGCATCTCTATGGCTTGATGTCGTTCCAGCATGACCAGTTGATGTGTTCCTTCCCACACACTGCTCTCAGTCTGTAATAAAATACATGTTATACGAGCACAACAGCTGTAATGCAAAGGCACCACAACAACTATCTGAATTTTCTTTTGTTCTAGTTACATTTTTAACACTGTCCCAAAGGCAAAATGGCATTCATTTTCACAATAAGAAATGAGGAGAGGTTCAAAGGAAACGCAAGAAGATGGAAAATAACGAGATTGTCAAATGAGACACACAGAAGATGAAAATGACTCAGTCATTCCCTTGGAAGTGTTAAGTGCTTCAGCATTTGGATGTGAGGGCGAAGACAAAAGACGGAGCGAGTGCGTGAAAAAATGAGCACTCATGTGAAGTGCTGAAACACAAAGAAAAAAGTAGCTCATAAAATGGGAGCAGTGGATGGACACAAGTACTTGGTCCATGCTCTGGGGGAGGGCTAAACATAAGAAGAGGCATGGTGTAAGCATGCCTTGGACAAATGGGGACAAAGGGTATGAGAGCGACGATGGATCGAGTAAATCATAAGCTTATTGGTGGGCAAAAGCCCACAGATTGAACACAACACGTTTCTTTAAGACGGCGCATTCATTGTCTAGCCAAAACCTTAAAAGAATTGACATGGCATCAGGATAAGTCATCAACCATAATGCTGCATTGGCACGGCAGAGCCAATGTAATCTCCACTGCAGGGAAAAACAGCCTACCTGATCTGAGGTGGCATTGTGTTGGCTGGGTGAACATGCCATCTGTCAGTTCTTTGCTCAGATATTTTTATTAAAGTTTTCAGTGTGACACAAGTCAAACAGTTAGTGTGACTAAACAATGAGTGTGTACATAGGGGGGCATAATGGTGCATGAGACTATACATATGGAAGTGAGCTGGCCTGGAAGTAATAAAAACAAATGTTTATGTTACAGCAATATCTCCTGTTGTACATAGCCTTATGCTCAGCTAATTTAGAAAGAAGGATGGAATATCTACAACAATTAATGAGAGTGCGCCATGTTGCAGAAAATTACCGTTTGGTTAGCACTAGCATGTGGGAGATGTGCTCCATCAAGAGTGTGTGCCAGAGTCTTTGAACCAAAACACCATTGCGAGGGCCTCCTTTTTCTTCCAGAATAAATTGATGAGTTGTTTTGCCACGTCCGCCATGGGTCTTAGGACCGTCCAGTCAGAATGTGTTATACCATCTGACTGCATGGGTGGGAGTCCAAGTAGCAGTCTGGTAGGGTTTGCCAGGATGGGGTAAACAAGTGTCTTTAATGGGGCCTAAGAATGCCTTAAAAGATTTTTGGATCACTCCACAAGACCACCAGATATGTATAAAGTCTCCCACTGCCTGGTTGTAGCACCAACATAGAGAAGTGGCTGTGGGGTACATTTTCCTAAGCCTGAGAGGTGTCCGGTACCAATGATACATAACATTGTGGGCATTTTCCCTATGTGGGATGCTTCTAAAGATTTTGGGAGAGCCACTCCACAGGCCTTCCCTCGGTTTGCCTGATATGGAGGTTCCCAGATCAGTCTCCGAGCATGCTTGGTACAGCTATGTTGTGGGTGGTTTGCAGTCTTGAAGTGCCCAGTATTTGTTAGAAATAAGACCTTTTGTGACACTGTATAGGCATATCAGATTCTCGAACGGGGTGAGGTTCCGTGTGGTGGCATGAGTGTTAGAGAGGTGTAAACCCAGTGGCGCAGCTGGAGATACTGAAGGTGAGAGAGTTTTGAGATTTGAAACTCCTCTTTACACTGCTCCAATGATTGAGCCCCCCTTAAAGAGATCGCTGAGTGTCCTACAGTCACCCTGTTCCCATTCGAGTAAGGAAGACAGAGCCATCGCTGGTGTAAAGTCAGGTTTCAGAGCGATAGGGGATCTGTCAGTTTTTGGCACATGGTTGTGGGTTTTATATATAAACACAGTGGCACAAGGATGAAGCAGGGCAAACACTGTCTGTATGCTTTCTTTATATTTGTGCACTATGCAGGGGCATTTTCTATCCCCGTTCCATTACAGATAAGTCCAGTATAGTATACAGTATTTTGTTCAGTTTTTCTCTTCTGTTCCCTTCTAGGATGGATAAAGTATAATCTGAGTTCATAATCAAATTAGGATTTGGCTTCCAGGCACTTTGTTGTGAAGCCTGGTGAGAGACCTGTGGAGAGAATTAAGGGGACATCACCCTCTGCAGTGCACAACTAGCTCCTTCTCCACAACTATCTAGGGAAAGTTGCTTAAATAGGAGCCATAAAGACCTGAACCCAGCCCTAAACCCTCTCATTTTCTACCTTTAGTCCAGGACCTGTAGGTGGGTTGACTCTAGTTACTCAGAGTGCCTTAAATTAAGGAATAGGAACCACGTCCCCTACAAATTTCAGTTTCTGCCTCTTTTCTCATGTTTAAATTATGGAGACACTGCTTCCTGCCTATGAAGCAAGGATGCTTTTGCCAAGCAATAGGCAATCAGACCATTCCCCTTTCCACACAACCTCTACCACCATCTCTGTCACAAGAGATTCATTTGTGCACCAGGCTCCTGTCCCTCAACCCCAGGCTCCAATGAACTGGTCTCCATTATATCTATCCTGGTACCGTTCTCCTTCTGCCTCTTTTCCAGATTTTTCGCCTTCAGGTAAGTACACCTTGTTTGCTGTGTCTCTGAGTCATGGCAACTATATTCTACTTACAACTAACCTCTTTCCCCACATTTATGTAGTTTAAGTATTCACCTGAGGCATTCTGAAACGATCTCCCCACTCTTTTGTGCAACAGACCACTAGAATCTATCAAATTTTACTCAATCTTATGTCCTTCCCTATGTCTTACCTTATGCTAAATAACCTCTTAGAAAAATCATCAGCTCCCATATTTACAAACCCCTGAAAAATAAAATGGTAATTTATTACTATTTTATTTTTCTTCTCCATCCCAAATGGAGCGTCAGGACGGGGGCGGCTGTTGCTGATGCTGTGACAGCAGCATGTCACTCAGCAGGGAGGAGTGTGGGCTGGTATGGCACTGTTTAAAGTGCGCATGTCTTTTTGGCCAGTCGTCTTGAGACGGCCAGCCACACATGTGCACTTTAAACAGCTCTAACCCAGCTGTCTTAAGACAGCTGGGTTAGAGCAAGCCAAAGCCTCAACAGCGCTGTTGAGCGCAGAGTGAGGCCGCTCCGTCTAATCAGGGCGCTGTTCTCATACTGCATGAGAGCATGCGCCCTGATTGGTCAAGGGAGTAACTGCTTTCAGTACAGGTGGAGAGAAGAGGACTGGAGAAGGACGTCGCGTCCAGGTAAGTTTTCATTTTTAAAATGTTGTTTTGTCTGTGCCCGCCCCCCCCTACGCTCCCCGTAGATGCCAGCCGCCACTGTGGTATAGTTAGAAATTTCATACACAGTTATAATGTACCTGGATTTGGAGTCTGTGAACATTTCAATGTTTTCCTCAGAGCCACTAAATCATACAGCCATAGTATGGGTTAATAACTCTGAATAACATGTATATAAAACTTAATTAACTTAATCCGGGACTGGTATGACTTAAAATTTCTATAGCTTTTACAGCACTTGCACAATGTCCTTTGTTATTAAAATTGGCTCAAACATACACAGTACCTGACACTCTTTAGAGTTGACTCAGTTTTGCAACCCAGAATTCTACAGTGTTCTGATATTAATCTTCATGTGAACTGCTGCCCATTTCAACTTCTAATTCTTCAGAACAACGCATGGTATGTATTACCCATTGTGCAAAGTTACCAATGCTGGAAAAGATGGGTTTACTTTCAACCATGACTCCACATACCTTAGTATTGCAATACCTAAAATGTATTTATTTATCCAAGAAATGTTACACAGAGCAAGTCTATGTCAGCCGCGGTCCGTGCAGGTAAGAGCGGTGGGGAGGGAAAATTAAATAAATTATAAATTTTCCCTCGTTGTCTGTCGAAATCCTCCCCACCCCACCCGGCCCCACCGCTCTTACCTGCACGGGCCGCGGCTGGTCTATGCATTTACTATGAAGGATAACAATAAGACATTAGTCTCTAGAAATGCATGTAACGAGCGAAAAGCAGCAGGCTTTAAAGTATCAAAAACAGCATGAAAGGGGACTGCAGAAGGAGAGAAATTAAAGGAAATGCAGAGAAGAGGGAAGCAGAAACTTACAGACAAACGAGAAGTGGGATTAGAAGTGTAAAAGAAAAAAACATAATCTTTTTTCTGCCAGATTACCAAAGTTCCAGATAGCTATATGAATCTAACATCCAGATGCACAGTTCATACGTTAATACTCCTTTAAATCATCTTCTCCTCTGTGAATATAAGGAGCTCATCTAACACGATTTGACCCCCAGCTCCCAAAAATGCATCAATATTGCCTCTGCCCTTTCTGTATTGATGTTGGAACCACATTCTCATCTCACATTGCGTGAAAACCTTCCATTTCTGCAAACTTTCAGTTCAGATAGTTTTATTAGAGAACTCAGACAATAAAGAAATGAAGAGTCCTCAGGAAAAACCATACTTGTTGTCCTAACATCAAATAATACTTCTCTGGCGACGAAAACAGTATACCGCCTCACCCACCCAGAGAATAAATAACAAGACTGGCGGGGGGGGGGGGATAAGACAAGTTCCCTCACAGGAACTCTCCCCAATGGAAAATAACACATCAACAGAGTACTGTGTAGTCCAATCTCTAAAATACACAAGAAACATTTGAAATGCAATCCTTTTAACCACAAAATGGATAGCTATAATATGTATAGGGACCTGCCCACATCACTGGACACCTCCTGGAATCTATTTACACCAACATCAGCAACATCCGAGTTGATGAGCCCAACCCAGTCCTCTGGACAGGCCACTCCCATGTCAAGTTCAGCATCCCCGTCCCGGTCCAACGTATACGCACCACCTCCAGACCAGCCTGTCAAAACTGGAACGTCATCACTGAAAAGAACTGGAACACCACTCTCAACACAGCAATACAACACGATCCAGACCCCAGGCCAGTTGGTACACAGAGGAACCTGAACTGATGAAATGCCACTGCAAACAACTGGAGCGCAAAGGAGAATGAGCCAGGACAAAGCAGACAAGAGCAATTTCAAATTCGCCCTAAATTGTTATTGCCAAATGATCTGGACCACCAAATGCACCACTGAGGCACACCGTATTGATGCCAGCACCAACAGAGGCAAAGACATCTTCGCCATTATGAAAGATTTCACCTCACCATCGGCCACCTCCAACTTGATCACCCCCTCGCAGGACTTCTACAGCAATCTCTCTCAATTCTTCAGCAACAAAATCACTGACATGTCCAGCAACTTCAGCCTGCAACTGAACCCGTTAAAACTCCCCAAACGCCTCTCAATCTTATACAAAGATCTAATGCTGACCACATGGCCCATCATCACCCCAGAAGAAACCGCTGTCACCATGAAGTCCATCCACTTAAGGGACCCATCAGACTTCCACCCCCACCACCCCTACTCCAGAGGACTGCAACCCATAAGCACCATGCTCATACCCAACCTGAATGCTTCCACCTCGTCTGCGACCTGTCCAGATGCTTGGAAATGCGCAACTGTCCTCCCATTGCTGAAGAAACCCTTCTGCGGAGCCTTCAATGCTCGCCAACTACAGACCGATCTCCCAGTTACCATTCCCGGCCAAGGTCTTAGAGAAAATCATCAATGGACACCTCACAGAATACCTCAATGACCACCAGCTACCTGACACCATTCAGTCTGGTTTCAGACCCAACCATAACACAGAAACTGCCCTCATTGCTGCCACGGATGACATCTGCATGACTCTGGACATAGGAGCCACAGCAGTCCTCATCCTGCTAGATCTCTTTCAAATGGCTCCCAATTAGCACCAAGAAAACCGTCATGCATGAGCACGCCCTATATGCCCGGTTCAACAAAAAACTCACCAGAAGGCTGCAGACCATTCAGTACTCGGTAGCCAGAATCTCTCACAACTTCCCAAGCTGCCATATAACACACCCAAAGGAGCTCCACTGACTCCACATTCACAAACTAGCCCAATTCAAACTCCTCACCCACATTTTCAAGGCACTATATAACATTGGCCCAGCACAACCTTCCAGACACCTCCACAAACCTTCCAGACACCTCCACTCGTTCGGACTCCTACTTGCACAAATCATACGTATATGGAAAATGTGATCTAACGGTCAAGCCTTCTCCTATATTGCTCCTAAAGCATGGAACGACCTCCGTTCCACATAAGAGCCTCCTCCTCACTTCTTAAATTCCTCATGAAGCTGGCTTTTTGAGCTGTCCCATTAGGTGTGCCTAGACTCTCACCTGCCCAGCACCAGGATACCTTCACAGTTGATAGTGTGCTATACAAATCTGAATAACATAACCCAACAACTGTTGCACAGATTCTGCAGGTAAAGCAGAACTCTGTGTTAGGACGACAGTGTAGGGACTGAGCCTCTCTACGACATCAATCCTGGCTAGCTCACAGTGCCTCACATGAACTCCTAATCTCCCCAGAATAACAGGTAATTTTGTCAACCTCGACCACGACTCTCTATTCCCCAAGGCAACCGTGGAAACAGATCCTTCCCTATGTTACTCACTTACTCACTCATGCATGCCCGTAGTAAACAGTACAAAGACACACAGAAAGTTTACAGTTCAGTTATTGAAACTATCGTAGTTTATTATGAAACATATGTGCTGCGATAATTAGGCAGATGCAACTAAACAAACAAAGTAATTAGCATTACTAGCAGGCTATATAGGAAGAACATCCCAACCATGGCAAATTATAGATCTATCTAGGTCTACCCTTACTATGCGAGCACAGGAATGTATTTGCGATCTCTGGGATTGGCCTAGGACCTCATACCTGATGTGTGCAGTTAGATGGTTTGCACCATGAGTGTAAACTTAGTGTACGCAGGGCTGCATGTCAGGCACTGTTATCGTTCCAGGACAGTCCTCTCAGCCAGAATCCTCCTCTGTGGCCCTCATAGGGACAGAACACAGTTTATGTGATAAAACTATTGTGCTGGAAATACAGCCGTATGACTGTGTTCTGTCTAAACTTTAGGAGTTGTTGCTGAACGAGCAAAGAAAACAGTACACTATATTGTTATGTATTCCAAGCAACCTTGTACAAAATGAGTAGGCAAAATCCCAAGAAGAGTCCCTGAGTAACAAACAACGTTTACAGTGTATTCTCAAAATAATGTCACAAAAAAAGAAAATTATTATATGTAGCTATGCAGAGCGAGCAAAAGCAGCCTAAAACGTCTAAAACGCAAAACTAAAGGAGAACCAAAGTGGGCCAGAAGGGAAATCACTACACAACATAATCTTGAAAGCTATCAGAGAGGAAAAGTGCTAGTAAAAGAATATTACAGTTGGTATTATATACCTGCTAAAAAAAATATAGCTTTGATCTACCATTACACTTTCACAAATGTAATTATCTATTGTATTAAGTTTTGTCTCTGTTGCAGTAGTTAAAGGAAAAGTGCTGGTCGCTGCTATTTCCTGAGAGTGCACGGCAAGAACAATATGCCTAAGTAATCAAGAAACCATTGAAAGCTCACATCAAACATTAACTTGTCAGACTATGGTATACTTCCCTGCAAACTAAAATCGCTTACCCTTGGAGTGCCCTTCATTGTCTAGCTACTCTCTCTCCTAATACAGAAGATACCCTAATATCAAACAAGTCTGGTGATCCTGGATGGAACTTTGAGAGACGCGCTTCCTTCCTGCACTGCTTTGCTGGAAAGGGACTTCATCCCCCAGCATTCCAAAGGACAGGAGGAGGGGCAATGGCCTGACGATGCACTCATAAGCGCCTGGGGACTCCCGCAGCGCAGAACGCACATGTACGTGTACCGGGGTGAAGACCAGGCCAAGAGCGGGCCCGTCTGCGCCCGTCAGTGCCACCACTCTTTGGACTAGCTTTTCGGAGGTGAGATCCTTGTCTGGGGGGCCGATTAACCAATATCTTTAGTCTTAAATTCTTTGTTCTAAACTTTATTGAAGCTCATGGACAAAAGGAAAATTCAGGGCCCCAGTGGAGTGAAGGCTTCCCTATCAGATCATACCTCCTCTTTTACAAACTGTTTGTCTTCTGTAATGGGAGTCATTAACCCTGAAATTGGATGAGTGGAAGAAAAAAATGTATGCTGTTCGGCGGCTTTGCACTTTGTCACCTACTGCCACCCAGGCACAGGCACAGTGTGACTTTAATAATATGGCAAACTCAAGCAAGGTTGCGTCAGAGCCTGTGCCAGAAACTAAAGAAGTGGCCAATAAAGTCAGTAGTTTGAGTAACAGTTCGATTAACAACTCCAACAGGAGAAATCTTGCAGCGTAGGGCTTTGGCTACTCAGACACACCCTGTACAGTGGCTATTTCTACCTCTGAGCTGGCGAATGACATTAGAGAGCCCACCTTGCACTTGAACTCACCTCCTCCTAACAAATTTAGACGAATTAAGCAGGTAGCCTCCGAAAGGAAATCCCAGTTCAACTTAGCAGTGGCGGGAAGAAGTAGCGGCTCCTCCTCGAAACACTAAGCACCAGGAAGAGAGTGTTAATTCCCCTCTGGTAACTCATTTGAGTGCGATGATAAAAACTCATGGTGATGCTTTTTCACTAGGCTGGAACTATTGGTAAGGTCCCTGAGAGAGGATTTAACACTGGGTGGGCAGGTTACTTCAACTGAGATCTTGTTAGTTAGGAGAGTTCCGGGGGTTGGCCGCGAACCAAAATCATTGCCAGGGACTGCATTGTTGTTAATTTCAAGAATACCGGGTTGGCGGGAGATTCACTTTCAGCCCTGAGATATTTAGTTGATTCCCCTGGATGAATTAGAGCGCTTTCTCTGGGTCATTTTTATAAACCTTTATGTCCTTCTCGCAGCTTGGCAGTCGATGACTGGCAAAGTAATGTTAATTTGGATGCCCCGCCCCAGCCTCTTTTGATTCCTCTGTGTAACCGTTTCTCTGCTCTCAGTAATTTGCAAGAAATTGATTGATGGCCAATGTTGTCCACAAAGAATGGTCCAATGACTGCCATCACTGCTGCTGATCCTTCCCCAAGTAAGACTGTGGCCTCAGCTCAGAAAGTGAAACCCGGACTAAGCGTGAGTTTACCGCCTACAATGCCCTGTACTCTAAATATTTTTAACTTATTATCCTGGAACATCGCTGTGTTTCGCTCAAAGTTCCCCAAAGAGGACTGGCTGGGTTTCATCAAAGAGTTTGACTTGATTTGCCTGCAAGAGACTTGGGCTTTGGAAGACTTTCATATTAATGGCTTTTTCTCTTTTTGCAAACCTGCTTTGCCAGCAGTTTCTGGGAGGGAAAGGGGAGGACTGGCTATTTTAATTTCTGTTCAGTTCCCTGGTATAAATGTCAAATCTGTTGGCTCTTCCCCCAGTACCAATTACTACTGTTGTCAGGATTGGGCACAGTGGATCTGTTGGTGGTAAATATTTACCATAACATATTCGATCATCGCTGTAAAAATGTTGTAGCTATGTTGAATGATGCGATCGCAAACGTGAGTTTTAAAAGTCGTCATATTGTTTGCTCTGGGTGGGCGATTTAAATTGTACGGTATGTGAATTTAGTGGCACACGGGTTTGTGGCCTGGAAAATAAGGGTGGTCAAATGATGACACACTTTAGACACACCAACTATGAGGATGCATTGATCAATATTTTATACTCTAAGGAGTTAGTATTTTTGAGTGATTGTGTCTGGGCAATTCCCAAGTCATATCCAACCTTAGTAGGGGGAATAAAACCAGCACTATTTACTTTATTTTAATTTCAAGTAATTTTCATTTCCTAGTTGATGATTTTAAAATCTCCCCTAATTGTGCTAGCAACCATAATCCATGGGTAGCTTCTCTTAAAATGGACTATGTGTTGGCAGAGCCTGGGCAGGGTGTGGCCCTTCTTACTTTTGGCACCAATAAAGGGATCAGATTGAAATGGGAGCAGGTTGACCCAAAACTTCTTTTGGAAAACGTCTCTGAAAACGATGGTGCAATATATAAGTGTTTGTCCCCGGATTCTGCTCTATCTTCAATAATTGAGGACTATGCCAGCATTTGTTTAGCAATATCGCAGGCCATAACTGTAAAATTTTCTACTGCTATTCCACCCCTGTCAGTTGTTTAACATTGCATGTTTGAAATCGGATAAGCAGTTGAAGGTGGCCCTTAACTCTGTACCAACTCAATAGGGAAACTATTACTATTGCACGTAAAGTATATAAAACCACTTTGATGGCGAGGAAGATTAAAATAAGAAATGAGGTATGGTCCAATTTGCTGGCTGCCGGGAGTGTAAGGGACATCAGGTGATTTTGGGAGGTCGTGAACCGCCCATTTTTTTCTGAAGAGTTATCCTCTAATGTAGATTGTTCAATCCCGAAGACATCATGGGTCACTCACGTCTCTCAAATGTTTTATTCTTTGACTAATGTCGACAATTATCAGGACATTGGGATCCCCTCGGGGGCAGGCAGAGAATTGGCCTTAAGTTTAACCAGTCCACCAGTGTGAAGGAAGTCGAAGTGGCTATTAAGGACAACTGGTGTAGGAAAGCCCGGGGATAACCTTGATCTTTGGGATCCTAGGATCGCTAATGTTTTCAGAGCTGCTATTTTCGGCCCGCTCCCTTCCACATGGAAAGAGGCCATTGTAGTACTCATCTTTAAAAAAAGGGATAGATCCAACCCGGCCTGTTATAGGCTAATTTCCCTACTGGATTCCACAGTCGAGATCTTGAGTAGGGTTCTATTGGGGCATCTAGAGGGTTGGGCTATCTCTAACAACATCCTCCCAATATGGTTTTAGACAAGGAATGGGTACGATTGAGTAGTGTCTGAAACTATCTCTCAATATTGGTAAATATACCAAGTCCATGAAAGGCTCTTTACACCAAGCCTTCATGGACCTGTTGTGTGCTTTCGACATGGTTAATCGGTCCAAACTATGGGACATGTTGAGTAACCTGGGGGTAAAAGAACCTCTGGTTACTCTTCTTCGGAGATTGCACTGGAATACCTCGTTTAAGGTCCATTTCGGTCCTGGGCAGAATGTACGTCATCTATATATTGCAATCAAGGTGTTCGACAGGGCTGCATCCTAGCCTTGTTTTTGTTTCACATTTGCATTAATGGGTTAGACGCTCATTTGCTCCCAAATTAAAATTGATTTTCCGAGGGCAGACACTCATTTTATCCCGACACTTCTTATGCAGACGCCACTGTCCTCTTAGCTAGGACCACAATTAACCTTCAGAAAGCTCTGGATGCCTTTATGGAGGTCATGTCATCCTTAGATTTGAAAATTAACCAGCAGAAGTCTTTTGTAACGGTTCGTAGGCCAAATAAAAAGACATCTAAAACCTTTTTTATTGAGGAAGCTCCAGTTGTCAAATGAGAGAGTTTCTGTTATTTGAGGTTGACCTTTGATCCACAAGCCAACTGGGAGTCCTTGATGGTGCTGAGGGTGCAACAAACCAACAGAGCAGTAGAAGTGATTTTTCGCTTGGCAACCAAGCTAGGACACAGGCCAGTGAGGGAAATTATTACTTTATATAAAGCTAAGTGTCTCTCAACTGTTACGTATGGGGTGGGAGCTTGGGGATTTTGTGATTGCTCTAGACTCTGAATTGCAGAGAACAGCTTTCTCCAAAGACTTCTGATGGTACCACAGGGTGCGCCGACCTTCTTTTGTCATTCAGAAGTGGGATTACATTTTGTGGGGGACATATTGGGTCTAGCTCAATTGGTAATATGGTTAAGAATTTGGCAAACTCCAGAGCTAGGATTCTCTAAATATATCCTTCAGGATTGCCTGGCCTCAGATAATGCTGAGTCTATACGTTGACTAGGGTACCTTAAGCGCACTTTCAGTAGGCTTGGAGCCTTAGAGCTTTTCAATAACCTTTCCCAAATGGCCCGCTCTGCTGGAGACCAATTAAAGTTGTACTTTTATGAGCAGGCGCAGCGTATGCGTAGGCAAGAAGCCGCTCAGCTTCCCTCTCTGGCAAATTACCATGTTTTAGCATTTGGCCATGAGATGGAATTTTACCTCTCTTATATAGAAAATGCTCAATAAGGTTTTTATTAATTAGACTCCGTTTGAGGTCATGGCATTTTCTCTTAGCTTTCCCACAACAAGGGGCATGGTTTTAGAATCTCCCTTTTTGCCCTTGTGATACTATGTCAAGTCAAAGCGCATTGCACTTTTTGCTTTTTTGTGCACTTTATAAATCAGTGAGAACGCTTTTTTTACTTCCCCTCTTGCACTCACTCAGTTTTAATTAATTTCAGGAAGGGTTTAGATTTTTACAGCATTTTGACTCGCCAGAGATTTGCCATGCTGTGATTAATTTTTATCAGAGGGTCACAATATCAGGAAAATATATTTCTAATTGGATTGGGTTTAGGTTTTAGTTTTGGGCGATTACATTGTCATGGATATTTTCAACCCGTTCTTATATGCTGAGATTCTAAATGTTTTTATTTGTCTGTCTTATGAAATGAACTGTGAGTGTAATATGTTTGTAATCTGAACTTTTATGGCTTTTTTAGCCGAATAAAGTTTTATGACTGACTGAGTGAAGCAGTACACACACTGAATGATGGATGCCACTTAGACATTCCAGCAAGTTACCGTAAAGAATCCGAAAACTAGTAATGGCATTGATAATAAATTAGTAAACTGCACAGCCTGAAGACACTGGGCGGGTTTTGCAGGACCATAATAGTTAGGAGTACTTTAACCACGGGAAGGTGGTCTTCATTAATTCAGACTCTTGACATCTCTTTAATTGTGATCAATGTGCTCCCATTGACTGAGGTTGTTTGGGTCTGAAAGCTTTGCAGATACACAAGCTTTGCAGATTGATATGTAAAGTGAATATGTATTACACCATGTTGGGTATAGTTAAAAACACAGTTAACAGCCAGACTCCAGATCTTTTTCACTTATAATTGCTGCTAATAACACATACTCTTGCTTTAACATGATCTGTGATCTTGATGAAAGATACATAAAGTATTGTGGTCTCACCCTCAGTGTGCAAATAAATGGCCGCACGGAGACACTCAAGTGTATGGCCTGATGTGTGCTTCTTACAGATATGCAACACCACATTCGCGATTCAGTGTGCGCTAAACACCCAAGATTCCACACTGCTAACAGCCTGGAAATGAAGTACAATCTGCAGATATTTTAAATGAAAATATTTCTCAGCGAGACTCTAAAAGGAAGAAACAGTTACACCAGTGTAGGCTGCAAAACCTCTTTTCACATGCCATCAGCACTCACTTTAACTTTTTCCTCTCTGCAACTGCATGCTTCCAGTCTGATAACTGGCCAACTCACAGTTTCCTTTAATGTTGCCAGAATAAAAAACTAACTGATGCAAGACCGTCTAATATTTTGTTGGACAGAAGCAGATGCAACGTCCTTCTTAAACTAGACTGCACACAAGAGAGAGCTCCATAATGCAACTGAGTGATAGCAGGTTCTTCATGATCCTCATCCCATGTGAGGAGATACCAATGTGGAGGATGGGTATTGCCGGAAGGCCTATCGATGATAAGCTAACTTTTTAAGGCCCATGCAAAACACCATCTTCTTCTCTTCTCTAGGGGTTACCTGATCCAACAACCTTCATAATAACCACATTCCACAAGAACTACATTCTATTAGTCACACCAGAGAGAAATCCAGAGGCAGCTTAAAGCATCCGCCATCCACAAAACACACTTACTCGTGACACCATACAAATATTCAGATATTTTGTAACTTTCATTTACACTAAATCAATCTATATTATTCTTACCTACAAAAACTAAAGCCTTAAAAGGTTCTAATTACAGCGCACCTTTAATTTGTCAAAACATGAGCCAAAAACTCTTTTCTCGACTGCACCAAGGTGGGACACTTCACATGAACAGGCATTCATGTTAAGCATGTGAATGCACAACCTACAGTCTACTCTCTCTTGGAGCTCTAAGAGGGAGTAACTCTGCCTTCGTATCATGAGTCAACCTCCCACAATGGTACAGTTAGAGTACAGCCTGACTGACCTTTTCTTGCATCACAAAATGCCACTCTTAAAATAGGGCATTATACGTCACTGAGGGCCTACCTAACATCAATGTGGCATTGAGACATAACTGTCCGACTGATTTCTCCGTATGTTGCAACTGTACTTTTTTTCACAGTATTTTCACACTATAATCTTTTTTTAGGTGTTATTTTTGCACATGCCTGTATTAGAGTCTATATTACAGCATGTGTTAGATTAGTACTCTTCTACTGGGATTTCTCAACTTTACATGAGGAAAATGTTGCTAACCTTTGGTAACAATCTTTCTGGTGGGTGCTCTTATCTACCCACAGATTGCTCATCTGTTGAATATCCCCAGAAGCAAGACTGGATTCTGAAACGTTTCCTTAGCTCTCCAATGCCAGTACGAGTCACTGGCTCCATCTCAGAGCCAGAAATGATGCCTCGGTGATGTCACTGGAGCAATTTAGTGCCCACCCCGGCACACAGATGTCAGTTCCCCATCCGTTTTTGTTGTGCACTGAAAGGTATAGACAAGAAAATAACATGTGTGGCATTGCAATAATCTTAAATGGAACCTTACTAAACAAGCTCATGACCATGCTTCAGAATGGGGAGGCACGTCAGAGAGGGTGAGGAATCTGCAGGTGGACCACCAGACAGATTGATACTTTCTTTTCTGATGGATACTTCAACTTGCAGATTCCTCACATGCTAAATAGCTTCCAAAGCAGTACCCCATCAGATGGTGTGGATAGGAGCTAAGTATTGTCAGACAAGGAAATCCTGATGCCCGAGCATGCGAAACAGCAATCCCTTGTCACCTTTGAATCTAGACAATAATATTTAGTGAAGGTGGGAAGGAAAGCTCATGCCACCACCCTACAAATGTCAGCCAGCGTGACACCCATGGCAAATGCAGAGGCGGAAGACGTTGCCCAGATGGAATAGGCCCAAATTCCCACTGGTGGTTCCTTCTTTGCAAAGACGCAGCACATTTTGATACACAGAATTATCCATCTGGATAAAGTCCTTTTCTAGACTACTTTGCCCTCCGTGTTGCCCGTGTATCCCACAATGATCTGGTTGCTTGACCTGTTATCCAGGTGCGGTCGATTTAATAGCTGAATGCTCTTCTAGGGTCCAGCCAGCGCAATCTTTCCTCCTAATTGGTGGAGGAGGTGGAGAGTAAAAAGTGAGAAGAGTAATGGATTGCCCCTGGAAAGGGGTCCCCACCTTGAGAAGGAAAGTCAATTTAGTTAGGACAGCAAGATCATCCAGAAAGAAGCATGTATAGACATCATACTCAGTGCCTGCAACTAGCTGACAAGCTTCCCCAATGTGATGCCGACAAGAAAACATTTTAAAGGACAATAAGCATAGCTGAAAACTGCAAAAGGATTCAAATGAAGTGCCCATCAATAATGTCATAACCAAGCTAAGAACTGGGCAAGAAAAAGTAGTTGATGGAAACATGTTTATCAGTCCCTTAAGAAACATCATCACTATTGGTGATCTGAAGAGGGATGGCTTATCTGGAAGGCAGAGAAAACACGTAATGAAGTGGAAAGCTCCACGTCAGTCGACACGCGATACTGGAAAGCGCAGAACTTAACACAATAGGCTTAACGTGAGAAGCAAAGAGGTCCCCCTGAGGGGTGCTCCACAGGGCAAAGATGATTTATACCACCTGTGGATGGAGACATCAATCAAGAAGAGCTAAATGATGCCAACCAAAGCTGTCGGATCTGGTGTTCAAAGAGCGGGCCGGATAGTTGGCAACTGGTCAAATCCTATGCTGGTGCTCCCATGTCTAGACATTTTATAAGTACCAAAGAAGCTCCAGAAGGCATCATATAAAGAAAAATAAGAAAAATGCCCGAAGGTTGGTATCAAATGACTCCAACCAAGTAAAGTGAAATAATCATAACACATTAAGGGTACAACAATGTAGTCAAGTGTGCACAGTGTCAGGTTATAGACAAATATCAGGGGTCTATCTTGACAAGTTTTTTTAAATACTAAATAGCATCAGCAGTGTATATGTCCACAGGGTCAGAAAAATCACATTCACTGATGAATGTCACAAAGTTATTATTTTGAGAGTCTATACATACATAAGTGGCGTAAATCAGTATAGTTCCACTCGACAAGGGAAAACGTGTCCATTAAACTCCTCTTATTTACAATGAAGAGGACAATGTAAGATGAGTCCAAGTCAATGTGGAATAGTTGTCGACATTTCGGTCTCAAAGTCATCAGTATGTGACATCATCCCAAGACTATAAGACATACTGCCATAACTGCCGACCCTTGATATCAAAGAATCAAACAAAAAAAATCAAAAAGTAGTCTGCTGGTGATAAGCCCTGCCATTTATTGTTGAGTGTTGCATTTCCAGTGGACCTTTGCTGTAGTCTAAATCTATATTTGGTTAGAATTGTTCTAGCTTACTGCCAAGGATTTCTGTTTCTCCACGGACTCATACTTTGAGTACCGCTTACCAAGGCTTTTTGATTTTGTTTTTCTTTGCTTAATTCTTGGAGCACCAGCCAAATTGTTCAGTTCAAGCAGGCTGATGGACAGAACATGATCTTCTGGAGGTTAGAGGCCTCAAATTTCTAGTTCTTCCAAATGAGCACCCTCCCCAAGAGAGAATGCATCCGTCACAATCGTAGCCACAGCTGGTTGAGGATAAAAGGACATAGCTTAAAACAGGTGCTCCTCCACGAAACACTAGTTAGATCTGCTGCATTGTCTTAGGACATCACAATGGTTCCCGCCAGATACCCCCGTGTTGGAACCACTTCCTGCGGAGGCAACATGTGTCAGTATGTGTCTGTGACTAGGAGGATGGAGAAAGCCAGCAGACCCAACAGGCGAAGAAGCATCAGGACCAGAACCTGAGCATCCTCCGAAAGCTTTGGAATCATAGGGTAGGCATGGAGCAATGTTGTAATAAGTATTGCCCCTGTGACCAGGAGGCAATGAGAGGGCTTTCGATGAGACATGTACATTAATTTAAAAAGCTAAATTGAAAAGCAGAGATGCTGTTGCCTGCAGGTGCTGACACACCATCTATGGCGAACCAGCTTTGAGCAGTCAGTCATCCACGTATAAGTATAGGGAAATCTCAGACCTCCTGAGATGGACCACAACCTCTGTCATAACGTTATGAACCCCTGAGGTGCTAATGTTAGACCAAATGGGAGGACTGCAAACTGGTCGTGAGTGAACCCTACCGCAAAGTGCGGGTACCTCCTGTGTGACCATAGGAACGGTATATGGAAATATGCGTCCTTCAAGTAAAAGGATACCATCATTATTCAACTTGCAGAGCCAAAAGAACCTGAGCTAGGAACAGCATCTTGAACATTTCCTTGTGAAGGCCAAGGAAGTACAGAGAAGTAGCATCATTACTCAAGTTCTTTTTCTGGTAGCAACTCCTTGGCTCCTTCCTGCAGCAAGACTGCCACCTCCTACTGGAGGATCCGCAGATGATCCTCTGACTGAAGGGACTGAAGGCACTAAAGGAGGGAAGATGGTAGGGTATACCCCTTTCTACAATTGTTAGACCCAATGTTGTGACAGTATAGCCTTGCAGGTCTGTAGAAAGAGGAATACCAATTCACCAACTGGCCGCACATGCTCCTTGAAAGGTGAGATAAAGCGGTTTCCAGGTGGTGCTATCAAAAAGGAGGTGGGATGCTGGGCCTACTGACCTTTTTCTTTGCGCCTGCCTCTGTACTGGTGCAGTGGTTGGTTGGGCACTTGGTGCGGCAGGATCGGCTGGCATTGCCGAAAAGAAAATCCTTTTTAAAATCCACAAACCTTCCATAACCTCCTATAGTCCGGGGCCAAGATTGGAAGCCAAGTGAGCACATCAAAGCCCTGTCTTTTCTAAACCTATCTAACCAGAGAGTCCCATTTAATGGCATGTCTCATGAGACTCAGCAGAACCTCCCTGGAAAATCCAGTGGAACACAGTCAGGTACACTTTCTTAGGGTTACAAATGACCCCCTATCTCTGGCGATGGATTCTACTATATTCAGGCCAGCCACGATAATGTGGCATGAGGCATCTGGCCACCCCTCTGATGAAGAGGATGCAGGATGAAGCATCTCAGTCAAAATGTTGGCCTTGGTCTCCACCGTTGGCAGAGAAAGCTTCTGCTGCTTTCCTAATTATTGCATAAAATGAAACCTCCCCTGGAAGGGTGGTACAATGAGCACTCCAGTCCATTTCTGGTGACATATCCAGACCACTGACGTTCTGCAATCCCAAATAACTGCAGTGTCTGAAGTTGACAGGGGCCAAAGGTTTGGTGCCTCACTGCTACCATCATTGTCGTGGCTGATGGGGACAGGCATCTGAACAGGATCTGAGACAGGCCCAAACTATTTCTGCATAGTCTGCCAGCAGCGCTAGTTTGGCACAGACTCGGATTAAAATGATTATTTGTGCCTGTTCTCTACTTACCTCTGGGTTTCCTTCCAAGAGCTAAGAAGTATCACCTTTGTCTCTGGGAGAGCTTGTGGAGGGTCTGGCACCGAATCTGGCATTGGAATTGGTGTAGGCAGGCATCGGCGCCACAGCAGATCCTAGAATCTGTATGAAGCCAGTCTGCACTGGAGGCATCCATTGTGGGCATGCCTTGGGGTCCAACAATGACGAGGACAGGCCCACCGGCATGAAACCATACAGAGCCACAATCGAACCTCTAGGGCCCCAATGGTACAAGCATAGGTGACCGCCTTCTGCCTGAAAAATGCCATCAAAACTCTCACAAGCTCCTGCTCCAAGGATGAGTAAGTAAAGGTAATATACACCTTGACTTGGACCGGCGTTGAGGGTAATCGTCGTCATGCTTCCTTCTCTTCTTGTGTTTTTTCTTCTGGTCCTTGGAAGACTTGGCCAGGGAGCGAAGAGTACGACTTCGATGGAGATCCTGACTTTGAACTCAAACAGCATTGAACCTGACGGTCGTTACGGGGGCAGGTCATGTAAAGTTTGGCTTTGTGTTCTTAGATGGCCTTGGGGTGCATGAGGCCCATTTGTCACATAACCTTGCATTGTGTCGCAACCTCAAGCACCACAGTCAGACATTGTCGTGGTCATTTGTCCCTTGCAGGTATGACAGAGTTGAAAGACTGAGTTTCTAGGCAGTGGCACTTTCCCTCATGTTGCACTGAAAAAATAGAAGCAAATCTGAGGAACAAAATCTGTCAAAATCGATGGAGAAAAGCTCTGGATCTGAATGAAAAAGCACAGAAAAAAGAGAACTGACGTCAGTGCACTGGGTTGGGCGCTATATGTCCACAGTTATATCACTGTGGCATTTTTTCTGGCAAGAGATAGACCCAGCGCTCCCCACTGGAGAGGGAAAGCTATGAAAAACTTCCTGATCCAGTCTTGCACCTCGGGATATTCAACAGATGAGGAATGTGCAGGGAGACATATCCATCAGAACAGTATTTTTAGTCTTTGTCTAATGGCTAACTTTTTACTTCATAACCACATATGGCAGAAGAGGGAGAGGGTTTCCAATGTCATCTTAATACATATATGTTGCCCTCAATGCCAGGGACCACTGTTTTGATGAAGTATTAAAAAATTCACGAGCCTTGATGATGACGAGTGTTTCCGAGAACTGAGGTATATGAAGCTATTACTTCTATCAAGAAGATGTTTGTAATTCCCTTTTCTTTTATTGTTGTACAGAAAACCTTCTGGGGGCTGGTGACACCACGTTCCTGGTCATGCCGCATATAATACCTGGAGTCTTTCAATGAACCAGATGCTTCCTTCATTCCTACAGAGAAAAAACTGACCAACTTGCCTTGTAGGAACTACACCACAGTCAAGAAGAGTCTAGATAGCAGGAACACATGCTAGTAACAATCACATGGATTGTAACTTACTGCCACATATCTCAAGAACCCAAACCGTAACCTGGAGTGGCAGGGCTACATTGTTTCAAAGGCAAACCAAAGGTTCTGAAAAGATACAAACAAGAACGCGAAGTCAGAATCAATACTTGCAAGAGGACTAGGAATTGGAAACGTTTCAGAACAGAAGTTTTCGAGAGTGTCCAAAAATTGGCCCTGGTGTACTGATATTCAAGTACAATTTACCCCTCACACCTTACTGCCAGAATATGAAAATCTGTCTGGACACTTTTCTATAATAAAAACGGACGGCTGCAGGGGATGTTAACAGTCCAGCACTGACTGGGTCTGGCTGCTTTCTATTGCAGTCTAGAAGCGTTCAAATGGTCAGAAAAGCAAAAAAGTATAATAAAGCTGTAACACATGGATTTCTAGCAACGGTTTAATGTGTGTGGGGTGCAGTGAAATGGGTAACAAGAACTGGAAAACTGCAAGACATTGTAGACTGAACAATATGTTGGTTTTGCAACTAAAGACTGTGTTGGTGAAGTGTATCTCTATATTGCCCTAGTATTACTTGCGCACATGCTCCGTGGGAACTATGCAGCACCAAGCAATAAGTCTGAAGCTATTTCTCCGGTTTCCATCAGTGTTTATAGGGCAGTATCCACAATTGCCACTAGTGCCCACGGGCCTATGGTCCTACTACCATTACACTCTAATTGGATAACTCAGTTACTCCCTTGCAGCACATGACCCTCCAGAAACAGCAAAGGCAGGTAGTTAAGGTGGTAATGGATAGAACATCACCGACAGCATAACCACATTAAATAACATTATATACCCAGTGTTTGAGCCAAGCTATTATATTATGCAAATAGGTAATACAGGACAAACAGAACGGGGGATAAAAACAAAAACACAAAAGTCTTAGCACCTTTTGGCTTGAGAAATTACCTCAAGCCCTATGTTGTTCTTTGCATAATAGGCAATGGATATCTTTTAAGAAGGGATTCTACTGTAAAATGTCTAGCCTACTTGGAAAGTTGGGGGTCGCAGATAGCATTTATGAATTCTAAGGATATTGAACCTTTATTCCAACTAGTCAGTTGGGAAGAGATGTGAAACAGAGGGCATTAATTCATTAGTTGGCTATAATATGTCTACCCACTACCCCATTTACCCTAATTTTTTGGTGACCCTGGCACAAGGCCCAGCAACTCACTGGATTGGAGCATGAGGTTTTGTGCTTCCAACGAAAACAGGAAAAACAGTAACCAAGAAGTACTAGTGAAACTGAAACAAGAAGCCCATATGAGAACAGAAAATGATGCCAAAATTCAGTTAATTTAAAGACGTGGTGTCAATTGGGCTAATGGGATTTGACAGTTGAGGGGCAGAGCACTGGGAAGTCACACAGGGTTTGGGATCAGACTGATCTTTTAGTCAATGGAGGGTGGATTGGGCAGTGGAAATTAATCTAGTACTTTCCTCCAGCAGCCCCAAACGTCTGGAGCCTGCATGTCAGTCCTGGTGAGTACCAGTACAGGTTTTTGGTGTTGAGAGCAACCAGGAAACTGGAGATACACACTCAACGAATAGGGGCTGGTAATTGGAATTCCGGGTGAGGAGCCAACTACAAATTTAAATATTTAACATTTGGAATGTTATAGGCTAGGGAGAGGGAACAGTCCCAGAATCTTAGTGACTGTCTGCAGTCAATGTGACATTTCCGTAAGTTATGGTGGTTAAGATGGATAAAACTGTATATATTTAGAGCACATGTCAGACGTAGTACCTGAAAGGTCCGGGATGATGAAGAGAGGCTACACTTGACATCTTAGAATGTGCCTCTACAAATTCTCAGACCCTGTTTGGAGGCCTATAGGGTAGACAGGGATTATTTCCCATTTCCCACCAAAATTGTCTTTAAATGAAACCAAGCAAGATGACTTAATGTCCCACTGCCCATCTGCACAAAAAGGGCCATCACTGAATTTCCCATCATCCATCTGCACAGAAAGTGCATCACTGGATTTCCCATCATCCATTTGCACAGGAAGTGATATCACCGGTTTTCTACTAAAACTGTCTTAAATAGAAGCAAAGCCAGAGAATTTAGGGGGATATTATCAAGGGCTTTATCGGCGATAATTTTATCGCCCTATCAGCAAGCTGTCGCTAACAGGCATTAGCGACAGCTTTCATGCGTTAGCGGCCGGTTTTACCATCGCCTTGCATGCCAGCGATAATTATCGCTAATGACATGCAAGGTAGGCGTTCCCCACTAATAGCGACTGAAAACAGTCGCTAACACAACTAACCCCTATTAACAAGGCAGGCGAAGCGATAAAATAAATCGCGCTAAGCGCGTTTATCGCTAGATTTTAACACCTGCTACTGAGTATGACTTACCTGTTTAAAGTATAGGAGGTGGATTGTCAGGCTAAATCCATCCTTGCGTTAATGCGAGAATATCGCTGCTTTTCCAGCGATATTCTCACATTTTGCCGCTATCGCTGGAAATTTTATCGCTATGGAGATAAACCTTGTTAATAGGGTGTTATCTCAGCGATATTTTCCAGCGATAGGCGGCATTAAAACAATTCGCGCTAAGCGCGGTTAGCGATAAATATCGCTATTCCTTGATAATATGCCCCTTAATTTCTCATTGCCCATCTGCACAGGATGTGACATCATTGTATTTCCCATCATTCATCTACACAGGAAGTGACATCACTGGATTTCCTATCGTCCATCTGCACAGGAAGTGACATCACAGGGTTCCTACCAAAACGTTTTTAAAAGAAGAAGCCAAGCAAGAGGACTTCATTTCCCATTGCCCATCTGCACAGGAAGTGACAACACTGGATTTCCTATCATCCATCTGAACAGGAAGTGACATCACTGATTTCCCACCAAAACCATCTGCCCTGCACTCCTCTCTCCTCCCAGGACCTATTTAATGGCGGCAACGCGGATGCACAATGGAAAAGCGCATCAGGATGTGCCTCTGTTGCACCAAAAGCACACCAAAGGCAAGTCCGTCTGTGTCTGTCCGTGCCAGGACTGCACCCAGTGGCAGGAACCCTGGTTCTCGCCCTACCAGCGCTGCTCTATGCTCTTAACTCCGGTTGCAGCACTGCTGCCA
Source organism: Calotriton arnoldi (assembly GCA_963921515.1). Classification (NCBI taxonomy): domain Eukaryota; kingdom Metazoa; phylum Chordata; class Amphibia; order Caudata; family Salamandridae; genus Calotriton; species Calotriton arnoldi. The sequence goes on along the minus strand of CAWUFW010004989.1, from coordinate 645,693 downwards.
CACCACACAACACATAAGGAGTGTTCACTTGCACCTCCTGCAAGTTCTCATGCACTCTCCCACACCCTGAACCAGGCACTTCTGCACCAACAGCACCCAGCACCCCACTCACTCACACAAACAACCCACCTGCTCACAAAGACCAAACACCACACAAACAAGACACCACACTCGTATGCATGCTCCTCAACACCTGCTCGCTCACCAAACATGCCACAGAGATATGGGACCTACTGCACGACTATGCTTCGTATATGCTCTATCTCATTGAAACATGGCACAACCCAACCTTGTCACTGGACACCTCTACAGCCATCCGTGCTGGCTACAAGATCATAAGGCAAGACAGACAGCACAAGCCCAGAAGTGGAGTCACCATTATATTCAAAGATACCTTCAGCTGCACCACCTACATGGATACCACCACCAGCTACATGGAACACCTCATTTTCAAGATATGCATCATAGGCAACTTCTCCGTCGGGAGGAGCCCTTGTATACAGACCACCAAGACCCCTCACCAATTTCGCCAGCGACATCATGAACTTGGTTGTACTCTCATCATCCAGCCAGCACCTTCATCCTCCTCACAGACCTTAACTTTCACCTAGAAGACCAAACCAATCCAAACGCTACGGCCCTTCTAGAAAATTTCGAAAAACATGGACTCACCCAGCACGTTACCAAACCAAGCAATGCTGCCGGACACCTATTGGACCCAGATTTCTCCTCAATCAGCAACTTCACAATCACAACCCAGCAACTATGACCAGGACAGATCACGCCCTTGTCAGTCTCAGCATACCCATCCCTCACAATTACAGACCTTCCACCACCGTAAATGCTCACTGCAGCTGGGAAAGTGGGCTTCTACCCTCTCTAAGCACTGGCCCAAGCACACCAATAACTTGCTGAAAGCCATCAAAAACATCAATAGTTGAATCAACGCATGCGCAACACCCTGGCTTCCCTGAGGCGCCACCCAATGGCGAGAGTCCGACTACAGGCTAGCTGGCACACAGAGGAACTCAGGCTGATGAAACACCACTTCAAGCAACTGAAGCATAAATGGAGAACAAGTCAAGACACAGCAGATAAAGTCTTCTTCAAATCAGCCCACTACTACCAGCAGATACGGAACAACCGGACCCCTGCACTATCGCAACTCAACTTCCCATCACGGCCTATAAATGAACCCTGACCTTGTGGCATGCTGTCACCACCGTCAAAATCGCTGCTACCATGAACACCATTCACTCAGGGGCTCCATCTGACCCATGTCCCCATCACGCCCTCACCAAAGGACTCCATACTACTGATCAATGTAGCACTAACACCCATCCTCAATGCCTCCATCTATTCATTCACATTCCTGGGCATCTGGAATCATGCCACCGGCATGCCCCTGTTCAAGAAACCATCGCTGGCCCAGTCACACTTTCCAACAACAGATTTCTCCTGCCTACAATGCCCAGCATAGGTCTTAAAGAAAATAATCAACCAACGCCTCTCCAATCATGCCAGCAACTATCAGCTCCTCGATACCATGCAGTTTGGATTCAGGCCCAACCACAGTACAGAAACAGCACTCATTGCTGCCACATATGACATTTGCATGATCCTTGACAGAGGAGAAACAGAAGCCGTCATTCTCCTGGACCTCTGCAGCATTTGAAACAGTCTCGCAGCCCATCCTCATCAGGCGCCTGCACAAGATTGGCATCTAAGGACCCCCTCTCTGCTGGACCTGCTCCTTCTTATCAGATAGAACACAAGCTGTCCGCCTGGTACCTTACTGCTTGAAAGCCTGCAAACTGATTTGCAGATGGCCTTAAGGTTCATCGCTCAGCCCCACTCTCTTCAAAGCATACATGATCCCTCTGGCCAATGTCATCTGCACAGACAACATCAACATCCTCTCCTACGCAGACGACTCAAAGCTCATACTCTCCCTCTCGGACAAGACCACTAACACAAGAAACAAGTTCACCGCCTACATGGATGAAGTCACTAACTGGATAAAAATCCAATTGTCTCAAGCTCAACACCGACAAGACAGAGATAGTGATCTTCGGCAACAACACCTCACCATGGGACTCCAACTAGTGGCCGGCCGAACTTGGACCCACACCCATGAACCATGCCAGGAACCTCGAAATAATCATAGCAAACTGGACATGACCGCACAAGGCAACGTTGTCACTACATCCTGTATCCACACCCTGAAGATGCTGAAGAAGATCTTCAAATGGTCCCAAGCAACACTTGAACAACTGTCATTGACGCTCTTGTCACCAGAAAGTTGGACAATGGGGAACCCTCTATGCCAGGATCACCAAGCAACTCACTAGAAGACTACAAACCATCCAGAACTCGCCAGCCAGACTCATCCTCACCCTGCCACATAAAACGCACATAACACCACACCTCAGGGAACTACATTGACTCCTGATACACAAACTCTCTCAATTCAAACTCCTCACACACACATTCAAGGCACTACACAACTTAAGCCCCAGCTACCTGAACAGATCCATCTCCTTCCACCAACCACTTAGACATCTCCACTCTGCTGGACTCCTACTTGCACACATCCCAGGAATACACAGAACCAGATCAGGAGAACTGGCGTTCTCTTACATCGCTCCTAAAGCTTGGAACGACCTCCCACTCCACACCAGAGCCTCCGCCTCTCTTCTTGAATGACCTGGCTTTTCAATCAACCGACCTACCAAAGGCAGGGCTAGGCGCACACACACACACCTGCTCAGAGCCAGTATTCCCTCGCAGGTGATAGTGTGCTTTACAAATAACCATAACATAATGGGGCCCGTCCTACAATGGCTCTGCAAACTGGGCCAAGTACACCCCTTTTCACACACGACTCTCAGGGTAGCGAGGGCGAGCATTCACAGGCATCTCAGGGAGGTAGTGGTGGGAAGGCAAGAACACAGAACTCACCAACAGACACAATAACGTAATGTGCAGCCCAGTGCTTGTATTTTGTGTAAAAAGAGAGTATTTTTATCATGCAGCAGAATTAATGCTACACAATTCAAAGAAAATGTCATACAGGGTTGCAAACTAAGGCCCTCAAGATCAGTGGCCCAGTAAATGGGCCAGACTTTACCCACCTCTGGATTTACCAATGCTGGGGATACCTGTAACTCTGGGGTTGATAGACTCCGCCCCATACAAGTTGGACCCTGTGGCTCCATTATGAAATGTGGAATTACCTGGAAACCAGTAATACTTGGTCCAAAACCCCGGTAGTTCCTCATTTTGGGCCGGACTTTGACCCGGAGAATTTGATTGCTTTTAGCTGCTGGAATCTCCAGGTGAATTTCAGAGATCTGCGGTGTTTCTGCAGATCTCATAATTCCAATGGGGCCGGTAACATATGTTACCAGCCCCATTGGAATTCAGATGCCACTCGTGATGAGGGTCTAAGTTTTATTAAACAATGAGGTGCTACACCCCCTTCTTTTTGGAATCCTGTCTGTATCCACCTTCCTCACTCTATAGTTGAGAGCCCGAATGTTTACTTCCTACAGGTTTAAGCTGGAGTAGGCGCAGGTGCAGATGGCTCACCTACTGTCATTGGTCAAATGTACAACTCGACTTAATGTCTCTTCACCCCTTCATAAAAGGGCTTAGCATGCTCAGCAGACTCATTTGCTGGTGTTGTCCCCATTGCAGGCTAAGCCCCACGTTTTACCTGTTGGTTATTATAAAAGTTTGAGCAATGCGGCAGATGTGGTCCATCGCTCCCACCCACACAGCAGTGATTCCTATTCTTTGGTGGCCATGCCGCAGCCTTGATACTGACGCAGTTCACTTGGACAATTGGTGAGGCAAATCTGCATGACAGTACTTATCTTCAGCATCGGTGGCCAGCTGCAGGAAGGTGTTTTGGTATGGCAGTTGTGGCTGTATCCCTTTGCATTTGTGTCTTTCTAATAGTTGTTGCCTCAGGGTCGATCAGGGCTTCCTGCTTTGGTGGAGACAGGGCTTTTTCTCACAACATCAGCAGCACCACCAGTATCATAAGACCATGGTAAACTGCAGGGCAACACAGGATACATTTATGGTATAGTCGAAGGCAGCTTACATAAAAACTGTGTAGAGCGACCAGTGGGACCCCTTATGGGGAAAAGTCACTCCTGGCTTCGCTGTCTAGATATATCAACTTTCTCTGAGGGCTCCACAAGCCAGGAATACATTGGGCCTCTCCTCTTGGACAGTTTCCCCTCCTGCAACGCACCAGCATTAGCTCTTTCAGCAGGCAGACAGGTTCCTAGGCACTTCGGGCAGACCCTCAGCTCTTCCAGCGGATTGTGCAGACTTCAAGTGATGCCCCTTTATCTCTGGGAGATTGGCTGTCAGGCAGACACCAGAGCTGGTTGCACAGAAGCTTTTGAGTACTCTGTGAAGGACTCCCTTCTTGGTCAAGAGGATGAACATGGAACTAGAACTAAGTGGGGTGATTTGGATTCCACATTTGTACACATTTTCCAGATAGGGCCAGTTCGCCATGCAGAGAATATTTTCATACCAACACAGGTCCTCGACCTCTGGATACACTTGTCATGTTGATCCTAGTCAGCTGGACTACAAGGTCTTTGTGGCTTGTGGGCGATTCAATACTTTGAGCTGACCGGCAATCAGACTTTAATAAGATGTTCTTGTGGCCATGGGTCTGCGAACCTCCTAATATCAGACAGTACAGCAGTTTCATCAAACACACAAAAGGTGATGGGAGGAATGCTTGCAGTAAGTCTAACCACTGGCAAATGGTCACAGTAACATTTCAACCCCTTGTTCTTTTGCTCACCATAACACCTCAGTTTGGATCCAGCCATATGCAAATCAGTCTCGACCCTACTCCAATAGGAAAAGTCCAGTCCAAACTGCAATGCCAGGTCGTACTTGAACTGGAATACAAGTAATCCAAAATTGATTTCGCCCCTAGTGGGGCTCATCAATAGGGTTTAGTTTGGGTCCAGGGTCACAGTGAGCACAAAACCTACGTCTGGGCATACCCTTGCCACTTAGGGCAGTACATCAGACACACAAAAGGTGATGGCAGGAATGCTTTCAAAAAGTCTAACCACTGGCAATCCCTTGGGATAGCCTTACAACTCATCGTTCTTTTGCCCACCATGCCACTTCAGTTTGGACCCAGCCATAGGCAAATAAGTCTCAACCCTGCTCCGATAGGAACACTCCAGCCCGAACTGCCAGGCCAGCAGTTCCTCCTTCTCCCAAAGTAAGTTACAGCAGAATGGCTTCTCATGGACCTAGGGCTAGACTATGCCTGCAGGGAAAGGGCCACCAGAAAAGGTTGTTCCTTTTTACATTGATCCATGAGCTTGTGTATAGACTATCCTCATAGCCCCTAGATTAAGTAGAACTACTGTCTAGTTGGGCACAATATTTATCCTGTTTAGAAAAAGAATGGTCACTTCCTATATTCATTTTTTGGACATTAAATTGTTGTTGGTAGTGGACAACTACCACTTGGGATGCACTTTTGGCGCTGGACTTTTTGACCCTTTCTTTTGCCTTACTATATTTCTTAAAAAAAGAATGGGGTAATCCAACGCTACAGGCCTGTTGTATCAATACCCAACACTGATGCAGTTCACATTGAATAAGAAGAAGCACAAATATTTATCCTGCTTTAGGGCACTGGTTGGAGGCCAACTAAAGTGCAAGCTTTCTTTAAAATTTCAAATACTCCAACAATCAGAAAGGAATGCAATTTGCAAGATTGTTTAACCTTCTTGCCAACTATATGGAAGTCAGTGAAATATCGGCTTCAGCTGGGCAATGTACATGTTAATTGTACCCAGATATTCTCAAGGAACATCCAAGCAGCATCAAGTAGAACACAGGTAGAGGGAAGATGCACTGGTACCGCTGTAGGCAGACACTGGCTTGGCAGGAAGCAGATGCTTATTCGGCCAGTCCACTAAACAGCTATAGGGCTTAAGAGCAGGAACAAGGGACCAGTTACTATGCAAACTGTCGTGTCCACAGGAGAGATAACCAAAAGAGTAACCTTTATTCTGGGCAAGTACACACTGTGTCATCAATGACATCTTTCACCCTGCAAACATACAGAATGTGAAAAGAACTCTTCACACATCATTCTACTCAGGTCACATTATAGGAGTAAAGTAAGGAACACAGATATAGACAACTACACAGATTTAAAGTGAGGGATTGATAGAACCTTTCCGGTCCAGCTGTTCAGGTATAAAGAAATGTGCACATCATATCTTAATTCAAGTGCCATTTACTGTCAGTCCCTCTGAGCCTGGAATTAGGCTGAAGGAACAAACTCTGGGTGCAGAATCACTTTGAGTACCCCAACAAACCAGTAAAGTCTAGGCTCAACTGATGAATATCACTTCAAACCAACAAACACCGACATTTTGGATAAAAACATACTGCAGGCCAAAAACCTGAACATGGCAGGGTGGCCTCCATTTTTCAAACCATGCAATGGTTTCATTTCCTACACAAGTAAAAAAGCAATCAGAATTCTTTATTTAGCCGTTAGTTCAAAGTCTGGCATCATAGACGCATGCCTTACAGGTTCCAGTGTTCATTGTCCCAACTTGAAAGATTAGTGCATAAAGATGCCTTCAAGGAACATCCTTGGACCTTCCAAATACCTAAACTAAACTGGTATTATTAAATGTAAGGACACACAGTTCAGAGTGATGGGAGGTGAGTATCATACACAATTTTTCATGCTCAGGTCTCACCTTGTTACAGGTTTGGTCTTAAGACGTAATTAGAGCCATGGTCATGTGATGGACTCAATCAGGACTTGGCTGCTGTCCTCCTACCTGTCTTCTCATCTGAGTAAGCAAGTTTTACAGAATAAGCTTTTGTTTGGGGGGCAATGTTTCTCACAGATTACTACAGTGTTCCATTCCCAAAATTCTTATACTTACTGTATATCATAAAACTGTTACCGGGGTTCATAACTGAAATATGACTTCTTGAGAAATATGGGTAACCTTGCTGGTGCTCCCAGTTGCAGTTATCATGGCACCTTTTTTCTGCAACATAGGTCAGATTTCAATGATCATTTGGGAATTTCCTCTTGGATTTAGATCTCTTGCCAGCACTAGAAGTGCCCTTGGATGTCCAATGAGAAGGCACATCTGTGACAGCTAATCGTCTTGTTGTGTATCCACCTATTTTGAACCTCCTCAAAGGTGTTAATGAACAAGTTACTAACCTTCTGTAATGTTCTTTCTGGTAGATACTAGATCTAACCGCAGATTCCTCCCCTTTTGAATATTCTCCAGGTGTCAGACTGGATCCGGAAACTTTTCCATAGTGCCTCTTCGAGCCGGAAGGTGGCGCCTTGCAGCTCCGCAGTGACGCCGTTTCACTCTGAAAATGACGGATTGGGCATATATCGGCTCCACTCCCGCTCGCTGATCAGAGTTGCTTTCAAGACTGTCCACGCCCCCAGATGTGGAGCCCCAAAAGCAAATAGGGAGACTGTGTAGATTCCTAGACATGGGATCTTATTAAAGGTAGAATCCAAGAAAAGAAAGGGGAGGATGGGAGGGTCGGTGAGGAATCAGCAGCTAGATAGAGTCTCTACCAGAAAGAGCATTACCCAAGGTAAGTAATGTGTTCTTTTGATAGAGACTTCTAGCTGCAGATTCCTCACCTTTTGAATAGATACCAATGCAGTACCCAAAAGGAGGGCTGTGGAATGACTCAAACAGGAAAGTCCTTCATGACCAAGTGGCCAAAGAGCCCTTCTCTGCGAACTTGGCTGTCCAGACATTAAGTGCTTCGTGAACGTATTGCGGGGTGCCCACATAGCTTTCAGACATATGTCTAGGACAAGGAGTCCTTGTGCTAATGCAGTGGTAGCAGCTTTGGCCATGGGAGAATGGGCACTCAGCTGAGAGGGCCAAAAGATAACCTTCAACTGTGTCCAGAGCATGGCTTTGCCGGGCGAGAGACAGAACAAATAATAAGAGATAGGATAGCTTGGCCTGCCGGGGGTCAATCTCTAGAGTGCCACACCCACCCACAAATTTATCCCAATGACAGGCGTATACAGTTTTTTTCAAGGAACGCCTAGCTGCTAAGATGACATCAGCCACCTCCGGAGGAAGGTCGAAATCATTCAGTTGTCGCCGCTCAAGTGCCAAGCATGAAGGTGGAAGGTGCGAAGGCCGGGATGGAGAAACCAACCATTCTGCTGTCACAGCAGATTTTCTGGGAGAGGCAGCCTACTTGGAGGATGGATGATAAAACCCAAGAGTTCTGGATACCATACTCTCTGTGCCCAGTCTGGAGCCACTAGGATGACTTGGGCCCAGTCTGTTCTGATCTTCTTGAGAACTCAGGGCAGTATTGGTATCAGCAGAAAGGCATACAAGAGTCCCGAGTACCACCCGAGCAAGAGACGCCTTGGAAACTCCCAAAGCGCAGAAGTGCTGACATTGTGACCTCAGCAGACATTCGTAGTTAAAATGTCTCTGAGAGATAAGAGGAAGCTCATCTGGTGCAGAAAGAAAGGAACATATATTTATGGCAAAAGAATAGAAAATGAGCCTCCCTTTCTAAGACGTTACAGCAAAACGGACATTCACCAAGCAATTCACTCGCTTTTACCATTGAGCTGTTAATCCTTTAAGTGGCATCTTCCCCACTCTCAAATGAATAAATAGAGACTTTGATTCCGGAGGGGTAATTCTGTCAAGGCAAGGTTAAAAATGCACAGGGGGGGAGGGAGCACACTGCCTCTCATCCCAGCACAGTTCAAAATGCAGACTGGATTTCTGACTTAAAAACTTATCAGTCAGGCTATCTGATTTTTCCTCACACCATACTTTCTGGATAACATAGTCCCAATATATTCCCTTAATCCAATTCGCTGAATTTTTCCCCAGTTTGGTGGGTTCTTCCCACACTCCCTCTATCTTCAATTGGATACACACAGCTTTCATTGCTCTCAGCCAAGGGGTAATACAGCATTTATCTAGAATAATGAGCTCCTCCAGTTCCTCCTTATACGGGGCCATCTCAGGTGTTATCCAGATTCTGACTCAATAGAGCAGAACTTTAAGGCGGGCAATGTGGTCAATCATTCTTAGTTTCAGGTCCCATCTAAAAGGTATAAGGGGTGTGCTAACTGGAACATTCAGGAGGGATCTTACAAACTTATTTTCCAGAGTGTTCAATTGCAAGGTGTCCCCACGCCCCCATATTTCTTCCCCATGCAGTTCACCCCCAAGAGCCACAGCTCTGTATACCTCAATGGCTAGTGAGACGCTCTAGTAGTTGTTGCCTTTAATTTCTTCACAATGGCCATCATTCTGTGTAGAAGAATGGATTTACTTTTCGCCAGTTGGAGACCCCAGGAAAGCATGCCCATAAGCCTGACTCCTAGGTAGTCAAAATTCCTGATCAACACAATAGGAGCTACAGGGGGAGAAAAAGCCAGGCCGCCCCCCACTCAACACATTATAAACAACAACTGGCCTGACCAAAAATGTACACCTAGTACTACAAGTTCGACACTAGAGGGGTTCCCAATACTTTTCAACTCCCTCATAAACGTGTTCCCTACCGCTTGTCAAAGTGTCGTGGTGTATCAATTTACAACAAAAACGTCAAATAACCATCATCGGACCATTCCCACCCAAAAATAACAAAGAAAAAGTGTGGGAAAGGAGAGGAAGCACCTCACAGTCGTAACACCAAGGGGGTTGCTGGCTGGTACTCACCCGCACACCCACTTCTCATCATAGGTTACTTTCTCTCCATATGGAAAAAGAAACGTGTGTGTTTTATCGTGAGAATCTCAAACCCAATGAAGTAAAAGAAAGACAGTAAAGCCTAAGTGAAAAATGAACTGTCAGTGCATAGTGTCATTTCAAGTGCCCATTGGACCCCTGTGAGAATACAAATGTATAATTCTCACCTATTAAAAACCGGCAAAGCTTACTGGCTCAACGTAACTTTATTGAGTGCTGTAAGCTTTCCCAATTAAAAATGGTTTTAATCAAACCATAATCAATTTCCTTAAGCCAACATGTTTCGTTGCTATAAAGTCATGCAACTTCTTCAGGGCTGTTGGGGTTCCAATTATAAACTTCATTCGAGATTCACATCAAACCAGCTGGTTGCGGAGACTCCTCATACCTGCAACCATCTTTTAGTGACACACGCGTCAACCGATCACGTGCCCACGAGGTGACTGCCCAAGGTCACGTCCCCCCTGCCACGTCCCGCCGGCATCTGTGATGCTCCGTGGTTATTTGACGTTTTTGTTGTAAATTGATACACCACGACACTTTGACTAGCAGTCAAAATTCCTGACCTGGTCAATAGCTACCCGATCACAGCCATTTTATTTCTAAAAGTGTGATGGGGATTTAGAGCCATGGATTTAGACTATCCCGCATTTTTCTCCAAGCCCCTGACTTTGCTAAAACCCACAAAATGATTTAACAATTCCTGCAAGCCCATTGGAGTTTGTGATAGTAGGAGAGTGTAGTTGGCGAACAGTAGGACTGAATTGCTAGTGCCCTCTAACTTAGGGGCATCATGCTGCCACTTATTCAATGCTTCCACCACAACAATCATGAAAAGAATCACAAATATACAAAATAGAGTTAGCAAAATGAATATACCAAACAGTAATCAAAATTATAGTGGGAGCAGTGTTCCAAAAGTCCCTCGTAAAGTGGACCTGGCAGATAACTAAAGGAAATTAACCCTGCAGACTTTGACATGTTTTGTAATTATTGTGGGATGTTAAACACTAACCATATAGACATCCGAGGAGGGACCTCAGCTATTGCACGGGTCCTGGCTACTTGCATAAGAGCCTCTTGCCTTGGCGTTAGCTGGTCAAAAACCTGCCTGTTCTAGTTAGGTCATGACTGTCCCAAACAATCTATAGAAGTGGATTGTGGGAGGGCTCAACGTCTACATAGTTCAGCATTAATATCTACCATTACAATGCAGACATGCTTGATGAGAATTTACGCAGAGCAATCTCTTCACTTAGGGCTCAGACTGGGTTTTGGAAATCCCTGCCTCTGTCAGTCCCGGACGTGTTGCCCTCACTAAAATGGTCATGCTGCCGAGATTATCATACTACTTTGCCCAAAAATATATTTTGTATACTAGACAGTAGTATGAGAGACTTGATTTGGAACAACAGGAGACAGAATCACTTTATTCAAAATGAAGTTCCCGATGGATTGCGGAGGCCTCGGTGCCCTGGATTTTGAGCACTGCTATTTAGAGACACAACTTCAATGGCCCTCAAGCTGGTTGATCAGTAGATTATTGCATGAGGTGGGACTCTCATCCCAACATGGTTTCTTACATTTTCTTCCTGAACTCTTCCTGCCAAAAGCTAACTTGCCTCAAATACTTAAGAAAGTGTTATGCTTAGCACAAGATAGATACCGCAGGGCCTTACCTTTTTCATCCACAGCTGTACACTATGCTCTTGGGATCCCCCTGCGTATCTTCTGTGGTTTTAGAAAGTATTACACCCATATTGATGGAGGCCCGGGAGAACTCTCGGGGCCTCAGTGTGTGGGAAATTTATTAGAAGACGGATCCCTTCTCCTCTTTGATTTACTGGCTGGGCAAAATGGCCTCCCTGAAGATCAATTTCTAATACATAGATGCCTTACAGCAGCCCTTAGAAATATCTGGGACTTCACTCACATGGAGCCACCCACTCATCTTTTATTACAAACTCTTTACACAATAGGTGTTGGTAGAAGATTGATCTCCTGGCTTGTCTGGTCAACCCCTGATTGGATGAACCCTCCTCTAGAGGAACTATGTGGGAAATGGGGAACAGACATAGGTCACACATTTATGAAAAAGAATGGAATAAGATACTCTCTCGTCCTCACAAGATTTCACATAATGCCAGACACCCATACATCCAACTGAATATTTTAGACCCCTCTTATTTAACCCCAGCGCACCTGGAAAGATTGTATTCTATTGTAAGCTCCAACTGTCCTCGCTGTCATGACCCTCATGCAGATATCAAGCACATGTTCTGGGACTGCCTGGTAACAATCACATTCCAGAATGAGATCACAGAGGTCCTTACATCTGTCACTGGTTGACAAGACCAACACAAACCAGAATGTTTCATATTAGGAACTACGCCCGCCCTGAAACTGGCAAAGTTCGTAGCAGATCCCTGGAGCTCACTTTTCTCCTGGCCCGGCATTTACTCACAATGTGCTGGAAAGCCGTCTCTCTGCCAGGGACACTCCGCTGGCATGCCACAACACTACGATGGGTGGAAACAGAATCCGTCTCTCTGTAGAGATTAGAGTGTAGAAGATTACGCGAACGCCCAAAAGGCCCAATAGCCCCCGGATGGGATGGCATGGTCTTTACCTTTAGGGAGCACATAAGAAATTACACCAGACCTCCATAGAATGACTTTTGTTTGTCCTGCTGCTAATTGCGTCTCCCCCTACAACCCTTTACCCTGAGCAGTTCCTACATTGCCACTCTGTAGGTGGATGGATGTTTTATTTTATTTTAAATGAACCTGGAGCTAATATTTTATCGTCTTCCCCAATGTAGACTTATACTCTTCATCAACTCCGTGGTCCCATGTAGGATGTATCTACTTTAAATTTTCTTACTAGGATCTCATTAGCTTTATAATTTTTAGACCAGGCACATTTTTGGTTTATGTAATGTTTTACATACTGGCACGTCTTTTCCTCACTCAATTATCTCCTGCCGGTGTTGACTTCTTTGCTGATACACTATCACTGAATTAATCTTTTTTTTTTATTATTTATTTATTGGCATTTCAAAACAACCAACACAAATAAATACAACAACTTAGTCAGTTGTGCAAAGCAATGACACAAGTGATACATAGATGATATGCAGTGCTACCAGCTGTAGGAGACAAACACATTTCACCATCCTATCTGATACAATGCAGAGGAGACCATATTGAAAGTCTACAAGTCCAGTCTCGAAGCCAGTGCATTTCCTATAAGAGGGGATCAGACCCAGACAGCTATATAACGAGATTCCAGATACAGTTCAGATTATGTAACCCTTGTCCGGTTCCTGCTCTGGACTACTTTTGTCCCTTAGATGCTGGACTATACTCCTGGAGGACTGGCTCGCTCCGAGGAACCCTCCCCGGCATCCTGCTGCGAACGTGCCCAGTCCAGAAACGGGCCCCAGATGTCTCTTGGCCTGGATGTAGATGGCATTAACTTTAACTCCCAGAATGTTGTTAATTGTGTATGGCTAAAGGTGACATCCTGTATCCAAGTTGCCATAGTGGGCACCCTCCTCTCACCCCAGTGAATGGCTACCCTGCGTTTGGCAAACAGCAAAAGCATAGCATGTAATTTCCGAGTCTCAGCAGGCATGTCTTTTACATAACCTAGAAGTCTGACAAACGGCGCAGGGTCGTTAGATGTGCCAATTATATCATGAATTGTGTTAAAAATCGCAGCCCAGTATGACAGCAGGGGGGGAAGCTCCATGCCATATGCATGAACGTGGCCGGTGCAAAGCCACATCTCCAGCAGCGATCGTCCGCCCTGATCCCCATGCGGTGTAACTGAGAGGGAGTTCTGTAAAAGCGATGAATGTATTTAAAATGAATCAATCGTAGTTTGTAATTAGGAGAAAGCACCGTAAGTTGACCACAGCAGAAAGCCCACTGATCCTCCGTTATCTGGTTAGGGAGCTCCAAGTTCCAGCCCTGGAGGGCTTTTGGACTAGTTAGGGGAGTGGTATTCTGCATGCTGCTGTACAAGTGTGTTATGAGTTTCCGGGGGGAAGCAGTCTGAATGATATTTTCGAGTGCCATCAGTGTGGACGGGGGGCGGGGAAAGTCGTGTGTATTTGCCTGCAGGATGCCCTGAGTTTATAATAGAGAAACAGCTCCGAAAAAGTCCTGCCCCTCCCCTCCGCCGTTTCCGGTGGAGATCTGAATGTGTCCTCAGGATATAGATCTGCAAATGTGTGCAGTCCCAGGTTTCTGGCTATTGATCTACTGGCACCCTCCGACATCGCGGGGATCATGGGGTTGTGCGCTAGAGGGATGGAAGGGGCATATAGTATTTGCAGATGAGCTCTATCTCGAAGCCTGTCCCATCTCCATCTCAGAGTCTCGACCGTGTCGATATCCTCTCGCGGCAGTCGGTAGGGCTTGTATACAGCCACCCGGAGTGGAACCGGCGCCGCCACATCAAGCTTGACCGCCGTATGAGGCTGAAACGGGGTGGGGTGTAACCAATACTGCAAGAATTGAGCTTGCGCGCAGTAAGCATATAGCTGAACATCTGGGGCCCCCAGCCCGCCCTGAGTCAGTGGTAGTGTCAGGAGTACCCAAGACACCCGCGCCTGTGGGCCTGCACACACCATGGATATTAATAAAGAGCGTACTGTATTGAAAAAGGCTTGGGTGAGGGGAATCGAAATGTTAACAAAGAGATATAAGAATTTAGGCAGAACCACCATCTTGGCCTCTGCGATCCTCCCAGCCAGGGATAGAGGCAGTTTCGTCCATGCTGTTACGCTGTCCTCCAGACACGTTATGGCGCGCCCGAAGTTCATGCTCCAGATTTCCTGCACATCCCGACTGAGCCAGATACCCAGATATTTCACCGGGCCATCCGCCCATTGCAGAGGATAGTCAATAGGGAATGGAATGGTGGTGTCAGTAAGTGGAAATAGAGTGGACTTTGCCCAATTAATAGATATTCCGGATAAACCCCCGAATTTTATTAGTTCACGGAGGATGGGAGCAATGTTCAAGGCAGGGTCTTTAATGGATAATGTTATCCGCGTAAAGTGAGATCAAGAGGCCTCTGGTGCTAAATCCTAGCCCTCTGTCAGCATGGTGTTGTCTGATACGCACTGCCAGTGGTTCCATCGCTATAGCGAAAAGAAGGGGAGACAGGGGGCAACCCTGCCTCGTTCCACGTGTAATGCGGAAAGGGCCCAATAGCATACCATTCATGCGGATCCTGGCTGATGGCTCCGTGTAGAGCAGGCGTATGAGGCCCAGGAAGAGAGGGTTGAACGCCATTCTCTCCAGGACAGCAAATAAATATGACCACTCTAGCGTGTCAAACGCTTTCGTGGCATCTAGAAATGCTGCAACCGCTTGCGTGTTGGGGTGCAAATAGTGTAATACAGTACAAAAGGTGCAGAGATTCTGCGCCGTAGACCGCTCTGGAATAAATCCTGACTGATCTGGACGGGCAATTAGTGGGAGCAATGGCTGTATTCTGTTTGCAAGTAATTTTGCGAAAATTTTGACATTTACATTAATTAGTGACAACGGTCTGTAGGAGTCAACCTCAGTGCTGGGTTTCCCGGGCTTCAGCAGTGTAATTATAATGGCTTCGCGCATAGAGGGTGGCAGGACCCCAGTAGTCTGGCCTTCCTCATAAACTGCTATGAGGTGCGGGGCCAGCTCAGTAGCATAAGTTTTGTAAAACGCGGTAGTTAGGCCATCTGAACCGGGGGCTTTATCTGATGGTAGGCTACAGATCACTTGGGCGACATCCTCAGCGGAAAAAGGAACATCCAGATACTCTCTGTGTCCCCTTCCCAACCAGAGTAATTCTAGGGATTCCAGTAAAGGTTGCAGTTCCTCCGGAGCCGATCGGTGTGTGGCCGTGTATAACTTGGCGTAAAATTGTGTGAAATTGTCTAAAATTTCTTGCGGGCTTCTGGTTAGTGTCTGGTCTTCTCCACGGATCTCAGTGATGTAAGCAGCCACCCGCGGTGCCCGAAGTATGTTCGCAAGAGTTCTGCCTGGCCTGTCCCCCTCCCCGTACCGCCTAGCCGGTGTGTGTTTGCCCATAAATTTCACCTCCCGTTGTGCCTCTTCCTCAAATTCCAACAGTTTTTCTTTTAGTGATGCTAAAAGGGCGGGATCAGCAGTAATGTAATATTGTGACTCAATCTCCTTGATTCGCGCCTCCAGGGAGGCGAGTGTGCTCCTGATTGCCTTCAGTACCCCAGCTTGACGTGCTATACATTTGCCCCTAATCACCACTTTAAACGCCTCCCACAAGGAGGCCTGGGATGCGACCGAACCAGTATCATGAGAGAAATATTCATCAATGTCGCCTCGTATTTCCTCCTTAAAGGCCTCGTCAAGCAGAGCATTTGTAGGAAGCCTCCAGCTGTACATTCTATTAGGCGCGCTGGGCATGGACATACGCAGGAGGCTGGGGGCATGTGACCGAGGAAGGTGGGCGATCTCCCGTGTCCACATCACCACGTCCCGCGAAACCAACCCGAAATCTAGTCTGGACCAGGCACCGTGGTGTTCTGATATACAAGTGCCCTCCCTTGCATTTTCACTACATGTTCTCCATATATCTGTTAGATTGCCATCCGAGAGAATGGCGTTTAGTGTAGTGCTAGAATTAGGATGAAGTGAGCGAGATAGGCCCTTCCTGTCCACAGCATCATTAAGCACCGCGTTAAAATCTCTGCCCCAAATAATGGTGTCGCACCCAGTGGATTTTGATTTTGGCCCATATAGTTTGTAAAAAGACTGGGTTATCCGTATTGGGCCCGTAGATTGCTGCTAATGTAATATTTAACCCTCCCAGCATCCCAAGTAATATAACGTATCTTCCCTCAGGGTCGAGATGGGATTCATGTAGTTTCCAGTCTGGCCCCTGTCGCATAAGTACTGCCACGCGACTAATTCAAGTATATGGAGGAATAGGTGTGTCCCCAGCGTCTGTGTTTTAGCCTGGTGCGGGGAGTACTGTTCAGATGAGTCTCTTGTAGGAAGCATATGTCTATATGATGTCTGAGCAGGTAAGAGTGGACCAATCTGGACTTTCTATGGTCGTTGAGACCGCGAATGTTCCAGGTTAATAAATTTAATGTTGTCATGTTGTATCTGGTGTTGACGGATGTATGGACATGTGACGTATGTCTGGTGACCCTCCTCCTACAACATCAGACTGGTGCGTGATTATTCTATTTGTGTTCCCTGCCTTCAACATGTACCGTGTGAACACCGTGCTTAGGCAGCATCGTCTCCTCGTGGGATTGTTGCTATGTGTCGTTGCACTGACTAAAACCATAACTGTAACCTTGCCCGCCCTCCCCCCACCCACACCAACGCCCCAATCAGGTTGTGTATTACCCCCTCCCATTAGAAACAAACATAACATTTCACTCCCGCGTTAGATCAGGAGCGGTTGCCGGGAGCTCTCCCTGGGGGGCGTGGGGTCGCCGGCGTACTACCCTGCCTAGAGGCAGGGTGGCCGAGAAGAGGGCAGTGAGCCAACGCTAGGTGGTAAAGTACTGGGTATCTTAGTCTCCCCTCAGCTGCATCTAGAGTAGAATGCCTCCCTCCAATACCATATGTAACAAAACATTGCTGAATCCAATAATGTCGCCATAATACACTGTTCGTGGAAATGGCCCTTTTTACAGGGTTATCCCCAAACTTTTTCCTTCTTCCTCCTTTGTTTTTCCTGACCTGTGGTTGTTGGCTATAGGACTCTGGGCACTTTACCACTGCTGATCAGTGCTAAAGTGCATATGCTCTCTGTGTAAATTGTAATTGTGATTGGTTATCCATGATTGGCATATTTGTTTTACCAGTAGGTCCCTAGTAGAGTGCACTGAGTGAGCCAGGGCTGGTGATTCAAATGCTACTAGTGGGCTTGCAGCACTGATTGTGCCACCCACATGAGTAGCCCTAAAATGGTGTCTCAGGCCTGCCACTGCAGTGCCTGTGCGCAGTTTGTTAACTGCCATGTTGACCTGGCCAGTGTACACACTTGCCAGGCCTGACCCTTCCCTTTTTCCTACACATAGGACACCCCTATGGTAGGCCCAAGGTACCCCCTGGGCAGGGTGCAGTGTATGTGAAAGGTAGGACATGTACTAGTGTGGGTAACATGTCCTGATAGTGGAATACTGCAAATTTTCGTTTTTCACTATTGAAGGGCTATCTTGCCCATAGGACAGAATGGGGAATGCTGTGTAACATGTTTACCTGCATATCTTCCCATAGCAGCAAGATAGAAATTTGGAATCTGGTATCCCTGAACTCAGAATTTAATAACACATCTTTTAGGGAGGATGGTTTTTAAATGCAGTGTTTGAAAATAGCACTTTTAGAAAGTGGCTATTTTCTTGTTCAACCTTTCTGTGTGCCTCTGCCTGTTTGTGAATTGACTGTCTGGTTTGTGAGTGACCGGGGCTGGGGTGGCTCCAGGAGGCTGGGTGAGTCAGCACTAGGCTGAATAGACCTATCTGCATTTGGAGTGGTGGGAGGAGTAGCACCTGGGCCTGAATAGGGCTGTGCCTGCCTTCCACAATGCTGGCTCCACCCCCTGCGGTGTGTCTGATGGCACTGGCCCACACTCACAAAGGAAGAAGATGTGCCCTGGCAGAGTGCGCCCAGAACTGGTTTGGACTGGGTCCAGGACCCCTCACACATGAAGAACAAAGACTTTTGGGGTATAAATATCAGAGCTGAAACCCCTAAACTTTAGACTAGGAAACTTCGTGATCAAGAAGAAATCCCTGCCAAAGAGAACAGCTGAAGAAGACTGAGGAAAAGTGCTGCCATTGCTGTGTGTCTGGGGGCTGACCTGCAGTTGCTGTTTCTGCTGAGGAAGAGGACTAAGGGACTTTCTGCTGTGTGCTGTGTCCCCCTACTTGAAGAGGAACTGTGCTGTGTGCTTTGTTCTTCTGAAGACAAGATTCTCCAAGGGCCTGAGGAGAGCTGGCCTCCTGTTTCAGAAACTCAGGGATACAAACGTTTCTCAGAAGAAAATACCATCATCGTTGTGTGCGTGTCTCCGCACATAGACTGGGGCCTCATGACCTCTGTTGCATCTGCCCGTGCTTGGCTAACTCGGTGTGCTGGTCGGCACACAGCGGATGTCCATCGTGAGGTCTGCTTTGCTTCAAGCGTGACCCCTCCTCGTGATCATCCCTGCGTGGCTGACTGCGTGTTCCCGCATCCAGCGTGTGGCATCCAGAAAGCGCTGCAAGCCTGCTTTCACCGCCGCTGGCCCATGTTATGTGCCGAGGGAGAGAGGGAGCCGTGACCCGATCGGCTCCAGCGCGTTGCCTGGCAACAGGGACTCCCCATGACGTGTGGCCGTAGCAGAGGGGCTCGTCACAACGAAGAGCTGCCCTGAATTCCCGGAAGCGCGGGGCGTCGCTGAGCAACCCGACCTCGTCCCGGAGATCCGCTGCGGCCGGCAAGGAGAAGAGAGACCACGCCCCCCCAGGTAACCGCTCGGAGTAAACTCAAGGAGCGTGGGTTTGTTACCGTCTGGGGCCAGGGCGCGGGTCTGTGAGAGAGTGCTCTCGACCTCCCACCTGTTGTTACGTGAGCCGAGGGGATCGCAAGGCCCATACTGGCCCCAAGAGGAACGGCAGTGCCGGGGTCTGCGTGCGGAGACGATCCGCATACCTAAAAGCATTTTTGGGGCCTGATTCAAGCTTTCTTTTTGGTCCCGAGGGGACCCAGGGCAAGGTCTCAGAGAGGCTGACAACGGAGGGAGTCTCATGGGGGCAAAGTGGCATTTTAGCACCAGAGAAGCACCGCGCACCGGCGCCGAGTAATTTGTGCTGACAACCGGACGGTACAGGCGCTTAAGAGATCAGCGATAGTGACACGTCCCTTGGGGGTTAGGAGAGATACAGTCTCAGCCCACGCTTCCTTTGTGATCCTGAGACTGAACTATGGATCCCATATAATTTACTCCAATTTAAGAACTGTTTTGCCATGGTCCTATTGCTTGAAGAAATACAGAAACTACACGTTTGTTTTTACAAAGAACATTTCTAAGAAAAGGTTATCTATGTATGTTGGATTTTTGTCATTGTTGGTCTGGCCTAAAAATTAGATAAAGATATTTATATTTTTATAAATAACCTGTGTGGTGTCCGTTTGTGGTGTTTCACTGTGTTACTGTGGGGGTTGGTGCAAATACTTTACACATTGCCTTGGGGATAAGCCTGTCTGCTCGTGCCAAGCTACCAAGGGGGTGAGCAGGGGTTATCAACAGTGTGTTTCCCCCTTACCCTGACTGGAAGCAAGGGACCCTATTTGGTCAAAGGTACCTACCTCTGCCAACTAGAGACCCCCATTTCTAACATTGGTGGTCAGCGGTGAGGATTTGAACTTGTATTTGTACTTGACCCACAGTGATTGGTGTACATCACTAGATTAGTGCAGACCACTATGCAACCACATACTGTGTTTTGTTTTTGGTTCTATTTTTAAGTAACCCTGAAAGTATCCACGCATCATGTCTCAGAAGGGTAAACCAGCAATTGAGGTTGCGGAACTGGAGTTTGATATTGAAATGTTAAGGGATTACAAAGTAGGTCAACTCAAGCAGTTCTGCAGGAGCTTTGGATGTCCCATGAAGAGCAGCTCCAGGAAGGAGGAGCTACAGAAGGCCTTAAGGGCCTGGTGGGAGGCCAAAGAGGCTGGGGAGACAGGTGATGCAGAGGTGGATGAGGATGCACAAGGGGATGGTTTCAGGTCACAGGATCTGCCTGTGTCAGGAGCAGCCTCTAGGGCTGGCAGCAACCATTCCGCTAGACGTTTTTCCCCAGAGGAGTTGGAGGAAAACCAAAGGGTTAGAGATCATAAGTTAGAAGTCATGAGACTCGAGATGAAACTATTGGAAATGGAGAACCAAAAGGCTGAAATGGAAGAAAAGAGATTGCTTGAGGATAGCAAGAAGATTTATGCTTTGGAAGAATTGAAATTGACCTTGGCACATGAATCAAGAATGAGGGAGCTTGATTTGGAGCTTGAGAGGCTTGAGGCCAAGAATGTCTCATCCCAGCAGAAAGAGATGTGTGTAGCTCAGGAAGTGAGTTTTGCTGAGTTGGAGGTGGAGTCCAGCTCAGATGGTGGCAGCAAGATTATGGTATCTAGTGCTGAGGGAGAAGTACACACACCCAGAGATGTGGCGCCTGACTTGAGGGAGGGGGTTGGCATACACCAGGGGGTTCAGGTTTATGAGGTAGCTCCAGTGGTGTGCAATGTCCCTGAAGTAGATTGGGGAACTGACACAGGGGATCATATTCCTAGTGGTGGGAGGGACACTCTACTGACTCTAGATGAGAGGTGCAGGGAGAGGGGTTCCCCCATGGTAGAAGTCCTGGTGTGTGAGTGTGGAGACCGCCCAGAAGAGTGTGGGTTGAGTGACAGTGACAGTCAGACACTGTCTTGCCAATCTCAGGAGAGTGGTGTGGGGTACTTGTGTGAGGCACTGGTTGGTAGGGCAAAGGGTAACTTGGTTAACAACTGTGAGGGGCTGTGTGATTCATTTGTTGGAGAGCATATTTTAAGTCCCTGTTTTCCAGAGCTATGCCAACGCCCGGTGGAGTGTGAGTTCTCTGATTCCAGGGAGCTTGCGTTGGAGGCAGACCTCTTGGTGGATTCCAGAGGGTCTGAAGAGGCATTGGGGAGTGATCCCAAAAGAAGTGGCTCAGGTATCTTCCGGTCCTGTGTGGTGGAAGAGGTTCAGAGTAGCCCAGCTAGGTCCCGGTGTAGTGGGAGGGGTGTAGGGGCTCACGTCCTGTCTCAGTGGAGAAGGAGTGTGTGTGGGACTGTGAGTCCCAAGGTGCCCGAAACCCAGTCTCAGGGCCTGGAGGGTTCCCTAAGGGAACACCAGGCTGGGGGCCTAGGCTGTACTAGTAGACCATTTGAGGGGGATCTCCTAGTGTCAGGAGAACCTGGAGCATCTGTAAACGGAGCTCCAGTGGTTCTGGTGTCTGGCGGTGCCGCTCCAGTTGGGAGGGTGCAGAAGTCCAGATTGAGGGGTGAGAGGGGTATGTGTTCCCCAGTGGGAGAACCAGTGGGTCAGGGACCAGCCAGAAGGGTTGAGTCCCCCAGGAGTGATCATGGTGACACCACTTCTGTCCTGGGGGATCTTCGCGCACTGTCAGATGGACAGGGGTTGGGAGATCTGCGCCAGGCAGACTATCACACAACACATGAGTCATGTGTTACCCTCGGGGGGATACTGTGTGAGTCCCCAGAAGTAGTGATGTGCCAGGCAAGTGTTCAACCGCAGGGTTTAGCCCCAAGGTTGGGAGGCCAGGTTCAGGATCTGCCTGACCTGGAGGGAAGGACATCTGTAACCAGTGTCCTGACCGGTTTGGCTTCGAGGGGTACCACTCCAGGTGGGAGGGTGAAGCACTCTGGAAGGGGGTGCAGAGGGAAGGAGTCCTCGCCTCTGACCCCGGTTCAACCTGAGGGTTTAGACCCTAGGCTGGGAGACCAGTTGCAGGAGAGAGGTCCTGAACTGGTGGGAGAGTTGTGTTCTAAGGGCGCCTCTCCTGGGAGGAGAGGGCGGTACCACAGAAGGAGAGGTAGGGGGAGGAGAGCCTCGCCCGTGACCTCTGGTCAGCCGGAGGGTTCAGACCCTGGGCTGGCGGGCCAGTGTCAGGATGCCATACCTGACTTGGCAGGAGGGAGAGTGGAGAAAAGGTGCCAGGCACCTGGGGCTACTGCCCCCCACTTTCTGACGCCACAGAGGTTGGAGAGGCCTGACAGGCATGAGGCCTGGCTCTCATCACTGACAGCTGTCAGTGGCCACTGTGGCTGGTTGTCCTGGTGGACAGAGTTGCCCCTGGGAGGGGGGCAGGAGTCACACCCTGGGGGTAGACTGGGCCACACCGCTGTGTTGGCCAGGTGGGTACTGTCTACCAGCGCGGACACATCTGTGAGCGAAGTATGGTTAGGTGCTGCACAGATGGGGTCCCCAGGTGAGGAGAAGGGCCCCCCATGGGTTAGCCTAGTGGGCCCTGAGAGTATAGATAGAGGATCCAACTGGATTCAGGAAGGCGTAGAACAGGAATAGACCCCTGCTATTCGGGCCAGGTTCCGTGTTCTATCGCCCCAAGCAGGGAAGCCCATCAAGGCATTGATTGGTCTGCCCTGACTTTAGGCTGGAAGGGGGTTGTGCTGGAAATGGCCCTTTTTACAGGGTTATCCCCAAACTTTTTGCTTCTTCCTCCTTTGTTTTTCCTGACCTGTGGTTGTTGGCTATAGGACTCTGGGCACTTTACCACTGCTGATCAGTGCTTAAGTGCATATGCTCTCTGTGTAAATTGTAATTGTGATTGGTTATCCATGATTGGCATATTTGTTTTACCAGTAGGTCTCTAGTAAAGTGCACTGAGTGTGCCAGGGCTGGTGATTCAAATGCTACTAGTGGGCTTGCAGCACTGATTGTGCCACCCACATGAGTAGCCCTAAAATGGTGTCTCAGGCCTGCCACTGCTGTGCCTGTGCGCAGTTTGTTAACTGCCATGTTGACCTGGCCAGTGCACAGACTTGCCAGGCCTGACCCTTCCCTTTTTCTTACACATAGGACACCCCTATGGTAGGCCCAAAGTACTCCCCTGGGCAGGGTGCAGTGTATGTGAAAGGTAGGACATGTACTAGTGTGGGTAACATGTCCTGATAGTGGAATACTGCCAATTTCGTTTTTCACTATTGAAGGGCTATCTTGCCCAAAGGACAGAATGGGGAATGCTGTGTAACATGTTTACCTGCATATCTTCCCATAGCAGCAAGATAGAAAACCTGCTGCCATTTAGAGAGAAGTTGAAGACTTGGCTCTTTCCTAGGACATAAGTTTTTGGTCGTGGTCTCTTAGTTCTATTGATTCTATGCCCTCCAATATACTTAGAGCTTAGCTGGTCTCACGTGTTCAAGCGCCAGGATACCCGTAGGGTCACAGTGCGCTCTATAAATGCTGATTACATTACATTACATTACATAGAAATTTGGAATCTGGTATCCCTGAACTCAGAATTTAATAACACATCTTATAGGGAGGATGGTTTTTAAATTCAGTGTTTGAAAATAGCACTTTTAGAAAGTGGCTATTTTCTTGTTCAACCTTTCTGTGTGCCTCTGCCTGTTTGTTAATTGACTGTCTGGTTTGTGAGTGACAGGGGCTGGGGTGGCTCCAGGAGGCTGGGTGAGTCAGCACTAGGCTGAATAGACCTATCTGCATTTGGAGTGGTGGGAGGAGTAGCACCTGGGCCTGAATAGGGCTGTGCCTGCCTTCCACAATGCTGGCTCCACCCCCTGCGGTGTGTCTGATGGCCCTGGCCCACACTCACAAAGGAAGAAGATGTGCCCTGGCAGAGTGCGCCCAGAACTGGTTTGGACTGGGTCCAGGACCCCTCACACATGAAGAACAAAGACTTTTGGGGTATAAATATCAGAGCTGAAACCCCTAAACTTTAGACTAGGAAACTTCGTGATCAAGAAGAAATCCCTGCCAAAGAGAACAGCTGCAGAAGACTGAGGAAAAGTGCTGCCATTGCTGTGTGTCTGGGGGCTGACCTGCAGTTGCTGTTTCTGCTGAGGAAGAGGACTAAGGGACTTTCTGCTGTGTGCTGTGTCCCCCTACTTGAAGAGGAACTGTGCTGTGTGCTTTGTTCTTCTGAAGACAAGAGTCTCCAAGGGCCTGAGGAGAGCTGGCCTCCTGTTTCAGAAACTCAAGGATACAAAAGTTTCTCAGAAGAAAATACCATCATCGCTGTGTGCGTGTCTCCACACATAGACTGGGGCCTCGTGACCTCTGTTGCATCTGCCCGTGCTTGGCTAACTCGGTGTGCTGGTCGGCACACAGCGGATGTCCATCGTGAGGTCTGCTTTGCTTCAAGCGTGACCCCTCCTCGTGATCATCCCTACGTGGCTGACTGCGTGTTCCCGCATCAAGCGTGTGGCCGTGAGGGATCCAGAAAGCGCTGCAAGCCTGCTTTCACCGCCGCTGGCCCGTGTTATGTGCCGAGGGAGAGAGGGAGCTGTGACCCGATCGGCTCCAGCGCGTTGCCTGGCAACCGGGACTCCCCATGACGTGTGGCCATAGCAGAGGGGCTCGTCACAACGAAGAGCTGCCCTGAATTCCCGGAAGCGCGGGGCTTCGTTGAGCAACCCGACCTCGTCCCGGAGATCCGCTGCGGCCGGCGAGGAGAAGAGAGACCGCGCCCCCCCCAGGTAACCGCTCGGAGTAAACTCAAGGAGCGTGGGTTTGTTACCGTCTGGGGCCGGGGCGCGGGTCTGTGAGAGAGTGCTCTCGGCCTCCCGCCTGTTGTTACGTGAGCCGAGGGGATCGCAAGGCCCGTACTGGCCCCAAGAGGAACGGCAGTGCCGGGGTCTGCGTGCGGTGATGATCCGCATACCTAAAAGCATTTTTGGGGCCTGATTCAAGCTTTCTTTTTGGTCCCGAGGGGACCCGGGGGCAAGGTCTCAGAGAGGCTGACAATGGAGGGAGTCTCGTGGGGGCAAAGTGGCATTTTATCACCAGAGAAGCACCGCGGCCGAGTAATTTGTGCTGACAACCGGACGGTGCAGGCGCTTAGGAGATCAGCGCTAGTGACACGTCCCTTGGGGGTTAGGAGAGATAGTCTCAGCCCACGCTTGCTTTGTGATCCTGAGACTGAACTATGGATCCCATATAATTTACTCCAATTTAAGAACTGTTTTGCCATGGTTCTATTGCTTGAAGAAATACACAAACTACACGTTTGTTTTTACAAAGAACATTTCTAAGAAAAGGTTATCTATGTATGTTGGATTTTTGTCGTTGTTGGTCTGGCCTAAAAATTAGATAAAGATATTTATATTTTTATAAATAACCTGTGTGGTGTCCGTTTGTGGTGTTTCACTGTGTTACTGTGGGTGTTGGTGCAAATACTTTACACATTGCCTTGGGGATAAGCCTGTCTGCTCGTGCCAAGCTACCAAGGGGGTGAGCAGGGGTTATCAACAGTGTGTTTCCCCCATACCCTGACTAGAAGCAAGGGTCCCTATTTGGTCAAAGGTACCTACCTCTGCCAACTAGAGACCCCCATTTCTAACATACACCCACCCAATATTCAGACATTTTTGCCAATTAAAAAAATCAATCATTGTCACTAAATCTGGCCTCCGAAGTGTGACCCTGAGCAGATTTGCTTGCATTCTGTTTCCCCCCCACATGATTGGCAAACTTCAATGCAGACTTAGCATCAATGAAATGATGGATAGAGCCTTTGTGTGTTACTTTTAGCTTCGCAGGATAAAGTAGAGCATAGGGAATCTCGGATTGCAGCAAGATACGCTTCGCAGGTAGGAACTCTCTGTAAAATTGGGATAAAAGGAAATTGTATTCCCTTTATGGTGTATGGTGTCCCTCTCTCTAGCAAGACACAATATAATGTCCCGGTCCTGATAGTTTAATATCTTTGCTAGGATTGGTCTAGGTGTCGCACCGATTGGTGGTCTTGGGCCCCGAGTGCGGTGTGCTCTCTCAACCGCGAACACTGCGGACAGATCAGCGCCAAACAGTTCCCTTAGCAGTTCGTCTATACATTTTGGAGATGGCGGTGGTCTCAGGGATTCCGGTTTTCCGAAGGTTATTACGGCGAGATCTAGCCTCTAAATCATCATTTTTTGCCCTGATCAGATTGAGCACCTTGTCCATATGCAGTAGTTGTTCTTTGGTTTTGACTTGGAACTCATGATTGTCCGAGTTTCGGTTTTCTAATTGATCCAGCCATGTTTCATGTGTGTCTACCTGTTTTTTAACTAGGTCTAGTTGAGGGGTAAGTACATCCAACTTAGTGTCTATAGTCTTTAGGCTGGATCTCATTTCCAACAATACTGTACGGAGGTCCTCCCCTGTTCCTCTGAGTGATCACTGGTTGAACGATCAGTGCCCCCTTCAAGTTCAGATTCTGTTAGTCTGGTGTGTCTCTTATTTTCAAATGTTAATTTTGGCTGCTTCGCGTCTTGTTTACCCATGGTTCTGTAAACTATTTCAGAGCAGCGCCCCGACTGATGCGTGACTCAGCAGGCCCAAAAAGGCATGTTGCTTCACTGACCAGATAAGAGTGGGCCCCAGGGTTTCCAGTCCAGAGCAGACCAGTGCAGCGCTACACAGGATATGGCCCGCAGGGTCTCACTGTGTCCGACACCTGCTTATTAGTTATTCAGTGCTACGCAGGCTACCGGCGCGCCAGCGGGACTCGGTGTTCCCTGTAGTGCCCTTCACTCCTGGTAGAATGGGGGCCTGGTAGGCCTGCCGGCACCTACGGCCGCTTTTATTATTGTTGTGGGGCTCCCTGGGGGGTCTGTAACAACTCACGCCGCCTCGTCTCTCATACGCTCATGTTTCACCCATCGGCAGCCCAGGACACACCGCACTGCGTATTTGTTGCAGGGGGGGCAGCTCTATGGGATCTCACCGCCGGAGGAGCCAGTCCGTCTTAACCCCGGCCCGCGGGAGCCGCCCCACCCCCAATCCGGGAGCGCGCTAGAGGAACTGATGCCAGGGGGGTCCAGCGCTCACCTGCCGATCCCTGTCGGGCAGCGGATCTCCTCGTCTACCCCGCCGGCAAGGCCAGGGCCGCGCCCGCTGGACCGCCCGCTCACAAGATGGCGGCTTGACGCCTTGGCGGCCGGGGGGCTCCAGCCGTCGCCAAGCAGGATCACTCCGGCCACAGCCGCGCGGGCCCCCGTCTGTCACCGCCTCACCTCGGGCCAGGCGTCAATGTCCCACGGTGTGTCAGGCACCCAGCCGCTGATATGGAACTCCTCGCGATCTCTGCACAGGTACGGGGGTCGCAGCGCGGCAGGTAGGCCTCCTCCGCTCGGGGTTCACTGCAAGCCTCCAGTGCAGTCTACAGCCGCAGGTGACGGCTCAATCACATCCCAGCTCCGCAGGTGATGTCCAGGAGCAGTTTAGGGTCCCCGATGACTCTCCAGCTGTACGGATTTTGTTAGGATGGTGTCTCGGCCGGCAGAGCGCGCTTAGCAAGCGGCCATCTTGCAGCGTGGTTAGACCACGCCCCCACTGAATTAATCTTTGACGTACAATTTGCTAGTGGGAGTCTTGACACTTTGGTAATTTTGTGACCTTGCTATACTATGCAGTACTATAGTCTACTGGAAACAATAAAAATTGTTAAAAAAATAAATAACCATGATCACCATACATTATAAAAGGTCAGACCTATGGGCTTTGACACACTTTCCTAAATTTTAACAAGCAATAAACATTTTAGCAAATGCAAACATTTCACGATTAATGCACTTACCTAGTGTCTCTCGGGTTCACTGATGCTTGGCCACAGGAGACTTAGGGTGTTAATCTTAAAAGTCACATGGGACTTGTGGGGTGGGTTGCGCTGCTCCTGGCACACGCAGAACAAGAGATAGTTGCAGTTTGTGCCCTTGCCTTTCTGGGGTACCAGAACATCAAATATTCACACCAGGATAAATCCCCTGTGCCTTATGAGGTGCTCCTTTACCCCGAGGGCTTTTTAAAATGTTGTAGTGCGTGTCGTGGTAGCTTTGTTTCCTTTTTTTTTTTTTTGATGCACCCACAAGGTTTTTAATTTTAGGTTCCTCTGCCTCCTTCTTGGGGTACCTTCATGCAGGCCACAAAGATTTCACAGAAGCTCCTGAGCCACTCGGTCTCAACGTCTCGCTCTCTGCTCCCTGTTCTAGATGGGGGAGTAGGCTTTTTCTTTTCTCCTCAATTGTCCTCATCTGCCCACTCAGCTGCTTTTTTGGACACAGAATACTGGAGGCAAGAGCGAGCCCAGTGCTTCCACGCCTGAGGGGGCTTTACTATTTGTTAATCTGGGCGGGCGCAGGGGCTCCTGGTGCAGGTCTGCAGACTGTAGCAGCTCCCCAGCTCTAAGTAAAGTGGCATTTTCAAAAGTACGTGTGTGCTGGATGTCCCCCAGGCGCAATCATGTGATCACAGGCTCCCTGAAGTTATTACTCCAACTTGAGATCTTCGAGTCATGGTGGGTTACCAGGCTCTCGTGGGCACGTGCTACTTTTAATTATTTTTCCTAAAAGGACAAAGATCTAAGAAACTTGGAAGATGAACAGATAAGGTCGAGAGAGAGCAAAAACTGTATTGCCACTATAAGGAAGTGAGGATTGCCACTGCACAGAAATGAAGCACAGTTGCAGTTGAAAGGTAGCTTATTTTGCTAGTCTATTGCATGCGATAGGATCTTAAACTCATAATCTGTGTCCATTGCCTTAGAGTTACAAAAGAATCCAATCGCTCAAGATAAGCCCTTCTAGCATCAACATGGTGCTGGCAAAGGGGAAGCTTCAATGATGAAGCATGGCATTAAGCATGGTGAGGGGTTTTATCCTTTTTTTGGAAGATTGCTATCTTTTTATCCCATCTTATCTAGTGACCAATGTGCCACAGACAATCTAGACCAAATGTGATTCTAGGAATGAGATGAGTCTTTTTTTGGTGTTGGATCATTGACTTATCAATGTAACAAGTTCAGGACTACTGTAAAAAGCAGTGGCGGCTGGTACCCTAAATATTTGGTAGGGCAACCACTGACCAGTAATGCCTTTAAGGTCAACTCCAAAGTGGTCAGTCATGGCTCGCTATAAACCGTGTTTATAACGAACCACGACTGAGAACTCTGGTGTTGAGGCTAAAGGCAGTGCAAGTCTCTTACAGTGCTTGTCAGTGGGTTATAAATTAAAAAATAAAAATGTAGTTACCCACTGCATGCACTGGCTCACCTCCTCCAGTCCTCGTGCTTCAGTCCCTGCACGCTGGCCTGCAGCAATTCTCCACACCAATCCAGATCCTGCTCTCATGCTGCTCATAATGTTAAGCAACATGAGAGCAATGCCAGGATTGGTTGGAGCGGGCAACCTCGACGCTGCCTGGTCTGACAGCTGAGTGGAGAGGTTTAAAGTGCGCATGTCAGGCTTACCGTCGCAAGACAGC
Organism: Calotriton arnoldi; assembly: GCA_963921515.1. Classification (NCBI taxonomy): domain Eukaryota; kingdom Metazoa; phylum Chordata; class Amphibia; order Caudata; family Salamandridae; genus Calotriton; species Calotriton arnoldi. The sequence continues at coordinate 615,859 of CAWUFW010004989.1, read as the reverse complement.
CGGCCAAAGTGACAGGCGCACTCTAAACTGGTGGAGTGAGCACCACTCCCATGCTGCCAATCAGCAGCATCCCTGCACCCAAAATGGCTTAGGCTGGAGAAAGTGAAAAATAAAATGGTGATAAATTCATTTTATTACCATTTTTTTTCACATTTGCATTGCTTGTAGTAAGGGGCGACGCTACTCTGCCCAAATGGAGGGGCTGCTGCTGCTGGCACACAGCTAGTGCGTGTTTGCTCCATTTCCCCCTCCCCACCAGACCCAGTTCTCCAGAAACACAGGAGGAACAGTTTAAAGCTCTGCACAGATCAAAGGGAGGGAATAAATGGCAGCTAATGCTGTGGAATCACCAACCACTATCCCTCTCCCCCCACCCCGTCTTCTCATAGTTGTGTGGTATCCTCTTGAGAGTAGAGGAGTTATGTCTGTGGTTGGGAGGAGCCAAGACAGTGTCTGCTGTTTGCCAGGTCCACTGGAATTATGCGATTCTGCAGTCACTGCATTTTCCACAAAATTATGGATTTGCCCCATTTGCCACATAATCCATCATCTGCTGCATAATTTACAGACTTTAGCAAAATTAGTTTTCTAGTGCATATGGATCAAAAGTTAGTAACATTGTGGTGTCACCTGTTCCTGCGCAGTGGAGGTCCCTTTGCAAAGATTGACTGGTTACTTGTCAAATGTTTATTGCTGTATTTGAGTGTTAAATGCTACTAATGAGGTGAAACCTTTGACCAAACAGCTTGTAAAAGATACAAAATAAATAACTAATACGATCAACAAATGTACTGCATTGCACTTCATAATTTATTTTTTTAATGCTGCATAATTTTAGTCAAACCTGCCACCTAATTTGAACCTCCCGACCATATTGTTCCATATACATTTCTGTGGATGAACAGTTCCTGCGGTATCTCAAGAACTGGTCCACAGGAAGGTTATCACGCAATGCTCTAGGGTGGAAGGAACGATAGTGAAGCAAAGAGTTCCTGTCGGTGGGCTTTTGCTGAACGGTCGTATGCAATCTGTTGCCTGTTGCAGCTATGTCTAAATCCAGATAGACAGCAGAGTGCCTATTGATGGTCCATGTGAACCGCAGACAACTGTCTGCCTCATTCAGCCATGCCAAAAATGCTTGCAACTTTTCATTTTTTCATTTTTTGTCTTGATACTTACAAGATGAAATGTAATGTGGTGTATTGACGAATATTGAAAATTGAACATTTGGACCGGGAGGTGAATGGCATTGAGTCCGTCCCGTGAGCAGAGTTAATGTTTTAAACTGTTCCCGTTCTCCAAAAGACAAATGCTCATAATTAATCAGGTTTTGTGGGTTTATAAGTTACTGAGTGGGGGGCAACCTGATTATTAACCCCCTGATGCTCCTTTTTTGTGTATGAGTATCACCACTAGTGTCAGGATGATTTTTCAGTTTTTTTTTCTTCTTTTGCGTTTTCCAAAACGCTGAAGCGCCTGCTTGCACGCACCACACATTTCAGACCGGTCCACTGCTTTTACTGACCAACTAACTAGTCAGTACAAGTGTGTTCCAACGTGTTCAGAGCAGAGCAGACCCGCCCAGTGCGCGCAGCGAGTTTCAACCGCCAACAACCAACCTGCACGCTGGAATTAAATGCACCATTCCATTAGCCTACCTAATCCGTGGCCCTTTACCGAGCGAGGGAGCCCCCGGGTATCTCCCTTACCACCGTATGTTCTGCTTTCATTCTTCCGACTGGTTGGTCATTTCCAGTCATGACTCGCTGGCGGCAGGGTCGCGCGGATGTTTGCGGGGGGGGGGGTGCGGTAACGCATTTAAGAACAACAACAAAAAAACTTACCTTACCGGGTCCCGTGCCTCCATCGCTCCCAGGGCCCGCTGCTGGAACAGGAAGAAGCCAAGGCAGCCTCCCTCCCCTCTCCTAAACCAATCACAACACTGCAATGGCAGCGTTGTGATTGGTGCGGACGGTGCCCAGCCGGGCGCCTGTAGGGAGGCCATTTTCTCTATGCCTACATAGAGAAAAGGCAGAGTGCGCATGACTGGTTTGGTCGGCCCCAGAGGGCCGACCAAACAGTCAAGGCCCACAACAGTGGGCAAGCCACTCCTCCCCGACTCGCCCACCCACCCGCCCCCAACCAGGCATTCCCTCCCGCCCGCCCCCAACCAGGCATACCGTTCTGCTTTCTCGCAGCGCGAGAAGCAGAAACATAAAATGGTATTTAGAATACCATTTTATGTTTCTGCTTCTCGCACTGCGAGAAAGCATTGGGGCGACGCTTCTTCACCCTAATGGAGGAGCCGCCCCTGGTAAAAACCATAAGCTTTCCAACAAGAAATAACGTACTCCTTTTCGGAGGAAGCACACAACTTTTTAAAATCTAATGCTGTAGAGGAGGCAATCAACATGTGGGCAGAACCAAAGCCCCTCTACCATAGTGCTTCTTAAAGCTCTTTTTCTGTTGATTACACACAGAGGCGCGACAGCCGCACTGTCAAGCCAGACCTAAATAAGCATTGGCAAAGTGGCAAAGCCAAGAGGTCTTGCATGGCCTGCCAGCCTTTTGTCTTTGTCAATACTTGTTTTGTTTTGTCATGGTTTTTGAAAAACGTTACTGCTCTGGAAGCTGCTGGGCCCTCATCAATCTAAAGAAAATTGCAAAAAGGAAAATAAATAATGGCCTCAAACAGCACACATTGCTATAGTTGTCTTGCGGTCTCTGGCACTGAAGGTAACAACTTTGTGAATGGATGTGCTCTTTGTGAAAGGGCAGAATGCAATCACATACAGTGAAGTTAGCCAAAGGATGAAGTGGGTTAAAACAATCCCCGTGCTGTATACTTTAGAGGGTGGAATACAAAATGTGAAAGACACAATAACAGACCAATGGATGAAGAGGGCTGACTGAAAACCACAGCCTTTTATTGAACTAGGCATTTAATTGTAGCCCTCGGATGTCAGTTTGAAAGCCCAGGTCAGCACTTGGTCCTTCCGTTATTTTCCCAAGCTCCCCGAGGTTAATTGCAGAAGGCATGGGGAGGTTTCTAGAAAGAGGGAAGGTAATGAGAAAGTGATCTAAGAGGGAGAAGAGTAAAGGAGAGAAAGAGAGAGAGTATGTGGTAGAAATGGGGGTCTCTAGTTGGCAATGGCTGGCCACTGTCCAAGTAGGGACCCTTCTTCCTAAGTCAGGGTAAGAGAGCCACACCCTTTGATAGCCCCTGCTCAACCCTGTGGTAACGTAGCACGAGCAGCTAGGCCTATCTCAGAGGCAGTGTGTGAAGCATTTATGACCATACACAGTAACACAGTGAGGAACACTACAAAGGGACACCACACAAGTAGTTATAAAAATAAGTATCTTTATATATAGACTTAACACAAGACCAATAACGATCAAAAAGCCACAATACTGTAACATAGGATTATTCTTGAAATGCTGTAAAAATAGTTCAAAGTGTGCAAAGAGGAGTTCAGTTCAAAGCAGTGGTCTCTGCGACCCTTTTACTCACAAAGTACCTGAATTTCGTAGCAAAACCAACAAAATGTCGCAAAGAAGTGGTAGCGATGATTTTCCTCACGCGAGGCCGGCGATGCGTTAAATCCTTGCCGCAAGGGAGGATGATACGCCGATCTGCTGATGCGTGCGGAGACGGTGCGACCAACTTCTGCCCGCTAGGCCGCCGATGCGATGACTCCTTGCCGCGAGGGAGGAGGCGATGCGACGATCCTGTTGCGTGTGCGATCAGATTGCGATGCGATGGCGCTCCGCGAGGGAGCGATGATCCGGATGCGATGCGATGAAAATGGCGGACGCCCGGCGTCCGCAATGCGATGTCGTGAAGCGATGATCTCTGTGGTTGCGAGCGCTCGGCGGCAGCAGCGCGATGATTTTTCGGGCACTCTCAGCTGCGGCGGCTCGCAAACGTGCGGTTGCGATGATCTTTGGTTGCGAGTACTCAGCGGCAGCAGCGCGATGATTTTTCGGGCGCTCTCGGCTGCGGCGGCTCGCAAACGTGCGTTAGCGACGATTTCAGCACTCTCTTCTCTGTAGTAGAACTAGAGGCCCTGGAACTCACAGGAGCCTCACCTGCAGATAGAAATCCTCGCTGGGAGGAATCAGGAGGCTGGTGGTGAAGTCTGATGTGCCTGAGACTTCAGCAGGAGGCTAGCTCTTCTCCTAGCCCTTGGGTGATTGCTTTAGCAAGATTAATAAAAGTTCTCTCAAAAGTCCTTTTCCCTCTTCTTCCAAGTCCAATGGTAACTACTGCAGGCCAATCCAAGAAACAGCACACAAGCACAAGGACAGTCACCTCCTGCAGATTCCTTCAGTTACACGGACAGAGGTTCGTCTTGACATCCAGGAGCAATACCAATTGTAGGGGTTTGAGCACAGATATTTATACCCCAAAAGTCTTTGTTCTCAGAAGCTACAAGTCACTGAACCCAGCCAGAACCAGTTCTGCTCAGTCCTGGAGCACTTTGTTTACCAGGCTGCATCCTTCCTTTCAGAAAGAGGGGGTCTGCCATCAGACGCACAGTAGGAGGTGGAGCCAGCATTCACCTTGCCAGGCACAGCCCTATTCAGGTCAAGGAACTACCCCTCCCCATACTCTAATTGCAGATCTCTCTATTCAACCCAGGTCTGACTCAGCCTGCCCTGTCCCTCCAAAACCAGACAGCCAATACACATAACAGCAGAGCACACTGGAAGGCTTAGGCAAGAAAATACCTACTTTCTAAAAGTGGTATTTTCAAACACAGAATATAAAAATAAACTTCACTAAAAGATGTATTTTAATATTCTGAGCTCAGGCATACTAAATTCGTTTTTCTACCATGTTCCTGGGGTCAGTTAGGACTATAGCATGTAATAGTCAAACTGCCCATTCTGGCCTATGAGGAACAGGTAGCCTTACAGTAGTGAAAAACGAAATTGGGTGTAATTCACTACCAGGACATGCTACACACACCAAGGCATGTCCTACCTTACACATACAATGCACCCTACCATAGGGGTGACTTACATGATGCCAAGGGAAGGTTCAGGGGCTGGGAAGTGGGTGCACTTCACAGCCAAGATGGCAGTTCTGGACTGCACACAGACTCTGCAGTGGCAGGTCTGAGACACACTTTACAAGCTGCTTCTGTGGGTGGCGCAAACCAGCGCTGCAGGCCCACCAGCAGCATTTGGTTTACCAGCCCTGGGCACACACAGGCCACTCTACTAGGGACTAACAGATAAACCAAATAAGCCAATCATGGATGTACCAATTCACATAGTCATATTTACAAAGGGAGAGCATATGCACTTAAGCACTGATCAGCAGTGATAAAGTGCCCAGAGTCATAAAACCAACAAAAGCAGGTCAGAAAAAATACAGGAGGAAGGCAAAAAGTTTAGGGGTGACCCTGCAAAAAGGGCCATTTCCAACAGTATGGATGAGTGAAAAGAGAGAGACAGCACAAGGAGACGAAGGGAGCAGGGCAGGATGAACATTTTTGCCAGGGTTGCTTTTGGTTCCCCAGTCCAACCTGCTGAAAGCCGTTTAAAATAAGTGCCTTATACATATTTTGGTAGAATCAAAAAGTCTTGCCTAACACCAGATGATATACAGCATACATGTAATATTAGTAAAACCAAACGTTCTTGGCTAACACGAGACCTAAAAAGCATTGGCAATGCCAATAGGTCTACATTATAAATGAAAGTGCAACACATAAGTCACTGATGAATGAACTTAGGCACTCATTAGGTTTCATGCATGTCAATCATTCTTTCACTTCAAGACCCATTCATCCACCCACTAACTGATTCTTGCATTTGCCCACTCACACAACCATAATAAAGCACACACCCACAAACTGTATAACCTATGCAAGATAAATTAAAAGAATACAAGTAGAAATAATAAAACATTGTGCTACCTAATCATGATGGGCACAAGCTTGTAATAATATTAAACAGCACAGGGTTGGCTATCTTGCAGCAGTATTGTACTTAATGTATCGGTGATTTAAAGTTCTAGGATGGCTATCATATTTAGAAACAATGTATTGCAATTCTAAAACAGTGATACACTATGGGCAATGCTACTACACGATTATTAATTTAAATGCAATGCCCTTTGCGGTATACAGTGCACTGCAGATTAAATGAACATCAGTGCACATTAGCACTATCTGGGGAGTTGTTATTTGCTCTCAAAATAAAAAGAGAAAGAAAAAAACCAAATGGGACTTATAAGAGAAAAGGAGAAAATGAACTAAAACTAAAGGACTGGCCCACCAGCAACAAGAACAAAGTAGTGCATAGATTGCTTGAATTAATCTCAACCACTGGCAATCGCTTGGGGCCGCGTCCTAGTCCATTATCTTCAACCACTATGCCACTCTAGACAGTGACCAGTCATATGCAAATCAGTCTTGACCATGCTCCAATACAAATAGTCCAGGGCAAAATGCCAAGTCGGGTCCCCTCTAGACAGAAACAACACCAATAACCCCAGACCGATTTTAACCTTCTTAGGTATCATTAGTGAGGTACAGCTCGAGTCCCATGGCACAGCACTGGCACTGAAGCAGATGGATGTGCACATGCAATCAGACAAATGCCAGGACTCATAGGGCACGAGAGCAAATGGCTAAGTGGGCTCAACCTTTGCCCCCATGCTGTATGCTCACATAAATGGAAGTAGAGTGTAAATTACATTCATACAGACAGCGAGAGAGAGAGAGCGTGTGTGTGTGTGTGTGTGTGTGTGTGTGTGTGCGTGCGTGCGTGTGTGTGTGTGTACGCCTGCAGGTACGTGTGTGTGTGTGAGTGATTTTTAAATACAAGATCCAGGCCCGGTTCTAGAGGGTGGCCCACCCAAGTCCCATTCGCAGACAAAAAAATATCCTCTGTTCTTTTTCTTAATGAAAACAAATTACACTGGCCTGAGGCTCGCAATCAAAGCTTAACTGTTCATCTATAATGCCAATTCCTTGGGCTACTTTAAGTGCCTGAGGACAGGGGTGAGGTCACAGGGGATGGCTACTATTACTGTGCACATGTAAATTGAAGAGGTACCTGAGACACCCCCCTATATTAAGACAACAAGCTCCTGTCACACAGTAATTAAGAGATGAAAACAGATTTTGTGGCAGAAACAGTGAAGGGTTTTGCCGTTGCAGGAAAAGTAAGTGAAAACGAGCATACAATCAGGATATATATCCTAGTAGAAGTTTGTTATATTTTCTTTCTGCTGTGGCGTTATTCCTATGTCCAGGGCCACTGGAATTATGAGGCTGGGGAAAAACAAATTATGCAGCAGGGTTGACTAAATAATATGTCAAAATAAGGCAATTACTTGGCCTAATGTGGCACATTTTATGAAAGTATGACTTCATTATTTTTGCATTTTTACACGTTTACACTGTCTTAGAAAAGTTACACCTCATTAGTACCATTTTAACACTGAAATACAGCAATAGGCAACTGAAAGGTGACCAGTCAAACCTTGCCAAGGCCCAAAACATATATATTACGGAGATGCGGGCATGCAGTCGTGCCTCCCCGAGCCTTAATATGCCCCAGGGATCGAATCCCTCAAGGCCAAATTCTATGGGGGCACGCGCCTCCCTCCCCAAGCCTTATAAGGCCCTGGGGACTCATCCCCTGGGACCAAATACAATTAAAAAGGGGAGAAGATGCAGCGTTCACCACAGCCTGGTAGCATGCAAATGACGCCACCACACATGGAGCACAGAGTTTATTTTCAAAGTGCAACCGTTAACTAACTGTTCGCATTGCGTCACAAACTTTATTAACCACACCCAGACACACCCAAACGATTATGTCATTCTTCTACAAAGTCCACCAGGAACCAGAAGGGGACCTCTATACATATTTACAAGACACTACACCTCCCCCCGTTAAATAAAAAGTACAAATATTACACATATACTTAATAGTTTCTCCATGAGTCGTTGAGGTTCTTGAACCAGTGTTCTAGACCTAGTCGTGCGAGGTTGATGAAGCAGAGGAGCGGGGTCTGCTTCAGGTACCGGGGATGCCAGAGGTAGTTGTCGGAGGTGGGCTCTCCAGACCTTCCTGTGAGCAGGTCTCACTTCTGACATCTAGAGCCAACGAACATCGAGGTATGTGTTTGAAGTGTGACTAATCTCTTCTGATGGACTTTCCGGGACGTTGAGCAGTCACCATACGTCCTTTGCTTGTAACAACTCTCAGGGGTTCAGCATCAATCAATCAATCAATCAGGGGTTTGTATAGCGCGGCTACTCACTCGTGAGGGTCTAAAGGGGCTGAGGGGGGGGGGCTGCTGATCCGCCTGGGTGTGGAGGTTCAGTCGAAGACCAAGTTCTTGAGGTCCTTCCTGAACTGTGCCAACGATGGGGATTGCCTGAGGTGGAGGGGCAGGGTGTTCCAGGTCTTGGAAGCGAGGTAGGAGAAGGATCTTCCTCCGGTTCTGGTCATGTGGATCCGTGGGACAGGGGCAAGGGCGAGTTGGGCGGAGCAGAGATGTCTGGCGGGTGTGTGAAAGGCGAGGCGGTAGTTCAGATATTCTGGATAGCTTTGTAGGCATGTGTGAGGAGCTTGAATGTGATTCTCTTGTTGATAGGGAGCCAGTGGAGTTGTTGGAGGTGTTGTGCCATGTGGTTGCGGTGGGGGATGTCGAGGACCAGTCTGGCTGTGGCGTTTTGGACTTTCTGTAGTTTCCTGGGCTGTTTCTGGGTGACGCCGGCGTAGAGTGCGTTGCCGTAGTCCAGTCTACTGGTGATGAGTGCATGAGTGACCATTTTTGATGAGGATACTGTGCTGATTTGGCGGTTCATTGAGAGCGAGGAGTCCAGTATGATGCCAGGGTTGCGTGCATGATCCATAGTGGTTGGAGGGGTCTCTAGTGCGGCAGGCCACCAGGAGTCGTCCCACGCTGAGGGGGAGGGTCCCAGGATGAGTACTTCGGTTTTGTCCAAGTTGAGCTAGAGGCAGCTGTCTTGCATCCAGGTGGCCACTGCCTTCATTCCGTTGTGAAAGTTGGTTCTGGTGGTTGTAGGTTCATTGGTGAGGGAGATGATCAGCTGGGTGTTGTCAGCTTAGGAGACGATGTTGAGTCCGTGGCTTCTGACGATGGCTGCGAGGGGGGCAATGTAGATGTTAAAGAGAGTGTGGCTCAGGGAGGAGCTCTGGGGCACTTTGAAGCTGATCTCTGTAGGTTCTGAAAGGCACGGGGGTAGGCTGACTCACTGCGTTTGGCCGGTCAGGAAGGAGTGGATCCAGTCCAGTGCCTTGTCGCGGATGCCAGCGTCGTGGAGTCTTGTGATTAGGGTGCGGTGGGAGACTGTGTCAAAAGCGGCTGAGAGGTCCCGTAGGATGAGGGCTGCGGTTTCTCCCCGGTCGAGGAGGGAGCGGATGTCGTCGGTGGTGGCGAGGAGTGTGGTCTTGGTGCTGTGGTTGTTTCGGAAGCCCAATTGTGAGGTGTCCAGGATGTGGTTCTCTTCAATGAACTTGGAGAGTTGGGCGTTGATGGCCTTCTCGATGACCTTAGCTGGGAAGGGGAGGAGGGAGATGGGTCTGAAGTTCTTGAGGTCTGTTGGGTCGGCGGATGGTTTCTTCAGCAGGGGGTTGATCTCGGCGTGTTTCCAGTCATCTGGGTAGGTGGCGGTTTCGATGGAGCAGTTGATGGTGCAGCTAAGCTGGAGGGCGATGGAGGTGGCTGCTCTGTGGAAGATGTGGTACGGGCAGGGATCCGATGGGGCTCCTGAGTGGATGCTCTTCATGGTCTTGAGTGTTTCGTCTGCGGTGAGCGGAGTCCAGTTGAACACGATCAGTTGGGGTGCAGCGTGGTTGCGTGCGGCGGTGGTGGGCATGGTCTTGGGTGTCGAAGCCGTCATAGATCTGCCTGATCTTCTAGTGGAAGAAGGTGCTGAGTTTTTTGCAGGGGTCTTGGGAGGGAAGGACGTCTGTGGTCTCGCTGTTGGGCCTGGTGAACTCCTTGACGATGGCGAAGAGTTCTTTGCTGTTGTGTGCGTTGGCGTTTATTCTGTCTTGGAAGGACGTTTTCCTTGTGGTTTTGAGGAGAAGATGGTGTGCGTTGAGGACGGATTTGAAGGTTGCGTGGGTTTCCAGGGGTTTTGTTGTTCCTCCATCTCTTCTCGAGTCATTGGCAGGTGCGTTTGGACTCGTGGAGGAAGGGAGTGAAACGGCTGGCATTCTTGGAGTTTTGCTTGCCTGGTGTCTTCTTGAGGGGTGCCAGAGTGTCGGCGCAGTTGGAGATCCATCGGTGAAAGTTGCGAGCTCTGGTTTTGGTGTCTGTTGGTGTTGGCGGGGTGGTTGTGCCGAGGAGGTCGATGAGACGTCCTTCAGTGGTCTTGTTCCAGCTGAAAAGGGGGGCGATGAGGGCGGTGGTGTATGGTGGGTGTGGCAAGGCGAGATTCACGCAGTGGTGTTCAGTCCAGAGGCACTCAGTGGTGTAGCTGTACATGATGTTCCCACTGGAGGAGAAAACAGGGTAGAGCGTGTATGCGGCTGAGTGGGTCAGTGCGGTCACTAGCTGCTTGAGTCCGATGTTGGCGAGGTTCTCCAGTAGGGAGGCGTGTTCTGGTCACTGGGGTTGCCTAGGTGGAAGTTGAGGTACCTGAGTAGGATGTACTAGGTGGATGTGAGAGCCTAGGGTGCGATGAGGTCTACGATGGTGCCGGTGGGTGTGGGCCGGGGGGCCTGTAGACGAGTGTGCCGCGGAGGGAGGTCTTGGGGTTGGTCTGGATCTGGAAGTGGAGATGTTCCATTGTTGTCGTTGGGTCGTTGGAGTGCGTGGTCAGTCTGAGGTTTTTTTTGTGGACGATGGCGATGCCTCATCCTGGTCGGTAGGTGCGGTCCTTGCGGGTGATTTTATAGCCATCTGTCCGGTCTGGAGCTGTGGTTGGTCCAGGTTTCCATGAAGAAGGTGATGTCGGGAGAGGCGGCGTCGAGGAGGTCCCAGATTTCAGTGGCGTGTTTGTGGAGGAATCGCAAGTTGAGGAGGATGCAGTTGAGCCGGTCGGGTGCACTGTTGTTCGGCTGGGTGACGAGGGGAGCTTGCGTGGGTGAAGGCGTGCTTGCAGTTCCAGCAGGCGAAAGGTCCATGGGTCTCCTTCGGTGACGCGAGGTGGCAGGCGGCAAGGTGTCCAGAGTTGAGGGTGAGAAGGGTGCTAGCGTGGTAGCGTGGAAGGTCTGAGAACCAGGGTCCCTGGTGCTGGGCACTGTCCAGGCGCGGGCAGGCGCAGACGGGCTTGCCTTTGGCGCGCGGCTGCCATTAAGTAGTGCTGCGGGGTGGCCTTGGCAGCTGAGAGGTGGGAAAACGTGGGACCTGGAAGGGTCACTGGAAGGGGCGGGCTGCGGGGATCACAGCAGCAGGGGCGACGAAGTAGAAAACAGAAGAAAACAAGGAAAGGAAAGAAAAGCAAATGCCAGAGGCAGCAAAAGGCAGAGACAGGAAGAAATAAAAGAGAGAGAGAAAAGCAGAAAGAGAGACAGAAGGGCAATCAAGCAGCAGAGCAGTGACGCTCTACCACTAGACCACCAGGGATGAGGCGCAGGCAGGAGCCTGCAGTTGGAGGAGGGCCTCAAACTCCTGACCTCCAGGTCAGCAGTAGCAACGGGAATAGCAGCAGCTACCAGACGGAGCTGCGCTGTGAAAGGAGCAAGTCCACTAAAAGGTTAGTGGACTTCACTTTCACTGTGCAGCGGCCGCCATTAAGAAGTGGTGCGGGGGGAGGGCTGGACAGCTGGGAGGCGGGAAAACGGGGGACGGGTCACTAAAAAACAAGGAAAGGAAAAAAAAGCAAAAGCCAGAGGCAGCAAAAGGCAGAGGTAGGAAGAAATAAAAGAGAGAGAGAGAAAAGCAGAAAGAGAGACCGAAGGGCAGTCAAGCAGCAGAGCAGTGACGCTCTACCACTGGACCACCAGGGATGAGGCGCAGGCAGGAGCCTGCAGGTGGAGGTGGGCCTCGAACTCCTGACCTCCAGGTCAGCAGCAGCAACGGGGACAGCAGCAGCTATCAGACGGAGCTGCGCTGTGAAAGGAGCACTTCCACTAAAATGTTACTGGACTGCATCAGACCTGGATTTCTGTTTTTGCTTGACCATGACCCGGTCTCCTTCCTTGAAAACCGTGTCCCAAGCACATCAGCGTTTATCAGCTTAGGTCTACATTCTGGACTTGTGCAAGGAATCCGTCATACGGATCTCGTCCGCATCTGTCAACCTATGAGTGGTCCATTGCGGCAATCTGGTTCGCAAGGCTTTCCCAAACATCAAGGTGGCAGGGCTTTCACCTGTAGTGGAATGGGGCGTTGATCTGTAAGCACGAAGGGCTGAACATAGAGCTGATTTGAGAGCCCTTCCTTCTGGCGCAGAGCGCTGAACTACTCCTTTTAGGGTTCCCATGAAGCGTTCAACACACCGTTGGCCTGTGGCCAGAGAGGGGTACTTTTCTGATGTTTGACATTCATGTTAGTGAGAAGCTCTTTAAACTCTCAGCTGTTGAACGTGGGCCATTGTAGGACTTAAGAATGGAGGGGGCACTCCATATTGCAAAAATGTAATTTAATGTCCCAATAAATGTTCCCTCTAATTTTCTTTCTTATGTGCGGCAATAGAATGTTGGTGTGCATACTTTTATTGCTTGTGTGCACAACTGAGTGATAAGATGTGCAACAAGGCAAGTCAATCAGCTACCACTTAAAGGTAAATAACAAGCATTGGCACTGCCAATAAGTCTTGCTTTAAATTTAAAGTTACTACTTAGTCACTGATTGGTTTAAGCACTGAATAAGTCATCACACATACACCCTGCCAATCATCCTTGCACTTGTGCATCCATAAATCATGTATTCATTCTTGCATTCACCAACTTACACAACCACAATACAGCACATACACAAGTTGAGCCACATTTGCAAGATAAATTGAAAGACTAAAAGCAGTAAAAATAAAACATGCTATTGCCTAAAAATGGTAGACGTATGCTTGCAATAACAAAGTTAAACAAAGCAGCAGGTGGACATCTGCTCGTTTCTTGCCCTCTGTTTGTGCTTTCTCTGCTCATTTCTTGCCCTCTGTTTGTGCCTTCTCTGTTTGTTTCTTGCCCTCTTTTTACCTTTTCTGCTCGTTTCGTGCCCTCTGTTTCTGACTTCACTGCTCGTTTCTCGCCCTCTTTATGCCTTTTCTGTTCGCTTCTTGCCCTCTGTTTTGCTTTTTTCTTCTCGTCTCTTGCCCTCTTCCTGATGTTTCCCTCCTCCCGACACCCAGCATCCCTCCCTCCTCTTAGGACACCCTTCCTGGCGGAGTTCAGAAAGAAACTCTAGACCTGGGTTTTGACAGAGACCTTGCATCCCAACGCCCAGATATCCTTAGGGGTGACAGTGCTGCACTCTACAAATGCTGATTGATTGATTGATTCAAATAAAGTTACTTTATAAAGGTTATGATTGTTTGAAAATTTTTGATTTGCAAAGTTTTTATGTTTAAATCTTTTTTATTATTATTATCATTATTGGGAGAGTGATACACTATCTTTCGTCAATACAGTCTAATTTGCTTTACATACAACGTAAATCTCGAAAATTCCCATGCTTGAATTACATTCTTAATACAATGGTCATACAATTATTTCTATCACAGTGTATATCTCAACGTTGTATCTCAAGTCTCTCTCTTAGACGTAAACCAATAACTTGAACACCCCCCCCCTCCGTAAGTCCTATTGCTGCTCATGTTACATTCATTGATAGATCGGTGATGTCACATATCAATCGTTCTTGGGTGGCTGGGTCTCCCACTCCGGTTCTGTCAAGCGCAGTACTCTCAGGTATTTTGGCCGAGTGATTTCGTTGAACTCTGTCGACAATAACGCTAAAAAAGGTTTCAGCACTTTCTGAAATGAATTTTCAGAGCTAGTTAAAGAGGCCGTAATACGTTCCATACCCAGGATGTACCATAACCTATGTAGCCAGCCTACGTAAGTAGGTGGAGTTGATGTCCCCCAGTGTGTCAGGATGTTTTGAAGAGCTGCCCCCAGCGCTAACCCCATCTGTCGTCCCCTACCGCTTTTGAGTGGGTATGATATCGAATTGGGAAGGCCTAGTACCACATACACTGGTAGTCTCGGTATCTGCGTATCGAATAGTTGGTCTATATCATCTAAGATTCTAGACCAGTAAGTCGTTGAAGTCGGGCATTCCCATAATAGGTGCACTAATGTTCCCTCCTCCCCACAACCCCTCCAGCAAGTAGGGCTCCTGTCAGGGTTACCTCTATTAAGGCGCACCGGTGTAAGATACCAGTACGTGGCTATTTTCATAGCCGATTCAATACTGGCCACATTGTGTGCTGTGTGTTTCGCTCTATAGTATATCCCTTCCCATTCCTTCTGCGATAACTCTCTACCAAGTTCTTTCGCCCATCTTTTCTGACTAGGTGTGGAGTTCAGTAGCACTGACTGTCTGAGCATATCGTAGATCTCCGATATCAGCCCCTTGTCGTTCTGTTTTGTGATTAACCATTTCTCGTAACGTGTCAGCTGATGACTAGCCTGTGATCGTATCTCGGGTTGAAGTACCTAGTGTCTCAGTTGCATGTATCTTAACCGTTCCGTTTCCGGCACCCCATAGCCCTCCTTTATCTATGGAAATGAAATTATTCACGTCAAGTCAAACAGATGCCCCACCGATCTGCATGGAGTGCCATGCCACGCCTGAAATGCCTTATCTTCCATTCCTGGTGTGAACTCTCTATTTCCAAACAAAGGTGTCAAAGGTGATGGAAATGACGTGAGCCTCCTTGCAATAGCCACCCCCTCCCATACTTTCATTACAGATTTTGTAATCGGTGATCTCAATAAACTTTGGGGTCTGTGCGACTTCTTCAGGAAGGGGACCTTCCAAAGAGGAATCCCCGCTAGAGCTCTGTCCTGGAAGAGCCATCTCTTTTCAGACTCCGGCTTATTCCATTCCACCAAGTATCGCAATTGGGCCGCTTTGTAGTAGTCCACTAAATTCGGTATCCCAAGACCCCCGTTTTCCGGCCGCATGTATCCTAGGTCCCTTCTCATACGGGGCCGGGCTCCAGCCCATACAAAGCGATTGATTTCTCGCTGCAGTGAGGCGAGTACCCCCTCCGGCGGGAGCGCAGGCAGAGTTTGAAATAAGTATAATGCTTTTGGTAAAAGAGTCATTTTAATCGCCGCCACCCTCCCTAGGAGCGAAAGATGATGTCTACCCCAATTACTCTGCCCTTTTTTAATCTGTCGCGTTAGCCTGTCATAATTTAATCTGACCGTTTGATTGATTGTAGCCGCCAGTTCCAACCCCAGGTATGGGATTGCTTCGACCACCCGAATCCCCAAGATCTGTTCCCCTTCGTTCCGGGGAGATTGACTGGGTGGGTTCAAATTAAGGATCAGCGATTTACCCACATTAACCTGGAAACCCGAAACCTGACCAAAGACCTCCAGTTCCTCTAAAAAAGCGGGGAGTGATCTCTTTGGTTCCGCCAACGCCGCTATGATATCATCCGCGTATAAACTAATAGGGTGTGCCTCCCCTCCAAACGGTATCCCTCTAATTTCGGGGTTGTCCCGAATTTTCTGTGCTAAGGGCTCGATGTATAGTGCAAATAAAAGGGGTGACAGTGGGCAACCTTGCCTTGTGCCCCTTTGAATAAAGAAGGGACGAGAAGAAACACCATTGACTCTAATTGAGGCTGTAGGTGCTCCATAGCAGCAACCCACCCATTCCCGAAACCTGTCGCCCAACCCAAAATGTACCATCGTCTGTTCCAAGAATCTCCAATCCACCCGGTCAAACGCTTTTTCGGCGTCAACAGTCAGTAGAAGCGCGTCCATATTCGTTTGGTGGGTCTTGTATATGAGGTGGAGAATCCTCTTTGTGTTATCTCCGCTTTGCCGAGTTTGAATAAACCCCGCCTGGTCCGGTTCTATTAGATTCGGCATGAGCGGACCTAATCTCGCGGCCAGTATGCCAGTGAATAATTTTAAATCTACATTGAGTAGGGATACCGGTCTATATGATGCGCATTCCTGCTTATCTTTTCCCGGTTTTGGTAGTACCACTATCGCCGCCGACAACATATTTCAAGGGATCAATCCTTTACTCCCGAAGGAGTTAAATAAACCCGTCAGTATCAGGGCTAAAATATGGCAAAAATTTTAATAGAAGAGTGCGGGAAATCCATCTGGGCCAGGCGATTTGAGTAATTTAAGACGCGAAATCGCAGTGACCACCTCTTCGATCCGTATTGGATCGTCTAAGGATTGTGCTTGGTCCGATGTTATTTTGGACACTGTAACAGACTGTAAATACGATGTCATGTCGCGTCCAGATGCAGTGTCTGAGCTATCTCCTGATCCCCAGTAGCTTCCCCCTTTCCACTTCTCTTTAGCGAGTGTACCTTTGTATGTTGTCGTTGGGCCCGGAGCCTATTTGCCAGCAACCGTCCCGCCCTCTCCCCCCAATGTAGTAGGAGTGTTTTAATCTAATTGCTGCATATTATGCCCTGTCCAGATCTATCCCCGCTAACTGTGCCCTTGCAGGTTTAAGCTGTCTCCGCACTCTGGGCACCCCTGTTCGGCTATGTACCCGTTCCAGTTCTCGAACTTGCGCGGTTAACTGTGTGCGTAGTTCTTTGCGTTCCTTATTTTCAGCCGCAGAGATAGCTATTAGTTCTCCCCGCATTACCTCCTTCATAGCTTCCCACAGTGTAGTGACGGCCACCTCAGGGGAATCATTAATATCTAAATAGTCGTTAATGCATTTGGTGAGTTGTTGCGCCCCTGCCTTCTTATGGAGCATGTATTCTTTGAGCCTCCAACATCCCACCCTTCTCTGTCGTGGTGGTACCTGTATCTGAACAGTCACTGCGTCGTGATCGGAGAGGGCCACTGGCTCTATGTCCACTCCCTTCACTACTTTGTTGATCTCCGTCGTCCCTAGAAAATAATCAAGTCAGGCATAGGACCTGTGGGCATGTGAAAAGAATGAATATTGTGCTGCATTGGGGTGGGCCTCCCTCCAAATGTCCACCAAACCTATTTCCCTTAGCCATTTCTTCCCTTCCTTTGATAGCTCCCCTTTCTGATGGAAGCTAGTTGTAGACCTATCTTTGTCTGTATCTAGAACCAGATTCAGGTCCCCACCTACCAACGTCATGCGAATTTGCGGGACCATGGTCTCTGCTATAGCCGCTCTAAGGAAGCCCTCCTGTCCCGTATTGGGGGCATATATGGAGGCCAGGACCATAGTTTGGTCACCAAATTGGATTGTGTACGCCAGCAGCCTCCCTTTTATTTCTGCAACTTTATCCTTCACCTCCCCCTTGCAACGTTTGGCGATCAAGATGGCAACACCCGCTTTCTTCTCTATAGTTGAGGAGAAGAACTGCTGAGGGAACGTCCTAGAGCGCATTCGATGCCAATCTTTGGGCAATAAGTGCGTCTCCTGTAGGAGGCACACATCTGCCTCCGAATTTTCTAAATAGGAGAGAATCGCCCTCTTTTAATGGGATTGTTGAGCCCCTTTACATTAAGCGTGAGGACTTTCACTACCTCACTGGACATTTCAGGTGTTTGCGTTCAATGCTCAGCTGGGCGTCGAGTCGAACCCCACCACCTGCTCTCCTTGCTCACCCTCTCCTCCCTCATGTACTGTAACAGCATGCATGAAAACCACTAGGCACATATTCTCTGGACACCCGATCCCCCTCACTCCCTCCCTAACCCCAACTAGGAAAACAGTAAGTATACCCCAAAATAGTCCAGGATCCGCAGAGCCAGTCCCCGTACCTTTGGTAAACCAGTTCGTAGGGTGACTGGTCAGAAATCCCGCCTTTTCTGCAGTGTAATTGCAGCTAGGTCCTGATATAGGGCAGTGGCGTGACCTTGATATGTTCTTTTAAC
This sequence comes from Calotriton arnoldi, assembly GCA_963921515.1. Classification (NCBI taxonomy): domain Eukaryota; kingdom Metazoa; phylum Chordata; class Amphibia; order Caudata; family Salamandridae; genus Calotriton; species Calotriton arnoldi. Next base: position 597,901 of record CAWUFW010004989.1, on the reverse strand, counting down.
TGAAAGCCTGGTAGATATGCCAAGATATCTGGGGGAGGCACCAGTGCTTTCCTTTGAAGGCCTACTCTGTGAGCTCTATCTTTTTTTATGTCAAAGTCCTGGGATTCTTGTAGGATGTGCCTGAAGAGGCCTTGGAGGTACTGAGTGATGTCCGTTCCTTCTTCTTTAGGAGGCACGCCCTTGATTTGTACTTTGTTTCTTCGGGAACGATTCTCCAAATCTTCCGCATGGGCTTGGATATCTATCTGTTGGGCCCGGAGGCGAAGTACCTCTTGCTGCAATTGTTAAACCTCTTCATCCTGGGCCATTTCATGCTCTTCCATGGTAGCGACTCTTTCCCCCACTGCATCGATGTCCTGCCGCACTTCCTTTATCTCTTTGGAAAAATCCTCTCTAAGGGCCTGCAGATCTTCCCGGAGGGTGGAGAACAGCTGTGCCAAGAAGGTGCATGTGACCGGTTCCTCTGCATTCTCTATTTCTTGTCCCCCTGACGCGGTCGGCGATTCTCTCCCGTCTCCTCCACACGCCCCGGTTATCTTAGTGAACATGTCCTTCATGTTCCTATCTTTCTCGCCACGTGTCGTAGACATTGCTGGTCATTTGTCAGTGCAGTTAGATCAATGCTCCGGTAATGGGGCACGCTTCCGGTGGATGGGCGGAGGATCAGTGCCACTGAACTGCCCGTTCCCACTATGGGCCCTGCCAGCTGCCTCCTCCCTGCCCCGTCCTCTGATGTGTTATTGCCTCAGGATCACCACCTCTGCGCACGGGGCTCCCCGCAGCCCGACTGCATGTCCCTGCAGTCTGAGGACCAGATTCTCCCTACCTCTTCTCCTCTCTTTCCGTACGGCTCCGCTGCTCCAATCTCGGGGTAGAGGGGCGCAGTGGGTGGTCTTTGGTTCAGGGCAGTGCAGCTAATTTGGGCGCACCGTTCCTTGTTAGTGCGGGTTTTCAAATCCCTACCGGAGTCACTAGCCTCTGTGGCAGCCTCCACTTGTGACCCCCGTTGTGTAGCCATCTGAGTCCTGCGTCCTCCGCGCTCTCACATTAGGCAGCGGACATGCAGCAGACCCGACTCCTTTAGCCTTGCGTTCTAAGTGCCCTCCTTAAGTGAGCACCTGCTGTGATCTTGGGGCCCCCCTTATTCACTGCCTCAGCCTGTCCATAATCTCAGGGTGCCTCCGTACGTGGCAGCAAGAAGCGGGACCGGAGCAGGGCGCCCCTCCCTAACAACGTGCTCCTCGTTATTTCAGCCCCCTCTCAGCTCATCTGGCCGCCTCCGCCCTTTGCCCTGCAATATGCCTCTCTCCGGTGTGTCTGGCCTGTGGCCTCTCCCGCGCCGCCGCCTCCTACCGCTGTGTTCCGGCTGAGCGCCGAGCAGCCCTGCTTCCGGCGGTATGGACGCCCACACCGGCCCCGCTGTGTCGCCTTCTCCAAAGCCGCTTCTGTCTCGCTGCACCCCGGCGTGGTATCCTTTGCCAGAAGGGAGTCGGTCACGCAGGTCTTGCTGCCCCACAGGAGTACCTCGGGGCTCCACAGCGCTTCTCGCTCCAGTTGCAGCCCGTTTCCTGGACACTCCCCTATTCTCTGGCTGAGGTCTGCGTCGCCATTTTGGGCTGCTCCTCTCGGCGGCTGCTGAGCTATTTTCGGGGCGATTCCCACTCCGCAGCCAGGTTGATAGCATGCCCTCGGACTCCCGCTAACTTCCATGTCACATTCAGGGGTCCGTAGCTTATCGGGAGTACCGGGAAGTAACTCGGCGGGCGGACGGGAGCGGGGAGAAGAACAAGACACGACTTACCCGCTCGCCATCTTGGCCACGCCCCCTGCAAAGTTTTTAATGGAATGGATGAATACAGTATGTATTTATCTTTAGCTCTTAATTTTCATTCTCGACTTGCCTGAGGATATTGTAAAGGGGTGGGCGGGGATGCAGTCGTCTAGCTGAATGCACTGTGGTGCCTCTCCTTTTTTAGAAAGGACTATCTGATTCCACAGTGACCGAAATTAAATGCCCCAGAGGGTGACATTGTCACTTCTCTAGAATTTTCTGGCAGACAGTACCCTGGGGTCTGGCTTGTCTGGAATGGCCTTCAGGTTTCTACTGGGGGCTCTCTGGAACTGTCTCTGAGGTGAGTGGGAGCACTCAGTGAACTGGTTTGTGGGCAACGGTCTATTTCTTGGAAAGTCTGCAGCGAGTCCTTGTTTTCTGGGTCACGTTCCGAAGTGCTTGCCGTTTTGTTTTTCTAATCAGGTAAGAAACAAGTTACTTGCCTGTACACTGTGGTTCTCCAGTGTTGATATCTTTTATAGATTCACATGCTTGAATCTTCCCAGTCGTCATGGTGGGAGTCCCATGATAACAGTAAAATAGCAGTATTAAAACTTCAACATTCAAATGCCCATAGGAATTCACTAGCTATTACCATTGTTATAAAACATCCAAACTCCAGCCAATCAGACGTAGACCATAGAGTCTCCTTCCCCTGCAGGGCCACCATACCTCAGATTTTGAGCACGAGTACCACTAAGAAATAAGAGAGGTATGGAAGTTGAACCTGAAAGGGGAGGAGGGAGGGTCGCATGGGAATCTATAAAAGATATCAACACTGGAGAGCCACACTGCACAGGTAAGTAACTTGTTTCTTCTCCAGTATTGTATCTTTTATAGATTCACATGCCTGAATCAGAACAGCAAGCAGTACCAAAGGGTCAGAGGTGGCGGGTAAGGTGAACCATCGCACCATGCGACCCTGAAACCAAAATACGAATAATAATCATAAAGAGCATATAACATGAACTAAGAACAATATATATATATATATATATATATATATACCTAAATTAGAAAATATTCTAAACATATTAATGACCTATTATACCAACAGTAGCATATGCAGAAGAAAAAGACACGAAGATCATACCTTTTGCGAATAGACGTCGCAGAGCAGCTTGACCAACTGCTACATCCGCCTTCTGCCAGGCATCCAGGAAGTAATGCTTCGTGAAGGTATGGACATTCGTCCATGTCGCCGCCCTGCAGATGTCAGGCAAGGACACTCCGTCGAATAGGGCAGAGGAAGCTGGCACCTTGCCTGTTGAGTGCGCTGCGACCTTGGAAACCAGAGGGCGGCCAGCCCTCTCATGACAGAATAAAATAGTCGATGAGACCCAGCGAGCGACAGACGACTGTGTCAAAGCCTGAAACCTTCCTAGGGGCAGAGAAGGCAATGAGTAACTGAGTAGATTTTCAGAAAAGGTGAGTCCTTTGCAAGTAGAACTTCAAACATCGTTTAATGTCCAGAGAATGGAGCGCTCTCTCAGCTGGCAAAGATGGAGCTGAAAAGAAGGAGGGCAAAACCACTGGCTCATTTAGATGAAATGCAGAAGGTACTTTAGGAATAAAAGATGGATTGGTACGATGAATTACTCTATCTTGAAGGAACTGCAGGTAAGGCTCCATCGTTGTGAAGGCCTGAATTTCATGAATGTGTCTAACTGACGTTATGGCCAACAGGAAGGCCACCTTCCAGGAGAGGTACTTCAAGTCGCACTTGTGAATTGGTTCAAAGGGGTGACTTCATAAGCTGTAACAGGCCAATATTCAATTGCCATAGCACTGGAGGAGGTCTTACTGAAGGGTAGGCTCTGAAAAATGCTTTTATGAACTCTTTTATCAGCCTGTTAGACCACAAAGACAAGCAACGAGAACATCGTTTGTATCTGAAGATTGCCACTAAGTGCACTTTGATGGATGCATGCGCCAAACCAGCCTTGGCGAGAGACAAGAGATAGGGCAAAACGTCCTCAGGCAGAGATAAGAGAGGATACCAAGAGTGTGCGGCACACCATATACAAAATCTTTTCTACTTGGCCGAGTATCATTTGTTTGTAGAAGGAGCTCGGGCTTTCTGTAGTATTGCCTGACATTCCTCAGAAATCGCTAATAATCCGAATTCTGTGTGATGAGGAGCCAAGCCGACAAGTGAAGTGTGTGGATTTGAGGATGAACCACTTGGCCCTGGTTCATGAAGAGATTTTCTTTTGGCTGGAACAGGTTTGGAGAAGACTTTGATAGGGGATCCAGCTCTGTGAACCAGTATTGTTGCGCCCACGCCTGGGCGATTAGGATGACACTGCAATGCTCCTGTTTGATCTTTTGCAGGCCTTTTGGAATGAGAGGAAACGGGGGGAATGCGTAGGCAAACGTTCCATCCCAAGAGAAGTGGAAGGCATTTCCTAGAGAACCTGGCTGAGGAAATCTGCTGGTGTAGAATCTGCATTTTTAGTTGAGTGACGTAGCGAACAGATCTAGGGTTGGAAACCCCCAGCAGCGAAAAACCCTTTTTAGCTGCTCCTCGTTTAGCTCCCACTCGTGACACTGCTTGGTGTCCCTGCTGATGTAATCGGCCCAATCGTTTTAGACTCCTGGCACATGCGGAACCTGTATTGTTATTCCCAGATCTGCTGAGCCAGGATTGAGAGGGGCTGAGATCTTGTCCCACCTTGCTTCAGCAGATAGAACATGGTGGTGGTGGTGTTCGTGCAAATCAGGATCGATGACTTTCTGATTCTTTGCCGGAATGCTTGGAGGCCCAGAAAAACTGCTTTCAGTACCAAGAGGGCATCCCACCCGTCCATGGAAGCGTTCAACGTCATTACCAACTTTGGTTTTGTCATGTGGAAAGAAATACCTTGAGAGAGACTGTCTCTAACTGTCCACCAAGACATTCCTGAAATCATTACCGGTGTGATTGAAATGTTGTCCTCGAATGAGCCTCGAGACTGAGTCCATTGAGCGTCGAGCTGTTCCTGAAGAGGTCTCATCCTTAGGCCACAGTGCGGAATCAGCAGGATACAGGATGACATCATCCCTAGCATTGACTTGTATGTCCTTACTGAAACGCACTTTTTTGCGGACAGGCCCTGCACTGTCTTCTGGAGTCGTAAGATCCTTTTTTTTGTGGGGAAGGCTTTTGAAAGCGTGGTATCCAGAGTTGCTCCTAGAAATACTATCAACCTGGAAGGAGCCAGAGAGGACTTTCCCCTGTTGATTCTGAGACCCAGGGAGCGAAAGAGTCGAACACAGGCGTCTGTCGATCTTCTGGCAGCCTGGAACGATGGAGCCTTGACTAACCAGTCATCCAGATAAGGGAATACCTGGTGACTGGCTCGCCATAGAAAGGCTGCCACTGGAGCCAAGCACTTGGTGAAGACTCTTGGAGCCGACTTTAACCCGAACGGTAGTACTCTGAATTGAACCTGAGAAAACGGCGATGTTTTGGATGAACTGGAACATGAAAATACGCGCCCAGAAGATCCTGGGAGGACATAGAGTCGCCCGCATCCATGAGAAGCAGAATTTCCTGGAGCCACAACATTCTGAAGGGTTGAGATTTGATGAACTTGTTCAACGACCTGAGATCCATTATCTGCCTCTATTTTTGCGTCTTTTTCTTTATTAAGAAGAAGTGAGAATAGAACCCCAGATTGTGCTGATCGGGTGGCACCTCTACGATTGCCTGCTTGGCGAGGAGCAATTGGACTTCCCTCTTGAGGACTTGGAGATGACGATGGGAAGTTCTTCGCGGAGGCAAATTCGAGGGCTGTTGAACAAATTGTAGGGTGTGACCATGGCGGAATACGTCTAACACCCATTTGTCGGAAGATATAAGCTTCCATTGACTGAAGAATTTGGAGCGAGCGGGCCGATTTGAAGTGGGCAACAGTAGCAGATGCCTGCAGATCCTCATTGTCTCTTATTAGAGTTGTGAGCCCTTCCTCCTGACGGTGGGCGTCGACGTGCCGCTGCTCTAGTGTAGGCTGGTGTTGAGGTTTGCCGAAAGGGCTGCGAAGTGTACTGGGCACAAAACCCCTTGATAATATGGCTAGAAACGCTGCTGAAGCTGGAGGCGAGAGAGATATTGACCTCTGCCTCTTCCCAGGAAGGAAACAAATTTATTCTGCTGCAGCTTAGTCAAAGATTTAGCCGTCTCAGTATCCGACTTGATCAATTGCAGTGCTTCGTCCACAAGTTTACCAAAGAGAAATTCGCTGTTGAAAGGCATGTCTAATACTTTGGCCTGAACCTCCGGGCGGAACGTCGTAGCTTTCAGCCAACCCTGCCGTCTCAACCATGCTGCTCCCGCCATCTGCCTGAAGGCGGTCGATGAAATGTCCAGAGCCACATCAATCATCTCGGAAGAAGCTGTCTCTCCTTCCGATAGCACCTCCTTTGCTTCTTTCTTCTTATACTCAGGAAGAAACTCCAGCAACGCAGAGATGTTGGACAACATCTGGGGGCTATGCCTCCCGAGGATAGCCATGGCGTTGGAGGCCCTGATGGCAGTGGCCATTAAAGCGGAGAACCTTTTGCCGATGTTGTCCAATCAGCGCCCTTCCTTGTCAGGTGGAGCCGCACATGGAGAAAAAGGGTTCTTAGATCTCCTTTGAGCAGCTTGCATAATGACCGAGTCAGGCCGAGGGTGACCAATCAGGCATGCAGAAGAGTCCTCGGGCGCTCTGTACTTTTTGTCCAATTTCTGCACCACCACAGGTATAGAAGCTTGACGCTTCATCAACTTCAGGCCCTCTTGCCATAGTAAATCTACAATAGGAATGGATCGAGAGGAGCGCTGCATAGTAGGCTTAAAATCGTATAAAAAGTACTACGTCTGATTGGTAGGCATAGGAAGGTCAAAGCGCCTAGAAGCGCGTTCCAGCAGAACGTGGAACCCGCGGATATCTGCAGGCGGGGAGTAGGAGAAGGTGGAGTAGGAGCCACATAGTTGTCCCACTCAATATGGACATCCAGGTTTAACTGCAATTGCCCTTCCACTAGTTGCTGGTCATCATCATCCTGACTTTGCGCAGGAATTTCCACAGGTGGCAGAACAGGCTTGCTCTTAGGCTACGGGGGAGCAGCCAGCGACACAGGAATGGGAGCTTCCTGAACAGGAGGCGGCTGCGGAGCAGAGTTCTCTTCAGGAAACCTCTTGTAATATTTATTCAGCATTAACCTAAGATCAGTGACTAATGACACAGGGATATTAATGGAGGGTTCTTGAGCCTGTTCTTCCTGTTCCTCATAAGGGTAGTGCTCCTGAAATGCATCCAAATGTTGAGAACTTGGGCACCCTATACCAGAGAAAAAGAATCCCCCTCCAAATAAGTAGAGGGATCATCCATTGCTTCTTCTTCCTCCGAGTCGTGGCACTTAACCCTGAGTTTTGAAGGACTGTATGCAGAACCAAAAGGACCATCATCTTCAGATTCCTGGTAATCCAGGAGACGAGTAGGTGGTAATAGAGAAATCTTTGAGAAATCCTGCAGAAGGGGAGGTAGCAGCTTCTGAAGCGAACTGACTTTTTCGCTTGTCAATGGGGTCATCGAAGGGGTCGTCGACGGGATCGTCGATGGCACAACCGACTGCGGCGGTTGAAGAGTCGCCAACGGTGATCGAACCTGCTGAACTGTCGACGGTGAAGTCCTCGTCGACGGAGACAGTCTAACCGCAGCCGACGACAGTGACACCACCACTCGCCGTCGTCATCTTGACCGTCGGCATAGTCGCAGTCGCTGATGAAACCGTCGACGGAGCGCCAGTTCCAGTAGAGACGGAGGCCGTAGACAGATATTTCTTCATCGACGAGACCGTCAACAAGCGGGTTTTGTCAGCTGAAGAATCCCTGGAAGGAGTATGAGGCGTCGACAGTGGAGCGCAACCAGACCTCTGGTGAGAAGAAGGACCGAGCTGGTCTTTTTTGGCTCTTTTATCCTCAATCCTCTCTTTACTTTGAGATCTGGATTTTTTAGGGTCCTTAAGCGAAGAGGAAGATCCTTCTTTTTTTCTCTTCCTGGAGGAGTTATGAGGCTTCTCCTCAGCCTCAGAGTCAGAGCCTTTTGCTGCTTTTTTCCTTTGCAGCCAGAGAAGGAGCCTACCCTCACGGTCTTTGAGAGTTTTTGTGGAGAAAGTAGGACAGCACTTGCATTCTCTGGGCTTGTGGTCTGGATACAGGCAGTAAAGACACTCTTTATGTGGGTCCTCAGAATACAGTCTGGACTTTCCACAAGTCTTACAGGGCTGAAACAACCCTTTTTTAGACTCTGACATTATGAAGGAAAAAAAGGTACTCATACTCCTGGCCTGTACCTCAGAAGAAAATATGAATATGAAAATATGAAGTGAAGAGATGAACAGCTAGCTGGAAGTTCAAAAGGGCAACAGTAGAAACACTGTGACTGAGCAGAGCGCAGGGAGTCTCCCTAACACACGACGTGCTGTAAGAAATCTGAGGTATGGTGGCCCTGCAGGGGAAGGAGACTCTATGGTCTACGCTCTGATTGGCTGGAGTTTGGATGTTTTATAACAATGTTAACAGGTTGCTAAAAGCTAGTGAATTCCTATGGGCATTTGAATGTTGAAGTTTTAATACTGTACTATTTTACCGTTACCGTGGGACTCCCACCATGATGACGGGGAAGATTCAAGCATGTGAATCTCTAAAAGATAAAATACTGGAGAAGTAATATTACGAAATAATTCCCCAAGTGCCCCTGAATGCCTGACGGCTTTTCAAGTACTTAGTGCCTGGGCATGTATTTTCAGTGGCCACTTAAAGTATACTCTCTGCTAAGCCTAAAATGTTTGCCCTATTTGTTCATCTTTTGCTTTGTCATGTGTATACTGTTGACAATAACCTGTTGCACGAATAAAAGATATAAAAAAGGGCACTCACATGTTCCTAGTCTGCCCAGGCCCCACAAACCCTAATACCGGCCCTGCTGCTGTATCTGTAATCGCTGCCTAAGTGCCAACAGCACCTACTGCAGGGCTCCTGGCAGTTTAGAGAAGTGCTGGTTGGAATAACAATTACCATATTCAGCAGTTTCTGGCGGGAGACACGAATGCGAATGGCAGCATGCAGTAGCAAGCCTTTCACTAGTCATTGGATGTAACTGTGTAACAATAACAGCTGAAGGTGCTGTACTGGATGAAACCAGCTTACAAACAGAGATATCCTCAGAGAACCATGTGTGAAAGAAGCCACAGCTGAAGCCAGTGACGCCACACAGTGCAAAATAAAAAAGAGAAGAACTAGAGAAATCAAGAGGTGGTCTGGTGGGAGACAGTGATGTAAGGTGCAGCATGCGGATGTATAGCGTTTAACAAGTCACTGCAGAGGTGAATAGCCAGCAAAAATAGCAGACACTGCTGAACTGAGACCAGCCTGCGGACCGACAAGGCCTCAGACAAGCACGTATGATGTAACAGCCAGAAAGAGAAGGAGAAAACAAAAGGTGGAGGAGCCGGAGGTCTGTGGACTTGGCAAACAGGTTGCAGAGAATGCTTTGGGAATTTTCTCCTGCTGTTTTATGACTGCCCTGCAGGTATTTAAACATCCTCCATTAGCAAAGACGAAAAACACATCTTTAAAAATGCATTTGGAAGCGCAGTGGCATCAGCCGCACTTCAGAGGCTCCAGTGAAGCATTTACTGAATGTAGTGGAATCCTTTGTAGTACGCGCTGATTGTAGGTGTATGCGCAGAGGGAAACCTAGCCGTGTGCGCCCGCTCAGGCATGCAGTTTAGAGGGAACCATGGTCCCAATGACTTTGTCATGTACGGTTGACGACAGGTCTTCCACCAGGAGAAATCGTGAGTATTCTTCAACAACTATCATTAGATGATGGCCATTGTTAAGGGGTCCAAAGAAATTAACTGCTATCCTCTCCCACACCTGCTTCGGGAGATCAGACATAACAAATGGATGCGGCGTTGTTTTGAGAGACAAGCAGTTGCACAAATGACAGGCCTTTAATTCTCTTTCAACTCTTTCGTCAAGGCGAGGAAACCACACTCGATCTCGAAGAGCCCTCTTGGTGGTGACAATGCCACGATGACCCTCATGTGTAAGTTCAATGACTTGTTGTCGCAGACTCTCTGTAGTGAAAATTCTAGAACCTCGTAATATAATGCCTTCATGTGTGACTGAGTTCCTCACTCACATTTTTGAACTTTTGGTATTCAAAGTCATCTGTAAGAGGTTGAGTGTGTTTCTTCCAGGATTGCTGGGCAATAATGTCTTTGAGAGCACACAGATCTCGATCTGTATTTGCAGCAGCAAGACTTTGCTCCACTGAAACAGCTGCAGGTATGCTTTACTTGACTATAAAGTTAACATAGGCCTCAGCCCCTTTAAACGTTGTATTGTGACACTGTACTGGCACTCTTGAAAAGTAGTCAGAGGCATTCTTAACTTTCCTTGGCCTATGCACTATAGTGCAATCAGACTCTTGCAATCGCAACCCTCACCTCTTGATGCGAGGTAGTATCTTGGCTTTCTGATTCCCAAAAATAGTAGGTAAAGCTTGGTGGGCAGTGACAAGGGTGAAGTGTTTTCCGTATAGAAACACATGGAAATGTTCACAAGCCTACACCACTGTTAGACTTTCTTTCTCAGGTTGGGAATAAGCATGTTTGGTGTGCAACAGACTCCGGCTCGCATAAGCCACAATGTGCCTGCGAGTGTTGTCGTGTCCATTGTGCTGGACAAGGATCGCACCCAACCCCACTGGGCTGGCATCTACTACAATATCAGTATGAAGCTTTGGATCAAATAAGGCCATTTCAGAAGCGTTCTCAATTGATTTTTTTAAAGCTTCGGTCACATTCAGATGACCACTTGAACACAGCATTCTTTTTTGACAAGGATCTCAACGAGTTACTGACGATGGCAAAATCACAAATATACCTGGAACAGTAACTGACCATGCCAAGGAAGAATCGCAACATGGTCACATCTTGTGGTGAAGTAGTGGACTATAAGGCTTGTACTTTAGCCGGATATGGTGTCATTCCCTTTTCAGAAAAAATATGCCCAAAGAATGTGAGTTTTGTTTTGTGAAACACTTTTAGGCATTCAACATGAGACCAGCATCGGCCAGAAAGCGGCATACTTGTGTAAGGGCTTTGTCATGTTCTTTTCAAGTGGTCCCAAATACTGACTGACAGCATGAGCAGCAAGGCCAGCAACGAGGGTGCCAAGGAGAGGCTGAGGAAGCTGAAGTTTGCAGAGAAGGAGCTGGACATCCTACATGAGGAATGCTGCAACCACCATGAGGAGCTATTTGGGAGTGCCTCACACTGTGTGCCAGAGTCAGACAAACGAAAGATCTGGCGTCGTATGCAGCAGCGCATAAATGCCCTTAGAGTGGCACACTGGTCCATTGATGACATTAAGAAGCGCTGGTACGATCTGCGCTCTAGGGCCAAGGAGAGGGTGGTAGCATGTCTGCTAGAGGCACAAGGGACCGGAGGTGGGCCATCCACCGCATCGGAACCTTCAGCTGCTGAAGCCATGGTGGAAGGTACCCTGGAGAGGGCGGCTGTTGTAGGCGTAGGGAGCCTTGACACATCACAGCCAGCAACAAATCCTGGTAAGTGAGAAATGTGTTTGTGATGTGTGAATACCCACTAAAGCCTGTTTTGTGTATGTATACTAATCATCCACAACCAAACATCCATTTCCACCAAACAAGCAACACTAATGTTGCATCATGGGAGATGTAGTCTGTGACATATACAGTGTAGTTAAGGAATGACTTGAGGTGATAAACATTGCAACACCACTGAAACAGTGACTCACATATTTTATTTTCTTCTTTTATCTTTTGGCACATAGACACACCACTGGGAGGAGAGCACAGTGCTGATGACACTGCGGGTAGCCCGGAGCTGGCCCAGATGGAGGAAGGGCAGGATGTGGGAGAAACAAGTGGGCCCAGTTGTTCAGAAATCCCAGCAACTGATGCATCAACAACATCACAGGCCACAGCCAGTGTCACACCAGCCTCACAGCAGACACCAACATCCTGATGCTCTCTGGCCACCAGGGTGCGGATATCACGACCAACCCAGCAGTCCCTACGGCGGCTGCAAAGTCTGTCCTCTGCTGGAGCAGCCAGTCAGCTCATGTCTGGAGCCCTGGAACAGGCGATGTTGCAAATACAGTGCCTGCAACAGAATACACAGAGGCAAATGAATGTGAGGATGACACAGGGCTTCCGCAGTATTACTGACATACTTACTGAAAATCAGACCCGGCTGGAAGCAAAACTGGATGCCCTCACAAACACAGTTGCTGACCTAGCCAAAGAATGGGCAGAGGAAAGGGCACAGCTTAGGTGCATGGAGCGCAGCAGGGGCCACAAATTGGACACTGAGCAGGGCCATTTGTAGGCTTGCTCATGCAACAAGCCAACACAGCAAGCGCAACCTGGGGCTCCAGGTGGAGATGGGCCACTACAGTGGGGATGTTGCTCGTGGCCTGGAGAAGATCACTGCAGCAGTGGAAACACTGCAGACAAATTTGATTGTTGGCGGAGGTGCCATGGATGGCACAGATAGTGAAGGGTCAAGCCGCAGTAGCGTCTCCGCTACGGAGACACCTGTGATGCGCCGTACCAGCAGCCGGCACCTTGGATTGGGAAGTGGCAACTCTGGCCAGGCTGGGCGGAGGGGCAAAAAATGATCTGTGTAGGGTCACTGCACAATGTTTTGGCCACATATCCTTTCTATGTTGTGGTGATGTAACCGCAATGGAGTTACTTTGTAGTTTAGGCCTACATTTTCTTATGGGCAGGTTGTCCTTAGCTTGTTTGTGGATGCTTGCACAATAAAGCACCAATTGATAGTCACAATTTGTTCTGTCTTATGTACAGGTGAGTGGGTAAATAATGTGTACGTACCTTTAAAAATAGTTGTTGTCAATCTGGCCCCTGCGCCTTCTCCCCTCTGCTGCAGCACTACCATCCCTTTGATGTAGGGCAGGTGGTCCAGGGTCCTCATCCTCCGAATCTGTGTCAGACACATCCATGGGCAATCCACCCCTGCAGGCCATGTTGTGCAGCATGGCACATGTTGCCACGATTTTACAGACTGTCTCTGGTGCATACTGCAGAGCTCCGCCACTCTTGTGTAGGCACCTGAAGCACGATTTCATGATCCCAAAAGTGCACTCAATCACAGTCCTGGTGCACCTGTGTGTCCTGTTGTACCGCCTTTCATGTATATTGTTGGGAGACAGGTACGGCGTGAGGATCCATGGCCGCAGGGCATACGCACTGTCACCTGTTGTGAGATATATGATGGTGAGATTACATGCTTACAGACATACATGTGGAAAAACATTTATCTGGGGACTGGTAATATCATTACCTAGGAGGTATCCATCATAAAAGTCCCCTCTTTCTAACCTTTGGTATATGCCACTGTGTCTGAAAATGTATGCATCATGGGTGCTTCCAGGGAATTTTGCTACCAGGTCTGTGATGATGTTTTTGGCGTCACAGACGACTTGGATGTTGAGGGAATGAGTGCTTTTCCTATTACGGAAGATGTATTCTATGCGGGATGGGGGACATATGGGCACATGGGTCCCATCTATGCACCCTTTGACCTGTGGGATCCTTGCTAATCTGTAAAAATCTAGTTTTGTTTGCTCTAGTTCCTCATCATCCCAGGGCATGTATAGGTGTTGATGGATGTGGTATAGCATGGCGTCTAGGAAATTATGGAAAAACATGAAAGTGCACTCTGAGACACACCACCCGCCACTGCAAGGACATCCTGGTAGCTACCAGTGGCCAAGAGGTGGAGGGAGCACAAGACCTGCACATGTGTGGGAATTGCATTGCTGCACAGGGTTCTGCTCTTAAGTTGTGGCTTCAAGGTGTCTATGAGGTCTAGAATGACAGTGCTACTCAGCCTGTACTGGTCATAAATCTCCTCCTCTGTCTTATCCAACAATGTTAGCCTGACTCTGAATATCCTCTCCTGTCTCCTCCTCCTTTGCTGGGCAGCCATTATCCGCCTCCTCCTTGCTATCACGTACAGGGCAGCCATTGTGGAAAGGTTTCTGATGCATTCTGGGGCTGTTTTTATAGGTTGGGCCTGGTTACCACCTGTTTCTTGTTAGTGGTAAATTGCATGCGCAAATGGGCCTATTTGCGCATAGTCGCAATTTGTGACTGCTCCGTACATGTAATTTTGCGAGTTGCAATTTGCGATTCGCAATTATGGGGCAGCAAAAAGCGGTGGCTTTTTTGCGAGTCGGTATTCTATCGCAGCGCAAATTTGTCATTTGCGAGTGCCTTTCGTACATTGTGTACGGCCTTTTTTGCATGCGCAAATCATTCTGCGAATGATTTTGCGCATGCAAAATGGTCGTACATCTGGCCCTTAGTCTTTTATATCTGAGAAAACCAATATGGGTCGAAAAGGTGGTAATGTACCTGCAGTTCTCCTCTAGTTCGAGTTGGCGATATCCCTTGTTTAGATCAAGATGAGAAAAGACCTTGGCACCATTTCCCTGTGTAATCATATCTGCAATGTACAGACCAGGATGTTGTTCTCTCTCAATTGCCTTGTTAGCTTGGCGCATGTCAACAAAGATGCGCACAGCACCTCCACTGTCCTTTTTGGGCATTAACACTATAGGTAAAGCCCATGGTGTCGGACCAGTAGAGCATTCAAATATATCATGTTTTAACAGCGTTTCCAGTTCTTTTTCAACAGCTTCCTGCTAGTGAAAAGCAATCCTACCATGTCCTTGAGCAATAGGGTGAATGTCCTCATTGATATGAAGTTGCACATTTTTGGTCTTAAGCTTCCTGAACCCATGAAACAATGATGGAAACTGACTTACTATGTCTGCATGTGCATTTATGTTATAGGTAATGGAAATCAGACCCATGGCTGCAGTAGTACTGAAACTGAGTAAACATGCACTTGACGAAGTACCTTTGATAACATGAATCGGTGCTTCTACCTTCATCTTCTTGTGTCACATGGTTGCTACAAATGATCCTTGACCTTGTCATGGCATGAAGGCTGCCCACATGTATACCTTTGTCTTCAAAGGTGTGAGAGGGGGCACCGGGGACAGTTCATTGTACTTCTCTGCTGGCATGATGTTTATTGATGGACCACTATCGATGATAAAAGGTATGGAACAACGATTAACCTTTAGTGTGATTTTGGGGCAATATCCAAAGGAAGGTAGTTGTTTCACGTGGTGATCTCGCTTGCACTTGTACTCTTCACTACATGAAGCCAACACCACGTGCTCACGTCGTTCACCAGTCGACACCATCTTCGCACAGCCATCTTCTTCACTGTCGCTCGACAATGACATTGAAGAATCTTTTGAAGATGACTTTGATGACGATCGACCTCGTTTAGTTTCCACTTGCTTCAATTGCTGTCACTGCTTGGTCTTGTGGGCGTGACTAGAGGATTTCTGGAACTCTCTGGCATCCATATTCTCTTCTCGATGTGACGCAGTCGTTTTCTCCTTCGATTTGCAAACCATTACAAAATAGTTTTCTTTCCCGCACCTTTTCATGTTTGTCCAATGGCGGGGCATTTACCTTTGTGCGGAAAGGAGAATCCGCATTGGAAACACAATTTCTTCTTCCTCTGAGACATCACTTTATGGACCTTGTGTCTCTGTTTACTTTTCATGTTCAATGCTGATTCACTCTGGGCTATTCCAGCTTCCATATGAGCAGCTTGTCGATCTGCACGTTCCTCTGCTCCCCCAGCCATGAGCACTCTCTCTAGACTGAATGTCTCACGCAGCATACGTCGGCTGAATGTGTTGGAAAGGCAACCATTGATGACTCAGAGACAGATGGATTCTTCATCATTGAATTCAGTGAACTTGCAATGCTTGATAAAGGCCTTAAATCTTTAAGCAAACACATCCATCGTTTCTCCAGCTTGATGTCTGGCTTGGTTGAAGATGTACGTTTCATGTACAAGTACCTTGTCCGCTTGGCCTACCCTCCCTGGGGCCCTTCAGATAGCTCATACTGGGTTCACCTACCTAGGGATTTACCTCACTACAGATAAGAACCTCTCCTACCAGAGAAACATTCAACGGATAATAACTAATTTTGCAGAAGACGCACAGAGATGGAAATCCCTTCCCCTCACGATTCTAGGCCAGGCTGCCATGTTTAAAATGATTACCTTGCCCCGCTTTCTTTACGCCCTACAGAACGCGTATTTCCCCCTTTCCAGACAGACCTTTCGAGCTATTGATGCGGAACTACGCTCCCTCCTATGGCTTGGGAAACAACCGAGGATTGCTTTGACTACGCTGCACCGTAATCAATATAATGGAGGGATCTCGCTGCCAGATATAGAGGCCTACTACTGGGCAGAACATCTAACCCCGGTGAATGACTGGATACACGTCACGGCAGACCATCCCACCTACAGGTTGGAGAGGGAAACCATGGCGAGTCGTACCTGCCTGTATTATCTCTACGGGGGACAGGGTAGGGGGCGACTTCTCCCGGCCACCCAAGTCACGATAGAAGTATGGGAAAGAGCAACGAGGGCAATAGGGTGGGATCGCAAACCTACTAAACAGACGCCTCTTTGGCATTGTCCCTGGCTAAAAGAGATCCAAAAACTGAGGGGCTTCGAGGGGTGGGACGCTATAGGCATCTCTACCATAGGAGACATCACAGCCAAGGGTAAACTCAAAAGTTTCCGCTCGCTTCAGACAGATTTTGAGTTGCCTAACTCCCAGTTTTTTAAGTATGCGCAACTTCGGCATGCCTGGCAGGCAGAGACCTCACTCTCCTCCTCGCTACCAGATTATGCACCACTGGAGGGACGCCTGCTACAGGAGCATGTGCTTACTAAGGCAGTATCACTTACATACCGGACCTTGAATAATAATGCACCAGACAGGCTGGGCAGGTTGAGGGAGACCTGGGAGCTGAACTTGGGCGTACTTGAAAACATAGACTGGGAAGCAGCCTTGAGGCACCATCGGGGGGTGGCTATCAAATCCCGTCTCCGCCTCATCCAATATAAAATACTCCATAGAGTCTATTATGATAGGGCCCGACTTCACCGAATGGGCCGAGCCAGCGACCCTAGTTGTCAGAAATGTGGCTATGAACAGGGAGATTTCTATCATACCATCCGGGACTGCACCGCAATACAGACCTACTGGGAGAAGGTGTTGGGGGAATTGAGCAAGGTTCTAGAAACAACACTACCACTGGACCCTAAATTCATATTGCTGGGCATACCCGGGGATGTAGATTTGGGCCGGCCGCAGCTCATTTTTGCTATGTTAGCCTTGGTGGTGGCAAAACGGGATGTAGCACGAACTTGGGGGGCTGCAATAGCGCCCCAGCTCCGAGAGTGGAAGGCAGGAATGGATATGTACATGTCGGCAGAAAGGGTCACCTACAAGGCAAGAGGGTGCCCGAGGAAATTCCGCAAGGTGTGGGGCAAATGGAGGGCATATTATGGTCTAGATGGGGGGCTGGGTGATGGTTAGCGGGCCTTTGAGGGGTCCCTCTTTTAACTCTATACATAAGTCTCGGCTCTCTTGTTTTCAAGCATTTCAGAAGGGGAAGAAACATGGGACACTACAACGGAGAAATGTGAATGATTGGGACTTGAAGGTTCAAGACGCCCTAAGGGGCTATGATGTGGGATTGTATGATGCATGGTCTGTATATGTATGTCTCTGCACGACTGTAACCGATTCTGTTATGGTTTCTTATGGTTTTGGTTTTTGGCAAAATATAAATAAAAACATTTTTTTTTTAAATGTACCTTTCATAGTTGACATTCGACATTGGATTGAACTTGATTCATAATGCCACCTTAAACTGACGGTAAGATATTTCTTCAGCTTGTGGTATTTTCTTTATCACTTCTTTCACATCGTCACCTGCAAGGTGCTTTAAGTATTTGATGATTTTTTAGTAATTTGTTTCTTCTAGTGCGTCGATTAAATCATTACATTTTTTAATCAAGGCACTCCATCTGGTGCGAATATTCTGCTTTTTAGTGGTATAGAAGGGAAGCAGCAGTTTCAAAAACAAGCAGCAGTTTCAAAAACATGGAGGCATCGTAACTACCTGTGGAACTTCCTGCTGTCGAGAGCAGGGCTTGCTCTGGCGCATTTGGATACCCGCTTGACCCTGCTCCATTCATGCCATCTCAAAGCCACAGCTGCTGGCTTGCATCAGAGTCGTTTTGGCTGATCTGATGTCGCATGGCTTCTTTTTCATCATTGACGGTAAGTGACTGCTTTTTCTCATGGGCATGGTCGTCTCCATTCTCAACTTTCTGCGTACCTGGTTTTCACTGCCTGTAGCATTTCTTGACACCTGGATGCTACTGCTTTTGCCATGCTTTTGCACCTGGCTATCGCGGCCTGCTGTGCTTCTCTGTATCTGGTTGTCGCTGCTTTAGCGCTATCATACCTTATGCATGCTGGCTCTGTGTTGTGTTGCGGCGTAGAACCTCTTCTTTCTGCCTTACACGCAGGGTCCGGGCCGACTGTGACTGAACTTTTCGTAGGTCCTTCACAGTCTTCGAAACCCTTGCACTGGCTGGAGTGGCACTTTGACTCCACATACACCAACCGTCAACTGCTTCATTTCGACTGAGGCGCACGTGGCATGCACAAGCAGTTTGATACACCTTGGCAAACTCTCAGGGAGAGCATTCTCATTACTTTGGGTTGCAGATCCCCTAACTCGTCGCCAGTTGTAGCGCCCTGCCCAGCCCGGTAGCATGCAAATGACCACGTCACACACGGAGCTCTGTAGTGCACGTCTTTCTTCTTCAGAGTGCAACCATTAACTAACTGTACGCATTGCGTCACAACCTTTATTAACCACGTCCACACACACCCAGACAATAACGTCATTCTTCTACGGAGGACATTCGGGACCAGAAGGGTGCATATACATATTAAAGAGACACTACGGGGGTCATGTGGCCCCGCTCCCTGAGCTTTCTTGGGCCCCGGTAAGCCAATCTCCAGGGCCAAATATATTAAAAAGGGGTGGGGGCCGCATGGCCAACCTTCCGGAGCCTTATCAACCTTCCTGAGCCTTATTAGGCCCCAGGTACGCCATCCCTGGGGCTGAGTAGTTAATAAAAGGAGGGAGGTGCATGCCCCCCGCCCTGAGCCTAACTTGGTCCCGGGGACCCTATCCTTTGGGGCGCACATCAATTATAGGTGGGTGCCCCGGTGCGCACCCGGGGTACCCACCAATCAACGCACTGGGGGCCGCAAGAGGAGCCCTAGGGCCCCACGGCCCCAGCCGGCTGCTCACATGGTGAGGGAGCCGGCATTGCTGTCATTTGAGATGTCATCAGTGAAGTCATCAGTGATGTCACTGACCATGTCATGAAGGATGTAGTATGTGACGTCATCAGCAGTGCATTGTGGGGGCGCGAGTTATAGTTAGCTGAACTAACTATAACGGCCGAATTTCTCTGGTTTTGTACGAGTGAAATGTCCAACTAACTATAACATCCCTGAAACCTGTGGTTTTTTCAGTGCATTTCAAAGGTTTTTTAAATGCTAATTTCAAACTATAACGTCCCTGAAACCTAAGGTTTTTTCAGTGAATTTCAAAGGTTTTTTAAATGCTAATTTCTAACTATAACGTCCCTGAAACCTATGGTTTTTTCAGTGAATTTCAAAGGTTTTTTAAATGCTAATTTCTAACTATAACGTCCCTGAAACCTATGGTTTTTTCGGTAAATATCAAAGTAGTATTGTCCTATTCATCATTAAAACTCTTTTCAAAGTTTACCTCTACGTACAATAAATTAAACCGAAAAACTGTTATGTAATGTAATGTATTTCACAAATTACACTGTTACTTTTTAAAGACTACAACATAATTTAACATTTACATAACATTATATTCCCTTTTTTGCTGTTCTCAGATTCCACTTAACTTCACTGTACGCAGTGATGTCAATG
Organism: Calotriton arnoldi; assembly: GCA_963921515.1. NCBI lineage: Eukaryota > Metazoa > Chordata > Amphibia > Caudata > Salamandridae > Calotriton > Calotriton arnoldi. The sequence goes on along the minus strand of CAWUFW010004989.1, from coordinate 578,075 downwards.
TAGTATCATCATGAAACAGCGGGGGAAAAAAACAATCAAGTAGTTTGTTAAAAAAAATGAGTGTGCAACATTATTTTCAATATCTGGACCTATATGCGTTCCTCCTTACAATTTTTTTCATTACATCCTCTTCTACAGGATGTCTTTTATTTAACTCAACAACATTTTCAAAATGTACACAAATTTACATCTCCTACAATATACAGAACAAATATGTAAACTATTTTCATTTCAACGCAATTTTTCCAAATGCAATACCAATCAGTACAAATAATAGTCCCAACACTAGTTATAATTAGTAATTGTTTCCAGTGCTCTCTACTTTCTGTTCACATTTTCCCAATAGGCCGAATAATGTATTCAAAACTTTGGTTTGTAAAATATCCAATATGAATTTGTTAAAGCATGTTTACATCTTCCCAATAGGCCGAATGATGTATTCAAAACTTAGGCTTCAAAAATATCAAATATGAATTTGGTAATTCGTAAGGCAATCTGGGTTTTATTTCCAAATGTGCATCATTGCAATGTGTCCATCCTTTATTACACTTTAAATACACAGTATAGTGTCCAGATGTCGTAGTAGGTCCAGCATCGAAAATAATAGCCACAGTTGTAAAAGTTCTTCCTGAAATAGATATTTGACTGGCAACAACATTTTTAATTCTGGTTTCCAGTTTTCTTCCATTTGCTCTACAACGTTGTAGCATTAAAATCAGATATTTTCCATATCTTTCTATTCGTAATGTAGATAACATCTCTGATTTACAATGAGAACATTTCATATCATGATTTGCTGCTTTTACTAGTTTGTTAAAAGCTACAGATTTGCAGTCAGGCATTGTTAAGTATATGAATCGTTCTGTATCGACTACAGTGCTTGAAGTTAATGAACACTGTTCACATTTATGATCCCATTTGTAACTTAGTCCAAATAAGTTTTCAATCTGTATTCCTTCATCTTCTAATACTCCAAGCATAACCATCAGAAATTCTTGTGCATCTTGTTGTATATTAAGACTGAAGGTTAAAGAATCAGTACATATATCCAAGAGTTGGCGAATACCACAAGCAGTATGGATTTTACTTCTGTCAGTTGTCAATTGTTAAAATACATTATAAAGTGCAGAACATAATCTTTTTTCCTGATTTCTCATAATTTCATGATGAAGATCTTGTAGGTAAAATACAACATTTAGAATAACATTACCATAGCAGTTGATACCTAAACTATTTTCCAATTGGTATCCCACAACGTCATCAACACTTCCCATTTTCTGTTTCTTTACACCTTTTCCTTTCTCTTCGATTTTTTTATGCTTTTCAACCGCACTTGATTCTTTAACATATTTTCGTTTTGAACACACAACACGTTTCTCATAAATGGGATATTCACCTAAATTTGGTGCATAAAGTCTTCTTAAACGACTATATTCTCTTACACAATTTACATCAGCACTAATCTTGTTGTCATCGAAATCAATCAAATACAAACCAGACAATGTTCTAACTCGAGATAAGGCAACATATGCATTCCCTCTTTGAACACAGTACTTCCAATATTTACCAAAGCACTGTCTACACTTAAACCTTGAGATTTATGAATAGTTACTGCATATGCTAAAGACAAAGGAAACTGTTTTCTGCGAACATACAAGTCTTTTACGAGCAAAAAACGTACAGCACAACACCCAATCTGTCTAACCTCTGTAATCTGATCAAATTTTATTTTCAAGAATTCTATTCCATCTCTGTTCTGATATTTTACAAAATCAACAACTTTCCCCATACCTCCATTTACTAAACATTCTTCTACATTCAAATTACGCCGCAAAATTACCCGACAGTTTATACATACATTTAAAGTTTTTTCTAAGCCAGCAGTTTTAGATACAGACTTTTCCAAAGAGCGCAATTTAGTCTGTAGTTTCTATGAAAGAAGAATGGTGACTCCCTGATGCTCTATTTTATCAATAGCTTCAATGTGAACTATTTCTTGTTTTTCCAATTTCAGAAGCTCTTGATTAAATGTACAACACTCTTGCAGTGTAGGCATTAGGCAAACTATAGACTTCTTTTCTCCAATCTTCTTATACATTACTTCAGCTGCTGTGTTTTCAGTTGTAAACAAGTTCCTTAGTAGCTGATTTTCTAAAGCTTGTTTACCATGTTTCGTTAGGACACCAATTCTTATATCTTTCAGAATATTTCCATAATCTTCATCAGTTGCTTGTCGCATATTCTTTATAAGTTCTTTATATTCAAAATGTAACCATATATTCACATTTCCAATACTTCCCAAACATTTCCTAGTGTCTTCATGCACAAGTGTTTTAAAAACTGGTTGTCCTTTTACAGGAGTTAGTTGTAGTAGATCTCCAAATACAATTACATGTTTTCCTCCAAACAGAACATCGTAATCTGTTTTTAAAACCTGCTGTATTCTCAAGTGTACAAAGGCAAGCATTAAGTTTGAGACCATGCTCCCCTCATCAATGATTAGAAGTTTCATTTTCTTTAGCACTCTTGACACTTCATAAGAAGTATCACCAGACAACTTCTGATATTCTAATTTATTATCATGTTCAATTGGTAACATAAGTAATCTATGTAAAGTAATTCCTTTAATATTGTGCGCTGCTAATCCAGTCGGAGCTGTTACAACACAAGATAAATGTGAATCTGTAGTTTTTTGTAGATAACTGGTCAAAACTTTAATTAAAAAACTTACCTGTTCCAGCTTGACCACTGATGTACATAAGAATAGGTTTAAATGATGAACATATACATTCCTTTTTTTCATGCAACAAACCATGTTGTATCTGTTCTGTCACTTGTAGATATATTTCTTTCTGTTCAATATTTAGTTGTTCTTCTAAGTTTTCCAACGTAGTATTCTCCTGTTGTGCTTGTTGCATTGCAATTTCTACTTCATACATGGCTATTGCTGCTTCATTTTCGATTATTGGTTGTCCCAGTGGATCTTGACTAGCTGGACCAGAACTTTGACTATCTTGAGTACTGTCATTAGCTATGTCAGCTGTAATAGTCTTTTCTTGTTCAATTTCATCATTTAACATTTGTAGATATGTAGGGAAAATTGTACATGCAATGCTATCTTTACATGCATTAAAAGAATATTCATAGCAGTCGAAATGTCCAAGTAATTCAGTTTCACTACGGCATGGCTTGAACAGTTGCAGAAGTGCTAAATAGAAAAATTCTCTGGAGTTTCGCAACTGAGTTTTCTGTGGTTAATAAGATTTCCTTTGGCATGTTTCACTAAACAACTGTCACATCCAATTACTGCATATTTTCCTTGTTTTAAATTCTGTGTAACATTTCTTTTAAAGCTGTAATGTTGAAGTATTTCATACAGACATAGCTCTTCCAGATGTGGACTTCTTTTGGGATAGTATGTATCCAACATATTAGTTTCAAGAATTTCTGTACTTTCCAGTTCATTCACTGCTAAGTATTCAATTTCTTCTAATGTTTTCAACACTCTATTTCATGTGCAGGCAAGACCTAAACTTACCCAAATGATTCCTCGTGACTTTGAATATAAACTGGAAGAGCACGAGCTATCCGAACATTCATAGGATCCAATTTCTCTGTGGAAAAGCATTTTCAAGCTAAAGCTGTACAATTTTTTGCTAAGGCTCTTCTCTTGTGAAATTTCTTCCCACATTTCTTTCATCTGTCTTTTCTGATTTCGTTATATATGATGTAACATAGCATGCAACGGCGATTGAGTTATCTGCAACATATTGAATGTCCATGTTTGCATTCCACATTTTCAAAATAACTGGATTGTAGTCATTAATATACTTTGACTGTTCTGTTCTTTTTAAGTTGTACGTATTCTTCGGAGATTTCCGAGTTATTGTATGCCTTACAGCAGACATAAAAGAATTTACTCTTCCTTTAGAAATTACTGGACGTGGGAATCCAAACCGACACTTGGTATAAAATTTTCCTTTAGACTCAACAGTGACTTTGGAAACGTAAAACTTCTTGTCTCAAGCTTTTTTCGCCTCCTTCTCTTGGAATCTCACACGTAACATACTGTTCAATGAAAGACAATACTGTTTCATCAGTATCCGTTCCAAATTTCGGAGCATTCCTTATCCATAATAGCAGGTGTATATGTGGAGCACCTCTCGCTTGATACTCTTTTCGCCAAAAAAATCAATAACTTCTCCAAGAAGACAATTATTTTTATTGCAGATAAAAGACATCATAGCTTGAAACCTATGATTAAAATACCTGCACACATTTACAGGATCCAATGAACACAGTTCTCCAGGTGTCTTAATTTCAATATTTTTTATATTGGAATTTGCTTCGCGTAGAAATTCAAGTAAATCTTCCCATGCATACTCCACACAGCTAAGTGTTACAAACCATGTTGGTGTACCTAAGTTTCTTAACATACACTTAAGTTCACCATGACGACAAAACCAATACTCATTGGTTCCACGTTGACATGCCATCAAATTAATTAACTGTGCTTCTAAATTTTCATCTGTTTGTTGAACTTTGTCCATGAATTCTTTGGCTGAAACAAGTGATTGATGAACTCCCGTTTTAAGTTTGTGGTTCACTGCATACGAAAGAGAAGACAAATCACTTTCAAACAAAAGGTGAAATATATATGGAATGCACTGTCGAAATCTAGGATCTTCAGAGTATAATCTTGTTGAGCGATATTCTGAAGCTGGAATCCGTACAGGTTGCTCATCAAATCGACCACCATGTCCAGTGGGGAACAGCTGTGGAAAACAACGAGCTTCTAAGCTTTTCTCCCATACACTCATTGGAGTTCCCTTTGCTTTTTTCATTTGAAATAACTCAATGCTGTTTCCTATTACTTCTTTTGAATGCAGAGGACATATTGTGTAATGTTCATAAATCTCTTCACTCCTCGACTTGTCCACTTTCTCTATTTGAACACTGAAATTTCTGATTCATCTTCTAAACTTATTACCTGTTCATCAACATTTACAGTTTTATAATAAATATTGTTCTGTACAAGATATAACGTAGTCTTTTGAAGTTTATTAACATCTACAAACTCTTGCCATATTTTCCGACTCTTTGTTGGTACACCATTTACTAGAATAACTACTGGCTCATTTTCCTCTCTGTCTCCACCAACAGTTTCAATATTTTTCTTAAAATCTAAAGGTAAGTACACAACTCTTCCTTTCAGACCTCTTTGTAAGTCTATTGGTGGCAGTTTACCTGTTTTAGGTTCCATGCGAATTATAACTTGAAACGGGTGAACAGATTGAATAAGAACTGACTCATATGTATTCAAATCTGCCAGTTCCTCTGGAATAGGTACTAATTCTAAGTTGTTATGTACTCCTCTAGCTGGCATTTTGTTCTCTTCTAATTTCGTTATAACAATATTTACAAATACATTGATCAGTACCCAACTCAAATCGACCTTCCACCAACAAGTAACCTCCAAATTGCTACCACCTATCATTGTTCTCCTTTTCACTTTTTAAATACAAATTAACATTCCTAGTTTGACTTTTATAATGAGTACGTCGACAACAAATACAAACCTAGTTTAGTTTTTCAGAACACACTGTCTTAAACTTTCTAATTTCTTCTTCAAACTGATCAATGCTAATCTCTTTCCCATGTTCTTCAACATCTGCAGTTGTCAAGCTCTCAGTTTCTACACACTGCTGTTCTGAACCAAAAAAACGAAACTCAATTTCATCACACATTTTTTCTACATCTGATAAACAACTGTGTAAAAGAGCTGTGTTCAGTTCACTTAAACATAATGCAGGAGTCTTTACATAGTACACTTTCCTTACAAACTTCCGCATTCCTGAGTGGTGTACTCCTAACATTCTTAAGTGATGAAAAACTTTTACACACTTTTCTTGAAAGACAAGCCAGAGAATGTCCATGCTTCTTAGTATATTTTCTTACATTACATGGATCTAGTCCTTGTAACAACCTAATCTTCTGTTTAACACTTTTTTGTGCATATTGTCGTAAAACATTTCGCATTATGTCAATAGATTCCTGTAGAATACTGCAAATACTGCTACAATCCCACTTATATACAGGAGCTTGTGTGTGATTCCCTTGCACTTCTTCAGCTATTAATTCTTCTGCACTCATAACAACTATTTCTTCTTTTGGAATGGGACAACCATTCCGAACTTCTTAACAGCGACCTCGAGTATTAACTGCAAAAGCTAAATTATTTTGTTGAAAGTAGCTTTCTTCATTAAAGAAAGGCTCACTAGTAGAAGTGTGTTTCCATTCACCACTGACACTTTTACAAAAGTTACTTCTATTAACAAGTCTTTTTCTTTTGCTTTTGTCTTTCAGAAACTTCAATATTTTATTTAAAGATTTCATTCTCTTTAAAATCAAAATAAATAATTTTCGTTTCAACTTAAAAGCAGTATCTACTACAGTTTCAAACTGCTGCTTCTGTTTGTAAGCTAGTAATCTTCTTTTATACTTCTTACAATCTTTCAATAAATTCTGAATTACTCTACTTCGAAAGAGTCGTTGTCGAATCTCTTGAAATTGTTTTTGTCTTCGTGTAACTTGTCTTTTTCCTTAATTTGTTTTTTTTCTTTACCATTTGTAGTGTCATTCTCCTTCTCCTTAGTTGAAAAACTCTTCTTTTTCCTTTCATTCCTATTGTTCTCATATAATTTCTCCACAACTTTTTTAAGAAACTGTTTAGTGGTCTTACTTAAACAAACTTTATCCTTGGTAACATTCTCATTTGTTTCTAACACATTGTGTTTCTTTTTCTTTAAGTAGATCTCTTTTCTTTGTTTCCTTCTCTTTTCATCTTTTCTTGCCATCTTGAATTTGTGATCCAAACAAAATAATTTTCTGGAAAAAAAAGAACAGTTTCAATAGTTTCTTACATCTATTCAATATTTTAAAATAATTACATATGATTACTGATATTAACTACCAAGCAATTATTTACATTACTATTTTCTGGATTTCAAATATCAAAACACTATTCATTCCACTTAAATATATAGTGCGTACTTCAACAATACCTTCCCAAACACTTATACAAAGTACCATAATCACTAATTCCTTTCCTATCATGTCTTTAACCTCATTCGCCTCTTGCATCTCACTACTCAGCAACTACTAACAATGTTGGGCCTACCCAAATGCAAACCAGAAACCCTTTCCATGTCACAGTTGAAAGTCTCACCATATTACTGAAAGGATGCATGCATCTCCCTGTGCCTTTTCCTAGTGGCATCATACTTAAAACAAACATACAAACAGATCTATACCTGTGTTTTATAGGTATCAGATATTCCGATACATAACTTGTGTGAAAATACATGTTGAAGGATAGACATACCTCAGCAAAGTTAAACTGTTAAGACAAATCCTCGAGCAATGTAAATTGGGGCGATATGTAAGTTGCAACTGTGTGCGTTTTCTTTCTATAGCATAGAAGTCGATTACGACTTTCTCTGTGCTCGTCACATGTCCCCAGAAGGCCAGTGAAGGTCAACGCAGATGGGCCTCTGTTACCTTCCTTTTACAAACAAGGGGAGAGGAACTATTAGAGACCGGGAGGAAAGAGGAGGGGGGGGGGTCAAGGGACGTGTCATTCCCAGTCTCTTGATCTGCTGCTCCTGTGATGTAGGCAGCTTCAGCACGAGCAGGAAGCCTGACAATTACCTTACCTTATATTCACGTGTGCTTTACCAGTGTGAGCAAACCCGTGCACCAAGTGTGCAGGCAACATTTTATTTTTTTCATCTCCCTGAAGTTAATAAACCATGTCCCTGTTAAAGCCCTCCCCCAGTATTTTCCCACAAGGTTCAATCTGCAGAAGACCATTTCTTGTACATTTCCCTGGCCGATTTTGGACCCCAATTCATCCCTGTACCTTAGTCACAAGACCATGTAGTCCTTGCAACATGACACACTGCACCAGTGTAGCATTCAACCGATTGCGACTTTCTCTGTGCTGTACAAATGGCACCAACAGGCCAGTGAAGGTGTAAGTGCTATTTTTCACGGTAGATGGGCCACTGTTACCTTCCTTTTACAAACGACGGGAGAAGAACCGTTAGAGAGCGGGAGGAAGGAGGGGGAGGTCAAGGGACGTCTCATTCCCAATCTCTCGATCTACCGCCCCTGTGATGTACGCAGCTTCAGCACGAGCAGGAAGCCTGACAATTACCTTAACTTATATTCATGTGTGCTTCACCAGTGTGAGCAAACCCGTGCACCAAGGGTGCAGGCAACATTTTATTTTTTTCATCTCCCTGAACTTAATAAAACATATCCCTGTTAAACCCCCCCCAGTATTTTCCCACAAGGTTCAATCTCCAGAAGGCCATTTTTTTTTCATTTCCCAAGCCCACTTTACACCCCAATTCATCCCTGTACTTTAGTCACAAGACCATGTAGTCCTTGCAACATGACACACTGCACTCGTGTAGCATTCAACCGATTGCGACTTTCTCTGTGCTGTACCGATGGCACCAACAGACCAGTGAAGGTGTAAGTGCTATTTTTCACGGTAGATGGGCCTCTGTTACCTTCCTTTTACAAACGATGGGAGAAGAACCGTTAGAGAGCGGGAGGAAGGAGGGGGAGGTCAAGGGACGTCTCATTCCCAGTCTCTCAATCTACCGCCCCTGTGATGTACGCAGCTTCAGCACGAGCAAGAAGCCTGACAATTACCTTAACTTATATTCATGTGTGCTTCACCAGTGTGAGCAAACCCGTGCACTAAGTGTGCAGGCAACATTTTATTTTTTTCATCTCCCTGAACTTAATAAAGCATATCCCTGTTAAACCCCCCCCCAGTATTTTCCCACAAGGTTCAATCTCCAGAAGGCTATTTTTTTCCCATTTCCCGAGCCCACTTTACACCCCAATTCATCCCTGTACCTTAGTCACAAGACCATGTAGTAATTGCAACATGACACACTGCACTCGTGTAGCATTCAACCGATTGCAACTTTCTCTGTGCTGTACAGATGGCACCAACAGGCCAGTAAAGGTGTAAGTGCTATTTTTCACGGTAGATGGGCCTCTGTTACCTTCCTTTTACAAACGACGGGAGAATAACCATTAGAGAGCGGGAGGAAGGAGGCGGAGGTCAAGGGACGTGTCATTCCCAAACTCTTGATCTGCCGGCCCTCTAATATACGCAGATTCAGCACAGGGAAAGACCCTGACAATTCCCTCCATTTATAGTCACATGTACTTCACCAGTGTGAACAAATTCGTACACAAAATATGCTCGGAACATTTCCATTTCTTTTTTATTTCTCACACATACAGAAAACATATCTCTTGTAAAGAAATGCCCCCCCCACCTGTATTTTCCGACAAGGCACAATCTACAAAATTCCCTATTTCTCTTACATTGACGGGCCGATTTTCGATATTAATTCAACCCTGTACCTTACTCGCAACACCATGGAGACCTTTCAACATAAGAGACTGCATTCCTCATTTCACGAAAACAATTAAATATATACGGCGCACTTCAACAATACCTTCCCAAACACTCATACGAAGTACCATAATCACTAATCCCTTTACCACCATGTATTTCACCTCATCTGTCTTTTCATTCTTCACTACTCAGCAACTACTAACAGTGTTGACTCTATCCAAATGCAAAGCAGAAACCCTTTTCATATCACAGTTGAGAGTGTCACCATATCACTGAAAGCATGCGTACATGGAGCTGTATCTTTTCCTAGTAGCACATACTTAAAAGAAACATACAAATAGATATATACCACTGTTATATAGTTATCAAATCTTCCGATGCATAACACGTGTAAAAATACATATAGAAAGGGACGTGTCATTCTTAGTCTCTCGATCTGCCGGCCTTCTAATGTCTGCACATTCTGCACGGCCAGGGACTGTGACAGTTGCCTACACTTATATACAAATATAGCTCACCAGTGTCAAAAGTCCGAGTACAACGTCTGCACGCAACATTTCTTTTTTTTTTATTTTCCTCAAGTTAATAAAACATGCCTCTTCTAACCCCCCCTCCCCACTATTTTTCGACAAGTAACAACGTGCAAACGTGCGACATTTTCTTTATGTTGCCCGAATCCATTTTGGAACCCAAATTAACCCTGTACCTCACTTTCAAAACCATATACTCCTTTAAACATGACAAACTACACTTCTTCTTCCTCGAAAACTCCTAAATATATATGGGGTACTTGTTCAGCAACTACTCACACTCTATGCACATTTTGTAACAAATGTGAAACAGCACACTTCAGTAATACTATGTTATTTACCAAGAAAAAATATTTTCAAACTTAAAAATATTGTCTCAAAGACTTAACCACTACTACACAATCTATAACACACCTTATTAATTTGTAACTCACCTCTGTAGTTGGTATGCAGATTTCGAATTTCACAAACGCATGCAATATTTCTTTCTCAGACAATAAATGTAATTCAAGGACTCTCGTCAAGAATAGAACCAGTAATGGCAAAATTTCCCTCTCTTTCCGCACAGAAATACATGTACATAACAAATCAAAATCCTTCCTTTATTTTTTCAAATTGCAAAACACATTCCTATTGGTTACTCATATTAACCCTCTCTAACTCTCTTCTAAAACGCCCCAAACTGGTTCTCTTATTTTGTGGATTGGACACTCCCCCACACTGCCGCATCGCCATACAGCCCCGAACCCTTACAACAATTCAGAAGCCTATTTCTAATAATACTACTGCAAATTTTAAAGAACACACTTCTTCTAGACATACTACTCATTTTGAAAAATTAACTTTAATAGCTTACCAGTTGTAATTAATTTTGCATTTCATATTTTAATACCACAGTTATTTCTACTCCTCCCCCAATCACCTTTTCGCCAATTTCCATACCAACAGTTTCTGCAACATTCAACGGAAGGCTGCAGGTCACATGCTTTCACTACACAATGTTCTTCATCACCCAATCAGTTATCGTTTTCTCAAAAAAAAAAGCTTCTTCTCCACCTTTCAACATATCTCTCATTGTACCAACGAACTACAGACATCTTTTGATTCTTTCCAGCCATACCTTCAAAATGCTAGTATGGATCGTAGGACACAGCTATGTTTTCTGGTGCAAACGGTATACTGAACACAGACGTATTGACAAAGACCTAGGTTTACAAAATGTGGACATTAAATGGTTTGCACAGAGAGGATTAAAGTGGCACCAATTGTTGCCTTTGGTTAAAACCTCTTTGCATCTCCAACCCCCTGACCTCATGATTGTGCACTGTGGTGGCAATGACCTAGGCACATTGACTGGGGTAGGTCTGGAAATGCTCATGAAGGATACCTTTGGACAATTGATGTTGCTTTTGCCTCAAACTGTCTTTGTATACTCCAATATATGCCAAAGACAGAAGTGGAAATGGTCAAATCAATTCTGTCCTCAGATTAAGAAAGCTAGGAAGAATGTCAATAAAGCTGTGTCTGCATACCTCAGAGATCATAGAATGGGGCCCATCTACAACAACATACGTTTTGATATGGATCATATCTACAGAAGTGATGGAGTACACTTCACAGATCATGGAAACAGAGTTTTTCTCAACAACCTGAAGCTGTGCATCCGCACTTACATGTAGCCCCAACAAACTCACAATGAAAACAAGGGCTCTTTTTAGAGCCACCCTATAACTCAGAACTCAGCCGGGCCATTTTAGGCCCAGGGAACCGCATCCCCCTGGAGCCTCGCCAAAATGTTTGGGAACCAGGCAAAGAGCCCCAATTCCCCGCACTCTCTCCCACCTACCCACCTCCTGCGGCAGCCGGCATTCCTTTTCAACAAATCCAGCTGCTCCATGCAAGCTACCTTTGCCCAAAAGCAAATCTGCTTCGCTTCATAAAAGCGAGAGCAAATTTCCTCCTCTCGCTTCCATCAAGCGAAGCAAAAGTTTGCTATGACAGAGCCGGAACTCTGCATAGATCCCGCCTTGCCATAGCAAACTACAATGTCCATGGCGTAGGCACCACGGCTCATTGTTGGAACCGGCCCTCGGAGATAACGATACCCAGGGCCATGGAAAGCTCCTCAAGGGAAATTGGACGATGCGCCTCCATCCAATTTAAAGCCTGCGAACATCGTACTCCCCGGAGCCGACAGTCCGCAACAGACCCCGCATTTTAATTCATGAATGCCCAAAGAAGTAGTGCCCCCCGGGACAGTGTGGGGGAAGCTTCACCCCTCCACACTTAAATTTTACGTATACCTCCAAACACGTGCTGCTCCTCGGAGCGGAGAGGGAGGGAAGACGCGTACCCCCTCCCCCCCATATCATTATATTTGCTCCAAGGAAGTGGCGTACCCGTGACAGAAGTAAACCCCGCATCATAACTAAACATTGCTCCCGGGAACTGGTCCACCCGGAGGCTTAATTAAACGAAGCACTCGACACCGCGCTTCGATTTTCTTTTTCCCGCCGTGATTTCCAGTCCCTAAGCGAATCCTGCCGAAAACATATAAAAATGTTTCTTTATGTTCCGACTCCCTGTGACACCCCCTGAGCACCCTAGGAAGGTCACAGTGTTCCTACCCTACCCTCTTCTACTTTTTCCCCCCCTTTTCCCCCTACTCGTTTTAACAGAGTCACAAAATGGCTGCCAAGGCTTCCTAGTTTGAAGTGTTGGCAGCCAATCCCAGGCAAGCTCGTGCTCGGAACGCCTCAGCCAATCAGATCTCACAATTCTCAAATATCGATATCTGTAAATCTTTACATATCTCAAAAACTACTAAATGGATTTACACCATATAAAGAATAGCGTGCTTTCTGGACTAAGAGCTATCTCTCTGCCAAATTTGGTGTAATTCCGTTCAGCAGTTCGGGCTGTAACCGTGTCTAAAGTTTCCTATGGAAATTAACATGGAGAAAACACGTTTTGGGACCCCCCTTTTTTCTCGGCCCCCCCTTCACGAATCACCCCCAAACTTTCAAGACAGGAGCTGACCTGAATGAACAATTAGTTTTGAAAATTTCGTGAAGATTCGTCAAACGGCGCCAAAGTTATTGGCAAAACAAAAAACGCTTTTCCTATGGAAACTAGGTTCTAACTATAACTACCTACTGGCAATCGCCAGTAGGAGATATATATATATATATATATATTCACTGAAAAAACCATAGGTTTTAGGGACAGTTATAGTTAGTTGGACATTTCACTCGTACAAAACCCGTGAAATTCCCCGTTATAGTTAGTTCAGCTAACTATAACTCGCGCCCCGCAATGCACTGCTGATGACGTCACATATTACATCACTCATGACATGGTCAGTGACATCACTGATGACATCACTGATGACATCTCAAATGACATCACTGATGACATCATGCAGTGACTGTGTGTTTCTGTAAAGTTTAAATATTTTTAATATATATAGGGAAAGGCGTATTGAAGAATGAGTGGGTGTATAAGTGTCTGTATGGATGATTTAGTAGGTGCGTGACTACCTCTATAAGTGAGTGATTAAACGTATCTTACTGAATGCATGGGTTAGTGACTAAACTGGGTGAATGTCTGAATCCGTCTGTCTGTTGCTGTGTAAGTGGCTGCATGGGTTTGTGAATAGCTTCATGAGTGTCTATATGAGTTATTGATTGGTTGTCTGAGTATCTGTATGGGTGCCTGAGTGTTTGTGTGGGTGGGGTGTGTGCGACTCTGTGCATAGATGTGTGAGTGGGCGATTCACTGGGTGGATGGTTTCAAGAGTGCATCTGTGATAGACTGTATGGGTGGGTAAGTGTGTGTAAGAGTGTGTTAGTGAGTGAATGTATGTCCCAGTGGTACATGTGTGAGTAACTACATATGTGAAAGGCAGTATATATGTGTGTTGGAGTATATAAATAGCTATAAGCGAGAGTGTGTGATTGTGAGAGTGACTGTATGGATGAGTGTGTGCTTGTATCAGTGATTGTATAAGAGCGTAAGAATGTGCTAGTATTTGTATGAGTAAGTGAGCTGGTGTGTGTATAACTGTATAGGTGAGTAAATGGCAGTGTGTTTAATTATTTGCATGACTGACTAGGTGTGTGAGTACCTCTATGGATGAGTGGCGGTGTTTGAGTGTCTATATAGGAGTATGAGTGCATATGATAGTCCTGTACTGAGTGACCGTAAGTATGAGTGACTGTTCGGGTGAGTGAGTGGATGTGTGTGTAGACCTAAGAATCAGTGAGTGGGTATGTAGTTATTGGTGTTGGAGTGTCTATGGTTTTGCGAATGGCAGTCTGTAATTTAGAGTGGGTGTATCAAAGGTTATATTAGGGTGTGAGGAGGTGCATCAGATTATCACGTGGATGATGTCATCAGTGATGTCATTTGAGATGTCATTTGAGATGTCATCAGTGATGTCATCAGTGATGTCACTGACCATGTCATGAGTGATGTAATATGTGACATCATCAGCAGTGCATTGCGGGGCGCGAGTTATAGTTAGCTGAACTAACTATAACGGGGAATTTCACGGGTTTTGTACGAGTGAACTGTCCAACTAACTATAACTGTCCCTAAAACCTATGGTTTTTTCAGTGAATTTCAAAGGTTTTTAAATGCTAATTTCTAACTATAACGTGTCTGAAACCTATGGTTTTTTCAGTGAATTTCAAAGGTTTTTTAAATGCTAATTTCTAACTATAACGTGCCTGAAACCTATGGTTTTTTCAGTGAATTTCAAAGGTTTTTAAATGCTAATTTCTAACTATAACGCCCCTAAAACCTATGGTTTTTCAGTGAATTTCAAAGGTTTTGTAAATGACAATTTTTAAATGTATTAATTGTTATATTTATTTTTTTGATACTGATTTACTAAATTTTTTAAAACTTTATTTTTAGATATTTTATTTTTTAAATTACATTGTAATTACCTTATACATTACATTACAAAATATACTTTCTCAGAATGAATTACTTTAGTTTAAATACTTTGCAAATAGGCAATAGACTTTTAAGTACAGTAGTTACAGTTGTTGCAATGGGCAACACAATTTCAAACCCAATGCAACATTGAGCTCAATGTGAATTTCTAGTTAAATGCAATTAGTTACTTTATGGATTACTTTTCTAATCACAGGACTGGATCCTAGATTCAGTCCTGGGACATCTCCTGTAAACTGTTGAGTAAAAGCGTTTTGGTTACAGTAGTGATTTTTAAGGGATATTATTGTATTTTAAAAGTTGACACTTAGAAACTTTTTCACATAGAATCACCAATGTTATCCTATGGGAGGAAATTCACTTAGCAGGTAAGTAGTGTTATCGTTACTTTTTCTTACTCAGTGGTGGATCCTGGATCCAGCACTGGTGCATCTCCTGTAAACAGTTGAAAGAATGCGTTTAAGTCATACAGGCGATTTTTAAGGAATATTTGTAGTTTGTGAAAATCGACACTTTGAAACTTTTCTGCTGAAAACCAGACAATGGATTCCTATGGAAGGAAATACAAGTTACTGGTAAGTACGGTTAGAATTACTTTTCAGGGTCAGTGCTGGGCTAAAAGATGCAGCACTGGGTTCTCTCCTGATAACAGGTGAGTAAATCAGAATTCGTAGTTCGGCTGATTTTAGAGGAATATTTATATGTTTCAAAAATCGACACAGAAACTTTTTCAGCAAAAAGCAGGCAATGATATCTTATGGAAGGAAATTCAAGTTACTGGTAAGTACGGTTAAAATTACTTTTCAGGATTAGTACTGGGCTCAAAGATGCAGCACTGTGGTCTCTCCTGATAACAGGTGAGTAAATCGGAATTCGTAGTTCGGCTGATTTTAGAGGAATATTATAAAGTTCCAAAACTCTACACTTAGAAGAATTTTCAAGTGAAACCAGTCAATGTTAGCCTATGGAAGGAAATTCAAGTTACTGGTAAGTACGGTTAAAATTACTTTCAGGATCAGTACTGGGCTCAAAGATGCAGCACTGAGGTCTCTCCTGATAACAGGTGAGTAAATCGGAATTCGTATTTCAGCTGATTTTAGAGGAATATTTGCACAATGGTGAAGGAAGGGGGTGGGGCCTGAGGTGACATGTCTGCAAACACGCCCTGTGGCGCGTTTTAAGTTGGAGAATTAATTCCTCCTCAATCCCGAGGGTCCCTAGGGGCCAACTAGCCCACCAGATACCTCCAGTATGCGCCAGAGAGCTGCGTTGCAGAGAGGTGTTCAGAGGCCACGCCCCTTTTACAACACTCTGCAACGCAGCTCCGTGGTGCTTACTGGAGGTACCTGGTGGGCTAGTTGGCCCCCAGGACCCTCAGGATGGAAGGGGATTTAATTCCCTATCTTAAAACGCGCCACAGGGCCTGTTTGCACACATGTCACCTCAGGCCCCGCCCCCTCCCTTCAACAATGTGCAAACGCACCCCGTGGCGCGTTTTAAGTCGGGGGATTAACTCCCCTTGAATCCTGAGTGTCCCTGGGGTGCAACTAGCCCACCAGCTACCTCCATTAAGCGCCACAGAGCTGCGTTGCAGAGAGGTGTAAAAAGGGGCGTGGCCTCAGAACACCTCTCTGCAACGCAGCCCCTGGCACATACTGGAGGTTCCTGGTGGGCTAGTTGACCCAGGGACCCCCAGTATTCAAGGGGATTGTTCCCCCTCTGCAAACGCGCCAGGGGCGCGTTTGCAGAGTGCTGACAAGGAGGGCGTGGCCTCCGGCGCGATACCGGATTTTTTTAATTATTATTTTTTTTAAAAGGGGCTGTGTGGCCCCCTTCTTTTAATTATTTTGGGCCCTGGGGACCCCATCCCCCAGGGCCTGACCCCTTTTATTTATTTTTTTAAAAATGGGAACGGGAAGGGGACCGCATGGGCCCCCCTCCCGTGGCCAATTTTGACCCAGGGACCCCATCCCCCGGGTCATTGCCACCTTATTTTTTGGTTTTAATTTTCATGGAGGGGGGCTGCGTGGCCCCCCTCCTAAGGCCTCCTTAGGCCCCGGGGACCCCATCCCCGGGGCCGGCCTTTATTTATTTATTTTTTAAATTATTTTTGGGGGAGGGGGCCGCGTGGCTCCACTCCCGGGCCACTACTTGCCCCGGGACCCCATCCCCCGGGGCTGGCCCTATCCTTTGGGGTCCGTGGGGGACCCCAACTCCCCACGGACCATGCCGGCTCCCCGCCTCCTGCGGGAGCCGGCATTGCTTTCCACATGGGGAGCTGCTAACATGCAGCTCCCCGTGTGGAAAAGCAATGTGCTTTGGATATTGGAAGAGAGAGCAGGTTTCCTGCTCTCGCTTCAATATCCAAAGCAGTTTGCTATGGCAGGACGGGAGTCGCGAGGCTCCCGCCCTGCCATAGCAAACTACAGTGTCCCGGGGTAGGCACCCGGGACACTGCAGGAGCCGGCCCTGGGGGTGGTGGTCCCCAGGGCCATGGAGGGCTCCAGGAGGGGGCCGCGCGGCCCCCTCCCAACCTTTGCACAGCCCCGGGAGGTGGTGGTCCCGGGGCTCGGGGGTCCGAAGCGGACCCCCACATTTATTATTTAGTGCCCCGGGAGGTGGAGGTCCTCGGGGTGTGTGGGGACTCGAGCCCCCACACAGGTAATTTTTTTTTAAAAGAAGCCCCGGGGGTGGCGGTCCCGGGGCTGCGGGAGGGCTAAGAGCCCTCCCGCACCATTTGTTTAAAGCCCCGGGGGTGGTGGTCCCCGGGGCTTGGGAGGCCTTAGAGGCCCCCCATATAATTATTAATGATCCCCCACATGCCCCCGGGACTTGGCCCACCCAGGGGCCAATTAACCACGAAGCGCAAGAGTCCGCGCTTCGTTTTTTTTCTTTTTCGGCAGGATCCGCGCACCCAGCGCGTTTATTGCCGATTTGTTTATAAAAAAATATATTTTTTTGGGCCCTGAGCAGGCCTAGGGGGTCAGGGTGTTTCTACCCTGCCCCCTTTTTGCGTTTTGCGCAGTTTTTTTTACTGCTTTCTTGTTCCTCGGTTCTACCGAGGAACAAGATGGCTGCCAACACTTCCTGGTTTGGAGTGTTGACAGCCAATTAGCATGCAGCTCGTGATCGGAAGGGTGCGCGGATCCACCGCGGCCATAGATATCGAAACATTTATTTTGGATTTTCTCAGCAACTACTGAACGGATTTACACCATTTTTAAAAAGGGTGCTTTCTGAACCAAGCACTACCTTTTGCCAAATTTGGTGTAATTCCGTTCAGCAGTTTTGGCTGTAGCCTTGCATAAAGTTTCCTATGGGAAATTGATTTTTCACTCTTATTTTTTGAATTTCTCCGCAACTACTGAACGGATTTACACCATTTAAAAAAAGGTCGCTTTCTGAACCAAGCGCTACCATTTTGCAAAATTTGGTGTAATTCCGTTCAGCAGTTCGAGCTGTAACCGTGGCTAAAATTTCCTATGGGAATTAACATGGAGAAAACATGTTTTGGGACCCCCTTTTTCTCGGCCCCGCTTGATGAATCACCCCGAAACTTTCAAGACAGGAGCGGACCGGAGCGCCCCACTAGTTTTGAAAATTTCGCGATGATTCGTCAAACGACGCCAAACTTATTGGGAATAGAATGTTATAAATTTCCTATGGATAATAGGTCCTAACTATAACTATCTACTGGCGACTGCCAGTAGATAATATATATATATATATATATATATATATATATATATATATATATATATATATATATATATATATATATATATATAGTAGCTAGATAGTAGGTCAGAATTTCCATAGTCAGAGTGTTTTTTTGTTCGCTAATAACTTTGGCATCATTTAACGAATCGCCATAAAACTTTACCAAAAAAGTTAATTCACCTTGCTCCTTCCTGGAAGGTTTTATGCTGATTCCTCAAGTGGGGGCCAAGAAAAAGAGGTGTCTCAAAACTTTGATTTCTAATGTTAATTCCTACAGGAAACCTCTATCGCAGATACATAAAAAACAGCTGAATGAAATCACACCACATTTGACATAAAGTTAGAGCTTTACTCAGAAAGCATGCTTTTTGTGATTTGATGTAAATCTGATCAGCCTATTAAGAAATTTGCATTTAAAGAGGTGCTCATGTTGGGATTTAAGGGGTTAAAAGTTAGGTATATCTGGACGGTTGGTACCCAGTGAATCCTGCGCTTTAGTGATTGTAAAAAATGTGACTTTCTCATTGGCCCAGAGAACTTTTTATCACTTAGGCCTTTTCAGTCCTGGGACATCTATACCGGTCCCGCATATCGAGGAATTTGATTGACTAGCAGCAAGAAGAAACAAATGTTGTGCAATGTTTGCACAAGATAAGGTGTTCAATTTATCATACAAAAGTAGCCCATAAAACCTCGTTTTGTATAAATGTCACAGAATCACATTGATTGAGTCCTCGCTGACTCCTCCAGCCAAAATGTGTTTTGTTTATCAGACAACTCACCCTATGAGTGCATCAGGGCTAGAAGTAACATAACACTTTATGCAACACCCATCATGACAACATTTGACAAGTGTTCTCCCACAAAATAGTTGAAATAATATGTTTATGACTTAGGGCCATCCTCCACATTTGTTAAACCTAACACTGTAATCTTTTACATCATGTAAATGTAAATGTCCAGTATTTGTAAAGCGCGAACAATTACCCGAGGGTGTCAAGGCGCTGGGGGCCGTCGGGAAGATTAAGCGAGTTATTGCCCAGAGTCACATGGTGCTGGGCTGATCTGTCGCCGGCACCGGGCATCGAACCATGAGCCCCCGGGTTCCGGAGTCAGCTGCCCTGGCCGCTGTGCCACACCTCATCATCTTATATCAACGGCAATTAGATAAACACATTTGCTTATAGTTTGAGACCTCATTAGAGGTTAGATATATGCATTGCCCTTGGAATTATGCGACTGGGGAGGTCCAAATTATTCGCCAGCATTGACTAAATTATGTGGCAAGAAAAGGCAAACTATGCTGCGTAATGCAGCACATTTTGTAGTATTACTTCATTATTTTGCCATTTTTTTACACATTAACACTATCTGGGCAAAGGTTTCACCTCCAGGTACCAAAGTGCAAAGTTCCAGGGGCCTTGGATATATATAGCCCCAAAGTCCACTGCTCATAATTTCGAAATTTCACAAATTCCTAGTTGGTGACACCAGCAATAATGTCCACTGAATATATACTGAACTTTTCATACAAATGTGCGCTCCTTCTCCAAGTAGCCAAATGAATAGTGATGTCAACTGTTACCTTATTGTGCATTATCATGCTATGTCTTCTTCTTTCTTTGCAATCGTGGATAATGTATCTAAAAGAATAGAGTACATTGATATATTTTTAGAACATTATCCTAACAAAGCATTTGGGTAAAACTACAACACGTGCTTTTTGATGTCATTCACCCTACTGAGAATGGTAGGGATAAAAGCTTCACGTACCGCTCAGTGCCTCGAACAGGAGGCATTGCCTGGAAATTAATAATCTTTTATTAGGATATAACTTAACAAACTATTTGAAATAGAAGTGAGACCGCAACAAAGATTCCTTACTAAAGTAATTTTCCTTGTTGGGCATGGTTTCTCCTACGGACTTCGCGTAATCTCTCCTGCGTGTATTTGGTTACCACCTTCGCTCAGTGCTTAATTTGAGCCGGTGCTCAACTGCACAGGCACTTAATTGGTTTCCGGTGCTGGGCGCCGGCACCTAATTGTCAAAACCATACTTAAAACAGTCTACCGCATGGTGGTGCTGCTCATCAAATTTAGAGACGAGGAGAACAACGGTTGTTTAGGAATACAATATACATTAAAAATTGCTAACACCTACCTCCCCAGCTGTTCCTTTAGCTTCAGGGACCTGGAATGATCTGAACTGTCACATTTACATGCGAGAGAGATGGTTAGTTGTTGTTTTGGCAGCAATGACAAGGGCGATGGTTGGTGCAAGCTGCAGTGGCCTCCTGGTCAGAGCCCTGGCACTTAATATTTTACAAATTAGGCACTGCCTTCGCTGTTACATAGAATTAATGGAGAAGGAAGGCTCTAAAGCCTTGCGAAGAGATCCCATGATTATGATAATGAAGGCAGATAAAGGTGGTAACATAGTCGTTGTGCTAGATCCAATTATAAGAATGAGATGATGTCACAATTTCGGAATCAGGAGTGCTCTCTGAAACTAGACTCTTACCCACAGCAAAAATCAGCAATAAGATCTATTCACAACTGAAGGATTGATTGGACAACAGCTCACTAAAGGAGAACAAATATAACTCTCTCAAAGGTCACAGACCTAGGCACCCTTGTGTATATACTTTACCTAAAGTACACAAAAGAAGCTTCCTTTCCTTTTCGACGACCACTAATAGTGGGTATTAAAGCCCCCACTGAAATAATTTCGGAATATGTGACTGACTTTTCTCCGTCCGCATATGTCGAACTTAATCTTCATATATTAGGGATACCCAGCACATCGTAAATATGAAGACTGAGATAAAATGGGAGGATCACATGCTGTTTGTGAATACTTCAGAAGATATTTTGGGGCATGTCATGTTAAGTGACACTTTATTTCAGCTGCAAGAAACAGCCATAAGAGCACAATACAAACATTAAAACATCATTAAAACATAGTCAGGGCCTCAACTGTGCACAGAATTAAAAACAATGCATAGTTAATTACATGGTGAAAATAAACGATAAAAAACACATCGAGTAGATAAAAGCTCTCTAGCCAAATAGTCAGGGTTAATAGTCATACAGTTGGGGTCAACAACCAGAGCAGAACCATCAAACAAATGCCCCTGTATTAGCATTTAAACAGGTGTAACTTGGGGTATCTGTCAGTTAAAGACCTAATATAAAATTAGACGATATTTTAATGTTAGTACACGCATCCGTCAAAGAGCCCATTATAAAAGTTAAGAAAAACATGCAGACCATTGGGCCACATTGAGAGGAATACTTGAAATGCCGTACTCCCAGAGTATATAATAAAAATGTTGCACTCCAGGGTAACTCGAAAATAGCCCGTTAGTCCTCCCTTAGCACTGCCCGAAGAGCAAGGGGTTGCCGGGACCATATAGACAACAAACCCATCCAAGCTGGCGACTTCCGTGGTCCAGGTCTCCTGTGGAAATATCATATCGTAACTTGAGACACGAGCGGCCCAGTTGTCATCATCCTTTTTGTTGATAGCCCAGTGACATTCCAAAAAAGTAGTTTTATCAGGAGGGTAGTGTCAGCAGGGCTAACCGAGATAGCACCGCCATTTTCAAAAGGGGCGAAGTAGGATGAGGTAGACTTGCATGGCCTCCTCCCAAGGTAGTACCACCACTTCCAGAATGGGGGTGTATAGGGTGGAGTAGAATTGCAGGGCGTTCTCCCATGCCATGTCCTTCGGGGTGCCTGCCCGGACCATGGTCAACCTCCTGAAGAACACACAGTCTTGTTCAGGCCGTTCCGGAGTCAATCCACATTCGTCAGTCTCCCCAGAGGTCCAAAATGATTCTGAACCTGGATATTATAAGAATAAGGCTGGGCCTGCTCAGCGACCTTGTTATATTGTGTATTCAGCTGTAATCTGTGTTTAAGGGATCGTGCATGTGGAGTGTACAGGTCGATGACATACAGAGGTTCCACAGCGGTTGAGTGGTAGGGATGTGGGGTCTGGCCGTGTGTAAGCAGGTTTCCTCTGCTCGAATAAAGACAAATTAAATCAGCCATCACGTGTGGATGTAAAATTAGACGATATTTTAATGTTAGTACACGCATCCATTCCAAAGAGCCCATTATAACAGTTAAGAAAAACATGCAGACCATTGGGCCACATTGAGAGGAATACTTGAAATGCCGTACTCCCAGAGTATATAATAAAAATGTTGCACTCCAGGGTAACTCGAAAATAGCCCGTTAGTCCTCCCTTAGCTCTGCCCGAAGAGCAAGGGGTTGCCGGGACCATATAGACAACAAACCCATCCAAGCTGGCGACTTCCGTGGCCCAGGTCTCCTGTGGAAATATCATATCGTAACTTGAGACACGAGCGGCCCATTTGTCATCATCCTTTTTGTTGATAGCCCAGTGACATTCCAAAAAAGTAGTTTTATCAGGAGGGTAGTGTCAGCAGGGCTAACCGAGATAGCACCGCCATTTTCAAAAGGGGCGAAGTAGGATGAGGTAGACTTGCACGGCCTCCTCCCAAGGTAGTACCACCACTTCCAGAATGGGGGTGTATAGGGTGGAGTAGAATTGCAGGGCATTCTCCCATGCCATGTCCTTCGGGGTGCCTGCCCGGACCATGGTCAACCTCCTGAAGAACACACAGTCTTGTTCAGGCCGTTCCTGAGTCAATCCACATTCGTCAGTCTCCCCAGAGGTCCAAAATGATTCTGAACCTGGATATTATAAGAATAAGGCTGGGCCTGCTCAGCGACCTTGTTATATTGTGTATTCAGCTGTAATCTGTGTTTATGGGATCGTGCATGTGGAGTGTACAGGTCGATGACATACAGAGGTTCCACAGCGGTTGAGTGGTAGGGATGCAGGGTCTGGCCGTGTGTAAGCAGGTTTCCTCTGCTCGAATAAAGACAAATTAAATCAGCCATCACGTGTGGATGTAAATTCTTCTGGAGGAAGCACAACATAATTTGGCGACGAGGGTGGAATTAGCCAGACTCCCGCGCCAGTAGAGCAGTTCTTAGAAACCAGTGAAGGGGGAGCTGCCATCAGCGGTAGGACCTGCCCGCTTTCTGCCGTTCGTTGCCCTTGAACCTTTGTGCCGTAATTCTTTGTTTCCCTCCATGACTTTAACCTACCGGATTAACCCACGGGTGATCACGGCACTGAGGGTAATTTTGCTGGAGGACCACTTTCGTTAGTGTGTTCACGCGCTTCTCCGAAGTACTGCAGACGTTGCACACCGCATGCTCAACCATTACTCTCTAAGCCTGGTCAGAACCGACTGAGCGATCCGGCTCATTCAACACTAATTCCGCTATTTGGACATATTGCAGCTATTGTTACCCTTTCGAGTGCCCTGTCTCTTCTATCGAAGTATAGTGTGTACTTACCCCGTCTATCAGTGTTGACTTTGCCTGACTTCGAGACCCCGGTGAGGTCTTGTTGTCCCCTCTTGGCGGCGCCGCATCATAGAGTCAGAGTTAAGGATCGACTCTGTATAGCGCCACCTGCTGCCCACAGTGAATGTTTTTCACTTCAATAACTGGAACTTGTGTACACACAGCACCATCTGGTGGCAACGGTGAACATTTCTTTGGGATACAGCTCCAATTAGTCTTTCAGCTTATAATTGTTCCGTGTGTCCACAGTGACTGTGTTGCGTAAAGGGGTGCCTATATATATATATATATATATATATATTTTTCCCTTTCTTTCTTTCCTTTTTCTCCTTACCAACATGAGTATTAATCAGTCTGTTGTTGTGCCTCCGTCATTTTTAATGCTACAAGGTGAGCCGCCTATTGAGTGGGAGGACTGGATTGAGACATTTGAGAACTATATCGTAGCATTAGGAGGTTCAAACTTTTCACCCCTTAGGAAAAAGGCGTTGTTAACTGGATGCTTGGGCACTGAGAGACAGCACATCTTTAAATATTTGCCGCAAGTGTATGAAGACAATGGCGATGTAATGGAGGATGTGTATAAAGAAGCTAAGTTACGCTTACAAAAGCGCTTCGCAAAGACACTAAATATAGCTATGCAACGGCACACGTTTTACACACAACCACAGAGGCCCATTGAATCCGTTGACAAATTTGTGTCTAGGTTGAGAGAACTTGCTATGAAATGTAAGTTTGGGCCCATGATGGAGGAACTAATTAGAGACCAATTAATTGTCCAGTGCAACAACAAAAAGATGTAGGAACGCTCATGGGCAGCCTCGGATCCCGCACTGAAGGAGGCTATAAAATTAGCGAAAGTTGAGGAAGAATCGGAGAAGTGCATGAGGGAGATGCAAAAACTGAGTATCACAAGCAACATGGAGGTGTCAGAAGTTTATCATGAGTCGGAGTTAGTAGCTGTGGTAAAAAAAAGACAGCGTCTTCAACCACTTCTTTCAATAAAAATAGAAGTTTCAGATCCACGGCATCCCCTCAAGCCAGGTCATCCTCACGCTGTTGTTTCAGATGCGGCAGTAATTTTCATATGGGGGATTCTAAGTCCTGTTTTGTGTTGGGAAAGGATTGTCGTGCTTGTGGGAGAAGAGGTCACTTTGCTCGGATGTGCAGAGCAAGCAAAGGAAGAGTGGCTCTAGTAGAGCACGCTGCTGAAGTCATGGAGCACAGGATTCTTATGGTGCACTCTGAGCATGCAGCGGAAGTAGAGGTTGGAGAACTTGATGCTTCCAAAAGACAGTCTCGTCCCAAGGCAGACTTTGAAGTGGATGGTCAACTAATATCGTTGATGGTGGACTCTGGCTCCTTGTATACCATCATTCCCAAGGTTTTGTTTGATGAAGTATGGCCGGGCAGATCATTGAATGCCAGGGAGGTAGTTCTGAAGGGGTACCAAGGAGCCAACATTGGTGTGGTGGGGTTTTTTAATGCTGACATTGACTTTCGGCAAAGACACACAAAGGGGAAGGTCTATGTGGTAAGGGAAGGTCCACCTATTATAAGCTGGGCACATCAGTATGAATTACACATTATTGTGAATCCCAGAGCGTCTAAACAAGTTATGGCGGTGGATGAAGGTGATGTGAGTAAGTTATTGTCGGAGTTTGCACCAGTTTTCAACAAAAGGTTGGGGGTAGCGAAAAATTATTCCCACAGGATAATTGTGAAGAAAGATGAGTAATACACAGTTCTAGGAAAGTTCCAATTGCCATGAATGAGGAGGTAAAAAAAATACTGGATCAGAAGATCAGTGAGGGTGTCATTGAACCTGTAGAGGCCACGCAGTGGTTATCCCCGGCTGTTATCACTAAAAAGGCTGATGGGTCTCTGAGGTTTTGTGTAGACCTCCACAGCTTGAATCAGAATGTGGTAATGGACCAGTTTCCCCTTCCCAAAATCACAGAACTGGTTTTCTTACTGGCAGGAGGACATTTTTTCTCCAAACTAGATCTTAAAAGTGCCTACCATCAGGTTATGTTACACCCAGACTCTAAACACTTAACTGCCTTTGTCACCGCAGAGGGAGTCTTCCAATTCAACAGACTACCCTTTGGGATGTCAGCTGCGGCCAGTGTGTTTCAGAGGCTTATCTCCAGTGTGTTGACAGGGGATAAAAATGTTGTATACTTCCAAGATGACATTATGATTTTCGGAGACAGTGTTGACACGCACAATGTGAAGTTGCGAGTGGTGTTGGAGAAATTGTGTGAAGCTGGTGTAACCTTGCAAAAAGAGAAATGTACGTTTTTGGTAACTGAGGTGGAGTATCTTGGGTATCTCATTTCGAGTGAAGGTGTCAGACCCAAAATGAACTTGGTGAGTGCCATCATGAATGTGGAAACCCCTAGTGACAAGAACAGATTACCCTCATTCATGGGAATGGTAGAATACTACGCTAAGTTTGTGAAAGATTTCACAACCAAATCGGAACCTTTGAGAGAGTTGCTCAGGAAGGGAAGAAAGTTTGAGTGGGGGAGTGTACAGCAAAGAGCGTTTGATGGAATAAAGGGTGAGATTGCAAATTAAGAAATGTTGACACCATTTCAGTGCAACCATAAGACTATTCTTACAGTTGATGCCAGAGCTGTTGGTTTGGGTGCGGTACTTTTGCAATTCCATGGCAGGGTGGAGAAAACAGTAGCCTTTGCATCCCGCTCTTTGACTGAAACTGAGAAAAACTACTCAGTCATTGAGCGGGAGGCTTTAGCTGCAGCCTGGGCCACAAGCCATTTTCATACTTTCATTTGGGGCATGAAGATAATTCTCAGGACTGATCACAAACCTTTGTTAAAAGTGTTGGCACCAAATGGCATTCAGAACGGTTATGGGCGTTTGGCCAGGTTAGCGGTGAAGCTGCAAGAGTCTGACTTGTCTGTGGAATATCTCCCTGGATGGAGAAATAAAATTGCTGATTGTTTGTCCAGGTTACCGGACAAACTGTGTGAAGAGGGTGACCTAATCACTGAAGAAGTAGTAGCAGGAGTCGAGGATGTCCTAACTGAAATACAGAGTGCGAATGGATGGAGTCTTTGAATAAGGATGAGGAGCTTAAGGCAGTAACAATGATGACTAGAAAGGGTGTGAGAAGAGAAAGTATATTTTCAAATGCCGTGAGGCCTTATTCCAAACTGGTGCATGAACTGTCCGTTAATGAATCTGGGCTGGTTGTCAGGAGAGAAAGGTTTGTTCCCCCTGTAGCCGTTAGGAGTAAATTGGTGCTTTTAGCACATGAAGGCCACATGGGACAAACGTACACCCTTAAGAGGTTGAAAGAGAATATTTGGTGGCCTAAGATGGATGTTGATGTTAAGTGCTGTGTTGAGAAGTGTGTGGAGTGTAAGAATTTGGAAAAAAGGTTTAAAGTGGGTCTCGGTGCTCAAGTCGTCCAAATGCACATGTCAGATGCAGATGCGGTGTGGGAGAAGATCAGCTTGGATTTTATTGGTCCATTCATGTTTTTACCTGAGCATGAACGATTTGCAGCGGTGGTCATGGATGCGAAGTCAAGGTGGTTTGAAGTTGTGTACTTGAGAAATGTGAGTACAAAAACCACCATTGCAATGTTGGAGGACATTTTTAGGAGGGAAGGTGTGCCGGCAAGATTGGTTACGGACAATGGCACACAGCTCACTTCGGGTGAGATGAGAACCTTCCTAGCACGCCTAGGGGTGCAGCATGTGTGTACTTCCTTGTATAACCCACAGGGTAATGGGCAAGTAGAGAGAATAAACAGACTGGTGAAGTGAACCATGGAATTGGCTGGTAAGGCGGGACTTGGGGTGCAAGGTGCGATCAGAGACATGATGTTGGCATACCGCACGACACCCAATGCTACTACAGGGAAGTCCCCCTTTGAATTGATGAGGAGTAGGAAGCCGGGAAACAAGTTGTTTCCTTCATGGATAATGGAAAGGGAGTGACAAATCTACTGTGGGTGCAAGTGGTACCCAAGATAGGGATGGCATAATCAGAGTTGGTGATTGGGTCAAAGTTAAGCCGGGTGGTGTGAGACCTGGTTTGTCAAAGTTTCGAGGGCCCTACAAGGTGAAGGTTGTGGGCTCAAATTGGGTGAGGTTGGACAATGGGCAAGCATGGAATATCAGGAGGGTTGCTTTGTTTCAAAGGGGCGGAGAAGTGAAATTATCATGGTTTACGGCTCAGGTTCCACTACGTTAAGTTGGAATGGCGAAGGGTTCCAGGGGGCTTTAGCCATTGGCAGTCAGGAGGTCCAGGAGCGGGCAGCCCTAACTCCTTCAGATGGGATAGCTGTGTATGGCGAACGGCCAGGAGGGGTATGAGGGGTAGCGAAAAGGTGTTCCAGACCTCCTAAATGGCTCAATGATTTCGTGTGTGAGCAAGTTGCCAGGGGGCTGGGCTGCCCACCCGGTCCAAGGTGTTTTATGTTGGTGTCGGGTGTTGTGGCATAGTGTGTTGTTTGTTCCATTGTTTCGTCCACCTGTGTGTTCCTTGTCCCTTTGCATTTTTTCCGTACCCCTTGTCACTTGTGTGTCCTGTCCCTGTTAAATGTGTGTTGTTTCTTTGTTTTGTTATATTGAAGAAGGGGGGGATGCGTTATATTGTGTATTGAGCTGTAATCTGTGTTTATGGGCTCGTGCATGTGGAATGTACAGGTCGATGGCATACAGAGGTTCCACAGCGGTTGGAGTGGTAAGGCGGTGGGGTCTGGCCGTGTGTAAGCAGGTTTCCTCTGCTCGAATAAAGACAACTTGAATCAGCCATCATGTGTGGATGTGAATTCTTCTGGAGGAAGCACAACAGACCTGTACACCCTCCGTGTGAGCTGTATTGGGTACATTATTAGCCAATGGCCTATATAAGTAGCCAAGGGGTACAATCTTAACCTTGGTGGCCTTATGACGTACTTGACTAAAGGCCCCAATGACGTTCCATGGTAATCTCGGGGTTTAGAAAGTGACAATGACACAGTCATCCAAGAATTCCTTGTGCAACTTCCTTACCCAACCCACCCTTTGGGCCATGAGCACTTCATTGAATAGCTTGTATCGGCACCAGATGCTGTCATGAATTCAGTGGACAGAATTATGAATTAAATTCTCAGTTGACTCCACTGAACCAGGTCAAAGAATTGGCACATCCACAAGCACAATGACAAAGGGGCAAGCT
Source organism: Calotriton arnoldi (assembly GCA_963921515.1). Taxonomy (NCBI): domain Eukaryota; kingdom Metazoa; phylum Chordata; class Amphibia; order Caudata; family Salamandridae; genus Calotriton; species Calotriton arnoldi. Next base: position 548,804 of record CAWUFW010004989.1, on the reverse strand, counting down.
GCAGGTGGAAGGTCGCACCTAGAAGTAGCACCGACAGCCTGACAGATATAATTACTAATTACAGGAGTGTAGCTGCCTGCAGGAGAGGCCCCCTCTTGGCGCCCCTGCACCTGACGAGTTGATCTTACATGTGGTGCAGTTGGCGCAACTTCCCTTGCGCCAGCTCCAGGGCCTAAGATCTTGTTATAGTTCCCAGCCTACAGTGAATGGCTATCTTGCTGCACGCTGGCATAGAGTTACTAGCATTTATACGTGCCAGTCCCGTGCTCCAAGGGTACTGCTTTTGGGTGAGGCTAGTTAATTTCACCTCAATGGACTCCAGGCGGTCAAATAGCCCCTTCAGTTTGACATCCAGAATTGCTTCAACCATTTTGCCCAGATAGTGTAATTTGCCCTCAGTACAGTCCATGGGAGCCACCACTATTTGCAGGCTCGCCCCCTCCATAAAGCCCGGATGGGATCTAGCGTTGCTTGATTTCTGGGTGTTGCCTCTTTTATGTTTAGAGCTTAAGAGTTTTACTGGCTTACAGGAAGCCTTTATTGGAAGGGGGGCACTTAAGGTGGGTAAGACTTCATGCGTTTGGGCCTGTTCTTGAGTCTGGGACACCTGGGTATTGTGGGCCACACAAGAATCCTCTTCTGGCTCGCTTACAGGGACAGGGAGAGGTTCAGGTGAGGTATCAGCATCGACAATGGAGGCAATGGGGCAAGAGAAATCTTTCTCTCAACATTCGAAATTTCTTTGTTAATTACCCCCACTACTTTTTCGCTGTAACCATCAAGAGTGCTGGCCTTTCTTTTAGCCGATGACCCCCTACATTTTGGGTTCTAGTTTCCGCTTAGACATCCTTCCAGACCTCCTCCTGGGCACAAGAATGCACACTGCTGAGTGGGTTTGTCCGCAAACGTACACACAATGCAGAAAGAGCTGGGAGCTGGTAAAGACTAACATTTCCACTGTGCCTTGATCCAGAGTCCAAGAGTGGTGGCCCAGCCCATCCTCGTCCAGCCACGGACGGGTGCAGATGGGCCCACACTTGGCCCAGGCTTGGTGCAGCCCGTGGGTGTCCGCGCTGCGGGGGAGACAAGCACTTTAAATAGCGCAGAGCCCTCCAGACTCCTGCCGCTCCTCACAGCAAGATCAGCAGCAAGGTGAACTGGGACATGAAGTCCCACAGATTCCAGCGGCCTGTGGTGCAGGGGAGACAAGCGCTTTAAATAGCGCATGGTCCTCCAGACTCCTGGCCCCTCCTCAAAGCAAGATCAGAAGCAGGGTGAACTGGGACACAAAGTCCTGCAGATTTCAGCATCCCCGGGCCATGTATTTGGCAAGCATGATCGTTGTCAGACACTGCTACATTCAATTACCTTTTAACGCCAACGGAAAGTACACAAACCTAAGAGTGAACATTGAAAGTGATTTATAGTTTCTCAAAGCATGGAGCCATCACTTGAAAATCTGGTGCAAATTCATGTGAACAGAGATATTACGAGTAAGATCTGAAACTTTTAGAGCAAGAATTATGTTTTTAAAATAGAAAGGACCTAGTCAAGGTAGATACTTTCTTGAAGTCAAGGGGCCCTTGGGAGACTGATCAAGAGCATGAATCTTAGCTTTCAAACTCAGACACTTCAAGTACTTACTCATTAGGTGTGATTTCATTTCAAGACCGGAAGCTACCATTATACATTACATCCTTTAATGCCACTCCTACAACGTCTTCAAAGAACCTTACAACAATAAAATAAATCTAGAACTAGAACCATGTAGTCCATAAACATCCCATAAACTGAACATTCCTCCTCTTTGAATTGATGCTCCTGGAGAGATGAGTACCTTTATTTTATATGCGACTGTATTTTGAATAAGAACTTTTGTCACATTGATGGAGCAAGGACTCACAAATGAGACTTGCTCGAATGCAATCTCCTCACAGTATTAATTTATTAATTTTGTATTGTTCGTATTAACTTGCATACACTACATGAATAGCAAGGAAGCTTGCCTATGTGTTCTAACTAACAAATAACGCTTGTCTTTTTCTAAAATGGCCGCTAAAGCGCGGGAACTTCACTGCGCATGTCTCAACCATATCACGTGTTGTGACGTCTTTCTTTGCTTGGTGGGAAATTTCTGCTTCTGCGCAGTGTGAATTAAAATGGCTGCTTGATGTTTTCACATGCTTCAGCTTGCTCTTGTGTTATTATTAATTTGTCGTTTTCTTAACGCTACTAATGCGGGATAGATTTATAAGTAAATGGGAATAGAGTAGAAAGGGTGGGTATACAGTGAAACATTGTATTTGTGATTTTTAATATTTCCTTCTTTGACTTTTATTAGTTCGTAAACTTGGGCCTGGGTTGGTGATCTGAAACTCGAGAGATAATGAATCTGCGCATGTGCCCTGCTTGGCTGCCAAAGAATAAGAATGAAGTCAACCTGGACATCGTCCAAGGCCATGACCTGATGGCCGAAGCTGCTGTGCTCTTGCCTTTTCCTGTTGAAAATTGAAACTTTGTATATGAAGAATATATAACATTTGTCGTGAGACGGGTGGGAAATAAAGCAAATGTATTAAATTGGATGGGCGGTAGTTTAAAGACAATGGGCTTCAGAATTCGAACCAAATCAATATGGTGTGAGGATCAACCCCCTGTCCCTGTCCAATCAGAAGTAGTGGTCCCATATTTTAGCAACATTAATGGGAGGTACATGGGCGTAGAAGGGTATAATAGATATAGAATTAGTTAATTAGTTAGCTCAGACCGCAGAGTGCGCACAGGAGACTAGAGCTTACTCTCAGAACGCACAGAAGAGCTCCAGACCGCCAAGCTGATCGATTGCAGACTAAATCCCTGTCCAGAAGAGGTCCTGAGGAGTGGGCGGCGGAGTCCATTAGAAGGAAGGCACGGGAGAATCGAGGAGAAGCCGAGTATCAGAGAGGGAACGACGCAGGCGTCGTTGTAGAGAGGTCACCGGTCCTGTCCTGATCCTGGAGGAGGTCTTTGCTCTTCATCCTTCCTGGGTCCTATTCTTTTCCAACTCCTTGGCCAAGGGGTTTGGTTCTCGCACTTAGGTAAATATAAATGCAACCTTTAGTTGCGCTGCTGTCTCTATCTTCTCCTTTCTGAGGGACCGTCATTAATCAATAATTATTATTCTATGCTTCATCCTTGAGATGCGATTAAGTACCATGTGGTTCTGTAATTTACTCTGCTAAATCTTTAGATAAACATTTTAAAACTTCCTGACTCAGTGGTTATTTTAGGATTATGTATTATAATGAATGTCACTCATTTTAACTTCCCAATTAGCAAAGGATTCATTGGTAAGTCATTACTCTTCAATCGGAAGGTAATTGGTAGCAGGGATTTTGATAAAGAGTAACAACTGACAACCCCAGCGGAAGTATTAGCGTAGTATGAATGTATGGGCCCAAATGAGTATCTAGTGAATGAATGCTGTTTGCTAATATCGCGCTGGATCAGTTTTCTGGTAATCAGAGGATGGTTGTACTTTGTTAATTGGGTAATGAGAATTTTATTTTTATGAACTAACATCCGTGTATTCAAAGTTTGGTTTTATGTTGTCCAGAATTCACCGGGGAAAATTGAATAGTGGTTGGTAAGTGGAAGCCATACTGCAGTGAGGTTATCTGTCAGGCAGAAATAGTACTGAAAAGTTAAGCAGGACTATCAGTACTGGTTAGGGACTCTATACGTGTGAGTAATAGCAAGGGAGTACGCTGGTAAAAATTTGATGTTATATCACCTAGAAAGGGTAACATTGAAGAAGTAACAGGTACTTCTGGAGCTTGTGTGAAGAGTAAACGGAAGGGTTTTACTCGTAGTGTATGTTTAGTAAACAGAAAGGTTTTACTAAGTGTAAGAGAAACTATCTTTTCGAAATTTAGAGAAACTGGCACGATAGCGAATGTTTTATGTTGTTACTGAAATTTAATTAAGTTTTATAGAGAAAATAAGTTTGCGTACGAATTTGTAAAGGGAGGGTCAGTTGCCGGAGAGGGAGCTGACGTCACAAAACGCCGCGCTGGGATTGGTTGAAACAGCGGGTGTGGAACGACTCTTGTAAAGGAGGGGTCAGTAGTCAGGAGCAGTACTGACGTCACAGGTGCCGCGCTGGGATTGGTTGAAATCAGCGAGGGACAGAGAAGCGCAGATTGTAAAGGAGGGGTTGACAGACAAACGTCACCAAAAAGGCCGCGCTAGGATTGGTTCAGAAATAAAAGTTAGCAGACACTTGATTGGTTGATATTCTAGAAGCTAAAATCTTAGTGGATAGAGTGTGCATGTTAAAACGCAATCCAACTTTAATAGGAACTCGTCCGGGTAGGAGATTCCTAGGTTTTGCAGAATATAACTTTATATACCGCAGATTAGATAGAATGTACGGAGAGAAGAGAAAAATGTCCTTTCTGCAAAAGATTAAGAACTATTTTAAAAAGGATAAACCAATCAAAACTAGAGAAGGAATTATCATTCCACCAGCTAAAACGCCCACTTCATTCATGATGATGGAGAGAGGTTATCATACTTGTGTATGGATAGAGAATTGGATAGAATATACCAAAAATGAAGGGATATTAGCATTTCCCGAGAATGGCACCTTCAATGGAAGAATACTTCAAAATTTGAGATTTAGAATGAACGATTTAGAACCCAGACCTAGATTAACTCAATACGAAGCCTTAGAGGAATGGGAAACCGAGGCATTTGAGCGTGATCGATCCAGGAGTAATAAGGGTTATCGAGGATTTTTCCCCAGAAATCAACATGAGAATAGGGACGGTCAGATGAAACAGTGGAGGAGGGCAATGCTTACAGAGGGATTGTATCCATTGTTAACAGCAGAAGAAAAATTAGGAGGCAAATGCACAGAAAAGACAAAACATTTAATGAGAAATGGAGATTCCGAAGAGGAATTTATAGAAGAAATATTAAGGAACCCCCCACCATATCAGGAAGGGACAGGTGGATGCACCCCAAGTGCACCCCTGTTGAAAACTCCATTAGTACCACAGGTAATGCATGATTTCACCCCTAGTAGAATACTTCACGATAAAGAAAGAGAAGCCCTAGAGAAGACCAGAGCAGAATTAATACAGAAAATAACACAGATAAAAGTGCATCCTGACTCTTTGACCATACCTGTAACAATTGGTCCAGTAGTCCCATTATATGGTAATCAGGGAAACTGTCCTCCGCCACTAGCTATGCCTACTCCTGTGAATGTTCCAAAACCTGAAGCAGTAGTAATGGTTGAGGATCATTTTAGTGATTGTGAATCAACAATATCATTAATGGATTTACCAATTCGGGATTCTGTCAACAGTACTCCCAGGAGAACTACACCTGGGTGCTCGAAAGATATAAACTTAATAACTTCATCGGGAGCAAAAAGTGTCACTGTAGTAACACCTGAAGTCTTAGAAAGGTGGGCACAAGGATCAGATCAGCAGTATACACCTCCCAAAATTTTGGATATTTATAAATTAAAAGTTGAATTGGAAGAAATAATAGCAGGAAATGTGGGATTAGATCGCCTAAATGCTTACGATGAAGAAGAATTATTGTTCATATGCAGAAATATCACCAGAAATGTAAAAATATTCCATGAAAAATTATCAGATTTAGCTCTGCAGATGGGAATTGAAATAGGGAGATCAAAAGTGTTGCAGAAACCCTATAGAGCAGATTTTTCAGACAAAGATTTAGAAAACATGAATGCCTCTGGAAGAAAGTTACAAGTAAAAGAGTTAATGACAGTCTTGCAAAAATGGGGAGACCTAGATAAGTGGAGAGTTCGATGGGCAAAGAAAAAGGAAGAGGCACGATCCAGTAGAACAGCCTCTGAATATTTAATGAAGGAAACAGGGAAGACAGATCAAATGTATCCGATGCGAGAAGTTCCAGGAGGGGGATATGTACATGTCCCATGGAGCAGACAGGATATTTTGTCCTTTACGAATGATTTTCCAAAGTTGAGAGAAAAACCAATTGAATGGTACAAGCAGGTTGAGAGGTTTGTGAAGGTGTCAAAGGTATTGTTGAAGGACTTAGATGGTTTATTTGACATAGTGGTACCTGCCGATTTGTGGACAGACTGTAAAATTACAGTTGATTGGCCAAGTGAAGAGTATCCAAGAGATCCAAAGACAGGTGCCCCGTCAAATGATGTAATGAAAAAGTATCAGCAGGTGATAACTTACCAGAAAGGCAAAATACCACCGAAAGAAACGGATTGGGTGAAAATAGACCGAACCACCCAAGAAGCCAGTGAATCGGTACACGCCTATTATGAGCGTTTATTGCAGGTATTTAAGCAATATAGTGGATTTGAGGACATTGGAGATAAGAACATGAGTCAGTTTGTTTATCGATTTGTTTATGGTCTGAAACCAGAGATTTGTCAGATGATTAAACAACACATGTTGTGTTGGCAGGGGAAACCCATAGATGAAATTTTGAAATATGCAAAATATTGTGGAGACGATATTGAGGATAGGCACAAGAAATTGCAGGAAAAAGTGATGTGGGCACAGGTGAAAATGGCTGAGAAACAGGGAATTAATTTGGATAATCCAAGTGAGAATCAAGGAAAGGATTCTGGAACGAATGGCGGTACTGGGAATGGTGGAAAAGTGAGAGGACGAATGAGTAGAGAAGAAGCTAAAAAGAAATTTCCTTGTCATGGATGCGGAAAATTGGGGCATTGGAAGGATGAATGTAAAAAGATTCGGAATAATAATGGCCCAAATCAAAATTTAAATCCACAGACGCAGAATTACTCACAGCAGGGTGTAAATCCTCAGAGTCAGTTGCCACCTGCACCTATTCAGGGTAATGTAAGCAGAGCAAACCACGATACCGACGTCGGATATCAAGGAGGAAGTGGTAAGAATGATTATGTAACATCACAGTTTCTTTTACAGGACGATTTCTGTCAATACAGTTCATGACGGTGCCTAGGAGAGGGGGAGAAAGAGTGCGTACTTGGCGCATCCTTATCGGTAGATCAGTCAGGTCCATATGTTGAAGGGAATGTGAAAGGTAATGATATTACTTTCCTTTTGGACACTGGTGCTACCCGGTCTACTGTGAGAACAGCAGACATTCCAGACCTTCCTCTCTCTGGAGAAGCTATCCAAGTAGTAGGAGTAGCTAATCGAAAGATTAGAACACCTCTTACCGAACCAATGGAAGTTAAAATTGGAAATTTCAGAGAAATGCATCAATTTGTAGTGTGTGATTCCAGTCCAGTAAATTTATTAGGCCGTGATTTGCTATGCAAGATGAATTGCACAATTTTCTGCACACCGGATGGTGTGGCAGTTCAGACTCCAGATGAAGATCATGTATATAAATTTATGATTGTAAAACAAGGTACAGAAGTAGATGAGATGTTTTCTTTGATAACAAAAGATGAGCTACCAGAAGAATTAAAAACAACAGTAAACCCCATGGTATGGGATTTCACAGGAAAGGAAGTAGGACTTATGGCCAAAATAGACCCAGTTAAAATTACTGTAAAGGAAGGTGCGATTTTCCCAAATACTAGACAGTACAAAATGAGTGCAGAAGTAAAGACAGGAGTCATTGAAGAAATCAATCGAATGGTAGAACAAAACATACTAAAAGAAGTAATGAGTAGCCCATGTAGTTCACCAATAATGGGTTTAAAGAAACCTAGTGGAAAATATAGGATTGTTCAAGACCTGCGGAAAATTAATAAGATTGTGGAACCATGTTGTCCTATAGTGCCAAATCCTGCAGTAATTCTATACCAGATTCCTTGGAGTGCAGGATGGTTCACTGTGATTGATTTATGCCAACCGTTCTTTTCAATACCATTGCACCCAGACAGCCAGTATCTTTTTTCATTTAAATTTGAGAACAAAGTCTCTGTATGGAATCGTGTTCCTCAGGGGTACACGGAAAGTCCTTCCATCTTTAATCAGATATTGAAAAAGTGCCTTGAGAAACTAGTGATGCCAGGAAGCTCAGTCCTAGTGCAATATATCGACGACTTACTGGTGGCATCGAACACCAGAGAGGACTGTGTCGTTGATTCCATAGCACTATTAAATCATTTGGCTGAAGAAGGGCATAAGGTCTCACCAGAAAAATTACAGTTCTGTACAACAGCAGTTAAATATCTGGGACACCAAATTGAGAGGGGAAAAAGAAGAATAACCTCGGAAAGAGTATAATTGATTAAGAAAATGCAAATGCCTGTAACCCAAAGAGAAGTGAGAATGTTCCTAGGAATAGTAGGTTACTGTCGACAATGGATACTAGGATTTTCCTTGCTAGCAAAGCCCCTAATTCAAATGACAAAAAGAAAGCCAAGGACCCAGTTGAATGGGATGATGAGAGCGTAGGAGCCTTTGTAAAATTGAGAAATGCTCTGTGCTCAGCACCAGCCCTAGGCATGCCCGACTATAAGAAAAGTTTTGCATTATTCTGTCATGAGAGAGAAAATTGTGCACTCTCAGTTCTAACGGAGAGACATGGTCTAGACAGACGTCCTATAGCATATTTTTCTGCTACATTGGATCCAGTGGCAGCCGCGTTGCCAGGCTGCTTAAAAGCAGTGGCGGCTACCTGTTTAAGTATTGAACAAAGTGAGTCAATTGTAATGGGACACCCAGTAAAGGTGTTTGTTCCACATGCAGTTGTGATTCTGTTGACAAGAACTCGAACTCAGCATCTTACTCCTAGTCGGCTGACTAAATATGAGAGAATAATAATGGGTGCTGAAAATGTGAACATAGTGAGGTGCACAATAGTAAATCCCGCTACCTTACTACCAGACCCATATCATGAGGAAATCAAAGATGAAGAAGAAGAAGAACATGATTGTTTACAAGTCACAGAGTTATGTACAAAACCACGACCTGACATTCAGGAAATGCCCCTAAAGAAGCCAGACAGGGAGCTGTTTGTTGATGGTTCATGCCAGAGGCATGAAGATGGTAAATTGACTGCAGCATATGCAGTATGTGAATTAACTGGAATAGTCGAAGCATCCTGTTTACCAGGAGTAAAATCTGCACAAGTAGCTGAATTGATTGCTTTGATAAAGGCTTGTAAAATTGGGAGAAATCAAAAAGTAACTATATTTACAGATAGCCAATATGGTTACGGGGTTGTGCATGATTTTGGCCAACTATGGATGCAGAGGGATTTCATGACTTCTTCAGGATCTCCCATTAAAAATGGACAGTTTGTAAGGGAATTGCTGGAAGCAATACAATCACCAAAAGAATTGGCTGTGGTGAAATGTGCCGCACACCAGTCAGGAGATGACAGGGTGGTAATCGGCAACCGATATGCAGATCTTGTGGCTCAACATTGTGCCAGAAATAGATTGTCAGTCAATAAAAGGGTGGAAAGAATGGGAATCAGCTGCCAACTTATGCCGTATATGCCACCTGAAACATGGAATGAAGTTAGAAGATTGCAAGATGATGCTGATGAAAGTGAGAAGAAAACATGGGTCAAGGTGGGTTGTTCCCAAAGGGGAGATGACGAAGTGTGGATTTGTGCTGATGGCAGACCAGTCATGCCCGACTGTCTGCTCTCACAAATGGCCAGGATGTATCATGGAGACACACACATAGGGAGAGATGCAATGATTAGGCTTTTCAGACAGAACTGGTACAATCCCAAGTTCAGGGCTGTAGCAGAGAGTCTTTGCCAGAGATGTTTGACTTGCCAAATGCATAATCCAGGAAGAAAAACAATAATTGGGTTTGGGAAAATTGGAAAGGCAGAAGGACCATTTATAAGACTACAGTTCGACTTTATACAGTTACCACCATGCAGAGGGTTGAAATATGTACTGGTCATAGTATGTCTGTTTTCAAAGTGGGTGGAGGCTTACCCTACCAGGAGGAGTGACAGCATTACAGTCGCAAAGCTGTTACTACGAGAACTCATTCCTAGGTTTGGTTTCCCAGTAACTTTGGAATCAGATAGAGGAAAACATTTTAACAGCGAAGTAATTCAAATAATCTGCGAAGCATTCCAAATTGAACAAAAATTGCACTGTGCATATCGTCCCGAGGCTTCTGGAGTGGTTGAACAATTGAATGGCACTATAAAATCCAGACTGGGAAAAATGTGTGCATCAACATCATTGGAGTGGCCAGATGCATTGCCACTCGTCTTAATGGGACTCAGAAGCATTCCCGATAGAAATACGGTATTGAGCCCACACGAGATAATGATGGGAAGAGCAATGAGACAAGCACATGTTCCCATAAACAAACTGCTGAATATATCTGATGATATGGTTCTGGATTATTGCAAAGGATTGGCTGACCTAGTGCGTTCTGTCTCTCATCAGGTCGGAGAAGACGCAGTTTCGAGGCAGCCTGAACGAGAACATGATCTGAATCCTGGTGACTGGGTGGTAGTGAAGAATCACACCAGAGAGACGTGTCTATCACCTAGATGGGGAAAACCTTGTCAGGTTATACTGACTACCAATACAGCAGTGAAGTGTGCAGGATTTCCTAATTGGATTCATGTAAGCCACACCAAAAGAGTACCAGACCCTGAAGAAGAAAATCCTCAGTCAGCATCAATCACTGAGGAAGCTGAAGGTTGCCCAGCTGAAGAATCTCAGGCTCGAGATTCAAGAGAAGCTGCAGAAGAACAACCGAGCACAAGTCAGGACTGGATACCAGTGGTGGAAATTCCTGAAGTGTACCACAGAACAAGAAGTCAAACAAATTTTGAAGAAATTGAAGATCAGATAGGTGAAGAAGAAGCAACTCAGGGAAAAGAAGAACATACAATAAAAGAACCTGAGCAGGACCAGATAGGGAGAGGAAACTGGGCTCAAATTAATGAAGAATCAACAAATTTTGAGCAGGGACAGACAGGTTTAGAAGAACCCGGTCAGGCTGCAGAAGTACAAAGTGCAATAAGCCCTGATCAGAACCAGTTAGATCCAGAAAAGTATACAGAAGAAGAAAATCCTGAGAATCACGAACATGAAGAAATAAACAAAGAACAAGGTCAGTTATTGGAAACTCACAGAGGAGCTGCGGCAGAGAAACCAATAAGACCTGAAAAGGAGCAAGAAAGAAAAACAGTAATTGCAGAAAACGAAAAAGTGTCAAACAGTGAAAATAAAGAGATTGCTGAAGACAAAAATAAAGAAACAGTGCAAGCAAAGAAAACAAGAAAAGGTGATCATTGGCCTAGTGTCATTAAAAGAGTAAAATACCACATAACAACCAGAAGTGAAGATCCACATCAAGTAAATGAAGTAACAAGTCAAACCGAACGAGAAAATAAAACTGAGAAAAGAAGAAGTAAAAGACTGAAACTTGTGAATAACAAATTCAAGGGTCCTGATTGGACTTACATCATTCTTGAAGATTACGAAAGCTCAGAGTCAAGTGAAAGTGGTGACGAAGGAACAAGTACAGAACTGACATATGAGAAAGAAACAAGACCACCTTGACTAAGTGAAATAATAAAATAAAGAAAAGCGAAAACAGATAAGAAGAGCAATCTTCCTTGTCGAAATGCCTGATGATAGAGTTACTGGGAGACCAAAACAGAGATGTTGTAGAAGATGCTGTGCAATATGCATATGTAGTCTAGTGATGGTGCTTGTAGTATGGTTAGTCCTGATCGTAGCAGTTCCTTACCTTATGATAATGGATAAAAAGATTAATAACGAAACTAAGGGAAGGACAGCCCACTTGAAGGATAATAGAGTAGAACTAATGGCAGAGAATGAACCAGAATTTCATCATGAAATAACTGATAACGACACTAGTCTAAATGTTTTCACAAAGTTATTGTTTCAATACGTAGACACCATGGAAGTTAGTAATTGTTATGTCTGTATGAAGTTACCTGAATCAGTAGCAGAAGGGTTAACATATCACCACCTACCATTAACATATGGCATATCATGTAGTGTTTTATCTAGTTTATTTTATAGAACAGGGAGACTTCAATATTATTATTCAAACATAGATGTGATATTTTCTGAGGTTCCGATTCGAAAGACTATGAACCCAGTGCTTAGTAGTCAAGACGCACAGTTTATGGGAGAATTTTTCTTAACAATGAAATCAATAGACATAACACATGCACATAGACACAATCTAACATGTTCTTTACAAGAAGAAGAAAAGATATTTTTGAACTTAGTGGAAGATAGAAGACAAGATTTCCAAAAGAAAGCTTCTGAGCATAAGGCTCATGTGCCACCTTGGGCTGAGAAAGAAGGGAGTTACACACCTGGCAAGGCTCAAGCTGCTATGGCTCTGGATTTTGTAAAGACAGGGAAAATTTGTCTACATAGATTAAAGACTGATTATAACAATGTTTTCATCGGTACCAGTGAATGTGAACACAATTTCTTAATTCTTGGAGGTTGGGGAATCAAAGGAGGAACAGATTCAGTTTTTCCTGGAATCTATTATGTGTGCGGGAATAAGGCTTACTTTAGGCTTCCTGCACGGTGGTATGGAAGTTGTTATTTTGGAATAGTATTTCCAAAAATATACCACGTAAAAAGAAACACTGGGAACAATGAAAATAATGGCGAATTAACACGTAGTAAAAGAGCTAGTTTTTCTGAAATTGTAGGTGATATATTTGGTGCATTGATACCTTCAGTGGGAATAATTCTGAACTCAAGGAAAATATGTAAATTGTCTACAGTGGTTGATCGTTTATCAACGGATACTGCTGGTGGATTTCTAATGATTAATGCGGAGATGGTTTCGATTAGATCTATGGTTATGCAAAATCGACTTGCTCTTGATATTATATTGGCGAAAGAGGGCGGAGTCTGTAAATTGTTGAAGACGAAACATTGTTGCACTTATATATCTGATAAAAGTGCAGAGATTGGAACATATATACAGAATATAACGAAACTTGAGAAAGAACTAAAACTACTGGAAGTTGATAGTGTATGGGAAAGATTGACAAATAGTATCTCGTCAATTGGTACCTGGTTTGCTAATGTAGGAAAAAGACTTATAGGTCAAATATTAGTACCCCTAGCAGGGTTAGCAATAATACTACTGACAATAATAATATGGTGCAAATGTTATAGAAAGAATGGAACATATAATGTGACAGGAAAAGGGAAGAAGAGAAAGATTGACGAAATAGAACTTGAAGAGTGGAGAAGTGAATTATACAAGAGATTGAAAGGGGATGGTAAAAATAGAAAGTGTAAAAATGAGAATGAAACTATTTGCTAGAAGTTGGCATCTGATTATGGGTAGTATTTGATGGCTCTTAAACGCCATCAGAGAGGGGATTGATGGAGCAAGGACTCACAAATGAGACTTGCTCGAATGCAATCTCCTCACAGTATTAATTTATTAATTTTGTATTGTTCGTATTAACTTGCATACACTACATGAATAGCAATGAAGCTTGCCTATGTGTTCTAACTAACAAATAACGCTTGTCTTTTTCTAAAATGGCCGCTAAAGCGCGGGAACTTCACTGCGCTTATCTCAACCATATCACGTGTTGTGACGTCTTTCTTTGCTTGGTGGGAAATTTCTCCTTCTGCGCAGTGTGAATTAAAATGGCTGCTTGATGTTTTCACATGCTTCAGCTTGCTCTTGTGTTATTATTAATTTGTCATTTTCTTAACGCTACTAATGCGGGACAGATTTATAAGTAAATGGGAATAGAGTAGAAAGGGTGGGTATACAGTGAAACATTTTATTTGTGATTTTTAATATTTCGTTCTTTGACTTTTATTAGTTCGTAAACTTGGGCCTGGGGTTGGTGATCTGAAACTCGAGAGACAATGAATCTGCGCATGTGCCCTGCTTGGCTGCCAAAGAATAAGAATGAAGTCAACCTGGACGTCGTCCAAGGCCATGACCTGATGGCCGAAGCTGCTGTGCTCTTGCCTTTTCCTGTTGAAAATTGAAACTTTGTATATGAAGAATATATAACATTTGTCGTGAGACGGGTGGGAAATAAAGCAAATGTATTAAATTGGATGGGCGGTAGTTTAAAGACAATGGGCTTCAGAATTCGAACCAAATCAATATGGTGTGAGGATCAACCCCCTGTCCCTGTCCAATCAGAAGTAGTGGTCCCATATTTTAGCAACATTAATGGGAGGTACATGGGCGTAGAAGGGTATAATAGATATAGAATTAGTTAATTAGTTAGCTCAGACCGCAGAGTGCGCACAGGAGACTAGAGCTTACTCTCAGAACGCACAGAAGAGCTCCAGACTGCCAAGCTGATCGATTGCAGACTGAATCCCTGTCCAGAAGAGGTCCTGAGGAGGGGGCGGCGGAGTCCATTAGAAGGAAGGCACGGGAGAATCGAGGAGAAGCCGAGTATCAGAGAGGGGAACTACGCAGGCGTCGTTGTAGAGAGGTCACCGGTCCTGTCCTGATCCTGGAGGAGGTCTTTGCTCTTCATCCTTCCTGGGTCCTATTCTTTTCCAACTCCTTGGCCAAGGGGTTTGGTTATCGCACTTAGGTAAATATAAATGCAACCTTTAGTTGCGCTGCTGTCTCTATCTTCTCCTTTCTGAGGGACCGTCATTAATCAATAATTATTATTCTATGCTTCATCCTTGAGATGCGATTAAGTACCATGTGATTCTGTAATTTACTCTGCTAAATCTTTAGATAAACATTTCAAAACTTCCTGACTCAGTGGTTATTTCAGGATTATGTATTATAATGAATGTCACTCATTTTAAACTTCCCATTTAGCAAAGGATTCATTGGTAAGTCATTACTCTTCAATCGGAAGGTAATTGGTAGCAGGGATTTTGATAAAGAGTAACAACTGACAACCCCAGCGTAAGTATTAGCGTAGTATGAATGTATGGGCCCAAATGAGTATCTAGTGTATGAATGCTGTTTGCTAATATGGCGCTGGATCAACAGTATGTATGTAGAGAAAGTTTGGTATGTTTGATTGTGATGGATTAAGTTTCAGAACTTAAGCTTCCAATTTAAGGAAGCGGGTTCTGATATTATTTTATTTTTTTAGAATATTTTTATTGGCATTTTATGTTAGTACATGTCACCACAGTAGTTTGTAGAGCAAAGAGGTATCATATGGCCTCTGCACTGACATACATCATTGTGGTCAAAGACAGATCTAGTTCATATAAGCTTTAAATAACCATAAGAATCATGGGAAATCGAGAAAGAAGCAAGGGGAGGAGTTGTGGGTAAGGACAACAGGGTCAGGAGAGTCGCATGGCAAATCAGAAACCACAAGCAAGTGAAGAGACAGCAGAACCTGCTCCCGGAACCAGTGGAAAAGACACAGAGTAAGGTGTAGCACTCAGAAATAAGGTAAAAGTGAGCCTGGGCTAGAAGAGCAATGGCGGGACAAAGAGATCGGGAGACTACCTTTCTACAGGCACTGTAACTGCCGTAAACATGATAAATATGAGGGGTTAATTTAACGCAACAAACTCAGCTAGGGGAATTAAAAGTGACTGTGCTAAGGAGGTTCTACACCGAAGGTGTGTTTTTTTTTGTTTCTGTTTCTCCTCCATGGTATTCCCACATTGGAGCGGCCGAGACACCCCCTGTTATAGTTGTCTGATGCAAGTTCTGTGGCGACAGGCACTCTGCGGGTTGGGAAGTTGGGGTTTGCACAACCTTATTAGCAGGGTAGCAGTGTGGGGGGGAGATGGGAAACAGTTGTTAGTTTATAAAGATACCATACTGACAAAGTTACAAGCTCAGGGAGAACACAAGGGAGATGGTCGGCATCAACCAAGCATGCAAAGTAATTTAACGATGCAAGAGCATATGACATTCCAGATGCAATCAGTGCAGAGACTCCATCAGAAATGGCAGATTACAGGGCATCGACAACACCCTTGAGAGTGTGGTCCTGGAATGTGAATGGACTTAAAGGCAAGCTAAAATGTTCAGTGGTGTTACAATTCATCAAACGATATTTGCCTGATATTGTTCTTTTACAGGAAACGCACCTAAAAGATAATAAATGTAAAGCTCAGAATAGATTTGGCTATATCCTGTTGGCACATGCCTGGTACACTACTGGATCCAGGGGAGTAGGGGTGCTCGTCAAAAGGACACTCCTATTTATTCAAGGGAAGGTATGGGCCGACACACTGGGATGATACATAGCGGTCAGTGGGACCTAGGAAGGGAGGACGGTAAACATATGCTCCATTTATGTTTCATCAGGGCTACGGACCCCCACATTGGAGACACTGGGCTCCCTGCTACTGGAGCTCCCGGAATGACTTTTAATTCTAGGTGGCGATATGAATGATATTATATCCGCAGAAATGGATGTAGCTAGGCAGGCAGCGTATTGGAGGAGAGTGAGCCCATTGGGGGGATTCTTAAGAGCTATGGGACTGGGCGACATTTGGAGACACCAACATCCCACTGAGAAACAATACACTCACCTGTCAGCAGCAAGCAGGAGCCTTTCAAGACTGGACTACATAATACCACAACTCACGGGCTTGGGGGAATTTATAGGTGCAACTCAAAGGGCACATGGGGTGTCTGACCACTCCCCGGTGGAGGTGGGACTCATTGGCCCAAGGAAAGACTATATATTGCCCCCACGGATAGACCCCTGGTACTTTAAAGACTGTGATTTCAGGGAAGATACGAGGAAGGGAGCAGAGTTATTTTTTGCTGAAAATGTAGAATCAGTAGTCTACAAAGTGACTCTCTGGGAGGCCTTTAAAACGGTGCTTCGAGGTAGAAAGCAAGCATGAATGGGCACCGAAAAGAAAGAGAAATGGCTTAAGTGTCAAGCCCTGGAGGATGACATAATGAGGCTAGAATCCCGAGTGACAGAGGGCGGGAAGGACTTAGTAGACGGGCAGCACCGGGTGTGGCTCCGCCAAAAGGAACTACGAGAACTGCTAGAGGATAGCGCAAGGGCCCAGGCGCTTGCCACACAGCACAGACTCTACGATACCGGGGACAAAGCAAATAAATTGCTAGCTTGGTTAGATAAGAAGAGGGCCAATGGCAGATGGGTCCCCAGACTGGTAGATGAAGAAGGCCATAGATATGTCACGGGGGAAGACGTGGCGGAGAAATTCGCAACCTACTACGAGGAAATATATGCTTCCTCTTCATCGAAAACAGAGCAAGACTGTAGTGATTTCTTACAGGATATTACCTTGCCATGTCTGTCAGAGGAAGATAAAGCGATGTTAGAGGGTGACTTTACGATTGAAGAGAAAGGCGGCATCTCTCTCACTGCAGTCAGGTAAAGCAGCGGGACACAATGGTCTCCCAGTGGAAATGTACAAATGTATCTTGATAGAGACGGCAGACCATCTGCTAGACATGCTGAAAAGAAGGCTTACTTCCCCCAGATCAGAGGAGGGTAAGCCACCCTCAGACTGCAGGTCATACAGACCAATCTCCTTGCTCAACTATGAAGTAAAGGCCCTAGCGAAGCTTCTATCCCTGGGCTTGGGCAGAGTGATTACCTCCCTTGTAAACCCAGAACAATCAGGGTTTATGCCCCATAGGGGGACCAGACTAAACCTGTGCAGATTGTTTGGGGTCCTTCAGCTCACAGAGGCAATCTCAGACGATCAGATGGCGCTCCTATCCCTGGATGCCAGAATGGCCTTCGTCAGCGTGGAATGGAACTACCTCTTTGCAGTGCTAGATAGGCTTGGTTTTGGACCTGGGTTCTTGGGGTGGGTGAGGCTGCTTTATCAGCAACCCTTGGCCAGAGTATGAGTCAATGCCGTGGTGTCCCGGGTATTCCCTCTCCAGAAAGGAACGAGGCAGGGATGCCCACACTCCCCACTCTTATTTCCCTAGGCCCTGGAGCCCCTAGCGGCATGGGTACGTCAAGACCCTCTGATCTCGGGGATCTCGATTGGGGAGGAATGGGAAGACCGCATCTCGTTGTATGCAGATGATATCCTGTTGTATGTTAAGAAACCACTGCAGTCAATCGACAGAATACTGCAGATATTCCGCATCTACGGGGAGCAATACCGGACATCCGAGGATACTATTGGGTGGCTCAATTAGTAACAGTAAATGGATGGATGTTCGTGGAGTGATCAGAACCAGCATACATACAGGGTGGACAGACTAGCCATGGGCAAGGGAGGTCCCAGATCAATACTATACACTAAACAACTGGTGAGAAATTTACCACAGCACACTCAGACAGTGACGCTGGCTTGGCACGCTGCCACGAAGTATCTGGGTTGGGAAGGAAAACTTACAGGGAGGACCCCACTCTGGGACAGTACTAGGTTAAAAAGGTGAGCGAACTACGGGGGTTCGCTAAATGGGTACTGTTGGGCCTTGAGAGATATATGGAGGGGTCAGGCTTACATCACATTTACGACCCTGCAAACTGAATTTCGGATGGGAAAAGGAGAATGGATGCGGTACTTGTAACTAGGACATGCCCTACGAAACTATCTCACTGAAGGGGAGACATTGGAAGAGGCTTCACCTTAGGAGGATAGAATACTGACTGGCCACTACATGAACAAGCATTTGCAATGCAATCGGTCTCGCCTTTGAAACCTTATATGTATTTAGCTATGCAGCACATTAGCCTGGGTGCTGAAACATCTACTGTTCTTTAACATGGAGGGAAAGTAAGCACCAAACTGCGTGACACACCAAGTATGGGAACACATGGAGAGAAATATTGCCTTTCAGCGGGAAATGGTATAGTCCAAAGCTCTGTTTTTAATATATCTGTATGGGCCTTCCCTCTCCAGATGGTTGAGGTTCCATGATAGCATTTGCCACTTGAGTGTCAAGAGGTAGATAGTGTATTCCACAAACTTGTGCAAAGGATTGTCCTTGTAACCCTCCCCTTCACAGCACATTTAACAGTCACCCCCCTTATCTTTGTTGGTCTCACATTTATGTTTCTGACTTTCTTGTAGTCTTATAAAAATGACTGTAATATGGTGTAAACACGTGAGATTTGACACCCTATTGTAGAGGGCTTTTTACTTCAGCTCAACAGCAGTTATGATATTGATCTTCCTTTTCTTCTATGTTTCTCCTCCTTCCTTCTCTCTAATATTCTTTGCACTGGTTAAGTGTAGATTTATGTAGACCTGGAAAATGTAAATAATAAATACTGCAAAAAAAAAAACAAAGCCTACATCTCACGTACCTGGCAATTCACTGAGCTGCAGTAGTACCTGGTTTATGTTTTCAGGGCCTATTTGCATCGAGGACTGCATACATGCACATCAATCACAGAGGCCCTGAGAACTGGTCTGACCAGGACACTCTGTTCTTGAACAGTAATGTTGGTGAAAGTCAGTATGGGTGTGCGCTAGCGGAATTATTTGCATGCGAGTGCCTGGTACAGTAAACCAGGACGTGTAGCAAATCTGGAATTAGGAACTGGCATACCAGTGTGCATGGGACTCTGTGCTGAAATGAGGGATACTGCAGGTCAGGTCTGAGGGGACGTGGTTTACCGGGTATAAGTTCCCAGAAAACTGTAAACAGGACATAGTCCTGGGCTCAGGTGCATTTATAGGCCATGAAGTACAGGGACATCGGAGGGCTGCTGGTCAGGCCTGTTTTAAACACACAGAGCTGTGAGTCTGTCACGCGACCAGATGCTTGCCTTTCAGTTATTTACTACTAAAGCGAATAGTCTTGCCCCCTTCCTCCCACCTCAAACCCCTGCTCATCGTGATTGAATAAGACCCTTTCCGGAAATGTCTCTCAACAGTTACAAGGACAAACTCCTTCCGCGCACAGCACACAGCCCTAGCGGTTTCTGTGAGCCTTCCTTAGCATGGCACCGAATGCCAAAACTGGAACTGGACAACTTCCCCTACGGAAACTCCACCGCACCAGCAGGAGCACGGATTTGGAGGAAAATTGCACGCTTCTCTTCCGAGCTCTCGAGCTCCCTTTCTAGCTCTGTTGCTGTAAACTTGTTTGAATAATCTCTAAGGGAGGAGGGAAGGAATATAAAATCCTGCAGTTGATCTCTCACCGAGGCTTGAGGCAATTGCTTACTCATTAACCCCGGGCAGCAAGAACACCATTCAAAACATGAAAAATGAAGAGAAAAAAAACAACAAACTTTGAAGAGAAAGCGGAGAAAGGCGTCAGAAGAGCCACCATTCATCTGCCCAGTGTTAAAGGAGGAGGGGGGCAGACCTAATTCAACACGAAATTGTATAGCTAGTAAATAAAGGCGCCACACCTCCTTGGGAGAGAATACCGAGACCAAAATCTCCCTGAATACGAACAAATGAGATTAAGTCTCAATGGTTAATGAGCACCCAGAAGGAGCTGTGCGTTGAGGATTAAGCATTTTTTAAACCATACGCAACAAGTAGCTCCCTGAAAAAGTGGGTCGGTTCTTGATTAGACATCAACCTCACCGGTTCTTTCAGAAGTAGTAAAACTGCACGAAAGCGATCGAGTGTACCAACGATCTCCCTTCCCTAAAATGTATCCTACATAGCTGCCAAGGTTTCAGATTGCTTATGTGTGACATTTTCATAATTTCAGTGTAATTATGAGTGACATTCAACGACTATGAGTGACACTTTCTCGCGAGCAAATATCAAGCAATGAAAACGAGGGAAACATATAAATATCAGAAATTACACCCATTTGAGCAACAAGAAACTCTTAGAAGATCTTTAACTGCTGTAAAGCATCAGAAATGGAAGGCACTAACCTAGTGCCCACCTGCTCATACTGTTAAACAAATGTGTAACCAATAACAATTTAACAGATCCTGCCTTAGCCAGCCTGTGCCGACCAGGTCTCCTGGCTCCTCTCTGGCAATTAATCAAATGAATGCACATCATGCAACTAAAAAAAAGTACGTGTACTTCAGACATGCAGGCATCTTTGACTTTCAAGATTGGCTGAACTGAAACGTGAACATGACATCCACTTGCCTCATGTTAATGACATGCACTAAACATGTGGTTGACATACAGTGGAGAGTGAATGACAGAATGAAAGAAACACATGAATGCCATGCATTGAAACCAAAATAGCATGCAAGTAAACCTACAAAAGGCATGTACCGAAACGCAAATGCCCCATATATTGAAACGAGAATGCCATGCATTGAAACTTCTGACCGGTAGGCAATGAAACATGAACAGCACACCACACAGATTGAAACATGTGAGAGGTCCCTGCGAGGAGCCTGAGCCAGCCTCACTGACTGGCGCTGAACTCAACTATGTCCATATCCATTCTTAAATATCTACATGGACGACATTATGATGTTTGCATTAAATCTACCTTCTCTGCTCTAATCTTAACCCTAATAGGCATTCCACTTGAATGATTTGGAGCAATAGTTGCGACTGGATTATTAGCAGTCTTCTCCACATAAATGGGTACATTAATTTATACGGAAAAAAATCTGATATACCACAGATATCTATTAGAACATCACAGTGTTGCAGCATGCTTATTGTATTTAATAAGGTTACATATAGTTTTTAATTCTTATGTATATATAAAAAATATCTTTTTAATCTCTTACACGGTGGTGTGTTTATGGAATGTATTCTCTATTCACTTGGTTATAAGGTAATTCTCTTAAATTATAGAAGAGATTACAATACATGCGCCATTCATAACCACGTGACCCGTGTTTTGATCTCAAATCACTCAATTTTATGCATCTATAAGTTCTCCACCCCTTTATACTTATACTTAACAGGATAAATTAAGACAATGTAAATGTCATAAATAAATGTATCAATTATTTTGGGCAACTATAACATATGTGCATATATAATAATATTAATAATTATCATGTATTTTATACAGTTATTGCTAAGATGGTTCCCTGATGAAGGCACACATGCCAAAACGCGCGTAGTTCTCATCTACCGCTAGCCTTCCAACGATCTACAGTAACACCGAATATATCATCTGAAATTTAATTGGATAATGAATTGTAATATTATTGTTTTGTTTCATTCAGACATATGATTATGCTGTTGTTGTATTTATGTTTTTAACTACTTCTTTAAGAAAAATCAAAACAAATATATTGCTGATAATAATGAAAAAACAAACCAAAAAAAAAGAAATGTTAATATTGGTACATATATTTTTTTTGCTTATTTTTTTGCTTATCTTGTTGCTTCCTTTTTTGAATTAATGCACATTTGTTTATTGTAATAAATCAAATTGTTTTGTTGCCGAGAATATTGTGTGGAGACTAATACACTTGCTTACGTACCTTTTCCCTCAATTGCTGAACTCAACTATGTGCAGGCTGCTAATGACTGCAATGATGCAGACTACTGGAAACCGAACATCCTTGCTGTCCCACCCCACTGCAATGCACTCTGACAGACCATAGATTGTTTGCAGCACTTTATAAAATCTAGATGTAAATAAACATGTCGGCACCAGTTTAGCAGAATAACTTGTCACAGGTTTGGAACAATAGGCTAGAGATGGATTTGCCTGGTTGGCACAGTCTCGTAGACCACAGGTACAGCACAGTTGGTTGGCACAGATTAGTAAAGTAGGCAGTAGACAGTTTGCATTTTTTGTCACTGCATAGCTTGCACAGAGGCAGCACAGCACATTGTAGATGCTTCGCTGTTTGGCACAAGCACCACTTAGTAGGCTGTCACAGGGATAGGAAAGGAGGCAGTGGCGGCTCGCAGAGGGAGTGCTGCAGGGCGGTGCGGCGGGGCGGGGGAGGGGCTGGGTGGGAGGTAGTGGAGTCAAACATACGACGGCAGGAGTAAGGTAAGTAAATAAATAAATAAAACTATTTACCTTGCGCTCGCTGCATCGCCGAGATGGCGATGCGGTGGCCGCAAGGTAAATAGTTTTATTTATTTATTTACTTGCCTTACTCCTGCCCGCCGTATGTCCGACTCCACTACCCCCCCACCGCCCCGCCGCCCTGCAGCACTCCCTCTGCGAGCCGCCACTGGATAAAAGAGTCGGGTGGCAGAGAGATAGCTCAGCAGGTTGTACAGGGATAGAAGAGCAGGTTACCAGAGATGCAGCTCAGAAGGTTAGCACTCTCAGAGATAGCAGAGCAGGTTAACTGGGAAACAACCCAGCAGGCTGGCACAGAGCGCTCCTTCCTGCACTCTGCTTGTTTGAAACCCTCTGTGCGTGGCTGCCACAGTACCAGAAACATCCTTCTTCTACTGGTTTTCATTAAGCCTGTCCCCTATAGATTCCACAGTAATTTCCAATATATTCTCAAATATAGTTCAATTGAATTATCTTTCCAAAATATCACGGGGAAGCAGAGCGGGCGAGCTGGACGAATTAAGGATTTAGAGCATTGTGGGAACTCCATAATTATTACGCATGAGGCAATTGAGGACTCAGCGGGGAACCCACCCCTTCCCCTGGGATGGAAATGAGGGGAGATTAGGCAGGACGATTAACACTGCACCTTGAGCAACTTTGCATCACGCTCAGAGTTATTTTTGTTCTATTTATAGCAGACCAACATCAGTGTGTTGCTTTGTAGAGTCAGCAGTCGTGCGGAAAAGAAACGTTTTAGTACAACAAACACAGGCAGGAGGGGGCATAATTCAGAGTTAGTACAGAGCTGAGTGGATGGAGCTCTGCTCTAACCAGCACCACTCTCTGCTTCTGCTGAACTAGGACCACCCACATACACAGTGCCAGCGATGTTCAGCAGAGACCTACTGCAGTGTGCCGCGCCCTGCCCGTTTAAGGACCAGCGATATGCTTCAGTGAGCTGGTCGAGCAGTATACTGCCGCACACGTTTAAGTGCCGCAGCCGGGGAGTACTACTTCAATGAGTCCAGTTATGCAGAGCTGCTACTGCTGTAATTTTTTAGGTCTCGCCTACGCAGCGCGCATGCGCTGCATAGGAGAGACCTTTAGCTATCGGCACAGCTTTGGGGGCAAAAACGTGCACTTGTTGCATTGCTTGCAATGGCAACGCGTGCACGTCTGGCAATTCCCTTGCGGGAGCGCGCGGCGCCATATGGTGGCGCCATATGGTCACAATCATCGTGCCTTGCTGCACGCTCCCGCAAGGGAATCGCGCAGGCCCCCTCCCCCTGCTGCCGCGCGCGCTAGTTGTTATTAGTGCCCTCTTCTCACACTCTGACTCAACTTGTCAGAGGGGTATCGTCATTCTTGTACCTTGACAATGACCCGGCGCCGGACCACCCTCATCGTCATGGTGTCCTCGTCATCGGTAGCGCCCTCGCCGAGCTCCTTGTCCAGCTCCTGGTGCACGTGCTTGAGCACGAAGCGCACCGAGCCCTTGATGATGTGCAGCACATTCTGGCAGCTGACCAGGAAGAAGCCCAGCAGGACCAGGCTGACCAGCAGCTCCGTGAGGAAGCCCAGCATGCTGTCGACGCTCCTTGGGGGTCGAGGTCCCCTGTTCACGCGCGCAGGTCACGCCGCATCCCTCTCTCTAACACCCAGGCGCAAGCACCAGACTCGACAGAAGCAGCAGCCCAGGCCTGCTCAGCCGGTCTGCGGCACCCGGAGTCTGGGTGCTAAGAAGGTAATCCAAGCCCGGCAGCGGCTCCGACTGTGCCCGGTTCGGCGGTGGGACGGCTCTCGAAGCCCGCGTCCTGGACAGCTGTAACTTTAGCCTTGAACAGCAGCTGCCTCGCGTCAAAGTGTCCGTCACGCGGCCTCTGCCATGGACACCTGCTCCTCCCCCATTATCCACCACCAACAGCGAACAAAATGCAACCACAAGAATGGCCGGGAGCAGAGCCTCCGGGTGCAGAGCAGCTCCTTGTAGAGCGAAGCCTGCAGCCTTTCTTCCAGAATCGGCTGTGTTGCTTTCAAGAGTGCGAGTTAATCTAAACCTGCCCCCTAATCTGTAACCCAGAGGGTGGCGACGCAGGACGCATCCCGCGCGACCACTGTCAGCTTGGCCTGCAGCAGGCAAGTGGCAAGTCGTTATCCACAGGTCAGCGCCCCTCAAAGTGAGTCGGTTGCTTGCACTTGTGAAGTGCACAAACGTGATATGCTTACCTTTAGTGGTGCTTTCATGTGCGGCGTTACTCCTGGTTCTTGCATTCTTTCATATCCCCCTGCTGATTTTGTTTTAGAGCAGTTTAATCAGAGAACCCCCCCACCATCAGAAAACCCCAAAACGTCGAAAGAGAACTAAAGAAAGATTCTTTTTTTGCGATTTAGTAATAAAATATTAAAAGTTTGGAGGAACAGTCGCAAAAGGTCAGTACTTTTACACATCTATGGCATCGCAAAAAGGAATACCAAGTATCCGAAGGATAAGGGTTTAGGGGTCCAGGGTAGGGCAGAATATAAAACAAGCATTGGCATAGCCAATAGGTCTCGCCTTTGGGACCTTATAAGTGTTTAGCCATGCAACAGTTAATGTTGTTGCAGTAAGGATATTGTGCTGCATAACTAAATACTTATAAGGTCCCAAAGGCGAGACCTATTGGCTATGCCAATGTTGTTTTCTTTCCGTATAGGCTGAGATCGATGATGACGCGCTCCTAAGGGAATTAATTTATGAAGAACTTAGAAGATCAGGAGGAGTGACACTTACTCTTTGTCGGGCAAGCCGCGACGCCCCGGGCAGCGAGGCCGCGGTCCAGGAGACGACTTGACTCGAGGCGCATATTCATTGCTCCAGGCTTATGGGGGTCGTCGGACGAGGGTCCAAAGATAATTACGCCCTCATTGGGACCCAGCCCGCGGCTTGGCACAACATGGTGCGAGCTGCTGCAGTGGGCTCCCGGCGGCTGCAAGACTTCAATTTTGCCGCTCACGCCGCTGGCCGTGGGGCCTACCTATCTGTGTTACACATTGTCCAGCAGTCTCGGCAGTAGCGATTGGGCAAATTAGTGATCACGAGATGGCTCTCCTGACGTCACATCCTCAGTCAGTGATTCTATCTGAATTTTACATTGTAGCTAGGTCAGAGACAGCTGAGTGAGTCAGGCCCCAAGTCTGTTGCAAGCAGCCCGTGGACGCGCTCGCTGCCAGCTAAGAGCTTTGCTCTCAGTGAGGTGCTAATTTAGACGCGCTCCGGCTAGCTGAGGATCCTTTATAAATGCTTGACGCTGAGCTGTGGGCTGCCGGGAAATGAATAAAAGTTTTCAGACTTACGGCTCGGCTGTCGTCTTTGCCAGAGTGAGCTCCACTAACATGCCCGGCGCTGAGAGTCTGTGATCACGCTTGGTCGAGGGATGCCTCCTCCTTCCCGGGGCTTTAATCCCCCTTTGTCCGCGTGTCTGGGTTCATGGTGCTGAGGGCTTCGGGGCCCTGCGCGCACAGCGCGCTGAATGTAAATAAAGCACAACGTCCTGCTTACAGTTGGACAAACTCAAGAAAGAAAATAGTACTTAGAACTCTAAAAATCACACTACCGTGTAAGAACTGAAGTAATGGGGCCAGTAGCTATGAGACGTTACAAATGACGACACGGGGGTACTAAGGAGGGACTAACAAGCCTCTTTACCAATCAGAAACCAGCATTTAGGAAGGACAAACACACGAGCCAATGAAAAGAAGGGCGGGGAAGTAGGCGAAGCTTCTCTCCTGTACTCACTACTGCATGCCTCGCAGAGCAAGCAGCGCATGCGCGCTGCAACGCTAGGCTCGACCTAAAAAGCCATCTCCTTGCTAAATAAAAAAATAATTAATAACGCCCCTGAAATATTAGGCCCACTGAGAGCAACCTGGGAGGGTGACATTGGTCCGTTGGAAGACGAGGAGTGGATGTAAGCACTGCAGGGCCCAAGAGAGGTGGCGATAAGGGCAAGATTCCAGGTGATTCAGTTAAAGGTCTTTCACCGAGTATACAATCCCAGAATGGTGCTACACCGAATGGGGTGGAGTGAGGATACACGATGTCAGAGAGGGTGTGGTCTGGAGAGAACTTTCTATCATTTGCTATGGTACTGCCAAAAGTTGCAAAAATTCTGGCAAATAGTTGGAGGAGTACTAGCGGAAGTTACGGGGGTAGAGGTACACTGGCACCGAAATGGTTTATACTCAGGATCACTGGGGAAGAAGACTGGCCCAGACATACAAGACAATGGTTGGCATTGGCACTGTGAGTGGCAAAGCGAAATGTTGCAAGGAAATGGGGGGCAACCGACATTCCAACAATAGGGGAGAGGAAATCTGATTTGGAGTGGTGCTGGCAAGCAGAACAAACGATATACAAGAGCAGGAGGTGTCCAAGGAAATGGGAGAAGTTATGGGGAGCCTGGCAGACTTATAGAGGTTTATAAAGGGTATAGTTTAGGGGTTGTCATGACAGATATTGAGTTGCTACAGTAAAGATCAATGTACCATTGATTGCACAGAAATGGTAATCCGATGTAACTATCTCCTGATTTTACTGACTGCTGAGCATGTATTAATAAAAAGAATTTAAAAAAGAATCATGGGAGAGGAGCCCCTTGCTTTTATGAAGGGGGGACAAGCAGGCATCATGCAGGCATCACTACTGTGCTACGAGTTTTCTTGTCAAGAAATCTAGAATGCCGGTTATAGAACAGGAAACCATGAAAGAAAAAATATTAAGAAGCAATAAAAAAAAAAGGAAATAAACAGAGGGGCTGCGTTCATAGTAAAGTATCAATCAGTATCAAATCATCACCTTTTTCTCTCCTCTTCTCCTCCCACACTCATGGGTGATGGCCTCCAAGCAGCAGGGGCGTAGATCTGCAGGACAGGGGCCCAGGAGTGGGGAGGGCCTCCAACAACTTTGAGGGTGTTTAGTGCTTTTCGGTTAATGTCCCTTGGATGGTGTGTAATGCTTGGGGGTCTCGTTACCTCTCCGCTCTCTATCTAAACCATGTGGGCGGGATCCTCATCACCATTGTCCTCTGACCCCTTCCCCCGACCAGTCTCCAGGTGTTCCCAAGTAATCAATATCTCTGTCCATAAATCTGCTATGGGCCTTGCCCGTATCACTCTAACCTCCTCTCTAGTCAGTGCCCTCTCTTCAACTTTGGCCCATTTGGTGATATCCTCCCTCCAGTTCTGCACTCCAGGACCTCTGGTGGATTTTCAAGTCATGGCTATTCTCCTCTTAGCCAGTACCACTGCTAAGTCCATAAAACTTGTGCCAGCTTTTCGCAAGGCCGGTCTCGGGAACGGTCCCAAAAGACATGCCTCCAGGATGCAGGGAGGGGACCGCCCGAGAGTCGTCTTCAGGGCTTTAAGTATTTCCTCCCAATAGGTATTCAAGTCGGGACAATGCCCCACCATGCATGCAAAGTCAGCATCTAGATGACCGCATCTGGGGCATGGGCGGAGTCCTCTCCCATACACAACTTGAAGTCTGTGCGGTGTCATGTACGTCATGTGTATATAACTGAATTGTGTATATTTTAATCTCGTATTCCTAGAGATCTTCCGTGGGGAGGCCAGAATTCTCCTCCTCTCCGGATCTGACGGCTCTTTCCAGGATCCTCTCCCACCTGCCCCGCAAGGCCAGCAGGGGACTGCGCACCATTGTTGCGAGGGATTTATAAAGCCATGTCACCAAGTGTCTGGTCGATCCCAGTGATACTAGCAGCTGAAGGACCTCGTGTGTCTCAGATTCCTCCCAGTCCCCTGCCCACAAGTCTCAAAACATCCGTGTCAGCGCTTCATATGAAGGAATTGTCCTGGCGGCAAGTCATATTGTTCCATCAAGTCACCTAGTGGCAGTAAAGTACCCTGGTGATAGCAGTCACCCACCATGACAAGTCCAGCATCTTTCCAGGCTGACATCTGTCCAGCGGTAAAATATGAAGTGGGCTCGCCATGTGGGAGACCAACCAAGGGCAGTGCAGGTGCATATAACTGCGTTCTTGATGTCTTTGACACATATCGACACCAACATTTTACCGCAGCAGAGAGTAGCACCCCTGGGTTTTGGGGGATCATCAGTGGATCAAGCAGCCCCGCCAGTAAAGTCTCCCTGCGTATCCTGAGTCCGATCGCTCCTAGCCCCCCTCGACTGGCCCCGTCAAGCCATCTCGCAATCCACTGGAGCTGAGAGGCTAGGAAATATAGCTCGAAGTCTGGAACGCCCAATCTTCCCTCCTCTAGAGGGTGCCGAAGTATGGCCAGAGATACCCTTTGCCGGCCACCATCCCAGGTCAAGTCCCGCACCAGGATATCTAGGTGCTTAAACCACGTATGCGGTATTCCCACCGGTAAATTCAAAAAGAAAAAAGCAGCCTTGGGAGCATAACCAATTGGGTGAGCGTGATTCTGGCCATTATAGGTAATTTGAGGGACTGCCAAAAGGCAACACAGGCCTTCCGGGAACAGAGGGCCTTCCCCAAGTTGGCCTTCCGAAGGTCCTCCAGCTGGTGGAAGATCTGTATCCCCAGGTATCGGAAGGAGGCAGGCAACCACATCAAGTCTGAGGGAAAGTTCCAAGGCCGTGCTGTCCCCGGGGAGATGGGAAAGACATGCGTCTTGGACTTATTAACCCACAGGCCCAACACCTCCGCACAACTCCCCAGACGTTCCAAAGCGCGCATAATGCCCTGTGCTCCGTCTTGTAAATATAAACTGATGTCATTTGCATAGAGTGAGATGATATGTTCACGCCCTTCAACTGTTATGCCGGTGCCCCTGCATTCTTGTCTAAATAGTTCTGCCAGGGGCTCAATGGCCAAGGCAAGCAATAACAGAGATAGAGGGCATCCCTGCCTTTTGCCTCTGCAAACAGCATAATGCGGGGAGAGCATTTTGCCCGTTTTGACCCGAGCTGTCGGGGTGGTGTACACTTGACCCAATTCTGCCCCAGGCCCATCTTCAGCATGATTTCAAAAAGATAGTCCTATCGTACCGTGTCAAACGCCTTTTCGAGGTCTACTGACATCAATAGTGCATGTGGGTTTTCAAGGGCCGTTGGATGGTGCATTACATGCTATAACTGCCTAAGATTCTGGGAGGTGTTGTGGGTGGGGATAGAGCCACTTTGGTCTTTGTGTATAAGGAGCTGCATGTGAGGGAGCAAGTGAAGTGCCAGGACCTTGCTAAGGATCTTAATTCAGTATTTAACATTAAGAGAGGGAGAAATTCAGTAACCCAGGCTCCCTGCGCCGTGACCTTGGGGAGCGGGATGACCAAGGCATCTTTAGTGGAACCCAGAAGCACAACTAATCTCCACACATCTGCATACATTTTCACCAACTGCGGGGTCAACATCCCAGCATAGGTTGCATAAAATTCTGCTGGGAGGCCATCAGGGCCTTGGGTTTTGCACCTAGCCATGTCTTTAATCGCTGCTCTTACCTCCTGTTCTGTTATAGGTCCCCCCAAGTCCTTTCGACAGTCCTCTGGTAGAGTGGTTAGCGGTATGGGTGCCAGGAAAGTCAATTATGAGTCCCTCAGGAGGGGCGCGGGGCAGCTACCCCTTATCACCACCTTGTAGGCCTCCCATTCCGTGAGTCTCGTAGATGCAGTACCCTGATTCTGTACAAAGTAGTCTGAGATCACATCCGCCAGGGGGTTGCGATAGCATGCGTCTTCCAGGGAGGCTGGGATGGCGGGCGCTCCCCCATCAGGCGAAACCCCATAAGCACAGGACTGTGGTAGGATAAAGTGTGTCCCAAATATTCAGAGTGCGTGGCTTGCTGAGGGAGTCTCTGGGAGCATACAAACCTGTCTATTCGGGTGTGTAGGTTATGCATATGAGAGCAATAGGAGAACACTCATTCCTCTTTATGTTATGTTCACCAGACACCTACCATCTCCCAGTGGTTAAGCCACTCTCTTAGACCCCCAGCCAATTTGCCCACCCCACCCCCGTTCCTGTAAGTGGGGGTGTTGAGCGGTCTAGGGCCACATCCAATACACAGTTAAAATCGCACCCTATCAACAAGTTATCAACCGGGAGGGTAGACAGTTATGTGGAAAGTGAATTTAAAAGATAGTTTGGTCCTGATTCGGAGCATATAGGCATCCTAATACAATTTCCTTTCCAGATAATCTACCTTCTACCAAGACAAACCTACCCTCCTTGTCTATAACGTAGCAAGTGTGTTCAAAGGGGACCCCGCCCAACCCATATCAAGGCCCCTCTGGCATACGCCGAGTAGGAGGTTGCATAGAGCTGGCCCTGCCACCTACGCTTCAGTCTATCTATTTCAGCTCCTACTAAGTGGGTCTCCTGAAGCATAGCAATCTGTACTCCCCGCCGGCAGAGGTATCTATGGATGTTGTCTCTTTAGGACAGAGCCCATCCCCCTGATGTTCTAGGACATAAATGTCAGTGCTCGTCTTTGTTCAGCCATATTCGGTTGCAGCTAGGTATCTTTGTCAGTGTCCCCCCAGGGCCTATCGCCCACACATCCCCTCTCCATGGTGTATTGTGCAGCCCCCACACATGTGTAAAGAAAAGAAAAAAAGGGGGAAAAAACATTAAGTAAGATAGAGAAAGAATGTGGGCATGAACAGCCTCCAGCCATGAACTCCCTTACCCAAGGGCAGCAGGGCACCAGCCAGTCATCCAAACTAAACATCCCAAACAACTCCCAAACTAATAGCTCCCTCAGTCAGCCTATAAGAGCTATTCTGTGAGCTGCGGGCCAAGAGGAACTGGCCAGTTCCGTGCAAATTCAGCCCCATACACATCGACCGGTACCATGATCCATCCAGAGAACATTCAAGCCCGCAAAGTGTAACAATGGAACAAGGGACTTGCAGGATGACATGTAAGAACCCAAGAGCTTACCCACATCAATCCCCCTGTCCCAATCTCCCAACACCGCTAAAACCCCGTGATCTTGCACAACAAAAGATATCACATTAAGTCATCTGCCATTTTCGGTGTGACGGTTGGGAGGCCAGTATCATCTCCCTGTGAGGACATGGATTCAGAGAGTGTCGACTTGCGTTCAGAGGCAGTGTCCACCTCCGTTGGCCTCCCACGCTCCTGCACAATGTCCGCCATTGCCTGCAAGGCGGCCGCTCATTCCAGTTGAGTTTGTGAGGATGACGGGCCTCCCCTGGGGCCATTTTCAGAGCCTGGCGTGGGCGCTTCTGCCCCCTTCTCCTGGCCACCGGGGGTTGTATGCATGAGGTAGGGAGAGTCTTTCCCGCCGTATAGGCTTCCAGCCAAGTCTAGGTGGAGTCCGGATCTTCACAGAAGTGAGTGGTGTCATCAAGGACAATTCGTAGTTTTGACAGAAACAGCAGGGAGTATTGGATATTATTGTCACAGAGAGCCTTCTTGACCTCCAGGAAGGAAGCCCTGCTAGCCTGCACCGTCGCTGTAAAATCCGGGAACATGCAGATCTTCCCATTTTCGATCACATAGGGGCCTTCCGAGCACGCCTTCCATAGTATAATGTCTCTGTAATGCAGTATTCAGGCCACCACTGGTCTGGGGGGGTCAGCCCAGAGCCGGGGGCCTCGCCGGCACCTGGTGTGCTCGTTCGGGGGCGGAGAAGGGAGTGAGCAGACCAGCGGCTACCTCTGTGAGTAACCATGTCTCCAGGTAACCTACCATATCACCCTTTTTTAATTTTCTCTGTGAGGCCCACCACCCTAATGTTATTCCGCCTATTTCGGCCCTCGGCATCCTCCGCTCTCCGGAACACATTGCATTCTGGTTTAATTTCAATAATGGAGGCCTCTACTTCCTTGACTCCGTCTGCCAGTTTGTGGTGTTCTGTGCGAAGTAGGCCTAGGCCCACTGAGACTGTGCCAATGTCTTGTTGTAGGGTGGTTTTGGTGTCTTTGATGGCCGCTAGAATCTTGTCAAATTGGAGGCGTAAAAGGTCCCCCGCTTGGGTCACTTCATCTTTATCGGTCATTACATCTCAGGGTGGATCACAGACATCAGGCAGGACCCCTGCCAATTTGAGCCATGCCTTTCCCATCAGGGTTGCAGTTGTTGGGGTATTCAAGACAGCACACGGTTCCCAGAGAGAGGCGTGTGATCCCTACGACACAGCTTCGGATCATCTGCATTATAACAGTGTTCAGCGGGCCTCACCGCTCAGTCTCGGCCACACCTCAGGCCAGGTATACCTCCACTCTGTTTATCCGGGGATCATGCATGAGAACCATACCCCTCAGGCACAGTAAAGACGTGTGGGGAGGCAGCCAGTACGAGGTGCGGCAGCCCAACACCTAGAGGGTGTAGGAACCAACCACTGTCTGCTTGTGGTCTTGTGCACTTAGATTTCCTCTCAACAGGTCACAGTCTCGCAGTGCGGCATCAGATGTTCAGCGCTGTGCAAGCAAGCATATATATCTCGACGGTCGCCTACTAAGGCCCAGGCCCTTCAGGGGCATGCCACTGCTATGGTATTTTAGGTTGCCAAACCAGTCTTTATTTCCGCGCACCCCGCAAGGAGCAACACGCCAGTACCTCCGACCTATTGACTCACCACCGCTCCAGGGGGTTCTCTCTGAGTAGTGCTGTGCCCTACGGGGCCTTTTGTCTCCGGTATTCCCCTCGCCAGTCACCAATTACGCCTCCCGTGTCTCCGCGGGGAAAGGACGTCATCAATTCGCCGCAGCCCGGCCCTCCTCAGTCCTTTCAGGTACCTTTCCTGGGTGTCGGCCCAGCTCCACTGTCTCTGCTCCCTCTGGCAGTTTTAGGCAGGGCAGAGGCGCATGGCGCGTCCGGGCCCAGTCCACCGCCGGAACTGCGGACTGCAACCTCTACTTCAGGTGTCTGCACTGCCCCTTCAACAGCTGTGCCGGCACATGGGGGGACCGTAGCGGGCGCCCCCCAAGTTTCATTCTTTTCATCGCCCAGCAGGGCCGCCCCCCCCCAGGTCTCCAAGCTCCAGCCGCTCCGATGCGACCTTCAGCTGTTCTCCCCAGGCTCTAACCACCAGGGTTCTCGAGGCTCCTCAGAGCCCCAGGGTGCGGCCCACCGGTACGCAGGCTGCCTTCGACTTCATTAAAGGTCCCGGCTCTCTCTCTCTCAGGGGCCCCCGCTGACTGCCCAGGAGCTGCAGTCAATCAATCAATCAGGGATTTATAGAGCGCACTACTCACCCGTGAGGGTCTCAAGGCGCTGGGAATGGGGGTGTGCAGCTCCGGATCAGTCAAAGAGCCAGGTCTTGAGGCACTTCCTGAAGGTGTGCAGAGTAGGGGAGCGTCTGATGTTGACTGGGAGCTTGTTCCAGGCCTTTGCTGCAAAGCAGGAGAAGGCTCTTCCACCTGCTCTGGTTCTGCGGATGCGTGGGGTCTCTGCCAGGGCGAGGTCGGCGGAGCGGAGGTTCCTTTTGGGTACGTGGAAGGATACTCTCTCATTGAGGTATTTGGGTCTGATGTTGTGGAGTGATTTGTAGGCGTGGGTGAGTAGCTTGAAGGTTACTCTCTTCTCGATGGGGAGCCAGTGGAGGTTTCGAAGGTGCTGGGTCATGTGCTTGTGTCGTGGGGTTCCGAGGACGAGTTTGGCTGCGGTGTTCTGGATGGTTTGGAGCTTGTGTAGCAGGGTTCTGTTGATTCCGGCATAGAGGGCGTTGCCGTTGTCCAGTCTGCCGGTTATGAGTGCGTGGGTGACGGTCTTTCTGCATTCGGGGGGATCCACTTGAAGGTCTTGCGGAGGATGCGGAGGGAGTTGAAGCAGGTGGAGGCGACGGCGTTGATCTGGCGGGTCATGGTGAGGGAGGAGTCTAGGATGATGCCGAGGTTTCGGGCGTGGTCTGTTGGAGTGGGTGGGTTTCCGAGGGCGGAAGGCCACCAGGTGTTGTCCCAGGCAGTGGAGGAGGGTCCGAGGACAAGGACCTCTGTCTTCTCCGTGTTGAGCTTCAGGCAGCTGTTGTTCATCCAGGCTGCGACGTCCTTCATTCCTTCCTGGAAGCAGAGTCTGGTGTCTTCGGGATTTTTCGTGAGGGAGAGAATGAGCTGGGTGTCGTCAGCGTAGGATACTATGCTGAGCCCATGCTGTCTGACGATGGCGGCGAGGGGGGCCATGTAGACGTTGAAGAGCGTGGGGCTGAGCGAGGATCCTTGGGGTACTCCACAGTTGATCTCTGTGGGTCCGGAGAGGAAGGGAGGGAGTCTGATCCTTTGGGTTCTGCCGGAGAGAAAGGAGCGGATCCAGTCGAGGGCGGTTCCTCGTATACCGACGTCGTGGAGTCTGGCTGCGAGAGTGCGGAGTGAGACGTGTCGAAGGTTGCGGAGAGGTCTAGTAGGATGAGGGCCGCAGTGTGGCCCTGGTCGAGTAGCATGCGGATGTCATTGGTGGCGGAGAGGAGGG
Organism: Calotriton arnoldi; assembly: GCA_963921515.1. NCBI lineage: Eukaryota > Metazoa > Chordata > Amphibia > Caudata > Salamandridae > Calotriton > Calotriton arnoldi. The sequence goes on along the minus strand of CAWUFW010004989.1, from coordinate 513,599 downwards.
CGGTCTCGGTGCTGTGGTTGCTGCGAAATCCGGACTGGGAGGAGTCAAGGATGGCGTTCTCTTCGATGAAGGTGGTCAGCTGGGCGTTGACAAATCTCTCGGTGACTTTGGCTGTGAAGGGAAGGAGAGAGATGGGCCGGCAGTTTTTCAGGTCCGTCGGGTCGGCCGAGGGTTTCTTGAGGAGAGGCTTGACCTCTGCCCGCTTCCAGTCGTCGGGGAAGATGCCGGATTCGAGGGAGGTGCTAATGGTCCGGCCTAGTTCGGGTTTCAAGGAGGTGATGGTCGGCTGGTTGCCGGTGGTGGAGAGGGGGGTAGTGTCTGGAGTCTGTTCGCTGAAGTTGTCGCAGAGGGCCTTGATTTTCAGGTGGAAGTAGGAGCTGAGCTTGTTGCAGAGGTCCTGGGATGGTGTGACGTCCGTGGCTTCGCTGGGGGGTTTGGTGAACTGCTGTATGACGTTGAAGAGTTCTTTTGCGTTACTTGCATTGGTGTGGATTTTGTTCTTGATGAAGGTCCGCTTGGTGGCTCTTATGCGCTGGTGGTATTCATTCATGGCGTTCCTGTAGGTGTTCTGACCTTCGGTGGTTTTCCTGTTCCGCCAGAGTTTCTCGGGCGTCTGCAGGAGCACCTGGCTTCTTGGAGGTCGGTGGTGAACCAGGCGGCCTTCAGGGGGCGTTGTTTGACAGGGTGGCGGAGGGGTGCGAGCTTGTCTGCGCAGCTGGAAATCCAGCGGTGTAGTTCTTTGGCTACGGAGTTGGCGTCGGTCGTGGCGGAGGGGGGGGTCGTGGAGGAGGGTGGTGTTGAGGTGGTCCTCTGTGATCTTGCTCCAGTTCCTTCGTGGCGGGCACGGGTGGGTTTGGGTGCGGTGTTGAAGGTGAAGTGTATACGGTGGTGGTCTGTCCAGAAGGGCTGCGTGGTGTGGCTGAAGTGGATGTTTGTCCCTCCTGCGAAGATGGGGTCGAGGGTGTGTCCAGCTCTGTGGGTGGGGGTGGTGATGAGCTGCTTCAGTCCGAGGTTGGCGAGTTGTCAAGGAGGGTGGTGGAGTCGGGGTCGCTGCGGTTGTCGAGGTGGAAGTTCAGGTCTCCGATGAGAATGTAGTCCGTGGAGGCGATGGCGTGGGGTGCGACGAGGTCGGCAATGGTGGTGGCGGAAGAGGCCCGAGGCCCGGGCGTCTGTAGACTAGGGTCCAGCGCAGCGTGGTTCTAGGGCTGGTTCGGATCTGGAAGTGGAGGTGCTCTGTGTTGGAGAAGGGGTCGCTCGTGCTGGAGGTGGAGAGTCGGAGGGAGCTCTTGTGTGCGATGGCGAGTCCTCCTCCTGGGCGGTGGGGCCGGTCCTTTGGATCTTGTATCCGTCGGGGATGGCGGTGGCGATGTCGGGGGCAGAGGTGGCGTTGGTCCATGTTTCCGTGAAGAAGGCGACATCTGGTGAGAGGGTGTCAAGCAGGTCCCAGATCTCCGTGGCGTGTCGGTGGAGGCAGCGCACGTTGAGGAGTATGCACGTCCGGGCTTCGGTGGTGCGGGCTTCCGTCGTGGTTTCAGCGGTCGTGGGGGCGCTGTTGATGGTGAAGGAGTGTTGGCAGGAGAACTGGCCGTGGGTGGCGTTCGGCGTTGATCTCTGGCAGTTGTTGTTTCTTTCGGGGTTGAGTGCGAGGAGGGCAGCGGAGTTGTAGCGGTGGAAGGTCATAGATCCAGGGTTCCTGGCGCTGGCCGCGGTCGGGGATGGGCGCAGACGGGCTTGCCTTTGGCGCACCTTCAGCGTGCCGGCGGCGCGGCCGCACAACAGCCGCCATTAAGTAGGGGAGGGGGAAGGAAGCGCAGCTCTGAGGCAGGAAGCAGGAATCGGCAGGGGGGAGGGGCCGCGGGGGCAGCAGCGGTGTGAAGGGCACAGAAACAGGAAACGGCTAAGTAAGCGGAGAGGAACAGGTACAATTACTGGCACAATAAAGGACAGAGAGGAGGCAGAAAATGGGCACAAGGGGGACAGAATAACAGAAAATGGCACAAAGACAGACACAGGCACAAAAGAGACAGAAAAGCAGAAAAGTGGCACAAAGGCAGACACGGGCACAAAAGAGACAAAAAAAACAGAAAAGTGGCACAAAGACAGACACGGGCACAAAAGAGACAGAAAAGCAGAAAAGTGGCACAAAGGCAGACACGGGCACAAAAGAGACAAAAAAACAGAAAAGTGGCACAAAGACAGACTCCGACAACATCGGCCAGGAGAAGAGCAAGGCTCTCCACTGGACCACCAGGTATGAGGCGCAGGCAGGAGCCTGCGGGTGGAGGAGGGCCTCAACACCTACCTGAGCAGCAGCGCCCAGAGCAACAGTGGAGCTGCGGGGGGAGAGCAGGTCTCTGACCAATCACACAGGGGACGCCCCACTCCGCAGTTCACGGGCCGAATCCCTGACCAGGCAGCTGCGTCTCGCAAGAGGAGCTTCCTAGGCAGTACCCTTAGAAACCACAGCCGGCAGCCGTGGACAATGACCCTGTCCGACCCCACAATAGACCGCCGCGGAATGGGCAGTGCAGATCTGGTCCGATAAGGGGCAGATGTCTTCGGATTCTAGGAGAAATTGTGGGCCTCACACGGAGCTGATTTAAAGCGCGTCCGATGCAGCCGCTATCTTAAACACGCCCCTTGTTCTGATATTATTAATGTTATTTATTATAGGAAACATCAGGATTTGAAGCGGTAGCAAGAGTAGACTGTTTTATTACAAGCGGCAGGATGTAAGAGGCAAAAATATGCTTAGTGCTAGAGTTAGGGGATAGGTTAATAGTAGGATCATTGAGACATAGTGAAGTCTTTTAAAAACAAATAAACAGTTTACCAGCCGTTGGAAGGGCCACTCGAGATACGGGTTGTATGCAGAGATTTGTGTCCTTTTTTGATGATTATGGATCCAGAACAGGAAAGTAGTTTTGAGATAACTGGCACAATGATTAATAAAGATGTGGTCAAGAGATTAATTCAGCATGAGATTAGACATCAGGTAGAGGAGACAGTAGACAGTAGACAGTATTTAGAAGAATAGGAAAAGAAAGGGTTTGGAATCTGGAGAAGAATTGTATTCTTTATCTAAGGAAGAGGGTAGGAGTGGTGAAGTAGTAAAAAAGAAAGCGAGAAAGACAAGACATGCGGAGGACATTGTGATGTCAAAAAAAAGCAAAGATGGCTTGAATGCCATTACTACGAAAGGTGTCCTTGGTGGCAAGCAGACAACAGGTGCCCCTAGCTGCATGCAACTTTGGCACACAGGAAGAAGAGGGCTCAGAATGAGACATGGGTCATATGTCTTGCACAGAAAATGAAAAAAGGAATATGAGTATGTATTTGATATCATCAAGATGACAAATTCAATGAAGAGTTTAACAATCTTGACGTGGCATGCTCTTCAGAGGCTATTAGAGATCCATTTGGAGGAGAAATGTTTTCTTCATTAAATATTATACATTATACATCCACGAAGTGGCATATGGATCATGTAGGGAAATTCATCAAAGAACGGATTTGTAAACCCTTAGATAAAGAAGTGAGGAGAGTGATGAGGGCAGAGTGTTCAAGGCCAGTCATTGAGGAGAAGGTGTGCAATACACCAAATTTGGTTCTGGAATTAATGAGTTTTTGTTCCGTTTAGGTAGGGATCCCAGAAAGAGCCTGAATTGCTCCTTGAAAATTTGCCAGGACAAGGTATTGGAAATCATGCGACCCTTGTCTCTGATTTTAGACATGGCCGAAGAGGCATATGTCAATGAGGAGCAAGTTGTCTTCGAATTGCTTAGAGGATGGATCCAGAGGGCTGTAGTCATGTTAGGGAATGCTAATGCCAGGTTGCTGGCAAAGAGAAGAAGGGCAATCCTGCTGAAGATAAGTCCCAAGTTGGGGGACATGGCACAGAAGGAAGCTAGTGAAGATGCTTAAGCATTGGTCCTTGGTGATTGTCTGGTAAAAAGTATTGGAAAATATGTAAATACTTTTACTGCCTTGGATAAGGTGCAGGGTAGTATGAGGAAGGTGTTTGAAAGTGGTGTTTTTGGCAGGGCCAGTAGGCGGGGACCCACTACTGGCCGAGGGATACAAAGGTCCTAGTACAATAACCAATATGCCAACCAATATATAGAGGAAGAGAATTGCAGTCTTCCTCAGGATCTTACCCAAATAAAGGAAGGATGGCCAGACAAGGCAGAGGGAGGTTCTCACGTGGACGAAGCCAGTCTCAATCCGGAGGTCAAGGTGAGTACAGAGATTATTTTTTTTTCTACCCTAGAAAAGGTAGGATGACGTTTGAGACATTTCAAAAGAGAATGGGAAAAGTTAATGCATTATCCTTGGGTGTTGGAAAAAATACAAGGGTATGCAATAGAGTTTGTGGATTTTCTTCAACAGGAAAGAGAGCAAATGGAGATAAGGGTTTCAGAGGAACAAGAGCTGATAGTGGATTCAGAGATAGAATTGTTGATACAGAAAGGGGCAATAGAGCGCATAAAAGAGACAGCAAGGTGCTTTGTAAGCAATACATTTTTAGTCAAAAAGAAGGACAAAGGATGGTGGACAGTCATACATCTCAAAGAGCTGAACAATTATTTGACATACAGACGGAATCCATTGTCTGACGGATGTATTGATGGAGAAGAATTGGCTAGTGAAATTGAATCTAAAAGATGCTTATTTCACAGTTCCAATGGAAAGGAGAGTCAAACATATTTATAATTCATGTGGAAAAGAGCCTTTATCAATTTAATTGCCTTCCGTTTGGCAAATCTTCGGCATCTTGGTGTTCTATGAAGGTGATGAGAGTGATCGTGGCATATTTCCGAGAGAGGGGAATACGCATGATAAGTTACTTAGACGACATTCTTATAATGTCACAGGATATGGAAGAACTGAGGAAGGATTTGACACAGTTGTTGAGGATGTAGGAAGGTTTAGGTTTTTTGGTAAACGAGGAAAAATCAGTATTAGTACCTTCTCATACAATGGAGTTCTTAGGCTTCAAGGTGGATACAGTAGAGAGTATGTTGCAGCTACCAGAGAGGAAGATAAGGATGATAAAGAAAGAGATCCTTCATGTTCAGAAGAGAGAGGCTTTAACACTGAGAGAACTGACAAGGATAGTAGTTTTGTTGTCATCTTCAATACAGGCCATATTTCCTGGACCCCTTCATTACCGTGCAATGCAGAGGTTGAGGAGGGAGGCAAATATTGATGAGTGCAGATGCGAAGGAAGAGTTAGATTGGTGGATGAACCATATGGAGGAGAAGTGCAAACAGGTGGAGTTTGGACAAAGGAAGAGGTTAAGTCATATACATTTCTTATTGTTGACAGCTGGGTTGTGTGCACTGAAAAGGTTCAGGAGGAGTTTAGAAGGGCAATCTGTGTTGATGAAGAAGGACAATGTTTCAGCTGTTGCTTATATTAACAGATTGGGGGAACCAGATCCCGTGGATTGGCAGAGTTAGCAAAGGAGTTTTGGGATTTCTGCCTAGAGCAAAGGATAGCAGTAAAGGCAGAATACCTTTCAAGAGTTTTGGAGTTGACAGCAGATTGGAATTTGAGACATTTAAAGGATTGCAGCGATGAGAAATTGAATCAGAGTTGTTTTTGCAGGATAGATGAAATTTTGGGTCCATTGGAGGTGAATCTGTTTGCGAGTTGACTAATTTACCAGATAGAGAATTATTCAGCTGGTTGCTGGATCCAAAGGCATTAGCGGTGGATGCACTTCAGTAGGTATGGAAGGGGAAGAGAGCCTATTCATTTCCTCCTTTCACGATGATCAAGAGAGTGCTCTTGAAGCTGACACAAGAGCGAAGTCAGATAGTGTTGGTGAAGCCGTTTTGGGTTTCGTAGGTTTAGTTCCCAAAGGTGATGGAGTCAGCATGTGCGTTACCTTTTTTGATTCCTGCAAGGGAAGGTTTACTAAAGAATGGAGAAAGGTAATATCATCCTTTGATACAGAACAAGGTGCTGAAACTTCTTGTTTGGAAGGTGTCAGGAGAGCTAGCTGTTTCAATGGACGAGAAGGGCTGCAGAGTTGCTTGAGCAGTCTAGGGCGCCAGGAACTAGGAGAAGATATAAGGGAATATGGAGAGTTTGGGCATGTTGGTGCATGGAAAGGAGTCTGGAAAGGAGTCTGGATCCCATGGAGGCTTCTTTAGTGAAAGTGATAATTTGTTTAGTTGAAAAATTTGAGAAAGGTTTGGGATATAGGACTATGAATTGTTACAGGTCAGTGATTTTGACAGGTCATGCACATGTGGATGGTAGGTAGGAATACTATGGTATGCCGGATTTTTAAAAGTATGAGGTTAAGAAGGCCACCGAAGGCATGTTACAGTGTGATGTGGGATGTCAACACAGTGTTGTCATTGTTTTTGACATGGCCTGCAAATAAATACTAAGCCTTGAAGAGATTTTCCCAAAAATATGCAACTTTACTATGTTTAATTTCATGCAGAAGAGTTTCGGATGTGAAAGCGTTAGAGGTAGGTAGCAAGGTTATCGGTCCGGACAGAGTGTATTTTGAGATCTGGAAGAGAATAGAGACTATGTCAGAGTCAATTTATTATCTGAGATTTCCAGATGAAAAGAAGTTGTGTGGTGGATTGTATGACTGAATATGAGAACAGAATATTGGAATTTAGGAAACATGGAGAAAGTAAATTATTGATATCTTGCGTGAAACCGAATGGTGCAGTAAGTACAGCAACAATTGCAAGATGGGTGAAATATCTAAAGTAGACAACATCGGGGCAAACAAATTATTAACAGTGGCACTAATGTTACTTTGGCTGTTAACAACCTCCATACAGTTATTCGGACTTGCTTTCAGGTTGGATAATCTGTTGTGGGCCTCATCACATAAACTCTTAATAGAGTGCTGAATAATCAAGAAACCCCTGTTAATTTTGTCCAAAAAAGTACCCAGAGGGCAGCTGAGTGAATGTACTACAACTGCTCTATCATTGGTACCGGCAACGATTCCCCCAATGAGTTTGTCACTCACAATTGCTGATTGCGATGATACTGTCTTGGGGTGAGTTATTCTATTAGCAGCCTTCTGTTATTTTTGCTGCTGGTGGCTAGTCTGTAGATTTGCTAAGAGGGGCACAAACAATTAGTTGAGAGTCTGTTGCAACACAGGGGGTTTTACTCCTAGTAGAGGTCAAACTAATCAAATTGCCTCCGCTGCAACAATTGGTGCGGTAGAATTAGTAAAAACAGGAGTTGCCTCTGCAGCTGCGTTTTAGGTAATGGATAGGCATTTCTCAACAGTTGAAATTCTCTTATTAACTGTACCCTTGGCAGTAGGTAAAAAATTGACTACTGAGGTTGAAGTCAAATTATCCTTACCCAGGGCAGAGTTGGTTGCTATCCTTTTCACAATGTCAGTCTAGGAGTCCAAGAAAAGGTGCTAAGGGCTTAGCCTGGTCTTTGAGCGGCGGGCTCCTGATGGTGCTTATGAAGCACTGGATGCTGGACCCGCCCCTCCTAGAGCTAGGGATCTTGGGCAATGAAGTCCCAGAGTCCTGGAAGGCCCACACAGCAGCACATTGTCTCTTCAGGGAATAATCATGTTTTATCAACAACTCTCAGATTTCAGTGTGTGTGTGTTTGTGTGTGTGAAAACAGCAGACACGGTGTAAGGGAGTGTAGGGGAATCCTTTTCCTCTCCAGTGCAGCCTGGCTCCTGGTTGAAAAATACATGTCTCAGTTCAGAGACTATCAGTAATTTCTATTGTCTTTATTGTGTCCTAGTTGGGAGCAGATATCTGAGGTAAAACTGAAAACAAGTGAATGCTAACACCTTATTTCCAGACTCAACATGCATATCAGGGGAAACAAAGAGACACTAGGCATGTCACTTTGCAAGTTGGCAAGAAATAAATGTAAGGCGAGACCTTAATAAATTACCCATAACCATTTATATAACTCATATTCAAATAATTCAAATATTATTGATTTGGCACTCATTAACCCTTTCAGTGCTCATGACGGAGCGGTTCCGTCATGAGCCACGGTCGGCGTGTGCTCATGACGGAACCGCTCCGTCATGGCACCCACCCATGGGGGAAGCGCTGGCGCTCCCCCCATGGGCTGCCGATCTTGCCCCCACAGAGGGGGATGGCAACGGAAGAGTTTCCGCTGCCACCCCCGACCCCCCCACGCATTCCCATGACGTCAGCGCGCACAGCGCGCGCCAACGTCATCAGGAAGCGCTGGACGCGCTGGAAACCATTTGTTTTTTAAGCGCGTCCAGGAGGAGGGTAAGTGTTTGCTGCTCCGGTGGGCCGGGGGGGCACATTGCGGCACATTGAGGCATCGGGGGAGAGGAAACAGTATTTCCTCTCCCCTGATGTCTCAATACAGGGCATTCCTGCTGCACGATCGCGCACAGCGTCGCGATCGTGCAGCAGGAATGCCCCACTAGGCACCAGGGATTCTTAATTTAGTTAAAGGAAGTGACCCTTTGGGCAAGGGTCGCTTCCTTAAGGGGACAATTTATTTTTAGACTTTTCTGCCCCCCCTGGGGCCAGATCGCCTGGGTTTTTTGGCGTTTTTGGCCCGGGGGGGGCAGAAAAGCCCACTAGAGCCAGGGATCTTTTTTTAACAAAAAAGGAAGCGACCCCTTAGGGAAGGGTCGCTTCCAGAGGCCTATATTTTTTTTAATGTGTATTCTGCCCCCCCTGGGGGCAGATCGGGCTGTGTATTTGGCCTTTCTGCCCCCAGGGGGGGCAGAATACCCCACTAGACACCAGGGAGTCCTTTAATTATTTATAGGAAGCCACCCCTTGGGCAAGGGTCGCTTCCTTAGGGGGGCACATTTTTTTAAAGACTTTTCTGCCCCCCCTGGGGACAGATTGCCTGGGTTTTTTAGTGTTTCTGGCCCCAGCGGGGGCAGAAAAGCCCACTAGAGCCAGGGATCTTTTTTTGTTTTAAAAATGGAAGCGACCCCTTGGGGAAGGGTCGCTTCCAGGGGCCTCATTTTTTAAAAATGTGTATTCTGCCCTTCTTGGGGGCAGATCGCCCCTTTTTTTGGCCTTTCTGCCCCCGGGGGGGGGGGGACAGAAAACCCCACTAGACACCAGGGACTTATTTGAAATTAAAATGGAAGCAACCCCTTGGGCAAGGGTTGCTTCCAGGGGGCAGATTTTTTTTATATGTGTATTCTGCCCTCCTGGGGGCAGATCGGCCTGTTATTTTGGCCTTTCTGCCCCCGGAGGGGGGGGGCAGAAAACCCACTAGGCACCAGGGATTTTGTTTTGTGTGTAATGGAAGCGACATGGTTGCTTCCAAGGGGGTAAAATTTGGTTAATGTTTTTTCTGCCCCTCCTGAGGACAGATCTGCCCCTCTTTTTTGGCCTTTTTGCCCTGTTCGGGAGGGGGGAGGCAGAAAACCCTACTAGGCACCAGGGATTTATTTCTTTTGCAAGGGGGGCACATTTCTGTCTGCTGTTTTCTGCCCCACCCTCAGACAAGCGCTCCCGATCCCTTATGCAAGTTCACCCCCCATTTTTCTCAGCCCTATTTGAAGGCCCATCTGGCAGATTGACCATTTGGGTAGTGGCATAGCGTGTTATAATGTTAATTGTTTTATTTCTTGTGAATTGCAATTGTAATGCTTTATTTCTCAATTTTTGTTCTAGGTGAAAGCTTTTGCTCTTTAGACTGTTGCAGGTTGCGGTTTCGTTACTTTTGGTTCTGCTGTTTGTGTAGTTGCTTGTGTTTGGTAAGAGACTTTTTTTGTACAATGTAAATGACTTTCATTTCTCTGCATGAATGTGTTTTTGCAAATGGTGTAATAATAGCAGTATGTTTAGCTTCTGTTTTTTGAGTGTCAAAATCTTTTTGCATATGTGCTCGATGTGTATTTTGTTGTCTTGTGAGTAATTGGTTTTGTTTTTTTCTTTCTAGTGGGATATCGTTGGTTTTTGCTGTCTCTCTGCAGAGTAGGTGCTGGTGAGTGTAGCTGTCTCTTGCAAGTGAATTGTATAGTTTGAGTATATAGATCTTTGTGATAAAGGCACACATTTTTTTTTTACTTACTTATTTTGCACAGTGTTGGTTGTTGTTGAGTTGTTTGTGCAGTCTCCTTTCTTAGTAAGGATAATGGCTAGCCGCAGGATTACTGCTCAGCAGGTTGTTGGTATGCTCTTTGAGTCTTCCTCTGACCATGGTTCAGAGACTGACTCTGCATCTGAGGCAGAGGAGGGAGCGGAAGATTCAGGCAGTGAGTTTTCTCTCCACATGGAGTCATCGGATGATGAAGCTACTCTCAGTGCGGATGAAGCTACTCTTAGTGCGGATGAAGTGCCTGTTTTAGAGGAGGACATTGATGTGCCGATAGTGCAGCAAGAGGCATCTGGGCTGCAGCCTGGGGCTGCAAGGCTTCCAGTTGGAAGTGATGACCTCTGGGTTGCCCCAGGCATGGTGCAGCCGGCATTGCCAGACTTTACTGGTGTTCCAGGGTGTAGAGTGAATACAGAAACCTTTTTGCCGATACATTTTTTTCAGTTGTTTATGGACGATGTGTTTTTGGCAGAGATTGTTGAGCAGAATAATTTGTATGCCGAACAGTTTTTGAGGGACAACAGTGCCAGCCTTAAGCCCCACTCCAGAGCTACCCGGTGGACTCCCACAAATCTGGAAGAGATGAAGAAGTTCTTGGGTTTAACTTTTTTGATGGGCTTGCTAAGGAAGCCATCAATGTCTTCATATTGGTCTACTAGTCCCTTGATGGCAACGGCTATATTTCCGGCTGTCATGAGTCGTGATAGGTATTTGCTTCTGCTTCGGATGCTGCATTTTGTCGATAATGGTTTAGCGTTGCCACGAGGTCACCCTGATTGTGACCGTCTTTTTAAGATTCGGCCTGTCATTGATCACTTTGTTGATCGATTTTCTGAGATCTATGCTCCAGGGAAAGAAATAGCAGTGGATGAGTCTTTGGTCTTGTTCAAGGGCCACTTGGTTTTTAGGCAATACATTCCTAGTAAGAGGACACGCTATGAAATTAAGCTGTATATGCTGTGTGACAGTAGGACTGGATATGTCTCTAATTTCAGGGTGTACACCGGTAAGGAATCCAGGATTAACCCCCCTGGTTGTCCGTCCACTTTTGGAGTGACTGACAAAATTGTGTGGGAACTTGGTAGAGGACTTTTTAACAAAGGCCACCATTTATATGTAGATAACTTCTACACTGGTGTGCGGTTGTTCAGGGAATTGGCCAAAGTGGACACTGTTGCTTGTGGCACAATCCGCTCTAACCGTAAAGGTTTCCCAAAAGAACTTGTTTGTCAAAAGCTTGTGCGGGGACAGTGCAGTGCGTTGCGTTGCGAGGAACTTCTAGCTGTGAAGTTTTCAGACGGAGAAATGTCTACATGCTGACTACCAGCATTACCCCAGGTCTCCCGATAAAAATGGTGCCTCACTCGTGTGGGAGGCCCAAGTACCCGCGACAGGCAAGGGACCAGAACGTATTGAGGCGACATCAAAATTTCCTATCACAAAATGTTTTGGGCCCTTGCCTGTCGCGGGTACTTGGGCCTCCCACACGAGTGAGGCACCATTTTTATCGGGAGACCTGGGGGAACGCTGGGTGGTAGGAAATTTGTGTCAGCCCGGTGATGCCACAACTTTCCCACACAAAAATGTGTGAAAAAAGTGATTTTTTTCAGCTAAATTTCAAGTTTAAAGGGGATTCTGGGTAAGAAAACGTTAGAGGATCCATGCAAGCCATACCTCCCTGGAATCCCCCGGGTGTCTAGTTTTCAGAAATGTGTGGGTTTGGTAGGTTTCCCTGGGTGGCCGCCGAGCCCCGGGCCAAAAAGTCATGGGATCCCCCTTGTAAAACCAGGTCGTTTTCTGATAGGCAATTTTGATGTCGCCTCAATGGGTTTTGGGCCCTTGCCTGTCGCGGGCACTTGACCCACCCACGCAAGTAAGGTACCATTTTTCTAGAAAGACTTTGGGGAACGCGGGGTGGGTGGAATTTTGTGAATCCACGCAGATTCCAGAACTTTCCACCACAGAAATGTGAGGAAAATGTGGTTTTTTGACAATTTTTAGGTTTGCAAGGGATTCTGGGTAACAGAACCTGGTGAGAGCCAGTCAAGTCACCCCATCCTGGATTTCCCTGGGTGTCTAGTTTTCAAAAATGTATAGGTTTGCTAGGTTTCCCTAGGTGGCCCTAGGTGCTGGCAGAGCTAGGGTTCAGAAACTACAGCTAGGCACTTTGCAAAAAAAGGGTCATTTTTCACTGCGAAAATGTGGTGTCTCCACGTTGCGTTTTGCGCTGTTTCCTGTCGCAGGCACTAGGCCTACCCACACAAGTGAGGTACCGTTTTTCTCGAAAGACTTTGGGGAATGCAGGGTGGGTTGAATTTTGTGGATCCATGCAGATTCCAGAACTTTCCACCACAGAAATGTGAGGAAAATGTGTTTTTTTAAATAATTCTTTAGGTTTGCAAGGGACTCTGGGTAACAGAACCTGGTGAGAGCCAGTCAAGTCACCCCATTCTGGATTCCCCTGGGTGTCTAGTTTTCAAAAATGTATAGGTTTGCTAGGTTTCCCTAGGTGCCGGCAGAGCTAGGGTTAAAAAACTACAGCTAGGCACTTTGCAAAAAAAGGGTCATTTTTCACTGTGAAAATGTGGTGTGTCCACGTTGCGTTTTGCGCTGTTTCCTGTCACGGGCACTAGGCCTACCCACACAAGTGAGGTACCGTTGTTCTTAAAAGACTTTGGGGAACGCAGGGTGGGTGGAATTTTGTGGATCCATGCAGATTCCAGAACTTTCCACCACAGAAATGTGAGGAAAATGTGTTTTTTTTGACAATTCTTTAGGTTTGCAAGGGATTCTGGGTAACAGAACCTGGTGAGAGCCAGTCAAGTCACCCCATTCTGGATTTCCCTGGGTGTCTAGATTTAAAAAATGTATAGGTGTGCTAGGTTTCCCTAGGTGCCGGCAGAGCTAGGGTTCAAAAACTACAGCTAGGCACTTTGCAATAAAAGGGTCATTTTTCACTGTGAAAATGTGGTGTGTCCAAGTTGCGTTTTGCGCTGTTTCCTGTCGCGGGCACTAGGCCTACCCACACAAGTGAGGTACCGTTTTTCTCAAAAGACTTTAGGAAATGCGGGGTTGGTGGAATTTCGTGGATCCACGCAGATTCCAGAACTTTCCACCACAGAAATGTGAGGAAAATGTGGTTTTTTTGACAATTTTTTAGGTTTGCAAGGGATTCTGGGTAACAGAACCTGGTGAGAGCCAGTCAAGTCACCCCATTCTGGATTCCCCTGGGTGTCTTGTTTTAAAAAATGTATAGGTTTGCTAGGTTTCCCTAGGTGCCGGCAGAGCTAGGGTTAAAAAACTACAGCTAGGCACTTTGCAAAAAAAGGGTAATTTTTCACCGTGAAAATGTGGTGTGTCCACGTTGCCTTTTGCGCTGTTTCCTGTCGCGGGCACTAGGCCTACCCACACAAGTGAGGTACCGTTTTTCTCAAAAGACTTTGGGGAACGGGGGGTGGGTGGAATTTTGTGGATCCACACAGATTCCAGAACTTTCCACCACAGATATGTGAGGAAAATGTGGTTTTTTTGACAATTGTTTAGGTTTGCAAGGGATTCTGGGTAACAGAACCTGGTGAGAGCCAGTTAAGTCACCCCATCCTGGATTCCCCTGGGTGTCTAGTTTTAAAAAATGTATAGGTTTGCTAGGTTTCCCTAGGTGCCGGCAGAGCTAGAGTTCAAAAACTACAGCTAGGCACTTTGCAAAAAAAGGGTAATTTTTCACTGTGAAAATGTGGTGTGTCCACGTTGCATTTTGCGCTGTTTACTGTCGCAGGCACTAGGCCTACCCACACAAGTGAGGTACCGTTTTTCTCGAAAGACTTTGGGGAACGCGGGGTGGGTGGAATTTTGTGGATCCACGCAGATTCCAGAACTTTCCACCACAGAAATGTGAGGAAAATGTGGGTTTTTTGACAATGCTTTAGGTTTGCAAGGGATTCTGGGTAACAGAACCTGGTGAGAGCCAGTCAAGTCACCCCATCCTGGATTCCCCTGGGTGTCTAGTTTTCAAAAATGTATAGGTTTGCTAGGTTTCTCTAGGGGCCGGCAGAGCTAGGGTTCAAAAACTACAGCTAGGCACTTTGCAAAAAAAGGGTCATTTTTCACTGTGAAAATGTGGTGTGTCCACGTTGCATTTTGGGCCGTTCCTGTCGCAGACACTAGGCCTACCCACACAAATGAGGTACCATTTTTATCGGGAGACTTAGGGTAACACAGAATTGTAGAGCAACTGTTATTACCTATTGACTTTCGATGCATTTCTGCCTTCCAAATGAAAGACAATGTGTAAAAAAGAAGTCATTTTGAAAAATGACCTTTAATTCTCATGCTAGTATGGGTACTCCCAATTTCGGAAATGTGGAAATATCTACTGTTTCTAAACTCTATATTCTGTTCCCATTTCAGAAATACATAGGTGTCTTTCATACCGATTTTTCCATGTATAAATGTTCCCAGAATAATTGCTATATACCCGGTACATAATAAAATAACATTGCAAGACGCTGCTCAGTTATTGGCTCTGGGTTCGTCGGGTTCTTGGTGAACCTACAAGTCCTATATATCGCCACAACCAGAAAGGTCCAGCGGATGTAACGGTATATTGCTTTCAAATAGCTGTCATAATTAGAAGAAGTTACAGGTGAAAACGTTGGCACAAATGGTTGTTTTTTTCAACTAATGTTCAATTTTTCCTATATTTAACTGTTAGTTTCTATAAAGAAACCTTGAAGGATCTACACAAATGACCCCTTGCTGAAATCAGAATTTTGTCTACTTTTCGAAAATGTATAGCTGTCCATGAGCCATTATTGCTTTCATACCCATTTCTACCATTAACTGGAAGGAGGTTGAAAGCACAAAAATAGCAAAAATAGGCTATGTCCCAGAAAAATGCCAAAACTGTGTAAAAATTTTTGGTTTTCTGACAAAAGTCTGCTTGTCTCTGAAAGCTGGGAAGATGGTGATTTCAGCCCCACAACCCCTTTTTTGATACCATTTGCAGGGAAAAAACCAAGACGCTTTCATCTGTAGCCCTTTTTTCGCATTTTTCCCCCAAAAAACAAAGTTTTGCTGTATTTTGGCTAATTTCTGGGTCCCCTCCAGGGGAATCCACAAACCCTGGGTACCGTTAGAATCCCCATGATGTTGGAAAAAAAGGACGCAAATTTGGCCTGGATACCTTATGTGGTCAAAACGTTACAGGGGCCTAAGCGCGAACTACCCCAAATAGCCAAAAAAAGGCTTAGCACAGAGGGGGAAAAGGCCTAGCAGCGAAGGGGTTAATAATTGTTTTTACTATCCAATGGAACCCATTTTATGAACTCTAGAATAATGAAACATTGAGTTCAAGGATTCAAATTTATGCTCTGCTGTTTGCCACTGATGCACAGTACATCAATAAAGAGAAACACACCTCAAAGTTTATTTTGCTATCTCCCTAAACCTAGTTTGAAATCCTTCCTAGATTTTTAAAAGTACACTTGCCCACTAGGATCTGTAGTCGCATGTTTTATCATTGAGTCCACACCTAGCTACCTAGTGTAACTGGGTGGGCTCAACCTTAGATTTCAAGCGAGCACTTACCAACTTGTAAATGGATCTAGAAATTAAAATTACCTATCGGTACCCTTTATAAAGAATTACAGAATTTCATTTGAAAGGGTTCCCTGGTAAGTTTAAAACACTTGGCGATGCTCTTGAAGGAACTTATTTTTTGTTTGATCTGTTTATTATTATTTTAACAGTAAGACATAAAAAGACATTAATTTCCTCCAGGTGCAAAGCACATGTACACAGGACATCTTTACACCAGGTTATCTGGAAGCCACATTATATCAGTTGTCCTCGTTCAGTGATCTTATAATCATACGTAGAATTATAAATTCCGCAGTGTATGCTATGACAACCAAAATGTTCGCATATACCTTGCCAATCTGCGGCAGAAATTAAAAGATCAATGTATATACCAAATTAACAAACTAAAACTTTACAGGCAAAACAGTGCTGAAGGCGTCCCCCCAGTAGCAGAAATTATGCATAGTTTCAGTGTCTCATGTCCAATACTTTCCAGGCAAAACAGTTTCCCATATATGTGCTACTGCACAGATCCAGTCATTCCTCCCAACTCAAGAAAAAGTTGCTCCAATCCCCCAATTTAACTGACTTCAAACTCCATATGTTATGAGATATGCATACCTGATTCGAGTTGTAGATTTGTTTGAAGTGTTGCAAGAATTGAGTTCCAGTTATCTGAGAGTGGGATCTTACGCAACCCCAGTGTGTCCTCCCTTCTAAGGGACACCCCCTCGGTCTTCGCCCAATTTAGAACAGAGTGAGACCAGGCCAGTAGTGACGGAGGGTCCTGAGATTTCCAACGTTTTGTTATAAGTCTTTTAGCCACCACAAGGCCCAGAACCAGGAATTGGCTTGTGGTTCTATGCGCTTTATCTCTAGGGAATAACCCCAATATACATGACTCCCAAGTGTTTGGGAGTTGTCTATCTGTGCATTCAGATAAGTGTAGTGTAACACGTTCCCAGTACTGCTGAAGTTTATGACATGTCCATAACATGTGGATAATGTCTGCATCCAAATGGGCGCATCGGGGACAGCGTGAATAATTTCTGTGAAAATAACAATTGATTTTCCCCGGGGTAAGGTACGCGCGATGCACTATGTAAAATTGTATTAATTGGAACCTAGCATTGCGGGGAACTCGTGTGGGGCTTGCTAGTATCGCGTTCCATTCTGTCTGTGCATGTGCGACCTAGTTTGGATTCCCATTTCATGCGCAGTGGGGTCAGATCCGCTGCTGTGTGGAGACGAAGGACGTCCGCAAACCAGCGAGTGAGGTGGCTACCATTTACCATAACATGAATATATTGGAGCACCATATTTGTCTGTAACTCTTGCATAATATCCCCCAATCTATTTTGCAGTAGACTGATCCAAGAAGCATGTATCAGAAAATGTCCTAGGGGCATTCCATCCTCTCGCACCAGGTCGTTGAATGGTAGAAGCACTCCGTCTAAATACAAGTCTCCAATTCTATGTATACCTGCATTATGCCAATCCACCAAGCCAGAATGGGTAGTAGCTTGGAGTCCTCTGGGTGTTCCAAGCAAAGGAATAGCTGGGGCATAAGGTTTTACATGTCTGGTGAAGAATAGCGCTCTGCAGAAACAGCGGTAGGCCACTTGTAGCAATAAGGGGTGTAAACCACTTTTCCCACTACAAGGGTGGAAAATAGAAAGGATAGCATGTAGTGCGAGGGGAGCCTCCACTCCTGCTATGTCCAACAGATGTCTGCCCTCCACCCAGCGGGCTACCCACTGCAACTGAGATGCTATATAATAGTGCTCTAGATTGGGTAAAGCTAGCCCTCCCTGACCTGTCTGTAGGTACAGCTTCGTGAGTGTCACCCTGCAGCGCGAAGTGTGCCATATAAGGCTACGGAGCATTCGTTCAACTGGTTTAAAAAAGGATGGTGGTAGGTATAACGGCAAGTTTGTAAAGTAATAAAGGAGACGGGGAGCACCACCATCTTGATAAGTGAGATCCTTCCTTCCACCAAGAGAGCCAGTGTTTTCCAAAAGGTCATCTGCGATGACAGAGCGGTAAGTACCCTAGTAAGATTGCCATCCAGGAGATCCTGGTCACTGTGGTATATCCTGATACCTAGGTAACGAAACATGGCCAAGTAACTAGTGTATCGTTGATGTTGAGCATTGGGTCCGGTGTAGTAGATTCAGATGGAAACAGGACTTATCCCAATTAACCCGCAGTCCAGAAAGATGAGCAAAAGGACTGAGTATAGTAGGTACAGCATCTGAGATCCTCCCAACATCTCTTATATATAAAAGAAGGTCATCTGCATATAGAGATATCGCATGTGTAACTCCTCCCATATGGATGCCCCATTGAGTTGCAGCTGCCCGCATTGCCAAGGCCAGCGGCTCGATAGCTAATGAAAAGAGGAGGGGGGAGAAGGGGCAGCCCTGTCGGGTACCTCTGCACACCAGTATAGGCTGCGACAGCATGTGGCCAGTCCTGACTCTCACCACCGGTTTGTTATATAGTAATTTTATCAGTAAGATAAAATATGGTCCCATACCGAACCGAGGTAAAACACTGAAGACGTAAGGCCATTCCAACGTATCGAAGGCCTTCTCCAGATCCAGTACCATACAGCCGGATCTGGGCCAGGTCAGTGGAGCATATCGCATAACTCTGAACAGTCGGCGCATGTTAAGGGAAGTAGATCGTTCTGGGACGAACCCATTCTGGTCTTCATGCACCAAGTGAGGTACCAGTAATGCCAATCTCCCAGCCAGTATGCTAGCCAGTACCTTGTAGTCCACATTCAGTAGTGCCAGTGGTCGATATGAGCCAAGTCTGGCGGGGTCTCTGTCCGGCTTTAAGAGAGTGACCAGAGTAGCCTCACACATAGAGCTCGGCAATTAGGCCAGTTGTAATGCCTCTTCGAATACCTTCAATAGTGTAGGGGCTAAAAGGTCTGCATAAGCCTTGTAAATCTTGGTGGGAAAGCCATCCTGTCCCGGCACCTTTCCTGAGGCTAAGGATTTAATTGCACCCTGAACTTCTTCTACTGTTATGGGTGTATCTAGTTCAGCACGCTAATCAGGAGTGAGCCGCGGGAAGGAGAGATTAATAGGAAATCAGTTATGTCAGATTCAGTTGCCCCCATAGTTGATTGATATAACAAGGTGAAGTGGAGCACCAGATCATTGTGTTGGGCATAATGTAGTACCCCTGCTGGAGAGTAGAGTGCAGTAATGGGTCCTCGCTGTTGTTCTTGCTCTATCAACCATGCAAGCATGGATCCCAATCTGTCAGCCAGGGAGTGTGTTCTGGAAGAATGTGCCGCATAGTTAAGACACCGCAGCCTCTCTAGCAGTGTGGCATGTTGTTCCCTTACTGTCAACAGCTCCGAGGAGCAGGAAGGGTCTGAGGCCGACCTGGTCTCCAGCTGCAATAATGCTTGCTCCAGACCTTGAAGTTCTTGTTCCACTTGTTTCCGCATACATCCACCCAATCACATGCAGCTAGCTCTTAGTGTCGCCTTTAGGGCATCCCACTCCAACAGGACTGATGACGCTGTGCCCGTGTTTTGTGTAAAATAATTCTCAGCTGTGGTGCGGAGGGAGGCACGGAAAGGTGGATCCTCTAACATGATAGGTTGTAGGCGCCAGGCTAGGGACGTAAGGTGATGTGCGTCCCATGTTAAAGCAATATAGTGGGGGTTATGATCCGAATGTGTTCTACCCAGGTACTCCACCTGTGATACGTATCGCAGTACATTAGGTGTGCATAGGAACCTATCTATGCGAACATGTAAAGTGTGGGGGGCAGAATAAAAGGAATATACTTGCTTGATAGGATAGCAGTGTCTCCAAGTGTCTACTAGTCCCCAGCTGTCAACCCAGTTCATCAACCTTGAAGCCCCGTTAGCTGTCGATGTGCCCCTAAGGGGCAGGAAGTAACGGGTTATATCTAATACATTGTTGAAGTCCCCTCCTATCACCCATGGTATATGACACCACCTAGAAAGTACCGCTGATAGCTTATTCCAGAAGGGACCCTGCTCCTTATTTGGTGCATATATGTTTCCTATCAGGAGACACCTACCATCCGGCTTACCCTTGAGGAAGATATATCTCCCTTCTACATCCGTCTCCATTTCTTCTATTAAGAGGGGAGTCCCTTGACGTACCCAGACCAGTACCCCTCTTGCACACGCTGAGTAATCAGTGGTAATAATGTGGCCTCTCCACCTGCGCTGCAGCCTGGCCGACTCTAAGTGAGTCAAGTGGGATTCCTGCAACAGGGCTATCTGTACATTGTGACGTTTTAGGTATGAGTAGACCGCATATCTGCTGGAGGGTGTGCGTAATCCCCTCACATTCCATATAATGATTCGCTGTAACAACATAATTTAGGTGTGTACGTATATATTATTTGAGGGGGTAAACACCTACACCTATCAGTGTCAGTGATGTTGCTGTATGAGGGTAGCCATGTTTGAGCATAACAGCGCCTGATCAAACTTTTTGCAAAACATAACATCAACCTTGCAAACAGACAATACCAAAAGAACGGATCCTGCAACTGTGTATGTCTGCCCAAACTTATAAGTGTATCTAACTTAGTAAACCAACCCTGGGGTCGTGTGGGTGCGGGGGTGTACGACTTTCGAGGGCCCACCAGTGTATTATGTCCACCCATTGATGTAGTGAATGCAATTCCATCTGATAACTCACATATTGTTAATGACTATCTCAACCGCTCAGTCCAGCTCCCTATTTGAAATTACCAGTGCCCTTCCTTTTCACCCATATTATCATCTTTCCACACAGTAACCACATGACTGCCCCTCCACATTTTCCCATAAGGACATCAGGTCCTTGCTTATAGTGCAGGTCAAAGGATATATAGTGTCTTCAAATGACTCCCTCTGAAGTCTGGCATAATCAGAGAGTTGGTGTCTGAGGGGGAGACCACTGAAGAGCCCCCGTCATCAGATGTTTGGGCCGATATCAGGTCTCTGTCCGAATTTTTAGCTGCTTCTGAAATCTTTTCCGCCTCTTGAAGTGCCTGCCTACGTTCCTCAATTATTTGTTCCAGATTTGGAACCGCTGGACAGCTGAGATGCCTGAGGTTTCCGCAGGCGACCGCGCCTCTTCACTGCGTTCCCAGTAGCTCCACACGTGCCTCCCCTTCCAGTGGGCCTAGATCCTGTGAATCTCCCAGATGACTCAAGCCATTCCCACGCATCCTGTGGTGCCTCAAAAAATT
Source organism: Calotriton arnoldi (assembly GCA_963921515.1). Taxonomy (NCBI): domain Eukaryota; kingdom Metazoa; phylum Chordata; class Amphibia; order Caudata; family Salamandridae; genus Calotriton; species Calotriton arnoldi. The sequence continues at coordinate 492,706 of CAWUFW010004989.1, read as the reverse complement.
GAGTTTTAGCGTCTGCTATCACTTGCAGTTTTGCAGGAAAGTACAGCGAGTATTGGATGTCAAGCTTCCGTAGTTGCTGTTTTACCGCCAGGAAGGAACTGTGTTGGCCTCCCACAGTGTAGTCCGGGAAAAACATTACCTTGGCATTGTCCACTCGTATATCTTGTATCTTCCGGGTTTCCCTCAAAATTGAGTCCCTATCCCGGTAATGGAGCGCTTTAAATAGAAATGGTCGGGGATTGGACCCTGGGGCAGGTCTCCGAAATGGAACGCAGTGCGCTCTTTCTACTGAGAAATAAGGAGATAGCGCACCTTCCGGCATTAAATCCTTCAGCCATTTTTCAGTGAACTCCACTGGCGCTTGACCCTCCGCCCCCTCCGGTAGTCCTATCAAGCAGATGTTATTCCGTCTTGAGCAGCCTTCTGCATCTTCTACCCTTTGTTCCAGCTGTCGGAGTCACGCTTCATGTTCCCCCATTTGCTTCTCTAGGAAATCCGTGGCTGGCTGTATTTCCGTTAGAGCATGTTCCAGTGTTATGACACGGTCCATCAGTTTTCTATGGTCTGCATGTAGAAGTGTGAGTTCTGCAGCCATGTTGTCTATTTTGGACTCCAGAGAGAGTCTGGAGCACTCAATGGCTTGGAGAATGGAGTCCGATCTGTCTTCAGGTGAAGGGTTCCATGTAGTCTGAGAGCTCTGTTGTTCCCTCTCTGCTGCCGAAGAAGCACGTGAGGAAGCTCTGGAATCTACTCCCCTTGAGCGCCCCATCTCAGCTTATCATGCAGTGGCGCAGTTCCGCTCCTCTATATTGTGTTGGTTGTATGTGTGCTCCACCGTAAGTCGACGATAAGGTATGTATCCCACCTACCGGAGCAGCTGCACAACTGTTGTCATTCCTGTGTTCAAATGCTACACAGCAGGGCCAGACTTCGGCATGGGGATGGCATCCGGTTTTAGAGGTACTAACAGGCCCTTGTGCATACCTCTGTGGGCCCTCCTGTCCAATGGTACAGTCTAGAGATGCTTTTTTTAAATCTTTGGGATGGTATATGACTGCCTGTCCCTTGTTACTGAGATCATTCTCCTTGAAACAGGGCACCTAGCCCTGATATTGCCTGGGATCTCGACATATGGCTCAGCTAGTCTCATGCAGTTTCAGCGAATACAGGCAGAGAGGAGAGGGAAAAGAGATCTGTCCTTTCCCTCGGGCCTATACCAACAGCTCTTCAGCCGAGCACAACAATTCCTCCCAGTTTGGCCTCAGCGCCGCCGTTGTCCTTGTGCATTCACCGTAGTGCAGTGATAATTATCTTTTCCTTTTTATTTACGCCATCACCCTCATGTCACGGCATCAAGATGAGAGGGTCCAAGCTGCATCAGCCACTACGTCCAACATACACATTTACCGCAGCTTGCTCCAGTGCGCATTTGCTGCAATGATCAATCTCCTCTGCCGTCTGTCCTGCCCCCGCATTCACTGCATCCCCATCCCAGAGGGGAGGGGGGGTCCCCTTCGCCGGTATAATACCACGGGCATCTCTCCGGCTCAGTCGACGCTCAGGCCCCACAGCCTCCACATGCTATTCAGCCGCTTCGCCCAGCCGCTTGCCGCTCTCACCTCAGCTCCCATGGGTGCTTGGACAGCCACAGCAGCCGCGATCTTTCCCTCCGACATCCAGATGGGGGCACCTCTCTATGCCACGAGCATGGATAGCTCCCAGCCGATCCCACCAATGCATTCTCTACGGCTCACGCTGTCCGCGCCCAGGCCTCAATGAACGGAGAGGGCCAGCCGCTCAATTAGATCCCCCAGTTTTGGCTTTTCAGCGCAGCCTGCTCCAGTGCGCATTCGGCACAACGATCGATCTCCTCTGCCGTCTGTCCTGCCCCCGCATTCACCGCTCCCCCCATCCCAGAGGGGGGTCCCCTTCGCTGGTATAATAACAAGGGCATCTCTCCGGCTCAGTCGGTGCTCAGACCCCAGAGCCTCCACATGCTATTCGCCCGCTTCGCCCAGCCGCTTGCCGCTCTCACCTCAGCTCCTGCGGGCACCGGGACAGCCACAGCAGCCGCGATCTTTCCCTCCGACATCCAGATGGGGGGCATCTCACTATGCCACGAGCCTGGATAGCTCTCAGCCGATCCCACCAATGCGTTCTCCATGGCTCGCGCTGTCCGCGCCCAGGCCTCAATCAGCGGAGAGGGCCAGCCGCTCAATTATATACCCCAGATTTGGCTTTTCAGGGGCACCAGCACGATCGGCAAGCTTCGAGACATTTCAGGGGCATTTCGGGCAGTCGGATAGTAATTGGTGTGGAAGATAATCTGCGGATAATTTGGGTGTAGCGGAGCGAGATTAGATCGCGTCCGCCATCTTGCTCGCGCAAGCCACGCCCCCTCTTTGAGGAACTTATTATCTCCAGCGTCTTCATGTTTCAGCCAAGTTATTGCCTCTACATGTCAATTGTCTTTCTTCAGGACCATAGAATATGACCCTTTTTTACTTAATAGTTATTTCAAAGGTTGTTCTCCTACTTGGAGTCTGGTATATCATGTCTGCACTCATTCAGCTGCACTCATACCACATTTACACACCTTTCTGGGTATGGCCCTCTGGTCAGTATCTATAGGGTTTAAGAAGAGACCATTTTGTTGAATTCTCGCATAGCTAAAGCATTATGCTGAGAGACATGCCGTGACCGCTGCACACCCAAGGTCCAAAGACCCCATCAAAACTTGTTGTCACGTTCTGAATTAAGATCAAGCATATAAAACTTATCCACTCCATATTCACTCAGTGGGCATGTCCAGGAGCACTTGTGATGCTTTTGTCATACATTCCTTGCATGTATAATGCCTGCTAATTGGCATCTCCTGTGCAATGTGATAGAGATATACTGTTAAACTCCTATAGGGCTTGTGCAAAGCCCTTCTTGTGTCTTTAATCTGTCATATAGCAAGTGGCATACATCATGTGATTCATAACACACCAATAGTTCACAGACTCGCTAAATAAATGTGTTTAGCTTCATAGGTGGTTGGAGGTGGATGGATCTTATTGTCAAACTCTGAAGGAGAAAGAAACAAATGCAAGCTAAGTTTAATGAACTGGAAACAGGAGCGCACCTCCTCGTGTTGCCAACCCTCCATCCCCTTGCCCTGCTTACTTTATCCAAGTTCGACACTCGATGTTTCACCTATTCATTGTCCTTCAACAACTGCATGTTGTCCCGCCCTTGACCTAACTAGGTATTCCAGTTGTCAGCGTGCCTACTTCCTGGTAGAGTGTACGAGGTGAAAGGGTACATGGGCATCCTGATGTAATACGTACCATGTGACCATCATTTTTAACACTAGTTAGGCAACCAGTCCACATGGTTTGGATTATCCTGAGGACCCCTACTGTCTAGTGTTGATGCTATTTCTGTTTGTAAGACAACATATCTGTCTACAAACTTCTAAACTTTCACCCCTCCATGAACTGATGAGTTTTTTCTTTCTTCATAGGTGACGGATAGTTGCATTTGTACATCTTAAATTAAATAAACCTCTGTGTGGCTTATGGTGTGGTTGTCTGGAGACCTTCCATGGTATTGGGAGGTTAATTGTCTGTACTTATACTGAGTAGGCATGTGGTGTTAGTGAACTGGGCAGACTATGGGGTGTTTCGTTGAGTGACTTTGCTTAAAGTGTATGGTTCCCAAAGGAATGTCATTGTTCAAATGTATTCTATGTGTGGATAGTCTATATATCCAGCGCTGTTCCCTTTTAAAAAGTTCAAGCTCTAGGTTTTTTAGTTGTTGTTCAAATGTTCAATAATTATGAACTTAACATCTTTAGTTCCATGTCTTTCTGTAATCTAGTGATTCAACATCTTTACAGTGTTTCTCATGCAGCATACGTTAATGTGATGTTCAGAAATACATGTTTCTATATGTCTACAAGTCATTTCAATGTAAAGTAATCCATAGGGACAGGTAACTATATAGATTACCTGTGCATAGTTACAGTTTGTGTGTTTCTTTATTATCCATTCCTTCCTCAGTCCCAAGTCCCAGTATTTTGTGGGTTTTGTTAGTTTACAGACACTAGTGTCCACATGGGTAAAGTCGTACTACCTTGGGTAGGCCCCATGTCCCTGTGCTGCTTATGGTGTTGATCTTTTTTGTCCTAGGCCTTGTATGCACGAAGCAGTCTCTCAGACTCATTTGTTCTTTAGTAAAACATTGGTTTTTACCATGTTAGTCCGCCAGTGTTTAGCATCCGCTAAACTTTCTTTATGATTTTCCTTATGTTATTTGACACAACACGACATGCAGATGAGTTTATCTCCCTGTTTTTCCTTAGGCGTTATTCCTAGAAGTGCTGCTCTGTTCTGATTTCTGGCTCTTCTATAATTTTCTCAGGATAATCCTTTTCATTTCGCTTCTCCAACAGAGCCTGTGTTTCGCTTCTCCATTACAGCATGTGCTTGTCGTTTATAAGCTTCAAAACTACTGCAGTTCCCTCTCAACTGCAAAAACTGCCCAGTAGAAGTCCTGGCCTTCGAACAAGCAGTAACTAAAGAAGTGGAAGCCATTGAACTATTGAAAATTAAGACATTCCACAACATGTCACAGGAAGAAAGAAGAGCACTGGACGAACTCAATTCAGACAATGACATAACCATAAAACCCACAGACAAGGATGGAGAAGTAGTGATACACACCACCTCAGGCAGAGTCTCCACAATTAAAGCAGAGAGTCTGCACTTGGGACTGAGGACTCAGCATGGCAGAGAAGGTGAGAACTGCACATGGCAAACTAACTATTAAGTACTGTTAGAAATGGGGGTCTGTAGTTGGCAAGGGTTTGCACCTTTGTCCAAGTAGAGACCCTTCTTCCTAGTCAGGGTAAGGGAGTTATACTCCTAAATAACCCCTTCTCACCCCCTTGGTAGCTTGGCACGAGCAGCCAGGCTTATCTCAGAAGCAGTGTGTAAAGTATTTGCACATAACCAACAGTAATACAGTGAAGACACTACAAAAGGACACCACACCAGCTTAGAAAAATATCCAATATTTTTATATATCCAAAACAGGACCAAAATCGATAAACAAATCCACCATACAGTTCTCAGAAATCAAAATAGACTTGAAATACAATTCCTTGAAGTTGATAGCTCCGTCTGGGGCTATCACGGCGTTGTGAACAACAAATCCAAACAGTTCTGGCTGACCACGGCGTTGTGGGCCAGCTACGGTGTCGGGAAGAACCGCAAGACCTTTAGAAATGTAGGGCGTCGGTGACCTCTCGATGAGCCCCGAAAGGCCGGTGTCCGCAGGCGTCGGTTCCGGAGGTCAGTGCAGGAGTTGTCGAGACCTTGAAGGCACACGCGTTGCAGATCGAATCCTCGCGGTTGAAGTCGGGAGCGCCGACGTCGGTAGGCATCGGGGCTGCAGTGCGAAGTGCAGAGGTGCGGCGCCCTCAGGTCGCGGTGCAGGCAGCGGCTCGGTGGCGGTCGTCCAGCGGCATCGGTGAGACCAGGGCTGTGGTGCGAAGTGATGCGGTGCTCGTCGCGGTGCTGGCAGGTCATGGTGCAAGCAGCGGCGTCGTAGTTGCTTAAGCGCTGTTGTCAGCTGACGAACTGGAGTCGATGGCGCCGGCGTCGGTGGGCCAAGGCAGCGGTGCAGGATGAGGATGGTACGTCGTGTAACTTACGAGCGGTGCCCTCGAACCACGGTGCAAGCAGCAGCGTCAATGTCAGCGTGGAGCGTCGTCGACGGGGATACCAGGGCGGCGGTGCGGAGTACGGTGCCCACAGGTCACGGTGCAAGCAGCAGCTCGGTGGCGGCATCAGGTGGTGGCGTCGTTGAGACCAGGGTTGCGGTGCAAAGTGTGGCGGTGCCCTCTACAGTGCCTTCAGGACACGGAGTCAGCAGCGGCGTCGTAGATGGCATCTGGTTGCTTTTTCTTCTGTTGCAGCACAAAACACACAGTCCCCAGTGCTGATGGCAGAAGAACTTGAAGTCTTTGCTGTTCCTGAGACTTCTTGAACAGGAGGCAAGCTCTATCTCAGACCCTTGGAGAAACTCAATAAAGAAGTTGCAGAGAGTTCAGTCCAGTCCTTTCACTGCCCAAGACAGAAGCAGCCACTGCAGGCCAACACAGCAAAGCACTCAGCAAAGTGGTAGTTCCTCCTCACAGCTTCTCCAGCTCTTCTTCTTGGCAGTCTTCTTGGTCCAAAAGAGTTCTAAACTTCTGGGGTCTGGGCTCCAATATTTATACTCAAAATTCCTTTGGTCTCTGGTGGCAGAGAAGCCCGGTGCCCAGCCAGAACCAGTTCTGTCCTCTCAGTGTAGCTGCCCAGCAGGAGGCGGAGACAGCATTGTCTCTGGCAGACCAGGCCCATTCAGGTGGGAAAGGAATCTCCTCTCCCTACTCTAAATGCAGCCCAGGTCTATTCAGCCCAGCCCTGACTCATCCAGACTTTCTGAAGCCACGGCACATCCCCAGCTCCTGTCACTCCAAAGCCAGACAGTCAATACACATCCTAGCAGAGGCACACTGGATGGATAAGCAAGAAAATACCTACTTTCTAAAAGTGGTATTTTCAAACACAGAATGTAAAAATCACCCTTACTAAAAGATGCATTTTAACATTCTAAGTTCAGGCATACTAAACTTTACTCTCCCATCTTGTCCCAATGGAAAGTTATATTTATAAGATGTTATAAATAAACTCCCATTCTATTCTATGGGACAGATAGCCTTTCAGTAGTGAAAAACGAAATGCACTGTAATTCACTACCAGGACATGTCACACACATCAGGGCATGTCCTACCTTTCTCATACACTGCACCTTGCCCACAGGGGTACCTTGGGCCTACCTTAGAGGTGACTCACATGTAAGAAAAGGGAAGGTTAGGGCCTGGAAAGCGGGTGCACTTGCCAGGTCGACATGGCAGTTTCAAAATGTGCGCAGACCCTGCAGTGGCAGGTCTGAGTTACCTTTTCAGGGCTACTCATGTGGGTGGCACAATCAGTGCTGCAGGCCCACTAGTAACATTTGATTTACAGGCCCTGGCACACTCAGTGCACTTTACTTGGGGCTTACCAGTAAATCAAATATGCCAATCATGGAAACACCAATCCATAATACAAATTTCACAGAGAGCAAATGCACTTTAGCACTGAATAGAAGTGGTAAAGAGCCCAGAGTCCTAAAACCAACAACAGCAGGTTAGGAAAAAAGAGGAGGAAGAAGCAAAATGTTTGGGGATAACCCTGCAAAAAGGGCCATTTCCAACAAGTACATACACCTAAAATGAATTAATGGCACCTGGAAATCATTACAGTGAAGCCACATAAAATGTAGGTCTGGGCGTGAAATTCTGCACCGCTCTAGGAGTTTGTGGAGTTTTTCCCAGTCAGTGCTCCACGTGGCGCGCAGAGTTTTTTTCTTGCTCGCACTTGCCAACGTTAAGTTGGTGCGCGCGAGCAAGGAAAATCTTACTCCAGACCACCTCTCTGTGAGATTTCTCAATGCGGGAGGTTGCGGATGGTCGCTACCGCACGCGCTGAGAAACCTTCCGCTCGCATTGAGGAAACTGCCGCTTGAGTAGAATATCTACTCGAGTGACAGAAAGAAGCAGCACCCTCTTGCGCTGCGCATAGTGCCGACTGCACAGATTTTACAGCGCGGGACTAACACCCGGCGCTAAAACTCAGCAACAATGGCACAACGTAACGCACTCCGCCGCTTGGGGAAGTCCGCGTAGCATGGTGAAGTTTTCTGGTCACTACGCAGAACTCCGCAAACTCCGCCCAGGCCTAATAAAAGCAGCTCACAATCAAGGCTCTGCTCCTTCACAACTCATTTAGCTACCTGACAATTCCCTTGCTACTGTTGTTCCATGACGCTACCTGTGCTGAGGTGGAAGAGGAATTTTACAGAGGAGGAGATTGAGATTGTCACAGTTGTAGTGGAAAACTACAAAAAACTACATGTGCTGCCCCGTATGTTATTAGTGCAACACAGAAGGCAGCCTTATGACAGCAGCTGATAAATGGCGGTCAATGCAGTGGGGAAGGATGTCTGAACCACGTGATATAAAACAAAAAAAAGGTGACAGGATGACAGAAGGGGGGTGGAGAGATTCACTAAATGAAGGTGACTAGAGCTCTTCCTGGTGGACAAACTGGATTTGTTTCCATCTCACCACACTTGAGCAGGACATCCTCTTCACTATGCACCTCCACCTGCTTCATGGGCTGTTATAGATGACTGTTGTGTGGCGCCAGGTAATACATTAAGCAACAACATCCATACTATATGTAAAAAAGAAGGAGTTTTCTTTGTACCATGTGTGACTACGGAAGCCACTCCATGTTGGTTCTTCACCTTATTGTGAATTGTACTCTAATGTTTTTTATTTTCTCTATCACACTACAAGTCCCAGAATTCTTTGTAGAGCCAAAATAAAGTTCCTTGCTCATCATGTATGAAATTTATCAATGCTCTACTTGTCACATGATTTATTATAATTACTCATGGATTTTTTCTTGTTTGTGTTTCCATCTGTTGAACGTAGCTTTTTTTGTAGGGTCACCGTCAAACTTTTTGCCTCCACCCCTCAAGTTTTTTAACCCCAATTGTTGGCTTTTAGGACTCTGTGCATTTTACCAGTGCTAAACGTTGCTAAAGTGCTTGTGCCGTCTCCTTTAAGCATGGCAAAATTGTCTTACATCCAATTAGCACATGTAAGTCCCTAGTAAAGTAGTACTACATGTACCCAGGATTGTAAAGTAAATGCTATAGTAGTCCTGAAGCACTTATTGTGCCACCCAATTAAGTAGCCTTTCTAAACATGTCTCAGGTCTGCCATTGCAGCATGGGAATACAGTTTTAAAATGACATTTCGACCTGGCAAAATAAACCTTGTACCAGGCTTAAAATTCCTTTTTAATGCATTCAAGTCACTCCTAAGGTAGGCCCTAAACAGCCCAGAGGCCAGGGTGCATTGTATTCAAAATGTTTGACATGTACTTTTACAGTTTTAATTATCCTGGTAGTTAAAAACACCTCTCCCGTAGTATACATCGGGTTATCTTATTACCTTTAATATGTAATAATTTTTGAGTGGGAGCAGGTGGAAGTGTCATTTATGGTGTCTGAGGAATTGTAAATTAAAATCCTATTTAATGGTAAAGTCAGATTTTAGGTCACAATTCTGAAAATGACACTTTTAGAAAGTTGTTGTTTTTTTGTCCTAACCATTTGGTGGCTTCAGCCTGTATCCTGGGTCACATGACTAGGTGTAGTTGCTCTTTGTGTATTCCTCCCAGACAGTATCACAATAGAGGGTTTGGGTCGGCAGGATGAGCCATCTTGACTCAATGGGGGGTGGAGCGGTCACCTATCACACTTGCACTTCAAAGGCACGGGCCTAGCTCACACACAAAGGACTTCACACTAGCCTATTGTACCCCCAGACAGATTGGGACCAGGGCAGGGAGGCAGGGAATTCCAGACACCTCTGTAGGGGGGGAAATTCGAGACGTTTCTTGCACTTCAAAGTGGGCACCAGGTATAAAAATAGATCACTTAGATCCAGTCTTCAGTACACTCCTGGACCTGTGGCTACTACAGAGGAGTGACACACTGCTGCCTGGCTAATTGAGGCCTGCCCTGTTTCCTGAGAAGGAAGACTAGACCTGCACCCTTAACCCCAGGCTGAAGTGACTCCGTGGGTCAGCTGACTGACCTTCTGTTTTGAGCTACAGAGACACAAAAAGCTCCAGAGGCCTCTCTGCAACTGCCCAGCTGACCTGCTGGAACTTGACCTGAAAGGACCTGCAACTGGACCTGCTTTAGCCCTGCTGGCCTCTAATGGAGTGAGTTCCTGATCCCCAAGCGATGCCTCCCAGTTCCTGGACCTTTGGTGTGACATCAGCTGAGCTCCTCCTGAAAGAAAAGAAGAAATCCTGACGTTTTGGGCTCTTTGCGACTGTGAATGAGCCAGTTTGTGCTGAGATCTTGCAGCCCTCATTGACCACCAATGTGAAGCTCTGGTGCACACGACTCTTCGCACTGAAGCACTGAAGCAACCGCCAGCAATGACCAGCAACGCAAATTTGCACTTTGTGCTACAGCATCAATAGTACGCGGTGACCACCAACGCGAGTTTCCAGCAACAACTGTCTGCAACGTCCGTCAAGATCTTTGCGCTACAGTGACGACGGTCTGCAACGCCCAGTCTGATCTTTGCACTTCAGCGATGACCATCCACAACACTCTCGCTGCTCCTTGCGGCCTCCTTCACCACAAACAGAACTCTTCGCGCTAGACTATGGAAGGTAGCTTTTTCAGAGGGTCTAAACTGGTCCCTGTATTCGGCACGCGCTCCATCGAGGTCGGCCTGCACTTGTGACTTTCACCTGGTCTCACATAACCAGATAGCTGTGAGTGGCACTTTGTGCATTAGACACTATACTTACCTTAAATCTTTAAAAATGCATATCTCTGGTTCCATTGATAGGATTTTGTCATTTTAGTGTCAAATAATTTATTTGATGTGGAATTTTTATTCTGTTGTGTTTTCACTTTATTACTGTTTGCATAAATACTTTATCCATTGCCCCTAAGTTAAGCATGACTGCTTTTGAGCCAAGCTACCAGAGGGTTAAGCACAAGTGAATTTAGTGACTTTTTGTGGTTCACCCTGACAAGGAGTGTGGCTGTTGCTTGGGAAGGGCTCTCACCACCCCTCAACCAACAACCCAGTTTTTCACACCATCACACCATTGTTTAGTGTACTACATAGATATGTTAATTCATGAAATAAACATTTTTGGTTGTAATTATTTTGAATATTCAATGTTAATTGTCCACATACAGCCAGCGTGAATCCTTCCACTGGGGCAGAAGCCCATGCCCCTGCATGAGGCCGAAGTCAAGGGCCAGTTCACCCATAATCACCAACAAGAACTGGTAAGTACATATGCTAATAACTGTTTTTCATGTTGTCCCGAAATTGTACAGCAATCAAAAGATAGTCAACCTTGGATCATGTGAAGGGAGCCCACTCGTTCTAGGGGAAACTCCCCCCCCCCCTTTTTTTTTTTAAAGCAATTCAGCCACCAGGAGAAGATACTAGGTCTTGGGCAGGGGACCCGTGACAACGCTGTGATGACTGGGCATGCTACCTTCCGGAGAATCCTGTGGGGCATCAGGCGTCCACTATTTAAGTGGACCCACTTCTATGAACTATATTACAGTATTGCACCATGTGTGTGTGTGGTATGGTATGAATGATCACTAGATAACCATCCACCCCTTCCCAAAGTGTACTAATAGGGACTCACAGATCTTGATGAAAGCCACTGTATTGGGATATGTGGGAGAAACTAGCAGATCATATTTAGGGCTAAGGAGTGATAGTAACTCCATTTAAACCTTCTAAGGAAAAAGGTCATAACACGCCTGATCCTCAGAGGATCGGGAGGAACTCAATGATGAAACATGTCACTGAATAACATTCAGTTAGTGAGAGTTCCTTTTAAGAAAAAAGTTTTTCTCCTAGAACGAGTGGGCTCCCTCCCATGATCCAAGGTTGACTCTCTTTTGATTGCTGCGCTGGATAGAGGAGGGTGAAGCAAACATCCTGTTTCCCTCTTTCCTCCCTCTCTTGATCTTTATATCGTCCCGAAATTGTATTCATTCATTAGTTATTTTTGTCATGTCCATTACTTGGTTTTCAACATAAAAGTTACTAGTATATATGTGTTTGACATGTTAAATGTTGTATTTAATTAGAAATGCACTCATATTCTAATAGGCCCTGTGATGTTGGTCCAGTCCCCATCTTTGGCAAGAGTGACTTTTGTTCCTCGCAATATCAACACACCTAGTCAGGCCACACAGCTGATAGATGGAAGACACTGGTGAGTTCACTTACTTATTACTTCACAAATCACAAATCTTCTGATTTAATGTTTGACATGTTAGCATATGTGTTTTGTCACACATTCCTGTTGTCGCCAAGCAGAATAATGGTTTAAAAGATTTGAACACTTTTTAACATGTTCTCCAAGGGAAGTATATGACCCAACGTTTCAATTATATATTTTTTTTTTAAAGCTTTATTTTTGGGTTTTTCAACGAACAATGCAGCAGATATTAGTATGTAAGCATCATATGCACAACATTTGGTGTCCCAAGGCCAACATTCTGCTAGATGTAATTTTGCAGGTGACAATGAGGGATGGTAAAAAAAAAAGCATTACAGTTTTTACAAGTAGGCAAGGGGGAGGGGCGCACATCCATTCCGCACACCCCCACTACTGTCCCCATTCGTTTTCGGCTCCATCCGTTCCACTCTCACACAGCTTATTATCATTCTAATCGCTCTCCAAATTATCAGAATTTAGGGCAGAGTTACAGCGTTCCTGCCATTCAGTGAGGTCTACCTGAAGCGTATCGTCTTTACGTTGTAATTTCATATGGATTTCTTCAGCTAGGGCCCACTCCCTCACATCCCTGAGCCATGTTGTTATTTCCGGGCTTCTTTGTCCCATCCAAGTTATGGCCACTCTGCGTCTAGCCAGGACCATCATCAGCTGCAGCAGTCTGTACGTCAATTTCCATTTCTTGGGTTTTCGTAGATAGCCAAACAGGCATTGTATTGGCTCTTCTCTTAAGGGGAGACCTGTGCTTGCCACACCTTTGCTACAACTCAAGGCCAGAACTGCCGAAGCTCAGGACATGCCCAAAGGAGGTACAGGAAATCTGCGCTCTCTGTTCCACATCTAGGGCACGTGTCAGCGTGGTATTGCGCGATACGTCGTAGTTTCACCGGTGTAAGGTAGGTGCGGTGTAAAAATTATAATGTATCAGTTTGAACCTAGTGTTGCAAGAAACTGTGTGTGTAAGTGTGCATATGGCTGTCCAAGCCTTGTCATCAATTCGTTAATTTAGGTCCCCCTCCCATGCCGCTCTTGACCGCGGAGTCAGGGCAGTTGAATCTAGCCTCATGGCTTTGTAAAGGAGAGATATCGTCCTGCACCCGGATCCGCATGTAAGCAGCAGGTCCAGTGTGTGTGTGTCGGTTGTGGGATATCTGGGTACCCGGGCCAAGTGACTCTGGCAATCTCCAAAATCCCCATATAGTGCAGGTAGTGACCCTGACCTAGAGCGAAGTTGTCACAGGGTTGTTCATATGTTATAAACGTTTCGTTCAGGTAGAGGTCCGCCAGGACATCACATCCCCGTCCTTCCAAGCCTGGAAAGACATGTGTGCGCTTATGTCCCTTATAGGGGCCAGTATCCATATGGGGAGCTCCCTGTGATCGGTGCATGTCCCAGTACCTTTTCCACGTACTGTTGCCATATATTCGCAGTTTGGCGTACTATATATGGGAGGTCCTCGCTGACCCCCTTACCCTGCATCAGTGCTACTTGGAGTTTATCTGTGTTCACTCAGCCAGCAAGGAGTCGTTTTTCCCTATTGTCTCTTTCTTCCAGTCAGCGGGACGCATGTTGAAGCTGGGCTGCAAAGTAGTATAGGTCAAAGCATGGGGCCTCGAGACCTCCCTCTTCATATCTGTGTGTCAGCATGTTCAGCGTTACCCTACTGCGTCTTCCCGCCCACAGTAAGGAGACGAGGACAGTGTTCAGTTGTTTGAAGATTCGAGTGGGGATCGGGCAGAGTGAATTCTGGAGCACATAAAGGCAATGAGGCAGCATCACCATTTTTGATACTGCGAGTCTGCTCATTAATGAAAGCGGTACAGTGTTCCAGAAGGTCACAGAGCATCTCAGGGCGTCTATGACCCTGTCCACATTCAGAGCTATTAACTGGGCATTGTCTAGTGCTACCTGAACGCCAAGGTACCGGGAGTGTGCTCGCTCCCATCTAATTTCTAGGCTTTGGAGACCTTCCAAGGGCAATGTGGCCATGGGCCCCAGGGGGAAAATCAGGGATTTATGTTGGTTAAGTCGCAGTCCAGAGACCTCACCAAATTGTTCCAAATGCTGCAGGAGCCTGGGTATGGCGTCCCGGGGGGGACGCTACATAAACAAGCATTTGCAATGCATCGGTCTCGCCTTTGCGCCCTTTATGTATTTAGCTATGCAGCACATTAGCCTGGGTGCTCAAACATCTACTGTTCTTTAACATGGAGGGAAAGTGAGCTCCAAACTGCATGACACTCCAGGTATGGGAACACATGGAGAGAAATATTGCCTTTCAGCGGGAAATGGTATAGTCCAAAGCTCTGTTTTTAATATAGAATTAGGGCCTTCGGTGGTTATATCAGTTAAAATACAAGATTTCAAAAAAGATATTATCTACGGGTGCTCGTAGAAGACAATTTCTATGGACCAATCTCTGTGTGGGCAGAAGGACATGGAGGAGGTAGGTAGTATGGGTGGCAGGCAGTGTGTGGAAAGCTGGAAACGGGAGACATTAATAGCACTTAGCATGAATTAATGTACCTCACGACAGGATCCAGAGAGGCGTGCGAATCACCATCTCCAGGTTTTAGTGAGAAATGCTCTTTCCCCTTGTGTTCGCCATTACAAAGCACAATACGCTATGAATGCGAACTTAAAGGGAGTCGCAAGATTGGTTCCAGAATGGTGGTGAAAAACAGGGTTTTAGGTGGGATTAAAAAACTGGGGGTCTGTCAAAGGTGCGTGGCTGATGTAATTAAGGGCGTGGCTTAAAAGCACTGAAGCTAAAAATCTGTGCTAGCATAGTGTGCCGCCCGCTGGGTATTTCACTGTTTTTGTGATTGCATCGAGGTATATGATACTACAAGTAACATCATACCTAGAACAAGCCAGGACTATTGGCTTTGGTAATGGTTGTTGGTTGCATAAAATAAATAAGCAACAACTATGGCTTTGTTGTATATAATATTGAAAATGCTTCAGTTCTGAAATGATGAGACTGTGAAAGAACTAAAACGAGTCTCTGAAGTTACATCAAAGGCTTTGAACAGTGGTACTGCTGTAGAGTTCAGATTTTTTTCACCCTGAGGGTGGGGGCAAAAATGGAGAGCCCAATAGGGACCCGTCTCAGCACCTGCTAGTTAGAAGTGCTGGTGCTGAGCACCGGCAGGACCTGGCCCACTTAAGTTACTGACGCTTTCTCCTATAAAGATGAATAACCTGTGCATTGTACCTCCGCATGATCATCTTCTGTCCATGATTCTGCTGTTTTTATTATGACAGATTGTCATTTTGATTTGCTGCTCTGTGTTTAGCAGTAATCCTTAACCCGTAATAAATTAGCTTCATTCTTCACATTTCAGTTCTGATTGGCAGTGTTTAAAGACATTATCGATTCCAAGCAACAGAAGGACAACAATGACTGTTCACCGTAGACAAACTTATTTACATAGCGCCATCTGCCATGGACTACTGAATCTCTGTTGTTGATCTTCCGTTTGACGTTTTGTTGAGATCAACTTTGGGATGTGGAAGCACCTGACGCTCCGATGCAGCCTGGCTTTGTGATGGAGAATAGGATGAGCTGTTTTGTTTTGTTTTTATTTATTTAAATTCCGTCTTCCAGGTGCGGTACTGTGGCGGGCATGCGAGCCAGCTGCTTCTCTTCCTTAATGGCTCGGACTAGACCAGAAACAAGGTTTATCACACTTTGTTGAGCCTTCTCAACAAAAATCAACAAATAGAAGAAAAAAAACTTTCTGAACGGGCATTTTCTTTCTGTGGCATAGGCACAAAGAAATTGATGGAATTTGCATTGCTCGTAAGAAGCAGTAATTACAGTGTGGCAAAGTCATTACCACAGCAGTGATGCTTTAGAATCTGACAACAGTCAGTGCTATGCCCATGTGCAGCAGGTCAAGGTGGTACCCTGGCACTTGAACACCACAGGGCTGTAGGTGGGTGAGGAGGAATACGACGCCTTCCTGGCTAATACCAGGGATCCCTACAGGGGTTGTGATTTTGTTTGCGAACAATGGCAGTAATTCAATTCGTGTGTTCAGTTCTGACATTCCGTGAAAAAGGACAGTGAAGTCCCCGCCCAAGTACATCACCACCGCCAAATCACATCGTGCAACTGGCAAGCCTCCGTAGGAGATATTTAGACAAAAACTGTAACTTCCAGCCACTGCTGTTTATACAGTGCTGCAATGTATTTCATATTAAAATGATGTGAGGAACATGAAAACAAAACTTCACATACAACAATTAACATAGATAAACGCATGACTGCCAATTTTGCAATGGCGTTTCTATTTAAGAAAATCCATTTTAAGGTGGCGACTGAGGCGGATGCATTTATTGTGACACCTGAGCATGAACAGCAATTTATAGCTCTTGGGCCTTCATAATTATTCATAATTATTTTAAAACATTACCACTGAGATGATGAGCAGGACAGTGATGGGCACGGCCCTCTTTCTCGGCGCCTACTGGTTACGGGGGTGGTTTCGGAGCAGGACAGGGTGCAAGGCAAGAAGCATCAGTGCTCGGCGCGGCCCTCCTTCTCGGCGTGTACCGAGGTGGTTTCATGGTGCCCATGAAGTTTCTGGGCCTGTACTACGCCTCCGGCGGCTGGACTTGAAGCAGAGTCCCCTCCGTCACAGTTGCTGGTCTTCTTAAATATGTAGGATTTTCCATTGCCAGAGTGACGGAGGGCAAAGAGCTAACAGACTAGACTGGCTGTTAGTTGGTTCTGAATAAATAAATAA
The DNA here is from genome assembly GCA_963921515.1 of Calotriton arnoldi. Lineage (NCBI taxonomy): Eukaryota > Metazoa > Chordata > Amphibia > Caudata > Salamandridae > Calotriton > Calotriton arnoldi. The sequence continues at coordinate 476,000 of CAWUFW010004989.1, read as the reverse complement.
ATAAATACAAATCTAAATTAGCCCCTTTTCTCTTGTTGCAATTCATACGGGGCAGAAAATTCTTAAGACGTTGTTAAATAATTCAAAACGGTTACAATCTACTTTTGAGACTCACTTAATCTATGTATTTTGACTGTGAATAGACAAAATATGCAGTTTTCCTCTGATTTTGTTCAATGGAAAGGTAATAATGTATTCATACCCACGTAACCATAAAAGCACTGATATGGAAACATGCTGATGAAACAATTCAATAGGAAGGTTAATCATGGGTTGCAGCAATGCCGATTGTTTTACTTCCAACGATGTAGTTTGTTATGGCTGTGAGCTCTGTTGAAATTTGTATAACAGAAGATTTTATTACAGATCCAGGGTTTGGTTTCTTGCTTGCATTCATATCAGTTTCATCTAAAGCGTACTTTAATCACACTCTCCTGACAAGGAACGGGTCCTTATCGGTTATTGGCGATAACAGCATGCCTTATGCAAGTTCACCAGGCTAGTATTTTATTGCAAGTGGGGCAATTTGCATCTGCTCTTGGCCCGCCTGGTGCGGTGATAAAACTTGCTGATGAGCCGAAGAACCGGTCCTGCCCGTGACTCAGCGTATGCTGTAACACTGGATACACCCGTCGCAGCCCGGAGCAGCACCGCAGGCGCAGACAGTCCCATCTCCCGCACAGGGACCACCCGCTCCCTGCAACATCATTGGTTCAGTGAAAGTTTATTTTACCCTGTCGATATTTTCTAAAGTGAGACAAACACTTGAGCAATGGCGTCAGCGCAAAAGAGACCCGAGGAGACCCCCCAGCAGAGTTCCGGCGACAAGAAGCAGCAGCAAGGAGGTCTGGGAGCAGGGCGGAGGAGAAAAGACAGCTGGGTACAGAGGAGGGAAGCAGTGGGAGCTTAAAAGCACGCTGCCTGTGAACTGCTGCCCACGTGAGCGCCGCCCAGACCAGATGTGTTTTCCGTGTGACGCAGTCACCATAGAGCAGCTCCGGTTACACAACAACGCAAACCGCTCACACACACGACAAGCGCAGTCCTGCCCAGGGGGAGACCTGCTGCTACACGCGTCCCAGTGATGCCTGATACAGACATACACTGGTGTGTAGGAAGTGTTATTCTCCGGCTCGCGTGTTGTTTCAGAGTGGCACGGGCAGCTGCGCTTCCAACGGAGCACCGCCACCACCGGGAGTGCCTGGAGAGGAGCGGGCGGTGCCGCCAAGAAGTCACGGACTGCGGGAGGGAGGGGGAGGGACGGGCATACATGCCAACATTTCAGAAGAGCAAAGTGGGAGATTTAAAAAAAAAAATCGGGAGAATGGGGCCTTGAATCGGGTTACTGTCAAGTATGGGCTCCCCCCCCCCCCTCTTGTGTGGTAGCCCAGGCTGAGAAAGCTTCCTGGGCACACACACAGCCGCACCCGCACCGAGTACTTCACAGGTCTTTAAAAGGCCATTTGCATGTTAATGAGGCTTTGTTGTTTTTTCACGTTACACAATACCAAGCCCTGTCAGCTGAAACCCCAGAGGAATCGGGTTTCTGCTTGCAGGACTCGGGAGGCGGGAGACTAGCCTTGAAATCGGTAGTCTCCCGCCTGAATCGGGGGGTTGGCATGTATGGGGACGGGAAGAAAGTAGTCTATGCAGTAAAGGGGCTGATAGCCATGGAAGGACACAAATGACAACATGGCCATCATGGGGAGGGACTAACAAGCCAAAAAACAACCAGAATGCAGCATTTAGGATGTAAGCCAATCCAAAAGATTGGAGGAGAGTGGGCAGAGCTTAAACAAAGCTTCCCCACTATAGTATATACTGCATGTCTCAACGAGACAGCGCAAGCGCTGCCTAGCCGAGACCTAAAAAGGGTGTCATCCGCGTAAAGGGAGATCACATGAGTCGTGTCTCCCACCTGGATACCCCACTGCTCCATCTCCGCCCGCATCCACACCGCCAGGGGCTCAATGGCCAGGGCAAAGAGGAGGGGCGAGAGCGGGCATCCCTGATGCGTGCCTCGCCCCAAGACCCAATCCTCGGAGCGAGCCTTTCCCACCCGTACTCATGCGCGCGGCTCTGTGTACAGTATTTTATCCCAGCGGCGGAAGTGAAGCCCAAACCCTATAGCTTTAAGGACCTCTAGGAGGTAACCCCAGTCAACCGTATCAAAAGCCTTTGCCAGGTCTATTGACACAAGTGCAAGTTCTTCGTCACAGAGTTTCACTTCATGCATAACGTGGGTTAATCAACGCAGGTTCATGCCAGTGTGGCGGCCAAGAATAAAGCCACATTGGTCCTTGTGTATAAGGTGTGGCATATGCGGTCCAAGGCGAGAAGCAAGGAGTTTGCACAATATTTTTGCGTCTGTGTTGATCATGGTACCCCTCCACTTTCTTGCTAATTTCTGAGCCCCCATGTCGTTAAGATGGGTCCCTGTGTTTGTTGCTTCGAAGCCCTCGGGCCGGTCAGGTTCCCCAACCCCTCCGACTACCATGTTGCTCCCGGGGGGGAAGGGCGTCTCCTCGGATCTCCAGTCACTCCCAGGACTCCTCTGGGGTTTCAAAGAAGTGGCCCTTCCTTTGTGCAAAAACCTTCAGATGGCAGAGTAAAGCAACATGTACTGCAGGTGAATGTCACGGAGCTTCTGCTTCACTCCTAAGAAGGTTCTTATTTGCTACTGAGCCTGTCTGGTGTAGTTAGGGTATATGGCTATTTTATTATTCTCATAGCACAAGTTTGGTGACTCCCTCGACGCTCGCAGGATACAGTCCCTGTCTTGATCATTTAGAATTTTAGTGATTATTGCCTGGGGGAGCCCCCGGGGGCGGAGGGGGGACCAAGGCTCTGTGCGCTCTCTCCAGTACGAATATGTCAGGGAGGCCATTTGGGCATAGCTTGGTGTGTATCCAACGTTCCAGGAAGATTTCAGTCCTGCCCTCCTCACGATGCTCAGGGATCCCCAGGACACTGATAATGCCACGTCGCGCACAGCCCTCCGCCTCCTCAGCACGGTGCTCCAGGGCTCTCGTGGCCGTGGACTGTGCCACCTGCTGCTTGAGTGAGGCCATCTCTCCTTTTAGACTTACTATGTCCCCCTCGGCTGTGGTCACTTTATCCGCCACCTTATGCAGATCAGCTCTTAGTAGGTTAACGTCTATAGACACCATCTTGATTTGCTTCTTCAGAGCGGTCCTGGAGCCCTGAATGGCCGCAAGGATCTCTGCGCGAGACGGTTAGCTGCCGCCGCTGTCATTGCCTTCCCCGCCAGGACCTGTTGGTCTTGTGATGCGCTGCGGGGGGAGTCGCAGTGTGGTGTATAGTGTTATTGTGTTGGAACCGGAGGAGCGAGCGGACTCGTCCTTGCCCATCTTTTGGCTGTTGTATGCCTCTTCGCAGAACGGCAGCGGGATGCACCGACCAGCCTGAGTCTGCAATCCCCCGCAGGCACCCCCCCACCGCAGCGGATCCGCTAGCGCCACTCGTCACTGAGGTCAGGAGGGAGGCAGCCCGCGCACAATGTGTCCATCTGGGCCATTCCAGTTATCTGCACCAGGAGAGGGGGCAGTTCGTGAGCAGAACGGCCTCTCCTTTGGCTCCTTCAGTGAAGCTCAGCCACATGCACAGGTCCCCCCATGCCGCCGCAGGGGTCAGTTCAGTTCCGGGGTCCGCAGGGTGGAACCTGCTCGGGAGAGCACAGAAACAGGGGTTCCCACAGACAGCTGTCCCATAGAAGCCCTCAAGCGTCTCCACCAGCCAATAATTCTTCTGGTCGATTGGGGGGGGAGGCCCAATGAAGTCAGTAGGGGGCGGTCTGCTCTGTCCCCCCCCCTCGCCCAGCACTCTCACCTCTGCACCTTCATCACCGGTGGCTTCTTTCTTCAGCCCCAGGGACTCTGCGGACGTTCAGGAGTGTCTCTTCCCTAATCCCACAGCGTGGGTTCCACAGGCCCCTCGCCCACGCCCAGGTTCTGTGCCCACTTGGCCCTCTCCAGAGGCCGGATTCGCAAAGCAGCGCCAACAAGTGGTATTCCTCAGGGGCAGCGCCGACTCAGAAGGGCCGGCAGTGGTCCGCACTGCGTTTCCACCTCGCGGGCTCCACCCCGCCAGCACAGGCCATAGATTTGGGAGCACCCCACAATCATGTCCAGGGGGTCATCTATGTCTCCCCGGACCAGCATGCCTCCGCTAGGGGTCAGAAATCAGGCCTAATCTCCTGCCGGATCAGAGCCGGTCCCGTGGCCGAGGGATTCCCTTCATCACCCTTAGTTCCTCTCCCCCCTTCCAGGCGGGGGAGGGGACTCCAGGCATGCTCAGCGGTAGTCTGTCCACGCGGCCACGGCCCACAGGGGATTATCAGCGCCGGCGGGGTCTTCCCTCTCCCTGCCTGATCCAGCCGGACCAAGCAGAATGGGAGATGAGCACCCACAGCACGGACACTTCGGTCGTCAGTGCCACCAGCGGGGATCGGGGGCAGTCCTCCGACCAGCACGACTCCAGGGGGGCCCTAGAAACCAGGATCTGTCTCCGGGTGAGGCCGAGCCGGCCCTGCGACCGAGGTAAACGTCTCTCCCCTCTCGGTTCCACTCACTCCTCCCCAGGCGGAGGGAGTCTGAGCCTCCTCCGCAGCAGGTCGTCTGCTTGAACGTGGTCCACGGAGGAGTTGTAGATGCCGAAGTCTCCTTCCTCCCGTCAGGCCCGAGACGGGGCCAAGCAGAGCAGGCGAGGAGTATCCGAGACTCGGGCCCCACAGCAGGCAGCGCGGTCAGCAGGGTACAGAGCAAGGCCCACCGTCTCACGGCAATCTGCCCCTCGTGCATTTGGCCTCATCTCGGCTGCCGGGTGCCGCAGGACATCTTCAAAGTAACTCAGACCCTCCCCCCCAGGCGAACACTCCGGACCGGGGGCGACACAGCAGTAAGCTGGATGAGATCCAAGGGCACCACTGGATGGCATCCAAGGGCACCACTGGACAGGATAAAAACAGGATTATTTGGCGGGCTGGCCGGGAGCTTAGAGAGCTCACGTCCTGTCGGCCATGTTGCTTGGCCACACCCACTCAATTATAATTTTAAATCGGTTTTCAAAGTAATTCATATTGTATTTTCTAGAGAGGAGTTGTTCAAACTTTCTTAGATTGTCCTCTGTTAACACTTACACTAAGTTGAATACTTACACTTATTTGCGCCTATATGTATGTGTAAGCTTCATTTCAGCCGCTATCAGGACCAAGTCGTCATCATAAGTACTGGAAAAGCTGCATCTTGGGTATCAGGTGACATACTGTCAGCAGCAATTAAGCCCTCTAACATCCGCTCGTAAGTTAAGTGTGCTAAATGTTGTATGTTATCAAAAAATGGTATACTTTACATAATAACTAACTCTTGTAGAAATTATTTTACATTCCTTGCAAATATTTCAAATCATGTTATGGTGGTGTGTAATTTCCACTAATACCTTCTATAATGTCTCTGCTTTAGTTTTCATATTTACTCATATATAAATCTGAAAATTAATGACAGTTAAACTTGATTTGAAGCTGCTGCATCGAAGAATACTTTGTCAATTATAAACTCAAGGACCCAGGTCCAGAAGCTGACCTCACGGGGGATATCTAAACCACACAGATCTGTGGCTGGAGTTGGTGAGTTTGCATTTCACATGTTTACCACATCACTGCTAATCTGTGAGTTATCATATGTTGGTTTTCACAAACCCCATATTACATGTAACTTAAAACACAGCTGAAGATGTATTCCATTAAATGATAGTGTTTTACCACTTATACTAGTATGTGATGTACTTCATCTGTTGCAATCTTTTTCTTTCAGGTACAGGGGACAATGAGTCGTCCAATGATGCCGGTCCATCTACAAGCATAGGACGGACGGCAATCCGAGGAGAGAATCCAATCCTCTTTCAAGCAGCAATATCTGTAGCCAGCACAACTCAAAAAGATGAGGATGAAGATGAGCAGGAGCTGGTCGAGGAGGAGGACATGGATGAAGAGGAGGGCACTGTTGGCCCAATGCCTAAAAGACTGAAGGCCCCTTCACGTCCGGCCAGCATTGTTCCTCCTACTTTACCCATGTCGTATTTTGAGTACATTATGTATGTCAAGTTACATGCAGTGTCTGTTACAGTCATGTATTTTGCTTGTATAGAAGTCATTTGGTATGGTTGTGGAAATGTCATCATCAAGTATGAATATTAGATCTGTATGGTGAGTGAGTACTTACCAAGAAGCCACGTTACCAAATTCTCCAGCTACTAAGTGGTGTGCAAGAGGTGATCTGTAGAAAATGAAGCTGTTGTGTGTACTGCCTGGAAACCCTTTCAGCTAAGCATGGAGGGTCGACCATGCAGTTTGTAGGACCGTCTGGTACAGTGGAGGTCATGCAAAGCCACTGTATTTGCGGCTGGGTGACCCCCCCCAAGATGTCCTGGGCTTTGATTCAGGCCCAGTGTCGCACCTCCTCCCAGCATTATCTGCACGCTTTGCCCTGCTAGTTGAACACTCCTACTGCACTGCAACGTGTGGCAATTTACTAGCAGATTTTTACACGTGCAGCATTGCTCAGTTGGCCATCTTGTCCCCTATAAAAGCTAAGGGTACTTTGCAAGCACTTCCTCACTAATGATGTTCAATTCACTCTTGATGAAGGGGGGTGCCTTCTCATAAAATCCCTCAGCCATGTTGGGGGCAAGGTTGATGCAAGGAGCAGCTGGATGGAGGAGGATGCTTCTCTGTGGTCAGGATGGCACAAAATGAATTCAAAATTGCAGACTGCCTCTTCCTGTATGCCATTTCCTGTATGTCACTTCCTGAGTATTCGCAGTAGGCCGAGTTCTCAGCCCTGACTGCGGAGTCTCTGCTCCCTGTATGGAATAGAGTCTCCACAAACAGAGCTGAGTCTCCCCTCTTGGAGTGGATATAGTCAGTGACAAATGTGATTACGTTTTCTTTAAATTCAACAAAAATGAATATTACGTATGTATTATTCTCTGGTAGGATGATTTGTAGCACAAAATTAACTACAGTCAAATCTTGTTTATTCTAAAATTATGGGCCAGATTTAGAGTTTGGCGGATGGGATACTCCGTAACAAACATGATAGATATCCTGTCTGCCGTAGTACAAGTAACATTGGATATAATGTAATTGTAATGCAGTGGACGGGATATCGGTCACGCTTGTAACGGAGTATCCCATCTGCCAAACACTAAATCATGCCCCATGTGTTACACGTGTAAAGAAATTGTCCCGGAACCCACTATATACCAACATTTACTAGTTTTTCGTGTACTCCTTGAGTTGGCAACGCAAAGCCTTAAATGTCACGTGAGGGGCAATTTGCACCGCCTTGTATGCCTTTGTGAAAACAAAATAGACAAACACGGCGCATAGCACTGCCTTGCGCTGCCTTGCATCGTGCATGCCTTCCATGGGTAGACCAACATACATCTAGCCATGGATTTTGACAAAATCCCAGATTTACTAAGATATGCCCATCTGGAATTGAGACAAAATAGTAATCTTCCCCAACCCAGGCATAAGGAAGAGACATTTATTTATTTGTACTTGTTACAAATTATTTGTATGCATGATGCATTCAGCATCACACATACAAATTAAAAAATCCCTTCAAGATTTTTTTGGTGAAGGAAGGAATACCTTCCTGATCAAAAACAATCCTGCTTGTAACACATGAACACTTGCTCTGTGGGGAAAGGATGCCTGCGATGGTGCTACACTGCCACAAGACCAGCAGCACAAGGAGACAGCAGAAATAATACCTACCTTTTACAATTGTGAGCATTTTGGGTCCCCTCCTTTCACTTTCACGCAACTCAGCACAGCAAGTTAACTTGCTGTGTTCCCTTCTGTCAAAATATGATATAAATGCCCCTTAGAGTTTGGCCGAGAGGGTTCTTTGTCACAACTGTGTCATACTACCCTGTCTGCAAAACTGAAGGTCATGCCCCTCATTTATATTTATCCAGAGCCTCATTATGTCAGCGCCAGAGGCTACTCCTTCTCCACCGCCGACATAAAGCTCAAATGGAATTAACCATTAAGTCCTGTCTGAGTTTTTGTCATTTGTTGGCCCCACAATGTAGAGTGAGAGGACAAATGCAAAGTTTTCACTGCCTGTCATCCCCATGTAATAGCTGCTTGTAAACGCCAGTGAAAATGGGAAAATGAGCCACACAACATGGCACCTAAATTCGAAAGAGTGTATAATTGCTTGTTTTTTTGTAACCTAATAATTTCAAGTCAAGTCAAATAAAACTTTATTTCGGCTACACAGCCATCAAAATGACAAATTTTTATTAGAAATACAAAAATACAAATTTGTTATAAACCCATAAGGTTTCATCATGCGCACACACCCAGCCATCACTCTCTAAATGCATACACATGAACCGGCGTGATGTGGTTGTTGACCATGCTAGAGATGTCCACTGGACCAGGGGAGATCTCAAAATTAGAGAAATGGTTACTCCCCCAAGGCAATGGAGTCCTTTTCTCTGTAGCCCTGACGGACTAAAAACACTCCCCATAAAGTATTTTTCATGGGCTACCTTTTAACTCTTAAAAACAGCATTTAATTACATAAATTATGAAAGTTTTTCAGAGTTGTCTCAGGATGGAATTTATGGACAGAGTGTTAAATGTCCATCAGTCACCATTGACATTAGACTAGCAAACCACATAAAGGCCGTAACCCAACTAGCAGCTAAAACAAAAATGGGTTTACCAGCTGATCATGCACCTGCATACCTTTGCCATCTGTTTGGAACAACAGCCCAGTTCCCTGGATTTTGATGTTGGTGAGGGTACAGGAGTATTCGTAAGCCCTGTTGTATTGCAATGATGTGCAACACAAAACAGGCTAATATTATCTTGCACACAACTTCAAAACAGTACACCAGCACAATCCCCCCTCCTGTATGGTCAAGACATCTGACTTGCGACTTAAGGAGACCAAAAGTGCTTTCTACAATGGATTGTGTCCAAATGTGTGCCTTATTGTACCTCTGCTGAGATACTGTGGTAGGATGTCTGTACGGTGTGAGCAGATGGGGAGGACTGGATAATCAGCATCACCTGGAGGGGAAAATAATAATCTTGTAATCAGAAATGAGGGAGAGAGAAGCTGCGATTCATTCGGCTTCCGGCCAATAGAGGTGTAATCAAACGGGAATGAATCACTTGTCCTGTATGTTACCAGGGTCGGGGGTTCTTGTCGCCTTAAAAACCCTCATTCACGAAATAACCGTGGGTGCGGGATATCTTGTTTCTCTGCGTGTTAGGTTACGTGAAAAGCATCATCATAGGGTCTTGGTTATGCTTTCCTCCACCTGGAGGAAGACCGACTGGTATTTAAAGTAGTGATTAGAGAAAGTGAGGGTGAGAGTGCAGTGGCATTAAAATTACCTCCATCTGTCTATCTTGGTTTTATTGTGTCGAGGATGGGGTAAAAGTAAAAACAAGGTGGTGGTGCTGTGATAGAAGAGCTACTGTTCTATTGCACCTATTCGAAAATGTGGCTGGTCAACATGTTTCAGCCCAGGTGTGCCCAGTAGGGTCTGCGGGCTTTCTTCAGGACCAATGGAAAGCATGTTGTCAAGTGGTAACGTGCATAGGTAAGTAGTGCACTTACCCTTCTTCTTTAGTGCGCCTGTTCGCACACTTGCAAGTTATAGATGAAATTGTGTCTATAACTGAAATAGAAAAAGACCATAAAGACAAAATATTGTAAACGACAACAGTACAAAACAACATTGTTAGGTCTACTGTGATCGAATTTTTGTCAAAGGTGATGCTAGAAATTCAAAACTGTGAAATCTCGGGGGCGTGGCTACGCAGCGTAGCGCGATGGCCGCAAGGTAGAGTCGCTCCGTGTAATCTGTCTCCCTCCCGTTTATCCGCCACATAGATCAGATCCCTGAGACGGGATTTCATCGTCGGAAGGTGTACCGACCCTAGCAAGCCAAGTCCCGAGGCTGTGAGACTTCCGCGGCCAAAGTTATAGCCGCCGCCGGTGAGGGCCTTCTCTGGAGTGGAGGCCGGGGCGCCGAGTAAACACTGGGGCCGGGGGAGTTGCAACGCATGGCGGCCTGTGCCTGGCGCGACCCCGGTGCTTGGGCCTGTGCCGGCGCGGGTCGCATCGCTTTGAGTCAGGAGCAACAACCGGCAACGCAGAACCCCTCCGGACGCGATAAGAGGCAGACAAGGCTCAGGACCAACAGCGGATCAACCACGGAGGTGAGGCCGGCCTGGTGGTGGTGCGCCTGTACTGCAACACTGCGGCCCCACCTTGGGGTCTCGCAGCTTCGGAGGGGACACGCTGCTGAGAAGGTGGAGGTTTGGGGCAACAAGGAGACCTGGGGCGCTAGCTCTGGCCCCGGGGGCGATCCCCGGCTACAATCGAGGCCCAATATTTACCAAGGGAGAGACTGGTGTGACCCCAATCCGTCCAAGTCGGGTCCCGGGACATTCCCCGCAGCTTGCTTGGGCCCGGGCACTGATAGGCCTAAAGACCGGAGGGATATCCAAATTGCATACATTGCGCTTGGGAGGCGGCCTACTCCTAAGCTTTGGCGGTGGTGGAGAGGGGCCCCATAGACGCCATCGAGAGAGGTACACAGACTGGAGGCACCTTGAGTGACGATTACTAAGGCATTACTAAGGCGTTGAACGTTCCATTCCCGCCTTCCAGGAACCATTGGCGGTGACACAGAGGGGGGGCCCCTGTTTGCTTCTTCCCCGCCACACAGTCCGGTGGGACCCGAGGGGCTCGGAGTCCTATGGAGACACACTCCCTTGCCAGTCTGACGGCGAAGTGTAGTGAGCAGCACCCCCGCACCTCACCGGCCAAGAACGAACCAGTGACCAATTCAGAGCGGGCTAAGATGTCGGGGCGAGGGGTCCCAAAGTAACCCAGCAAAACAAACTGGACCGCTATGCACTCCCTAAGGCGACGCTTCAAGACCAGCAGTCCAGAGACAAATCGGTGGGGGAGACGGAGGGAGATACCCCTGAACTCACTCTTAAAGATGTCATGGAAGCAATCACCGGGGTCAGCGCGTCACTGGAGCAGAAAATGGACTCAATCTCTTCGGAAGTAACTCTCATCAGGGCAGACCTCACAAAACTCAGTGAAAAAGTCAAACAAGCAGAGATTACAACGGCAAGTCTAGTTGATGATACCTCACACCTACAAAACAAAATTCAAGACTTGCAAACTTTTCAAAAATTCGCCGAAAGCAAGTTGGACGACTATGAGGGACGCACCAGGCGCAACAACATTCGCATTCTTGGGGTCCCGGAGAAGGCGGAAGGGCAAGCTACGGCTCTTTTCGTCGAGGACCTTATTCTTAACCACCTGCAACCTAAAGGCCTGTCAAAATTCTTTGTCATTGAGAGGGCACACAGAGTTCCCGGTGGGCGACCGAAACCTGGAGCACCACCTCGTCCAATCCTAGCCAGGTTACTCAATTTTCGTGACAGAGATGTCATACTGCAGAACGCCAGGGTGGCCCCCCGTTTCGCTATGAGAATGCAGAGATCGCCTTCTTCCCTGATTTTACGCAAGCTGTGCAGAAACAGAGACGATCTTTTCTTGCCATCAAAAAGAAACTTAGAGACAAAGGTGTGAAATATGCAATGCTGTTCCCGGCCCGACTCCTGGTGGAGGCTGACGGAAAAGCCTGGTTCTTTGACTTTCCAGAGGCTGCTTCTGAGTGGTTGGATGGGTGGAGGGGGGCTAAAGAACATAATTCTCGCTGAGACGCTGGCCACATCGAGTCATAGAATGAAACACAATACCAATTGATGGAGCCACTGAGCATTCACCCAGCCGAACTTTATCTGCACTACCGACAGGAACAGGTATTTCGAGTTATGGCAGACGCTAGCTGGTTGGTCACCTCACATTACTTATGAGCAAGATCCTGTGACTCGGCCCCTATCGGGGTGTTACATAGCATTGGATGTAATGGGGGGGTCAGAGAAACGGAGCACTGCATCCCCCACTTTTCTACTTTTAGTTCACAAGTTGGGCGACAGGCACTCTGCATTTTTAATTTCATGGGCAGTTTCGCGCCCAGAGTGCAGGGGAGCAGGGAGGGGGGGTAGTTGGGTTGCGGGATTTGAGTTTGTTCATGTTTTTGTTGAATCGGCAAGTATAATATGCACCTTTCAAGAGGATTACACAAATTATACAGGATCTAATGGGTATGCACTGGGAAAAGAGTATTAAGATATTGAATTGGAACGTCAACGGTCTTGGGGATAATGTTAAACGCTATGTGGTGCTACAATACATCAGACGGCAGGCCCCAGACGTTATCCTGCTCCAAGAGACACACTTGGTGGGCAACTCCTGTAAGGCGTTAAACAGGTGGGGTTATAAACTAGTGGCCCATTCAGGTTTCACCACCGGCTCCAGGGGAGTGGGCATAATGCTGAGGAACTCCTTCAATGCTGAGGAACTCCTTCCCCTTCTCAGTACACTCCGCTTGGTCGGATGACTGGGTCGATACATAGCGATCACGGGACAATGGGAGGGCAACACGCTCACGCTCATGTCAGTCTATGTGCTGCCTGGCTTGCAGAGTAGCACCTTTAAGGATTTGGGCTCAATACTACTCTCGTTCCCGTTAGGGCTTCTGGTGGTGGGAGGGGACTTTAATTCCGAAGTTTCTGGCACTCTGGACTGACACCCACCCCAAGAACTCGGGCCTTCGTATCGATGGCTGCCTGACTTTCTGGAGGCCTTGGGTCTAGCGGATACATGGAGAGCCTACCACCCAGATTGTATCCAGCACACTTTTCATTCAGGGGCTCACAACAGTCTCTCCCGTCTAGATTATCTCCTTGTCCCCGCTTCTCAGGTTGCAAACGTTCAAGAAGTCAGACACATGGCCCGTGGCATTTCCGAGGTCGCGGGTCAGAAGAAGGTGAGTAAAATTGCGCCTATTAATCCATGGTATCTCCGTAACCCAGCAATCCGGAAAGCCCTACTCCAAGCCTTTGACCACTACTTTCAAGACAATGAAGGGTCAGTTGAATCCCCTCAGACCCTGTGGGAGGCATTTAGATCAGTTATAAGGGGGCAGGCACTTTCCCTGATAGCAGGGACGCGAAAGGAGAAATTGAAGGAGCTAGTTGAGGTAGAAAACGAAGTGCTCCGGATGGAGGAAGACTTGGGTGAGGAAGTCACTCCGGAGAAGCTTCATGCCCTACAACTTAAGAGGGATGAATATAAAGGGATAGCTACTGACAGGGCCAAAGCTATGGGCAGGGAAAAAGAAGGCAGGATATATGACCTGGAGGACAAGGCAGGGAAACTGATTGCATGGTTGGACAAGAAAGAGTTTGCAAGCAGACTGGTGCCAGAGTTGATAGATGAGAACGGACAGACCATCACTGACCCCCCAAATATTGTTGATAAATTTGCTGCTCACTACAGCACAATTTACCGCACGAGCACACCGTACACCGAAAACGATTCCCAATTACTAGTCCAAGACATAGCACTCCCCGCCCTGCAGGCAGAGGACCTGAGCCTATTGGAGAGTGACTTCACTAACGACGAGATAGCACAAGCGATCAGGAGTCTCCACTCAGGAAGGGCCCTAGGTCCTAATGGCCTGCCTATCGAGCTCTACAAATTAAGACCCGACAAACTAGCCCCGTACCTGCGCACTATGTTTGAGGAGAGCAGGAGGGTGGGGACACTCCCACTGGACCAGAGAATAGCGACACTGGTCACCATCCATAAAGAAGGCAAACCCAAACATGATTGTGCCTCCTATAGGCCCATCTCCCTGCTTAATGCAGAGCCAATATACTAGCTAAACTTCTTGCGAATCGTCTAGTTAAAGTAATAAGCAGACTGGTGCATCTGGGCCAATCAGGCTTTATGCCCCACCGCAACATGGCATTGAACTTGCGTAGAGTGCATGGCGTGATGGGGAGACTGGACACAATCCAGGAGGCAGCAATAATAGTCTCACTAGATGCCACCATGGCATTTGACACCATCGAATGGCCGTATCTTTTTGCAGTACTAACAAAGATGGGGTTTGGTCCTAGCTTTATTCAATGGGTCAGACTCCTTTACTCGGAACCTCTGGCCCAAGTGGTGGTCAATAACAAAAAATCTGAAGTGTTTGCCTTGGGCCGCTGTCCCCCCTCCTCTATGCCCTTGCTTTGGAGCCACTAGCGACTTGGATTCGTAGGGATCCAGTGATACGTGGATTTCGATGGTCGGCTACATGGGAGGACCGTATCTCCCTGTATGCAGACGACATTCTACTGTTTTTAGCCTCCCCAGAATGTCACTCAGCAGGGTGCTAGATATTTTTGCAACCTTTGGCAGATACTCTGGGTACTCAATCAACCGGGGTAAGTCTCTTCTATTTGTCCTCAGCGGGGGCCCTGCCTCCCCCACCCAAAGACTGCCCAATACAAATCACTACAGTAGGCTTTCAATATCTGGGTATTTTTGTCACCCCAGATCATAACCTCCGATTCGATCGCAACTTGCTCCCACCCTTACAAAGGTTGAAGCGTGATATACTTAGCTGGAGGGCGCTCCCGCTGTCGTTGCTGGGCCGAGCGGCACTCTTTAAAATGATGTCGCTGCCGCGCTTCCTTTACGCATTACAAAACTACCCTGACGTGGTTCCCGCACGATATTTCAGGGAGATAGAGAGTCGGCAGAGGGATTTACTGTGGAATGGGCAACCCTGTATAGCATTCAATAAACTCACCCTAAATTGGTATGATGGAGGGATCGGTCTTCCAGAACTCAAAAAATACTATTGGGCTGCCCACCTTGCTGCCATCAATCACGGCACCTACCGTCGCTTTGATGATGCAGGATTTGCCATGGATAGATGGCTGCTGTCGGGAGGGAACTATAACAGGGCGCTATACTCGAAAACTCAGCGGCCCCCCCTGACGGGGCCGACTAAACATTGGGTTCAAATCTGGCACGCGGCAAACCGAAGCCTGGGGTGGGAGCAGAAACTTACACTGGCAACTCCCCTATGGGATACCGAGGCACTAGGTAATTTGTGGACATCGAAAGGGTTCGACAAATGGGATCTAATCGGGATCTCAAGAATAGGGGACTTATGGTCAAAAGGCGACGTGATAACGTTCGCATCTCTACAACAAAAGCATGACCTAGCCAACTCAGAATACTTTAGATATCTGCAAGTTCGTCATGCTCTACAGACACACCTACCAAAAGGGTCCTCCCCTCCAGAGTCCTCCCCCCTTGAAGACAGGCTGCTCGACGGCTACTTACCAACAAAAGCCATATCACTGACTTATAAGAAATTGCTTAACAATACTATAGACCCCCTCCAGCAATTACGAGGGAAGTGGGAGAGAGACGGCCTGGAATTAGATGACCAGGAATGGCGGGAGGCAGTTGCCTCCCCACGGGAAGTAGCGATTTCTGCCAGGCTGAGACTTGTCCAACTCAAAATATTACATAGAGTTTACATCACCGGGCCCAGTTTGGTCCGCATGGGGAAATCAGAAACAGGAGATTGTAGGAGGCGGTGCGGGTGGGAGGGCACTTTCATGCACATACTATGGGAATGTCATCACATTCAGCAGTATTGGCGCAAAATACACGATATCCTGAGTGAAGTACTCGCACTTACTATTCGCCCCGAAGAGAAAAGATGCCTCCTAAATGTATGGGAGCTGACAGACCTGAATAGCAAAAGTAAGCTCTGGGTCACCTTAGGTTTAATGATAGCAAAGAGAAACATTGCACAATTGTGGGGGGCCGCACATCCACCCAAAGCAGAAGCCTGCAAGGCGGACATGGACTGGTGCATGTTCAGGGAACAAACGGTATACGTGGCACGGGGTTGCCCCAAAAAGTGGTCCTTGATTTGGAACAACTGGAACGATTACCGAGGTAATATCTGTAACCCCCCCAAGTGCCCCCCTTTTTGACACCATAAATGATGTATCTCCTGATGTGTGATCATTTTATAACTGTAACACTTGTGATTATCACTGTAATTGTGATTTACCTCCTCTCTGATGTAAGCTGATTTACCGATTCAATGTGTTTAATAAAAAGAATTATTAAAAAAAAACCTGAAATCTCTGAGTGTTAATGGGAAACTAATTAAAGCTCTGGTGGACAGATGCGGATGCGAGCTGATCTTAGCAGTGATGGTAAAATGCAATTGAACGATGCAGTGAGATTCCTAAACATTGATGTTACAAAACAATGTGACTGATGGTTATCATGCTCTGTCTTACAATGCGCGTGACAAGTGTAACGGACAATGTTATGCGCGCCTGAGACCAAAGCCTTCTGATCATCGTAGTGGTATGCAAGTGAGACCGCAGGTTTAGTCTTTTTATGATACAAACGAGTATTACGCATTTACAAATACTGCATGAGTTGCAGTTGTGAGATTTCCAGTTTATGCTCTGTTAGAGGAAATGCGGTGCATGTGGCTGCGGGCTGATCTTAACAGTGATTGCAAAACAATGTGACAAGGGATTATCATACTCCGTCTTACAAAGCGTGTGGCAGGTGTAATGAGGAGTGTTGCGCGTGCCTAAGAGCCAATGCCTGCTGGTCATCGTGGTGGTAGGCAAGTCTATTTTATAATACAAGCGCGCTTTACGCATTACGCATTTACAAAAGCTACTGCAATCAGGAGATTTCCATCTACTACTCCGCTGGGGGAAATGCGGTAATTGGTAATGCGGAGCGATGCAGAGCGCCTTAAGCTTGTTAGCTGTCGCGTTGCGATAAGTAAGGAAGGAGGTCTATTACCTTAACGGGAGGTAGTTGGGCTCCGTCGGGGGACGGGCGGTCGGACTCTCTCTAAAGATAGAGAGTATGGAAGAGGTTATAATCATGAGCGAGTTGTAGCCGGCAGATTCAAAGCCGCATGGAGTGACATACCTTATGGGTCCTCTAAGCAACTTGTGCTGGCGCCGTCTTCCGTGCCCCGGTGGCGGGGGCCGGATAAAGACGCTCTTTATGGTAATCACCGTTTGGTTAGCATAGTTGAAAGACTATCGGTTAGAACAATTCTCAATCGATTGGCATAATTTGTTTGTGTTGCGGTGTAGTTGTTGATCTATGAAAGGTGTACGCCCCATCGGTAATCTTTACGATATTAACATGTAAGACGCAAGGGGAATATTTTCTGTACTGCCTGTTTGATTGGCAGGGGTGGAGTCCGTATGTACACCTGAATGTACATGTGCCACGAGTAGTGATTGGGCATCTATTTCCCATTCGGATAGTTTATGCTGGCCACTCTGTACACAAGTGTATTGGTATAGTGATGACCGCATGGTTTGCATAGTTAAAGGACTATCAGTTAGGACAATTCTGTTTTTGTTGTCGTATAATTATATATGCCTCAGCGGTTTTCTTTGGGTATTAATATGTGGGACGCTAGGGGACTGTTTCCCGTACTGCCTGCTTGGTTGGCAGCGGTGGAGTCTGTGTGTACATCTGAATGTGCATGTACCACGAGTAGTGATTGAGCATTTGTTTTGTTCCGATTGTTTATGCGGTTGTGCCCCTCTGTGCATAGTAATGGAACGGATTGGATATGATGGCTGTGGTTTTACTGGTGTTGTAGTTGGCTTTCTTAATCTTGGTTATAAGATTTTGATGTATATTCAAGGTCAGCATAACATAGAATGCCATGGTATATTGTCATTCAGCCCCTCTTCATACGTTTTGAGACGATGGACCCACCTTTGCTCCTTTTCAAAAAGGATGCGTTCTCATTTTTCGTGTTTGGTGTTTCTGAGACCACCCAGTTGATTTCTTCAATCGTGTGTTTAAAGTTAATGAAATGGGTGCTCATTTTGGTGGTAGTTTTGTTGCACTTGATATTACTCCGATGCTCACAGATTCTCTGTTTTACCTTCCGAAAGGTCATGCCTATATATGGTCATGCCTATATATTTCAGATTGCACGGACAAGTGAACATGTAGATGACGTGGGTCGTGTTGCAATTCATGTGGTTCCTCAGGGTCCACTTCAGGTCCGTTTTGAGTTGTAGGATCTTTGTGATTCTGGTAAGTTTGAAGACAGAGCAGGACCCGCAGGGGTAGTGTCCAGTTATGGGTGCCAGGTTCCATGTGTTTGTTATTGATTCCATTCTCGAGTTGTTGGGGGATGGTCTGGTGTGTACCAGTAAGTCGCGGATATTCCTGGTTCTCTTGTTGGCAAATCTTGGTTTTGGCCATTTGAGGTTTCCGGATGTGAGAATTTTCCAGTTCTTATTGACAATTTATTTGACTGCATTAGAAGCTGTGTTATATGTTGTCACACATGTAAGGATGTCCTCGTTTTGTCCTTTTGTAGAAGTCTCTAGTAGACTGTCTCTGTGTTGATTTCTGGCTCTCTTTTGGCACTTGTGTATTATATTGTTGGGGTGGTTCCTTGCTTTCAGTTTGTAGCTCAGGTCTTGGGCTTGTGTTTTGTAATCTTGTATTTTATTGCAATTTCGTCTGATTCGTACAAATTGACTGTATGGCAGGTTCTCTCTGAGTGGCCGTGGGTGAAAGCTATTGAATGAAAGAAGACTATTTTTCGCGGTTGGTTTATAGAATGTTTTGGTGTTGATCTCATGGTTCTCAATGTATATGGTGATGTCCAAGAAGTCCAGTTTCTGTTTATCTGCTGTGTATGTGAACTTGAGAAACTCGTCTCTGGTGTTGATCCATCTGTGGAACTCGGGTAGGTTGTCTGGGGTGTCGTTCCAGATCATGATGACGTCGTCAATGTAACATTTCCAGAAAAGAATCTTAGTTTTGTAGGGATTCGTGTCACTTAGGATGTGTTTGCTTTTGAAATCGCTCACGTTAAGTCCTGCTATACTGGGGGCGAATGTGCTGCCCATCGATGTTACGTGGGTCTGTAAAAACAGAGTACCATTGTATTCGAAAAAGTTCTCCGTGAGTGCTAGTCGGCAGCATTCTAATATGAAATGCCTTGGGGTGTTGTACTCCCACTGTTGTGCGGACAGGATGTCTTCGAATGTCTGTAGGGTTAAGGCGTATATAATTATACGACAACAAAAACAGAATTGTCCTAACTGATAGTCCTTCAACTATGCAAAACATGCGGTCATCACCATACCAATCCGCTCGTGTACAGAGGGGCCCGCATAAACTATCCGAATGGGAAATAGATGCCCAATCACTACTCGTGGCACATGTACATTCAGGTGTACATACAGACTCCACCCCTGCCAATGAAACAGGCAGTACAGAAAATATTCCCCTTGCGTCTTACATGTTAATATTGTAAAGATTACCGGTGGGGCATACACCTTTTATAGATCAACAATTACACCGCAACACAAACAAATTATGCCAATCGATTGGGAATTGTTCTAACCAATAGTCTTTCAACGATGCTAACCAAATGGTGATTACCATAAAGAGCATCTTTATCCGGCCCCCGCCACCCAGGCACGGAAGACGGCACCAGCACAAGTTGCTTAGAGGACCCATAGAGGTATGTCACGCCACGCGGCTTTGAATCTGCCGGCTACAACGTGCTCATGATAATAACCTCTTCCATACTCTCTATCTTCAGAGACAGTACGACCGCCCGTCCCCCGACGGAGCCCAACTACCTCTCGTTAATGTAATAGACCTCCTTCCTTACTTATCGCAACGCGACAGCTAACAAGCTTAAGGCGCTCCACATCGCTCCGCATTACCGCATTTCCCCCAGCGGAGTAGTAGAAGGAAATCTCCTGATTGCAGTAGCTTTTGTAAATTCGTAAAGCGCGCTTGTATTATAAAATAGACTTGCCTACCACCACGATGACCAGCAGGCATTGGCTCTTAGGCATGCGCAACACTCCTCATTACATCTGCCACGCGCTTTGTAAGACGGAGTATGATAATCTTTGTCACATTGTTTTGCAATCACCATTAAGATCAGCCCGCAGCCACATGCACCGCATTTCCTCTAACAGAGCATAAAATGGAAATCTCACAACTGCAACTCATGCAGTATTTGCAAATGCGTAATACGCGCTTGTATCATAAAAAGACTAAACCTGCGGTCTCACTTGCGTACCACTACGATGATCAGAAGGCTTTGGCCTCAGGCGCGCATAGCATTGCCGCTACACTTGTCACGCGCATTGCAAGACAGAGCATGATAACCATCTGTCACATTGTTTTGTAACATCAATGTTTAGGAATCTCACTGCATCGTTCAAGTGCATTTTACCATCACTGCTAAGATCAGCTCGCATCCGCATCTGTCCACCAGAGCTTTAATTATTTTCCCATTAACACTAAGAGATTTCACAGTTTTGAATTTCTAGCATCACCTTTGACAAAAATTCGATCACGGTAGACCTAACAATGTTGTTTTGTACTGTTGTCGTTTACAATCTTTTGTCTTTATGGTCTTTTTCTAATTCAGTTATAGACACAATTTCAACTATAACTTGCAAGTGTGCGAACAGGCGCACTAAAGAAGAAGGGTAAGTGCACTACTTACCTATGCACGTTACCACTTGACAACGTGCTTTCCATTGGTCCTGAAGAAAGCCCGCAGACCCTACTGGGCACACCTGGGCTGAAACATGTCGACCAGCCACGTTTTCCAATAGGTGCGATAGAACAGTAGTTCTTCTATCACAACACCACCACCTTGTTTTTACCTTTACCCCATTCTCGACACAATAAAACCAAGATCGACAGATGGAGGCAATTTTAATGCCACTGCACTCTCACCCTCACTTTCTCTAATCACTACTGTAAATACCAGTCGGTCTTCCTCCAGGTGGAGGAAAGCATAACCAAGACCCTATGATGGTGCTTTTCACGTAACCTAACACGCAGAGAAACAAGATATACCGCACCCACGGTTATTTCGTGAATGAGGGTTTTTAAGGCGACAAGTACCCCCGACCTTGGTAACATACAGGACAAGTGATTCATTCCGGGGAAAATAATAAAACATTGTAAATAGCCCATGTCGTATTTTGAGTACATTATGTATGTCAAGTTACATGCAGTGTCTGTTACAGTCATGTATTTTGCTGTTATAGAAGTCACTTGGTATGGTTGTGGAAATGTCATCATCAAGTATGAATATTAGACCTGTATGGTGAGTGAGTACTTACCAAGAAGCCACGTTACCAAATTCTCCAGCTACAAAGTGGTGTGCAAGAGGTGATCTGTAGAAAATTAAGCTGTTGTGTGTACTGCCTGGAAACCCAGCATACACATAGGGGAAGCAGCCAGTGGCATCACACAGCTTGCATATTGATTGAGTGGCAGCTGTGCGAAAAATGTGTGGTGAGGTGGCTGAATTGTCACATGGGTGCAATCAATAGCATCTAGCACACATGGAAAGTAGGAAATGACATAAAATTCCCAAGAAACACTTTTCCTTCCTCCCAGTGTATGTGGCATGCCTCTGAAGGGATGCACTCTTCTATTTATGCATCTTAGGACCTTATGGAGGCATCAGGACTCGCCTGGCTGTGAGATTCCCACAATATCAATGGAAACTCTCAGAAAACATCTTGTGCCAAGAAAATGTAAAACAGCTAATATCTTCACATAGGCTGGGGATAGACTGGGCTCAGCATGTCTCAGAAACATCATCTTGCCCCTACTCAGAAACCATGTCCAAGATGACATCAGGTGGGAAGCGGAATCTGGAAATCACTTCTTGGCTGAACATTCCAAAGATGTTAATCCTGTGCCTAAAAATCCTCTCTGCTCTCTTTCTCATCAGATCATTCCTTTGCAAAATAATGGGCAAACCCACAAACATATTCTGTGACATGGCGAAAACTTGCTCCTTTCTAATTTATTCAGCCTGGCTGTGAATGGCTGTTGGGCTAACAACATTCTGGTGGAGATGGGTGGGGGAATGGTAAAAAGAAAAGTCTCTTTTATTTACCATGTGTATGTGGGAAGCGTTTTAAACACTGTTAGATATGTGAGTTTTGAACTGAGGTTTTAGCTTATGACTTGCATACACATTTGAGCCGATTGTAAAACAAAATATAGGAAAGGTAACTTATTATTAATTTTAAACTGAAAGTTGAAATGTCATTACAACATAACAAATAATATTATTGTGCACACATGTAGAATACCATGGTTATATTACTTGAAATGTATTTTTATAAATCTTTCAACACTGTTTTGGGGGTGGGTGAGGACCATCTCAAAAAACCCTCCTAGCCCCTCCCAAAATAACCCCCTACTCCTCACTATACCCCTAACATTTAAATCAAAGTTGTTTTTTTCCCCCTTGAGCTCCGTGTGTCCCTCACTCATTGAGTACTCCAATGTATACTTACATGTGGCCACAATCTGCAGTTTTCTAAATGACTTATACACATATAAACATAGGTCAGGCGGAGGCTTAGGACTGCAAATTTGTTTGTGATTAGCATTCTGTACTACTGTTTGTAGTACTACAAAATGTACAACACAATGTAGTGTCTGAGTCAGGGCCTATGAGCAGAGTCTTACACCTCCGCCTGTTCAATCTTTTTTTGTGCTGAGTCTTTTCAGTCGTAAAGATACTACTTGTAAATGCATTTGTGAATACCAAAAAATCTTAAACTTACACAAAAGTACAAGTTTACCTTTGTGAATCAGGCCCATAGACTAACCACACATAGAATAGGAGTGAGTGATGACATTCTTTGGAGAACCTTACAACTTTAAGAATAATCTCTCAACGAAACACCCCATATTCTGCCCAATTTAACCTTCCAGCCCCATGGGAAGCCTCCAGACAACCACCACATAACCCACACAGAGATACAGAAAGACAACCATTGGTCACCCGTGAAGAAAGAAAAAGCTCATTAGGTCATGAAGGGGTGGAACTTTAGAAGTTCATAGGACACTTGTTGTCTTACAGAAACAGTATCAACACTAGACAGTGGGAGTCCCTAGGATAATCCAAATGACGTGGACTGGTTACCTAACTAGCGTTGAAAATGACGGTTACGTGGTATGTATGACATCAGCATGCCCACGGACCACATGACCACGTACACACTATCAGGAAGTAGGCACGCTATCAACATAAATAGCTCTTTAGTACATGAGCAGGACAACATGCAGGTGTTGGAGGACAATGAATAGGGGAAAAACCGTGTGGTGGACTTTGATGAAGTAAGCAGGGCAAGGGGATGGGTGGGTGGCCACACAAGGAGGATCTCCTGTTTACAGTTCATTAAACTTAGTGCACATTTGTTTCTTTCCTCTTCAGAATTTGACAATAAGGTTTGTCCACCTCCAGACACCTATGAACCTACACAAATTTATTTAGCGAGCATGTGTTGTATTGGTGTGTTTTGAACCACATGATATATGCCACTTGCTAAATGAGAGATTAAGGGCAAACTAATGGCTTCCCACATGTCCTATAGGAGATTCACAGTATATCTCCAGTACAATTGCACCGGTGTAGCTAATAAGCATGGATTATGCATGGATGGAATGTAGAACAAAAGCATCACAAGGGCTTCTGGACATGCTCAAAGAATAAATTTGGAATGGATGGGTTTTATTTGCATGACCTTAATTCACAATTTGACCACGAGTTTTAATGGGGTCTTTGGACCTTGAGTGTGCAGTGTTCACAGCAAGTGTCTCAGCATAATGCTTTAGCTATGTGAGAATTAAACAAAACGATCTCTTCTTAATCCTACAGATACTGACCAGGGGTACATACCCAGAATGGTTTGTAAATGTGGTATGAGTGCAACTGAATGAGTGCAGACATGATATGCCAGACTCCAAGTAGGAGATCAATCCTTGAAATAACGAATACGTACAATTCATATTCTATGGTCCTGAAGAAAGCCAGTTGACTTGTAGAGGCAATAACTAGGCTGAAACATGAAGACCCGGAGATGTTGGAGATAATAAGTTCCTCCAAGAGCACTGCCAAGTGTTTTTAAACTCACCAGGGAACCCTATTGTATATAAAATTTGGAAATTCTTTATAAAGGGTACCAATAGATCCTTTTTTATATCTAGATCCTTCTACAAGATAGTAACTGCTTCCTTGAAATCCAAGGTTGAGCCCTCCCAGATACACTAGGCAGCTGGGAGTGAGCCCTTTAAAAAATTTAGGAAGGATGCCAAAGTTGGTGTAGAGAGATAGCAAAATAACCTTTGAGGTGTGTTCCTATTTATTGATATACCATTGATCAGTTGGGAAGCAGAGTAACGCACCGTGTCTTTTCTCACTCCCCTCCTTTTGGCTTAAACTGGCACTGAAGCATAACACACCAAGTTATTCTGTCATGGTTGTAATATGTAACCTGTGATTGAAATACATATTTCTGCAACAAACTCAATAACACACTGAGCTATATCATGCACAGAATAAACGTCTGTGACCTACATGTTACACACAACACTCTAAAGCAGGCATGTTAAACCTTTACATTGATGAGGATCAAAACCTTGAACCAGAGATAGCTATCGCTCTTGCACACACCCAAACAAAACAAAGGTAGACAAACACACACGGCTCACTTAAGTGCATTCATGACCTCAGCTATTTTACCAATAATACACCCTAAGAATTACTGGATGGACAAAGATCTCAGCTGCAGGTGCATTCAGACTCTAAGTTATCTTAACAAGCATTCTGTTTGTGACTAGTTAAGTAAACCAGAACAGTATTACATTTACATTTTCCTTACAGACAATTTCTTTGGGAGCAAAGTCTGTAAATACAATGCATATGAACTGTCACGCTTTAAACTGGCTTTGATCGACTCCGCTCCATCTCATGGCACTACCTTCTTTTATCAAGGGGTCCTTAACCTCCATCTATTCAGTATATTCACGTGATGTGCACGGGGAGGCATCTCATAAGGTGGTTTGCCGAATCCTTGCGAACGCACGCAGCAGAGAACCTGACGTTCCTCAGGCATCACTGGGACACTGATCTTCATTGTCCAAGTACTAACAGAGAATGGGCAAACATCTTGGAAGGGCCCGTATTTATATCCAGAATTGCCAGATTCCGCCTCATACAGTACTACATGAGGCACAGAGCATACCTTATGCTGGGCCAGCTGCAGCCCGTGCAGGTAAGAGCGGTGGGGCTGGGATGGGGGGGGGGGGGACGGAGGATTTTGACAGACGACGACGAGGGAAAATTAAAAAAATAATACATTTTCCCTCCTCGTCGTCTGTAAAAATCCCCCCCTCCCCCGGCCCCACCGCTCTTACCTGCACGGGCTGTGGCTGGGCCGGAAAAGATAAATAAATGCTTTCAGCGTGCTGACACTCACTGTCCTAGGTGCGCTCTGGTGAATGCAGACCTAATCCATATGTTGTGGAGCCGCATTGCTCTCACTGCCTACTGGCTGCAGTTATTACTCACCTGGTGGACTGCACTGAACGTGTGGTGGAGAACACTTGGGAGGTGTGCCTCTTAGGCCTCTATCACAGATCCAAAAAGCACAAGGTGACATCTCGGTTCATATATCTAGGGTTGTTTACTGCTAAGCGCTTGATCACTAGACGCTGAAAGCGCCCGGAGCCCCTGCTGCTAGAAGCGTGGTTTCGCTCGCTCACAATTTGGGCACAGGTAGAAAGCGTGGCTTTGCGTCATGAGGACGCTCTAGGACTACGCAAAATCCCAATAAGAAGCGCGTGGGACGCAATACTCCAGGACCTTCGGGACACCTGGTGGGAGGGGAGGGAGCCTTGGACACCACGCACGGATGTTGATGTAACGTTAGTAGAGGCGGGCGGTGATGCAACACAGACGCACTCACAAGAATCAACAGCTAGTCCACTGACTTGCCCTCTGACCCCAGTCCCCCTCACATGCGCACAGGCAGAATAATTAAGCAGGGTAATGTGGATTCCGATACCGACAGGGTAGTGGATGAATGACAGAGACCGAGAATGCCAGGGACCTTTGTTGGGCAAGTTCATATAGTTAACACCCCACCTTCCACCCCCCCCACCCACTTCCCTCTGCTTCTTATCCCCCTTCCCTCCATCCCTACCTACCTGATCTCATCCGCCCCTATAATGTCAAGTACAAATGCGAAGACCGACAGTATCAGCAACAGTAATCGGTTTCTACCACCCCTGAGACATTAGACAGCAGAAAGGATACCAACACCCATTTGTTCAGAACACACTTAAGCTGCAACTATATATTGTCTGTTGGCTATGTTTAAGTTGTAAGGTTATGTCACTAAAACTGCCTCTAATGATTGTACATACATATGTATTACCTTATGTCAACCTATAAAATGAATAAAGAAATTTAAACAAAAAGAAAATGGGGTCCTTAACCCTCATTACTTCAACTGCTTCTTCCACTGCCACTATTGTGTGGGTTTCTCTGTATTTTATTTCCATTTCCAGCACTGCAAATATGTTAACGTTCTAATGATA
The DNA here is from genome assembly GCA_963921515.1 of Calotriton arnoldi. Lineage (NCBI taxonomy): Eukaryota > Metazoa > Chordata > Amphibia > Caudata > Salamandridae > Calotriton > Calotriton arnoldi. The sequence continues at coordinate 449,529 of CAWUFW010004989.1, read as the reverse complement.
GCCTTCCTCTTGAAATTGAAGATGCATCGCCTGGATGAATATCTTGGAGGGTCACAGAAAAACTGGTATTTACTGGCTAATTGAGGGTCTCTTAACTATATTTTGGGCACAGCACCACATTTTTGGAAAGAAAGGGAAGACAGAAATTAGAGTAGATAGCTGTCCCAATTTCTTCATGATTGTCAATTATTTTTGGTACCTTTCCCGTGTTCCGGACCTAGCTGGTGTGGGTCATATCATTTCCATTTTTTTTTTCTTTACAGGACAATGCAAATTAAGGGACCTGCAAAATACTCTGGAAAGACAAATCCATCTCTTCGAAGTGGATCCTCAGTCGTGAACTTGTAGGACAAAGGGGTGCCTGGAAAGCCTCAAGAAGTCGGTGGAGTCACAACCCTGATGCAGAATAAATGCTGTGCAAAGTTGCAAGGGGCCAAAGTTTTTTTCATATAGTAACTAGGACCGATGACCTTCAGCAGAGAAGATGTCCCGCACAGGCCGCATTGGGATTACTTTACTTTTAGAGGTCAGGGGTGGCAACCATGTAGAGAGGGTGGAGTGGCGGGTGTAAAAAAAAAAAAAACAGACTTACATTCAGACGCAACGTTCTCCTTTGGTTTTCTGGTAGGCTCAAACGCAGGACCCAGCAGCAAACTCCCCTACCCAATCCTGCTGCTGCTCTCACCAGCATGAGAGCAGCACCAGGATTGGTTGGAGCAGCCTCACTCATACTCCTAAGAGCACTGGAGGCCCTTGCTTTCTAGGTTAGAGAAGTTTAAAATGTGCATGTCTGGCTGGCCGTCGCAAGACGGCCGGCCAAAGAGACATGCGCATTTTAAATCGCACAGCTCCCTGCTGCTGCCACTCGGCACGGCAGCACTTGCCCCGCCCCATCCTGTCACTCAGTTCAGGACAGTCAGTTGCTGAAAAATAAAACAATAATAAATAAAATGTATTACCGGTTTATTTTTCAGCTCCAGCCTGGGGCTTTCTTAGTGGGGTGACGCTCTTCCGCTCAAACGGAGGAGCAGCCCCTGTTAGAGGTGCTAGTAAGGAGTAATGTGTGCACTAGCAAGGATGAGCCGTGAACTGGCAGGGGAGTGACACTACAGTCTTTATATTAGCTTGATTGACTTAATCCCTTTCAGCGCCTGGAGACTAATATCCTGAGACTCCTGTTAAACAGAGTTTGACCAAATTTACTTTCTGTAAATAAGGAAAATACATCATTACTTCAGTAACGTATTTTCCTCCACTGTGTGAAATGTTAGAGGTTTGCTATTTTCATAGGTCTTTATTGCAGCCATAAAGTAAGAGAACTTGAGACTAAATAGTGTGTTATGGTTTTTTGTTAATCATGGACCCTGGCAATCCAGGTGGTTGTTACCCGTCCATTATACACCAATTAGCAATCAAGATATCAGGTCATAATGTTTAAACGAAAAAGGCTCAGAATATGTGTTGGTGCTCATTTCCTGTAAGGAGTTTGATTTGAAGCTTTCACATTATGGCAGATAAAGGGACTAAGGCATAGGGAGAACAGGGTTAGCCAAAGATCAAGCAATGAGGTCAAGAGGGAGAAACAAGATTGCAACAGAGAACTGATCATCTCAATGCATATACCATTCCCACTAAACCACATTTTAGGAAGTTCAATGTGAGATGTAAGTGTTGACTCCCCAGGGGAATACCAGCTGCGTCATTAATTCCAAGCCAATTTTCTTATCACACACTAAGTGCCGGCGTACAGCCTGATTCCAAGTAGCTCCAATCTTTGCAAAAATTGGGAGCAGGGTAATATATTCAAACACTGATTCCATAAAGCCCAAGTTTGATCACATGGGGAACCTCAGATTAAAGACCACATCTCTTAGTTCCACTGTTCCAACTTGCCCATTAAATCACAACTGGAGTGGGTGCGGTTCTGATGAAGAGTCGAAGGTTCTGCTCGACATGGAAAATGCCAATGTTATGGGAGATTTTAAAGGTGTTTTTTTTGTCAAGATATTGTGGCAAAACTTGATTTAGATATAAGGTTCCCATTTCACACGGCTAAAACTTAACCACTGACTGTACCTAATGGTAATGTCTGCCGGGGCGTGGCTTGCAAGATGGTGGACGTGTTTTAACACCGCTCTACACTACGCTCAATTAATCCGTAATTTAAACCACCTGTGCTCTGCCATCCGCTCATCAGGGTGCACCCGTTGAACCCCGGAGGTTCCCTGGGTGGTACTGGGGATCAGACAGAAGCGGCTGAACCGGAATCGAGGGTTTGCACTAGCTGCGGGCCTGGTCTGACTGCTGAGGGCGGGCCGCGATACAAGTTGGCCACTGTGTGGCATTTGGAGGTACCTGATTGCCGCTGCTGGGGTTCTGAACCCCTCGCTCACTAACCACGGTGAGGGGGATGCTGTGTTTGTACTGACCACCGCTCCTGGACGGGGACCAGGACAAACCAGAAAACCTGAGGGAAATGCATGGCAAGAAGAGATGCACACCAGGGAAAGAGGTGTGCCATGTGAAGGTGCTATATCGGGGGATACCCCTCCCACCCCGTGCTCACATAATGCTCTTGGACGTAAGGGTCAACGGCAGTGGATAAACATTGGATGATCACGTGACCCCTGCCTGTGATAGGAGGACGGGGCTGCTGCTTCACTAGTCATCTTTGCATGACTGGTATGCAAAAGTAAGGACAGGTGTGGTTGACACATTATTGGGGCAGTGGTATTACTTCCCAAGACGCTGAGATGGGGCGTACCAGGGGAGTAGGCCCCGGAACCTCCTTGCGAGCTTTTTCCGTAGTGGAGACAGACATGCAGGACTCCCTGAGTCAACAGAACCCAACATTGGAAGACAGGTTTGATGCTATTCTTCAGGTCATTGAGTGCTCCAGACTATCTATGGAGGCTAAAATTGACAATGTGGCAACAGAACTCACGCTCCTTCATGCGGACCACAGAAAACAGTCCGAGCGCGTCACTAACGTTGAACAAACTTTAGCTGAGGTACAACCTGCCATGGATAGTATGGACCAACAAATGAAGGAATATGAAGTAAGGCTCTGCCACATGGAAGGTAGGGTGGAAGATGCGGAAAGACGCTTACGTCGTAATAATGTCCGCCCGATAGGCCTTGCGCAGGGAGCAGAGGGTCAAGGTGCAGTGGAGTTTACCGAAAAATGGCTGACAGAATTAATACCAACAGCGTCACTATCTCCCCACTTCTCAGTTGAAAAAGCACATCGCGTCCCTCTCCGGAGGCCTGTACCCTCATCCGTTTCTCTTTAACATGCTCCACTACCGTGATAGAGACTCAATCTTAAGGGAAACACGGAAGAGGAGAGAGGTCCAAGTGGAGAACACTAAGGTGATATTTTTTCCGGATTATACAGTATGGGTGAAGCGTCGGCAAAGTTCCTTTTTAGCAGTGAAGTGGCAGCTCCGGCAGCTGGACATTCAATACTCTTTGCTCTTCCCTGCGAGACTGCGTATAGTAGTCAATGGTAAAACTCGATTTTTTGAAACGCCGCAGGAAACATGGGATTGGCTGGAGTCGCCTGGGAAATTCTCCGGCTCCAGACCAACTGGTAGGGGAGATACGCAAGGAAGGAGACACTGCGCACACTGCTGTGCATCGCAGACAATGGAAAAGAGACACCACCCCTAAATTAACTGCTGTACCGAACCTGGAACAAATAATCAAGAAACTGCAACAGGCTGTCCGAGAAGCGGAAAGGATTTCGGATTTAGCCAAAGAGTCTGACAAAGAGATGATATCAGCCCGGTCCTCTGAAGACGAGGGCTCTTCGGAGGCCTGCCCCTCTGACACTAACTTTCTGACTCTGCCGGATGTCACCCCGCAGACTTCGGACGGACTTATCTGAGATATACTGTGTCCTTTAGTTAGCTACTCACTCATTGCTGAGTTTATATGCCTTTCTATGAACCGCTGAGCATTGTTATGATGATATTGTGTGGGGGGTGCTGAGGTGGTCGGGGCTTGGGGGGCGGGGGGGAAGAGGGAGGCGCATTGGCCGTCCCAGATGAAAAGTTGGTCTGGGTAATTCTCTACCTACCGCAGAATTAAGAGATCACAGGTGGAATTGTATTTCCCTTCTATTGGATGGTTGTGTTGCACTGGAAAGCCACTGAAGGTCACGTTCCCATACACTTTAAAGGGTTAATTTGTTCAAGTGCACTATAGCATTAGGTTTGGGCAGTCCTTCACGATTGTAAGGGCCGCTCTTTTTGCATTACATGTTCACAATGTTGGCGCTCCGTTTTAAGAAAAGTTCAATTGGGCGCTATTGTACTCGGTTGCTGGTGTCCCCAGACACTACATTCTACTAAGACCACCTGTATGACCATTATTCCTCCCCATTTGTGTACCTGACCATGCTTAAATCATGACATCACAACGCATTATAACATGGAATGTACAAGGACTACGTACCCCCTCCTGCAGATACGTGGTATGCATACCTCAAATGACATAGCGTACAAACAGCGCTCTTGCAGGAGTCCTATCTAACACATTTGGAGAAAAATAGGCTGCAGTGCAGGTGGAGGGGACGCATTTTTACTACAAATTACTCCGAATTTGCCGGGGGAGTGCTGATCTGGGTCTGCCCCGGCACCCTCCTCCTAGTTGAGGAGGTAGTGACAGATGCGGAAGAGAGATATATCTTCCTCAAAGGTAGATTGGATGGAAGATGTCTTCTACTAGGAAACATATATGCACCCAACACAGAACAGGGGCCCTTCTGGTGCAAGCTGTCAACAATACTCTCTAAATGGTGCGATTTACCCTGGGTAATAGGAGAGGACTTTAACAATGTGCTAGACACGACACTAGATCGGATGTTTCCACCGCTAAGAGGCACAATGGCATTTACTGGGGCCTTGCTGCTAAGGAGCTGGGCCTGCGGATGGGGGCTGGTCGATATCTGGAGACACCGTAACCCCACCACACAAGTGTACTCCTTTTACTCCATGCCACATGGTTTACATGTCCGCATTGATAGGATGTTGTGCACATCCAACCTGCTACCATACGTGATGCAGGCAGATTATCTCGGCCGTACACACTCTGACCACAATCCGTATTATGTATCACTAGCATGGGACACATAGCCTTCTCCGACATGGTGCCTGCAATCCACCCTGTTGGAAGATCCGCCTTTTCGTGAATCCCTTCGCACTGCTATAGCGGAGCGTGACTTACTGTCACTAGAGACGTGCATGTCCTCTGATCCCTCTTGCTCTACGCAACAGTTGACTACAAATACAGCGCACACAACCCCAATTGAAAGGTTGAGGTGCCTAAATGATGCGGCACATTTTGCCAGGACGCACGTGCTGGCAGATCGCTCTGGTACACTATTGGCATGGCTGATTCGGCAGGAGCAACTGAACAGCCCCATTACGGCACTACAATCTCCCAATGGATTGATGAAGTATACCCAGCACTAAATACACAGGGAGTTGGTTCTCCACTTCTCCTCGCTATATCAATCATCCCTGGAAGCCTCTAACTCGGAAATAAATACGTTCTTTAGACGCCCTCTCCTTCCCTAGGCTCACTCCGGACCAACGTACGGAGCTAAATACACCAATAACAACAGCTGAAATTCAGGGAGCGATCCGTTCCCTAGCCTCGGGGAAGGTGCCGGGCCCAGACGGCTTCCCTTCTAAGGTGTATAACGCGTACTCAGATCTTTTAGCACCAATACTACAGAAAGAATATGATGAGGCACTATGCTCGACACATTTACCGACCTCTATGTGCGAAGCCACACTGGTTATCCTGCCGAAGCCAGATAGAGACCCCACTCGGCTTGGCTCCTACCGCCCATTGGCACTACTGAACATGGATTCTAAGGTTTTGGCTAGCATACTGGCGGGCGGTTGGCACCATTAGTACCCAATTTAATACACGAGGATCAGAATGGGTTCGTCCCGGACCATTCCACTAATCTTAACTTGCGCCGTCTGTTTCGTGTTATGCGTTATGCCCCTCAGGTTTGGCCTAGCTCCGGCTGTATGGTGCTTGATCTGGAGAAGGCATTTGACACTGTGGAATAGCCCTTTATCTTTAGTGTTCTGGCCCGATATGGGCTGGGATCCTACTTTATTACACTGGTAAAGCAATTGTATAATAATCCGGTTGTGATGGTCAGGACGGGTCACATGGTGTCACAGCCTATTTCGGTGAGAAGGGGTACTAGACAAGGTTGTTTCTTTTCTCCCCTTCTCTTTTCACTAGCCATTGAGCCCCTGGCTTTGGCGATGCGAGCCTCTGCAGCCCATTGGGGTATCCCTCTGGGAAATGAAGTACATGTGATCTCCCTTTAAGCAGATGCCCTGCTATTATATGTAAAGAATGTTGGGATGATCCCAAATGTCATACCTAACACGCTCAATCTTTTTGCTCATCTTTCAGGAATTGCTGGTTAACTGGGGAAAGTCATGCTTGTTCCCATTTGATCCTAACACGCCAGGCCCGATGCTTACTATCAGTGGGACCCCGGTTACTTGTCAGGTGTCCATGTTTCGCTACCTGGGCATTAGGGTGTACCACTCAGAACATGATCTCCTTGATGGAAACCTTACTAGGGCGCTTAAGTCTCTGTTGTCACAGATGACGTTTTGGAAAACGCTCCCTTTATCGGTGGTGGGAAGGGTGTCACTCATCAAGATGGTGGTGCTCCCCCGACTTCTTTACTATTTTACTAACCTGCCGTTATATTTGCAGCCATCCTTTTTCCGGCCGCTTGAGCACATGTTCCTCGACTTAATATGGAACACCTCCAGATGTAGAGTGGCGCTCGCAAAGTGATATTTACCGTCGGACCAAGGGGGGCTCGCAGTACTTAACCCAGAGCAATACTATTTAGCATCTCAATTACAATGGGTGGCTCGTTGGGTGGCGGGCCAATATTTATCAGACACAGCGAGTAATGACACTCCATACAAGGAATACACTATCTTCTCTTTGTTTCATCCATGTGGCAAGAAGTCTAGCCTTCTCCCTTTGATGTTGCAAGTAGCTTATCGTTGCTTCCGTAGATCATTGTTCCTCACCAGAAATATCAGACCTTATGCTCCAGTGATTCCTTTACTTGGGACACCAAGGGGCAACAGACTGCACTAATTGATCTTGAGGTTTGGCATACAGCAGGATTGCATAAATTAGGTGACCTCTACCTAGAAGGCGCGCTTATACCATACACTGACCTTACGCAGGAGGAAGGAATACCTCCAGGGCATTTCCTTATGCATGCCTCATAGATACGTTTGCTGCGATGAAGCTGGGTGGACATAACGCAAGAACTACAAACAAATTTAGGACTCCTGTATATTCATGTTATGGGAAGTGGCAGACATCTCACTCACTGGTTTGCGGATGCACTCCGCCTCCATACAGCAACGGATCTAACCCCGTTACGTACGAAATGGGAATCCAATTTAGGCTGCTCATGCACGAACGCAGAATGGATCACAATATAGGCGAGCTCTGCATTTGTCCCCCGCAATGCTCGATTTAGATTAATACAATATTACATAATACACCGAGCATACCTAACCCCGGAGAAAATTAATCGTTATTTTAACAGGAATTATATGCAATGTCCCCGCTGTTCCCATCATGACGCGGATATCATAAGCATGTTGTGGTCCTGTCCTAACCTACGGCACTATTGGGAGGGGGTGATATAGTACCTATCTAGCTGCACCGATAGACACCTCTTGAATACATGGGAAAGATGTATACTGGGGTTGTTTACAAGAGACCAAAAGTACAGAGCCACAAGTTGATTTCTAGATCTGGGCCTTGTGGGGGCCAAGCGGCTCATAAAGAAACGTTGGAAATCCAAAGATCCACCACATTTACTGGCCTGGTCCCATTCTGGAAGACACCTTAAGGCTGTGTAAATTTCCTATATCAGATAGTTGGAACTTGATTCTTGTGGCTTTGCAAATGAATATACTCCCTGATCCAGAAATGGATCTCCCAAGAAGTGGGGAATTGGTGTTTAGATGAGAGGGAGAGATAGGTATCTACCCTTATGGGACAAATGGGATGGTATGCTCCATGTAAATACTCATAACTAATGGAATGTTAACATCTGGGAAATATTGGTCTTATTGCAGATTGGATGTATTTAATACTCGTCTTGGGCGGGGGGGGAGTCGCCTTGAGTCCTAGTTTGCCTGAAGTTAGGTAGTGTTTTTTTTTAAGTTTACAGATTCACTGTTCTCGCAAAATATATTTGAAGCCAGCGGTAATTACATTTTGCTCTCATATATCTGTCTGTTATAATATGTGATGTGGAACTCGGATTTATATTAGTACTCAACAGGACAATATGTGTCTAATTACAATGTGATTTATTTCCTTGGATTTATTGCAAGTTATGTGAATACAGGAAAGTAGCTGTACCATGGAAATAGATCATTCAGGCGAATAGCTCTGCATGTACAGTAAGGATATAGATACCTCCCGGATCCGAGTCCCGTGAACATTCATAGTTGTGGAGGTCTGCTGTAGTGACTTCCTGTTGTGGCCCCAGTGTAAATGTATCATTTATTCATGTGCTGTAAACGTAAAATGTTTTTCTATTGCAAAAATCAATAAACAGATCAAACAAACAAAAAATTAGGGGGTGCCGCCTGCCACTATAATGAATTGCCCACCTTATAGGGGGTCCTGTCGGGGCTTTTTTATCTAGAACTCACTACATGAATGAGCTTTTAGGTTTCGCCTGCACATCACATGCACTGTGCTGGGGAAATCTCTTGTATTTAAAAAAAATATTAACAGGGGCTTAGAACCTGCCCAATACTTACCTGAACTTACCATTTGTTGATCCCAGCGTCGCTCGAATTTACATGCTTTTGATTGGCCAGCATGTTGTCTGCTTTCACTTCCTGCTCTACTTTGCTGTCCATGCCATGGCGTGGAGCTTGGCCCAATTACAGCTTTCGGTCACTGGCCAGAGGCTAGTGGCCAGTGTCCTTTCACTGGTGGTAGGCACTCTTTTTTTAATTTGAGAGCTGCACTCGTAGAGAGTGCATGTGCCTGCAGTCGCTCTCGTTGACCCCCACACTCCGCCATGGTTTTCACACACCCTGCCGTTCTTTTTATGGAACAATTCTGTTTATTAACACCTTATGAACATTTAACACAGCTGTAAGCCTACAGCCGCTCAGGGCTGGCAGCATGTAAAGACCATATTAAGTTGTACACAGCATCGTGCCCACAACCCGGAGACCAGCAGCGAAATAATTGCTTTTATACGTGAGAAAAGAGAAAAATAAAAGGGGGAAGAAACAATTATACCCTATAAACGAAACCCCCACCCCACTATTCCTTCATAATGTGTAGATATGTGATCAGCAGAAATAATCTCTCATAGCAATCTTCTGTCTGTGGGACCAGTATTGGAACACAGTCTAGGAGGGGTGGGTGATAAGGGTTCTGGGGTGGGTAACAGTCTAAGTAATTTCAGCCATGTGGGGCAGGTTAATTCGTTAAATTCTGTAGCGAGAATGCTTATAAAGGGGGCCCACTCTGTAGGGCCCCCTTTATGATCCACTACTAGTGACAGCTTTTCCATACCTAGGATAAACCAGAGTTTGTGCAACCAAGATGTGTACTGAGGACTTTTATCGGTACCCCACAGGGCCAGTATCACCTGGTGTACGCCCCCTAAAGCTAAGGCCATATGCTTCCCACTTAATGAGTAAAGCGGAAATCTCAAGGGGTTGGGTAACCCTAAAATAGTATATGTGGGAAACGGAGGGATCGAAGTATCGAACGCCCCGTCAATATCATCCAAGACTTGTTCCCAGAAGCGAGTACGTTTGGGACAGTGCCAAAGAAGGTGCAGCAGCGAGCTGTCCTCCAACAGTTCTTCCAGAATTAGTTAGAGCATTCAGACTTCCATGAGGAGATGCGTGCAGGAGTCAGGTACCAGTAAGATGCGATTTTCTTAGCAGTTTCTGTACTATCCATGCTGTATGACGTGTGGCGGGCCCAATGGAGAGTATCTGCTCATTCATCGTCAGTAGGAGCTCTGTCTAACTCTTCCTCCCATCTCTTCTGCCTGGAGGAAGGAGTAGAGGTCTCTCCGTTGTTAAGGATAGCATATAGCTCTGTTATGAGCCGCCTATTGTTTTTCTTCAGTATCAGCCATTTTTCAAAAGGCGTCCGGGGTCTCTCGGCCTGGGAGCGAACCGAAGGCTGCATTACCCAATGTCGAACCTATAGATATGGAATGTGATCTACTTCGTCAAGGCCATAGTCGGATTTTAACTGCTCAAAAGGGATTATCCCTTGGAGGTCGAACAGGCAACCAATCCGTCTACATTCGCCATCCCACCAGCTGCGAAATCGGTCAGTGTGGTTGTTAGACTTGGCATCTTTTGGCGTGTTTCCCCTGACTTTTTGCTTTCTGACCTCCCGGTTTTGACTCTGTTTTTGCTGGTGTAATGATTCTGCGCACTTTCCTCACTGCTGTCCAGTGGGAAAGTGCAAGTGCTCCCTGTATAAAATGTGTTATGGATTGGTGTTTCCATGATTGGCCTATTTGGTTTATCAGTCAGTCCCTTGTAAAGTGCACTGCGAGTGCCAGGGCCTATAGACCAAATGCTGTTGGTGGGCTGCAGCACTGGATTGTGCCACCCACGCAAACAGCCCGTAAAAGTGTAACTCGGGCCTGCCAACGCAGAGCCTGTGCGCAGCCTGGGGCTGCCATGTCGACTTGGCAAGTGCACACACTTGCAAGTCCCTACACCTTCCCTTTGCTACATGTTAGTCACCCCTAAGGTAGGCCCAAGGTACCCCTGTGGGCAGGGTGCGTTGTACGCGAAAGGTAGGACATGCCCTGGTGTGTGCGGCATGTCCTGATAGTGAATTACAGCCTAGTTCGTTTTTCACTATTGCAAGGCTACCTGTTCCCCCTAGGCCAGAACGGGCAGTTTTGATTATTACAGCTTATAATCCTAACTGACCCCGGGAACATGGTAGAAATTCGAGTTTAGTATGCCTGGACTCAGAATGATAAAATGCATCTTTTAGTGAAGTTGGTTTTAACATTCTGTGTTTGAAAATACCACTTTTAGAAAGTGGGTATTTTCTTGTCTAACCATCCAAGCCTGCCTCTGCGGGTTGTGTATTCCTTGTCTGGAGTGTGAGTGACAGGGGCTGGGGGATGCCAGGAGACAGGGTGAGTCAGCACAGGGCTGAATAGCACGATCTACATGTAGATGGGTGGGAGGGGTCGCACCTGGGCCCTGAATAGGACAATGCCTTCCCTCCACAATGCTGGCTCCACCTCCTGTGGTGCGTCTGATGTCCCTGGCCTACTCACTGAAAGAAGGGACGGAGACTTGTCAACAAAGTGCTCCAGAACTGGTTTGGACTAGGCAAAGGCCTCTCTGCCTTCAGAGAACAAAGGAATTTGGGATATAAATATTGGGGCCCTGACCCCATGAATTTAGATCTCGCTGGAATCAAGGAACCTGCCAAGACGAAGAACTGGAAGAGCTGCCAGGAGGAGTACTGCCCCTTTGCTGTGTTGTTGCTTTGTTGGGTTGGCCTGCAGTTGCTGCTTCTGTCTTGGGCAGTGAAAGGATTGGACTGAACTTTCTACAAACTTGTGCTGAGTATCTCCAAGGGCCTGAAACCGAGCTGGCCTCCTGTTAAGAAGTCTCAGGGACTACAAAGATTTCAAAAGCCTCTGGGTACCGCTTCTGGAACGCTGTTTCAGTTGCCACAGAGGAAGGAACCGCAACCGACGCCGTCAACCGAATCCATCCCTGGCCGGTGACCTGTTTGCACCACAGACCGCATCACCCCGCTTCGCATCGCAACCCTGGTCTCACCGTGGGCGACGTCCGACGCCGCCAACATCGAGCCGCTGCTTGCACCGTGATCTGTGGGCACCGCAGTTCGCATCGCATCGCTTCACTGTGCCAGCCGGACCAGACCGACGCTGTCGCTGCAACTGGCTCAAGAGTCGAGACCGCACCGCATTTGGGGCACCGCTCGCACGTCTGCGACGCACCGCTCCGACTCGCACCGCTGTCCGACGCCAGCTCCCGCACTCCGGCTAGGTCGCCTGCATCGCAACCTGTCAGCACCGCATCGAGCATCGTCTCACCCTGCATCGCACGCCTTGGACTCACCGACTCCGTCTGCACGACGCTCATCGAGCCGCTGCCTGCACCGCATCGAGGGACACCGCACCTTGCATCGCTCCGTCTTGCACCGCAACCGCGACGAACGCCGACCGACTCGTACACTCCGTACCAGCCACAACGAGAAAGGTACTGTAACCGAGTCTGTTCATGACTCTGCTGGCCCGTATCGACGCGGTCGGCTGGAACTGTTAGACTCTGTGGTTTTCAGCATCACGGTAGGCTCGGACGGAGCTACCGACTCGTACGAACTTTGTTTTTGAACTATTCTTGCAAAGAAGAAGTTACCGTATCAAGCATTCATTTTTAAAGTACAGTATTGTGGATTTTTGTCGTAATAGGTCTTGTCTTGTGTATATAAAATATTGGTTATTTTTCTAAACTGGTGTGGTGTCCGTTTGTAGTGCTTACACTGTATTACTGTTGGTTATGTGCAAATGCTTTACACACTGCCTCTGAATTAAGCCTGACTGCTCGTGCCAAGCTACCACGAGGGTGAGCAGGGGTTACTTCACGAGTGTAACACCCTTACCCTGACTAGGAAGAAGGGTCCCTACTTGGACAAAGGTGCAAGCCCTTGCCAACTAGAGATCCCATTTCTAACATTGGTTGTCAGCGGTGAGGATAGGACTTGTGTTTGCACTTGACTTACAGTGATTGGTGTGCACTACTACCATATCGCAGACCATTACGTACCACATACTGGTTCTTTTTCTTTTGGCCTATTTTTGATCTTGCCAGTTTTCAACTCACTACTTTTGTCATGCCTGAATCAATTGCATCATCCGTTGCATCTCTGGAAGTTATCTTTGAGGAGGATAGGTTGGAATCCTACGCCGTAAAGGAGCTACGAGCGATTTGTAAAAACCTGAAAGTCCAAATTAAAGGCCTCACAAGGAAGGAGGAGCTACAGAAGGCGCTGAGGGCCTGGGTAGCAGCCAGACATGCCAATGGGCAGCCTGGTAATCTCAGTGAGGAGGCGGAGGAGCCTATTTCCAGGGTGTATGTGCTTTTGGGTATGGGGGAACCCGCCAGGTCAGGCAGCAGCAGTCTGTCCCCAGAGGAGCTGGAGGACAGGCGGGAGGCAAGGCAGTTCGAGCTGCAGAAGCTCAGGCTGGAGAGTGAGCGGGAGGAGAAGAGATTGGCCATAGAGGAGAGGAAGATGCTCTTAGAGCATGAGAGAGAACTGAAGGAGCTGGAACTTAGGAGTAAGTCAGGCTCAGATGGTGGCAGCAATTCGTCCAGAAAAGCAGACAGGATTGTGCACATTCCCAAGAACGTAGGCAAGGAGTTCAAGAAGGGGGATGACATACAAAGGTGGTTTCAGGGTATGAGGCAGCCATACACATGAATGGGGTCCCTGAGGAGAATTGGGGAGCAGGATTGTGGCCACTTTTCCCTGAAGAAGCAAGGGATGCTCTGATAGCTTTGGGTAAGGGGTATCACCTCACCTATGCTGACATGAAGGATGCCCTTCTCACGAAGTATGGTCTTACTCCTGAAAAGTACAGGGATCAGTTCAGGTCCAGTAAGAAGTCCGATGCCAACACTTGGTTGGAATGTGTGGATGTGTTCTGCAGGTCTCTGGATGGTTGGGTGAAGGGCAGTAGTGTAACAGATTTTCAGGGGCTCTACAACTTGATTGCATGGGAGCACTTGTCTAGTCTATGTTTTGCAGATCTGCGCCAGCACCTAGTTGATAGTAAGCTAACTGACCCCAGGAAGCTTGCTATGGAAGCGGACCGCTGGGTGAGTACCAGGGTCCACAAGAAAGCGTTTGGGGGAGACTCAGCCAAAGGTGGGCAGGGTCCCCAGCAGAAAGGCGGACAAGGGTAAAGCACAGGAGTTCTCTGAAGGGCCCCAAACTAGTACCCAGGGTAAAGGTTCCCAGCCCCCCGGTGATAAGAAGAAAGGGGTCTCTACAGGGAAGCCTGTTGAGACCGGCCCCCGCAAGTGTTATGCATGTGACCAGGTAGGTCACTTTAAGGGGGACCCCAAGTGCCCGAAGGGGACACAGCCGCCCACCGGTGGACAGTCCAAAGTGTTGGCTAGTGTAGCGCTTGGGGAGGAGGGGTGCCCACAGGAGGGTGGGGATCCCGCAGAAATGACCCTTGTCTCACTAGGGGACAGTGAGATGGTCCCAGGAAACCAGGTGCCCCCTAACACAAAGAAATATAGCACCTGGGTGACCATTAATGGGAACAGGGTAGAGGCTCTCAGAGACACTGGAGCCAGTGTGACCTCAGTCCGGTGTCACCAGGTGTCTGAGAAGCAAGTAGTCCCAGGAGCATTCCACCAAGTAGTTGCTGTCGACAACTCTGAGCGCCAGTGTATGGTGGCGGAGGTTCCCTTTGAATGGGGGGGTCTCAGGTCCCTTGAGGGTGGTTGTGAGCCCTACCATGCCTGTAGATTGTCTGCTAGGAAACGACCTGGAGCAGTCCTCATGGAAGGAGGTTGAGCTCAGGTCTCACTTGGAGATGCTTGGGTTGCCAGAGTGGGCATGCGTGTCTACTCGGTCAATGGCAGCCAGAAAGGGTGATCAAGAGGACTTGGAGCCTGAAACAGTGGCCCAAGTCCCTGCCAAGAGAAAGGGCAGGGCGCGGGAAACCGGCCCCGAAGTTCCCACGGACCGGGAGGAGGCGGACCTCGAGGGGACACCCCGGTGCCTACAGGGGAGCAGGTAGCCGAACTGGGAGACATCTCTGAGCTGACCCATTGGCAGCAAGAGGGGGTCCCACCAGGGAGGAGTTCTGCAGGGAGCAGAGCGAGTGCCCTACTCTGGAGGGTCTGCGGCGGCAGGCTGCAGACCAGGCAGCTGGTAATCAGTCCGGGTCACATCTGATCTACTGGGAGAGTGGTCTCCTATACAGTGAGCCTAAGGTTGTTGAGCCTGGGTCAGCCCGTGTGCTGGTGGTACCCCAGCGCTTCAGGACCTTCCTACTGGGTCTGGCTCATGACGTGCCTTTGGCAGGACATTTGGGGCAGGACAAGACCTTTGACAGGCTTGTCACCCACTTCTTTTGGCCCCAAATGTGAAGGCAGTCAGATGCACACTGTAGGTCTTGCCAAACTTGCCAGGCAAGTGGTAAGAGTGGGAGGAAGGTCAAAGCTCCTCTCCAACCTTTTCCTGTTGTTGGAACACCCTTTGAAAGGGTAGGGATGGATATTGTGG
This sequence comes from Calotriton arnoldi, assembly GCA_963921515.1. Lineage (NCBI taxonomy): Eukaryota > Metazoa > Chordata > Amphibia > Caudata > Salamandridae > Calotriton > Calotriton arnoldi. The sequence goes on along the minus strand of CAWUFW010004989.1, from coordinate 434,148 downwards.
GGCCACTGGACCCCAAGACAGCCATGGGCAACAGGTACATCCTGGTCTTGGTGGACCATGCCACCCGGTACCCGGAGGCAATCCCTCTCAGGACAACGACGGCGCCAGTGGTGGGCCGGGCGTTAATGGGGATCTTTTCCCGTGTGGGATTCCCCAGAGAGGTGGTTTCTGATAGGGGGACCAATTTCATATCCAAGTATATGACATCCCTGTGGAAGGAGTGTGGTGTAACCTACAAGTTCACCACTCCTTACCACCCACAAGGAAACGGTCTGGTGGAGAGATTCAACCAGACCTTGAAAGGCATGATCAAGGGTCTAACAGAACCCATGAGGCGTAAGTGGGACGTCCTCTTGCCATGCCTACTCTTTGCATACAGGGAGGTGCCTCAGAAGTCTCTTGGGTACAGCCCCTTTGAGCTGCTGTATGGCCACCCTGTCAGAGGACCTCTGAGTTTGGTAAAGGAAGGCTGGGAGGCGGCTCCCAGGAAAACTCCCCAGGATGTATTTAGCTACATGCTGGCCTTTAGAAACCAAACTGCCCGCTTCAGGAAACTCGCTCAGGCGAACCTAGAAGCAAGCCAGGAAGAAATGAAGAGATGGTATGACCAGAACGCCACTCTGGTCGAATTTCAACCTGGGCAAAAAGTGTGGGTCATGGCCCCAGTGGCACCTTGTGCCTTGCAGGACAAGTGGACTGGGCCATATGAGGTAAAGGAGCGCAAAAGTGACGTCACCTACCTGGTGGATTTGCAGGCTCCAAGGAACCCTTTGAGGGTCCTTCACGTGAACCGCCTCAAGCCCCACTTCGAGAGGTCCGAAATAAGTATGCTCTTGGCGACAGATGATGGGGTGGAAGAGGAGAGCGAGCCTCTCCCTGACCTCCTGTCTACCAAGGAGCATGATGGGTCAGTAGAGGGTGTGATCCTCTCCCCTACTCTGACTCAGGAGCAGCAGGGGGACTGTCGCCAGTTGTTGGGACAGTTCGCCCCACTGTTCTCTCTGACCCCGGTGTTACTCACTGGTGTACCCATGACGTGGACACTGGTGACAGCCATCCTGTGAAGCACAAGATTTACAGGTTGACTGACCGGGTCAGAGCCAGCATCAAGGAGGAGGTCTCTAAGATGTTGGCGTTAGGGGTGATTGAGCCCTCCCACAGTCCTTGGGCCAGCCCAGTGGTCTTGGTCCCAAAGGCTGCGGCGCCCGGTGCCACTCCAGAACTCCGGTTTTGTGTGGACTACCGTGGGCTCAATGCCGTCACCAGGACTGACGCGCACCCCATCCCCAGAGCTGATGAGCTCATTGATCGGTTGGGAGCTGCCCGGTTCCTCAGCACGTTTGATTTAACGTCTGGGTACTGGCAGATTGCCTTAACCGATGGGGCCAAGGAGAGATCAGCGTTCTCAACCCCAGAAGGTCATTACCAATTCCGGGTGATGCCCTTTGGGTTGAAGAATGCCCCTGCCACCTTTCAGAGGTTGGTCAATCAGGTGTTGGCCGGGCTGGAGGATTTCAGTGCCGCCTACCTGGATGACATTGCTGTGTTCAGTTCCAGCTGGGAAGAACATTTACAGCACCTTGAGAAAGTGTTGAGGGCTCTGCAAGGTGCAGGCCTCACGATCAAGGCCAGTAAGTGCCAGATCGGGCAGGGTTCTGTGGTGTACTTGGGACACCAAGTAGGAAGCGGCCAGGTGGCGCCCCTACAACCCAAGATTGACACCATTCTGGCTTGGGAACCCCCAAGACCCAGACAGAGGTGAGAGCCTTCTTAGGTCTCACCGGCTACTATAGGAGATTTGTTAAGGGCTATGGCACCATCGTTGCCCCCTTAACAGAGCTGACCTCTAAGAGGCAGCCCAGGAAAGTGATCTGGACTGAGTCCTGCCAGAAAGCTTTTGATGCCCTGAAGGCAGCCATGTGCACGGCGCCCGTGCTCAAGGCACCTGACTTCTCCAAAGAATTTGTCGTGCAGACTGTCGCTTCAGAGCATGGTGTGGGAGTGGTGCTCTCACAACTGAACGAAGAGGGCCTGGATCAGCCTGTAGTCTTCCTTAGCAGGAGACTACTTCCCAGGGAACAGAGGTGGAGTGCCATAGAAAGGAAGCTTTTGCTGTGGTCTGGGCGCTGAAGAAGTTGAGACCATACCTGTTTGGGACTCACTTCCGGGTTCAGACAGACCACAGGCCCCTCAGATGGTTGATGCAAATGAAGGGTGAGAATCCAAAACTGCTGAGGTGGTCCATCTCCCTACAGGGAATGGACTTTACGGTGGAACACCGTCCTGGTACAGGACTACGCCAACGCAGATGGTCTGTCCAGGTTCTTCCGCCTTAGTGAAGAGAACTCCAATGGGGTTGGAGTAGTTCTCCCTACTTTCAGCTGGAGGGGACATGTGTTAGACTTGGCATCTTTTGGCGTGTTTCCCCTGACTTTTTGCTTTCTGACCTCCCGGTTTTGACTCTGTTGTTGCTGGTGTAATGATTCTGCGCACTTTCCTCACTGCTGTCCAGTGGGAAAGTGCAAGTGCTCCTGTATAAAATGTGTTATGGATTGGTGTTTCCATGATTGGCCTATTTGGTTTATCAGTCAGTCCCTTGTAAAGTGCACTGCGAGTGCCAGGGCCTATAGACCAAATGCTGTTGGTGGGCTGCAGCACTGGATTGTGCCACCCACGCAAACAGCCCGTAAAGTGTAACTCGGGCCTGCCAACGCAGAGCCTGTGCGCAGCCTGGGGCTGCCATGTCGACTTGGCAAGTGCACACACTTGCAAGTCCCTACACCTTCCCTTTGCTACATGTTAGTCACCCCTAAGGTAGGCCCAAGGTACCCCTGTGGGCAGGGTGCGTTGTACGCGAAAGGTAGGACATGCCCTGGTGTGTGCGGCATGTCCTGATAGTGAATTACAGCCTAGTTCGTTTTTCACTATTGCAAGGCTACCCTGTTCCCCCTAGGCCAGAACGGGCAGTTTTGATTATTACAGCTTATAATCCTAACTGACCCCGGGAACATGGTAGAAATTCAGAGTTTAGTATGCCTGGACTCAGAATGATAAAATGCATCTTTTAGTGAAGTTGGTTTTAACATTCTGTGTTTGAAAATACCACTTTTAGAAAGTGGGTATTTTCTTGTCTAACCATCCAAGCCTGCCTCTGCGGTTGTGTATTCCTTGTCTGGAGTGTGAGTGACAGGGGCTGGGGGATGCCAGGAGACAGGGTGAGTCAGCACAGGGCTGAATAGCACGATCTACATATAGATGGGTGGGAGGGGTCGCACCTGGGCCCTGAATAGGACAGTGCCTTCCCTCCACAATGCTGGCTCCACCTCCTGTGGTGCGTCTGATGTCCCTGGCCTACTCACTGAAAGAAGGGACGGAGACTTGTCAACAAAGTGCTCCAGAACTGGTTTGGACTAGGCAAAGGCCTCTCTGCCTTCAGAGAACAAAGGAATTTGGGATATAAATATTGGGGCCCTGACCCCATGAATTTAGATCTCGCTGGAATCAAGGAACCTGCCAAGACGAAGAACTGGAAGAGCTGCCAGGAGGAGTACTGCCCCTTTGCTGTGTTGTTGCTTTGTTGGGTTGGCCTGCAGTTGCTGCTTCTGTCTTGGGCAGTGAAAGGACTGGACTGAACTTTCTACAAACTTGTGCTGAGTATCTCCAAGGGCCTGAAACCAAGCTGGCCTCCTGTTAAGAAGTCTCAGGGACTACAAAGACTTCACAAGCCTCTGGGTACCGCTTCTGGAATGCTGTTTCAGTTGCCACAGAGGAAGGGAACCGCAACCGACGCCGTCAACCGAATCCATCCCTGGCCGGTGACCTGTTTGCACCGCAGACCGCATCGCCCCGCTTCGCATCGCAACCCTGGTCTCACCGTGGGCGACGTCCGATGCCGCCAACATCGAGCCGCTGCTTGCACCGTGACCTGTGGGCACCGCAGTTCGCATCGCATCGCTTCACTGTGCCAGCCGGACCAGACCGACGCTGTCGCTGCAACTGGCTCAAGAGTCGAGACCGCACCGCATTTGGGGCACCGCTCGCACGTCTGCGACGCACCGCTCCGACTCGCACCGCTGTCCGACGCCAGCTCCCGCACTCCGGCTAGGTCGCCTGCATCGCAACCTGTCAGCACCGCATCGAGCATCGTCTCACCCTGCATCGCACGCCTTGGACTCACCGACTCCGTCTGCACGACGCTCATCGAGCCGCTGCCTGCACCGCATCGAGGGACACCGCACCTTGCATCGCTCCGTCTTGCACCGCAACCGCGACGAACGCCGACCGACTCGTACACTCCGTACCAGCCACAACGAGAAAGGTACTGTAACCGAGTCTGTTCATGACTCTGCTGGCCCGTATCGACGCGGTCGGCTGGAACTGTTAGACTCTGTGGTTTTCAGCATCACAATAGGCTCGGACGGAGCTACCGACTCGTACGAACTTTGTTTTTGAACTATTCTTGCAAAGAAGAAGTTACCGTATCAAGCATTCATTTTTAAAGTACAGTATTGTGGATTTTTGTCGTAATAGGTCTTGTCTTGAGTATATAAAATATTGGTTATTTTTCTAAACTGATGTGGTGTCCGTTTGTAGTGCTTACACTGTATTACTGTTGGTTATGTGCAAATGCTTTACACACTGCCTCTGAATTAAGCCTGACTGCTCGTGCCAAGCTACCACGAGGGTGAGCAGGGGTTACTTCACGAGTGTAACACCCTTACCCTGACTAGGAAGAAGGGTCCCTACTTGGACAAAGGTGCAAGCCCTTGCCAACTAGAGATCCCATTTCTAACAGTGGTTGTTAAAGATGAGTCATTGGAGAAGGGAAGGACATCAGTCTAGCTCTGATAGCTACAGCATCCCAGACCCAAAAGATGGAGCTCGTTGCAGGGGATGAGTAGAGCCCCCACATGCCCTATGCCATCAAGGTATCCAATGCTCCTTCCAAATGTGCGAGCCTGCTACTGCTTGATCCATGAAGCACCAGTGCTTCTCTGAGAGGGGTCTGCTCCATTCATCTAAAAAACGTAGTTATAAGGCTTGGTAATACCGGAGCAGAGAAGGAACCACCAAGCCACCCTCCCAAGTCGGGTGGTACAAAAGATGTCTAAGAGGCGAAGTTTCTTACCCCCCAAATAAACCTGTTAATATTGATCTGCAGAGGGCACAGTGCTAGCTTGGGTTAAGTCAGTGGTAAGGCTTGGAACATATACAGGATGCGTGGCGGAGTGGGCATTTTGATGGCTGCAATTTGGCCCAGCCAGGAGAGGCCCAAACATCCCCAATTAAGTATGTCTGACCGAGTTTATTTGGCCAGTGTTGCGTAATTAATGGAAAATGTTTTAGGGATATAACTGGCCAGCCTGATCCCAAAGTAGGGGATAGAGTCAGAGGCCCATTCGAAAGGAAATTGTGAGCGCAAGAGATTTTCAGTTGGAGCCGAAAGAGAAAGGTTTAGGATTTGTGTTTTTTGCATGTTGACCTTGAAGCCGGAGACAGCGTCAAAGGTTTGGAGATAGTTAACCAAAGCAGGGAGAGTTGTCAGTGGATTACAAATGGCCAAGATCAGGTCATCCGCATAGAGGCTAATCAAGTGTTGATCGCCCCCAAATCGGATACCATTGATGTCAGGATGCGTATGTAATTGATGGACAAGGGGTTCCATATATAGGTAGAAAAGGAAGGGGAAGGGGACAACCCTGACTCGTGCGTGGCATGTGGAAAAGCACAGAGATGAGAGACCATTAACACAAACCGTTGCTTGGGGAGAGCTGTAAATGCTTTGGATCCAGCGTAGAAACCTTTCGCCAAATCCAATATGCTCCAGTGTCTTAAAGAGATAGGGCCAATGGACTCTGTCAAACGCCTTCTCTGCATAGATAAATAAGAGCAGGGCTTCCTGTTGTGTCCTAAACACTTTGTCCAGAAGATGAAAGATGCGTCAAGTGTTGTCTCCATGATGGAGCAAGGACTCAAAAATGAGACTTGCTCGAACGCAATCACCTCATAGTATTAATTTATTAATCTTGTATTGTTTATACTAACGTTGCACAGAGGTAGATGAGATGTTTTCATTAATAACAAAAGATGAACTGCCAGAAGAATTAAAAACTACAGTAAACCCCATAGTATGGGATTTCACAGGAAAGAAGTAGGACTTATGGCCAAAATAGACCCAGTTAAAATTACTGTAAAAGAAGGTGCGATTTTCCCAAATACTAGACAGTACAAAATGAGTGCAGAAGTAAAGACAGGAGTCATTGAAGAAATCAATCGAATGGTAGAACAAAACATACTAAGAGAAGTGATGAGTAGCCCATGTAATTCACCAATAATGGGTTTAAAGAAACCTAGCGGAAAATATAGGATTGTTCAGGACCTGCGGAAAATAAATAAGATTGTGGAACCTTGTTGTCCTATAGTACCCAATCCTGCAGTAATCCTATACCAGATTCCTTGGAGTGCAGGATGGTTCACAGTGATTGATTTATGCCAAGCGTTCTTTTCAATACCATTGCATCCAGACAGCCAGTATCTTTTTTCATTTAAATTTGAGAACAAAGTCTATGTATGGAATCGTGTTCCTCAGGGGTACACGGAAAGTCCTTCTATTTTCAATCAGTTATTGAAAAAGTGCTTAGAGAAACTAGTGATGCCAGGAAGCTCAGTCCTAGTGCAATATATCGACGACTTACTGGTGGCATCGAACACCAGAGAGGATTGTGTTGTTGATTCCATAGCACTATTAAATCATTTGGCTGAAGAAGGGCATAAAGTCTCACCAGAAAAATTGCAGTTCTGTACAACAGCTGTTAAATATCTGGGACACCAAATTGAGAGGGAAAAAGAAGAATAACCTCGGAAAGAGTACAATTGATTAAGAAAATGCAAATGCCTGTAACCCAAAGAGAAGTGAGAATGTTCCTAGGAATAGTAGGTTACTGTCGACAATGGATACTAGGATTTTCCTTGTTAGCGAAGCCCCTAATTCAAATGACAAGAAAGAAGGCAAAAGACCCAGTTGATTGGGATGATGAGTGTAGGAGCTTTTGTAAAATTGAGAAATGCTTTGTGCTCAGCACCAGCCCTAGGCATGCCCGACTATAAGAGAAGCTTCGCATTGTTCTGTCATGAGAGAGAAAATTGTGCACTTTCAGTCCTAACCCAGAGACATGGTTTGGACAGACGTCCTATAGCATATTTTTCTGCTACATTGGACCCAGTGGCAGCCGCGTTGCCAGGCTGCTTAAAAGCAGTAGCGGCTACCTGTTTAAGCATTGAACAAAGTGAGTCAATTGTGATGGGACACCCAGTAAAGGTGTTTGTTCCACATGCAGTTGTGATTCTGTTGACAAGAACCTCGAACTCAGCATCTTACTCCTAGTCGGCTGACTAAATATGAGAGAATAATAATGGGTGCTGAAAATGTGAACATAGTGAGGTGTACAATAGTAAATCCTGCAACCTTACTACCAGACCCGTATCATGAGGAAATTAAAAATGACGAAGAAGAAGAACATGATTGTTTACAAGTCACAGAGTTATGCACGAAACCACGTCCGGACATTGAAGAACAGCCCCTTAGAAAGCCAGACAGGGAGCTGTTTGTTGATGGTTCATGCCAGAGGCATGAAGATGGTAAACTGACTGCAGCATATGCAGTATGTGAATTAACTGCAATAGTCGAAGCATCCTATTTACCAGGAGTAAAATCTGCACAAGTAGCTGAATTGATTGCTTTGATAAAAGCGTGCAAAATTGGGAGGAATCAAAAAGTGACTATATTTACAGATAGCCAATATGGTTACGGGGTTGTGCATGATTTTGGCCAACTATGGATGCAGAGGGATTTCATGACTTCTTCAGGATCCCCCATTAAAAATGGAAAATTTGTAAGGGAATTGCTGGAGGCAATACAATCACCAAAGGAATTGGCTGTGGTGAAATGTGCCGCACACCAGTCAGGAGATGACTGGGTGGTAGTCGGCAACAGATATGCAGATCTTGTGGCTCAACATTGTGCCAGAAATAGATTGTCAGTCAATAAAAGGGTGGAAAGAATGGGAATCAGCTGCCAACTTATGCTGTATATGCCACCTGAAACATGGAATGAGGTTAGAAGATTGCAAGATGGTGCTGATGAAAATGAGAAGAAAGCATGGGTCAAAGTGGGTTGTTCCCAAAGGGGAGATGATGAAGTGTGGATTTGTGCTGATGGCAGACCAGTCATGCCTGACTGTCTGCTCTCAAATGGCCAGGATGTATCATGGAGACACACACATAGGGAGAGATGCAATGATTAGGCTTTTCAGACAGAACTGGTACAATCCCAAGTTCAGGGCTGTAGCAGAGAGCCTTTGCCAGAGCTGTTTGACTTGCCAGATGCATAATCCAGGAAGAAAAACAATAATTGGGTTTGGGAAAATTGGAAAGGCAGAAGGTCCATTTATAAGACTACAGTTTGACTTTATACAGTTACCACCATGCAGAGAGTTGAAATATGTACTAGTGATAGTATGTCTGTTTTCAAAGTGGGTGGAGGCTTACCCTACCAGGAGGAGTGACAGCATTACAGTCGCAAAGTTGTTACTACGAGAACTCATTCCTAGGTTTGGTTTCCCAGTAACTTTGGAATCAGATAGAGGAAAACATTTTAACAGTGAAGTGATTCAAATAATCTGTGAAGCATTCCAAATTGAACAAAAATTGCACTGTGCATATCGCCCAGAGGCTTCTGGAGTGGTTGAACAATTGAATGGCACTATAAAATCAAGACTGGGAAAAATGTGTGCATCAACATCATTGGAGTGGCCAGATGCATTGCCACTTGTCTTAATGGGACTAAGAAGCATTCCTGATAGAAATACGAGTTGAGCCCACACGAGATAATGATGGGAAGAGCAATGAGACAAGCACATGTTCCCATAAACAAACTGCTGAATATATCTGATGATATGGTACTGGATTATTGCAAAGGATTGGCTGACCTAGTGCGTTCTGTCTCTCATCAGGTCGGAGAAGACGCAGTTTCGAGGCAGCCTGAACAAGAACATGATCTGAATCCTGGTGACTGGGTGGTAGTGAAACGTGTCTATCACCTAGATGGGGAAAACCTTGTCAAGTCATACTGACTACCAATACAGCAGTGAAGTGTGCAGGATTTCCTAATTGGATTCATGTAAGCCACACCAAAAGAGTACCAGACCCTGAAGAAGAAAATCCTCAGTCAGCATCAATCACTGAGGAAGCTGAAGGTTGCCCAGCTGAAGAATCTCAGGCTCGAGATTCCAGAGAAGCTGCAGAAGAACAACCGAGCACAAGTCAGGACTGGATACCGGTGGTAGAAATTCCTGAAGTTTACTACAGAACAAGAAGTCAAGCAAAATTGGAAGAAATTGAAGAAGATCAGATAGGTGAAGAAGAAGCAGCTCAGGGAAAAGAAAGAACATACAATAAAAGAACCTGAGCAGGACCAGATAGGGAAAGGAAACTGGACTGAAAATAACGAAGAACCAACAAGTTTTGAGCAGGGAAAGACAGGTTTAGAAGAATCCGGTCAGGCTGCAGAAGTACAAAGTGCAATAAGCCCTGATCGGAACCAGTTAGATCCAGAAAATCACACAGAAGAAAAAGATCTTAGAAACATGAGCATGAAGAATTAAAGAAAGAACAAGGTCAATTGTGTGGAAACTCACGGAGGAGCTGCAGAAGAAAAACAAATAAGGCCTGGAAAAGAGCAAGGAAAGAAAAACAGTAATTACAGAAAACGAAAAGGTGTCAAACAGTGAAAATAAAGAGATTGTTGAAGACAAAAATAAAGAAACAGTGCAAACAAAGAAAACAAGAAAAGGTGATCATTGGCCTAGTGTCATTAAAAGAGTAAAATACCACATAACAACCAGAAGTGAAGATCCAGATCAAGTAAATGAAGTAACAAGTCAAACTGAACAAGAAAACAGAACTAAGAAAAGAAGAAGCAAGAGACTGAAACTTGTAAATAACAAATTCAAGGGTCCTGATTGGACTTACATTATTCTTGAAGATTACGAGAGCTCAGAGTCAAGTGAAAGTGGTGACGAAGGAACAAGTGCAGAATTGACGTACCAGAAAGAAACAAGACCACCTTGACTACGCAAAAGAGTCATATAAAGAAAAACAGAAAAATAGATAAGAAGAGCAATCTTCCTTGTCGAAATGTCTGATGATAGAGTTGCTGGGAGACCAAAACAGAGATGTTGTAGAAGATGCTGTGCAATATGCATATGTAGTCTAGTAATGGTGCTTATAGTATGGTTAGTTCTGATCGTTAGCAGTCCCTTACCTTATGATAATGGATAAAAAGATTAATAACGAAACTAAAGGAAAGACAGCACACATGAAGGAAATAGAGTTGAACTAATGGCAGAAAATTAACCAGAATTTCATCATGAAATAACTGATAACTGACACTAGTTTAAATGTTTTCACAAAATTATTATTTCAATATGTAGATACCATGGAAGTTAGTAATTGATATGTCTGTATGAAGTTACCTGAATCAGTAGCAGAAGGATTAACATATCATCACTTACCATTGACATATGGCATATCATGTAGTGTATTAACTAGTTTATTTTATAGAACAGGGAGACTTCAATATTATTATTCAAACACAGATGTGATATTTTCGGAGGTTCCGATTCGCAAGAGTATGAACCCAGTGCTTAGTAGTCAAGATGCACAGTTTATGGGAGAATTTTTCTTAACAATGAAATCGATAGACATAACACATGCACATAGACACAATCTAACATGTTCTTTACACGAAGAAGAAAAGATATTTTTGAATTTAGTAGAAGATAGAAGACAAGATTTTCAAAAGAAAGCTTCTGAGCATAAGGCTCATTTGCCACCTTGGGCTGAAAAAGAAGGGAGTTACACACCTGGCAAGGCTCAAGCTGCTATGGCTCTGGATTTTGTAAAGATGGGGAAAATTTGTCTACATAGATTAAGGACTGATTATAACAATGTTTTCATCGGTACCAGTGAATGTGAACACAATTTCTTAATTCTTGGAGGTTGGGGAATAAAAGGAGAAACAGATTCAGTTTTTCCTGGAATCTATTATGTATGCGGGAATAAGGCTTACTTTAGGCTTCCTGCACGGTGGTATTTAAGTTGTTATTTTGGAATAGTATTTCCAAAATATACCACGTAAAAGAAACACTGGGAGCAATGAAAACAATGGCGAATTAACACGTAGTAAAAGAGCTAGTTTTTCTGAAATTGTAGGTGATATATTTGGTGCATTGATACCTTCGGTGGGAATAATTCTGAACTCAAGCAAAATATGTAAATTGTCTACAGTGGTTGATCGTTTATCAACTGACACTGCTGGAGGATTTCTAATGATTAATGCGGAGATGGTTGCGATTAGATCTATGGTTATGCAAAATCGACTTGCTCTTGATATTCTATTGGCAAAAGAGGGCGGAGTCTGTAAATTACTGAAGATGAAACATTGTTGCACTTACATTCCTGATAAAAGTGCAGAAATTGGAACGTATATACAGAATATAACTAAACTTGAGTAGGAACTTAAACCACTGGAAGTTGATAGTGTATGGGAAAGATTGACAAGTAGTATTGCGTCAATTGGTACCTGGTTTTCTAATGTAGGAAAAGGGCTTATAGGTCAAATACTAGTACCTTTAGCAGGAATAGCAATAATAGTACTGACGATAATAATATGGTGCAAATGTTGTAGAAAGAATGAATCGTATACTGTGACAGGAAGAGGAAAGAAGAGAAAGGTTGATGAAATTGAACTTGAGGATGTGAAAGTGAATTATACAAGAAATTAAAAGGGGATGTTAAAAATAGAAAATGTAAAAATGAGAATGAAACTATTTGCTAGAAGTTGGCATCTGATTGAGGGTAGTATTTTGATGGCTCTTAAACGCCATCAGAGAGGGATTGATGGAGCAAGGACTCAAAAATGAGACTTGCTCGAACGCAATCACCTCATAGTATTAATTTATTAATCTTGTATTGTTTATACTAACGTTGCATACATTACACGAATAGCAAGGAAGCTTGCCTATGTGTTCTAACTAACAAGTAACGCTTGTCTTTTCTAAAATAGCCGCAAAGAGCGGGAACCTTACTGCGCATGTCTCATCCATATCACATGATGTGACGTCTATCTTTGCTTGGTGGGAAAATTCTGCTTCTGCGCAGTGTGTATTAAAATGGCTGCTTGATGTTTTCACATGCTTCAGCTTGCTCGTGTTATTATTATTTTGTCGTTTTCTTAATGCTACTAATGCGGGATAGATTTATAAGTAAATGGGGATAGAGTAGAAAGAGTGGGTATACAGTGAAACATATTATTTTGTGATTTTAATATTTTCTTCTTTGACTTTTATTAGTTCGTAAACTTGGGCCTGGGGTTGGTGATCTGAAACTCGAGAGACAGTGATTCTGCGCATGTGTCCTCCTTGGCTGCCAAAGAATAAAGGATGAAGTCAACCTGGACGTCGTCCAAGGCCACGACCTAATGGCCGATATTGATATATTTATGTGTTCTTGCCAAACTTGCAACTATGTATATGGAAATTAATAAACTTTGTCGTGAGACGGGTGGGAAATAAAGCCAATGTATTAAAATTGATGGGTGGTAGTTTAAAAACTAAGGTCTTCAGAAATGCGTACCAAATCAATATGGTGTGAGGATCAACCCCCTGTCCCTGTCCAATCAGAAGTAGTGGTCCCATATTTTAGCAACATTAAGGGGAGGTACATGGGCGTAGAAGGGTATAATAGATATAGTATTAGCAAATTAGCTAAGGCATTGCATTAGCTTTAGGACGCTGACCGAGTGCATGCTGAACCGCTGTCCAGAGAGGTCCTGAGGAGGGGGCGGCGGAGTCCATTAGAAGAAAGGCACGAGAGAATCGAGGAGAAGTCGAGTATCAGAGAGGGGAACGACGCAGGCGTCATTGTAGAGAGGTCACCGGTCCTGTCCTGATCCTGGAGGAGGTCTTTGCTCTTCATCCTTCCTGGGTCCTAATCTTTCCAACTCCTTGGCCAAGGGTTTGGTTCTCGCATTTAGGTAAATATAAATGCAACCTCTAGTTGCACTGCTGTCTCTATCTTCTCCTTTCTGAGGGACCGTCATTAATCAATAATTATTATTCTATGCTTCACCCGTGATATGCGATTAAGTACCATGTGGTTATGTAATTTACTCTGCTAAATCTTTAGATAAACATTTTAAAACTTCCTGACTCAGTGGTTATTTCAGGATTATGTACTATAATGAATGTCACTCATTTTAAACTTCCCAATTAGCAAAGGATTCATTGGTAAGTCATTACTCTTCAAATCGGAAGGTAATTGGTAGCAGGGATTTTTGATAAAGAGTAACAACTGATAAAACCCAGCATAAGTATTAGCGTAGTATGAATGTATGGGCCCAAGTGAGTATCTAGTGTATGAATGCTGTTTGCTAATATCGCGCTGGATCATCCACACTGGTGCAACGGAATGAAGCCGGCCTGATCCAGAGAGACCAGTCCTGGCATAAGGGGGTTGAGACGGTGAGCAAGAATGCTAGTGAATAATTTGGCATCTACATTTAGTAGAGATATGGGTCTGTATGAGTCGCACAACATCGGGTCTTTGCCAGGTTTGGGAATGACCGCTATTGAGGCATCTAGCATTGAGTCCGTGAGAGAGCATGTAGGTGAAAAGGAATTGAAGAGTCGGGTGAGAACAAGTGCGAGCTCCTGACAAAAGGCTTTGCAAATTTGGGGGAGAAGTCATCTGGGCCAGAGGACTTCATTGGCTTCAAGCGGGCTACGGCCGGGATTTCCTCCTCAATACATATAGGCTTGTCCAGGGATTCTGTGGACTGGGAGGGTAGGTGGGTGATGGGGGAACCCATGAGACATTCCGTGGGGTCTACAGAGGCACTCGTCTCCTCTGTATAAAGGGTACTGTAAAAACACTGCTACAATCTGAGGGTCGGAACACACCTCTTTGTCAGGGGCAAGTCGAACCGCCTGGACGGTTCCTGCATGGGTCCTGGCGCGCAAAAAATGCGCTAGCATTCGGCCGCATCGATTGCCACTGAGGTTTAATTTGTGTCGTAGGCGGTCCAAGGCATATTCTACCCTATCTAGATCTAATCTTTTGAGGAGCAGGCGAGTTTTCTTCAGCTCTCTCCAGAGTGGTGCGTTTGTGAATCGCCTCTAACTCCAAGATTTTTAACTCACGCGCCTGTTGTTTCTCCTTTCGTAAATGATTCTCTGCAGCAGATATGGCTATAAATTCTCAGCGGACCACTAGTTTCAACGCCTCCCTTGGGAAGGCCAGCGCGACTTGGCCATCGTCATTGGTCTGCAGGTAGTCTGTAATCGTCTTCTGAATGGTCCAAATCGTCAAGGGAGATTGGAGTAGGGAATCCCTAAGGCGCAAGCGCAATGGTTTTGAGCGCTTCGTGTCAATGTGTACCATAAGAGTGAGGGGTGGATGAACAGATAGCAATCAAGGAGCAATGGAAGAATCTTGCACTAGTTGTTGGAAGGCTGTGGATGCAAGAAAGTAATCAGAAGCACATAAAACATGGGCTTGCATCGAACAACAAGTGTAGTCCCTAATGTTAGGATGGTTCAGCCAGCCAACCAGTGCCCCTCGGAGAGAAGGCCCCAGTTTGGTCCGAGCGTTGGGCAGAGCGGTCAAGCACATTGTCCATAACTAAATTCAAGTCGCCCAATCAAAATGGCTGCTTTGGGAGTCTGAAACACCGGAGAGAGGGCAGTGATTAGAAAGGATTCCTCCTGGTCATTGGGAGCATATACATTAGCCAAGTTAAAGTGGAAGGAGCCAATTCGAAGTCGGTATGCTAGGAGGCGTCCCTTGTTTTTGGTTACTTTGGATAAAACCTCTCCTACGAACCTATTGGAAACTAGAATGCCCCCCACCCCCTTTTTCGAGGAAGTGGACGACCACAGTTGACAGGGAAACCAGCGGGATTGCATGCGGTGAATGTCTTTGGGCAGTAAATGTGTTTCCTGGAGGAGGCAGATATCACTGCCAGAGCGCTTCAACAAAGAAAGGATTGCTTTGCGCTTAACGGGGTTGCTAAGGCCTCTTACATTGAGGCTAGTAATCTTAATCTCCAGGGCAAACAATCAGGAGATTGCTAAAGTCGTGTACACCAAAGACAGGGAATAGAGTGTCAGTAAGGACCAAGTCCCTAGAGCTAGGTTGGCACTGGTCCCAGAACAAGAAGGGTCTGATCTGATCGGGAGATGTGAAGGAACAAAAACCCCGCAAAACACACATCAATAAAACCTTACAGTAAACATAACAGGTCACAGGTTGCCCATTGGGAATGGTGATCTGCATAGCCGGCTAGGCCTGGAGCGGAGCAAACAAATTGACCGTCAGTGCTTTGGACATCTCCCCACCGCCTGATACCCACTAAGAAAAAAAAGAAACATGCCGGCAGGGGGCAAAGCAGTAGGAAAAAACAGCCGATGAGGGGCATTGTCAAGTGATCTTTCTCCCCGTGCCAAAGGCAAGCTTGGCCAGGACATTCCTTTTTTCCTGTGCTCGTTCCGCCGGACCAGGTCGAGGAAGTCTCTCACTCCTCCCTACACACCGCAACGAAGATCCCCTTGCCAGAGGGAAACGGGGAGAGCTCCCCCTGGTAGCAGAGGAGTCCTCAGTCTACAGGCCCAGAACCCTGCGTGCCTCATCTAGTGATCTCAGCTGATGGAGTCGGTCCTCCAAGCAGATTAGGGGAAAGGGGTGGCCCCATCCATAGGAGATGTCTTTGGAGCATAAGAAATCAGTATCTGGTCTGAAGCCCTTACGACGTTGCAGGGTGAGGAGGGAGACATCTTGAAAGAGGCCTAGAGTGTGCCCTCTGAAGCTTATGGGTTGTTTCGCCCTGGCGATCTTCAGGATATCCTCTTTTGTCTGAAAGACATGAACACAGGCCAAAATGTCCAATAACCTGGATGCCGCAGCCCCTGGCTGACCGACGCAATGGAACCTATTGAGGCGCAGTTCTGTGCTGTCGCCACATTCAAGGATAGAGCGACAGAGTGCCTGCGTATATTCTGTGATGTCAGTGCCTTCTGCCTCAGATGGAACCCCCCGAAGGCGAATGTTGTTACGCCGAGACCTATTTTCAAGATCCTCTGTTTGAGCATGAAGCTCATCCTGCTGCTCATATAACCTATAATTTCTTATCTCAGCATCTCCGCCTCCTTGCCCTTGGAGGTTTCGTTGTCCTCTAGTGTTGAGACTCGGTCTCCTAGAGAGGATAGATCCTGACAAAATTACCGCATATTTTGTGAGAGGTCAATCTTAAAGGATCGAAGATCTGTATTCAGGGAGTCAAAGAGAGATTCCAAGAAGCCCGGGATCACCAGGGCCTGATCCGCGTCAATCGGATTTGGTTGCCCCACGTGTAGGGGGGGCGGAGGACCCGAGGCTGGGTCTTTACTTTAGGCCGGTGTGGAACGGGTAAGCATCTCTCTGGCCGATTGGTCGCGCTTGCCCTTGGAAGCCGCCATGGAGAGGAGGGAAAGCGGGGTAGAGGCGAGAGAATGCAATTGTGCTTTTGCTGGTGTCTGCAGAGATCCCCAGGACAGTCAAACGCACAAAGGAGATGGTACCGGGACTAGCCTCCCAGATAGGCAAACAGAGTGCCACAGCAGGAGGTAAAGCCACAACAGACAGAGTAGAACTAGCCCCAGGATGATGGTTTCCAGGTAGAAGTTGTAGTACAAAGGGCACCGTGAACTTCAACATGGGGGTCCCACCACCGTCCCACACACTCAAGAGTGCCTAAAACTAGGCCAGTCTATGTCCGAAAGGGCTCTGAGAGAGCTGTGTGTAGATGATGGGGCCCCGGGAATCAGCAGCACAGCTCGAACCTTAGGTGGGGCCCACACTGCAATGTTCCAAATGCGGGCGGCGAGCAGCACTCTCCTGTGTCAACTACACGCTACACGGTGCAGAGAGCCCAACAGAGATCAAGAGATTTAAATGCCCCTGGGGTCTAGATCAGGACAGCGTGAGCCCACACAAACAGGCACACAGCGCAGGGGGAAAGCTGCGGGAGAGCAGTTCAACAGAGACCCACATAGTCTCCCACATGGGCAGCGTGATGATGATCCGGCTAGTGTGGGTCTGCCCTGATCATGCAGATCTCCTCATGTCAGCAGTGTAGGGCCACAGTAGGGCCCGGCCCAAGGGGGTCCTGCTGCAGTGAACCCAGGTACCTGTTAGTGGGGTGCCATCAGTGAGGGGGAAGGCCAAACAAGCAGAAGGCCCTCAGGAAACTCCAAGGCCAGCACCCCGCGTGACTCCAGTGGCATATGGGGCCCAGGCAACACTCCTCCGCCATCCCGCAGGGAAGCCAAGGAAACGAGGCCAAAGTCTGGGGCATGCCTGCCCCCGCGATCTCCGACAAGGCCCCCGTTCGGCCGCTGCACTCAAGTGCACCTGCTCACCTCCAGGCCGCTCCACAAGGAGGGGAGAACGAGGGTTCAGAAGCTGGACCGCAGCATTCCGGGGCCACAGCTCACTAGGGAAAACCCTAGTTCAAGCCCTGATAATAAGTCGCATTGATTATCTGAATGCCTTATTGGTGGGAATAAATGTAAGCCTCCTTGCTAGTTTCAGAATCAGCTGCACGTCTTGTCCTGAACCTCACTCTTCGCTCTCCATCGGAGCCCACGCTACGCTCCCTCCATTGGCTACCGTTCAAAAAACGCGTCCTTTTTAAACTTCTTTGTCTAGTCTGCAAAACTCTTCACGGAAACGGCCCTTGTTGCCTCAGAAACAAATTACAGCCATAAATTCCTGTCCGTCAACTCAGATCCAGTGATCTATTACTATTGCGCCCCAAACGTATTCGAATGACTAGGTTTGGGAGCCGCTCCTTCTCATTCCTGGCCCCTCATCACTGGAATCAGCTGCCCTTGTCCATCCGTGCCTTTTCTGATCTCACTCTCTTTAAAAAAAACTCTTGAAAACTTGGTTATTCACCCTATAATCTTATCATCGTACAGTGTAATATCCCTTGCTGTCCAAGGCGCCTAGAGATCCCCTCCGGGATGATTTGTGCGCCTAATAAATAAATAAATACTGCAAGAGGCAGCCGCTCCTGCCCCGCCGACCCCCGGGGAGAGCCGATGGATGGGCTCAATCGGGCCTGCTTGAGCCTCAGCGGGTGTCGGCAGTGCTGTTCACGCTCGGCCAGAAGCAACGAGCACCCCCATCCAGGCCTTCACTGCCACCATCTAGATGCCTCAGGCCTCTCATCTGTGGCGATTTAGGAGTCGGTACGCCGGGCCAGCAGGCATTGATCAAAGTGGAAACAACAGCGAAACCCATCTACATCAACGGAATACCGGGTCACCGATTTATGCCCTCCAGAAACCGGGCAGGGCGCTAAGTTCTCTGGATCGGGCGGCAGAGAGCAGGGAGTCACGTCTCACTCTGCCTCCATATTGGCCACGCCCCTGCCGTTGTTTTTAAACCCACTCCTCCCTCCTCCCACTCTCTTTCTGCTCTCCGGTGTTTCTAACCATGTGCCTGCAGTCTCTCTTGTTGGCCTCTGTCATTATTTTTAACCCACCCTGCCCTCTTCCTACTCTCCATTGTTTCTAACAATGTGCCTGCAGCCTCTCTCGTGGACCCCGCCCTCATTTTTAACCCAGCCCGCCGTTGTTTTGGAACCAACCCTGCCCTCCTCCCACTATCTTCCTGCTCTCTGTTGTTTTTAACCCACCTTCCCGCTTTCTATTATTTCCACACAAAAAAAACTCACTCTCCCCACCTCCTCCAGCGATGTGCAGTTTAATGCTTTTACTCTTCAGAGAAAGAGTTGTGCCGCTCACAGTTATAATGCACATAGTAGGATTTTGTGTGTGTGTTCCTTCGCCAGAAAGATCGAACGACGCGCACATTTTAGGCCATGTCTTTGTACTGATGTACAGCGCAATTAAAAACAAGCATTGAAAATGCAATAGGTCTCGCCTTTGATTAAGTTAAAGCCATTTGCTTTGCTAATGGTATTGTATAGCAAAGCAAATGGCTTTAACTTAATAAAAGGCGAGACCTATTGCATTTTTAATGCTTGTTTTGTTTGTTATAACTTTTTTCCTCCTGCCCTTTTGAACGAGACTGACCTAAGACTGAGCTTAGGTGCTTTATTACTGAGGGGCTGTGTTTGAGAGAAGTCAATATTTTGTCTGGTTTGGTGTCTTGGTGTGTAAGATTAAAGTGGGTTATTATTTGGGAAGGACATGGGTCTTTCTTAAGCAGTATATCTGCAATCTTCTATCTACTGGGAACCAAGTACCCTGTTGTAGAACTTGACTTTCTCAGGGTAGCGAGGCAGAGCAGTCCGAGGCCTGCCTACTCAGGGGATGTGGTGTGGGCTAGTACCCAAGTCCGTAGACTCGCAGCAAAGAACACACATTTAATCCTTTTCCTTCAAGTAAGGGTTGAGTTTTAATTGTGTAGTTCTGCTCACCACCAATTCTGGATGTGCTCCTGTGCAAGCTGAAGATGAAAAGAGAAGCATTCATTCCAAGATGCAGTAGTACTGAGAAAATTAAGTTTACCAGTCGTGTTAGTTTGGAGAGTAGAGAACTTCAGAAATAATGACTTGGCAAAAATACATCCAAGAATACTACGTGTAATTCTCCACCAAGCACTGCACATTTATTTCATATAAAGCAATTTCATTCACAAAATAACTGACCTGGGTGGGGAGCACCCAAATGTTCTCCTCTGGCGTTGTGGATTAGAAACAAATCAGCGGTACCTGTGAATCCCTTAATCCTCCTCTGAAATATCAAATAAGTATATCCTGAGCCTGCCCACGTGAATGAGTGATCAATGCAGTGCTTAATTTGTATAAAAAAAAAAAAAAGTAAGTGCCAGGGCCCTCCTCAGAAGCTCACTGAAGCTTCCACCACTCACTGCCCCTGCCAGCGCTGCAAGTGACAGAACCAATACAAGTACTAACCATTGCACCAGGGCTTAAAGTTGGATGAAAAAACTGGGGGCGGGGGGGGGGTCTCTCAAAGGGGCATGGCCAATGTAATTAAGGGCGTGGCTTAAAAACTCCTAAGCTAAAAATCTGTGCTTAGCGTAGTGTGCCGCCGACTTGTATTTTGCTGTTTCTGTCATTGCATCAAGATATATGATACAACAAGTATCATACCTACAACAAGTCAGGACCATTGGCTTTGTCAATGGTTGTTAGTTTCATAAGATAAATAAGCAGCAACTATGGCTAGTATATAATATTGAAAAAGGTTCCACTTAAAGCCCTGGTGACACCACGACAATGTTGCTGCTCCTGAGTTTCAAAGAGAAGGAAATCCAGAGAGAAAATGACTCTTTAAAGGATTTCCCTTCCCCTGCAACGCTCACCTGGCATGACGTCCTGCCGTAACTTCTCCACTAGTGAGAAATGAGCAGTGTGAGCACGCGCACATGATGTGCCTGCTGTCACTGCAGTCCGGGAAAAAACAGACAGCCTGTGCCAGGGCACAAAACAGAGCCCGATAGAGATCCGTTTCGAGGCCCCCTTTAAAAACTGCCGGTGCTCAGCACCGGTGAGACCCGGCCCACTTAAAGCCCTGCATTGCACTGCTAGAAGTGTGGCAACTCAAACTATCCCAGGCCACCCACAACTTTAATAAAGGTATGAGCGACAGATGTTATTCATTTTTAATGTATATTGACTTATTAAATACTGCTGTACTTAACTCAAAATCGGACAGACTATGTCGCCATGTGGTGGACTGTCATTACAGCCTGTGCTGACAATTAAGTGCTGGCGCTGAGCTACAGAAACCACCGACTCAAATTAAGCACTGGATCAAAGCTGACCAAGCTCTGCAGGTTCTCCATATGCATACTATAGAAAGATGCGTCCGAATCTTCAGCAGACTCCTTCCCAGGGCGCCCGTTCTCATTGGTCTGGCAGCCCCGAGCCCGAATTTCCAGTTTTACCCGTGTTTGATGCTTTACCAGGCACTTGATACAAGTAGTGCCCTGTTTACGCTCTGTGTGCCTGGCGGTCCGGCTCATTACAAAAACCTGCATAGAACAAGCATTGGCATAGCCAATAGGTCTCGCCTTTGGGACATTAGAAGTGTTTAGCCATGCAACAGTTGATGTTGCACCAAGGATATTGTGCTGTATAATTAAATACTTATAAGGTCCCAAAGGCGAGATCTATTGGCTATGCCAATGCTTGTTTTACATGAGGCCGGCGAGGCAGCTACTGTCTTTAGGCCAGACCTGAGCCGGAAATTCGTAATATAATGAGAACGGACACCACATGATAAAGTTTTTGGGGAGTGTTATTTTTCAGTCACGACCTATAGTTCAGATCTGTACTGTGCCGAGCATACAATGTATTTTGTTAGTGGCTACAACTTGTCTGTAAAACTACATAGAGCATTACATTACATTCACAATAGCTCCTTCATCAAGGGCGTGTCATTGTATGCAATGGCAGGATAGAAAAGTGCGCGCACAAGTGCTGTCAGTGTTATCCCTTGGGCCTAACCTGTTCTCTCTGTGGAATGCTAAGGGAGGCGTGATTTGAGCAGCCTCAAGCCATATCTTTTTCCGCTCAGAGAGCGAGGGCGTGAATAAACTCTTTATATGGAGGTTAAGAAAAGGCATTACTGCCCGCCTATCACTGCAGAGTCGGTACGGAAACAGCATTAGTCATTGTTTATGATTTGGGAGTTTTACATATTTTTTTCTGCTGTGACTAACAGAAATGACATGATGGTACTCTAAGCCAATCCCGTGACGCCTTGCTTTTCTGACATGTACATATGCCACATCAGCAGCTGTTTGGAATGTGTATGCTGGTGTGTAGATTTTTAAATACGAGTGCAGTACTGAGAATTACTGTTTTAGTGGCATCAGTGTGCCATCGATTGGCCATTGGATGGCAGGGAATGTGAGGTAACAGATTGTAGAAGCATGGCCTGTAAGATAGTCTGACCTTTTAAAACTGCCTTGATGTGTGGATGATCACGATTAAAATATGCGCATGAAATGTGTATGCTCGTTATGTCTGCAGATGGGAGTGGAGATACCGTAAAAACCCTGGAAAGTCTTCAGGTGAGGGCGAGGCGGCAAGAAAATTTACTTCAGCGCTGCAAAGAAATGATTCGGACTCACAAGGAGCGCAGCGCCTAGCTGAGCAGCGAGAAGGAAACATTGCAAGAGCAGCTGGAAGCGCGACTGCAGGAGCTCGAGAAAACAAGCACTGAAACACAAGTGCGGCCCCGCGCCGCGGCCGCGAAAGTGAAACAGTACTCCGGGTTAAAGAAGTGGGAGGGGTGGGGGGAGTGCGATTCCCTTGCGGGAGCGAGCGGCGCCAGGAGTGATAATTGCTACCATATGGCGCCAGCTGCTCGCTCCCGCAAGTGAATCGCCAAACGTGCACGCGTTGCCATTGAAGGCAATAGAACGCGTGCACGTTTTTGGCTGAAAAGCCGAATTGATTGCAAAAGGTCTTTTTGCCTAAGCAGCGCATGCGCGCTGCGTAGGCGAGACCTAATGAACTGGAAGCAAGGCCGGTCCAAAATCGTATTGACCAGGACAGCGCCCTCGGCAGAAAGAACATTTGGCATTTGTTCTTGGAGTGGGGGGGGTCACTGCGGTGTGACCAAGGATGGCTCCTCCTAAATGGTGGAGGAGAGTCGCCTTGCCTGCTGCTTGCGCACTAGGCAAACACTAATAAATAAAATGGCATAATTATGCCATTTTATTTTGCCACCAGCTCGCGCTGTGTACTTCGCAAGCATGAGGCAGGGCTGAATCCTCCTATTGCAGGATTACTGCTGCCCCTTTCAGTGGGCATGTCGGGTTGGCCGGCAGGCTACCTACAGCCAACCCGACATGCACACTGTACACCCAGCAACCCCCGGGCTGTGAAACAGCAGATGGATTGTTGGCACAGGCCCCCAGCCACAAAATGAGCACTGGGTTAGCCTGCTCCCACCAATCCTCGAGCTACTCTCATGCTGAGAGCAGCTCCAGGATAGGTCAGGAGTTGTGTTCCACTGGGCAGGATGGGAAGTCCTTCCCTTTCCTGCTCGTGGACGTCACACCACCATCGCCAGGAGTGGCGCACCAGGCGGGAGCATCATTGTGGTGAGTTGGGCGCATGGCACCCCCCCATATTTTTGTATTGCCAGCCGCCGCTGGGTTTGATGGCAGGAGATGTAAGGAAGAGGGAGGAGGGCAGGGGATTGATGGGGTGCTAACAATTATGCTGAGGTACATTAAGGGCTGATTACAAAGTCTTTAACGGGACCCGATTGAGACCAAGTGGGATGCGCGAGCTGCTGTTTGCATGACATTAAGTCAGGCAGCTCCCTGCTGCATTCCTCGGAATATTTGGCATCCCGGGCCTGGGTCCAGCTCTCCCATGCCCAAGGCCGGCCCTGACTGGGAGCTTACATTATCTGGTGAAAAACACTGTCTTTTTAAATAAGGCAGAGCAGACAGGGTTGTGCTACTCCGTTCTCCAAGCCGTTCTATCTGTACCAAGTGCAAGTAGTTAATCTCCAGTGTCTTTGGTTTGTGCGACTGGTAATGATACCTCTGCAATATATATGGTTTATACTGACGCTGAGCTAATCATAGCGCTTTTTTTTTACGTTTCACATGTTTTTTTTACATGCTACGTTACACAGTGTGTAAGAAGTCTAAATAAACATTGACACAACCAATAGATTTCGCAGAGGCGAAACCTATTGTCTTTGCCAATGCTGGTTTTCTGAGAGCGCAAAACGCTCGCAGTTATAGGAATAAAGGCAAAATAATTTGAAGTCTATTCTACAGGTTCTGGGGCAATCGGTAATTATGGAAAATTGACCACTTTAGCTTAGGTTCAACAGATAATAAAAATGATAGTGCCATCGACAGGTAAGTAAGTAGTCGAAACTGGTATGTTTCCCCACAACTCCAAAAACATCCTTGTCTCCTTTCTTGAAAGGTATACCATCATATTTTTTACAAATGACTTTCTTCGTGCCTCTTTTGTAAGCAAAACTGAAGGAACAGAAAGCGAAAGCATATGCGTTTCCGTGCAGGGTGGTTTCAGGAAGTCGTAGAACTCATCCCTTGGTGCCAGGACACAGGTGCCCAGACCGCCGAGGAAGAAGAGAGGCAGATGGAGAACAGAAGAGTGGTGCTTCTGAGAATCCTTGAGGAGCTGACAGAAGCCGATCTCCGTGCCTTCCGCTTCCATGCTCAGTCTCAGATCCCCAGGGGGCCACTTGATGATGCCGAAAAAAGAGAGGACCTCGCCAACCTGCTAGCAGCTACGTTCGCGGACAGATGTGGACCCGAAGTCATCGCGATCCTAAGACAAATACCGCGAAACGACATTGCATTCAAATACACTCCCATCTTCTCGCTTTCAGCGGACAGTGACTGAAGGTGAGCGCAAATGTTTTTCAGTGTGCGTTCGTGTCGTGTGTACACAGAAGAGACCGGCTGCGAATGTTCAAGTGAGCGTGCTGCTGGAGGGCGCTATGTAGCGTGATAAAAGTATACAACTTGTACATTTGCAATTTTTTCTTGTTTATATCTCCTCCTTGAGTGACTTTACAACTTGTACATTTGCAATTTTTTCTGTTTGTATCTCGTATGTAACTCATGTAATCCAAAGTCCTTATGTAAAGCAACTGGTTCTTTTGTAAAGCGCTCTGACACCTTCGGGTAATGTTCGCGCTATATAAAATCGCAATAAATAAATAAAAATATACAGAAACGCTGCGCTGGCACTCAATATCGGATTGCCCCCACACCTCGTGTACCCTCTATGCTTCGGCTGTCGCCAGGACTCCTCCCACTCCGTCGGCTTTGTGCTCCTCCGCGCTGTCTCGTCATAGAGAGCTCTTTCCGAGCAGCGCATGCGTAAAGATTGTACCACAGTGCGCGAGCCAGGTTAATAATCAGTGTGCCCCATGACGAAAGAGACTCTGGCATAGTAGCATCATTAATAATTAATTCTACACCAGTTGCAGAACATAACAAAACACGCGATAAACGTATAAATCTACACAAAAAGTGTTCACTAGTTACACAAAACGAAGGCCAAAAAGTTTTAAAATGTCCTTGTTGTGTAATATTTGTAGCTTCTTATTGTCATACTGTTACTACTTGCTTGCATTTGGCACAATCCTTATATATTCAAGAGTGCACGCACATACACACAGAGTAAGCATTTCACACATTTCTTCTAAAATACCTGCTGAGTGTATCCCGATTAGCTTCCTCGCCAGAGGCGGCTCTTCCATAATAGCGGAGGAGCGTCACCTCACAGCCCGTGCCAGCAGACGATAAATAGAATGATAATAACACGATGTTATAATCATTTCATTTAAGCTGTCTGAGCCCCGCAATACAACAATAAGTATAGGGCGGGGCCGGGCATGGCAGCGAGGAGTAGTGTGCACTCATAAGCGCGCATGTGTATTTGGCCGTCCGTCCTAGGCTGGCCAAACACACATGCGCACTTATGTTTCTCCAGCCCGTCTGTGTTACACAGCCAGCTTGGACAAAATCCACAGAGTCCAATTTACCGGCAAACATGGCCGCTCAGACCAATCGTCGCGCTGCTCTCATGTCAGACCAGCGTCTGGATTGGGTGTGGAGCCTGTGCCCTGAAGGCCCATCCCCTTCCGGCCAACGAGAGCAGCAAGGCAGGCGGGAGCGGAGCAGCAGGTAAGTCTTTTTTATTTTTTTTACTTATATTTTATTTTATCTCCCCACCTCCCCAACCCGCCACCCTCTCACCACTTTAGGTAGGCGGCAGCCGCCTCTGTTCCTCTGATTTTGCTTTCTCTCTCACACAGGAACATACACACATGCAGGCAAACACTCACACGTCCAGTTCACTTGGGATTATTCCTGAGTTACTGCACAGCGACAGTGTGAATGTGATTAACAGAGCAGGGCCTGAATGGGCCCTACTGTGTCAGACACAGCAGGACAGTGAAATTCCAAGCACGTGGACACCCCTAGCATAATGCAAATGAGCCGCAGCGGAATGGTTCTGTAGTGTCTCAGCTAAGGGCTACAGAGGCGCTTTGGAAGTCAGTGTGCCGCACAGATACGCTCCACTCTGACAGCCTTGAGCTCAGCAGTACTAGCACAAATGGGCTGACCTTTCTTGAGAACCGGAGTTCTCCTTGGCACTGGAGAAGTGCCTGTACTCAGTTCTGTAAAAATTAGAAGTGCCGATACTCAGTACCTGTGAGTGCCAGCCCATTAAAAGCACAACCTAAGTCCCCCTAAAGCTGCAGCAGAAGTGTGCTTTTCTTGACCCCTCACCTGCCAGGTCATCGTCCTGAGGCTATAGTGGGCTGGAGAGGGGGTGAGTATGAGAAGCAACTTCACCCGGTGGCAGGTGTTGTGACCTCGTCCCCAGTGTCTTTTAGGCCTGGGTGGGTAAATGGGGTGGGCGGAGTTGCATAGGCCTAGCTGTGAGACTCCCTTGCCCAGGGGGAAACAAATTGGATGCTGCTACAGTCCGACCTGCCGACGTCGGAATTGGGCTCGAGTACCAGCAACAGCTCAGTATACTGTGATTCTGGACAACTCACTTAATCTCCCTACCTAAAATAATAAAACTGAATGTAATTTTGTGAAATGTAACTGGTGCTCATGTAAATTGCTCCAGTGCCTTTGGGCAGAGTTCATAATAAATACAATTACAAAACAATAACATAAAAAAATAACCAGATTGTTCAAAGGCTGGAACATGATAATTAAAGATGACTCTTTATATAAAAACGTCCCCATTCCTTTTTAACATGGCTTTTCTGCCGTTGTTTAATTTAACAACCAGTCACAAATTATTAAGGCAGCTTTAGAACACATTTTAAAGTACTTCTGCCTTACGTTCACTGTTTACCGTGCATGCGGGTCAGAGGAAATAAAATACTGGCTTGGGTGATTTTCTTCAGTTTTATATCGTCCCAGATATTAAAATAAAGGTTATGCCTGTAAAAAACCGCCCAGGTGGCAATCTTAGCCAGATCAGGTGTTGTGGCCCTTGAATCATTTTCTCTTTACCTGCCTGGCCAAAATGCAGTGTTTCTGGTTAAACCAATGTTACCAGCTCTATAAGCTTTAAAATATTTATTTTTCCGACCATTTCTCTAAAAAATGACTCAAATAAGACTAACCAAAAGGTGATCCACGAAAGGGACGATCTAGGAGTGTAGGCCACTTTTTTTGGGAGTGCCCGGGCCTAATTGTATTCCCAATCTGACCCTGCTCATGTCTCCCGGTGTAATTCATTATGTGCTGCGGCACATGCTCTTGATTTGGACTGGAACACAGAAGTGATCTCCTCCAAACATTTTCAACACAGAGGAGCCAAGGAGTGTACTTATGAAAACCTTACGATTGGTTTATCAAAAAATCATTCCATATTCCACAGAAACAGCTGTGAGGGGGGGGTTATGAGTATTCATAAGAAGGATGTTGTTAGCAAAAGGGTAGACAATAGTTTTCTATGCAGGGATGGCCTATGCTCTCGAAGTGCCCTGGGTGGGAAGACATTTGTCGCCTTCCCTGCGAGGGCAAAGCAGGGGGGTAATGGGGTGTTAAAAATCGAGCCTCTGATAGGTACACAAATTATTAAAAGCAACTGAAATGTAATCGCTGAAAGCAAGTCAGGGGGACGCTTCTATTTGCATGACCTTAATATAGAGAGCGCCATGTGCTCCTCTGAAGCTTGGCACCCTGGGCATGTGCCCAGCTGGCCCATGCCAAAGGCTGGCCTTCAATGCATATTATAAAGGTACGCCACTGCTACCACAAGCAGTTTGGGTATTGGGTATCTATAGGGTATCTGGTTTTAGGTTTAAACCTATATTAACTGATAAAACCCCACTGAAAACAAAATAGCTATCACCAGTGTAAACATATAAACACTTAAAAAACACCTTCACAACCACAAACTAAGTGCCATTCAAAGAAAGGAAAAGATGAGTAAAAGAGTCATTTTTATTTCTTCCTGAAGGGGCCAATACAATGTAACTTTTTCATACAAGGCAGCAGCAGCAAGAAATACTGGGCTAACATTATTCTGCTTGAGTTTTGTTTTTTAGGGATGTCACTAAAATATTGTTTCTTCTTTCTGCTTTTTCCAGTTTTGTGGTCTTTGGTCTAAAGATGAAGGTTTAGAAGCGTGTTTTAGGTCTTATTTAGTTATTTTATAGACTGTAGAGGATCAGGAAATATCAAAATAATATTTGATATTATAGCTACATTTGATTTCACTGATAGGTAAAATGGCTGGTTTATAAGAATCTTTCCCAATATGTACCATCACATTTACCCACAGACAGAGAATGGGTGAAATCCTTTGATACCTCAGCCCCCTTTTCTAGTGAGTCAGTATTGATTGTAGGTGAATTGCCAAACACCCCAGGCTTTAAACATTCAATGCAAGGTGTAGTGACAGGTATATGTGAAAAGAGTGTTGTCACCAAACATCTGAGATAGTGGTGAAAACATGACACCAGAAGTTTGGTAAACATGGAACGCAGTGTCACTTGGAATGCTGCTGCAAAAAGTTCCTACCAAGTTCAATAAAGATTGGAGTGATATTGTTTGTATTTGCAGCAATTCAGCTATGTATATGAAAAAGTTGTATGATGACCTACCAAAATCGATACCTGAGCTGAAGTGCTTCCCTGTAAGAGATCCTTGTCACTTGCTAGATGGTATGCTGAAAGCATCTTTACAATCTTCACAGTTAATGAAGAATGCTATTCACTTTGTAGTCCATTCTGCTGCACTGTTTCATTATGCCCAGGAACTAAAATGCAAATATTTCTCATGTTGTCCTTTGTGTGGCATCAAAGAAAGAGTCATCCAAACTGTGTCATTTAGCCGGTGGTTCTCAGTTCTAAAGGCTGTGAATGCTATATTATCCATGTGTCGACCGTTTACAGAATCTTTGCTTAGTGATGATGCCAAAGGCAAGAAATGAGATGCTCTTTGGTCACATATTGATAGTGATGTGAAAAAGTACAGTCTACTGCATGCTTAAGTTTTTACAGGAAAACATGACTGCTGTAGTGGACATAATCAAAATACTAGAGTCTGAAAACGCCCTTGTCTACCAAGTGTTCAGCGTAATTGGTGTAGATGTGAAACATCTCATTGAGAGTTCGCTGGGCGACACTTTTAGTGACTTTGACACTGCAACATGCTACTTGTTAGAATTCTTGCCACTTGGTAAGCGAAGAAATGTTGAGGAGCAATTCAGGAAATTCTATTTTACAGTCTATGGGAAATGGCTTGCAATGATGCATAGAAATGTCCCTTCACCAACCATGGCATTTGAAGTTAATGAAGCCTCACTGAGGTACTCTGCACAAGTTCTAGATCCCTTCTGAATTTTCTCCAGACTTTGAAAAGTACTGCTTCATTTTTGACCGCTTCAATAACTGAGGGCATATGCGCCCAATTTTACGCATATGTTGCAGAACAGGTCCTAGAGAATCACATCCTTCAGGTGCTCCAGTATTGGCATGGACAGCTATGTCATTAGCCAGAGTTAGCAAATTGTGTACTGGCTGTTTTGGTGTTGCCCGTCTCAAGTACCAATGTTTAGAGGGCCTTTTCACCGATAAACGTTTACATAGGAAGGAAAGAGTGAGTGTGCATGACCAAAGACTCACTAAAGAAGTATTGTATGGTGTACTACAATAGGTTTGATTTGTAAATATTTATTTGGACCTCATATACCCTGTACACACACTGTCTATATACGTGCACTAACATTCCATAACCACCGGAAAAACACAGTTTCTGATGTTTTTAATGGCGCGAAAATGTGTAACCACTGATAACCACTGTTTTTTTAAGGTATTGAAGACACTGAAAAAACCCCACCAGAATTTACCAAAAATAGAAACTGAAAACAGGAAAGCCTAGGTATCTACTTAAACCGGCCATACCAATCCATAAATAAAGCATTTGGGGTGGGCAGCGTTTCCGCGCAATGATGTGACCGTGAGATATCAGAATCCACGGGGATGAGAGCCTTTAGGCTTTGGATTTGGGTGATTTCTTGCCAGTAAGTAAAAGTGTATGGCGCACGTCTGCAGTGGGCAGCGCTCCTGTGATTGGGGATATGTGGCCTGGTCATTAGATAGTGTACGCTGTCCTAGAGGGTATAGACAGCCTTGAAACAGATAGAGCACCTGAGAAAAACATGTGGTCTGGTCAAAGGACAGAGTGCTTCAACACAGGGTTGTATGGGGTCTTGTGCTTTTTCAGTGCTAGGAAAGAAGGTCTGCCACATTCACGCATAGTGTATAGCCTGTTGGAATAGCGCATGGGGTCTGATCTTCTGGTAACTGCGCTTCAGAGTGCCTGTGGCAGATACGATACACAGATGTTGTAGGAGACTGGCTTAGTATATGGTGCTCACTTATGTAAGTGTAGCACCCTGCACTAATCCGTGCAACCCTTATGGTAATTTTAGTGGTCTTAGAAAACCTTAGAAAGCTCTCTAAGTGGTAGTTGTGGAGAGCAGTCTTCAGGCTTAGTCCAGAAGGAGTGTAAAGCAGCTTGTTTTACCACTACTTAATCTTATGGTATAGGTTAAGTGAAAAAGAACCACACAGTGTAGTTATAAAAAATGTGTATTTATTATTAACACTCACTAACATATTGCAATATCTCCTACCTGGAGATATAAACACAATATACACAATACTTTGATAATAGAACATGTAAGTAGCACAAATAACAGTGGTCTCCAGGGGGAGACCAAACCATATACTAAAATAGTGGAATGCCAACCACGACCGAAGTCGAGGCTGGACCCAGAAGATGTAGAAGCGCCGGGGACCCAAGGAACCACCCAAGGTAAGTATCTAGCAACCCCCTCGGAGACCGTGTGCAGAGTGGGAACACAACCGCGTACTCAATTCAAGTCAATGGGTAAGTTGCGGTTGCAATTTTTAAGAAGATGGACCCTTCCCAGAGGACCCTGAAGAAACCCTGTGGAAGATGGAAGTCTGGAGAGTCACCCCACCTGTGGATACCCCAGGAACCAGGATAACTACACCAGGGAAGCCTGGTGCATAGGTGCGAAGTGACGTCAGAAACGCTGTAGACCACAATGGAGGACTTCAGAAAAGATGCCGCTGGCGAAGAAGGTGAGAGTCCGATGGAACCCAAAGGTGGATTTAAGATAAGAGGTACATGCAAACAGAGAGGACAGAGTCTATGCCACTCAGGGGTGACCAGGAGGCACGGAAGACCAATGCCCACAGATGTCAGAGATGCAGGAGAGTTGACAGTGCCCTTGAAGTTGCAGCTGTGCGGACCAGGCAATGCTGAGGAAGACCAGGAGCCATTCACGAGCGATGACAAGAGCCAAGAGGTCAGTGTCCGGCTGGGGCACCAATAAGCCTTGTCAACGGCAACCACTGTAGTCCTCGAAGAATGTGCAGTGTCGGGACCAGCAAGGTCCAGTGACTCACCACGAGCAGGTAAGTCAGAGCAGGCCCCCGAGCAAGCAGGGGAGCCCACTGGAGCCAAAGAAGACCCTCGAGAGAGCCCACAGGCCGGAGGTACAGGAGTCGCAAGAGGACCTCAAGCAGCTCACGAAAGGATGAAGGCCCACTGTGCAGAGGATGCGGTGCAGGCGAAAATCTTGGTTGTAAGAGATGCTTGAGGCTGGAGCTTCTTGGAGCCCAAAGATCTCTGGTGAAGAGCATCAACAAGCCTTGGCAACGGCAAGTCAACGCGGTGCACAGGGTTACTGCTTCAGCGGTTCCGACAAGGGATACTGGCTTCAAACTTGCTGTGAAGACAGTGCAGGTCTCGAGGGAGTTGCAGAACCACCACCTGTGTTGCTGAATCTTTTGGAGCCCGTAGTAGCTCAGGAACACCAGTCCGGTCAGCTTCATTGCAGTGCCTGCAGATGCAGGGAAGTGACTCCTTCACTTCAAGGGAGATTCCTTAGGGTGTCCTGGATGTCCACAGTCCTGGAGAAGAACTTGTATGGAGCAAAGGCACAGACAATGCAGAAGACTGGCAGGATTATGAGACCAGGAGCAGCAGGAGTCTTCACAATTGCAGTCTCGGTTCCCCTATGAAGGCCAACGAAGTCCAAAGTGCCCATACGGTTAAAGATGAAGTGGTTTCGGATCTGAATCTTGTCCCACGATGAATCTAAGGAACCACCCACAGGTAAGCCCTTAAGTACCCTAAGGAAAGTGTTGGGACGATTCAGGGGCCCTCCCACAGGAGGGGCTGGACAGTGGGGAGGATACTCCCATGTCCTTTGTCTAGTTTCGCTCCAGGATGGGAGCCAACGGCTCCCTGAACTGGTTCTAAATGGAGTATGCAAGGAGGGCACCAAATGTGCCCTTCAAAGCAGTCTAGTGGCGCTGGCAAGCGCCCCACCCTGTTCCAGTACACTAAGTCCTGTCTGGGAGGTGTTCACACCTCCCTGTGACAGGAAACTTATTGTCCTGCCTTCTCCTGCTCGAGCTTGGCTCAGCAGCAGGAGGGCAGAATCGAGTGTCTGGTCGGCAGCAGCCATTATTTGCTATCCGGGTCTAGAAGACTGGTACCGGGAGCACTGAGGGCATCCCAGGGGAGTGCATGGAATTCCAAAATGTTTGATACCAAACACGACAGGGTTCGTTACAGCCAGTTTAGATATAGCCATCGCGTAATGAAGCATGGCCACTCTATATATCGTAACGGCGGATGCACTTACAACCCGGGAGATTGGACTCCGTGGATTGTAGGGGTGGCCTGCTCATGCAGGGGCACCCTCACACTTATAACCGAGCACCCAGCCTTCATGATTGAAAGGCCTGCCTTAGGGGTGACTTATAGGTTTTAAGTGTAATGACCTCAGATATAAGGAAACTTATATCTGTTGTAAGTGGTGCTATCACCAGCTTACACGTGCTGCAATGGCAGGCCTGTTGTCACAATTTGAGTGGTCTCCCATGGGTGGCATAATACATGCTTCAGCCGATGGGGGACCCCTGGTGTAACTATGCCCTGGGTACATTAGTACCATATACTAGGGACTTATAAGGGTACATCAGTAGGCAATCTGGGGTGTACCCAAGAACTCACCATGTCCAATTTAGGGAAGAAGCACAGGGACTGGGGTCCTGATTAGCAGGATCCCAGTCAGACTAGTCAGTAAAACATAATGACACCAGCAAAAAGTGGGGGTGACCATGAAAGCAGAACCTACTTTCCTACACAACCCCCCCCCCAAGTAAGGAGATTAGACTAACCTTGCCCAGATGAGTCTTCATTTTCTAAGTGGAAATAATTGGAGAGTCCATCTGCATTGGCATGGTTACTCCCTGGCCTATGTTCCACTGAAAAGTCCATCCCCTGTAGGGAAATGGACCACCTTAAAAGTTTCGGATTTTCACCCTTCATCTGTTTAAGACATAAACGTGGCTTATGGTCTCTCTGAACAAGGAAGTGAGTACCAAACAGGTATGGTCTCAACTTCTTTAAGGCCAAGACCACAGCAAAGGCCCCCCTCTCTATAGCTGACCAACGTTTCTCCCTGAAGTCAACCTTCTGCTTATAAAAGCTACTGGTTGGTCCTGGCCCTCTACATTAAGTTGTGACAAAACAGCTCCTACCCCTATCCCAGATGCAACTGTCTGGACAATGAAGGTTTTGGAGTAATCAGGACTTAGCAGAATGGGAGCAGTGCACATGGCCTGCTTCAGGTCATCAAATGCCTTTTGACAGCTAACTGTCCACTAAACTTTCTTAGGCATTCTCTTGGAGGTGAGATCATTAAGGGGAGTCACAATTGACCCATATCCCTTAACAAACCTCCTGTAGTACCCAGTCAGGCCCAAGAAAGCTCTGACCTGAGACTGGGTAGTGGGAGCAACCCAGTCCATGATGGTCTGGATTTTGCTCTCCAATGGCTGAACTTGGCCTCCACCTACCAGGTGACCCAAGTATACAACCTTGCTCTGCCCTTTCTGGCACTTGGTGGCCTTGATAGTGAGGCCTGCCTTTTGGGGGGCCTCCAGAACATTTCTGAAGTGGACCAGGTGATCCTCCCAGGTGGCGCTAAAGACAGCAATATCATCTAGATATGCTGCACTATAGGCTTCCAGACCTGTTAAGACTTTGTTCACCAACCTCTGATATGTGGCAGGAGCATTTTTCAGACCAAAGGGCATCACAATAAATTGATAATGTCCACTAGGAGTTGAAAATACTGTTTTTGGCTTGGCATCCTCAGCTAGTCTGATTTGCCAGTAGCTAGGTCAAATGTCCTCAAATATTTGGCTGAGGCCAAAGTATCTATGAGCTCATCTGCCCTAGGAATATGATGGGCATCAGTCCTAGTGACTGCATTGAGGCCTCTGTAGTCCACACACAACCTCATCTCTCTTTTTCCACCCTTGGTGTGAGGTTTTGGTACCAGGACTACTGGACTAGCCCAAGGGCTATCTGAAGGCTCAATGACCCCCAATTCCAGCATCTTTTGGACACCTGTCCCGATGCACTCTCTGACATGGTCAGGTTGTCTGTAAATTTTGTTCTTCACAGGCGGACTGTCACCTGTGTCCACTTCATGGGTACACCAGTTGGTTTGACTGGGTGTCAGAGAGAAAATATGCTTGTACTGATTGAGGACTTTCCTGCAATCAGCTTGCTGCTGGTTAGTGAGACTGCCTGCCAAGGCTACCCTTTCAACTGACCCATCAACAGGGTTCTGAGAGACAAGATCGGGGAGAGTGTCACTCTCTTCCTCCTGTCCCTCAACAGTAGCAACGAGCAAGCTCATGTCAGCCCGGTCTACAAACGGTTTTAGGCAGTTCACATGAAGTACCCTGAGGGGACTTCTTGGAGTGCCTAGGTCCGCCAAATAGGTGACCTCACCTTTCTTTTCAAGGATGGTGTGGGTGTCACTCCATTTGTCTTGGAGAGCTGCTGGGGCCACAGGCTCCAACACCCACACTTTATGTCCTGGGTTGTAAACAGTCAGCACAGCCTTTTGGTCATGACAAGCTTTCTGAAGCTCCTGGCTGGCCTCAAGGTTTTTGCTTGCCTTCTTCATATACTCAGCCATATGTGAATTCAGGCCAAGGGCTTAGTCCACAATATCCTGTTTAGAAGGTTTAAGAGGTTGCTCCCAGCTCTCCTTAACTAGATACAATGGACCGCTAACTGGATGTCCAAACAGAAGTTCAAAGGGTCTGTAGCGAACCCCCTTCAGTGAAACCTCTTTGTAGGCAAAGAGAAGGCAGGGTAGTAAGACATCCCATTTTCGCCTGAGCTTTTCTGGGAGTCCCATGATCATACCCTTCCGGGTCTTGTTGAACCTTTCAACAAGCCTATTGCACTGTGGAAGGTAGGATGTGGTAAACTTATAGTTTACTCCGCACTCTTTCCACATTGCAGTGATATAACTAGACATGAAATTGGTATCTCTGTCTGTTAAGACCTCCTTAGGGAATCCCACCCTGGAAAAGATTTCCAGGAGGGCTCTGGCCAAACCAGGAGCTGTAGTGGTTCTAAGGGGAATAGCATCTGGATACCTAGTGGCATGGTCCACCACCACTAGGATGTAACTGTGTCCAGATGCAGTTGGAGGGTTCAAGGGACCAACAATGTCAATCCCTACCCTCTCAAAGGGATCCCCAACCACTTGGAGTGAAATCAATGGGGGGATTTGTAGTACCACCTGACTTACCACTGGCTTGGCAAGTGACACAGGAGCGACAAAACTCCTTGGTGTCCTCAGACATATGGGGCCAGTGAAAATAAGGGACAATCCTGTCCCAAGTCTTGCTTTGCCCAAGATGTCCTGCAAGGGGAATGTCATGTGCCAGGGACAGAAGAAACCCTCTGAATTTCTGGGGTATTACCAACCTCCTGGTAGCACCAGGCTTGGAGTATCTACCTTCAGAATACAGGAGCCCATCTTCCCAATAGATCCTATGGGACCCACTGACAGTCCCTGCTTCCTCAGCAGCAGCTTGCTGTCTGAGCTGTTCAGGAGAGGGGCAGGATTGCTGCTCCAAACTCAAGTCTGCCCTGGAAGGAGCCCCTGTCCCCAAGAACTCTGCCTGGTCAGGCCTAAGCCTTCACAGGGACTGAGATCATCTCCCTCAGGAGACGGATCCTCACTGGGAGTTTGGGAGGAGGATAATTCCTTACCCTTCCTTCTCCTACTCTTAGGAGCAATCTGGTCCATTCTTTCAGGATCCAGTGCTCCCTCGGTGCTGAGCTGTTTGGTTTGAGCCCTGCTTACAGCAAAGCCACTGGCAGAGAGTCCTGAACTCCACTTCAGACCAGGCTGAAGTTTTTATATCATTGCCCAACAGACAATCTACAGGCAGGTCTGGAGAAACCACAACCCTCTTAGTTACCCCTCCTCAGCTGAGATTCACAACTGCCAAGGAATGATCAGTCCTGACATTGCGAGTGTTGGTTACTTGGTACATCTGTCCAAGTATGATCTGTTCAGGGTACACAATGTTCTCTGTCACCATTGTGACACTGGCCCCTGTGTCCCTGAAAGCCATTGCTACCTTTCCATTGATTAAAGGTTGTTGTCTGTACTTGCTCAAGTTAGTGGGACTTACTAGTAAGGTGGCAAGATCTATGCCACCATCACAGACTAGAAAAGCCTGAGTTGGAGTTCTTACTAGGCCAGAACCCACGTCAGAACCCAAGGTTAACCCTACTAATCCCTTGGTAGCTGTACTACCAATTGTACTGGTGATAGGGGGAGCAGTTGGCTTAGGGGCAGTGGTAGTAGGTTCCTTGGCCTTTGGACAATCAGCATCTCTTGTCAATTGGTCTTTACCTTACATAAATAACACCAAGGTTTCTTTTTACCCTTCTTGGAGACTCACCCCCAGATGCAGGTTTTTGGGGACCTTGTGAAGACTCCTTTTTGTCTTTGCCCTTCTCCCCACCCTTCTCCTGGGGTTTAGAAGAATCTTGCTTCTTCTGGTCACCTCCACCACCATGGTTTTTCTGCTTAACCCTGGAGCAGACCCATTTGTCTGCCTTCTTACCCAATTCCTGGGGAGAGGTCAGGTCAGAGTCCTCCAGGTACTGGTGCAGTAGTTGGTTCTGACAGTTAAGGATGTGCTCCCTCATTAACAAATTGTACAATCCCTCATAGTCCTGTACCTTGCTTCCATGAAGCCAGCCTTTCAGAACCTTAATAGCACTGTCATTGAAATCTACCCAGTCCTGGGTGTGTGCGTTCTGGGTGTCTCTGAACTTAATCCTGTATTGCTCAGTGGTTAAGCCAAACCTATCTAGGAGTTCACTCTTCAGGATTGAATAATTGTCAACATCCTCTTCTCTTACAGTGAGGAGCTTATCTCTACCTTTGTTAGCAAAGTAGAGCCACAGGATATCTGCCCACTGCCCTTGAGGGACCTTCGGAACTTTACAGGCCCTCTCCAAAGCAGTGATCCATTTATGGATGTCACCCCCCCTCCTGGTAAGGAGGGACTATCCTGCTCAGGTAACTAGTGTCAAAGGATGGCTCCCTGATTCTAGGTACACTATTGCTGCTACCGTGGGACTCTAGTCCCAATTTCTTCCTAGCTTTCTGTACTTCCAGGGTCTCCCTATCAAGGGCCAACTGATCTCGCCTGATTCTAACTCTCTCAAGTTTGATCAGAAGGTACTCCCTTTCCAAGGAGTGCTCCCTCTTACTAGATATGGAGGTCTCTATGGAATTATCTGAAGCATTGGACTCGACAGAGGGGCACCTAGACCTCCTCTGCCTACTCTGAACCTTCCCAGGAGGAACAAAGGGGACACACTGTGCCATCTGCACTATTCCCTGGGGGGATCAGAGTTTGCCAGTGTGGAGTCTCCAGACTCCTCTTGGCTATACTCCAAAGTGAAGTCACTATGGGGGCTACTGGAGCATCCCCACCCAACTAAAGACATGTTTACTAGGTATAGTGTGGTGTTGCACCTACCTACCCTAGTGGAAACTAAAGTTCCTAAGATTGGAGAAAGGGTTGTGCTAGACCCATAACAACCAATCTATAAGTTCAGTAGAACTTACTTTGTCTATAAAATATTATAAATAAATATATTCTCCTAATGCTAGTAATGGTTCCTAGATTAGCTGGTAAAACAATGCAGGCTTGAATCCCAACCGCTTCACACCAATGTAGGAGGCTGGGTTAATATATGGTGCTCACTTATGTAAGTGTAGCACCCTGCACTAATCCAGACAACCCTTATGGTGATTTTAGTGGTCTTAGACAACCTTAAAAGCTCTCTAAGTGGTAGCTGTGGAGAGCAGCCTTGAGGCTTAGTCCAGAAGAAGTGTAAAGCAGCTTGTTTTACCAGTACTTAATCTTATGGTATAGGTAAGTGAAAAAGAACCACACAGTGTAGTTATAAAAAAATATGTATTTATTATTAACACTCACTAACACATTGCAATATTTCCTACCCGTAGATATAACCACAATACACACAATACTTTGATAATAGAACACGTAAGTAGCACAAATACACAGTGGTCTCCAGGGGGAGACCAAACCATATACTAAAATAGTGGAATGCGAACCACGACCAAAGTCGAGACTGGACCCAGAAGACGTAGAAGTGCTGGGGACCCAAGGTAAGTATCTAGGAACCCCACGGAGGCCGTGTGCAGAGTGGGAACATGACCGCATACTCAATTCAAGTCAATGGGTAAGTCGCGTTTGCAATTTTAAAGAAGAAGGACCCTTCCCAGAGGACCCTGAAGAAACCCTGTGGAAGATGGAAGTTTGGAGAGTCACCCCACCTGTGGATACCCCAGGAACCAGAATACCTGCACCAGGGAAGCCGGGTGCATAGGTGCGAAGTTACGTCGGAAACCGCCGTAGACCACAATGGAAGACTTCAGAAAAGATGCCACTGGCGAAGAAGGTCAAAGAGTCCAGTGGAACCCAAAGGTGGATTCAAGATGAGAGGTACCTGCAAGGAGAGGGAACAGAGTCTATGCCACTCAGGAGTGACCAGGAGGCACGGAAGACGAATGCCCACCAATTTCGCAGATACAGGAGAGTTGACGATGCCCTTGAAGTTGCAGCTGTGCGGACCAGGTGATGCTGAGGAAGATCAGGACCCGGTCACGAGCTGTCCCACGTTGGATGTCAAGAGCCAAGAGGTCAGTGTCCGGCAGGGGCACCAACAAGCCTTGGCAACGGCAACCAATGTAGTTGTTGAAGAAGGTGCAGTGTCTGGACCAGCAAGGTCCAAGTGACTCACCACGAGCTGGTAAGTCAGAGCAGGCCCCGAGCAAGCAGGGGAGCCCACTGGAGCCAAAGAAGACCCTCGAGAGGAACCACAGACCAGAGGTACAGGCGTCGCAAGAGAACCTCGAGCAGCTCACCAAAGGATGAAGGCCCACAGTGCAGAGGATGCGGTGCAGGCGAAGATCTTGGTTGTAAGAGATGCTTGAGGCTGGAGCTTCTTGGAGCCGGAAGATCTGTGGTGAAGAGAGTCAACAAGCCTTGGCAATGGCAAGTCGACGTGGTTCACAGGGTTACTGCTCCACCAATTCCGACGAGGGATACTGGCTTCAAACTTGCTGTGAAGACAGTGCAGGCCTCGAAGGAGTTGCAGAACCACCACCTGTGTTGCTGAACCTTTCGGAGTCTGTAGGAGCTCAGGAACAGCAGACTGGTCAGCTTCGTTGTGGTGCCTGCAGATGCAGGGAAGTGACTCCTTCACTTCAAGGGACATTCCTTCGAGTGTCTTGGATGTACACAGGCCTGGAGAAGAACCTGTATGGAGCACAGGCACAGACGACTGGCAGGACGACGAGACCAGGAGCAGCAGGAGTCTAGCCAGTTGCAGTCTCGGTTCCCAAAGCGAAGTCCAACGAAGTCTGAAGTGCCCAGACAGTTAAAGATGAAGTGGTTTTGGATCTGAATCTTGTCCCACGACGAATCTAAGAAACCATCCACAGGTAAGCCCTTAAGTACCCTAAGAAAAGGGTTGGGACGATTCAGGGGTCCCTCCCACAGGAGGGGCTGGACAGTGGGGAGGATACTCCCATGTCCTTTGTCCAATTTCGCGCCAAAGTGTGAGCCAAAAGCTCCCTGAACTGGTTCCAACTGGAGTATGCAAGGCGGGCACCAAATGTGCCCTTCAAAGCAGTCTAGTGGCGCTGGCAAGCACCCCCACCCTGTTCCAATACTCTGTCCTGTCTGGGAAGTGGTCACACCTCCGCGTGACAAGAAACCTATTGTCCTGCCGTCCCCTGCTCGAGCTTGGCTCAGCAGCAGGAGGGCAGAATCTTGTCTTTGGTCGGCAGCAGCCATAGTTTGATATCCGGGTCTAGAAGACTGGTACAGGGAGCACTGAGGGCCTCCCGCAGGAGCTTTACAGTACATGGAATCATACCTCCAACATCGTTTACGGTGTTGGGGTACGATTCCAACATGTTTGATACCAAACACGACAGGGTTCGTTATAGCCAGTTTAGAGATAGCCATCTCGTAATGACGCATGGCCACTCTATATAGCGTAATGGCTGATGTACTAACAACCCGGAGAATGGACTCTGTGGATTGTAAGGATGTCCTGCTCATGCAGGGGCACCCTCACACTTATAACCAAGCACACTGCCTTCAGGATTGAAAGGCCTGCATTTGGGGTGACAAAGGTTTTAAGTGTAGTGACCTCAGATATAAGGAAACTTATATCTGTCGTAAGTGGTGCTAGCACCAGCTTACACAGGCTGCAATGGTAGGCCTGTTGTCACAATTTGAGTGGTCTCCCATGGGTGGCATAATACATTCTTCAGCCCATGGGGGACCCCTGGTGTTCCTATGCCCTGGGTACCTTAGTACCATATACTAGGAACTTATAAGGGTACATCAGTAGCCAATCTGGGGTGTACCTAAGTATTCCCCATGTCTAATTTAGGAAAGGAGCACAGAGACTGGAGTCCTGATTAGCATGATCCCAGTCAGACTAGTCAGTAAAACATAATGACACCAGCAAAAAGTGGGGGTGACCATGAAAGCAGATCCCACTTTCCTACAGATGTGTAATATTTGTGTTACGGAATTAATTTATGGAATTCTGTGATTTTATGACACAATGTCCTTCGAAATCAATCTGATTCTGGGTCTAGCTCTAGATGGAATGGGAGTGTGGGTATATGACCTTGGTATCTCCTTGCGTATGAGGACCCTGAAATGTGTACTGATTGTGGCCTCATAACATCTACAACAATTATATTGCAAATATTCATACAGTCACCATTGTAGTGATCCCATTACAATACTACATTGCTTTGGTTAATGTTAGAATCAGTGTTATGGTTAGTGTGAGAAATCGGGTTCTTGGTTGACGGGGCATGAGCCCATCTCAAGCAACAGCCACAATCCTTGTCGGGTGAACCACAAAAGTCACTAAATTAACCTGTGCTTGTAGGAAAGTGCCCCTTTTTGCATGGTTACCCCCCACTTTTTGCCTGACATCTGATGCAGCCTGACTTGATGTGCCCTAGGTCCCTGCCAATCAGGCTCACAGGGCCTGTGTTCTTGCCCACGACTATACCTTTGTATCCACAATTGGCACACCTGTCTGGCCACAGGTAAGCCCCTTGTAAAATGTACCATGGGTACCATGGGTACCGTGACCAGGGAAGGTCTCTAAGGGCTGCAGCACCTATTGTGCCACCCTTAGAGGCCCTGTACCTTAACACCCACACACTGCCTGCCATTGCAGGCTGCGTGTTTTGGTGCAGAGAAAAGTGAAGAGTCGACATGGCACACATCCCTGTGTGCCATCCCTGCAACCCACTGCCTGAGGCCTAGGTAAGTCACCCCTCTAGCAGGGTGCACTAGCCCTCAGGTGAGGGTACAGTGTCATGAGCCTTGTACCCCTACAGTGTCTAAGTCCATTCTTAGACATTGTAAGTGTAGTAAAATCATAAGGAGTATATGATCTGCACTCAGAGGGCATCTTAGAGATGCTCCCTGAAAAACGACCAGCCCTGGTGTGGTTCCTGAATGGCTGCCTGCCATTTGCCACCACCAGACAGGTTTCTGGACCCCTGGGTAGAGAGCCTCCGCTCTCTGGGTCCAGAAACAAAGCCCATCGTGGGCAGAGGTGTCATGTCTCCTCCCCCAGGATGGGCTGGGTCCACTTAGAGGAAGCTTCAAAGGCCTGCTGCCTTTGGAAGCTGTCCCTGCCTTTTGCTGCCCCCAGTAACTGGCTCTTACCGGTTCTGCCCCCCACTTTGGGCAGGAGAATCGGCAGGAAAACCAAGCTAGGAAGGGGGGCGAGGCCAGACGAGCCATCATGGCGGACGCCTTCTAGAGCGCTCTGGCCAATCGTGCTCAATATCCATCAAAATCCTTCCAAATTCCCTGCATCAGGTGCCCAGACTAGCCCTATATCAAATCGGAGACTGTGGGGTGTGATGTGTGCTGACGACGAAGCTGTGGCCCCCAGATAGCGTTCCCTAACAGCTGGTGACGTGCTTAAGTGGGCCTGCCCGGCAGACGCCGACGCCTCCCCATCAGCTGGGCCGGACAGAGTGGAGCGGTGCCTGGCGTTGTATTAGGCACCTTCCGCTGGGAGAGCGGCTGCTGGGACATAGCGGCGGTCCCAGGGGCGCTGTGGGGGCAGCCTGCTCCGTGGCCTGTTGCTGAGCTCGGTGGCCCCGTGTGGCCGTAGCGGACTGGGCTGCTGTGGCCCAGCTGGAGCGCCCTGCTGTGGTTGACTTCAGTGGCCGGGGATAGGCCGCTCCCCGAAGAGAAGCCCTCAACTGATGTCCGGCGGGTGGCAGCGGGGGAGCCCCCTTGGACGTGCGGAGCGATTCGCCCCTGGGGGGGCGCTGCTGAAGGACGCCACATCCCGGTTGGCCGGCCGGCCGGCCCGTGTAGTACATCAAGTGGAGCCGGGCATGAGAGCAGCGCCGGTGGCTCACTATGACCCGAGGTAGCGGTGAGTCGCTGTAGCCTGGTGGGGGGGCCGCTCCGGCCGCAGTGCGGGAAGCCGACTGCCCTGAAATATTTTACGGCGTTGGGTGCGACCGGCCCCACCCGTGGGCGCGCGGCCATCGGGCCTAAGGACCTGCGGCTGTAGAAGGAGGGCCATCTTCCAAGGGAGGGGCTCTCGTGCTTGGCTGATCGGCTGCTGGCGCCAGGGACATCACACGGAGAGCACCGGCGTGGGCGGTGTTGCCAAGCCTGAACATGCTTGCTGGGGCCCTGAGGAACAGGTGCCGTCATAGACAATAGATACCCCGCCGGGAGGAAGCCCGCGCATGCGCAGTCTGTGGCAGCCGCGGAGTGGTGCGGCCTTGATCTACGTAAGCGGTTGGGCCCTCCCAGGCCTACCGGGAGCAGCTGCGGCCGGAGAAGAGGCCCTGTGATTATAAAATTCCATACCGCCTGAAGCTGCACTGGTGTGCCCCTTGGGGCACAGAGGAGTTACTGGGGTGTCTGCACCTGGCTGCGGTCAGTGGTGTGCCAGGGATGGTATAGATTCTTCAACAGTGAGTTGACATTGGTTGCGGCCTGTGGCGGCTGCTGAAATGGCTGGGTGAAAGGGCCAGAGGCAAGAGACGCTTGCGCCTTGGGGGTAGATCTAGTGCCCCCCCCCGCACTATTGGGACCTATGGTGGCATACATAGATGGCCCAGATTGAGATGTGCTCATAAGGGCCCACAGCGCGAGACGCTGCGGACACCGTGGAGGTGAGAGGAGTCCCCCGGCTTGCTGGGCAACCAAGTGCCCAGCCGACAGGCGCTGAGAGACCTGGGCTGGCACCGCGATCGACCTAGGGTGACCATGCCTCCCCTTGGCATTGCCACAGACTGAATACCTGCAGTGTGAGGGGGAATTACCGGGGAGTTGGTTGTCCGGCGGGTGAGATCCTCTTAGAGGGTCCACTTGTGGCTGGTCCTTGGGTGGCGGAAGCGGCCGTGGTAGCCCCGGTGCGACTTGCTGCCCAGGACAGGCTGAGTCTGTGAGGGCCGACTCCTGGTCCCCCCTCTCCCACTCTGTCAAGACAACTTTGTCTGGGGACCTCCGCCCAGGTGGGTCGGCTGCGGAGACTTACCGTCATAGCCACCATGGCAAAGGACAAGGTGCCCGCATCTTCGATGAAGCAGAGCACTCTGGACCAATACACGACCGCCCTCGGAACAGGCGGATTTGATGGGGGAGACCCAATCCCGGATAATGCGGCCCTGCTGGCGGCGATTACGCAGTCCTGCATCATGTTAGATGCCAAAATTGATGC
Source organism: Calotriton arnoldi (assembly GCA_963921515.1). Classification (NCBI taxonomy): domain Eukaryota; kingdom Metazoa; phylum Chordata; class Amphibia; order Caudata; family Salamandridae; genus Calotriton; species Calotriton arnoldi. Next base: position 389,790 of record CAWUFW010004989.1, on the reverse strand, counting down.
AGTGGGCACAGAAGTCTCTTTCCTACATCAGGACCATCGCAAGGCAGTAGACCGGATTACTGAAGCGGAGACTTGAGTGTCGGTCATGGAAGACACAGTTACAACCTTACAACAAAAAGTCATCACTGAAAGAACTTGCTACGAGAGTTGAGGACGCAGAGGGCCGTGCGAGACGCAATTACCTACGCTTTGTGGGCTTCCCGAGGATTGTGAAGGGACCTCCACGACGAAATTCATAACTCAAAGGCTGCGCTCATTGATGCCGGAGGGTTCCCTCTCTCCATGTTTTGTGGTAGAACGAGCCCATAGAGCCCTGTTTAGGAGGCCTCCCCCTGGGGCGCGGCCCCGTCCAATCATCGCCAAGGTCCTGAACTACGCAGACAGATGCGGTCTTACAGTTCGCCCTGGGCCATAAAGAGAAACTGATCCAAGACAAGCAAAATATTATGATATTTCCGGACTATACACGTCTCGTGAAACAGCAGTGTCAATCCCTTGTAGTCCCCAAGCGCAAATTGAGAGACCTCAACATCCAATACATGCTGCTGTACCCCGCACAGATGCGTGCATTATATAAGTCCAAAACTATATTCTTTGACACCCCAGAAGAGGTCTTCAAATGGACAGATGAAACTACCTCGCTCAGGCCGAACACTCCGCCTCCGCTGGAGTCAGACTCCTCTCAGAGCACCAGACGGAGCCGCCCGAAGAAACATTCGTCGAAGCGGAGACACCGATCGCAATTGAACTGGCGCTCCCAGACACAAGGAGAGGACTCATAATTCATCTGGTCAAAATCTCTCGTATCTCCCCCTTTTGTCTCTCTTCTATACTACACTCTTTTCTTCTCTCATGTTAGACTCAGATATTAAGAATGTGCCTTGACTGTTCTGGGACCAACCTACGTGCGGGGAACTGAATGTCACGGTAGGCCCTCACGAGTTCCACTCGCACGCTCTAAAGACTGATGGTTGGGGGGCTGGGGTTTTTGGGGCTCCATTGGTGCGGGGCCTCCAGGACCCCCCGTTGGTGACAGATACTTCAAGATCCTTGAGGTATGGTGGCAGGGGGAGGTGGTTAGGGATATTCACGTTATATGGTTTATATCTGTTAATGGCTAGACAGGCATGGGTGCCTTCCTGCTTCCACACACCACACTTATGTACACTACCATTCCCCAAGATGTATTAATGGTAGATACACAGATAGCTCACTCCGGTGAGATTCATATAGCGACCTGGAATGTACAGGGGATGCTAGATAAAATCAAGCGGGGAGCAGTGTTGAAACAAGCCAAGAGACTTGGGGTTGATATACTGCTGATGCAAGAGACCCACATGATGGGCAATAGAGCCCCCTGCCTGGCACGCTATGATTTCAACCAAATATTTCACTCTGGATTCATCCGGGGGTCACGGGGTATAGCCATCCTTATCCATCGCAGAATTCCCTTTAGGTGCGCTCAAACATTGCTGGATTCTAGGGGGAGATACACCATAGTTGCTGGTACACTACATGGGGAGTCCCTGGTTCTAGGCAGTTTTAACGCCCCCCACCCAACTCAGACATACATTCACGGAGAAAGTCATAAGTCTGTGGGGAACCTTGCCTGATGGTTTGTCCATAATGGGAGGGGACTGGAATAACACCATGCACCATATCGACAGGTGGCGCCCTGGTGACCGCGACTAGGCCACAAGCGAATGCAAGCTATGTCTCCTAGCAGCCTCTCTGGGGTGGTCCGATGTGTGGAGGGCATACCATCCAACCAACACCGAGTACACCTTCTTCTCACCTAAACACAGGTCCTTATCCCGGCTTGATTACATGTTTCTCCCATTGCCATTTGTCCACAGAGTCGCGTCCACATCTATACTCCCACGGGGACTCTCTGACCATTCGCCCGTGACACTTACACTACACATAGGACTTTAGCGATCCCAACTCCGCTGGCGAATGTCACCATGGCATTTAAGGGACCCCAAATACACTGCAACCCCCCACCAGGCTGTATCAGACTACTTTGTATTAAACACAGAGTCCACGCCCTCAACTATAGTTCGATGGGAGGCCCTCAAACCAACTATACGTGGTGTCGATATCAGTTACCGTGCAGGGGGGAGGCGGCAACGCCTTGCACAGATTGTGGATTTGGAGTCTCATCATCAAGCTCTCGAGGATGGGATGCGGGCCGGGAGTGGGGAGCAGGCCCGCCGTCAGCTCCTTTTTTCTCAACAACAGATTCACCAATTACTCACAAACGAAGCTCAACAGGCGTGGCAGGCGACGCAACATCGAATATATCAGTGGGGTGACAAGTCGAGCAAGACACTGCATCGTCTGTGTCAAACAACACAAGCACAGGCCCCCATACCAATACTTCAGGGAATAGATGGCACTCTCTGCACTAATCCCCACGCGGTGGCCCATGCATTTGCCACATACTACACTGACCTGTACAAAAAAAAGGGAACGTCTATCCCCAGATTCAATATGAGAATTCCTACGTGACATACCACCGAAACAACTCTCAGATAGTATAAGCGATCAAATGGACGCCCCCGTCAAGCTAGAAGAGCTCACCACCGCCCTCCACTCCATGCGCCCGGGCCATGCCCCGGGCCCGAATGGGTTCCCTAGCGAGTTTTTTCGAGGATGTAACTCCCAGACGGGTCCTCATCTCCTTGGAGCACTACAGGACTCTCTTGGGCTGGGGATTCTCCCACCCGATTGGCGGCACGCCGAAATTGTAGTATTCCTTAAACCAGGGAGACCCCCCAGACGATCCATCTTCCTATCGTCCTATCTTGTTATTAAACTTTGAGGCAAAACTCTTATGCGGTAGGAGACGATTAGCAAGGATCGTACCTATTGCGGAACTGGTCCACCCAGACCAATCCGGCTTCATGCCACAACGGTCCACACGCCACAACATCAGGCGAGTACACAATGCCCTAGCTATGGTACCATGGCTGGGACGTCCTGCGGTGGTCCTGCTCGCGGATATCGATAAAGCCTTCGACTCGCTGGACTGGGAGTACTTATTCCTCCTCTTACAGACCCTAAACCTCAGCCAGCAATTCATATCCTACACTTACCTCTTAAACACAGATTTTTCTGCTTCTGTGCGAGTCGCCGGGGCCGTGTCGGCCCCTTTTCCCATTAGTAGGGGCACGCGACAGGGGTGCCCCCTGTCCTCGCTCCTTTTCGCACTTGCTAGAGAACCATTGGCAAACTGGGTGCGACGAGATCCCTTAGTCCGGGGCTTTCAATGGTCCAAAGAAGTGTCGGACAGGATCGCACTGTATGCGGACGACATCTTGTTTTTCCTTAGAGACCCGGGGTTCACAGGTCCACGGATCTTGCAGATCCTAAGAGTGTTTGGGGAAACATCGGGTCTATGCACAAATCTGTCCAAGTCCATACTGTTCCCAGTCTGCGGTGATCAGGGGCGGGGCATGTGGGCAAAACAGTTGACACATGCATCTGATGGTTTTACATACTTGGGTGTTTTTGTTTCCACTGATCAGGCGGTGTCCTGGGCACACAACAAAAATCCTCTAATACCCAAAATCAGAGATGAGGTGTGTGCCTGGTCCCCTCTTCCCTTGTCCCTCTACGGCAGGTCTGCCATCGTTAAGATGGTCTCATTACCGCAGATCTTGTATAGGCTTCAGAATTACCCATATAGTGCCCCTCAATCGTGGTTTACGCAAATCAACACACTTCTTAATACCTTCTTATGGGGTGGTGGGGCTACGCGTGTCGCACTGTGAACATGTACTCAATCCACCGACTGTGGCGGGATAGCGGCAGCTTACATTTTTGCTATTTACACAGCTTCCCATCTCCTCAACATTAATGAATGGTGGTACAATCCTCAGATAGACCCTGCATTCGCAGTGGAGAGAATTATGATGGAGGACCAGTCGTTGCTGGACTTGCTGTATAGCCACAGTCACCTGGGCCGTCTGCCCCCAGAATAGGGATTCAGTTGTGGAGACGCGTGGCCGGGCGATGGGATGGGGGGGGAGATTGACGCAGACGACTCCGCTGTGGCGGGGATCTTGTCTTCAACAGGTAGGGACACTCTCTGGGTTCCGTGCATGGGATCTCATCGGCATATCTACACAAGGAGACATAATGAAGGGAACAGTTCTCAAATCCTTCCAACAACTACAGGAAGAGTTCCACCTCCACCGTAACCTATTCTATAAATATCTGCAACTGCGACATGCCCTATCCCCACACACAGCAACACTGACGGAACTCCCAGAATTCTATCCACTAGAAGCGCGACTGTTAATGGGGGATATTGGTGCACATAAGATTAGACAAACATACAAACCATTGTCACACACAACAATACAACGCTGGACGCACTCTGGCGGAGTTGGGAAAGTGACATACCTGATCTTTCAGATGATGATTGGACGGAGGCGCTGGGGAGTCCTCGCGGTGCCGCTATATCTGATCCAGTTTAAATTTCTGCACAGAGCCTATTACACTAGACACTGCCTATGGAGTATGGGCGTTATATCTTCGCCGATGTGCCTGAGGTGCAATCGAGAAACTGGCACCTTCCTCCACATAGTATGGAGCTGCAGCGCTCTCCAACCCTACTGGTAAAAAATATTGACCTGCCTTGGTAAGATACTCTCATGAAATATCCTGCCCGATCCCAAAATAATCCTGCTACATAGCACAGATGGAATAGGTAGTAATAGGTATAAACAACACTTATTATTCCTAGGGCTCACGCTCGCCAAACGGGATATTGCCCAACATTGGAAGAGTAATACTTCGCCACCTTTAAGGAAGTGGAAAAAAGCCTTAGATTGGTGCATGGGCATGGAATTGGCTGTGTTCCAAGCATGGAGTTGCCAACAAAAACACCGAAGGATATGGCAACGATGGGCAGATTATAGAGGTATTGATCTACCCGCAGTAGAGTCCCCAGATTCCCTCATACAGCGGGAAAGCAACTCAATCGTGTAGTCTCCGTATATTGGCCATAATTATCCAGAGGACGTGATGTATCAATGATGGAGAGATGTGGTGGGTGGGGGGGGGGCCGATTCTGTGCTCAGTTTAGCCAAGGTTAATTGTTTATCTTCTTTTTCTATTATTTTCTGTACTTCTCTCATTGGTACAAGACGACATGTATATTGACACTTACTGATGTGTTGGCCTCTGGCCACTACTGTACCATTATAAAACCGAATAAAATTTGTTTTAAAAAAAAAAACAAGCTAGGAAGAGAGGTGTGCCCATCTTTGCCAACCCCACTCCTCAGGTGAGGTAGGCGAGGTGAAGCACACATCTCAGTCCCCTCCATCTTGAAGATGAGGGGACTCATCCAATTAGGGAGAGGCTCATGCCCCCTCCCACTGGAGGGAGGCATCATAGGGGGTGTACCCACCCCAAGGAAGGGACCCATTGGTCCCGAACTGCACACCCCTTTAAACAACTTTACATTTACTATTTAGGGACAACCTTGAACCTTGCCTCCTGAGATTTGAGGAAGAAAGAAGGACCGAAGAGCCGTACTGACCCAGGAAGAAGAGGACACCAACTGCTGTGGCCCCAGCCCTACTGGCTTGTCCAGTCTAGGACCTGCCTACAGCAAGAATACCGGCGAGTCCAGCAGCCAGCAACCCCGAGAGCCTGGAGGACCTGCTTGCACTCAACTACCCGACTCGTTCTCCCGAGAGCATTGGATTTGCTCAAGCAAAGACTCACCCACAGAATCCGGATTCCGGTGACTCTGCAATTCTGCACCACTCTGTACCCGTTGCCCGCGGGACACGTTTGAGTGGCCCAATACCATGAGGAGGTCTTCCCAGCGATCCTGACCTGGTATCTGGTGATCCCGACCTCCCTCAAGCTTCAAGACGACGCCTGCATCCTCAACCTGAAGGGTCCCCCCGACCGCAGCTGGTAAAGAAACCCAGCGCCAAAAGTCACCCCTGCACCTGACGCCCCACCGCCTTGGGTGACCCAACTGACGGTGTCCAGGCATCCCCCAAGAACCCAACTTACCTCTCCAGCTGGTAGACGCCTTCAGGAAGTCTCCCTGCCCGAGCCTGCAGCACGTTGCTGAACCGAGTGTCTCCAATGAGAAACACAGGGTCTCAAACGTCCTCTTGGTACCCTGCACCCGGCTGCCCCAGTGCCGCTGGTGGTGCAGCTCCTGCGCTAATTGTTGGCCCCTGCAGTGCTGAGCTCAACCCCAGGAGCTTTGCTCCCACACCCAATTGGCCTGCTCGTAAGCAGACCCTAACCAAAGGCCCCCTTAGCCCCATTGGATAAAATTGGGCCCCTGCAATCTGCACCCGGCCACCCCAGTGCCGCTGGTGATATAACTTGAGTGCCTACCTAGACCTTGGGGAACCTTAGTCCTAACCCCCAAATCTCCCACTAGTGAGACGTTTACTTACCTGTAAAACCTATAATCATTTTACTCCCATAAAAACCAATGTTATGAGTTTTGGGCCTAAAATGTTCTAAGTGTTGAACTGTTGTTTTGTATGGAGGAAAAATTCATTACAACTTAAACCAAGAAAAGTCTTACTTACCTTGTATTGTGAGATCCCTTGGTGTGGTATCTAGGCATACCACCCCCAGTAGTCAAAGTAATCTAAAAATATTCTGAAAGTAATTATTGTGTAATTAAACTGCTTCTTTTTTAACCAATACCAACCTGTAACGTTTGCAAATTCAACCACAACTGCATGACCTTGTGAAGTCTTGCATTTGAGAGTATATTTTACACACCTGTGCCAAGTCCTGCTTGGTTCTAAAAATAAAACATAAGTATATCTTTTTTTATACTTCCTTAATTGTTCTGGATTCAGTCTATGAGTGTGTGCCATCAGTCTTGATTGAGTGAATACAATAAATGCTTAACACACCCTCTGGATAAGCCTAACTGCTCGCCCACACTACCACAAAGAGAGCTGTTAGTACTTACCTAATTTAGGCTCTCCTGTATCTCAGGTGAATCCCTGGACTCTGTGCACACTATACCTCACTTTGGTATAGTGTATACAGAGTCAGCTTTCTACTGTGCTTGACCCTCTAGTATCTAGGCACAAAAGCAGTCAGACTTACCTGAGAGGCAGTAGGTAAAGTGAAAACACAACACAAGAAAAATCCCAAATTTAGAAAAACAGAGTAAAATGTAATAAAGTATTTGACACAAAAACAACAAAAATCAAATAAGTAGAACCAGAGATATGCAATTTCAAAGATTTATGGTAGGTATAGCTCCTAAAAGCACAAAGCACCACTCATGGTTATCTGGTCATGTTAGAGCGGGGAAGTCACAAGTTCAGGCTGACCGCGATAGAGCGCAGGCCGGATACAGGGACCAGGGTAGTCCTGCCAAAAAAGTCACCATCTCAAAGTCTGGCGCAAAGAGTCTTGTTCGCAGTGGAGAAGGAGGCCACAAGGAGCAGGGAGAGCATCATGGATGGCCATCGCTGTAGCACGAGAGCAGGCAAGGCAGTAACGCAAAGATCCAGTCGGGCGTCGGGGACGGTCCTTGCTGGAGCTGCGTGTTGGCAGTTACCCAGAGCTTTCGATCCTGTACAGCAAAGTGGAAATCTCGAGTTGCCGGTCGTTTCTGGCAGTCGCTGTAGAACGGATAGCTGGGTTCACCAGAGTTTTGCGTTGCCAGTCGTCACGGGCAGCAAGATCTCGGCGCAAATGTGCCTGTTCGCTGTCATGAAGAACCAAAATGTCAGGATTTCTCCTTCTTCATACTAGTGCACTCTGATGTCAACCAAGGGCCCAGGACCTGGGGAGGCGCCTCTTGGGGATCAGGGTCTCATTCTTGCAGTGGCCAGCAGGGCTCAGGCGGGTTCGGTTGCAGAATCAGGCAGGTCCAGTTGCAGCAGGTCATCTGGGCAGCTGAAGGGAGGTCTCTGGAGTTTGTTATTTCCCTGTAGTTCTAAACAGGAGGTCAGTCACCTGACCCTTGGAGTCACTTCATGTAGCCTGGGATGAAAGGAAGCACAGCCAGCCATCCTTTTCAGACAGCAGGTCAGGCCTCAGGTAGCAGAGCAGTCCTCTGTGAGCAGGGCAATCCTTCTGTAGTATCCACAGGCCCAGGAGGAGTGTGCTACAGAGTTAGTCTGAGGATCCAATATTTACTTGTAAAAAACAGGAGATGAAGAAGGATAAGAAGACACAGGGACAAACTCTACTCAAAAATCAATCACAACAAAAAAAGCCCCTAATGCCATTCACACCAGTACTTCTTGTAGAAGAGCACTCAAAATACATGCCCTATCACATACGTCATACTTAGGGCTCAGTACTGCTCCTGTACAACTCCGAGGCAGACCATGTGTCACGGTGTGATTTTTGAATAACAGATTATGCTGCCTATGGTCCCTATAAAAAAATATTTAATTATAGGAATCGCCTCAAGTACACGACCACCAGGAGCCTGTAGGCTGAAACTCACCAAAGAAGCTCGTTGTATCATCATCAGCACTTTCCTATAGTGGCAGGAGGAAGAAGCACAATGAATGTCACTATTGATGCTCAGTGTGTATAACGAATACTCAGCGTCTCAAGGGTATATCACCCTCCTGCAGGTCCTCAAAAAAGGAAGAGATAGTAGATTCCTCTCATAATAAACATTAAAAATGAGTCCAAAAAAGGCATGTTAAATATACTTTACTATATGCCCAGGCTCATGATTAAAACCATAATTATTTGTTTAAACCAATTTGTTGCGAACTGCCGACATGTTTAATTGCCAAACAAAACTGACAGGCTAATTCATCAGGGCATGAGGACCAAAATGACACCCTACCGTGCACCGTACCTAAAAAAAGAAGTAAACAGAAAAGATGTAGTGGGTAAACAAACACTATATCAAAGATAAGGGGGGACCGGGAGCTGTATTTAAACAGGTCCTGCACACAAGCTCCAAATTGAACTGTGTATCAAGAGGGTGTGCAGTTCCTAACTGGAAGTGCGGGGAAAGGGAGGTCTTTCTTCGTGATGCACTCACACACCCCGAAGGATGTCATGCTTCATCATTGGGCCAAGCTCCTCGTCGGGCCGGCGCTGCAATGCCCGATGGGCTCCCGTAAACGGGGCTCTTTGGCGGAGATCTTTTGAAGAAGCCGTAAGGTGCATGCGGGTGTGAGGGCTGGGAAGTGCACAGGGTGGTAGGTTAAAATAAGTCTAGAGCAGTCCTACTCTTGTCTGTTTTTATTACTGTGGTAGCTCAAGCTTAATTAAAATATGTGGGTGCCCTAAATGGATATAATGTTCCTACAGGGCTGTCATAGTGTAATGGGTCAACATGTTTCGTGCCTGCTTTGCCCCTAACGAGTCAGGTGGCACTTCATCAGGACCAAGAAAAGCTAAAGGTGAGTGGTGCACTACCGCCGGTCTGGTTCTCTAAATTAGGTCTGATGACCAGGCGCGGTAGGATGTACCCTAGTAGACTTATACCGGGGTTAGAAGACCTGGTGGGAGAAAGGGGAGAGAGAAAACAAGACCAACCAATGGAGAGTTAAGGTAGGTACGGATTTTCGGCGCGGTGCTCTTATGGCAGTAAAAACAGTAAAAACAGCTTGATGTGACAGTAAGGTAGCATGCGCATGCATGTGTGGTCTTATGGTTACGGCTCCCAGGTAACTCAGTTGAGTTCATTATGCCAAAGGATTTATTGACACGAAGGTGCTAGTATGCGCAAAGTGTGCCTGTAATGGCAGATATACATTCAAACAGACATTTGGTGCTCAAAATTGTAGTACCACGTTTGCAACAGTCGGACACGTATGCGGTTGGGTGCACGTACATATATGTGGGGAAGTGCACTCACTTTCACTATGTTGGTATTCGTGACACAAATCAGGGGTAAATGCAGCCGTTTTTTTATGCCCAAGACGCGGTGTAACTGGTGCCATCTGTCGCCGTATTCTATGGCGGCAAGGCGAGCCTATAGGTAAATAACACACGCAAAGTGATACCAAGCTTGTATAGTATGCTACAGCAGCAGTAGTGCACGTGTGCCTGAAAGAGCACGTACACATATGCGGGGAGTTAAACACTCTTTTACTATGCTGGTATTACTGACCAAAAAGGTATATTTGTAGCCGATCATTGAGCCCAGCCGCGGCGTGACTGGTGCCAATTAAAGCCGAGTGTTGTGGCGGCAAGCCGAGCATTCAGGCAAGGAACACACACATGCAGGGTAGTGGCGATCAGGCTCAAGGTGAGTGCGTGAGATCAAGTGATACGCGCACTTAAAGTAAATTAAAACGGTGAAAGGCGATGCCTGAAAGTTCATAGCATCGTATTATGACTCACCCCTGATATAGGAGCCTACAGCTGACGGGAGAGGCAGAGCACGTCATTGCTCTGTGGCTGTGGAAAGAGTAACGAGGTCACAAAACAAGCAAGGTTCGTTGCTTACCGGTGTGCAGACGGCGAAGGTGTATACTCACAAAGGGTGGCAGCCGACTATCGTCTATCCTACCCTTGCTCTGGGCCCCGTGCCGGCTACTTCCGGGTCCAAAGCTTTTGTTAACAGACGGACGTCAGAAGCGTCCCAGAGCTAGAATGGTAACCGGAGCGGCCATCTTGGGGGTAGTTGTATCAATGCAACTTTATCAATCTGTACAAAGTGGTCGCTATGCTTACGTCGTCTGAACGAGCAAAGGGTTTCTTAAAAGAATACAAAGGGGGCTATGTAAACAGTGTTTAAGGCTGTTTGGAACAATTATCATTGTAGGTTATGCAATTGCCTGATGTATGGAAACAAGGGCATCTGTTTGTAGTGCATACTGGGAGGGTGTTCCCCAATGGTGAAAATACCCGAAATTGCAGGGTGTAGTTAAGTGAATGAGGAAAGGTCTGGTGTCTCGGAAGGAGATCTAGCGAGCAAGGCCTTGCCTAGTAGTGTGGGGACAGGGCTGATAAGAGGGATAAGTCTCTCTGGAGGCCAATATTGAAGGGGTCAACTAAGGACCATGTGGGGTGTGTAAATGCGTCTATGGCATTACCATAATACTGAAGGGCGAGGGGGGGAGATGATACCCGACGATACTAGACTTGTATTGTGCATCATCTTTAGCGGTTTAATTCAGCCCAAGGGATATCATCGTTAAGACCCCGGGTGTCAGGTGAGAGTTTGAACACCCAGCTTTGTTCCTTCCTAAACAAAGCTTCTTTTGTGATGTTAGGGAAGGCTTCCAGGATGGTCCAATGACACCCTACCGTGCACCGTACCTAAAAAAGAAGTGAACAGACAAGATGTAGTGGGTAAACAAACACTATAACATAGCCATGGTGTATGCATTAACACCAAATCCCCCTCTATTCATAATGGCATGTATTTACCATATGCCCACCAGGTGAATGCCTACCAGTGGGCCAAAGGAGAAGCTTCTAGGACGAGAGCAATAGGTCTCCTACAGATAAAATACATTGATAAATGTAAAACATAAAAGTAAAACAAACATACAGCAGGCCGTATATCAGTAGCATTCTAGGATCTCTGCTTCTGTGAAGCAACAAAAGACGTATCCAATAGGGGTAGTAGCAGCCATCCAGTTCTTAATAATGCCACCCTATATATAAGGAAATCCATCCAGAGCCCCGTGAGTGGGAACACATGCATTCCAAATATAGTCCATAACATACCCCCACAAACCTTACCTACGGTGCCGGCAGACCGTGAAGACCGCCACACACCGCATCGGCTCTGCGATCCAGAAGAAACAGCTTCCAACATAACGCTACGTTGTGCGTCATCAAACCACCAGGCCGCACCCAGTGGGCACCATCTTATGTGAAGAGAAGAAATCAAAATAGCTAAATGGCAAAATGGTAAATGATTGGTCATATACCAAGCAAGGCACAGTTTTAATAAACTGCTACCCACAGGCCAGAACCATGTCGGGAGCAGCAATAGATCATATAAAACCTCCCACACATCAAGATTCCTCCTCCGAGACCATATGCAGGACTTGTGAAACCGAGTCCCATAGTATCAGTCCAAAAGACACGTGGTGTTCACTGACCGCAGTGTCAGGCTGGCAGAAGAAGACACGTTCTTTCCCAAGGTATCCAGCCTTTTGGATTCCTTGTCCGGTAGAGTGGTAGAGAAGACGCCAGTAGTTACTCTGAAAGTGGAGGCTTGGGAAGTTGAGTGAGGAAGTTGGGGTCCCCTGGGGCAGGGCAATGGTGGCAGGTAGTTGTCCTATTCACAGGAGCCCCTGTACAGGGCTTGGAATAGGCCCCAAGTAGGACATCTGTAAGGGCTTCATTAAATGGGAGAAGTCGTTCTGAAGGGGTGGCCCCCGGCTGAAGCACCTCCATCAAGACGTTCGTCGTGACAGTCAGGGAGGGCAGCTGAAGGTCCAGGATCTCGTCCGCCCTCCTCACCACCATAGCAAATGAGGCTCTCTCCTCCATAGCCATGGCAGGAGGAGAGACTAAGCCAGTACCTGGGAGCTGTCCAGTCCAGTGGCATGTGTTAAATCCTTACACCAGGTGTCCTCAGTGAGATCCAGGGGCTGGTATTCTTCAGGGTCCATTGGCCCCTCCCATTCATCCCCAAGTCCTAACCCATAGGAATAGGGCATAGGCTCCAGCCTAAACCGAATGGCTCCAGTCGGTGCGGAGACTACATCGGACAACGCCCATTCGACTTCATGTCAGAGTCGGGTATGAGAATGGGTGTAGCATCGGCAGTGGGGACGGCGTCGGGGAAGGTCGGCGTGTCTCGACTGGCGCAGGTCCGATCCATACATGGATCCAAGGGGCCTGAATGGCGCAGGGGGCGAACCCGCCGGCGGAAGACCTATAGGCGCCCCCCCCAAAACCTCCGGGGCCCTAAGACGCTCCAGTGGGGACAGGACGCCCAAATATGTAGTGTATGGCCTCATAAAACTCTCGAAGTTGGGCGGGGGTAGCCCTGGCTCCAGGAAACTCAGGGAGGCGCAGAGACGGCCCGGGAGCAGGCTCAACCACAGAGCCAGACCTTGAATTGCCAACACGCTGTCGTCTCATAGGATGGCTTCAACTGATAGGGCTAAGTCAAAAACCTCTTCGATTTCTTGCTCTTTTTATGTTTGTGTGGCTTACCTGAATGTCCAAACGACTTTGAATGCGATGACAAGTGGCTCTGCGACCGATCCCGGGACCTTACTCCTCACCGGGATCGAGACGTTGCGGAGTCTCAAGGCCTTGGGGTGCATGTCGCAAAAATCGACGCAAGTCTTGGCATCGCAGTCACACTCGAGGCACCAGAAACTAAAGAGGTCTGAGTCCGTTACCGAAATTTGCTGCTGACAGACCCCACAAAGCTTAACACCTGCCTTCCTGGCGGACATCCCTGTCACACCAGAAGACATTGTCTCAAAGAAATCCTCGACAAAAGGTAAAAAACAAAGGTCAGTCAAAAAGCGACTAGGAGTAGCTCTTCTCTGGATTTGCACTGACTGTCACAGAAAGAAAAGAACTGATGTCAGCGCGCTGGGGTGGTGCCTATAAAGGCACCGCTTAATTCACTTCCAGCACAGATGATGACACGCAGAGCCGAAAGATGCCACCTACCGGCACGCAGGGCTACTGCTCACAAAAACATTTCCGGATCCAGTCTGGGGATAATTCTAAGGTAAGGATTCTGCGATTAGAAGTCTCTATCAAATACTTATTGTTTTACAAATTAAGCACTGACTACATACATAAAGTGTTGGAGGACTACGTTTAAAGCAATGAGCTCCTCACTTACAATTAAGGCCACTGAAACTATGGGCAGTGGTGGACCATATTATGTGGCATTAATGACTATATTTTGCAGCAAGAAAAGACAAATTATGTGGGACTTATTACCAACAAACAAAGCTGTGCATAACAGTATAGTGCGTTTCATATTTATTACGTACCTGTCTCAGTAGGCGGTGCTTTAGGATTTAAGTCATGGAACCTCAAAAAGAGATGCTACACTTTTGCGATTCTTATACAATCTGAGTACCCTGAGATGCATATATGAATTTAAGCTACAAAATGAAATAAAAAACATGTTAAAGAATGAATAGCTTAAACCACTCTTTTATAATAACACATAAGGTTGCAGACAAATATCCTTCCCCAGTCCATCAAATGGAACTGTTTATGCTATGTTGTAACATTGTCTTTAAAATAGCCACTTACAATAATCCACATCTAAAAATGACCAGTTAACTTTTGTGAAGTGGCTGGCACTGCTTTGCACACCGCGTATAGCAACTGTAAAAACCTTTGGTTTATTTGAGCTAGAAACAAATATTTGTTAAAATCTGAATAGCAGATGCTGGATTATATGGATTCATGTTTATATGGTAAATGCCACAGCTGAAACAATCACTTGTTTTTGTCCTGCTAAACCAATGGCAATTATGCTGTTTTAGGACAGACACTGTGTTCCATGGCAGAGGCAGGTTTTTGTCCCAGACGGGACCAAAAAATACTCCCCGAGGGGGCACTACGCAGTCTTGGTTTTTAATTTTCAAAACGGGGTTCAGTTAAAGGGCAGGAGTGAAGAGTAGGTGCTGGCAGCAGTATGGTTTAAATCCCTGGTTCGAATTTAACACTGGGACAACAAAGCGAGTGAGCCACAATTGATTCAATGGTTTTCTTCGGAGGGGACTAGGGATGTGCTCCCTCCAGAAACAAGCATTGGCATAGCCAACAGGTCTCACTTTTGGGAGCTTATAAGTATTTAGGTATGCAGCACAATATCCTTAGTGCAACAACACCAACTGTTGCATGGCTAAACACTTATAAGGTCCCAAAGGCGCGACCTATTGGCTATGCCAATGGCTTGTTTTATTTGTTGGCATGAGATAATGCACATCGGTCACTTTGTACTTAATTTTCATCATTGTGAATTTGCTGTTAGGCTTATAAGTGCACGACGATGCAGCTCATTGTGAAGTAGGGGGCGTTACCATCTGTTCAGAGGGGGGGTAGGCGGAGTGCGATGATACTTGGTGGTAATTAACTTCAGGTTTAAAAGAGTGAAATGGAAGACGGGGAGTAGATGGATAAAAATAATGGCTACATAATGGAGGAGTACTTTTATAAGCATGGTGGACGATTTAGTTGACTAAAATGTGCAAAGCGTTCTTTCCTTTGAAACTAAATGGACACACAGATCGTTGTCATTTGACGGAGGCATGTATTGTCTATACAAACTATGTAAGTTTGCTTCTTGTTCGAGTAATGTGCCAACTTGTTGCATGGTTTATTTTACTACGGAGTTTGTTTTAAACACGAAAGATGTTTTAAGTAGGAGGTTTATTTTTGGGTTTAATTTGCATTTTTGTTTGGTAGAGCTTGGTGTCTATTTAATTTGTGGGTTTGCACTGAAATGATTATTAGTTAGGTCACATTGGGGGGGTTGGTAATATTTTACGTAAGGAGGGCTGGTAACAAGAGGAGAGTAATGCTGTGTTTGAGAGAGAATTATAATGGGTTCTTCTTAAATATTTATGTTACAGTTTACCCCTGAAGAAGAGAGTAATTCTCGAAATGCATTGGGCTTTTACAAAGAAGATTTGAGAGATGTATTGTTACACCAAAATTATAACTGCAAGGAATTATCTTTTGTGGATTGTCACTGATGGAAACTGCATATTGATAATAAAATCGTTGAAATGTGAATGTCCTCGTTTTCAGCCTGTTTGAACTGGAAAAAAATGGGACAAGATGGTTAAATGAATTGTTTCAACAAGGAAGATTTGGATCGTATTCGGTAGGAATGGTGCCCACGGCCCCCTTTTTATAGGCTGTGCACCTCGGACTGTTGGGTCACAGTTGAATTTGAATTGTGGGCTGGGAGTCACATTTACCTATGTGGTTTCCAGTTTTTCAATCTACCAAGCACACAGAAAAAGGCCATCTCTAGGGTCTAAAACCTGGGTCCCTGGACCACCTGGTTATAAACTGTATTTATTCCTCTGTCCTCTCCCCATTGGCTCGCATAGTTAGGCGATATAAGAAATGCTTTGTATGCAGTTTGGCTTAACAAATGATATGTGGCCAGGCTTAAAGTGTGCCGGGTCTCACCGGTGCTGAGCACCGGCAGTTTTTTAAAGGGGGCCTCGAAACGGGTCTCTATTGGGCTCGGTTGTGTGCCCTGGCACAGGCGGTCCGTTTTTTCCCCGGACTGCGGTGACAGCAGGCACCTCGATGTGGAGACCTTACAGCATGACGTCATGCCAGGTGAGCGTTGTAGGGGAAGGGAAAACCTTTAAAGAGAATCATTTTCTCTCTGGGTTTCCCATCTCTTTTTGAAACTCAGGAGCAGCACCATTGTCAGTTGTGTCACCAGGGCTTTAAGTGGAAGTTTTTTCAATATTATATACAAGCCATAGTTTCTACTTATTTATCTTATGCAACTAACAACCATTGACAAAGCCAATAATCCTGACTTGTTGTAGGTATGAGGTTACTTGTTGTATCCTATATCTGGATGCAATGCCAGAAACAGCAAAATACAAGTCGGGCGGCACACTATGCTAAGCACAGATTTTTAGCTTACGTGTTTAAGGCACACCCTTAATTACATTGGCCACGCCACATGCTCGGAATCGTCCGGAAGTGCCCCGTATCAGTAAAACCTTCAGTCCTGTATTTCAGAAGGCAGGACTTTAAACGGTTGAACACGTAATGGGAAAAGTAAAGGTCACCACATGCAAAATGTGGTTAAAAATGCGATGTCTGTGCGTGGGCGGATTTTAATATGCATGCACATTTGCAAAATAATGATAACTGCGTGGAAAGTTCTTTAAATAGAACGCCTCTCTCAGGAGGACACACTCAACGGCCAATAGGGTGGTTTCTAACAGAACGAATAATGTTTTCCACCCTTCTCCCCGACTCAGAATGCCTCGCACCCAGCGCTGCATGTGGACGTCTGACCGGCTATAGGGTGCTGCATTCCTCTCTCGCTGGCCTCGGATACTGTTTAAAATTCAGCTTTGGTTCAGTGGGCATCGAAGGGCAAAGCCTGGCGCATTACTGCAGCATAAGGTCACAGGGCTGAAGCTAGTAAAGAGGCCTGTGTATGGAAAGGCCGATTGTCGCTGGATCGTATGTATTTGTGCATCGAATATAAATAACAGAGACTTACTGTACTATAATATTTTGCCTCCGACTCCTCTGTTCGTGGATCGGACTGCAGATGTAACAGGAAGCATACGTTAATAACTCTCCCCAAAATACCAGTTTTTTAGACCTTGGAAATGCTACAAAATGTATGAAAAATTATTTTAAGACGAGGCCTTTCTTCGTAAATGTAACAATACAGAGGCTGTGTGCCCTCAGCATCATCTTAGTATAACGTGGGCCCCTTATGAAGGGCGGCATAACAAACTACTAACAAGCACGCTAGTGGTGCGCGCGCCACAGCGTGACATCTGTTTTTATTATCGCGCACGCACGCCGCTGCAGAGTCGTTAAGAAAAAATAACAAGCACACGAGTGGTGCGCGCGCTTGCAAGCAGCAGGCGTGACCACACGCTCGTGCACCATGGCCTTTTGCTTGCGCGTAACCGCAGGGAAAAGGCCATGACGCACGAGCGTGTGGTCAGCTTTTCAAACCCCCTAACATAAAGTCTTGCCAGAGCAGCGCTTGCGCGCTACTCGAGGCTCGACCTAAAAAGGAAATTGGACCCAAATACTGCATTTTAGAGCATAGTTTTTAGCTAAACGTGTTAAAAAGGCATGGGTTCTGAAGGAACAGTCATGGTATTGCCCTGTACCTTCATTGTGTCCAAGCAAGCCTGACCGTGACCAGGGTTGTTTGCGGTTTAGCCTCTCCAAAAAAGTTTGAAAAACTTTGCATCGCCATGGCAGAAGAGAAGCCAGAGATGGTCCAAGACTGTCTGGTGCCAGGCTTGAGATGCTACGGGCCCATGAGAGAGTCAGGAGTAGGACAGGGACTGGTATGTGACCGGGAACTAGAGTGTGACAGGGATTGGGAGAGTGACGAGGACAGGGAGGATCACAGGGATTCAGAGTGTGGCAGGGAAGGGGAGGATGACAGGGATGGCGTAAGTGACAAGAAATGGGATGGTGATAGGAATGGGTAATAGAGACTGGGAGAGTAAATGGGTTTGGAGATTGACAAGAATGAGGAATGTGACAGGGACTGGGATGGTGAGAAAAATGGGAAGAGTGACGTGAATTGGGTGACAGGGATGAGGCAGCGGAGTGTGACGGGGATAGGTGTGTGACGGGGATTGAGAGGGTGACAGTGGTGTGGGTTTAGGAGTGAAACTGGAGTTGGGATTGTGGCTGAGACTGGTAAAGTGACAGGGATTGGTAATGTGATATTCACTAGTCGGGTGACAGGGATGGAGACAGTGACAGGGATTCGGAGGGTCCCTAGGATGGAAAGGGTTACAGGTTCTGGAAGCGTGACGGGGGCTCAGTGGGTGACAGGGGTGTGAAGGGTGATCTGGAGGATGACATGGATGGGGAGGGGAGCAGGGTTAAAAGGATGAACATGATATGGACGCGGAGAGTGACAAGAATGAGACGGCAGATTGGGAAGGAGAGTGTGACAGTGAAAGAGAGGGCAACAGAGACGGCACGAGTGACAGGAGGGTAACGGAGATGGGTGGGGGCCAGTGTGGCTGGATGGGGAGGGAGATAGGGGTTAAAAGGATGACAAGGGTTGCAAACGTGGCAAGGACTGGGAGTGTGACTGAGGCAAGAATAGTGACAGGGAATACATGGGTGATAGGGAGAGTGACACGATGGGACTGGGAGTGTGAAAGGGGCAAGGAGGGTGACGAACAGAGAAGGAAGGTGGCAGGCATAGGCAAGATGAAAGGGAAAGGGGTGTCAGGGATGTGGAATGTGACAGGGATGGGGAGTGAAACAGACATCAGATCGGCAACGGAGGCGGGTGAAGTGACAGGGTTGGGCGAGAGTGCAGTACTGGCATCTCTCAGGGCCGTGGTCACATGGGGCCTTTTCGGTCTAGGCTAGCGTATATATCTGCCTGGCCCTACTCAATAAAGTCCTTCAAGCTAAGTGCGCTTTTTAAGCATGCATACTTTAGATTTATTTTATGTCAGCCATCATTCTGCAACGTTATGCGTTTATTTAGTTTAATTACATTGAGATACAGCTCGAGTTTGTTTAGTGTCTGGGAGCAACAGAGGCCTTGTCCGAGTCCTATATGGCGTCTGTTGGCACACCTGTGCAGGCTCCACCCCTCTAGCCAGCCAGCAGTCAACAGCAGTGGTGTTCAGAACATGAGTGAAAGCACTGGGCTGAGGCTAGATTATGTCGCCCGTGCATCTTGTCCCTGACAGTGCTGGCTGCGATCTAGAGCGGAGTCCGAAGCAACAATCCCAGGGCGCGGAGATAAAGAGTGCAGACGTGTTTTGAGACACTGTCAGGTGGAAACAGAGAAGAGTTAATTTGAGGGAAAAAATCCCTACATCTTTATATCCAATACTGTCTTCCTGAATCACAGTAAATTCCGATCAGAAAGGCCTAAATCCATATGAAGGTATAACATTTATTTATATGCATGTACCTGCGGGCATGTTAAAATAGGTCCTGATTGGAAGTGAAAACTTTGCAGTTGTAGGCACGGAAAAATAATGACATTTAAAAAAAAAATCTGAATTGCTTTGCTAAAATAATTTACGTCCATCCTATACCTATTAACATTCTTTAATCAGGCTGATGATAGTAATATTTTGGAGAGCACTGCCGTCCCACTGTGTGTAGTGACGGGCTGGTCACTGTTCTAGTGTTTCTTGTACCAGCCACTCCCCGAGGGCTGGCTTACATTATCACCCCACACCCATCCATCACAGCTGTCACATGACATGTGACCCTGCTAATAAAAGGGGCTGGGCGCAGCTGTCCTGGGCCAGTTCCAGATACCCTAACACAGTGTCTGCATGTTCCTTACTACTGTATGGGGGTCTAGGGCCCCAACCCTTTACATTGGTGACGAGTGGGTGAACCCCACGTGCCAGCGTGCAGCTGCACTCGAGGTTGGCGTGGGGGGGAAGTGTAGCCTGTGCAGGACGTGGGCGAAGAAGATGGTGCCTGCCTGCCAGCAGAGATGAGTCTGGCGTGAGGTGAGCCCGCCGGGTGAAGGAGGTGCTGCGGAGGTGTGGCGGTCCCCCAGTGAAATAAGGGGTGGAGTGCTAGGTCTTGTGCGAGGGCCTTGAGTGGAAGAGCTGACCGGGGTGTACACCTCGCATCCAAAGTGCAAGCTGCGGCGGAGAAGCAGGAGAATTGCCCGCAAGTGAGGAGGAGTGGTGTGAGGTACCCAACAGTGGAGATACACGCCTGGTTGTTAAAGAGCCAGCGGAGTTGTGCTGACTAGTGATGCCCGGGTGATGTACATAGGTACGGGCAGCAGCGTATGAGGGGTGGCCGTAATTCATGTGGAGGGTCGCCGCACCACCATAGGAAGTCTGTGAGCGTGACAGCCCGACCTGGGCTAGAAACAGTGACAAGGCGTGCCGCCATGCAGCGCCCACAGCGGCAAGCATCTGTGCGCAGCCCCAATCCCCGCGCAGCCTTGGGGAATTGGAGGGACTTGTGTCGGCAGTCAGACGGGCTGCAAGCATTAACCGCAAGGACCGTTGCAGCAGTGCGAGTGAAGGGCGCCCACGACAGTACCACCCCTTCTGCAATTACTTGGAAAACAGTGTGCGGTAGCCCAGATGAAGGTGGGGATCACAAGCGCAGCGCTGCACTGAGCACAGCCAGCAGGGTCAAGGAGGCTGCCACAGATGAATCCGGCACTCTGCCGGAGTGGCGATTCCTGCATGGAACGGGTAGGGCTTGTTTATGGACATAGAGACGTTTTCCTGGCCAGCGAAGGGCAGGCCTAGGTGTCCCCATGCGGCGATGTCTGAGCGGCAGCGGGCCTGGACTCCTGTGGTGGTGGGGGAAGGCCCAGACAAAGCATGAGTGAAAGAGAAAAGAGGCCAGCAGCGTCAGGGAAGCTGCTGGGGCATAGGAAACATTGCTGCACTGCCATCTGGTGGCCAAGTTGAGTCACCGCACTCGTGAGCAGTGCACAGAGAGACGGCCAGCAGGAAGGCTGCTTGGTCGAGAGGTAAAGTGAAAGAGTGCCGGCATAATATGAATGCACAGCCCCAACCACAGTATTCTCCCCGCTTCCAAGTTAAGCCCCCACACGGAAGTGGTGTGCAATGGAACTGACTTCTCAGTGCTGAAGGGAGGATGCCAATAAAAGACTATAGCGCCCGGGAGGAGTAGCGTGGCACTGCAGCGTCGCAAGGCTACTGTGGCCGGTACCTGAAGCAGCCGGCGCCACCTGGTAATGTCAAAGGGAACTGCGTCTTAGCCTACAGAGGCAGAAAGATTGTTTAAAGTGGGACACCAGTGTAGGTGTGAGAAAACATGTGGGGGTAACATGCTGAAGCAGGAGAGTGCTAAAAGTGCATCACATGACACCACAGGGCTGGCTGTTATTAGAAGGGAGAGAGGCTATAGTTACCAATGCAGGGAACCCCAGGAAGCTTAAGGCTGCCACCCAACAAACTGCCAAGAAATCCACTGATGGCAGAAACAGCCAAGCAGCAAAGCCAGAAGGCAGCACGTCCTCGAGGAATAGAAGAGTGTGCACTGCAGGCGCTTCCCCAGTGGCGAAAGGGCGCCACAGCATGAGGAGGAACAGGGTGTGCAAGGCGCCAGAAGGAGGAGGGCACAAAAGTCCGAAGTGCACCGAAGACCGCGTCAGAGAAGCTGACAGTACGGGCTGGAGTCCGAGAGTGAGAGCCTGCCTGAGTGGAGGCTGAATAGAGTGCCACATCGGTGTAGCCTTGAGGCGCAAGGAGTAAATCAAGAGGAAGAAGATGAAAGTGTAGAAGTGGCACGAGGCCACAAGTTTAAATCCGAGGAACAATTGGAGAAAGAAGAGAAGGGTGTGTAATAAACATCCGGCACACCACCAAGTACAGAACATGACTGTGAGTGCAAGAACATCTCAGGAGTTTTGGACATCGTTAGTGAAGCACTGTACCTATGTAACACCCAGAGGTCAGTGAAGAATCTGTGGCACCAAAAGAGGCTGGCTGTCCAGAAATCTTCGGTTATCCCAAGCAAACCTGACGCCTGCAGAAGAGAGCAAGCTGGACGTTTTGTATCATCCACCTTTGGGGTCGCATGTGAGACTGAATTGTGGTCCTGCTCAGACGTCCTGAGTGACCTCGTTCGTGGGGTCTAGAAGAGGATCCGACCAATCCACACCAGACTGTGGTGATCCATGGGCAAGGGCCTCAGGGATCACCCATGAGAGCTGAATCCCGACACGATAGATGAGTCTGCAGCATCTACCCCGCAGGTCCCAGGAAGTACAAAGATCTCTTGTCGGAAGCTGGTTACCCCAAAAACTGTCCTGTCAATGCCGGTGCACCAAAGTCAGGAGGGCTGGAGTACTCCGACCTGGAAACAACTACCCTCTAGGCTGAGTGAGTGACTTGAAGGTGGGACTCGTAGCAATTCCTCCATGAGCCTATAGTACGGCATTGGAGTGTCAAGGCGAAGTCCACACAGTCCTGTGGAAGTCTGGTGAAGAGGACCTCAGGGGACTCCCGTGAGAGGGGATCCTGGTGTCAGAAGGAAGCCGAAGTTTACTCCACCATCCTGCAGCTGGAAGCACTGCTGGATCTGAGGAAGACTCCGCAACAAAAACCTGGATGTCATCCGTTGTAGGAGGCTTGATGTTCATGGAGTCAGGATGTCTTTTGAAAACGTAACATCCACAGACTTCACTATCGCTCCACATGCACGTCACAGTAAAACGTGTATAGAGACATTGTTTATAGACTTCCACGCATTGAGTCCAGGTAGGACAGGATCCACAGTGCACCGCTGAGCTGTGCCAAATAGAACTGGTGATCACAGCTACAATTGTACACTCATCCTGTCCGGAAAGCAGCCGAATAGACTCTGTGGAGTTTTCTGTTGTTGTTTTGTTCTCTACCACAGGTTGGACTGGGTCCATTTTTAATAAAGTTTGGGAAGGATGTAGTGACCGGCTGGTCACTGTTCTAGTGTTGCTTGTACCAGCCACTCCCCGAGGGCTGGCTTACATTACCACCCCACACCCATCTATCACAGGTGTCACAGGACATGTGACCCTGCTAATAAAACAGGCTGTGCGCATGTACTCTGGGCCAGTTCCAGATACCCTAACACTGTGTCTGCGTGTTCCTTACTACTGTATGGGAACCTAGGGCCCCAACCCTTTACACTGTGGTGTGTGCACAAGGCTATTAGGTTTCCTTTTGGTTCTTCAGACGCTCCTTATATGAATCTCTCTACTTTCAGTTTCAGAAGCGCACACTTCAAAAGTACATTTATAATTGTGCATGTATATTGTGTTGAAGTGAAGGTTGAATTTACATCTGCAATCCCCACAATGCAGTGTGAGACATGAAAATGATGACAAAGGGCTGTTCGTGTTGAGGTGCAGACCTAACAATCGATGCTGGCTGTGTCCTTGAAGTATAGACAGTGTCTCTTTCGCTGTGCTTGGTCTGGGTGTGCAGCCGCTGTCTTGGGATTGGCCTGTTCACCAGTGGTATTTAAATTAAGTACGTTTGTTACGGAGTAGAGTGTTAGTGCCAGGATGTTCCCTAGACAACAGGGCTGCTGCCGAAGTCACTATGCTCTTGTATCCACATCAGTTAAATTTGTTATTTGAGAAGAAGCTCCATGTCGTGTGACATCTTCAGCCAGTCCAGGCTCTTAGCCTTAAAGCCTTGTTTTCTGGGAGATTGAGCTTAATTATACCCAGTCTAAACATGTCCTTTTAAGCCCCAGAATGGAAATTGCTGGTGGATGAAAGGCAAGACCTGTCTGAAGGTGTCATACATGGCGTGCGGCCAAGTTGTGCCGATTCACCATTTGACAGGGTGACCACCTGCCTTCCACACCAGTATTTTGTTGCCTCCTCTGCACTACACATTATACAGCAACTATGGGCCTTATTACGACGACAGCGGTCGATGGGACAGCGCATAATGGTGGTGGTGGTCCGACCACCGCCACACTGCCGGACCGTCCGCAGTATTATAAGTGTGGCGGTCGGACCAGCACTGAACTGCTGCTATCACCGCGGATCAAGGATCCTGCGGCAGTCTGACGGCGTTTCGAGGCCAAAATATACTGGGGGTGCTGGCATCGCTGAGCATATTTTGTGTTGCCTCACCCCCACCCTTCTCATGGCGGTTGCACCGTCATGAAAAGGGTGTGGGTGAGGCAATAAAGGGGGTCCGACATGGCACCCTTGTGCCTCTGTGCACAGGGGTGCATGCGGAGGGACACCTGTTCTGCCCCCCTGTAGAGATGCACCCCCAGTTTATGCACGGGAAGGAGTACACATCATGGTGCATTCCTTCCCGTGCAGGAACGTGCCCTGGCGGTCCCGCGGCGGTGCTGTTTAAGGCTCACAATGAGCCTTTAAATGGCACCACCGTGGGACCACCACGCCGCCTGCCTGCCCGGTGAGTTTGGTGGTCCTGGAGCAGAGCAGTGGCGTGCCACCCGCTGCAGAACCGCCGAAACTCATAAAAAGGCCCTTTGTATAAAGCCTTTGAGTGTTGTGATTAGTATACTGAACAGTTCTGAGACACTTTCCGTGGGATAAACAATAACTACCCCTTTGGCAGCAGAATACTATCCCACACCTATGAATACAGATAGGGTGCAAGGTCCTAATGGAGACGTCAGATTGAAAGGACTGTTACACAGAGCTGAAATACGCTCACCTTCTTCAGACAATGAGTAATGTGTATCTCTTTTTTTTTTTTTTAAACTTGTGCCATGCAGACACTACCTCTGAAAAATAAATAACTGTAACTTGTTTTTTATTTAGAGGTTCATGCCACACTCTTGTTGTTAAAGGTTTGCAAATAACACGTGTAACTATTATCCAAACAATGATACTCCATTAACTGACTTTAGAAGGCTTGAAGACTGAGTCAGCCTTACTAAGATATGAACTTCTGACAGCTAATCCTTTCGTTGTGCTTGGTTAGTAGATTGTATGTTCGTGGTTAGAGCTTTGATGTTATTGATAAGTACAAGTGCCACTATCATGTTGTGAAGAACTTGTTGTGCTTGTGTATGGAGTGAAACAGAGGGCGAGAGATTGTTACATGTCCTGGTACCTACCATACCTGTGTGAATGATTGCTGATTTTTGATTTATGGAAGTAGTCAGGGCCAGGCAATAATTTTGCTGATTACAGTGAGGGGGTCATCTATTTGGGAACAGCCAGGTCTTTTCCACGTTTGTGAATTAAATGTGTTCTTGGATGTTTCCTATTTTTGGCAGTAGCTATCTGTAGAGTTTGGCCTTCTGAATAGACAAGGGTGTACTGCAAATGCACTTTTTCTTGAAGGATGGGGACAGACAGTGATGGTGCCAATGTTGAACAGAGGCTTCTAAATTTTGTGTATCACCATAATTGTATAAAAGATACAAGTGCTGTGAATGGCCCTGTGGGCTAAGCAGAGGGACTAAACAAGCTATTGATAATCAGTGGAGAGCTTTCATAGCTGGAATAAAGTGGTTGCATAGGGATAGGTGCAGAAGTCTGGCTTCTGTGTTCTGAATTCTCAGTAGTTTTCTTAAGTAGGCTGTGGCTCCAAGCTAAAGTATGAGGCACAGCAATATAAGTGCATGGTGGCGTAAACTTTCTAAGGAAAACGTAGAAGGGAAAACGTGCTGTATGTGGTCTAAGTTCCTGAGACAAGATGGTCTTAGTTTGGCAATTCTTCCAGTTTCCACAAGTGAGAAGTTGGGTTTTGAAAGTTGAGTTTGTCAGTTGATCAAAATCAGTTGCTGAATGGCTCAGAGGCAATGGTCTAGGCTAGAGGAGTGCAAGTGTGTTACGTTTTCAGGCTTGAGAGTGATTTTGCTGTCACTTGTATAGTTGTAACAGGTTGCACTGAAGGACTTGGTGAGGTGAGGAACTTGGCTGAGGTAGCATTTACGAAGATCAGAAATACGATGGTACAATACGGGATGTCAGTGTGGAAAGGAGTTTAAGATTATAGTGGGAGCTCTATGATGCTTGGTGTCTAAAAAAGGTATGAGATGATTCAATCTTTTAGCAACACCAGCTGGAAATATCTGGAGCCTTATTGCTTGGACTCTAAACAAATCTCTTTGTAATTGATTAAAAAAAAGTTGTCTCTCTATTTTGTTGTATAATTCTAAGAACTGGGATGTTGGGCAGCTAGCCCAGAGAGGTGGGCGATGATTTGTTACAAATGGGAAGGGAACTTACTGGTAGTGCAGTGCATTGGTCCATAGCGGCCTTAAATATTTTGCTAATGATCCAATCTGAGATGGTTCATGGAATGCAACATCTTCTAGCCTCAATAGTAGGATGAGATAATAGATTGTATTAAAGAAAGCTGACAGTCCCAGAAGCTGTATCGTTCCAACATCATTACTGTCTCCTGTAGTCTTCAAGACATCTCAGGTGGAGATCATAGCGAATTTAGTTCCTCTGCCAAGTCTTAAACCAACTTAAAAAAAAAAATGACATTATTTTATTGGAGAAAATAATCCATACAAGAGAACAAAATAACATTAGAAAAACAACCAATCAACAAAGAATAAGGGTATATAGATGATGATATAGCAAAAACAATCCTAATAAAAATAATAAAGGAAGCGTTGTGGGAGAAAACGTCAAGGAAAATACCCATCGTCTTGGTCAGCCAATGTCTCACCCATCCAGAGTCTGACTGGATTCCAAATCCTTCTCAACCTCCTTCTGCAAACCTCATTATCTAACAAAGACATTTCCAAGACGCGTATATTAAAAAATGCATGCCACAACACCCGTGGGCTTGGGGCCGTACTTGCAAGCCAGAAGAGTGCCAGAACAAATCTAGCCAGGAAGATAGATAAAAAATAAAGCCTGCAACATTTCAGGAATAGCAGATAAAAAGCACAGCATAATCAATTTTGAATCACACACAACAGCCAAATATGAAATACTATTAATTTTTTAAGAAAAGAAAGGCCCAGTAGATGCGTAGGGCTAAACAGGCCGCAAAGACATGAACTGCCTTGGCTCCCCCTGCCCCACATTGGAAACAATGATCAACCCATCTAAGCTTCATTAACCATAGACAGTGAGGAGTACAATAAAAATCATTAATGCATTTAATGTGGTGGACTTAATTGGTAACACATTAAGGACACTCTGTGCAAAGAAATTACTGAGCCTCATATCATCATCCGTTACTACTGAACCCAGGTGCCTGCTCCAATTATCTGCCCTTAGCTGAAAGAAATCAGCCCGCTGGTCCAATTCAGCCGAAAAAAATAGCTGAAAGGCCTGACTGATGTTCCCCTGTTCAAAGCTCTCATTAGGAAATCCAAAACAATGTTTTGAGAGCAGCCAATCTCATCTCTGCTAATGCCAGTTAAGAAATGTTGAATTTGCAGATACCTAAAAAAAACACCAATACGGGGAAAAGAAAACTACTGCTGAATAGTCTCGAAATACATTCCCCTCAAACATTTGTACTGGAGTGAAAAGTTAAGCCGCCTCCCAGCTCTCCCAAAAGCTTTGATGAATGCAAAGAGGTAAGTTAGGGTTTAATCCTAAATACGTATATCAAATGAAAAGAGTGGTATCAGGGAAAACATTTTTGAGAGGACTCCAGATTGGATGAAACACCTTAAAAGTCTTAAACCATTTCCTATAGTATAGATCATGCAAATACAAGGGGCACTCGAGTCTCCCAAGGGTAGATACTCCACAAACATACGACCCTGTATCCATAATCCCCTACCCATGACCAAGCAAAGTGGAGAAAAAAATTAAGCGAGATAATAAAACTGCAAAGCCGGGAGGGAGACCCCACCTCTTTCCCTTGGCAGCTGCAGGAGTTGTATATTACAGCGAGGTTTCTTATAACTCCAGATGAACTTCTGCCAGCATGCCTCAATCTTACTGAAGAAAGTCACAGAGAGAAAGAGGGGAATACATCGAAAAAGATACAAATACCTGGGAAAGATGATTATTTTAAAAGGTTCCATCTACCAATCAAGCCAAGATGTAGGCGATTCCACTTGTTGAAAACACCAACTGGTTGTTGATAAAGTTTCCCTTAATTGTATTCAAAGCTGTCATCCATTCACAGACTCAGTTTTACTCCCAGATGGGTAGCTGAATGTACCCATCTCTTATCACGGGCAGGAGGGATATTTGACAAAACCTGTGTTTTGTCAAGATTAAGCTTGTATCCTGAGACTTTACTTGATGTCAACTCTACCGCCTCCTCCGCCCTAAGGGCTGTGATGGGAATAGGAATAGTTAAGACTGCCACGTCGTCTGCATAGGCTAAAACTTTCCCCTCAAATCGATGAATACACAGCGGTTGGATATCCTCAGACATTTTGAGACCTTGAATATATGGTTCGATATGTAATGCAAACTGCGGAGGAGATAGGGGAGAGCCCTGCCTGGTGCCTCGCAAGATGTCAATAGGGTCAGAGAGAGATCCTTAACAGCAAATCTTAGCTTTCAGGCCAACACAGAGCTGACAAACTTTAGATATAAAACAAGGGCCAAATCCCATAGATTCCATGACCATCCAAGGGAATGGCCAGGATACCCAGTCAAAGGCCTTCTCCGCATCTAGCATAATCATCCCAACAGAGCCCTCATCTCAGAGGCAGTTTCGAGAGCTATAACAGCTGTAGTAACATGTGAAGTTGTATCACGTCCAGGAATGAATCCATGCTGGTTTGGATCTACCAGCCCTGAGATCCCTATGCCAAGCCTATTAGCCAAAACAGGAGTGTTGATGTTAGAATAGGTGTTAATTAAAGAGATTGGACAATATGAGTCGCAGAGGGTAGGATCCTTCTGTTTTTTGAGAAAAATGACAATATTGGTCTCTACCCAAGACCCTGGGACCTTACCCAGCGTATTGAAAGAATTAAAAAGATCCCGAAGGACCATGGCCAGAGTATGTGAAAAAGACGCATAGAATTCTAGAGGTATCTGATCGAGACCGGAGGCCTTTTCCTTAGCTAAAGAGCCGATAGCTGTTTCTACCTCAGACAATGTTGTAGGCTCTTCTAATCTAGCCTGCTGAGCCTTGTTAAGCTTACCAGGGAAGTGCCCCCACTATAAATTGAAACAGGGCCTCAGTGGAGGCAGAGCAGTCCTCCCGATAGAGACTTTGATACAATAACCATAATACCTCCCTCATGCCCGCATAATCTACCACAAACTCCCCCTTCTCATTCCTAATCTGCAGACTAGCATTAATACTAGTGCTATCTTTGACTCTAAAGGCGAGTAGTCGGCTCATCTCTCATGTTTTCAAGACCTGTCAACTGCCTGGTACGTCACTTTTTAATCGCCCGATCCCATATACTCTTCCTGAGAGACGCCTCCAGAATAGCTAACTGCTCAGAGAGAAATTTCGTACGCTGCCCTTCCTTGGCGATTATACTATACCCCAAGCTGGCTTCTACAGAGCTAAAAGTTGAGCGCGTTTGAGACTTCTCCATAGTAGCTACCCTCCGCTGATAAACAGCAAACCCCAGTGTGTGTCCCCGGCAGAAGGCCTTAAGCGCGTCCCAGACTACAGTGATAGCTGCCGATCAGACTTTAAGCTCCAAATGCTCCCTCAGGAGCATATTCACAGAGCAAGTATAGTCATCTTCCAAAAGCAGTCTTCGCTCAAATGTCCACCCTCGGGGCCCCGGAGCCTGAAGAAGCCCTCTCGATTGTATAAGCAGAGATCAAGAATTATGACCGAATACAATTTTCGGATTAACCTAAATCTTTAAGAGCGAACTCAGAGGATAGTTAGCTAAAAACATGTTGATACGCATGAGAGATCTGTGAGGGGCAGAGTAAAAAGTGAAGCCAGGTTCATTAGCTCTCTCATAACGTCATTCATCAATAAGTGCACAGGAAGACATAAGCTGTTTCAGTGTAGGACTGAGTCGTTGCTTCCCTCACTGGGCTGAATCAGGTTACCCTGAACTTGATATTTAGAGTCTATTTTAGGGCGTAGTGTAACATTGAGGTCCCAACAGATAGTAAGGGGTGATGGCCAGATGTGAAGTTCAGCCAATACAAAGCCAACAATAGTCGGATCATCATTCGGGCCATATAGTACACAAATAGTAAAACACATTCAGTTTTTTTGAATGGTCGTGATAAGCCACTATCCGCCTGAATCAACCTTTTGCCTCAGCACTACCTATTAAATCCCAAACCAGCAGTGCAACACCTATCTGTGCTAAGGTGAAACAGGAAGTGCATAAGACTCTATAACCGAACTCCTTTAACAATAATACTTGTTCAGAGGGAACATGCGTCTCCTGAAGACAAACAATTTGTGGCTTAAGAGTATGTAATTCTTCCCTGGCCATCGTACGCTTATGAGGTGCTTTGACACCATTAATATTCCAGGAAAGAATATGCAAATGCTGGCCAAGGGGGTCATTACTGGCTATTATCACAGCCGGTCAGAACCCATTCGCTTCCCATGACAACACCACATCTCTCCCGCCCCTTACCCTGAGACTGAATCCAGAAATCAATTGTTCCAATTTTTCCCCACCACCAACCTTTTCTTCAATTTTTACCCCAAACCTTTCATACCCCTCAAACAATGAGCAGAACCACACAGCCAATCTTGCACCAAATCGTCCTCCCACCCAGAAGAACCGGAGTAGCGAGGGGAGGTCCACCAGGTGGGAGCCTGCCCTCAGCCCTCAACCCCCAACCGCTCACCCCCCGCAGCGTGGAGCAGGTAAGGGAGAAAGGGGGGGTCTAGTGGGATAAAGTCTTTAGATGCTGTGATGAATGAGCCACTCGTGTGGTCAGATATCCTGTGATGATCATCGAGCAGCACCATCTCAGATCTGCTTAGCGTATTATTATACAATGTAGACTGATATTAGAAGTAGGGCAATGCTTGCGACAGGCTTTGACATGATCTCATGTTACCTTGCATACTAATTCTGCTCTTTTGCGCATAGAATAGTGTTTGCATAAGCGACTCCATTTTTTGACTGTCGCCATTTTCTGAGCTTCGCAAGGTGGGGAGGGCATGTTTTGCTCTCCATCTGTTTTTCACACTTCACTGACCAGAAAGAACTGGATTTTATCAAGAGGAATGTGCGCGGTCTGTCTCGGAGCCATAATACGGCTGGTATGGCCTTGACGAAGACTGGTACAAGCTTTCTCATGAGAAAAGAGGGCGAGGTTTGCTAGAAGTCTCGTCCTACGTTTTTTAGTATTAAAGGGGGAGGCTTTCGACAGCTTGACGGAAGTTCACGCTGTGGAACAGACGTGTTGCCGCGGAAGAGTGGGGACTTGTGTCTCGACTGTAACTTCTGCCCGGCCCGAGAAACGGACTCCTGGGCGAAGTGGGCGGAATGATGAAGCAGTCGGTGAGGTGTCTCTGCTACTGTCTCTTGATTCTTTACTGATGCTTTCCTTTCCTTCTTATTTTCTGATTCTTACATCCATACACATATATATTTCTACCTATATATTCATTTTTGATTGCTTATTTCAATCAGTTATTTGCTAGTTGGAAGTCTGCCATGATTAATGCATTCGGCCTGTCCGTGATTGAAGTATTGTGTTAATAAATATATTCCATATGTATGAATTCGTCTTTTCCTTGTTGTAGGAGGTGATGAGTGCCCTCCTGGCAAGTGATGTGCAAAGTATATCTCGCTCTAGGAAAGTGTTGTGTGTTTTACCTTGATCTAGAGGAGGCCTATGTGAATTTGTTTTCTTGCCTTGCCTTTGGGGGAGTGTTGAAAGTTTGCCCACCTTAGGAGTGCTGTGCATGTGTGATATTCCATAAGTTTGGAACTGATATTCTCGCCCTGGGGAAGTGATGGTACATACCTTGGTCCAGGGGAGATCTGAGATTACATTTCATTACAGATGCATCCCGAGAGGGCCTGGAGCTCAGCTGTGTTTAGCCGTCTTCTTGGTTCAAGGGAGAACCAATCCTCAAACCAGCTTGGTGATCGCAGAAATAGGTTACATCTTTAAAAGATTTGGGGACTTCGAAAAAGGCTGTTCTCTCTGAGTTTTTCAGAGAAATAGACCATTCGAGATTGGTTCTTACTTGGCTGGATCTGCTGGGTTGAGGTTTATTTTTTCACAGTCAGCTTTATGGGGGGGTTTGGAAGTGATAGGGAAAGATGTCTTAAGTTCATGTGTTCATTGGATCGTCACACAACCCTCTGCAAATTCAAATAAAAGCGATTTAAGGTATATATGTGTAAAATGAAAATTTAGCATAATGCAAACCTAATGCATTGTGTTTTTATCAGACAATGAATACACACATTTCATTCCGATATGTCTGCCAGTTTGGCTTGCTCACTATACAAAGTGAGACTACTTATGTTATTATTTCTACTTCCTCCGGTCTGCATCGGCATATGTTTTTGGAACGTGCATATATCGGAGGCGTGACTCAGATTTATGCCCAGTATGAAGGTCTCTGGCATCTGACCAGTATAAGTGCTTCAGATATATTCACAATACAGAAGCCTCAGATAGTACAATGTATTTAAGTCTCTAATTTATGCTCAATATAGAAACTCCAGCTATAAGCATGGCAATGAAGCTTCAGATACATGCCCACTATATACCCCTCAGACACACTTAAGGTATGGAAGCCTGTGAAATACAAATAGTGTGGGAGCCACTTAAGTAGGCACATTGTGAGAGTATCGCAAATATGTACTGCATGCTGTCATCAGATACATTCATAGCATTAAAACCAAAGACAAACTCACAGTATGCAGGCCTCTAATATATGGCTAATACTCTGCTCTATAATTGATCATAAATAAAAATTGTCCTTGCTATCTCCCCAATATGAAAACAGAATCTGAGGCCTGAGTAACAACATTTTATTTGTGGTCTATTCAGCTCATTACAACTTGGTAACTTGCCCAGAGTTCAGAAGAAAAGATGGGGAGGCAGAGCTTTCTCGGTTGCGGCTACTAGGCTCTGGAACTCGCTCCCTCATCATCTGACTTGCATTAAAATGCACTCTCCCTTTAGGAAAGCCTTAAAGAACTGGCTCTTCAGAGTCAGTTCGTCTGCATTCCTGTCAATCCCGTTTCTTTGCCAAGCAGCTCGCTGAGAGTACAGCACCTTGACGACTATGGGCATTTGCTGCGCTTTATAAATTCTGCTCATATCACATCATAAAAGTCAAAAACAATTGCATTTGTCTGGTATATTCGATTATATGTTTTGCAAATGTTCACTCTATATAGCATGAAGACTGCAACAAAATACAGTTTAAAAACAAAAATGTGTTGCTTTGAGCCCAGTGGAGAACAGATACCTCCATCCTTACATAAAAACCTAATTATGCACATCTTTAAAAAAAAAAAAAGAGATATTTCTGTGTTTCAAAACATATATTGTTTAAATTTCGGCAGGTAAAACAATATAACTAATTGTATTCACCTACACAGGCCACCTACAATATAAAGTATCTTTTCAATTACCACAATGGCAAACTGTTGTTACTACATGAATCGTTGTATCAGGCCCCTGGAATCAGGGAACCAGAGCAGTGAGTAGAAGTGAAGGTATGTCCGGAATCGCCTTAGTCCACTTTGGTGGAGAGAATCACAGCTAGTTGAGGATCCGCTGAATCAGTCCTTGAACACCCATGGACACTCAACAGGGAGTAGATAAGTCCTGAGAGTGGGGAAGACTGAGAGGGCTGTAGGTGGTGCAAGTGTGGACAGACAACACACCTTTTTGGTGCAAAGTGTAACAAGTGAGGTTTTGGTCTCTGTCCTCCCACCTACACCTTCCTCACCTGTTAATTGAAGAAGTTATCACCCTGGAATCTATGGTCCATGTAGAATTGCTGTAGTGGACGTTTGAACCATTATTTTCTGAGCGATGGGAATAGTCCCTGCTTCGCCCCTTATCTCACCGCAAATTTGGGAGATATTATGGATGTCAGCTGTCTGTGCCTTAATTTAGTTTGTGTATTATGTGTGGGGTACACTAGAGCATTACAGTAACAGTAGCATGGATTGCCTATAGGGTGTCCTGTATAGTTTCCCTTTTGGTATTGGCTATGAAGGGGTTGTTTGGAAATTTCCTTATGCAACATTCTAAAAGATTTATGACTTTCTTTTGCCAATCTGTGTGTATTTTTAGTGTCCTCAAGCTTTTTAGGAGGGTTAATTTGCCTGAGTGGGAGGAGTCAGGATGTTAGGCAGGTGAA
The DNA here is from genome assembly GCA_963921515.1 of Calotriton arnoldi. Taxonomy (NCBI): domain Eukaryota; kingdom Metazoa; phylum Chordata; class Amphibia; order Caudata; family Salamandridae; genus Calotriton; species Calotriton arnoldi. The sequence goes on along the minus strand of CAWUFW010004989.1, from coordinate 355,468 downwards.
CTTGTTAGATTATGCTTGTTGATGCTCTTTGATGTCATGTATAAGTTAGCATTCGCTACGCCATTTTGTTTTATCAGGTGCCATTTTATGTACTGTTCGAAACTAATCCTGTTTGATTTCAAGAAATGCCCCTTGCTAACTTTTGTTTCTGTAACGAGGAACTGTTCGTGCCAGTGCATTGCTTTTCCTTGATAAAGAACCTCTCCCACCTGTCTGGCAGTTTGATCGCTGCCCAGGGTGGAACGGCCTTGAAAGTGTTCTGAGCTGTGCAAGATACAAGAGTAGAAACTTTTTTTTTCTTTATGCTGTTCGCTCACATCTGTTCCACTGTGGGCGTGTTATTAGTTGACCATGCAATGCATACAATATATCTTTATGCTTACAGTTCCTCAGTTCCCTCTGTAGTACTCTCTTGAGACTGTGCAGACGGGGCCCCGCTTTGAGCGTATATAATAAATGATTATTGGTGTATATTCTCCACTGTTTCTCGGACTCTTCATTTAGCATGGAAGGATGAGAGGTGGTCAGTGGTGACCCGGGTGGCCCTAGTCGCGTCACTTCCTTCAGTTGGCGCCCGAACAGGGACTCCATCGGGGCATGACCCATCCATTTTCCACAGGCAGAGGGAAGGGCGAGGACATCATCAGGTCGGACTGACGGTTCAGGGATCCTTGCACGAAGGGATACATTTCTCGCAGCTGCTGCCTCTGTCCCACCGGAGGGTGCCTCGCCCAGCGGTCATCTCGACTGGAGTCCTGAACAGCGAATCCGTGATCTGACTCTTTGGTCCGAAGAGTCAGCAGTGGAGAATCGGTCTATCGGTGCGCCTGACACAAGGGAGTCAGTTTCAGTTCATGTGGTACCACCGTAAATAGGTTTTGTTTCAGTACTAGGACTGTTTTGGTGAAAAGTGTTTGCAAATACTTTGCCAGGTAAAATAAGGATTTTGTTTCTCTTTTCTTTGCAATGCCTGGTTTCAGTAAGATTCGGAGTTTGTGCTGTTATTGTTCTAAAGATGCACGGTTGGAAGAATCCCAGCCTGCACCTCCTGAAGGTAGTCCTAATTTTGATATGTATAAAAAACATGGCCTTGGCCCTATTATGTTTAGTACGTTATGGCACAGAGATACGAGGGACAATGCAGAGTTACAGTGGCCTTTGACAGGCTCCTTTGACGAACAAAAGATAGGATTTCTACAGGAACAGTTGTTTAAAAGACACAGTAGACAGTCTATGTTTGACTCCCTTCATACTTGGCAGAAGGAGACCAAGCAGAGGCAATTAAAAATGGAGAAAGATACCAGAAAACGAAATATGCAGAGCCTTACACAAAAGGCTGTAGCTTAGGATAAGGATAAGCAGGAGAAAGGAATAGAACGCGAAGACAGAAGATTTTGGTTGCAAATTGATATGTCCTATATGGCTCAGGAAGAAGGTGATCCTTTTATGGAGACCTAATTAGAAACACGACCCCCGCCACCATATGCCCCAGAACGGATACATCCCGTTGTTCCCCATCAGCAACAACAACCCACACCAGGTGCATCAGTCTCTGAAGCTGCTACACCTACCGCCCCAGTTAACGTACCCCCTACTCCTTCCCTTCCATCACAACATATGACTGCAGCAATTCCCATTACAGTCACTCATGCTTCATTAACACTAGTTACTGACACACCAGGGTGCGGTCCGAAAGATAAAGATTTAACTGGATTCAGGGAACGGTTAGGTCCTTTAATGCGATCTGGTGTGGGGGAGGAAGAGAAAAAAGTAATAGCGGAACATGCAATACGGTGGGCTCGCAACCCAATTTACAGTCTTGAGGATATATGGCAATTAATGCGAGACTTCAACCCTTTTATACAGCAACATGCCCTTAAACATATGTCCGCCACACTAATTGACCTCTGGCGCACACACATCGAAACGGAAGCACCCCAACTACTATTTGATATTAATGAAGGCGCTTATGTAATTAACATGGAGCCGGCCCAAGTGTTCAGGAATATTTCCACTCTAATTACCTATAGAGGCAGACTACATGATAAGAGTCCCACTCAAATAACTCAGTTCCCAATGCAAGAAGTTTGCCCCATTTACCACTCGGAAATCCCTGCAATGGTGGATCAACATGGAGCGATTACCAGACCGGCTGTAGCTGCCCGCTTTCAGGCACAATAGGTTTATACCATGGTATGAAGTGATGTGAAGTGCCATGGAAAAGAAGTGATGTTCTGGCCCTGAAGACTACATTGCCCGATTCCAGAAGAAATCCTACTGCTTACTATAAAGAATTGACAGAAGCTGCCTCTTCTAGTGTGATGACTCTTGCGGATATTGAAATGTTTTTTGGCCTACTAGTCCCACTTGATATTTGGCGACAGGTACATACCCAAGATCATATTGCTGAGTTGGGTGGAACGTGGGACGCGATTAGGGGTTGGGACAGAGTTAGAAAGCCAGGAGACAAACCAGGTGCTGAGTTGCTTGCCTTACCCGGTCGCATAATAACATACATGCAAACACTCATTCCTCCCAAGAAAGTTAGTTGGGACAGACTGACTGCCTGCCGGCAGAAGAAAGAAGAAAGTGTTTCTGATTTCTTCACCAGGTTTGAAGAGACGTTTTTGGATTATAGTGGGCAGGATATGTCTACAGAGGGGGGAGTCCGTTTATTTGTTGATAGGTTTGTCACTAATCTCCTTCCCCCAAATAATGTCTAAACTTCAAGCATCTGAAAGCACCTGGTCCACGTCTTCCCCCTCTGTGATTCTAAATATGGCCCAATATTATGAGCATAGGGATAATGAAGAGAAAGACGAAACTGATAAAAGAAATAAGGATCTGAAGACAAAGTTATTATTGCAACAGGCATATCGAGGTAACACTAGAGGACGGGGACCCCAACGACAACTTTTACGCACTATTCAGCCACCCATGACACCTTTGGGACAGAATCAGTGTGCTTACTGCAAGGAAGAAGGTCACTGGTGCAGTCAGAAGGTCACTGGCGCAGTCAGTGCCCTGTACTTTTGCTCAATGTTTCATCCACTAGAGGAAGGTGTCCTGGAAACAGGGGCAAGGGGTACAATAGACAACAACACACTACTGCCTCTGTAGGCCATCCCGACAATTATTTCGAAGACACCAAGGAAGGACAGTACTACAACGACGATTATGACGTTGATGACGTGACAGGGATGTCTTTCAGCTAGGACAGCCAGGGACAGGGTAAGGGAACAGTTCACATACCTGTAGATCAGCGTGGCCCTTATGTCAAAGTGGATCTGCAAGGATCCACTAAGGAATTCTTAGTTGATACAGGTGCCACAAAGAGCTCTATTTCCCGGCATCTGGTCCCTCGGGCGGCCCGGTCTGGCAATAATAATGTTTCGGTCGGTTTTTCAGGAGTACTGGTTGTAAGCCCCATCTCGCGCCCTCTTGCTCTTAGTGTTGGCCCTTTTACTGTGGATTCCCCATTCCTTTTAGCATCTAACTGTGGTGAAAATCAAATGGGCTTGTACTTGCTAAAGAAGTTGCACGCTACCATATATTGTTCGCCAGATGGTGTTTATATTACCATGGGTCCTGACGTGGGTACTAGACAATGCCTATCTAAAGATGTTCCCCTTCCACCTGAATTTGACCACCCACATTATGGGCCACTGGTGACACTGAGGCTTATTGAACATACCCCCAGTTTCTATACGAGTGAAGGACAACGCCATACTACCACGCATTCCCCAGTATAAAATACCAAAGGCAGGAGAACAAGCTCTCCTTAATATTGTTCAGGACCTCATACATAAGGGAGTTGTCAAGGAGACCACCGGTAACATATGCAATAGTCCTATTCTTCCGGTCCTAAAAAGGGCGCCTCTAGACTCTCCCAACAGTGCTGGCGATGTATATCGTTTTGTGATTGATTTGCGCGAGGTCAATAAAATAGTGGTCCTGCAATTCCCAGTGGTTCCTGATATCACTACACTTTTAACAATGATTCCATCTACCGTTAAGTTTTTCTCGGTCATTGATTTAAAAAAATGCATTCTTTAGCATTCCCATACACCCAGACAGCCGGTATTTGTTCGGATTTTCACTGGCTGGCAGAAGTTTCCGATTCTGCAGAGCTCCTCAAGGCTATACTGTAAGTCCTAGCATTTATAGTAAAGCATTGAAAGGTCAGTTGGATTCACTCTCACTTTCTCCAGGCAATGCATTGGTACAGTATGTCGACGATTTGTTAATTGCTTCTGATACTGAACAAGGTTGCAAGGATAGTACGGTGAAATTATTGTTACACCTGGCACACCATGGTCAAAGTTTCACTTTCAAAGTTTCAGTACTGTCGACAGGAGGTCACCTATTTAGGTCACCTTCTGTCGAGGAGGGTAGAAGGTTAACGCCAGAACCCATCAGTACCATTAATAAAATGCCCTGTCCACAAACTCAAAAGGACGTGCGTGCTTTTATAGGCATCACTTCCTACTGCCGACAGTGGATCCCTAATTATTCCTTAATAATCAAACAAAAGACGTCCATGAGCCTTTACCTTGGACGCCAGATTGTCAGCAATCTTTTGAAGAATTAAAAACTGCGCTTTGCTCTGCTCCAGTATTAGGCACGCCTGACTATAACAAGCCTTTTGAGTAATACGTCTACGAGATGGCTGGTTGTGCTCTCTGTGTCTGGACCCAAAAATTTGGTGATAGACAGAGACCTTGCGCTTATTTCTCTACTTTGCTCGATCCTGTCGCAAGGGCACTCCCGAGTTGTCTGCAAGCGGTCGTGGCCGTGGCCACTTCCATCAGACAATCGGCTGGACTCATACTCGATACTGACCTCACAGTTATGGTGCCCCATGCTGTGGACACACTTTTAAATAAAACAAGGACACAGCACCTCACCAGTGCACGTCTTACTGGCTATTGAATTGACATTGTTTGCCAAACATATTACGATCAAAAGATGTGCCACTCTGAATCCAGCCATGTTACTACCCCTCCCTTCCGAGAATGATGCAGTTGACAAACATGATTGTATTTTCCGAACAGAGGAAGAGACTAAAGGACGGGTAGACCTGACTGATGTTCCCTTATCTGATCCCCAAGGAGACCTATATGTCGATGGCTCTTGTTTTAAATTATCAGATGGCACCACCACGGCACCTTATGCTATCACTACATTGCGCACAGTGGTAGAGACATCACAAGTCCCCTATCAATCTGCCCAGGCAGCAGAACTTGTTGTCCTTATACGAGCTTGTGAATTGAGCGAAGGGTTAGTTGTCAATATTTACACAGATAGCCAGTATGCATTTGGAGTTGCGCACAACTTCGGGCGACTGTGGGCAGAGAGAGGGTTTCTTACCTCTCATGGTACTAAGATACAACATGGACACTTGATATCACAATTACTATCTGCACTAACACTTCCTAAGAAAATGGCTATTAGAAAGTGTAGTGCCCACAAGAAAGTGACAGATGATGTAGGTAGAGGGAATGCATTCACTGATCAGACAGCCAGAGAGACAGCTCAGAGTAAGATGAAGAGAATGTTTGTTACAGGCCCAGCTAGATGGGTTCCTGAGAACACTATGTTTGAAAACACAGTTGAGAGTGTGAAAGAGATACAAAGTGAGGCCACGATAGAAGAATTAGCTGTGTGGCAAGAGAGTACAGCACGTTTAGATGAAGAAGGATGTTGGATTGATGTGTCCGGAAAGCAGAAATGGATGTTACCTGATGCATACGTACTCCCTGTGGTTACTATGGCTCCTGGCCAAGCTCATATCAGTGCAAAAGGTATTTGTAAACTATTGGCCCCAGTTTGGTGTAATGGTAATATTTCCAAAACAGCTGCACACTTAGTGAAAAATTGTATGATTTGTTTGATGCACAATCCCGGGAAAGGTACCCCCACACCATCCGGTAACTTTGCACCACCTACATTCCCCTTTGAAGTCCTTCAAATGGATTTCATTGAGCTAGAACGTTGTAGCAATCTCAAGTATGTTCTAGTGGTCATATGTGCATTCAGTAAATGGGTGGAGGCTTACCCTACTAAAGACAATACGGCTACCACAACAGCAAAGGTACTTATTAAAGAGTTTTTCCTGCGTTTCGGAATGCCCAGAGTTATTTGGAGTGACAATGGCTCTCATTTTAATGGGAAAGTGATTAAGCTTATATGTGAAAGCTTGCGTATTAAACAAAAATTCCTTGCCACCAATCAACCGCAGTCAGCGGGGTTGGTTGAGAAGTATAATGGCACACTGAAATTGAAATTGGCATAAATTCAGGAGACAACAGGGCTGCAATGGCCAGATGCTCTTCCTTTGGCCCCTTTGTCCAATAGGACTACAGCACATTCTAGAACAGGCTTATCACCTTACAAAATTGTCCTCGGCCGCCCAGCAAATGTCTGGGGGTCCCTAGGCCGAGAAAGTTTTCCGATATTGAATATCCTGTATTGCTTGATTACCTTGGGCAATTGACAGAAAGTTTGCGTTCTATTCACCAACAGGTGCAAGAGTCCTTACCTCCTAAGCCAGAGGGTCCTGGCCACAGTATCCAGCCTGGAGACTTCATTCTAATCCGAAACTTCCAGAGGAAGAAAAATTTGGAGCCCAGATGGAAAGGTCCTGAGCAAGTCCTTCTGGCTACACAGATGGCTGTAAAGGTTGCTGGTCGAAAGAATTGGGTCCACACGACCCACTGTAAAAGAATACCTTTGCTGTTACCTTACGACCAGTGAGTCAAGGAGAGAATAGGAGACGTTGAATGTAAGCAGGTGCCCAGATTCGTGCCTTTCAGTGATGCAAAGTTGGTTTGGACACAAACAGACACAGAGAACGACTATGTTTTGAATGAGGCTGTCCCACCAGAAATAAGAGCTATCCAGGAGCCTCTGTTCAGTGATCATACAGTGCCTGGAGCTGCTAGGTACAACTTACGTCCTCAGCTGTGGACCACTGAGTCCAAAAAAAAGAAAGACTAGGGATGGACTGCACAAGGTAGGAAAGTGCTGAGTAGCAGTATCAACAAGGGAGTGGATAAAGGAAAGAGTTGCATCTGTTTTGCTCTTGTTGTTTGAACATTAGTCAGGAAAGTATACTTTGAAAAGTATACCACCTTCATCGAGATGGGATAGATTAGGAAAGAGCTTAGGAAGGAGCAAGCTCCACCGCCGGTGCTCAAGAGCGCCAACTGATGGACGATAGGAGCCTGTCCCAGTAAGGCTCTGACGGACACTGGGAACACTTATATTTCTTATCATTTTTGCGCTTCTTCCTTTGTTCCATTATGCATCCTTTTGGTAGGCAATTTAATGAGGAGGATCAGCCAATTGCCCCTAGACAATGCAGTGCGATTTGGTCTATACAAATTAAGATTGCGTGCGTCATTGTTCTGGTAACGTTGGTAATAATAGTATGTGGGGTATCATGGTTCCTGGAAGATACACATAGTGTACCCACACTCAACATAGTTGAACACTTCCCCTGAGACACAATAGGAGGGCTGCAACGAATAACGTGTTTGTGAAAACTCATAGGAGATTCTTTGGGAAGGAGACCACCTGCTATCCTAGCCAATCTGTCACTAGCTTTTGGACTGCATACCCATTGTCACTTGTTAACTACACATACACTCGGCCACCACAGTTTGTGGAGGTAAAGGGAATGTTCGGATTTGTTACCCCGGACCATGTCTGTACCACCGAAAAGCACAGGGTGAGGGTTACCCTGGCTGTGATAACACATATTGTGATAATTTTTATATGGAAGAACAGAATATAACTCTTGTGGGTTGGCATTATAAAGAATTGACAGTACCCCGAGAGGCTGGTTATTATGCTGCCTGTTGTCTCATAGTGAACGTTGCAGATACTTCTTTGTACATTAATTGTTCAGGGACAATACTGTATAAAAACACCCTTTCCCTAGTAAATAAATCAGATCCAAGCACTTCTGGAATGAATTCCAGATATGCTGCCGTGAATTATGGGGGCCGATATATGCCCACCCAGGGTTTTTCTTTCTGTCCAATGGGACTTATTCAAATGTCTACAATGGTACTGATGATGTGGCTCTTGGAATGGTACTGCCTTTAGGTGTTCCATGTAAAAACGTCTGACCTAAAACAAGATGGGTAAAAAGGACACTAACAAAAGTATTTTGTGAAGGGGTAACAGAGTTGGAAGTGAATAGCTATAGCAACGGTATAATATTTGGATACATCCTGTCCTCCATATTTACCGTGGGTGGCACTGCTATCGCCAGGGGTGAGAAAGCCAGAGAGTATTTCGTATGTAAATTGCAGATTCTATCCAACACTACGGTGGCAGCCTTGATAGATATTACTACTCAGTTAGAAAGCATGCGGTGTATTCGGAACAGACTAGATATGCGGTGGATTTTATGTTGGCCAAGAGTGGTGGTGTTTGTGCAATAATTGGCGACCAGTGTGTTATGGGTATAGAGAATTTGGAAAAGAACATAACACAACACATTATGGATATCATTGATAATATCAAAGGCATGGAAAGCGGAAATTGGAGTTGGTCTTTCTTAGGTAATTGGGGTGGATCCTAGAGTAAATAGTTTATTTCATAGCAGTATTAATATTCTGTTGTATTCTCATTCAATGTCTCCTGCCTTGTTGTTCCTATTGTGCCACTGCTTTGACACCCAAACAGAAAATATATGCCTCAGTTATGAATGCTGCTATGATGTTACAGAATAATATTGATGATCTTATGAATATAGATGAGGGGATATTTGAAGACACATCCCTTCATGCTGTCCCACTTTCGGACGTCAACTGTAAATAGTGCCCACAGCTCCACCTTGATCACATGTCTACTTATGATGCTGTATCAAGTAATGTATCACAGTTGCCCCTGAATATGTGCCAGTCTTACCTACTTTCTAAATAGAAAGTATCTTTAGCTCATGCTAAAAGGAGAGTTTGTTAGATTATGCTCATTGATGCTCTTTAATGTCATGTATAAGTTAGCATTCGCTACGCCATTTTCTTTTATCAGGCGCCATTCTATGTACTGTTCGAAACTAATCCTGTTTGATTTAAAATAAATGCCCCTTGCTAACTTTCGTTTCTGTAACATGGAACTGTTTGTACCAGTGCATAGCTTTTCCTTGATGAAGAACCTCTCCCCCCTGTCTGGCAGTTTGATTGCTGCCCAGGGTGGAACGGCCTTGAAAGTGTTCTGAGCTGTGCAAGATACGAGAGTAGAAACTTTTTTTTTTGTCTTTACGCTGTTCGCCCACATCTGTTGGGGAAATTCCACTGTGGGCGTGTTATTAGTTGACCATGCAGTGCATATAATATTTCTTTATGCTTCAGTTCCTCAGTTCCCTCTGTAGTACTCTCTCGAGACTGTGCAGACGGGGTCCTGCTCTGAGCGTATATAATAAATGATTATTGGTGTATATTCTCCACTGTTTCTCTGACTCTTTATTTGGCATGGAAGGCTGAGAGGTGGTCAGTGGTGACCTGGGTGGCCCTAGTCGGATAACTTCCTTCAAACTATTTAGAATGTGTAGCATCTATTGATTGTTTGGGAGGACTTGCTCAGAGCGACTTTGGGGAGTTCTCACATAACACTATTCTTTATATTTTAATTGCTCATACTGTTGGTTTGCGATGTTACACTTTTATAGATACAAGTATTTGTTTAGTGTCCTGAGGCTTATTAATATGATAGACGGTGGAAGGTTGAAGAAAGTAAGTCAGGCAAGCTGTATCCAATTACATCTATCATAGCAGAGATCACCGACCAATGTGTCATTACCATTAATTGAAACAATCATAGTAACATTATTTCTAGGAGCAGCATTCTTGGCTCCTGTAAATATATAGAGATTACCGGTCGTTTTTGTGTACATGCATTTAAGTAGGGAGGTGGAACTGAGTGAGGCTCTCTAAAAATTCACTCATTACCTCTTTTGTGTCTAAACTATCATAGTTGTGTAACCTTAATATCAACAATTGCAATATTAAGGGGTAGTTTAATTCGTCACAATGCCTAAACAGCTTTTGACTTTCAAAAAAGAATCCTTCTAGAACCAAAATGCTACGGTATTCCTAAAGAGATTGGAGGAAAGCACTGTCATGGGGTGGATCCATTTGCATGGATATGGTTGACAATATGAATGGCAACTTCAAAATCCCTACATGGAATGTGGACGGCCTAGGGAATAAAATTCAATGGGGGTGGTAGCGCAGTACATTCAACAGACAGCCCCGGACACTGTCTTACTTCAAGAGACACATCGGATAGGGACAGAATGCAAATTCCTAGGTAGGGGCAATATATGTCCCTTGGACAAGCAGGCTTCTCACGAGGATCCAGAGGGGTGGAGATACTGGCAAAAAAGAATCCTTATTTCTTAGTCAATAAGAAATGGGCTGATTGGAGAGGCACCTTTATCGGGGTACCAGTGACCCTGGGCTACACTATTGGTAATTTATATGCACCCCCTAGTTTGCAGGAGGACATATTTGAGAAAATAGGCCCTCTATTAATAGAAGCTGATGATACGCTACTCCTAGTTTGTGTTGACTTTAATGATGTTATGGCACCAGACCTGGACAAGATGAGGCCCATGGCAGACAGAGACCCACACTGCACACTGATAACACAGTACACCAGAATTCTGGTACTGATAGACCTGCAGAGGTTGCAACACCCAACAGATAAAAAGTACTCATATTTCTCTGGAGCAAACAGAACGTTCTCCAGATTGGATTACATATTTGCACTCACTGGTGAAAGCCCTACTTGTGTAGAAGCAGAATACCTAGCACTAGATATCTGATCACTCACTGCTGATGCTTTAACAAGTATGAAAAGTGGGAAGACAACTGGGCCCAATAGGTTCACAGTGGAATTATATATGTGACTTGCATGGAGTGCTACCCTACTGCCCAATTTCTCTACTAAACATAAAAACCAAACTGCCGGTCACTACACTGGCCCGTAGGTTCAAAAAAGCAATAACTTCACAATCCACAGCGACCAGACGGGGTTTATGCCTTCTAGATCTATCCAGCAAAATCTCAAGCATCTTCATAATTGGCTGGACACTGTGAAGAACTTCAGAGCCCCCTGAACATCTTGTCCATCGATGCTGAAAAAGCATTCAACTCCATACATCGGCCTTACTACTTCCTGGTGTTGAGGGAGTTTGGTTGTGGGCCAAGCTTCTGTAGCTGGGTAGCCCTCAGACAGGATTTGACAGCTGCTGTATGGGTCAATGGGGCGACATCCACAGCACTCCCACTGGAGAGCCGGACCATGAAGGGGTGTCAACTTTCCCTTCTCGCCGTGTGCATAAAGCCCCTGGCATGTTGGGTTAGACAAACGAGAGGCTCAGTGGCTTCAGTGACCACACAGACCAGCAGAAGGAGCAGATCTCCCTACACGTGGAGGATGTCCTATTCTATATAACTAGCCCCAGGGAGACACTGAAGCCTGTCCTAGCATTGTTCAAGGACTTTGGAGAGTATGCTTAATAAAGGATGAATTGAGGGCAATCTGGTGCTCCTGGAAATTGGTGATTGGGCCCCTAGGGATGAATTACCCGCTCCCCTTAGAGTGGTGACTGATAGTTACGAATACCTCAAACTAAAGTATACCAAATCTGATGAATGGCGTGCTTGAATTAATCTCAGCCACTGGTAATTACTCAGGCGCCATCCCAATCCATCGTTATTTTGCACACCATATCATCTCAGTTTCGACCCAACCATAAGCAAATCAGTCTTGATGCTGCTTCACAGTCTAGCCCGAACTGCCAGTCCAGGTCCTCCCAGAAACGGAACACAAGCAACCCAGTACCACCTTCACCCTAGTTTGGCATTCAGTAGCTTTGGGATAGAGAGATGCAGGAACACTGGAGGACATGGAATGGGAAGCCGCCCTGATGCATGCCCGGGAAGTGCCCATCAGGGCTAGGTTTCACCTGATTCACTTTAAGGTAATGCACAGAATCTGCATGGACAGGCCAGGCTACGCATAATGAGGAAAACACCTGACTGCTTGAGATGCCATACTACCAACGGTTCTTTTCCAATTTGTCCATGCCTGGTGATCCAGAGCTTTTGGCAGATGATCCTGAAGGAGCTGAGGGGTGTATTAGAGGATGCAATTCCACAGAATCTCAAATATTTGCTGCTTGGGGTCCCTGGAGATAGAGATCTCCCACGGAAAAATATACTCTTCTGTTCATTGGTATTGGTCAAAAGGGATATCACACAATTGTGGTGGTCACCAATTTAATTGATCAAAGATAAATGGCATGCTGAGTGGATTTGTGTATGGGAGCTGAAAAAGTGAGATATATATCTAGAGGCTGTCCCAAAAGGTTTAAGAAGGTTTGGGGTAGATGGTGTGAATTTTATGGCCTGGAATTCAACTACACAATCACCTCCGCGTGTCAGGAATCAGATAATGAATAGTTAAGCGCAGGGTCCAGCTCTAAACTGCGTTCCGGAGTGTCAGACGGGATGGACAGATGCTGATGGTATGATGCAGACAAAAGCTGGGCACAGAACAGACCTGATGGGCGCCTCCTAAGGAAAGTCCACCTTACAATATTAAATAATGTACTCCATGTTGTATACGTTGATATGTCATGCATGACTCTGGAATGCATCTTTTAACATGCTCACTGTGTGCATTCCTGCAAAATTTAAATAAAAACAGTTCGCAAAAAAAAAAAAAAAATTAGTGAGCATCTTTGTGGCAGTGTGTATTTCCTGGGCAACACTCATGGCTGTGCAGAAAAGCGTATTTGTTGTAAGGAAGAATCCTTGGAAGCACACGCTCTATGCATCACTAAGAAAACTTTTAGTGAGTGTGAGCAAAGTATCAACAGACATCTTGTTTAGAAAAGGCTAAATAAGGGCCGCGTCCCAATCACTCCATGTATTATTCAAGCCGTTTCAGCAAACTACGCAGCAGGGTGGCTGCTGGAAGGTGAAGGTGACCTCACATCCATTCTGCTGGACATGGTATCTGTTCTGTGGGGGTGCTATTCAGGTGGACACAGTGGGCAGTACCTTCTGAACCAGGTACTGAATAAGTCACAAACATGGACTGAATCTACTAATGATTTCTGCAATGTGTTTATCTATTGCCTTGTTATATTTTTAAGTTGATTGGTGTTTACATAACATATGTTTCATATTATATGCTTAGTTTATGTATAGTGCAGTTGATTTGCATAAACCGTAATGATTCTTTACAGTTTTAAATATACTGCTGTAGTAGGTATCTAAAAGAGGTCTCTCTGGAATGTGCTTATTTGTCACACTGCTTTGACATGAAAGGGGTCTCAACAAACACTAGACTTCTTTTTTACTGTTGGAAGTATCTGTGTCAGCTCTTTAAGTGCCTCTGTAAAGATCTTGTATGCTACATTTCTTAGGAGCAAAATCTAAAAGTGTTTCAACAGGTTTATATCCACCTGCTTTATTCCTTAAAGTCCTGCATGAAATATTAACATTCTATCAAACTTTCAATTACTTCCATCCTCTGTTTTTTCGGGGCTTTAGAATAGAAGGCGGCACGGTACAGTACATAATCTGCAGTAAATACGTCACAGAAATGACCATAGTAACAGAACAGGCAATTCTGGCACACAGGCCAATAGCGACCGCCATCATAAGAACCAGAAAATAAAAAAGTAAAAAATTGACAACCACAAAGCATCCACATTAAGCACTATTACTGAGAATAGACATAACACAAAAAAAGGACAATCATTCACCACCCCCTCCTCCCCCAACACAACCGACATCCAGGCTACAAATGACCTGACCTCGGCCTCCACGGAGACCCAGGCTTGCGGACATGGCTTCAAATGTAGCCGACGATTACTCGCCCAACATTCCCAGATCCTAAAATTCTTCTTAGGACAGCCGCTAGCAATGTACACAGGGCATTCAAGGCCTAGGCAGCAGTCCATCCCTTTCTTTCCAAACCTCCAATGAAGGAGCCAGAACCCCCTTCCAGGCCCTTGCTATGTTGTGTTTGGCAACGACCAGTCCCAACCATCAAAGTGCCCGATGGTATCTACTACCATCAAAGTCATCCTAGATTTCAAGCAAGGCACACTGAGGTGTGCGCAGCAAGGAGAGGTCCAGTAGCCCCTACAAACAATCAAAGACCTCACTCCAGAAAGGAGCCTGAACAGCACCATTCCAGATAGTGTGTAGAAAGTCTCCCATTGCAAACTGGCACTGCAAATAGTTGGCAGAAGCAATGAGGCCCCTTATCCACAACCTCTCCCTGGTATAATAGACCCTGTGCAAGTAGCTCAGGTGAATGAGGCAGAACTGGGAGGCAATAGCCACCTCACGAGAGGAGGCAAGTGCCCCTCTCCTGTCCTCGTCCTCCAGGGGGCCGGAAAGGAGTCTCGTGCATTCACTACCAGGGAGCGGTAAAGGATGGAAACCTTGTGGTGGGAAATTTCACTCAACAAGATCTTGGCTTTTAAGGGACTTAACTCTGGAATGGCAATTACATGGGCAATATAGGGGGAGAGTGCTTGTTGAAGTTGCAGGTATCTGTATAAAATTGGGACCGATGCAACAGGAACTCCTCCTGAAGGGAGGCAAAGGATTTGAGCAAATTCCCATCAAGTATGTCCCCCTACTTGGAGATACATATTAGGTCCAAATGAGAGAACCCCTGCAGCCCGGCCACCTGGCGTAAAACCATGCCTTCCCACAAGGGGGTCTCCCTAGTGAGTCACCCCATGGACCTACCTGCAGCCCTACATGTTTGAAGCACTACCTGAGTCGCCGGGGGAGATTGCGAGAGATCACCCCCCATACAACAGATGTAACATGGACTGCGAGCCCATAGCTCACCCCTCTGATGCATACATGGGATCGCTGAAGTCCCCAAACCACCAGTCACTTAAGACAGCTAACTGTGGAGCCCTGTATTACGACCATACGTCAGGAGTGGCAATGCCCCAGTCATATGTGGATTTATAGCACCTAGAGAGGGCGATACAGGATGGACCAGAATCCCACAGGAAGCCGCGCAACAGGGAATCAATCCGGGAAAAGGGGCACCGGTATGAGAAATGGGAAGTTCTGGAATTGATACAAGAGCCAGGGAAGGGCCACCATCTTAAAGATGGCCGATCGACCAAGAAGGGAATGGGGTAGCTTCGCCCAATGGGCCAGGTCACCCATAAACCTATCCATCAGCAGTTGTATGTTAAGGGCCCATGCCCGGGCCTCATCAGCAGTGACATAGACCCCAAGATAGCGGAACCCCTGTAGAAGGATCTGAAGCCCGATGCCCAGGACAGCCCCTCCCTGCCCCCACTCAGCGGGTAAACCGAAGACTTACCAGGGTGAACCTGAAGTCCCGAAAAACGCCATAATATTTCCAGAATCTGGAGCGCCTGTGGCCCTGAGGCACGGAGATCAGTGAGGAAGATGAGCACATCATCAGCGTATAATGTAACCTTCTCCTCCAATCCCGGTCCCCACTCAAACCCTGCAGCTGTGCATTGACATAAACCCAACTTGCTAGAGGCTCTATGGACAAAGCGAAAAGGAGCGGAGAGAGGGGGCACCCTTGTCGCGTTCTCCACTCCACCGGAAAAAGGGCAGATAGGAACATATACCCACTAGGACCTGAGCAAAGAGCCCCATATATAGAAGCCGCACATAGCTGATGAACCGTGAACCAAAGTTCACCCGAAACAGAAGGGGAAAAAGGAAATGGCCAAGCAACTGAGTCAAAGGCTTTACAAAAGCCCACCTGCAAAAGTGCGCTTTCGGTATGGTGGCACCGGGAGAGAGCAATAGCCGGATGTTGTGCCTCGTGGCGCGGCCCGGCATAAAACCCGACTGGTCCGGTGAACCAAAGTAAGTATGACCTTAATCAACCGTTTCGCCAGAGCCTTAGCCCACACCTTGACCTCAATAATAAACAGGGAAATTGGGCTATATGAACCGCAGCAGTCTGGAGGCTGGTGTGGTATAAGAATCACTACGAGATCCACCGTCCGGAGAGGCAGGAGCAGCAAGTTCCCCTTCAATGTCTCCCCGAAAACACCTAACAGGTGAGAGCCCATGAGCGTGGCCCTATAAAATTCAGCCGTGAAGCCATCCTTGCCCGGCGACCTACCCGCGCACAACTGCATCAATTCTTCCACAAGTTCTTCAGCCATAACCTCTAATGCCGGGGCCTTTCTATCTTGCAATGAGAGGGACTGAACAGGGAGGTCCCAGACAAATGACACCTACGAGGGACTCTCAGAAGCCTGGTGAGCATAGAACGTGCCGTAATAATCAGCAAACATTTCGGCAATCAGCCACTCACCGTGGGCGTTAAATACACAGGAGATTGGGTAATGCAAGAGCATAGCCATGCAAAGCCAATGGAGGGCTTTACTGATCTATCCCTCCCATTGGTAGATGCACCTTTGAGTCGCAGAGCGCGCCTCCTCCATCAAAGTCTGATGCAACATGGTTTCTGTATGAAGCGAGTCCCCAAGGACCGCCAGGTCTAGGGAGGCCAAGTATCGGGCTTCCAACTCGAGAATATGTGCCTCTAACTCCCCCACCTCAGCATCAGTGCAACCACGGTGGGTGCTCGATAACTATAAATGAATCCCTGCATCGTCGCCTACCATGCCTCCCATAAAAGGCCAGGAGAGGCAACCTAGCCACTATTTTTTTTTAAGTGCACCACTGTTTCCCTTCCTTCCTTCTGCCTCTTCCGTATACAAGTTACTCTAAATCTCATGCCTATCCCTTCTAAGCTCTTTTTGGAAACCATAACTATCTTATTAATTCCAGCAAGCAATTGCTTCTCATATAGCCCCTCTAATGATCACATTTGTGTATCACTAATGTACCACAAACAAACTGGCATGAATGCATGGAATGAGAATACAAAACTAACCCCAGTAACTAATGGGCTGACCACTAACTTTGGGCTCCTGGATAGCGTGCTACTCGCCGTAAAGTGCTTTGACGCCTCGTCAGAGGTAGTAAGCGCTATATAAATGCAATTTAAACAATCTAATTTAAACAATTTAAATGGTTTAGTGTCCAGCTCTTGTATAGTCCTAAGACCTTTCCCAAAAACAGAAGGACACTTACAGTGATTAGGATATAGCAGTTAACGGCCATCTTCTTCAAGTATGGTAAGATATACCGAGCCTCATTTCCTGAGATCAGAATTTCTTCAACCATAGTTTTGCGGACCCTCGTTCTATTGCAAATGGATCCACCCCATGACAGTGCTTTCCCCCAATCTCTTTAGGAATACCGTAGCATTTTGTGTACCTACCGAGCCTCATTTCCTGAGATCAGAATTTCTTCAACCATAGTTTTGCAGACCCTCGTTCTATTGCAAATGGATCCACCCTATGACAGTGCTTTCCCCCAATCTCTTTAGGAATACCGTAGCATTTTGTGTACCAGCCATCCAGTGTGCGCTTCGGATTGCAACCCTCCCAACTTTTAAGCACCTTCACCCACCCTCACCCCACTTTTCCATTTCATAAGCCTTATAATTGCTTACAATCCAGCTGCAGAAAGGTCTGTTGCCTGCTCTCCATTCAAGTAACCAATAAAAAGATACGAACTACAGCTCAACTATTAACTATTTAAATCAAGACTCCAAAGCACATTCCCCTGGCAATGAGGGATTGGGGATGAGGTCACCTCATACTTACGATCGGATCGGAGGCTCCTCTTCCTCCTGCCTCAGCTTACATCAGCGTATCCAGTGTGTATCCCTGCACCACCTCTACTAGGCCAGTGTCAGACTGGCAGAATCAGTCTCATTCTGTGGGTTCAGTGAGGGATAGCTTTTCCCGATGTGGTTCATATAATGCTTTCAGCCATCATAGAGGGGTTACTTCAGGGCCCCACCGGAGAAGGGCCGTCATGGGATCATCTTTCGATTCAAGATTGCCTTGAGAGGCCCCTGCACTACTCTGATTTGTCCCATGGGAATGTCAGACGTTTTCTATTTCTGCTACCACCTTGGTTCTTTACGATTCTGCTTGTGCTCTCGAGGGTCATCCTACAAATTTGGCTCTCCTGCTCGCTGCTCATTTCGTGACCTTGTCTCGGCAGTTGCCCAATTGTCATTCTCTTGCTCTGAAATGCCACTGTGCTCAAGCCATTGCCAGATGTTCTGTGGTGTTGCCAAAAACTGTGAGGTCTTGTCTTTGAACATCAGTAATTTTGCCTGGAAGAGGACAGCATATTATATGCCCATCAGCCTCAGCTTGGCTTTCACATTAAGAAAGGAGTTCCTATGCTTTTGGACTAGCTCTGAAATCAGGAAGAGCCATCGCTACCTCAAGGATCCGGTCTCGAACCCTAAAGTTCAACAGTCTAGCCACCATCGGCCTGGGTGGGGGTTAGCGGGGCTAGTGGACGCCACGGCACTTGGTGGGCCCACAGTAAAAAAAGTTTGAGGGACTGCCTCTCACGGCATGCCCCAATCGCACAAGAGCACTTCATCTCTTCCAATACTGAGAGCCTCCTCATTTAACCACCCTAGACTTCGTGAAGTTGATAGTTTTCCCACCACACGTCCTCGCCTGGCTTAGGCTCCCATATCACTCCACACTAATTTGATATATATAGCTGGATCTTCCCGCGCACCAACTCGTTAGGGTTATGTCCGACTTTTTTTTCCATCTTGTCTTTTTTTTCCTTTTTGGGGAGGGTTGGAGGGGGGGGGACTAGAAGGTACATAGATGTATTGACCACAGTTACCATATGGTGAAATATAGGAATGCCCACCGAAATTTGTAAAACTGTTTCTGGAAATAGCTATGTGTACCATCTGATGGGGGCAATATATGTTTAAACTGTGACGATATACTTATGAGAACTAATAAAAACAAGTTTGACAAAAAAATGTTTGAGGGAGTTCCATCAAAGATGTTCATGATGAACTAGTGTTTCTGGTAAAGTTCTGCATATTGTCCTTTGGTTTTCTCCAAGAGCATTGTTATCCGAATACTGTTATGGCGTGAGCAGCCTTCCGCATCTTCTGCTCACTCACGGAGAGGGTCACTGTTGGTGCCAGGTTGCTGATTTGTGCCCTCAGAGCTCCCATCTCGGTGGTAACTTTTCTCATTGTTTGCTCCTCTTCCGTGACTTCGGAAGCCAGTTTTTTGTGATCCACTCTGAGGAGCCTTTCATCTATTGCAACTCCATTAATTTAGGCTTCAAGTGCTCTTTTCATTGCTGAAATAGTTCCTAGGAACTTTCCGAGCTGTTCAGATTGTGCCTTCAGTGCGGCCTCCAGCTTCTTTAGCAAAGGCTCATCTAGGTCGGGGATCTTGGTGGAGATAGGTGTGGCCGTGGTCCTGTCCATCTTGGGTTTTACCCAGGGCTTTAAGTGGGCCGGGTCTCACTGGTGCTGAGCACCAGCAGTTTTTTAAAGGGGGCCTCGAAACGGGTCTCTATCGGGCTCTGTTTTGTGCCCTGGCACAGGTGGTCCGTTTTTTTCCGGACTGCAGTGACAGCAGGCACATGGATGTGCGCGTGCTCACCCTGCTCACTTCTCACTAGTGGAGAAGTTATGGCATGACGTCATGCCAGGTGAGCGTTGTAGGGTAAGAGAAATCCTTTAAAGAGTCATTTTCTCTATGGATTTCCCTTCTCTTTTTGAAACTCAGGAGCAGCAACATTGTCGTGGTGTCACCAGGGCTTTAAGTGGAAGCTTTTTCAATATTATATACAAGCCATAGTTGCTGCTTATTTATCTTATGGAACTAACAACCATTGACAAAGCCAATAGTCCTGACTTGTTGTAGGTATGATGTTACTTGTTGTATCATATATCTGGATGCAATGACAGAAACAGCAAAATACAAGTCGGGCGGCACACTATGCTAAGCACAGATTTTTAGCTAATGTGTTTTTAAGCCACGCCCTTAATTACACTGGCCACGCCACTTTGAGAGACCCCCCAGATTTTTCATCCCACTTAAAGCCCTGGTTTTACCATAATGACGGTTTGCCCTTTTTGGTCCGGCATACAGGTTACGCCGGACTTCCAGCGTCAGTGGGAGTCCTGATTTCGAACAGTACCAACTGTTCACGACCTCAGTGGTGGTTTGTGCTGTTCCCTAGCTGTCCCCTCAGTACAAGGAGATGTGGGGCTCATGGGAGCCGCTCGGGTCCCAGTCGACAGTATGCCGGCGGGGATTCCCCAGAGGCAGAGACGTTTTAAGGCATGGGCAAAGTGGGCTCTGGCCCAGGGCCCCAGCCTTTCAGGGGGCCCCTAATAGAGCCAGCTCTGTTCTGCAGAGTCTTGCCCTGATGACCTTAAATCATTTTTTAACAGATTGTTGTAAATAGCGTTTTTTATTACTTATTTCTAATGTGTGAGAGTCTATTACAGACATTTGTATTTCTTTCTTGCAACATCCATAAAAAAAAGTTTCTTTTAGATCAATACAGGGTGAGAAATGGGAGGGTGTCACGGAGATTGTTTGCAGTAATACTAGTGAGCTGCTGCTGTGTTACAAACACATCACTATCCCTGAATTTCATATGTACATACATTTAGAATTTGACCAAAGAGGGCATGAAAGAGCTGAAACTGGATCATAACATCAAAGCTGTTCCCAACAGGGGCCCCCAAAATACATTTGGCCCAGGGCCCCCAAAATCCTTAAAACGTCCCTGCCCAGAGGTGTCCTCCCACTGTTTAGATGCACTTTACCGCGCCAGGTCGGGCGATGCTTAAGCTATTTACATCCCCTGGGTGTTCATTGGGGTCTGTCCTTCCAAGGTGACCCTGGCCAATCCAATCGATACTGCTGTGAAATCAGAGGGTGCCCAGGTCCTGCATTGTTAGGGCGTTGCCTGCAGCGGGAGAGGACTCCTCCAGCGTTCCATACGCAGCCCCTGCCATATTAAAGGGCATTCTTGCTCATTTGTGCTGCTTCCCACGCCGGTTATGCACTCCTGGCTTTATACCTGTTATTCGAGCCAAAGTCACCTGGGCCTTTGGGCTGCCGCTGAATGTGAGATAGAAGAATTGACCCTCGAGCCTCTTTGGCTCGATAGGTAGCGTCTGATGTTCCCTCACCTGTATTGCCAACCGGAGAGACCTCCTCCTGGGGTGCTTTACTTTCGGCTGGGCTGGCATGCTCACAGGGCGCCACTGCCCTACCCGGCAGCCTAGTTGGTTGGATCAGGCTTCACGGTGCACGTCAACAGTGCCTCCAGTCTCTCCGGTACAGGGCAGCAGGGGAGGCTCCAGTCAGGATAGGAGATGGAAGGGTAAGTCCCCGGAGTCCTTCCGCTCCCCATCGCTTCCCGCAACTGTGGTTACTCAGGGCTTTCTATAACATTCATATCAGCCTGCAGCAATCTTGTCCCCCGTCAGTCATCTCGGGCCGACGAGTCACTCGTTGTTTGGCATGGTCAGGGCCACTCCCGACTTTTCTCCGCAACGCCTCAGGCACTCAGTGGTAGCATGCCTGGGGGCCATGAGGGGGTGCTGCTTCGGTTCAAGATTACCGCCGGGTGTCGGCAGACGGAGCTCCAAAGCTTGAGTGAGTCCTATGTCATCTTGGTCTTGGCCACAACCCTGCCACTAACAATTCTTGTGAAGTTTGAGGGGCGAGCCAAAGAGTTTTTCCATGGCATATTCCTGACAATGTTCATCACACACCCACCTTGGTGAGAATGGATGAAATTTGAGCTCAGGCAGCCCTTCAAGACTCTAGGACACTCTTTCTAAAGGAAGCTGACAATGTTTTAGACATTTTTCTTCATTTTCTTTAACACTACAAATAAAATGTTATAATAGATGTTTAATTTCCAAGTTCAACCAAAGTCAGAGTACTCTGGCTATTTCAATCCTTGAAATAATCTCCTGTTTGTGTGAAATCCATTTTCATATTAATCAGTTTCAAAAGGCTGCTGTAAAGTAAGAACCACCAACATTACTATTTCACTCCCACTTCTATTCCATCTGTGGTTTCCAGTGGTGCTGTTGAAAATCACACCCATAGGTGATTAAAAGTATCTGCTCTCTACAAGGGCTCTCTCCAGGCTATAATCACAGCATTTAATGATTGTCTGCTGTCCATGATGGAGATGTCTTGCTTGGATCAACCACAAAGCCCTTAAACTCCCACTACTCTTCACTTTCTCTGAGGAGCAACCTGCAGTAGGTCTGGGTCCAAACAATCACAGTGGTGTGTATGAACTGCATCAGCTTCAGTGTCCTATAGAAAGATGTTCTGCCCTGGATGTGTATGTGGCATTGTGTTCAGCTCTAAATGTCTAGGTGAAAAGATGTTCAGCTGTCGTGTGTAGAGATCAAAGGTGCTCAGCCCTGGATGCACATGTGGAGATTGTCACTTGTAGAGGTTTTCTCCAAATTAATGAAGAGGATGTGGAGTCTAACTTTCGATACCCCATTTAAACAGTGTTAATTGCTGTCTGAATCCATTTATATAAGGATCACAAGCTGCTAAGCCTCATTGTTAATATTTAAGGCACTGATAGGTACACCGACACCTTTCCTAAGCCAGCCACATATTTTAGTACAGCATTACTTATGGTAGACAGATGACAGGACAATATTCAGTCTAGCGGTAATCCACCACTCAGTGTTTGATTATATTGTTACTTGTTGAGTGAATACCTAATTACAAGGATGACGGTTTGATGGAATGTTATAGAGGATAGATATCTATTCGTAATAGTGCAATTTACTG
This sequence comes from Calotriton arnoldi, assembly GCA_963921515.1. Taxonomy (NCBI): domain Eukaryota; kingdom Metazoa; phylum Chordata; class Amphibia; order Caudata; family Salamandridae; genus Calotriton; species Calotriton arnoldi. The sequence goes on along the minus strand of CAWUFW010004989.1, from coordinate 332,700 downwards.
ATAGGCAGATTACTTACAGGCATACTATACACTGGTTGTAAGCAGGCATGTCTGATGGATGTAATAGCACATTTAAAACAAGCATTTGCAATGCAATAGGTCAGAGTTTTTGTCGCATTTGTCAGAGTTAGAGCTTTTGGGGTTGTAAGTGATCATGTCTTTTATCTATGTGTTTTGGTTTGGAGTGTAGTGGATGTATGAGCACAAACACAGTACAAAGGGGAAAAAAAGATTCTGTTTTAAAATAAAGTTTCACTGTTTGGAAGCAAAAATGTAATACCCAGGGTTTTGAGTAAGAAAGAAAATGAATACATATTTAAACAATGTACAAGGTCAACCAGGAACCTGAGAGGAATGATTAAGCGGTTCTGATGTGAGAAAATCGGCATTAACTAGCTGAAAGGCAGGCTAGGCATCAATGAGCGCAGCACAAAATGGCGCTTTTGTTGCTGTTTTCTACGCTAGTGTCATCTCTCAAGGTCACTAAGGAAACCAATGTTTATACTTTCAGTATAGGTAATTGCGGCATCAGGCTGGAAGCGCTCTCGTTGCCGGCCAGCTATATTTGAAGAACCTGTACATAATGCAATATTGTCATGCTATGCGGCGCTGGCGATGCTGTGAGGCAGCGTCAGCTGCCCTGAAGGAGAGCGGGGAGTGGCTTTCTCGGGTGTGTTTTGTGGACTCCTCCTTAAGCTGTGGCGATGGACAGTCCCACCCTTCTACTTACTGCGAAGAAAATGAAGGCGCACAACCACTATTATTAAAGCATGCTGCGCTGCAAAAAAACCCCATGTTTTATAAATTAAAAGGTGCAAGTAACGAGGGGCGGCTCCTCCATGTGGGCGGAGGAGCGTTGCCCCACTGCTTTCTTGCAGTGCGAGAAGCAGAAACATAAAATGGTATTATAAATACCATTTTATGTTTCTGCTTCCCGCACTGCGAGAAAGCAAAGGGTTTGGTTGGGGTCGGGCGGGTGGGCGGCCTGCTCTAGGGCTGGGGAGGAGTGGCTTGCCCACTGCTGAGGGCGCTGACTGTTTGGTCGACCCTCTGGGGCCGACCAAATCAGTCATGCGCACTCTGCCTTTTCTCCGTGTAGGCTGCATGCAGCCTACATGGAGAAAATGGCCGCCCCATAGACGCCTGGCTGGTCAGCGTCCCGACCAATCACAACGCTGCCATTGCAGCGTTGTGATTGGCTTAGGGGAGGGAGGCTGCCTACGGCTGCTTCCTATTGCAGAGAAGACGACGCGAGACCGAGCCGGCAAAGGTAAGATAACTTTTATTTTAAATTAAACCTTTCCCGCGTGACCCCGTCCCTGTGCGACTCCCTCCCCGCCCCCTCCCAAGAGTCATGCCAGCCGCGACTGCAAGTAAGGCAAGCCATGCAGAAAATATCATGCGCGGCCGTCGTTGCTAATAAAAACAAGTCGGGCGAGCTGCGCATTTTTAAAATATTACTTGCGGTTGCCATTGCTAATAAAAATGAAGTACTAGGAAAAAAACATACAATGTTGCAAAAATAGAGTTGGGCGAGCCGCACACAACAAAAGAAAAGGCGTGTGGCCACCATTGTTAAAATCCAAGCACGGCGTGCTGTGAAAAAAAAAGTCATTAAGCTGCAAGAGTGTGTTGTGCCTGCAACAGCAGGTAGGAGAAAGTCATGTAAAAAAAGTGCTCAAAAGCCACCATTTACAAAGGACAGTAACAGGAGCCAGTTGAAAAGATGGGTGGAAAAAAGGGCGAAGCTTAAAGTCCATACCTGAATACAGCATGCCTCGAACAGACAGCACAAGCGCTGCCTAGATGAGACCGAAAAATGATAGGACAATCCTCCTTACTTCAATGTATGGCTGAACTATATCCAATTTTAACATTTATTGGGGTCTGGAATATTCACAATTCACCCTGCATTCCTGTGCAGTTTATCCTGTCCAGGGTTGGTTGGTAAACTGCATAATACTATCCTAATGAATACTCAGAACAGTTCCTCTTGAATTTGGGAAGATGGGGAATCCCACATCAATAAAATGCTGTGTTGGTTTAACCTTGTCTAAAGTTGGAGACCGGTGCCCTGGGTAGCAAGGCAACAGCAAGATGTCACTGGCTGGATGTTTAGCATAGAGATATCCTCCGAGTTATTGTTGGTACCCTTTCAATCGCTCAAGTCTTGATCTTGTCTGCTACTGGAATATTTGTCTTGAGTGCCAATAACCATGTTACCAGAGCAGTCAAGACAGATTTCTTTTCGTGTCAGTTAACACATTTCCTTTCCGACAGGAATTGCCTGTATCTACCTTGGACACCTTTCAGCTGGTTAAGGCCTTGAACACCTAATGACACTCAGTAGGGAGCAGGTGGTGTATTGAGAGCAGTAAAGACTGGAACAGAAGTAGATTGTGCAAGTGTGAATAGATAACCGGCCTGGTGTGCAAAGTTTGATAAGCAAGTATTTTGCCCCTGCCCCCAAACTACCCACCAGGTAAGAAAAAATGTGCACAATTTGACAGGGTTTAACTATAGCATTTGATGCAACATATTCACTTATCTCATTAGTGAGATATATGCAGCTTAGTTATAAACATAAGACATTTTGAATCATATATGGACCAGTGTTAGTGCATATGTACTAGTGGTGATATTAGATAATGGTGCTCTGTATAGAAGGTCCCTCAGAAAGGCATATCAGAGAGTGTTATGCTACTGGATATAAAAAGAGGAACGACTCATCGATAAATGTATGAAACAGTGTTTGTCATATAATAATTGGTTTCTTTTTTTCTGTTTGCTTTTTGTTTAGATATGACACTGAATGTATTACGACACTGTGATTACCATAATTTGAAAAACAACCATCTCATCTATCTTTACAAATTCAATCAGGTATTTGGATGTATATAAACGTGTGTGTCTGTGTGTGTGTGTGTGTCTTATCTTTACACTACGGAAGTGTCAGTAAAATTGAACATGCACAACTATCTTAGGTCTTAATGAGGTTTACATTATTTGACAAAGTATTTAGTTGATCTAATGAACGCAAATCGCTTGCTTCCCTATCAGATCAGGAGAATTATATGTTTACAAATCATGCCAATATCAACATATGGGTGTAAATGTGTGTATATTTGTGTAATGTGTACATATATTTTTGGTTCTTGCACTTGAGTTTGGATAATACTACAATTGGTAAATGAATCATTTGATCCAAAGATGACAGTTACATGCTCTACAATTCAAAGTGCCATGCACCACTTTTAACAAACTAATGGTCTCAGTCTGCCTTTGTTGTTTGAATTTCATTGCAATATTATGCAGTTTTTAATGAATACATTTGATTTTTTAAATTATGGTTTTAAGTACTGTTTTTGAATATTATATTTTGATCACAGCCCTGAAGAAGTTCCTATTGATGAGGAAAGAAATCCGTTGGCTGGAAAAATGTGAATGAAAATAAAGATCTGAGGAACTGAATCAGTAAATCAAGATGTCTACGAGATTTCTTTAATGGACTATCCTTTGCATGCTTCTAAGATGTTTAATATTTGAATGGTGCACGCCAACAGCTTACTTTTTTATTCTTAGATTGTCAAGAATTAACTGAGTCAGCCTTTAGAGACCTAATTGCGCCCAGCAGGGAGTAGCTGGTTATTCAAAGTGGAGGAGAGGGGGAGGATGTAGTTGGTAAAAGTCTGGGTATATGGCACACCCTTAGCATTTAAAGTGGGACCAGTAAGCATCTTTCCTCTTTCCTTACTCATACCCGATTGTTGTATGAGTATTTACCACACAATCTATGTTCCAGAAAGAGAATGCCTTACATGATTTGTATGAACGGTTCTTCTCTCCAGTAATGGTGAACAACGGCAACAGTCCAAGCTTCGTTCCCTCACTTACCTCAGATTTGGGAGACATGATGGGTATGTTACCTATCTGTTCATTAACTTAGTTTTATTCTCATGGGTGGAACTAACTAGAGTTCTTTTGCAAAGGAAGCATGGTTGCATGGAGGTTGTCCTGTATAGGTTGCATTTGGTATTGTGGGGGAACTCTTCCTTCAGTTACATCAAGAATGTATATAAAAAGAAAATGACTAGTCTTATGCCATTCAATATTTGTTGGTGTGTTTTCTTTGTCTGCGGGCTCATCACTAGATATATTTTTTCTGGGTGGGAGTGGGCAGTAAACTCAACAAAATGCAAGCCCACCGAAGATGCCCCAGCTGAAAGGCGTGCTCCCAAAGTATAACTCTGACCAAAGTGATGGGAAGTAAATACATTTTATTGTTCAATTAATTAAAATCGTTGCAAGTTCACAAAAGTGACAGTGTCTGCTGCCGTCTCATACCAGGCTATGGGGTGACTGGCAATGGTGCTGCAGATAATAGTTTAGGGGCACAGGCCTTATTACCTGAACACTGGTAGGACAGTTGTTTGCTTGTCTCTCACTGTAAATGCTGGGTCAGTCACCCATGACCTTGCAATGTGTATATAGTATGTCTCTGTGATATGAGTGTTTTTATCTCTGTGATAGGAGTGTTTTGTGTGTAGAAGGCCAAGTGGTGTACATTTGGGATATCAAGTAAAAGTTACACAAGACAGTGGTTCAACTCCAGCTGGCCTACACTATGATGGACTTAATTTCCTGATTTACCATTTGCTCACGGGTTACTCCCCAAAGATGAAGCTATTTCGTGGGCTGGGGAGGAAGCATCTTCACTCTTGGCCTTGTAGAGAGGGTTTTCTTGTTCTCCCCAGAAACGCGTCATCCCCATTTCTGGAGAGGTTTGGTGCAGCGGCCAGGGCAGCTGACTTCGGAGCACAGGGTTCACGGTTCGATCCCCGGCTCCGGCGGCAGCTCAGCTCAGCACCATGTGACTCTGGGCAATAGCTCACTTAATTTCCACGACGGCCCCCAGCGCCTTGAGACCCGTAAGGGTGAGTAGTTTGCGCTTTACAAATACGGATTTAGATTTAGATTTTTAGATTTCTTATTCTGTCATCTGGTGACAGGAGATCTGTTGCATGACCAGTATGTTGCTAATGCACAAATGAACTGTATTAGTTATGTTAATACCTGCCAAGATCAGGATATTGACCAGAGATGCACTTCCACTGGAATCGAGGTGTCCGGGGCTCTCAAGGTCAGTAAAACATTGTCGGCATAGAGGGAGATTTTAAATTCTCTAGAACCAAACATAATCCCCTTCACTGCCTCCCTGTTGAATTAAGCATGCCAGGGGATTTATAAAGAGGGTAAACAGGGGCGGCAACAGGAGGCATCCCTGTCTGGTGCCTCTGGTTAACCTAAAGAGCCTTGAGAAGCAAAAGGATACACTCTAGGCTCACATCCTTTACCCATCCACACCGGGGAAAAAACATGTGGCAATGCAACTAACACCCCAAGTGACCTACGACACCCATGTCCTGAACCATACGCTCATGCAACCTCGCTCCTTCACACCTCCTCACTCTCTCCATCGAACCCCATGCCCACGATCGACTTAACTGAATGTCTAACTCACATGGAAAGACAACTTGAGTCACTCTCTCCATTTAACCTTTTGCTCACAAATGGCGTAACTGAACATCTGACTCACCTAGAAAGACAACTCAACATAATGCAGGGCATCAACAACATCCTTATGAGCCTTAAAACCTATTCAGACTATGCTCAACACTCACACCACCTCTCTTTCAACGTCATCAGGCAACCCCTACGGCTATCCAAAACCCAACCGAACAGCTGGAACACAAACCCCCACTACAGCCAATCCCACAGGCCAAAAAGAATGAGCCTGAGATGTCCCAAAGCAAGGCGACAGAGCTCGTGAAAACATACGACCTTATGACAACCCCAAACCCTCCCACTTCCAAAATCCATATAATCACAGAACTTGGCAGAGGAATTAGCCCTCCCAGGGCCACCAGGCCAATATTACAGCTCATCTTATTACCTATACCCCCCCATAAGCACACTAACAGTAGCAAGACAAACTGCATGCTCATAAACTGTAGGTCAGCAACCAAACATGCAACAGAGCTGGCTGAAGCCATCTTGCACCATTACATTGACATTGCGTTCATCACAGAAACTTGGCTAAATATATTCTCCTATCCGATCCCTAACTGTCTAGTCCCCCAGGGCTTCTCCATCATTAAGAAGGACAGAGAAGACCGCCATGGAGGTGGCAGAGCCATCATTCACAAAGACAGCATCACCATGACAGAAACAAACTCCCTCTCCTATCCCACATTTGAATATCTCAGCACCACCAGAAAGCTAATAGACAATAAAATGATGAAATACCACCATCTCTACCACCCACCAAAAAACACACTCGCCTTCGGTGAACAACTGGCAGATCTGATAACGCATTGCTCTCTTTCTTACGCCAACAACATAATCCTGGGTGACTTCAACCTCCATTGGAATAATGAGAAAAACACACTAATCCAATACCTAAATGAACTCCTACTCAGCAAAGAGCTTCTCCAACATTGCAAGGGGCGAACCCACAACAAAAGATCAACCCTAGATGGCATTATAGCCCAAAAGAAAGTGATTAGCATTGACAACATACTTCCAGTCGACTGGTCAGACCACCACGTTATTCTGTTCCACATCAACCAAGCGGTATCACCTACTAACCGATCTCGAAAAACTCTCCAATGGTCTAGTAACCTCAATCAGACCCCCCTAACTGGCCTGGAAGAAAAAATGTCTTCGCTACCCCACCCTCCCCCTCAGACAACCTCAACAGCTGAGCTTACAAATCATTACAACTTAACAATGAAAACCGCCCTGGACCACACCCTCCATGAAATTGAAAAGTGTCAGAGCCACTCCCTCAAGATCATGGTTCAACAAAGACCTCAACTCGGAAACAAAACAGGTTAGAGCTGCTGAAAGACTCTGGAAAGCTAATCCATCTACAATCCACCAGCTCAGAAGCGAACACAGGAAATACAAAAATCACATCCTAAAAGAAAAAGCCACCTTCTTCCACAATGCGCTAGACCAGTGATACTAAAAGTACGGCCCGGGGTCCGCATGCGGCCCTCCTGACCTTTAGATGCAGCCCCCTGGTCAACAGCAGTACTGGGCTGCTGTTTACTCAGAACAGCCCTAACATTTAAAAAAATTAAATAAAGGGGCAAGCATTTGTATTCAGGTTAGTTGCAGTTATAGGAAGAAAGTTACTAAGGTTTCCTGCAACAGTTAACTTAAAGACATCTTGCAACAAACATATCAAAATATGATAAAGCGTCTTCAAAATTCCAAAAGTGTATTTCATTAACATGAAGCTCTCCTTATTACACCAGATTATATCAGTGCATTGAGTAGTATTTTTTTTTTAAAGAGATTTTTCAAACATGAATTTAAGTAATATTCATGCTTCCTTCCACCCAAACTGAGAAAATTGTAATAGTGAACTAAGAGGCAAGTTACTTGTTATGGGCACTCTTTGGGTGGCCTGGGCTATTATACATGGACAACATTATAGTTTATTAAATCATACACAGGAGAAGGTTCCATACAGAACACACCCAAAAGTCACTAAGTCCTATATTTCAAGGTCCTCTTATATGTGAAAATGAAGAAAAAGTAGGAAAGTGAAATAAAACAATTGCCGAGAATCACACAAAATGAGGAATCCGGGATTGATCCCAGGTTTTCTGGTTTTACATTATGCAATTCAGCCACTAGATGGGCATGCTTCATTTCTCCTACACCCACTTTACAGTGCCCAATACCATCACCGTCCGCCCCCCCCTCCCCCGCCGCCGCCCTGCTGGTATCAATGCGGCCCTCGGTCACACCACAGACCAAGCTTTTTGGCCCTTGGGAACATTTTTGTGAGGACCCATGCGCTAGACAAAACAAAAAACTGCCTCAAAGAGCTTTTTAACATCATCAAACAACAAACCCCCAACCCAAACAAAGATGCTCCCCCCGTCTCAAAGGAACGCTGCAACAACTTTGCCAAATTCTTCAATGATAAAATCACGAAGATCGAACACTCCCTGGACCACCACACGTGGACTTTCACTAGCAACTCTTCCCCCACAACAGAGGATAACACAACTTCAGCCCACTTCTCGGTCCCCACAACAGAGGCCTGTCCCCCAGGGACCTCAACCAGTGCCCAAGGTCCTGCACAGCATCTAAGAGTTGGAAGACACTCATGAAGGAAGACATATCGATGGTGATTTCAAGATCCAAGTCCTCCTCCCACTACGCATACCCACTCTCAGCCTCCCTGGCAAAATGCCTCAAACACGCCTTAACCCTTTTATGGACCAAGATAATAAACAGCTCCCTGAGCAACGGGACTATGCCTGACTGCCTCAAACAGGCCCACATTACCACTCTGCTAAAAAAACCAGACGCAGACCCGGAGGACCTCACCAATTTCAGGCCTTTCTCCAACCTTCCATTCCTGGCTAAAATCCTCAAGAAATATATTCTCTCCCAACTCAACCAACACATTGACACCAATAACCTACTCGATTCACACCAGTCGTGTTTCGGGAAGGGATGCAGCATGGAAACGGCAATAATGAATAAAACAGATGACCTGCACAAATCTCTAGACACAAACAGATACTGTATGCTCATCCTCCTAGACCTATATGCGGCATACGAAACGGTCGATTATAAGCTACTTTTGAACTCTCTCCAACAACGAATCAGAGTAGACGGCACAGTTCTGCAGTGGTTCACCTCATTTCTTCACAACCGCTCCCAACTAATAAAAGTAAACAGCTCAAAGTCTGATATTTCTACCATCACTCGAGGTGTCTCCCAAGGCTCAGTACTCTCTCCGACACTCTTCAACATCTACATGGAGCCCCTCACCACAATACTCAGACAAGCAAACATTGCATACCACCCTTATGCAGATGACACCCAGCTTTACCTGGAAATATGCTCTTTGAACGATATATGCCGGCTTAAGGCCACGCTCATAAAAGTTCAGAACTAGCTATCGCACAACCATCTCAAACTCAACCAAGAAAAAACAGAAATTCTTCTTTTGTCCAACCACGGCCAATTACCCCAGCCCCAAGAATGACTAAATAACATGGATGCTTTGAACTGCAAGCTGACTCAGACACAGGCAAAACAGTTGCCAGAGACCGAGTAGGGAGGTGATAAAGAAGCAGGCTGGTGAGTAAAGAATAGCGTAGAGAGACTGGGAAGAGACAGGCAGGTGTGTGAGAGCAATAGACAAGTGAAAGATTGCTGAGAGAGATAGAAAGAGACAAGTAAAAAAGGTGTTAAACAAACCAAGAGGAGAAAAAGAAATAGCTAAGAGAGAGAAATACAGAGAGGTGGGATTATGTCAGAGAGGCAGAGCTGGAGCGAGTGAGATGGGGGGTTGGTAAAGAGATAGCCATGTTATAAAGGACAACTGAAGGTGATAGTGCGGAGGAGACAGGTGTCAGAGAGATAGACAGACAGGTGAGAGACAGCTGAGAATGATGAAAGGGGAGAGAAGTGATAGAGACAGAACTGTAAGAAAGAGACAACTGAGAAAGAGAGACAGTTGTGTGGGAGAGGGAACATTTAAACACAGCTGAGAGAGACTTGATACAGACAGAGGCTGGTGGTAAAAAGAAATCTAAAAAAAAGACACAAAGGGGGACATAGGAGAGGGAAAAGGGCTGAGAAGGAAAGAGAGGCGAGGGAAATAGAGTGGGTGATGAAGAGAGAGAAGTGAAAAAAGCACTCAGAGAGAGAGCTAGGGAGGAGACAGGTGTTTACAAGAGATGAAGAGAGGTAAAGACAACCCAGAGAGAAAAAAGGGGTGAGATGAGAGAGGTGATACATAGACAGCTGATAAAGCAATAGCTATGAGAGCATAAATAGAGACAAAAGAGAGGGATGAGAAAGAGACAAACAGGTTAGAGAAGTGCGAAAGGGACAGGCTAAAAGATGTAATACACAGAGAGGTTATAGAGAGAAGGGGGTGTGGAGAGAGATAGGAAATTGGTAAAGAGACAGACATGAAATAAAGAGACAGGTAGGGGGCAGCAGGAAAAAGGAAATTAAGAAACAATCGTGTGAGAGAGGTAGTTGAGCAAGATTGGGAAAAGGGTAAAAGAGGTAATAAAGAGACAGGCACGTAATAAAGAAACAACTGGGAGAGGGGATGATGAAGAAACAGATGAGAAAGAGAGGAAAACAGATGGCATAGAGCTAAGTAATATTGAAGGGGAGAAAAGACAGACAACCCGATTGAGGAGAGCTGAGGAAAAAAAGTGCAGGGGAAAGGAAGAGTTAGCAGAGCAGAGTGGTGAGACAAGAAATAAAGAAATGGAGAGGAGAACCATAAGACAGGAAAGATGTGAAGGACAGAGCAAAAGCGGAGAGCCACATAAGACAGACTATTGGAAGTGATGTGAAGAATAGATACAGGAAGAGGAAAAAGGCAGTAGAGTGCAACACACATGAGAAAAGTAAGCATGCTCTCTTACAAATGTAGATTAACATTCTAATGTTATTTTACGGAGCATGTGTGTACTCTACTTATGTAGTGAGGGGGTTCACCGCGTCACTAGTTTGAACAGTGATATTATCCTTAGCTACAAGTTTTCTTGAAATGCCAGGTCTTTAACAACTTTCCAGATGCCTTGATAGCCGATGGCAATATGTACCATAGGGAAACCACATAGCTGGCCAAAAAGGCTCCACTGGAATGCCTTTTGCAGTATCCCCAAGAGATAGGTTTCATTGGAGTTGAAGTTCTCAAATGTCTTCCAGTGCAGTATCTTCTAAAGACTTTTTTAAGGCACAAATAGCCTTTGTAATAAACAGCTCTATAGGCCGGGCACAGCGGCTTTAATGCTAAGGAGCACTACATAATGTGGTTTCTTCACTCTGTAAACCAGTCACACAGCTGTATCTTGAACCATATGGAACATGTAAATCTGTCCAACCACTACCTTCATATAAAGAACATTGACATTGTCCATACAAAATAAAAGGATAACCCTCATAAATGCGGCTCTTTTTGTTGAGCTTAAGAATTAAAGACTATTTCTGACAGGTCTGGCCTGAAACATTCACGTTTGTCCTAAATTGGAGAACTAAAGAGAGTTGATTGCCAATAAAGACCCTCAGGTTCTTAATGGTAGAGCCGGTTCATGATGCTGCCGTAAAGAACTCTGGCCAGAGAAACAGAGATGAAGGTGGAATAGCTAATTCAATTTGTGATATTTCATTTTTCCTGCCACTGAGAGCTGGTTTACTTACTCTCATCTACACATGAAGCTGTTCTTTTCCCTCTCAACTCGCAGACATGAGAGGGTAGTAGACAACAACCCTCATTGTAAGATGGCTAATGCCTCCTGATTTACAAGAAGAGGAAGCACCAACCCTTCAGGATGATGGCAGTCTAATTTATGGCTTTCGATATTGCTTCTTTGGACTTACACTACAGATGCTTGTGGAGTGAAATAGTAAGCAGCAGTAGGGTTGCCCAGCCGTAGACTTGGTGGAGATGACAAAGAAATGAGAATCTTGGAGTGATGTATTGCTAGTTGAAATTCTGATCTGAAAGTGCCTGGGAATAAAAGTGTCCATATGACCAGAGCTAATTCGACTAGGTGAGCGAAAAACTATCAATGCGGCACTAAAAAGACAAAGAGGCACAGAACTGAAGTAGGAAGTAAGAAAGGACTATTTGAAACTGAAAAGACTATAGGAAAACTGGAAGAATAAGACAGTACACACTGAGGGGTAGGCAAGGAAAAGAGTGTGAAGCAGTGGTGGGCAAGAGGAAAATTGATGCATAGATGAGCTGGAGAGCGTCGTACTACAGGAAAAAGTTGTGGAGCACTAATAGATGGAGCTTAACCCCTTTATAAGTGTGCTGATACTTGAACATGTTCAAGTGATCAGTGTTTTCTTGTTTTAACTTTATTATTAGCCAGCATTTTAGCAACTGCCAGAACAGTGTGTGAGATGATAATACATCAAGAAACACATAATTCACACAGTTTGTCATCAATACAGGTACATGCATATCCCTACCCACACACAGGTGGGCTAGTGAGAAGCTTACATTGTTCAGGGTGAGGGGTGTGACTTGGTGTACCGTCATTTTGGTGTTCCACTTGTTTGCTAGTTATGTATTATCTCAAGGGGTTCCATATATCCCAGGGCTCAGCCTTTCTCAGTAGGAGTTCTCCATATATGTGCATCTGAGTGTGACAGGTTACTAGGTCTTTGGTCCAGTCTGCTATAGTGGGAACATTACCTCTTCCCCAGTGAATGGCCACTCTGTGTTTATCCAATAATAATCCTAGACCTACAAATTTCCTCACACCCTTTGGAACTTTTTTGACAAATCCCAGCAGCACCAGAAGTGGGTCAGGCCCCAGTGCCAGATCTGTCATGCTATTCAGTTCTGCAACTAGCTTGCCCCAGTAGTCATTAATCTGCGGACAGGTCCATGCTAGGTGAAAAAAATCGGCCCTAGGGGTATTACAGTGCAAATAATGTGCATTATCATGCCCTGAGAACCACACCGTGTCAGCTGGTGTATAGTACATGCGGTGCAGAAATTTGTAGTGCGCCAGTCTGTGTTTGCTGTTCATGGATATGTCCTTGGTGTGTGCGCTGCAGTATACCTAGTGTTCATCCGTAAGCTCCAACCCCAAGTCCTGTGATCATTGTGCCCTAGCCCAGCTGAGTTCAGATATCATTTTCCCCATCACCATGTTGTACATTAGTGTAATGAGCATCCTGGGTGCAGGGCTCAACGCTACCAGTGACAGCAATTCACAATTCTTTGGTTCCCTAGGGATAGAGAGAAATCCATGGGTCACTGTCTCACGTAACTGGTAGTACTGGTGGCCTGAAGCCTGGCTATGGCTCAGCTCGAGGTGCTGGTGGAACCTCGAACTGAGCTTTGATGTGGCTTCTGCCTGACTCCCTCTACCCAGGATGTGGCATTACAGTCAGAGCTGCTGACTGTGGAACTGGGCAACCAGGTTTGAGTCCTGGCACCAGCTCGAAGTCCTGTGATTCTGGGGAAATCAGTTAAGATTCCCTGTGCCTATAAACAATGCATGTGACCTTATGTAATGAAACTGGTGCTCATGTAAAGCGCTCCAAAACCTTCAGGTCGAGTTTGCACTATGTTTTTAAAAATGCACTGAGAGGTATTAAAAAAAACCTTAACATAAGGAAAGACAATGTAGCTCTGCCTATGTATTTACCATTTTCATGCCCACACGAGATGGGGCACTTTGTAAAACCAATACAATATGTTTAAAAAAACAAAAAACATAAGGAAAGACAAATAGATACCAATTTACTGGCTCACATTAAGCACTGCCTATTTAGTGACTGATTAGTACAAAGTGAATTCAGAAACCTGGTTAAATTGCGACTTCCCCCACTAAAATGGTGATATTCGGCAAATGTGCCCACTTGTGACACTCCACCCCGTTCTACATATTCCACCAGGGAGATACAGATGGTGTCTATGTACAGATCTTCTAGTAAAGGAAATCCTTTGTCTTTCCGTTGTTTAACTGCTATTAGCTCAAAAGTGAGTTCAACCTTTGGATTCTTACCCAGTGGTTTGTGCGGGGAATATATTGTATCTATTGCACTCAACTTTGCTATTCTATGCCACACCCATACTGTGCAGTTGACGTGTGGATTTTGTCTTTGGGCCTGGTTGTGACCTGTAGTATCACAGTGCTGAGCTCAGTTGGGCTATAGAGGGCATCCTCCAGCCCCCTATGTGGTGCCTGCCTGGGTCCGGGTCTGGTGGCTTAGTGGACTGTGTTCCCTGTAGGGGCCTGTGTTTGACCTCATGGTCACAGGCTCAAATCCCGGGGGGTCCACTCAGCCTTTCATCCTTCTGAGGTTGATAAAAGGAGTATGATTGAGTTGGGTAACAATAAACATCTGTTACTCAGCGACAAGATACCCTTCTGGGTGGACGTGTGCTTTACAAATACATGTTATGGTGTTGTGGAACCAGTGTGAGGCGAATTGCGCCTGCGCCACAACATAGGGCACTTCAAAGTTTGGCGCTGTAAAGCCGCCATATTTGTAAGGACGATGAAGAGTTGTCCATCTAAGCCACGGCTGTTTGCCAGTCCAGGCGAGCCATATCATTAACGATTGCAGAGTGTTGAAGAATACACTGGTGAGGGGGATAGGTATATTCTGGAACAGGTATAGCAGCTGGGGCAGTATCAACATTTTCATGAGACCAATTCTGCCAGCCATTGTAAGCAGTAGTTTTATCCATTTTTCAATATTAGTGGTTATTCTGTCTAATGTTCTGCCATAGTTATCGCTAACTATCAGTGAGATCTATCAGTGAATCTACAATCCCAGGTACCTCACTGGTGTCTCCTGCCATTGCAGTGGGTACGCCAGCCGTGGCTACATTGTGCACTTGTGAGAGTTGTCATAATCGATTTCGACCAATTAATGGTCAATCCAGACCATTCCCCGAATTTTTTACACACAATATACATTTTTTTTTTCAAATTCTTTTTATTTTGCAGTTATTTGAGAACAGTAGGAAGTAGTGAGCATTGAACAAAGAAAACATTATAGGCCACATGCAGGAGGCCTGTACATCACTTGGTATCATTAAGTTAAGAAGTCCCCAGCCGCTGAGCCCTACCGACTGGATTGCGTAGCACCTTGTTGTTGGTTCTGTTACGTATCTCAGGAGCCCGATCCATACCCCGTCCCCCCTCTCAGCCTTCTACACTGACTCCCCTGTACTGCATCCACAGTCCCCAAATCTTTTGAAACTTGCGGGGACAACCCCGGACCCCGTAGGTTTCGAGCTCTGCTAGCTGACACCAATATAAATCTTCTTCCCAGTCTCTCACCGTAGGAGGCCTGCCCGCCCCCCCAGAGTCTTACCATGTTGCGCTTTGCCACCCCCACTGCTGTGTTCAGCCAGGTGTGCATACTTTTGGTCCATTTTTCCTCCCCAGCTGGGCCCAACAACAGCCACTTGACCTCTAGGGAAATAGTCAGTCCTGTGACTTGCTTCATCACCTCTATCACTCCGTTCCAGAAGCCCGGAATTACTGGACAGACCCAGAGTGTGTGGTAAAAGGTGCCCACGCTGCCGCAACCCCTAGTACACTCAGCCGACTCGCTGTGTCCCTTTTAATGTAACCTGGACCTGGAGAGGTACGACCTGTGCAACACACAGAGTTGTATCAAGCGAAATTGCGCACGTATAGCGATCTCTCTAGGGCAGAGGTCTTCAATCTATGGGGCGCGACCCCCAGGGGGGGGCATGGAGTCATCAGAAGGGGGTCGCGCATTCACGAGCCTCACTTCTGCCTCGAATCCAAAACGTTTCCTCTTCGTTTTGGATTCGAAATGCTTGCCTCTCAGGAGGCTCTCTGATTGGAGAACATGGTAAAATAAGCCAATCATAATGTGGCCACGTCATCAATACCTGTCCTCCAACCAGAGAGACTACAGCATGCATACCAGGAAATGCCCGCGAACTTTGTCCATAAAGATGGACCAGCACCTTTGCAATGCAGCCTGTCCTTCGAGGAAATTCAGCAATATTCCACGCCGTCACTGCTGCCTTCCACTGGATCCAGTTGTCTTTTGTGGCCATCGCTGCTTTCACCTTGTGTCCTGCTTTGTGGCTCGTTGCTGCCTCTGCATTAGGATCTCCTTGTTACCAGTGGCGGCTCGCCGAGGGAGTGGTGCGGGCGGTAGGGTGGGGCGGGGGAAGGGCAGGGTGAGGGGGTAGTGGACTCGGACTTACGACGGACAGAACTCCCTCTGAGTTCTGTCCGTCGTATGTCCAAGTTCACTACCCCCCCACCCTGCCCCTCCCCCGCCCTACCGCCCGCACCACTCCCTCGGCGAGCCGCCACTGCTTGTTACTTCCGGCTGATTTCCAAGGCAACCCGAAGCTTCCCAGAATAATTAGGTAAGCTGACTCTTCCTGTCTGCACACACACTGAAACTATCTTGCACGCACGCACACACACACACACAGACACACAGATTCTTATTTGTTTTCCCTGATTGAGCCATGAGGTGGGTTGGGGCAAAGGCTCCGGTTCATTTTTATTTTCGGTGTTAGTTTTTATTCTTTCCTGCATGTGTGTGTATTTATTTATGCTGCCTGAACTTCACGCTCGATTTCAGTTTTTTGCTCCAGAGAAACACCATGGAAGAGAGAATGTTTGTCTTTAAACATGGTGCGTCCGTGTGGGGCTTGATGCTGCTGACAATGGACATTCGCAGTGAAATGCTTGGAAAGATTTAACTATGCAAAATGAAGACTTATTTTTTTTAAACTTTTCAACTAAGCTTCAAGAACGAACTTGTTTGTAAGATAAGTGCGGTGAATGGACTACTGCTGATGACAAAGTTGATGTCTGAAACATCATTGCTTTTACGTTTGTTTAAATATCACTGCAGAGAAATATTCAGGCAGCATGATTAAATGAAAGTGTTAATGCTCATGTTATTTGTCTGAACGGAGAATAGATTTTTTCATTAATTAACAAAGCAAATATTTTTTACAGCATCAAAATATTATATGGTAAAGCCTACACAACTCCAATATTATTAAACACATTTGGTTGTGCAGTCTTTGTGCAAAAAGCAGCACTGCAATGGAGCGGTGTGAGTTATGATGGCACTATTATGTTGCCCACTAAATTGTCTCAATTTGGAACAGATTAGGATAAACCACATTTACTTACTGAATCTCCCTACTGGCCTCCTCACAGCAAATTTTAACAAGCGCTCGAATTTATAACTTTTCTTTAATTGAGGATTTGTGCAGATCAAATGTCTCAGTCTCACCTGTGGCCTGGAAGCTGAAATGTACTTCAATATAAACTCCAGGATTGGGGCAAAGGCTCCGGCTCATTTTTATGACTTTCAAATGTTTATTTCCAGTGTACTTTCCGTTGTCATTCTTGTAGCAGCAGTTTCATATGCATTTTTGTGACATTGGAATGTTGGGTTTTTTCGGTGTTTTTTCCATTTTCATACTTGTAGCAGCAGTTTAATATGCAGCTTTATGATTTAGGAATGTTAATCATTTTCCGTGTCCTTTCCGTTTTAATTCTTGTAGCAGCAGTTTAATATGGTGCCTTTGTTCAACTACTGTTGCCTCCCTTTCCAAAGAAAAGTGCTGGCCATTTGTTCATGTGTAGAACTCTGCAAAGGCTTGGGCATGGTATTTAAAATTGAGCTATTTTAACATTGTTTGCATTTATTTTTAACATGGTGAATGCATGCATGGAATTGTGAACCAGTTCATATCAGCTTTACCAGACAGGGATGAGCAGTCGTGCTGGAAAGGAAAGAGTAAAGGGTGAAGACTGTGTACACCTTCCATTCTATGTAGCTGTAAGACAGTGTTCAACAAGATATTGTTGACACACTGCAGCAGTGAGTGCTTTGTAAGTCTTCAGCTCATAAAGAACACATGCCGCCATTTGTGTTTGCAATGAGATTTTGTACACTAAACTAAGCACATGGGACTCAATGCTAAATAGTACCTTCGCATATATGCTGTTGTCATTGTGGTATTAAATACCAATGTGTGCCAAAACTGTTCTCTCGTGACGTCATTTTCCATGATTGGTCTATAAGTTTGTCAGCAATATATCGTCATAAATCCCCCAGGTACCGGGGAGGGGAGAAGGAGGAGACAATGGTGTGCGGTAAACAGCTGTCTGTCTCATGTCAAGGCCAGGCTCTCACAGAATCACCGTGTGTGCTGATTTGGAGGCTACCCAGCTCCTCGCCGACTGCCTGTGTGATCTTGAATAATCTAGTTAACCTGTCTGTTAGATTACCTGTGTGTTGGTAGCTGCCTCTGGGTACAATGAACATCACCCACATAAATGAAACAACTGGTGTCTTTTGACTTCCATCTCTAGATGAGTGTTTTGCTACCTTTCACAGCTTCTCTTCTGACCCTCACCCTGCGAAGGCCTTCCCAAGACAAAGGCTCAGTTGAGCTAGTCTGACCGTGCAATATGTTGTCCTACACCTGCACCAAGTGCATGAGCACAAGTGTTCACAATGGATGTAATTCTCCTTCCAAACACTAAGCCTCGAGTGTACTGAACGTCTGGCCAGCAAAGAAGGGCAATTCTAGGGGCACTGACGTGAAAGAGGTCATAGGTCACCTGCTAGGGACAAGAGATGCACCATGAGCATAGGTAGTCTGCTTCAAGATGACCTTTGGGTATAGCCCAAGCGCACACATCACAAGGGCATTCCCCATGGCAGTCCTTATACCACGTGAACATAATTATAGCCCAGGAGACTGGACACGGGGGCAGCCAGCCTCTTAGCATTTTCTTGTGGCCTTCAGAAGTTATAGTTCTCTTGGCCAAGATGGTTACCAAAAACCGAAACACATTACAAAACCCAAAAGAATATCAGGTGAATAGACATGACCCTGTGACCCCAGCCTTCTCTGCACATAACAAACACATAAGGACAGTGATGATGAATGGATGGGAAATGAGAGACCATATTACATATCTGATTGGACTTTTACCTACTCTGGTTTTAGAGGGAATCTGGCTTACAACCATGCATTGCCCGAGCAGACCCTCCCAGTCTCCCCCAAAAACAAATTGCAAAACCCTTACTGGACGCTGACTGTGCAGAGCATCCACTGAATGAGCTGGAAACCCACTCTCTGCAGGGATTTCCACCTCACTTTGCACACACCATGTGATACTGACTCTTTGCAAATGAGACCGCGTGAAGAGAGACAGTATAATTTGATGCGTGGTAGTGCTGTATGAGTTGGCAGGTCTGCTACTGCAACATCATAAACGCCCTTTAGTCACCTGCTCTGCCTTTGCTCTTACACTATTATTACTTTCCTAGGTGGGCCCTCGCCTCATCCCACAAGCGTGGGTTACTCATTCAGTTTGCTTCTTTGCAGTACGTCAGGTGAGGCGGGAAAGGTGGGGTCTCTAAAAAGAATTTGGCCACAAAGGTTAACTAGGAATCTTTTGCAAAAGGTGTGCCCTGTGTGCTTATGTGTGTGTGGCCCAAAAAAGGTGACTTTGAATCCTGTGCTTGTGCATCTCTCTGAGTTTCTGTTAGCGGATCTAGATACATCAAACACATACACCTAAAACAAGGCAGACCTAGTGGCTTTACCACTGCTTGTTAGCTATTATTTTTATTTAATATCACACAAATCAGTTACAATTCCAATTCTTCCCTCCACATCTCTGTCCTCTGCAATCAGCGCTACTCATACCAATGTCAGAGGACTTTACATCACACGTATAGGAAATATTCCATAAGACAGTAAGGACTACAAGGTTTAGGAGTCACATGTCATCCATTCTGGTAGACATTAAATTTTAAGTGTGCTTGATCAGGAGAAATTGCAACTCGCGATTTAAAATATAACCCAGTGGTTAGGGTTGGCTTAACTAACAAGAATTTATTTCCAGCCAAACACACCCTTTTTTAGCAACCGTAGGATAATGAAAGACAGGGGAAAACTATAAGTTTTTAACCTATGTCCTGCATGCAGCTGCTTGTTGCCAAGTCATAGCTCACTGTGCTACATTAGGATCTTAACTTAGTAACAAACTGATCTCTGTGACAAAAGCGCAGTAACCCACTGAGCTAGCTATATAAAATACAATTCTGTGATCTGCATGGTACGCATTTTTCAGCAGGCACTACTTTATGGTGAATCAAAACAGTGACTCGACAAAACTTGATCTCTCTCCAGCAGGTACATTAATCACCAGAGTTTTGTCATTATTTATGGTTTTTTATTAACACATTACCTTTTTTGGTTTGGATTTGTGTTAGTGCAGAGCTTTCTGGTATTTACAAGTAAATGTAAAATATCTTATCCATATTTTTATAGTACTTTATAATGCAGTTTTGCTTTTTCTAAGTGTTGAAAATAACCAAGTTTACTCTTACTCAATTTCATAGTCCTCAATTTTCTGACCTAAGAAAGATGGAATGCTAAGTTAGCCATGCAAAGATGTTTGATCTCATTAGCAGGTGCATGTCATCCACCTGTGTTACCTATTGCTATCAATGCGGGTGCGCTCAAGGAAATGGGAACCTTGGTAATAGCTCACATGGCCTGCTCACATAAGGAAGCCAGGACCAACTGCAATTTTTGTTTTAAGCATGTAGAAGGGACCTAATGTGTTATTCGTGTTTTTTGCATCCCAGATGCGAAGATATTTTTAAGACATTTTGAGAATTGCAAAGAGTTAAAAAAAAAAAAGCTAATGTCGGCTCTGTTGGCTCCGCCGGTATCCTTTGGGAAGCTTACAAGGTGGTGGCGAGGGATTTTCTGCAGGCGGCGAGCGGTGCTCAATGTAAAGAAAAACGAATTCAGTGCGAGGAACTCGAACAGGAGATACTCGCCTTGGAGGGCACAGTAACTGCGGAATCCGAGGCTGTCGATGGGCTTAAGCATTCACTCAAACTCAAAGAACGATCCCTTCAGGACCTTGCAGAAAACGCGGCTCGGGCTCACGCGATCGCCACTCAGCGCAGAGTGTAGGATCTGGGTGATAAAGCCAACAAAGTGATTGCGTGGCTGGAACGGAGGGACAGGAGTCGCAACTGGGTTTCTGAGATTCGGTCCACAGAGGGGGCACAGAGTGGTACCGGGGCGGCTCTGACGGAAATTTTTGCTACATATTATGAAAACATTTACCAGTCTCAATCCACACGGGGGGAATCGGACTGTACTGAATTCCTACGTGATATTTCTCTGCCGACTCTGGGGTCGGAGGACAGGGAGGCGATCGATTCTGACTTCCACCTGGAAGAAGTGGAAAATGCCATGAGAGACTTGCAATCTGGGAAAGCGGCGGGCCCGAATGGGCTCCCCGCTGAGTTGTTTAAATGTGTGGCGAGCAAGCTAGCCCCTTACATGCTCGACATGTTTAGGGAAGCGTCCGAAGTGGGGCAACTTCCAGAGGACGCGAGAATGGTGACTATTGTAGTACTCCTTAAGAAGGGCAAACCGCATGACCTCTGCACCTCCTACAGACCTATCTCCCTCTTAAATTTTGAGGCCAAGGTTCTAGCCAAGATTATTGCAAACCGGTTGGGCCCGGTTGTGCAATCTCTGATTCACCTGGATCAATCTGGCTTTATGCCTCATAGGAGCACGAGGCTCAATTTGAGACGCCTGTACAGAGTCATGTACATGACTCAAAGGCAGCCAGATGTCCCAGCCGCTCTCCTCTCATTAGACGCGAGGATGGCGTTTGACAGCATCGAATGGCCATACCTTTTTGCCGTGCTGGAGAAAGTGGGCATTTGCCCACAGTTGCAAAAGTGGATCCGGTTGTTATACACTGCCCCGATGGCCTGAGTTCGGGTTAACAGGGTCGTATCAAGAGCCTTTGCGTTGCACAGGGGGACGTGCCAGGGGTGTCCTCTGTCCCCGATGTTGTTCGCGTTGGCGCTTGAGCCACTGGCGGCGTGGATTAGAAGAGACCCGGTAGTGAGGGGCATCGATCTCAGGGGGGTTTGGGAGGAGCGCATTTCGCTGTATGAGGATGATATCCTTCTTTACGCATGCCGGCCCGACAAACATTTCATAGGCTCATTCACATAATACGGTCTTTTGGTTCCTACTCTGGATATCGCATCAACTGGTACAAGTCATTGGTTTTCTCTCTAGCCGGTGACCCTACGGTTCTGACGTCAGCATGCTCGGAGATGGTGCTGCAGGATAAGTTTAAGTACTTGGGCATATGGATAACCAAGACTGAGGCGGAGTTTACACAACTGAATTTACAGGTGCAGCTTACCAGGTTGCGAGATGATGCGCTGCACTGGAGGGGGCTCCCGATCTCCCTTATGGGAAGGGCAGTCCTCTTCAAGATGATGGCCCTCCTGCGTTGACTTTACGCCGTCCAAAACACTCCTTATCGCATTCAGGACTCATTCTTTCAAACGATCGAATCTGAGCTACGCAAGTTGCTATGGGGGGGCAGACCCACGATTGCGCTCAAGAAGCTTCAGAATGGGGTGTATGAAGGGGGGCTGGCAGTCCCGAATATTAGGAAATACTACTGGGCTGCTCATCTTATTAACGTCAACAGTTGGGTTTTTTCCCCACTTGAGGAACCAGCCTACAGCGTGGACAGAATGGCCTTGGGCGAGCGTAGTCACTTGGGAGAATTGTACCACAGGGGTAGGGGATCCGTACATCTGCCACCACACACAAAGACAGTCATCGACATTTGGCATAAAGCAACTAGAATGGTGGGATGGGAGTGGAAACTCACTGATCAGACCCCGCTCTGGGAGGGAGACTTTCTGAAGGAAGTGCAAAAACTGCAGGGTTTCCGGAAGTGAAGCCTTATAGGTATTGACGTGCTCGGAGACGTCTGGAAAGGTGGTAAAATGGTGACATTCGATAGCCTGCGGGAGGGCTTCCAAATGGGGGAAGGTGAATTTCTTAGATACCGACAGTTGCGTTCGGCACTCCACTATCATTTGAAAGAGGGGACTGTGCTTCCAGAATATTCCCCATTGGAGAATAGGCTCCTCTTTGAATCCGATGATTGAGAAAGCGGTGTCACTGACATACAAAAAACTGGTAAACAACACCCCGGACTGCCTGGGTTCCCTGCGGGAGGCCTGGGAAACAGATGTGGGTCTTTTGGAGGATGATGATTGGGCAGAGGCCCTCCAGTGCCACAGGGAAATAGCCATCAGAGCGTGCTTTCGACTTGTTCAACTTCGTATCCTGCTCAGGTCGTATGCCTCAAGAATGGTGCAGGTCCGTATTAAGGGCGGGGCTCCGAGCTATGTGCCAGGGGATGTGGCGAGAGGGGATCTTTCTTTCATATTTTGTGATCTTGCCCCAGGATCCAGAAGTACTGGAAGGGCGTCACCCGGGTAATGGAGGCTGTAGTGGGTGAGCAGGTCCCGTTGGGAGTCCAGATGGCATATCCTCGGTGTCACTGGAGAGATCACATGGCCACAGTGGGCCAAGCTGTGGCTAGCTTTGGCAGGGAGGGTCGCCAAGAGGAACATTGCACGCGCATGGGGGCGACGGAACCCCCGACAGTTGCTGCATGGCTTTGCGATATGGACTGGTGCCATGGTGCGGAGCAGATGGTTTATCAAAGCTGTGGATGCCCTCGCAAATGGGAGAAAATATGGGGGTCTTGGACACTGTATAGGGGTCTGTGATGGGTCTCATGAGGTGCGTCGCGTCGAATGGGCTTTCCGGGAGCGTTTAGTGACGTATTTAATTGGGTGGTGTGCGGCACTGCATTAAATGTAAGTGTGTACTGCGCGTTATAATGCCTAGGAATTGCTATGTCTTCTACAAGCATTGTATATGTATATTGAGATTTACTTATATCTGAAGCTTGTTTTTTTTTTTTGCTTTAATAAAAAGAAATTTAAAAATAAAAAAAAAGCTATACAGCATGCAGCAGCAAGTCTGTTGTGTCCATTAATATTGAACTTTGGAATTTTGTATCATAGATCAAACACACATTTGACATGGATCGTTTCCTGATGCCAAAAGATGGTAGGGTGCTCAAACGAAAGGCCGAAACAGATGTTGAGAACAAAGCTGCAAAAATTAGGAAGTATGATGCCTCCTACTTGGACTTTGGATTCACCTGCGTCACCATAACTGGCGAAATTAGGCCACAATGTGTGGTTTGTGGCATGACCTTAGCTAACGAAAGCCTGAAACCAAACAAATTAAAGCAGCACTTGGAAACGAAACACGGGTCACTGGTAGGAAAGAATAGAGATTTTTTTGCCAGAAAGCTGGAAGACATCACCCACCAAAAAGACAGTGTGAAAAATGTGGTCTCCACACCAGCAAATGCCTTGAAAGCATCTTACCAAGTGGCATACCACATTGCCAAAAACAAAAAGCCTTTTACAGATGGAGAAAAAATGATTCTTCCAGCAGTTCTTGACATGGCCAGGACAATGCTTGGTGAAAAAGCGGCAGAGAAGTTTAAAATGGTGCCCCTCTCAGACACAACAGTTTGCCGCCGCATCTCTGACATGTCAGAGGATATCAACAGACAACTCATAGCACGCTTGAAATTGAGTTTGTTCGCTTTGCAATTGGATGAAGCGACTGACTTATCTAAGGAAGCTCATTTAATTGCTTATGTACGATACTGCCACAAAACTTTAATATTGGAAGATTTTTTATTCTGTAAACCAGTCAAGGGACAGGCAACAGCATCAGCCCTATATGATATTCTCAATGACTTTCTGCTCTCCAATGGCTTAAAATGGGACAGTTGTGTTCGGATCTGTACGGATGGTGCTCCTTCCATGTGTGGCGCTAGGGCAGGCTTAAAAGCCAAAGTATTGAAAGTGGCTCCTCATATTCTGTGGACCCACTGTATGATACACCGGGAAGCCCTTGCAGTCCGAAACATGGATAGAGAACTTGGGGATATGTTGAATTTTGCTGTGAAAATTGATAATTTTATAAAGGCTCACCCCACTAGAGCTTTTTTGTTTGCAAGTTTATGTTCAGAAATGGGAGCTGAACATGATGGTTTGCTGTTCCACACAGAAGTCCGGTGGTTATCCATATGGAAGGTGCTGAATCGCATTTTTTAACTGAGAAATGAAATATGACAATTCCTTCTGGATTTAGACCCATACAAAGCAGAACAGTTGTGTAATCCCCGTTGGCTTGTGCTTTAAGCATACCTTGAAGACATCTTTGATAAATTAAATTCCTTGAATGTTTCTTTGCAAGGAGCTGAACGTACATCTTTCGACCATGTATAAAAAAAAACTGCCTTCAAGAAGAAGCTAGAGTTGTGGAGTAGACTACTAATTCAAGGTGGCCTGCTTGAAGCATTCCCATGTTTAGCAGAAGCTCTTGAGGACACAGGATATGAACTTGAAAGTGCTACTGAGGTCATAAGAAAACACATGACTTCTCTCAGGGACAGTTTAGAAAAATACTTTCCTGAGGACAATGATCATGTCAATGACTGGGTCTTTCAACCTTTTCTAGCAGATGCAAGTACTCATCTCCCAGTGCACCTTCAGGAAGATCTAATTGACCTTCAGAGTGACCGCGTTCTCCAGATGCAATTCAGCAAAATCTCATTGGGGGAATTTTGGCTGAAAATGTCTGAAGAACATTCAGGTTTGTTGAAAATCTGTCTGTCCCTCCCATTTACCCGTCTGGAGCACGAATCTTCCCAGCGGGTCTATCCAGGTCTTGCCTGGGATGTATGCTGTTGCGGACCTGGAGAGGATACCTACACCTCGCGATCCTGAAGAGTAACCCTTGTGTGCCACTAGAGTATATCCCCACCTATCTAGAGCCTTACAGGATTGTCCTTTCAGGTGGATTTCTTGAAAGAAGACTAGGTCAGGCTTTTGCCTTTTTATGTATTGCAGCACCAGTGTGCACTTGATCCTGGATCCCAGTCCATTGACGTTCCAGGACATAATCTTCAGTGTAGACTGGTTGTGTGACCCCATCTTGGGATGGTTAAAACCCTGTTCTTGGGAGGGTCTGGATCTCCCTGATGGATATAAACTCATGTCCCCTGCCCGTGGCACATGTTTGCTCCTGACTCACTGTGTTCCCTATGTCTTCTGCTATAACTATATAAAATTGAACTTTTCCTTCAACTCCCCCCTCCCTTTTACCCTGCACTGTGGGACTAGAACTGCCCACCACCCCAACTTGCAGAGCGCCTGTCACCCTCAACTGAAACATAACCATCTTAGGGGGGGGTTGGCTGACCCGCCTTGCCTTCCCCGTGAGCCCGGCCGCCTTTTGACCCTCAAGTGATCGGGCGATTCTCCGTCCCCTCTACTCTTGACCCCTGATGTCCTGCCTCCTTTCTCTGTTTGTTCTGCCCCGAGAGCTAGGCCAGTGCAGGAGGAACAATTCCAGCCCTTAAATGTCTTGTGATCTCAGTTGCTTTCCGATTCCCCGCCCCAGTACCAAATCCAGAGCCATGGGCCCAGTCTCTCAGTGTTTATGAATGGGCGGAGGTCAAGTCGTTGTTTCTTGAAGCATCGTCCCCACTCGGGGAGTCTCCATCGCAATCGTTGCGGGGTGCTCTCTGTTTAGTCCCTTTTGACTTCTGCGTCCCTGTGTGCACCACCCGTCCAACCAGTCCTAGACCTCCGCTGGTGATGGAAAAACCAGGACTTTCCATCTGCCAGGACTCGCAGTTTGGCTGGGAATAGCATTGTGTATTTCAAGTCCTTTTCTCTAAGCGCTCTCTTGACCTCTTCAAAGCTTTTCCTCTGCTTCTGGACTTGTAAGGTGAAATCTAGGAAGAAGCGGACCATCATGTTTTCGTACTTAAGATCTCCCTGCGCTCGGGCTGCCTGTGGGATCGCGTCGCAGTTTCTATGATTAAAGATCCTGGCTATTATGGTGCGTGGTTGGGCCCCAGTTCATGGCCGCGGGATCGGAGTTCTGTGGGCCCTCTCTACTGAGAAAAATTGTGATAGGCGTTTGGTGCGGAGGTGTGTAGTTATCAGGTCTTCCAAGAATAGGTCCATGCTCTGGACCTCTGCTCCCTCTGACACTCCCACAATCTGTATATTGTTGCGTCTCGACCTCCCTTCCTAGTCTTCTACTCGTGCTTCTAATAGGTCTTGCCGCTTAGACAGCTTGCGTACCTGTTCTTCCAGGGACTTGGAGGTGGTTTGGAGTTCTTGGATGTGGATCTCCGCTGTTTTGACCTGGTCTGACGACATCTGAAAGTCTGTCCGTAACAGCCTCACATCTATTGTGACTGCTTCTATTTTGGGTTCCAGGGAGGCCTTGAGGTCTTGTATGGCTGCCATGATTGCCACGAGGGAAGGCTCCCAAGGGTTCACTGGGTCCGCGAGCTGACCCACTTCCTCCGGGTGTTGTCTGGGGACTGCATATTTGTCCATTTTGTTGGTTTGTTGAGGTCCCTGCCACTTGGGTTTTACCATCTTGTTAGGGACTTGCCGCTTACTAATAGTCTCGCTATCACTTCTCCTGTCTCCTCCCTTAAATTCCTGGCCCATAGGCAAGGCGACCAGGGGTGTCCAGGAGGGGTTCCCCTCTTACCCGTGTCTCCAAGGATCTTGGGAGCTTCTGCAGCTGTGCTCCCAGTTGGTGCCCCACCCGTGCCAAGTAGTCCCCAATGAGCTTGCTCTGTCCTTCCCGGCGTCTCTGGCCTGCTAGTCTTTCAGTGGCCTCCTCATGCTGATCTCATGCAGCCTGAAAAGGCCTCCCTCGGTGTCCAGATCGCCACACCCTTCTTTTCGTAGGCCAGGAGAACCCTCTCAGGGCCCTCATTACCCTTGTGGCGCCTCACATACCTGCTTTGGGGCACTTCCTTGCTGGCTATCGCGTGGTCCTGTCCGCTTGGATCCCCCTGGTGCGGCCTCGCTGTGTAGGGCTTTGACTAGGGCCCCTCGTGTGAGTCAGGATTTTGGGTGGTCTCACTGTTCAGGCCCGGCCGCTCCTCTTTCACTGCGCGGGGAGGCCGGAGTGCGTCTCCACGTTCGGCCTCTGCTGTTTCAGTCGCAGTCCAGATTTGGCCCTGCCCGCCCTCTACTCTGTTCCCTTTTGGCTGCGTGCCCTCCTGCAGCCAGGGGGTGGCACACCTCTTCGGCTTCTGGCTCCGCACCGAGCCGTGTCTCTCTCGCTGCAGGCCAGGGGTCTCCGCCTCAGGGTGTTTCCGGATCTTATAGGGGAACTCAATGCAGCTCCCGGTCCGGACCGGGCTGGCGCCTCCCCGGAGGTTCAGGCTTCTACCTCCCGCTGGCTTCTAGCTGCCGGCTCTCGGGTGCTGCCTGCGGTGTGCGCGGTATGCTGGCTCGGGCCGCACCTTCCGCTGCCCTCGTGGTGCCTCGCGTACCTGTTTGGGCCCCTTCCTCGCAGGCCCTCGCACTGTCCTGTCTGCTTGGATCCACCAGCGTAGACTCCCTGTGTAGGGCCTTGACTGGGACACCCCGCGTGGGTTAGATGTCCCGGCGGCCTCGCTGATCAGGCCCCGCCGCTCCTCCTTCTCTGCACGGGGGGCCGAAATGCATCTCAAACCTCTGCAATCCAATTTTGGCCCTTCCAGCCCTCCGCGCTGTTCCCCTAAATGCGTGCACCCTTGCAGCCAGGGGGAGGCACTTCTCTTTGGCTCCCAGCTCCGCACCTCGCCGTGCCTCTCTCGCTGCGGGCCAGGGGCCTCCGCCTCAGGGTGCTCCTGGATCTCACCAGAAAGTTGCAAGCGCCTTGCCGGGGGTTTGAGCTTCCACCTCCTGCTAGCCCCTACCCGCCGGCTCTCGGGTGCCGCCAGCGGAATGTGCAGTGCACAGAGTCAGGCCGCGTCCTGCTGATGGGCCCGCTGGAGGTTGTTGTTCCGGCTAGGAGGCCAGGTTCGGCCCGATCTGGGTTGCACTGCGTTCCCCCTGTTCTGCGCGGGGGCTGCGGTCGGTGAGGTGGCAGATTTGTTGCGGACTGCTGGCTGTCTAAGACAAAGGCATCAATATCTTCAAACGTGTGTTCATGGCCTGAATCTAATAAAAGATCTTTTCTGATCTTGTGATTTCCTCTCTGCCAGTGCAAGCCTTGCATACACTAATAATAATAGTAATTTGTCTAAGATGCCTTTTTCTTGTATCAGTGACAGAACAACCCCAGCTTACCACCCAGTCTGGTTGATGCCCTTCAGTGTGTACAGCCAAAGCGTCTTTTCACCTGAGGGTTAGAACATTAGGAGCGGTGGGCAAGCCACTGAAAAGTTCAAGCCAGGCTCGAGCCTGAAGCCTAGCTCTGGCTCAGCTCGAAGTCCTGGTGGAAAGGACCTCGAACCGAGCTTTCATGTGGCTTCTGCCTGCCTCCTTCTACCTAGGATGTGACATTACAATCAGAGCTGCTGACTGTGGAACTGGGGAGCTAGGTTTGAGTCTTGGCACCAGCTCGACATTCTGTTACTCTGGGCAAATCACTTAAGATACCTGACCCTATAAACCAGGGGTCTCCAACCTTTTCTGTACTGAGAGCTACTTATTTTCAATGAAACACATTGAGAGCTACTAATATTATTAATGTTGTATAATCTCCATTTTTTTATATGTATATTAATTCAACCAAGCAAAAGCTTTTTAATTTAATAAGCTGGACTGCACACAGGTGAGCTACTCAAAGGTAGCTCACGAGCTACTGGTTGGAGACCTCTGCTATAAAAAATGCATGTGACCTTGTGTAATGAAACTGGTGCTCCTGTAAAGCGCTCCAAAACCTTCAGGTCGAGTTTGCACTATATTTTGAAAAATGCACTGAGAGGTATAAAAAAAACCTTAACATAAGGAAAGATAAATAGATACCCATTTACTCGCTCACATTAAGCACTGCCCATTTATTGACTGATTTGTACAAAGTGAAACCAGAAACCTGGTTAAATCACGTCTTCCCCACTGAAATTGTGTGATATTAGGCAAATGTTTTATTTCACCAAAACTCTTTTTTTCTTCATTATCGAGCATGAAAGCACTTTCAAATATGTGAGTTCAGAACACCAGTTGTACAAAACTATCACTGTAAATAAGCACTTCTAAGTGCAGTACTATAACATGCCCTATTAATGTTAAAGCTTCCACACGTTAAAAAAGACACTTTTGTGAGTTTTGAATAGTCTTCATCTATTTTTTGCGACATTGGTTATATGATTTATGGAGAAAATATGTTCAGCCCTCAGCTCAGGCGCGCAACGCCCATTGGGCTGAATGGGCTTCAGCCCCTCAAACCCAACCCCCCCCCCCCCCCACCCCGGTTGTGTGTCTCAGCCCGGGCTGCTGTGGGTTCGGCTGGGCAGTGTCTGGAGTCTTATCTCCGGCACGCCCGAGTTTTTCACAGGTCTTTAAAGACCATTTGCATAATTACATACCTTTGTAAACTGCTTACCTCTGCCTATTCCTTACATTGTATTTTACATTGACTGCCGTAGTGTGAGAATGCATTTCATCAAAAGGAATATAAAGTAGGGTTGCCAAAAGAAAAATGCCAGCCATGTGTTGTTTAAAGAGCTTGCAAAGTAGGGTAGCCAAACGAAAAATGCCAGCCATGTGTTGTTTAAAGAGCCTGCAAAAACCTTATCTTGACACTGAATAGGGTTATAAATAAAAAAGTATGTAATTTAATTATTAGTCATGGAAAAAAAATCTTAACTCTGCAGCAGTTCTCGGTTTTAATGTAACTTTTATTTTTTGCAGTTCTGTATTTCTAAACTTGAAGTGCTTTACATGAGCACCAACAAGGACATCTTCATATATTTTTTGGTAGGCACGGACGATTAAGTGATTTGACCAGAAACACAGGATGTTGAGCCGACGCCGAGACTCAAACCTGCTTCCTCAGCTCCAAAGTTGGCACCTCTAGCCATTACGCCACAACCTCTTGCACAAGAACTAAAGCATTTTCAAAATTATATATAACGAAGCCATAGTTGTATGTATGCATGTAGTATATTTATCGTATGCAACTAACAACCTTTGACAAAGCCAATAGTCCTGGCTTGTTGTAGGTGTAATGTTACTTATGTGGAGGCAATAACAGAAGCAGCGAAATACCAGTAGGGCGGCACACTATGCTGAGCACAGATTTTTAGCATAAATGTTTTAAGCCACGGCCTTAATTATATCGCCCCTTTGAGAGACCCCCTGTAGGAAGCTGGCTCTGTATATACTATACCAAAATGAGGTATAGTGTGCACAGAGTCTAGGGGAACCCCAACGGTAGGCAGAGGTAAACGTAGATAGCACCTTACTCTTTTTGTGGTAGTGTGGGCAAGCAGTAAGTCTTTATCAGAGGGTAGTGTTAAGCATTTCTTGTACACACTCAGGCAAGAAATGATGTCACACACTCAAAGACTGAACTCAGACCAATTTGTTTGTATAAAAATATTATTTAGTTATTTTATTTCTAAAACCAAGCCAGACCTGGTGCAGGTAAGTGAAATAATACTTTGCAAAATCGTATGCAGTGATTTACAGTTGAATGCAGGTTCAAATGCAGTTGGTTGATTTAGAGGTAAGTCAACAGTTCAAAATTATTTTTCATTTACTTTACAGATGACTGTGCACGTTACTTTTTAGATTACTTTTTAAGTTACTTTTGCTAATCAGTGTGATTTGCCTAGACCTCACACTGAGACATTTCCTAGACAAAAGGTAAGTAGTTCAGTTTTTACACATATGCAGTTTTTCAATGTTTCATACAAACCAACTCCACACTTAGAAGCTTTTTCAAAGAAAAGCATTCAATGCAATCCCATGGGAGGAAATAAAGTTATCGGTCTGCTGGTAAGTACTGGTTTGTGGGAGTTTGTATTCTGGGTGGTCGAGGATGCACTCTCAGAACACCCTCCGCGGCACTAGGGCGGCCGGGTGCAGCGTGCTGAGGCCCAGTGTTATCCAATGGGGGATAGGGGGCTTCCGTTTGGTGGCTGCTCACAAGCAGGCTACAAGGTTGTGGTAGCAAAGCTCCTGTTGTTAGGCTCAGGGCAAAGGAGGGTCCGAGTTAGCACAGAAGGTGCACCCACAGGGGCGGCCGGATGCAGAGTGCTGTTTTGGCGTCTGGTGCCCTGTTGTTTTCAATGGGGATTGCTGGTTTTGGTTTTTGGCTGCAGGCTCGGTCCAAGAAGACTTCTGGGAGGAACCAACAGCTGGGCAGGTAAGTTGGAGGGCTCAGGGACGTAGGTGCACCTTGGGTTCTCTTCTCCAGGGTGCAGGGCGGCTGGATGCAGGGGTGGCTTTTGAGGTCGGATTTCGCCTTACTGGGCCACTCGCGGTTGGGGTGGACTCCGTGCAGAGGCTGCAGGCGACTTCGGGGAATCCTGGAGGGGTCAACCCACAGTGGACTTGGACTCTGGAGCGCTGGGGGACCTCGCTGGGACCAGTGGGCCACCCAGATTCGGGCCGTAGGCGTCGGGTGAGTTTGTTCCAGGCGTCTGGTTTCTTTGTCCTCTGCAGGCTCAGAGTCTGTCTTGGGAGTTTCTTTTGAACAGAGCTGCTGTTCACAGGAGATCCGGTCTTCGTTGAAGGCAGTCAGTCCTCCCAAGGATTCTGGAAGTCACTAGCTGCAGGATAAGGCGACTTTTGGCGCAGGATCTCTGGAAACTGCAGACGGGCCGGTAGGGCTGGGGCCAAGTCAGTTCTTCTCTGCAGTCTCCTCTGCTGGGCATCTTCTTTCGTCCTTCTTCTTCTTAGGTTGCGGGAATCTGTCTTCTTGGTTCAGGGCTGCCCCCTAAATACTGAATATAGGGGACGTTTTAGGGGTCTCGAGGTCAGTAGCCAATGGGCTACTGACCTTAGGGTGACTACACCCTTGGTGTGTTCACCCCACATGGGGGAGTGGGTACAATCCCTAATCCTGATTGGAGTGTGCCTGCCATCTGCAAGTTGGCGAGCACTGAAGAGTGGGCTTCACCTTGACTCCCCCACCTGAGGGGTGGGATTGGCAGAGGTGGGCACACCTTCTGCGCTGTGCTAATTTTTCCCGCCTGTCTTCCTGCCGAAAAGGAGGGGAGACAGGAAGGGGGCCTGCTCCTAATAGCAGGAGAGGCTGGGGGTCATGTTACAAAGGCAGTAAGGCCTTTGAAGTTCCCCTGCCACAGATGGCTCTTCCTGGCCTGGGGGAGGTGTGACCACCTCTGCCCAGGAAAGGCTTTGTTTCTGGGCTCAGCTTCTACACCCCCACCCGCCAGCTCCGCTCGACCAGCCTCGCCCTCGCCACAGTCCCCCGCATCCGGAAAACGACCGCCGGCGGCAGATCCTTCTCCCACCTCGCCGCCAATACCTGGAACACCCTCCCCACCAACCTCCGACAGACCCAAGACCTACTGGCCTTCAGAAGACTCCTCAAGACCTGGCTCTTCGATCAGTAGCAGCACCACCCCCCTCTTCCCCCAGCGCCTTGAGACCCTCGCGGGTATGTAGTGCGCTTTATAAGTGACATGATTGATTGATTGGGCTCAGGGAGCGAAGGCTCCCACCCCAGGGGTCCAGAACCATGTCTCCTGGTGGCAGTCTGGTGTGTACCAGTCAGGGAACCCACCAGAGGCTGGTCGTTTTTCAGGGGGCATCTCCAAGGTGCCCTCTGAGGGCATTGTATAATAAATCCCACCCTGGCATCAGTGTGGGTTTAATATGCGGGGAAGTTTGCTACCAAACTTCCCAGAATTCAGTAATGCCATTATGGTGCTGTGGAGTTCGTAATGACAAACTCCCAGACCATATAATCTTTATGGCTTTACTGCACTTACAATGTCTAAAAATAGACTTAGACACTATAGGGGTACAGTGCTCATGCAACTGTACCCTCACCAGTGGTATTGTGCACCCAGCTAGAGGGGTGTCTTAACTATACCATAGGCAGTGTGTTGCAGGCATGGCGCACAGGAATGTGTGCCCACTCTTCTCTGCACCAAAACACGCAGCCTGCAATGGCAGTGTGTGTGTGTTAAGGTACAGTACCTCTAAGGGTGACACAATATGTCCTTGGTACCCATGGTACCTTTTACAAGGGACTTGCATGTGGCCAGTGAGGTGCCAATTGGGGGTACAAAGGTACAGTTTAGGGAAAGAACACAGGCCTTGGGAACCTGATTGGCAGGAACCCAGGGCACATCAAGTCAAAGTGCATCAGAAATCTAGCAAAAAGTGGGGGGGGGGTTACTGCAACAGAAACCCAGCTTCCTACACTCCCCAGTTTTTTCATCCCACTTAAAGCCCTGCATAATAGCTTATAATAGTTTAACTTATATCTGAAACTCTATGCCGCCGTCAATAGCATGCTGAGTTACTTCAAGTGTCTGGGAATGGACCCTGCATTCAGACAACTCGCTCCTCATTCTTGCCCTTCACTTTCACGCTCACCCTGCACTCACAGCGACCACCCTGCACTCACACTGATCACCATGCACCCACACCATTCACCCTGCACTCACAGCGATCACTCTGCACTCACAATGCAATTGCGTTGTTCACCGTGTACCTCACCCTGTAGTCACACAAACACACTACTCATGCACACTCAGGTGAGACTTCACCCACCTGTCCCCCTCACTGCTCAATCTGCAATCTCACTCAAACAAGCCCATCACTAACCATTCATCCCACCCTGCACTTACATCCGCACCATATGGTCACCTCACTCACCATCCAGTCACTCCTCTTACCCTACTCTCACTCTGTCGCATTGCTCACCGTGCACTCACATGGGCACTCCTGCCACCCACACAATGCAGAGGATTAATGTGCCTGCTACAAAAAAAGCGTACCATGCAGATCACAGAAATGAGCATGAGTGTACTAGGAAAAGCGCTATAAAAAAAATGAAATGTTTGTCAGAAAGGTACTATAGAGAGATGAGGTGCATTGTTGGGGAGGGGTACTGAGGGAATTCATGAAAAAGGAGGAAATGGGGGAGGGGGCACCAAAAAAAAATGTTGCATCGTGTGCGACCAGTGCTAGGGCCAGCCCTGGCTGGGAGTGTTAGCCCCCTGAAGTTCAGGTCTAGTTGTGCCCCTGGCTCAGCTTGTACACGGGCTCTAAGAGCCAGACCCTTGTATCGGCTCTCCTTGTTCATTTGTTGGTTCGCCCACCTCTACACATTAGTCTGAACCCAGAGCTTTAAGATTTGTGCAATCTGGGAATAGTTCTGCTGCACGGTCTCAGCCTCACGCTGCAAGTCTCTGTATGTTGTGGAGACTCCTTGTGAAGGTGGTAGGTGAGGGACAAGGATTGCATGTCATCAGCTCCTTGGGGGCTAAGGTTTTATTATGCAATTTGAATACACTATATTCATGCTGGAGACTCCCGATTTTAAAGCTAAAGCTGGTGTCTATAATATCCTCCACTTCAAACCAAGTCAATTGGGGAACTAAACTACACCGTTTGTTTTTCAAAATCTCCCTCTTTTCTACTTCCAAACGTTGGAATGTATGCACGAAAAACATTTTTAAACATACCTACACTGAAGTCACAAGAACTTATACATACGCCCATTAGCCGTCTGAAAGCACAGCCTCGCTATTTCGTTACAACTCGGCCTGGTGCAGTCTGTTGTACAGTATGCTGCCCGCCACCCTTCGGAAAGGCAATCTGCCACGCCCTTGTACTCGAGGGCGGAGAAGCCATGACGAGGGATCGAAAGTGAAAATCAAGTTTACCCGCCACAAGTTCAGCGCGAAGCCTTTGTCTGCCAGTTTAAAGGCACCGGAAGATCGGATGCGGCTGAATAAAGGGTATGGAGAACAAGCTGGTACTGCTTCAACTCCTTCAGGAGCTCACTAAAACGCAGCTTGGCATTTTCAAGTTTTACGCCCAATCGCACATCCCTCAGGGACTACTGGACGAAGCCGACACGAGAGAGAAGCTCGCAAACCTGCTGGCAGAAAGGCTTGGAAGAAATTGTGGCGCCATAACTATTTCCATTCTCAAAAGCGTTCCGAGGAACGATCTGGCACAAGCATTTCAGCCGCGGTTCACCTTAAAGGAGGACCGACATTGAAGGTGAGGACAAGGTGCGACAGAGGGGTCCTGCCTGTCGGACAAGGCAGTGGTCCGTTTAACGTACAGGTGCTCTAAAATGTACGGAAGTGAGGCGCGAGCAGGTGACGAGGTGTGCTTAATGCATTGTCAGATACATGCGGAAACAGTAACTACAGCATATTGCGTTAGACGTCCCTGCCGTTTGTCTAGATCGCCCCGACGTGTTACCTGGAGGGGCGGGACGCGGGCACTCACTGGAGGAGGAGCTCATTTTAAGCCCTCGCTTGTAGCACCTGCGGTGCCACGCCCTTCTGCACACGTGGTCGCATTTATTTCTCGTTTCTATAATCGGTGACGTGGGAACAGACAGTGTAAGGGCCAGAAGTTAGTGCTTAGTTCATATTTAAATGTAGTTTTAAGGTCGGGGTCACATTGCCCGATTTTTAATATAAACTGGTAAGAGTTGCAGTTAGGACAATAGTGTTGAGGGTATCACTTATGAAATGTAAGCAGTTTTACCCAGTGGTCGAAGGGGGGGGGGGGGGAGGAGGGGAACTGTGGGAGGAGAATCAGACGGTGGGGAATAACCCGAGGATTGGGTCAGTGGGCGGAGTCAGAGGCGTGGCCAGAAAGAGCAAAACATCCCAATTTTTTGTATTTGTTTGGCATTTCACTGACCGGTCACAGTTTGTTACCTTATTTAATTCAACCAATGGATACACATGCTTAAGGTTTAATATGAGTTACTGACATTAAAATACATTCACAAAGTGGGATACGTTTCCAATCACAGAATGTCCCAAATACGCTTAAAAGTGGAATCACAGCCATTAGTCTCCGAGCCATTCAGTTTCTGTCATCAGCACCACTCCTCCCTTTTTCCAAAAGAGCAGTTCAAACATGAATGGCAAAATATCCTAGTTTGCAAATGTTTCCCACATAATTATGGCCACATAATACATTACCTGCTGCATAATCTGACGATTTTAACAAAAAAAGGGTTTGTAGCTCAAACAGATCAAAAGTTACTAAAAAATGTGACTTGTGTTGCTGCAAAGTGGGGGGCCCTTTCCAAAGGTTGACTGGTCACCTTTCTCACTGCTGCATTTGTATGTTACACTGGTACTAATGAGGCAAAATCTTTGCAGAGTCTGTTAGTGTGTGTAAATATGTCAAAATAAAGTCAGAAAATGTACTGCTTTACGCTGCAGCCTTTTTTTGCTGTATAATTCAGTCAACACTGCAACATAATTTTGGCCTCCATTGCGGCATAATTCCAGTGCCCCCAAAGCAGGCAGCACATGTTAAAAGTGCTTGTGCATGAAGCAGAGAGACCGTAAAGTTTGCAAACTTAGTTTGGTGTGCATGCAAATCCTGCATTGCCGATCCCTGGTGAGTTGCACTACTACTGCTGAAACAAGGCCAATGGAGGTACCAATAGGTGAGGCATACTGGCCTTGAGGGTCCTGAGACCTCATTGACAGAGTCGCTGTTGCTCTAGGGTATGCCGTTTCGTAGGCCTGCCCACAAGACTGGAGGTGAACTTCAGTATGGATTGTAGTGGACAGACCTTCAAGGTTAACTCACACTTGCCACTGCTAGAGCCAACCTGCTGGTGCTAAGACACCAGGGCTTCTAAGGTCTAGGGGGGCCTTCTAAGGTCTAGCATGGGAATGGGCTCCCTCAGGAGAGTGGTCTGGTGGACTGGTCATGAAGGCTGAACCGGGTTTCCCAGTTCCAAATTCGGTAGCTCTGGCATCCTCTCCCCCCACTGAGAGAAACTCACACTGCCCAACTGAGAGAAACTCACACTGCCTTCCGCTACAGCCCAATTGTGCCCCGCTATACACACCTGGATGCGACTCAATTCAAATTATGCACTAGACAAGAATAATATGCTGCCTGGAAAAAAAAGTAACAGCATTCTGTAAAAAGCAAACACTCCTAGGGCATGCATGATTAAGTAAAGCATGTGAAATGTAAGCTGGAACATGGTTACCTTAAAGCTTTTACACTCATTATTCAGAAATAAATGAGTGTTTTTGCCTGAAAAGTTAAGGACATGACCACAGAGCCGCCCTACACGTTTTATAACCAAATCAAGGAAAACTGCTGATAAGGATCACATAAACCCATGCATCAACCAGGTATTTCAGTACCTCCAGGAACAGTGCACTTCCTCACCCATAATAAAGACGAGAAAACGAAAGTAGCACTTCACTGGCAAACTCTGTAAAGTGGCACTACTGGGTTTGGGTATGATTAAAACAAATCTGTCCACTTTGCACCCACTCTGTCTTGCTTTATTTTGTTTTATATTTATTTTTCGTATTTTAAACCTTTTTTTTCTCTCTGTCCCGAGGCTGCCATTTGGTATAGAAAAATGTCAGAAAAAGACAAAATTTCCAGCAAAATTGTTTCTTCTTTTTTGGATCTATTTCTCAAGGGAACGAATGAAGGAGAGGAAAGAGAGGGTAAGAACAATTTCTTGAAGTCACGTTTTTCAGCAAGTGAAAAGGGGCGAGACAGAGAGAGAGGGAATAAGAGAAAAAGAGAGGGGGGGCAGTTGCAGCTGTCAGCGGCAGAGAAGGAGAAGTGGACTCTGTCCTTGTCTTCTCTGGGCAAGAAGGAAAGGACAGGGAGTCCTTTTCCTTCTCTGACCCTTCCTGCCCTGAATGTCCACGAACAGACGAGTCTTATCTAAAGACCTTCGCTATTTCTGCAGTCCTGGGACACATTTTTAAAATGAA
Organism: Calotriton arnoldi; assembly: GCA_963921515.1. Taxonomy (NCBI): domain Eukaryota; kingdom Metazoa; phylum Chordata; class Amphibia; order Caudata; family Salamandridae; genus Calotriton; species Calotriton arnoldi. The sequence continues at coordinate 294,433 of CAWUFW010004989.1, read as the reverse complement.
AAATGTAGGGGAACGGATTATGTTAAATTTAAAACGTAGGGGCACACCGTGCCCTGCCGATCCCGTCCACTGGTTTATCCATTTTAACATTTGTCAGAGCTGTACATTTCTTTGCCAGATATCTGCTCCTGCCCTCTTTGTTAATGCATCTCTCTGCTCATTGCCACTCTCTCACCAGTGTAGAGTGGTGCAATTTGAAAGTGGTTGAGATTGTTCTTGCCCCGAATTCCAGCGTGGAAGTGAAGTGAGCGAGCCACTCGAATTTGGTGGGGAGTGGGGTCTCCGAAGAAAATATTGAACATAATTGAGGTAACTGTACTTTTTTTAAAGAGCAATTTCTCTTACATTTGAGTAAAGACATAGGCTCGTGGGGACCTATGAAATATTCCAGTACTTTCATGGTGAGCCATAGAAACATGGCCCTCCCCATAAGAGAAGCCATTTTTTGTCACAGGTGTACCACATTTGTCAGGAATTTCCTCCAGCAGCCTGCCATACTGTGCACACACAGTGTCAATCACACACACACATCCTCGAAGTCACACTTTAAATATTTTTCTAATCTAATTGTGTTGTGACAGAAAAACTTGTACTGGTGCTGCTGCCCCACCTATACCTGTCTTGCCTATATTCCAAGCTTGGTAAAAAAGAATTCTATACACTGTTAAAAATTAAAAACAAGTAGCATTGTCAATGCTTGTTTTCATTCATGATTGTAATGAAATTGTGCACTTCCATAAAATAGATGAGCAGGGTTTAAGTTGTTTCACATCTGGATGAAGCAGTACTATAAATGGAATAGGCCACTTTGAAAAATTGAAAAAAACACATAACGTCCAAGAGATCTTATGTCGTGCCTCGCTCTTTCGGACAGTCTCGTCTTTCTAGGGAGCACCTCTCATCATGTTGGGATTTTCAGCCTCTAGTTACAATTTTTAAAAAACGACATTTACCAAAATGCTGCACTGTGGAACCTGACATCCAAGGCTGGCTGAAGGTGTCACATAAGGAAAGGGGGTCCTTGCCAACCACGTTTAAAAAAAATCAAGCTTCAGCTTGTGAGTTTTGCTCTTTATTCTTAGAAGAAGTCGAAGTTTGAGTAGGGAAGCAGTAAAAGGGTGAAGGTTGCATTTCTTGTGCAAATTCCATTGCTAATTAGTAAACAATAACATTTCTGTAAACAATCAAGCTTGCTAAAACTCTAATGCCCAACACAGTGAGAAATCCTATGGGGTGTGGGGCATGTATCACAGCACCACCTGTAATCCTCACCCTTGCTGTGGTCACACTATGTAGTAGGTAGAGCACCAACTGAAGACAAGTGAGCTGAGAATATGAAAAGAAACTGCTGGTGCGCCATTCCTGTGCAGACACCGGATTTTGTGCACTTCCGTGAGTCCATCAGCTAAAATATTGCTTAAGCTAAGGTGTCCATTGAAGATAGTGCCCACGCCAGGGCTGGAAATTGAAAAAGTTTGTTCTGGGATTGCATAATTGGATATGTCAGAGAGGGGTTGGAGACAGGTAGGGTGGAGCCAATGATTGTCGGCCTCTGTGTTATGTTTCGGCAACTCTACCCCCAGATACTTGCACTGGGATGAGATACATCTCTTTACAATGATGAGGGTTAGATTGGCAAAACTGGAGAGAGTTGTCTTTTTTTCGACCTTTTGTAGATACCAAGTGCCACTGCTGTCCAGCCCGGGGGGGGGGTCTAGCCTTGAGTCTTCCGGGGACCCCAGGGAATGCGGGCAGGTGGCTACTACTTGTGGGAAATATTTATCGAAAGCTGCCGGGGATAGATATGCTCTGTGGAGTATGAAGTAGTGTATCAATATGAACTTGGAATTGCAAAAGACCAAGCGTGGGAATGTGATAGCCTAAGTCCACTCAGTCTTGTGAAATACCCTGCCTGCCTCTATCTCCCATTTCTCTCACAAGTATAACAGCAGAGAAAGGGAGAGGGAAGGTACGGTCTTGTTAAACGAAATGATGTGTCTGGGACCTTGGCCCATGATATATATGGTCTGAACAAGTGTGTGGGATTTCGGCTCACCTTCAGCCATAGCCCAGCGTTGCCGAAGAGTGTGCTGTATGGTGTGGTGCATTAGGAATTGGCCCGGATGAAGTTTGAACTGTTTCATAAGCTCTTCAAATATGAGGAAACAATTGTTTTGGAACAGATCCCCAATGTTGTTAAGTCAACCGCATGCCATGGGTTAGATGTTGTTGCCTAAGGGAATCTTTAGGTCCCGAGAGACCGATGAGAGGGACGGACGGCCTGGTGAGGCGTAAAGCATGAGAATAGCACTGCAGTGGAACCCGAAGCAGGCTGGGAAAGACATGACGTCGATGGGCCTAGGTAATCAGGAGCCAATTTAGGTCCTCCGGGTGGAGTGGGCGTGTGCTCAACCAAGTTTAATTCAGGGAGATGCCAAGAACCACCTGCACAGCCATTGTAATTGGGCTGCTAGGTTGTAAAATTCAAAGTGGGAAGCCTCTAACCCACCCTGGTCAGTGGGAATATAGAGCTTAACAAGCACAATCCTACGCCTCCCAGTATGCCATGAGGTCTCCCAAGAGTCTGTCTAGATTTAGAAAAACTCTGGAACGGAGTGTAAGCAGTAGGCTGGCGAAGAAATACAGCAGTTGAGGGAGGGCTACCATTTTTGTACAGGCAATGTGTCTTATAGGGGTGAGAAAAAGGGTCTTCCAAAACGCCACCTGGGAGGTAAAAGCCAGCACAGCATGAGCCAGGTCACCTTCGACTTAGTCTTCATCAGTATGGAAAATCCTGATCCTTGGGTAGCAGAATGTTGTTTCCTCCCATCAAAGGGGCACTCGCCCACTCAAAGTGGTCCTCTAGGATGCCATTCACTAGACGAAAGATGCAGGGCTTTGCCAACTGACCAAGAGCCCAGAAGCTGCAGTGAAGAGCTGGGTCAACTTGGAGGTGCTGCCTTTGTAGTCGCCGAGAATGTTGTCAGTATAGAGGGACACTGAGTGCATCCCGTCAGGGAGACGGATACCCTAGGACGCACCCTTATCGGTACTGCTAATGGTTTCCTAGCAAAGGTGAAGAGAAGTGGGGAGAGTGGACAGCCCCAGCGAGCTCGAAGGGAGGAGAAATAAGTTTGCCAAATATGACACGTGCTGCCAAGTGTGAATATCGGATATGGATGAGATGAATGGTTTGCAGCCTTGATTCAAAACACCTCAACACTTCAATTAATTAGTCCCACTGATCCAGCGCAATATTAGCCAACAACATTCATACACCATATACTCACTTGGGCCCATACATTCACACTACACTAATGCTTACGCTGGATGTCAGATGTACTCTTTTATCAAAAATCCCTGCTACCAATTACCTTCTGATTGAAGAGTAATAACTTACCAATGGATCCTTTGCCAATTGGGAAATTTAAAATGAGTGACATTCACTATAATACATAATCCTGAAATAATCACTGAGTCAGGAAGTTTTAAAATGTTTATCTAAAGTTTTAGCAGAGTAAAATACAGAAAACACGGTACTTGATTGTAATACCCATGAAAAAGCATAAAAATGATTTTGCTAATCACTGACAGTGTTTAAAGAAAGGGAGAGAATAGAGACAGCAGCGCAACTAAAGGTTGCAGTATAGTTACCTAAAATGCGAGAACCAAGCCCCTTAGCCAAGGAGTTGGAAAAGATAGGACCCAGGAAGGATGAAGAGCAAAGACCTCTTCCAGGATCAGGACAGGACCGGTAACCTCTCTACAACGACGCCTGCGCCGTTCCCCTCTCTGATACTCGACTTCTCCTCGATTCTCCCGTCTAATGGACTCCGCCGCCCCCTCCTCAGGACCTCTTCCGGACAGGAATTCAGTCAGCAACCGATCAGCATGGCAGCCTGGAGCTCTTCTGTATGTTCGGAGAGTCTGTGCTCTGTCTTCGGTATCATCTGTTCTGTCTAATTACTAATGCTATATTCTATTATACCCTTCTACGCCCATGTACCTCCCCTTAATGTTGCTAACATTATGGGACCACTACTTCTGATTGGACAGGGACAGGGGGTGGATTCTCGCACCATGTCAATTTTGGTCTAAATTGTGAAGCCTATTGTTTTTAGCTTCCCGCCCCTTCAAATTAATACATTCACTTTATTTCCCACCCGTCTCACGACAAATGTTAAACATTTTACAGGAGAAAAGTAACAATTTGTCCGCCGGAAACATTGAGTACATCATCTTCGGCCAATAGGTCGTGGCCTTGGGAGACGTCCAAGTTGACTTCACTTGGCAGGCAGACAGGACACATGCGCAGAACCATCTGTCTCTCGAGTTTCAAGACACCAACCCAGGCCCAAGGTTACGAATTACTAAAAGTGCAAGAAGAAAATATTAAAATCACAAATAAAATGTTTCACTGTATACCCACTTTCCCTACTCTATTCCCATTTAATCATAATACTATCCTGCATTAGTAGCGTTAAGAAAACAACAATTTAATAATGACATGAGAGCAAGCTTAAGCATGTGAAAACATTTAGCGGCCATTTTAGTGCACACTGCGCAGAAGCAGAAGTTTCCCACCAAGCAAAGAAAGACGTCACACCATGTGATCAGGTTGCGACATGCGCATTGAGGTTCCCGCGCTTTAGCGGCCATCTTGGTTTATAGACAAGCGTTATTCATTAGTAAAACACATAGGCAAGCGTCTATCCCTTTTGTGTTTGTGAATGCAAAGATTAGTATTGACAGTACAAGTTTAATAAATTAATACTATGAGGAGGATTGCATATAAGCAAGTTTCAATTTTGAAACCTTGCTCCATCAATCCCCTCTCTGATGGTGTTTCTGAGCCATCAAAAAAAAAAATACTACCCTCAATCAGATGCCAACTTCTAGCAAATCGTTTCATTCTCATTTTTACTTCTTCTATTCTTACAGTCTCCCTTTAATTTCTTGTATAAATCACTTCTCCATTCTTCTAGTTTGATTTCATCTAGTTTTCTCTTCTTTCCTTTTCCTGTCACTTTATATGTTCCATTCTTTCTACAGCATTTTCACCATATTGTTATTGCCAAAATTATTATTGCTATCCCTGCTAAGGGTACTAATATTTGACCTATAAGTCCTTTTCCTACATTAGCAAACCAGGTTCCAATTGACGAGATACTATTTGTCAATCTTTCCCACACACTATCAACTTCCAGTGGTTTAAGTTCCTTCTCAAGTTTAGTTATATTCTGAATATACGTTCCAATTTCTGCACTCTTATCAGGAATATAAGTGCAACAATGTTTCGTCCTCAATAATTTACAGACTCCTCCCTCTTTTGCCAATAGAATGTCAAGAGCAAGTCGATTTTGCATCACCATAGATCTAATTGCAACCATTTCAGCATTAATCATTAGAAAACCTCCAGCAGTATCCGTTGATAAACGATCAACCACTGTAGACAATTTACATATTTTCCTTGAGTTCAGAATTATTCCCACTGAAGGTATCAATGCACCAAATATATCACCTACAATTTCTGAAAAACTAGCTCTTTTACTACGTATTAATTCATTATAGTTTTCATTGCTTCCAGTGTTTCTTTTTACGTGGTATATTTTTGGAAAAACTATTCCAAAATAACAACTTCCATACCACCGTGCAGGAAGCCTAAAGTAAGCCTTATTCCCGCATACATAATAAATTCCAGGAAAAACTGAATCTGTTCCTCCTTTGCGTCCCCAACCTCCAAGAATTTAAAAATTGTGTTTACATTCACTGGTACCGATGAAAACATTGTTATAATCAGTCTTTAACCCATGAAGACAAATTTTCCCTGTCTTTACATAATCCAGAGCCATTGCAGCTTGAGCTTTGCCAGGTGTATAACTCCCTTCTTTCTATGCCCAAGGTGGCAACTGAGCCTTATGCTCTGAAGCTTTCTTTTGAAAATCATGTCTTCTATCTTCTACTAAATTCAAAAATATCTTTTCTTCTTCTAGTAAAGAACATGTTAGATTGTGTCTATGTGCATGTGTTATGTCTATCGATTTCATTGTTAAGAAAAACTCTCCCATAAACTGTGCGTCTTGACTACTAAGCACTGGGTTCATACTCTTGCGAATCAGAACCTCAGAAAATATCACATCTAAGTTTGAATAATAATACTGTAGCCTACCTGTTCTATAAAATAAACTTGTTAATACACTACATGAGATGCCATATGTCAGTGGTAAATGATGGTATGTTAATCCTTCCGCTACTGATTCAGGTAACTTCATACAGACATAACAATTACTAACTTCCATTGTGTCTACATATTGAAACAATAACTTTGTGAAAACATTTAAACTAGTGTTGTTGTCAGCTACTTCGTGATGAATTTCTGCCTCATCTTCTGCCATTAGTTCTACTCTATTGCCCTTCATGTTTGCTGTCCTCCCTTTAGTTTCATTATTAATCTTCTTATCTATTATCATAAGGTAAGGAATTGCTACAATCAGGACTAACCATACTATAAGCACCAATACTAGACTACAGATGCAGATTGCACAGCATCTCCTACAACAATTTCGTTTTGGTCTCCCAGTAACTCTATCATCAGGCATTTTTCGACAAGGAAGATTGCTCTTCTTATCTCTTCTTCTTTTCTTTAGAGGATTCTTTTGTTTAGTCAGGGTGGTCTTGTTTCTTCTTCGTATGTTACTTCTGCACTTGTTCCTTCGCCACCACTGTCACTTGACTCTGAGCTTTCAAAATCTTCAAGAATAATATAAGTCCAGTCAGGACCCTTGAATTTGTTATTCACAAGTCTCAGTCTTTTACTTTTTCTTTTTCCTGACCTTTTCTCTTGTTCAGTTTGACTTGTCACTTCAGGTACTTGTTCTGGATCTTCACTTCTGGTTGTTATGTGGTATTTTACTCTTTTGATGACACTTGGCCAATGATCTCCTTTTCTTGTTTTCTTGGTTGGTACTGTTTCTCTGTTTACGTCTTCGGAAATCTCGTTATTTTCACTGCTCAATACTGTTTTGTTTTCTTTGGTTACTGCTTCTTTTGTTTGTTCTTTTTCAGGTCTCATTGGTTTCTTTTCAGTAGCTCCACAATGACTTTCAAGATTTTGACCTTGTTCCTTTTTTTTTCTTTATGTTCATTTGTATTAACCCCTTTTTCTTTAGTGAATTCTTCTTGATCTAACTGCTTCTGATCAGGGCTTATTGCACTGTGAACTTCTGCAGCCTGACCTGATTCTTCTAGACCTGTCTGTCCCTCTTCAAAGTTTATTAAATCTTCACTGTTTTTAGTCCAATTTTCTTTCCCTATCTGATTTAGTTCAGGATCTATTACTGTCTTGTCTTCTTGATCCCGAACTGTTTCTTCTTCACCTATCTGATCTTCTTCAATTTCTTCCAATTTAGTTTGATTTCTCGTTCTGTGGTATACTTCAGGCACTTCTACCACTGGTATCCAATCCTGACTTGTGCTCGGTTGTTCTCCGTCAGCTTCTCTCGAACCTCTAGCTTGAGATTCCTCAGCTGGGCAGCCTTCAGCTTCTTCAGTGATTGTCGTTGTGTGTGGATTCTCTTCTTCAGGTTCTGGTACTCTCTTTGTGTGGCTTACGTGAATCCAATTAGGAAATCTTGCACACTTCACTGCTGTATTGGTGGTCAATATGACTTGACAAGGTCTGCTCCACCTGGGTGATAGACACGTTTCTCTGGTGTGATTCTTCACTACCACCCAATCACCAGGATTCAGATCATGTTCTAGTTCAGGCTGCCTGGAAACTGCGTCTTCTCCAACCTGATGAGAGACAGAACGCACTAGGTCAGCCAATCCTTTGCAATAATCCAAAACCATATCATCAGATATATTCACCAGTTTGTTTGTGGGAACATGTGTTTGTCTCATTGCTCTTCCCATCATTATTTCATGGGGGCTCAATCCTGTCGTTCTGTCAGGTATGCTTCTGATTCCCATCAAGACAAGTGGCAATGCGTCTGGCCACTCTAATGATGTTGATGCACACATTTTTCCCAATCTTGACTTTATAGTGCCATTCAATTGTTCAACCACTCCAGAAGCCTCTGGGCGATATGCACAGTGCAATTTCTGTTTGATTTGAAATGCTTCACAGATTATCTGGATCACTTCACTATTAAAGTGTTTTCCTCTATCTGATTCCAAAGATACTGGAAAACCAAATCTTGGTATGAGCTCTCGTAGCAATAGTTTTGCGACTGTAATGCTGTCATTTCTTCTAGTAGGGTAAGCCTCCACCCACTTTGAAAACAGGCACACTATGACTAGTACGTATTTCAGCCCTCTACATGGTGGTAACTGTATGAAGTCAAACTGGAGTCTTATAAATGGGCCTTCTGCCTTTCCAATCTTTCCAAACCCAATTATCGTTTTCCTGCCTGGATTGTGCATTTGGCAAGTTAGACATCTCTGGCAAAGACTCTCTGCAACAGCCCTGAATTTGGGATTGTACCAATTTTGTCTGAACAGCCTAATCATTGCATCTCTCCCTATATGTGTGTCTCCATGATGCATTCTAGCCATTTGTGAGAGTAAACAGTCTGGCATGACTGGTCTGCCATCTGCACTGATCCACACTTCATCATCTCCTCTTTGGGAACAACCTACTTTAATCCACAAATTCTTCTCACTTTCCTCAACCTCATCTTGCAATTTCTTTACTTCATTCCAAGTTTCTGGTGGCATATACAGCATAAGTTGGCAGCTGATTCCCATTCTTTCCACCCTCTTATTTACTGACGTTCTGGTTTTGGCACAATGTTGAGCCACCAGGTCTGCATATCTGTTGCCGACTACCACCCAGTCATCTCCTGACTGGTGTGCGGCACATTTCACCACAGCCAATTCTTTTGGTGATTGTATTGCTTCTAGCAATTCCCTTACAAATTGTCCATTTTTAATAGGGGATCCTGAAGAAGTCATGAAATCCCTCTGCATCCACAGTTGGCCAAAATCGTGCACAACCCCGTAACCATATTGACTATCTGTAAATATGGTCACTCTCTGATTCCTCCCAATTTTGCAAGCTTTTATCAAAGCAATCAATTCAGCTACTTGTGCAGATTTTACTCCTGGTAAATAGGATGCTTCAACTATTCCAGTTAATTCACATACTGCATAGGCAGCAGTTAGTTTACCATCTTCATGTCTTTGACATGATCCATCGACAAATAACTCCCTGTCTGGCTTTTTAAGAGGCTGTTCCTCAATGTCTGGGCGTGGTTTTGTACATAATTCTGTAATCTGTACACAATCATGTTCATCTTCTTCGTCATCTTTATTTGTTTCATAATATGGGTCTGGCAATAGATTTGCTGGATTTATTATTGTACACCTTACCATGGTCACATTTTCAGCACCCATTATTATTCTCTCATATTTAGTCAGCCGACTAGGAGTAAGATGCTGAGTTCGGGTTCTTGTCAACAGAATGACAACTGCATGTGGAACATACACTTTTACAGGATGTCCCATCACGATTGACTCGCTTTGTTCAATGCTCAAACAAGTTGCTGCTACTGCTTTTAAGCATCCTGGCAACGCGGCTGCTACTGGGTCCAATGTAGCAGAAAAATATGCTATAGGACGTCTGTCTAGTCCATGTCTCTGAGTTAGTACAGAAAGTGCACAATTTTCTCTCTCTTGACAGAATAATGCGAATTCTCTTTTATAATCAGGCATGCCTAAGGCAGGTGCTGAACAAAGTGCGTTTCTCAATTTTACAAAAGCTTCTACACTTTCATCCTCCCACTCTACAGGGTCCTTTGCTTTCTTTTTCGTCATGTTAATTAAGGGCTTAGCCAACATGGAAAAATTTGGTATCCATTGTCGACAGTATCCTACTATTCCTAGGAACATTCGCACTTGTCTTTGGGTTACAGGCATTTGCATTCTCTTTATTAATTCTACTCTTTCAGAGGTTATTCTTCTTTTTCCCCTCTCAATTTGATGTCCCAGATATTTAACTGCTGTCCTGCAAAACTGTAACTTTTCAGGTGAGACTTTATGCCCTTCCTCAGCCAAAAGATTTAATAATGCTATGGAATCAACAACACAGTCTTCTCTGGTGGTCGACGCTACTAATAAGTCATCGATATATTGAACTAAAACTGAGCTTCCTGGCATCACTAGTTTTTCAAGGCACTTTTTCAGTATCTGGTTGAAAATGGAAGGACTTTCTGTGTACCCCTGAGGAACACGATTCCACACATATACTTTATTCTCAAATTTGAATGAGAAAAGATACTGGCTGTCTGGATGCAATGGTATTGAAAAGAATGCTTGACACAAGTCAATTACTGTGAACCATCCTGCATTCCAAGGAATCTGATATAGTATTACTGCAGGATTTGGTACTATAGGACAACATGGTTCTACAATCTTATTTATTTTCCTCAGGTCCTGAACAATCCTATATTTTCCACTAGGTTTCTTTAGTCCCATGATTGGTGAATTGCATGGGCTACTCATTACTTCTTTTAGAATGTTTTGTTTTACCATTCGATTGATTTCTTCAATGACTCCTGCTTTTACTTCTGCACTCATTTTGTATTGTTTAGTATTTGGGAAAATCGCACCTTCTTTTACAGTAATTTGAACTGGATCTATTTTTGCCATAAGTCCTGCTTCTTTTCCGGTGAAATCCCATACTATTTGGTTTACTGTACCTTTTAATTCTTCTGGCAACTCATCTTTTGTTATCAACGAAAACATTTCATCTATTTCTGTACCTTGTTTTGCAACCATAATTTTATATACATGGTCCTCATCTGGTGTCTGAACTGCCACACCATCTGGCGTGCAGAAAATTGTACAGTTCATTTTGCACAATAAGTCTCTACCTAATAAATTCACTGGGCTAGAATCGCACACTACAAATTGGTGCATTTCTCTGAAGTTTCTAATTTTAACTTCCATTGGTTCGGTAAGAGGTTTTTCTAATTCTTTGATTAGCTACCCCTACTACTTGGATATCTTCACCAGAGAGAGGAAGGTCTGGGATGTCTGCTGATCTCACAGTAGACCTGGTAGCACCAGTGTCCAAAAGGAAAGTAATATCATTACCTTTCACATTTCCTTCAACATATGGACCAGACTGATCTACCTGTAAGGATGCGCCAAGTATGCACTCCTTCTTCCCCTCTCCTAGGCACCGTCATGAGTCGAATTTACAGTAATTGTCCTGCAAAAGAAATTGTGATGTCATATAATCATTCTTACCACTCCCTCCTGGGTATCCAATGTCTGTACCATGTTTTGCTCTGCTTATATTACCCTGAACAGGTGGAGGTGGTAATTGATTCTGGGGATTTACACCCTGCTGTGAATCATTCTGCATCTGTGGATTTAAGTTTTGATTTGGGCCATTATTATTCCGAATCTTTTTACACTCGTCCTTCCAATGCCCCAATTTTCCGCATCCATGACAAGGAAACTTCTTTTTAGCTTCTTCTCTACTCATTCGTCCTCTAAATTTTCCACCATTTCCCGTATCACCACTCGTTCCAGACTCTTTTCCTGGATTTTCACTCGGATTTTCCAAATTAATTCCCTGTTTCTCAGCCATTTTCACCTGTGCCCACATCACTTTTTCCTGCAATTTCTTGTGTCTATCCTCAATATCGTCTCCACAATATTTTGCATACTTCAAAATTTCATCTATGGGCTTTCCCTGCCAACACAGCATGTGTTGTTTAATCATCTGGCAAATCTCTGGCTTCAGACCATAAACAAACCGATACACAAACTGACTCATATTCTTGTCTCCAATGTCCTCAAATCCACTATACTGTTTAAACACCTGTAATAGGCGCTCATAGTAAGAATGTACTGTTTCACTGGCTTCTTGGGTGGTTCGATCTATTTTCACCCAATCTGTTTCTTTCGGAGGTATTTTCCCTTTCAGGTATGTTATCACCTGCTGATACTTTTTCATCACGTCACTTGACGGGGCACCTGTCTTTGGATCTCTGGGATACTCATCACTAGGCCAATCCACTGTGATCTTACAATCTGTCCATAAATCGGCAGGTACCACTATGTCAAACAGACCATCCAAATCCTTCAACAATACCTTTGACACCTTCACAAACCTTTCAACCTGCTTGTACCATTCAATTGGCTTTTCCCTCAGCTTTGGAAAATCATTCGTAAATGATAAAATATCCTGTCTGCTCCATGGGACATGTACATATCCTCCTCCCGCAACTTCTCGCATTGGATACATTTGATCTGCTTTTCCTGCTTCCTTCATCACATATTCAGATGCTGTTCTACTTGTTCGTGCTTCTTCCTTTTTCTTGGCCCACCTAGATCTCCATTTATCTAGATCTCCCCATTTTTGTAAAACTAACATTAATTCTCTTATTTGCAGTCTTCTTCCAGATGCATTCATATTTTCTAAATCTTTGTCTGAAAATTCTGCTCTATAGGGTTTCTGTAGTACTTTTGATCTCCCTATTTCAATTCCCATCTGTAGTGCTAGATTGGACAATTTTTCATGAAATACCTTCACATTTCTAGTGATACTTCTGCACAGGAACAATAATTCTTCTTCATCATAGGTATTCAAGCGTTCTACTCCTACATTTCCTGCTATTATTTCTTCTAATTCAACTTTTAATTTATGGATATCCAGTACTTTTGGAGGTGTGCACTGTTTAACTGACCCTTGTACCCATCTTTCTAGATCTTCAGGTGTTACTATGGTAGCACTTTTTGTTCCTGATGAAGTTACTAAACTTACATCTTTTGAACCTCCAGGTACATCTCTTCTTGGAGTATTATTTACAGAACCTCGAATAGGTAAATCCATGAGTGATATTGTGGATTCACAGTCACTAAATTGATCCTCAATTATAACTGGAGCTTCAGGTTTGGGGTTACTCACAGGAGTATTCATAGGAGTCGGTACAGGTATCAATGGAGGGCAGTTTCCTTGAGTACCATATAATGGAACTACTGGACCAATTGTTACAGGAATAGTCAATGAATCAGGATGTACTTTTATCTGAGTTATTTTCCGTACTAATTCTGCTCTAGTCTTTTCTAAAGCTTCCTTTTCTTTGTCATGAAGTATTCTAGTCGGGGTGAATTCATGCATTACCTTTGGTACCATTGGAGTTTGTGGTGGTGCACTAGGAGGGCATCCACTTGTCCCTTCCTGATATGGTGGGGGATTTCTTAACATTTCTTCCATAAATTCGTCTTCTGAATCCTCATTTCTTATTAAATGTTTTGTCTTTTCTGTACATTTGCCTCCTGATTTTTCTCCTTCTGTGAATAATGGATACAGTCCCTCTGTAATCATTGCCCTTCTCCATTGTTTCATCTGACCCTCTCTTGACTCACGTAAATATCTGGGGTAAAATCCTGGGTAACTTCTATTACTTCTAGATCTATCCCGTTCAAATGCCTCGGTTTCCCATTCTTCTAGGGCTTCATACTGGGTTAATCTAGGTCTGGGTTCTAAATCATTCATCCTCAATCTCAAGTTTTGAAGAATTCGCCCATTGAACGTGCCATTTTCAGCAAATGCTAATACTCCATCATTTTTGGTATATTCTATCCAATTCTCCATCCATACACAAGTATGATAACCTCTCTCCATCATCATAAACGATGCTGGCGTTTTAGCTGGTGGAATAATAATTCCTTCTCTAGTTTTGATTGGTTTGTCCTTTTTAAAATAATTCTTAATCTTTTGTAAGAATGACATTTTTCTCCTTTCTCCGTACATTCTATCTAATCTTCTGTGTACAAAATTATATTCTGCAAAACCTAGGAATCTCCTATCCGGACGAGTTCCTGTTAAAGTCGGATCGAATTTTAACATGCAATCCTTTCTCCACTAAGAATTTTCCTTCTAAAATTTTGTCCAATCAAATGTCTGCTACCTTTTATTTCCGAGCCAATCCTTGCGCGGCCTTTTGGTGACGTTTCTCTGTCAACCCCTCCTTTACAATCTGCTCTTTTCTGTTCTCGCTGGTTTAACCAATCCCAGCGCGGCACCTGTGACGTCAGTACTACTCCTGACTACTGACCCCTCCTTTACAAGTGTCTCTCCACACCCGCTGTTTCAACCTACCACAGCGCGGCATTTTGTGACGTCAGCTCCCTCTCCGGCAACTGACCCTCCCTTTACAAAATTACGCAAACTTATTTTCTCTATAAATCTTAATTAGATTTCAGTAACAACATAAAACATTCGCTATCGTGCCAGTTTCCACTAATTTAGAAAAAGATAGTTTCTTTCACACTTTAGTAAAACCTTTCCGTTTACTAATACATATACTACGAGTAAAACACTTCCGTCTACTCTTCACACAAGCTCCAGAAGTACCTGTTACTTCTTCAATGTTACCCTTACTAGGTGATATAACATCAAATTTTTATCAGCGTACCCTTTTTGCTATTACTCACACGCATAGAGTCCCTAACAAGTACTTGAAGTCCTGCTTAACTTCTCAGTACTATTTCTGCCTGACAGATAACCTCACTGCAGTATGGCTTCCACTTGCCACCCACTATTCTTTTTACCTACCTACCCCGGGGTATTCTGGACAACATATAACAAAAATTCAAAATTATAAGCGGATGTTAGTTCATAAAAAATACAAATAAAATTCTCATTACCCAATTAACAAAGAGTAACAAAAACCGTCCTCTGCTTACCAGAAAACTGATCCAGCGCAATATTAGCCAACAACATTCATACACCATATACTCACTTGGGCCCATACATTCACACTACACTAATGCTTACGCTGGATGTCAGATGTACTCTTTTATCAAAAATCCCTGCTACCAATTACCTTCTGATTGAAGAGTAATAACTTACCAATGGATCCTTTGCTAATTGGGAAGTTTAAAATGAGTGACATTCACTATAATACATAATCCTGAAATAATCACTGAGTCAGGAAGTTTTAAAATGTTTATCTAAAGTTTTAGCAGAGTAAAATACAGAAAACACGGTACTTGATTGTAATACCCATGAAAAAGCATAGAAATGATTTTGCTAATCACTGACAGTGTTTAAAGAAAGGGAGAGAATAGAGACAGCAGCGCAACTAAAGGTTGCAGTATAGTTACCTAAAATGCGAGAACCAAGCCCCTTAGCCAAGGAGTTGGAAAAGATAGGACCCAGGAAGGATGAAGAGCAAAGACCTCTTCCAGGATCAGGACAGGACCGGTAACCTCTCTACAACGACGCCTGCGCCGTTCCCCTCTCTGATACTCGACTTCTCCTCGATTCTCCCGTCTAATGGACTCCGCCGCCCTCCTCAGGACCTCTTCCGGACAGGAATTCAGTCAGCAACCGATCAGCATGGCAGCCTGGAGCTCTTCTGTATTTTCTGAGAGTCTGTGCTCTGTCTTCGGTATCATCTGTTCTGTCTAATTACTAATGCTATATTCTATTATACCCTTCTACGCCCATGTACCACCCCTTAATGTTGCTAACATTATGGGACCACTACTTCTGATTGGACAGGGACAGGGGGTGGATTCTCGCACCATGTCGATTTTGGCCTAAATTGTGAAGCCTATTGTTTTTAGCTTCTCGCCCCTTCAAATTAATACATTCACTTTATTTCCCACCCGTCTCACGACAAATGTTATACATTTTACAGGAGAAAAGTAACAATTTGTCCGCCGGAAACATTGAGTACATCATCTTCGGCCAATAGGTTGTGGCCTTGGGAGACGTCCAAGTTGACTTCACTTGGCAGGCAGACAGGACACATGCGCAGAACCATCTGTCTCTCGAGTTTCAAGACACCAACCCAGGCCCAAGTTTACGAATTACTAAAAGTGCAAGAAGAAAATATTAAAATCACAAATAAAATGTTTCACTGTATACCCACTTTCCCTACTCTATTCCCATTTAATCATAATACTATCCTGCATTAGTAGCGTTAAGAAAACGACAATTTAATAATGACATGAGAGCAAGCTTAAGCATGTGAAAACATTTAGCGGCCATTTTAGTGCACACTGCGCAGAAGCAGAAGTTTCCCACCAAGCAAAGAAAGACGTCACACCATGTGATCAGGTTGCGACATGCGCATTGAGGTTCCCGCGCTTTAGCGGCCATCTTGGTTTATAGACAAGCGTTATTCATTAGTAAAACACATAGGCAAGCGTCTATCCCTTTTGTGTTTGTGAATGCAAAGATTAGTATTGACTGTACAAGTTTAATAAATTAATACTATGAGGAGGATTTCATATAAGCAAGTTTCAATTTTGAAACCTTGCTCCATCACCACTTCACAGTGTTGAATGCCTTCTTAAGGTCCAGGCTTAAGGTTGCAGCCCAGCCTGTAGAAACGACGGAGATTAAGGGAGGTGCTCCTGCGCAGAATGAACCTGTTCTGATATCTGTGGATTAATTGGGGGAGAATTGGCAAAATGAAAGATGCCAAAATCTTTCCTAGGATCTTATTGTCTGAATTTCATATTGTAATGGGCCTGTAGGAAGAGTGGATGTCGGGGGATGCCCCACTTTTAGGAGGGTAATCAGGATGGCCTCTGAGTGGTTTTGAAAGACACCCCTCTGCCAGTGCCCTCTCAGAGTGTTGTCCGGTTTTAGGCTAGGATGATATGGAATGCATGGTAAAAGTGTAGCAAAGGGCAATTGGTTCCAGGAATTTTAGCAATCGCAAGGTCACGAATTGCCGACTTAACTGCTTGTGGAGTAAATGGACCACTTATCTCCTTCTCATCATGTGGCAAGACTCAGGATAGAGGCATGCCACGAAGGAAATCCTCAGGTCGAGGCAGTGCATTGTCAGATTGCTCGGCATAGAGAGACCTGTAAAAATCACTGAAGCCTAATAGGATGTTTCTTAGTGTGTATAGTACAATATTGTGGTGAGTCTTCAGTGCGGTTATGGGGACTGGGGAGGTATTGCGGGTAGTCAGCCAGGCCAGCAAGCATCCAGCCATGTCTCCCTCAGTTTGCCTACGGGATATATATTGTCTGTAAGTCCAGGCACCTCAGCTTGTCCAGCAGGGAAACTTCATGAGCTCAAGATGCAGTTAATTCTGTTTGAAAAGTAGGGGCATCTACTATCCGTCGTTCTGCCTGAACAGTTGCTTCTTGGGCTGTGGTCAAGTCTCTCAACCGTTTGCCAAACGAGGGAGGCCTTCTGAATACTGAGACCCCGAACCATCACCTTAAGAGCATCCCACTCCGTGGAATGAGAAAAAGTAGTGCCCTCAGTGTTCTCAAAGTACTTGTGAATGCAGGTCAACAGGGAATCTCAGAAGGGGGTGGGGTCATCAAGGGATACACACTGAACACACCAGGTAGGGGTGGGTGGGAGGGCATTGCCCAAGCAGAGCGTATTTATTAGTGGGCTATCAATCAATCAGGGGTTTGTAAAGCGTGGCTACTCACCCGTGAGGGGCTCAAGGTGCTGGGGGGTGGGGGGGCTGCTCATCCATCTGGGTGCGGAGGTTCAGTCGAAGAGCCAGGTGTTGAGGTCCTTCCTGCCCTGGGTCAACAACGCAGATTGCCTGAGGTGGAGTGGTAGGGTGTTCCAGGTCTTGGCGATGAGGTAAGGTAAAGGATCTTCCTCCGGTTCTGGTTTTGTGGATCTGTGAGACAGAGGCCAGGGCGAGTTGGTCGGAGCGAAGTTGTCTGGCGGGTGTGTGGAAAGCGAGGCAGTGGTTCGGATATTCTGGTCCTGTGTCGCAGAGGCCATGCAGGCATGTGTGAGGAGCTTGAAGGTGATTCTCTTTTGATAGGGAACCAGTGGAGTTGTCAGAGGTGTTGTGTCATGTGGCTGCGGTGGGGGATGTAAAAGACCAGTCTGGCTGCGGCGTTCTGTAGTTTCCAGAGCTGTTTCTGGGTGACGCCGGCGTAGAGTGCGTTGCCATAGTCAAGTCTACTGGTGATGAGTGTGTGGGTGACAGTCTTTCTGGATTCTGTAGGGAGCCATCTGAATGTCGAACGAAGCAGGAGGAGCGTGTGGAAACAGGATGAGGATACTGCGTTGATTTGGCGGTTCATTGAGAGCGAGGAGTCCAGTATGATGCCGAGGTTGAGTGCGTGGTCCGTAGGGGTGGGAGGGGTTCCTAGTACGGCGGGCCACCAGAAGTCCTCCCAGGCTGAGGGGGTGGGTCCCAGGATGAGTACTTCAGTCTTGTCCGAGTTGAGCTTGAGGCAGCTGTCTTACATCCAGGTAGCAACTGCCTTCATTTAGTTGTGAAAGTTGATTCTGGCGGCTGTGGGTTCATTGGTGAGGAAGATGATCAGCTGGGTGTCGTCGGCGTAGAAGATGTTGAGTCTGTGGCCTCAGACTATGGCTGCGAGGGGAGCCATGTTGAAGAGATTGGGGCACAGGGGGGAGCCCTGGGCACTCCGCAGCTGATCTCTGTAGGTTCTGAGAGGAACAGGGGTAGTCTGACTTGCTGTGTTCGGCCGGTCAGGAAGGAGAGGATCCAGCCCAGTGCCTTGTCGCAGATGCCAGCGTCGTGGAGTCTCGTGATTAAGGTGCGATAAGAGACTGTCGAAGGCGGCCTAGGGGTCCCGTAGGATGAGGGCTGTGGTTGCGCCTGGTCGAGGAGGGAGCGGATGTCATCGGTGGTGGCGAGGAGTGCGGTCTTGGTGCTGTGGTTACTTCGGAAACCGGATTGGGAGGTGTCCAGGACGTGGTTCTCTTTGATGAACTCGGAGAGTTGGGTGTTGATGGCCTTCTCGATGACCTTGGCTGAAAAGGATAGGACTGAGATGGGTCTGAAGTTCTTGAGGTCTGTCGGGTCGGCGGACGGTTTCTTCAGCAGGGGGTTAATCTCGGCATGTTTCCAGTCATCGAGGAAGGTGGCGGTTTCGAAGGAGCAGTTGATGGTGCGGCACATCTGGGGGCGATGAAGGTGGCTGCTCTATGGAAGATGTGGTACGGGCAAGGATCCGATGGGGTCCTGAGTGTGTCGTCTGTGGTGAGTGGAGTCCAGTTGAGCACGATCTGTTGGGGTGGGGCGTGGTTTGCGTGCGGTAGTGGTGGGCGGAGTGGCGGGGTCTTGGGTGTCGAAGCTGTTGTAGATCTACCTGATCTATGCTATGATCAGAGTTGAAATGTCCCAGATAGTCAGAGGAAATTCATTTTGAGCAAAGCTGGGCTGGTCAAGGAACACATGGAAGTCATGTGAGGGGGACTAGGAGTACAGGCGGAGCCTTGGGTCAGTGGCTAAGTCAGGTCTTGAGTGATTTTTCATTGCTAATGGCAGGCGCTTGCAGAGGGATGGGTGTGGCCTCGCTAGTATGGTATCTAATATTTCATCAAAATTCCTACCCAATACCCAGAGGAGGTTATCCCACACTGCAGGGAAGCCTGAAAGCCGTAATAGAAAAACAGGGAGGTCTGTGTACAGGATGTAAATACTGCCTAACACCAGCAGGAGGCCATCCAACATGCCCTCGAATAGTACAAATCTTCCCTCTGGGTTTATGACCTTAGAAGTCATAAATAACAGGACGCCCCCCCACCCCCCGTAATCCAAATCAGGGCGCCCCCGGCAGAGGCAAGATAATTAATGGAAAAGGTTTGTCCTCTCCACTGTTTTTAAAGGTGAGGACCTTCGAATTGTGCTATACGAGTCTCTTGCAGAAAGGCTATTTGTGTCCCTATTTGCCGGAGGAAAGAATGTATATTGTAATGTCTTCTCGCTGTGTGCATACCTAACATACTCCAGGACATTAAGGTATAGGTGGGTGGTTAAGGGACTTGCATTGCTCTAGGAAAAGTACAGGTATCCTTGGACATCCAACCAACTTCGTCGTCTGGAATGAGTAGTAGTTTGAGGTACAGCCAACCATTGCCTACAGGGGATGTTGAAGAGGGGATGTTGAAGGTATCTGAGACCCTTTAGACCAAGGGGGAGGAACTGTTGGGTAACACAACTAGAACTGGACAGCAAGCAAACGGCTGATCATCCAAATTTGTATATAAACTGTGTTAATCTTTCCAAAGGGGGTGGAGTGCTTGACCGGTGTACACCAGGGCAGTTTGCAGGATCCACTCTGTCAGTACAGGAGGGTTTGCGTGGCCCACCCAGACAGTACAGGAGGGCAGTTGTGCTGTGGCCCAAAAGACAACAGAACAAAGCAGAAGGAAGTGAGGAGGCCAACTTCAAGCAGGCAATGGGTGGGGAGAACGTAGCCTGCACTCCGACTGTGTTTCAGTCATGAAGCCGCTCACCCAAACCCCCACAAGGCTGCCCGGCGCACACACAGGAGGGCCCAGGCGGTCGCAGGGGCAAGCACTTGAATGAAAGAGGAGACAATTACTGTCTTCGTACTGAAGAAGCACCTACAAGTTATCTGCAGTGTGAGGGGTCACTATCAGGGATGCCTCTGGCTGCAGGGAGGAACAAGCATTTGCAATGCAATAGGTCTTGCATTTATGAGAGTTTGAGCTATTATCATTGTAAATGACAATGCCTTTTATTTATGTGTTTTTAAAACAGAGAAATAAAAGGCATTGTCATTTACAATGGCAATAGCAAATGTGAGACCTATTGCACTGCAAATGCGTGCTATAAAAATAAAAAAAAGCGAAAGGAGAGAACGTGTCCTGCCTCCACACGAGGAAAATAAATGAGCAGCAGGCACTTAATACGCCGAACTACTCCTGCGTTTTAGAAGCTGGCTCGGACCTTAAAGGACCCTCGCAAGAAGTGAAAAACGTAAAGGCCCCTTAATCAGATGCAAGCATTATAGAAAAATGTGTATTTATCCTGGACTTTCTGTCAGCAGCAGCTAGCTCCTAAACCCCACTAACGTAGAAAGCGAAAGGTCAGTGTCAAACTTCTGTCATGAGTCCCCATACAGTCCTGCGAGGGGCAGGCCATCATTAGGGACCTACACAGCCAAGCAGATTTATTGGTTCTGTTATTTTCTATTTTTGCCCTAAAATTTCCTCGAACGCAGTAGGTATCGGAAACAGATGATTGTTGCTTTAATTAGTAATTAGATCACGTCTCATATTTCCTGTTTAATCCGTGAATTCCTAAAGGAATCTAAAGCTGCCTCTGTCAACGTGTCCGCGGGGCACATTGCAGCAGGGTAAAGAGCCACGGTTCAGACACACCGGCTTCCAGTTTAGCAGACTTTAGGGGCTGACAATACTAGGGGTTCAGCACCTTTCCCCCTCCGTACCCGGGGGCTTGGACTGCTCCTCATCGGGTTATCTGGTCTCAATCACTCCCTTTATGTATACGCCGGTCAGCAAGCCTGGAGCAGCCTTTGTGCGGATGATGCCAGCAAGCACTGCAGAAGATCCCAGCCTTCTGGCAGCTTTCCCTATATGCAATGGGAGAGGTTGTGGCCTTACGGCCAGAGCTGCCGACTTTGGAGCTGGGGAACCAGGTTCGGGCCTCGGCGTCGGCTCAGCTTCCTGTGATTCACTTAATCTCCCCGTGCCTACCAAAAAACGAATGTGTCCTTGTTAACGTAACTGGTGCTCATGTAAAGCGCCCCAATACCTTTGGGTCGAGTTCGCGCTATTTAAATCTGCAAAAATAAATAATCTGATGTCAATGTTATCAGAAGACCATGCGCACTCCGCTACACTCAAGAATGTCATTTTCAGAGGGCAAACTGCTCCTTGAAGTGGCGTCACAACTGTAGGACTGACATGGGAACCATAAATGATAAAATGGATATTTAATTGCATGCACATTCCCTTCTCAGTGGAACGCACAGAACACAGCGTAGCAAATGCCCAAACGCCGACACATTAGGCATTTCAGTCTTTTTTTTTTTTAAGAAAAGCATTATTCGTCTTATTATTATTATTACTGTGGATTGTTTACGTGTTGTCATTTGACTCACCTATTCCGGACACATGTCAAGGATCAGCCGCTAGAAAAGAAGCCAGAGTGATGAGGCAGTGGCAGCCGTTTTTGACCTCCTCCCAGCTATGCTGCGGTCCTGGTGGGGGGGGAGTGGGGAGGGCCGCCGCTCCATAATCCCTTTGATTTAAAAAAAATAAAACCAACAAGTGGATCGCAGCACTCGCTCTGTAGCTTCACACATCTTAAGCTAAAGCGCAGTGCTGCGATTGCTCCAAAAGTCAAGAAATAGATTTTTTTAAAACTATTTCTTGACTTTTGAAGCAATCGCGGCACCGCGCTTTAGCTTAAGATGTTTACAGCTAAAGCATGTGTGCCGCCATTGCAAGAACAGTAAACTGTAGGCAAGCATACAGGCGCCGTATTAAGTAAATAAAGAAATTAATGAAAGCCGCTCGATACTGTTTGGGAGGTGGGACGGGTGTTCGAAAGTTACAAAACAATAACATGGCAGCCATTATTAGTGCTGAAGCTGCCGCAATGTTAAACGGCCATTACACGAATAATAAAAAAAGGGCTTACCCACTAATTAAAGGACACTGTGTAACGCCGCAAGTAAAAGATCCAGTCCAGATGGGCCGTCCCAAAAGGAGACAGGGCGGTAACAAGGAGGGACTAAGAAGCCTCATTTACAATCGAAAGCCAGCGTTTAGCATGGACGATGACGCAAGCCAATCAAAAAGATGGGCGGGGCTTTAACTCTACTTCTAAAATCTCCTCTACTACAATATGCCTCGCAGAGCGAGCAGCGCATGCGCACTGCAACGCTAGGCGAGACCTAAAAAGGGAGGAAGAGGCGTCATCGTCATCTGAGGAGGTTGATGCAGAGATGAGATAAGCTGCAGTAGGGTCACCAAATCTATCAGCCAGGGTTAGGGTAGCTTGTGACCGTCCCAGGCTTGCTCTAGCAAGGGTGTAGATGGAAGAGTTGGTGACTTTCGTCCAGCTAGTGTTTTGTGGCCTTGTCAGCATGTAGAGCTCCTGCCCGGCTCTAGGCGGGATCTGCTAGTTTAGGGAAAAGCACCACAGCCCTCAATTCAGTCCCAAGCCGCCTCAGACTCTGAGAAACAGAAAGTTTTCTGGTCCACCGTGGTCTTAGGTTTTGCAGGAATTAAAAGTGATTATTTGATGTTTTAGGCTCTAAGCTTTCTTTTCGCATCCAGAAAGGAAGCACATTGGTGCTGAAGAGCCATGGTATATAGTGAGGGAAAAGAAGCACTTGGCGGTTTTCAAATTCTATCCACATTTCCTGTTGTGCCGCACGAAGAGCTGCATACTTGCAGTGGAGCAGCCGGGCAATAAATGGGCATGGGGTGTCTCCAGTGGAGGGTGCTCCACTAAGACGAAAGGGGACAGGTCTTGGGCTGGGGTGAACGTTCTTTGCAATTTTTCCAGGAACTCTGGGATTTTTCCCTATCGCCTCCTCCGGTAGGCCAACCACCCTTAAACTGTTCTTCCTGAAATAGCCCTTGGCAACCTCTGCCAGGCTCTTGAACAGCTCAATCCAGTCAGTGAAGTAGACAGTAGTAGTAGTAGTACAGAAGTAGTTGATTTTGGTGATCTTGAGAGGTTTGGCCCAAGTCTTGGATATCTTTCTCGGTTTGGGAAATGCACTCTGCCAATATCCTTTGATCCTTACACAGGAGACCGACATCAATAGCTATTGCACCCACTTTGGCTTCCAATGCCAACCGTGAGGCATTGATGGCTTCTAGTATAGCTTTAAACTTATCAGACACCTTGGAGGACAATGTTGCATCAGTGCAGAATAGTTTAAAAAGTGGCCCATGTTTGCTAATTGGGCAGTTTTTAACTTGTAAAGACACACCAAATAAGTTTTTGCAGGGTACGAGAGAGTGCATGGATTGAGCTTGCTCCATGCAATGTTTGTTTTAAAATCAGGGAAATAAGCAGTAAAACCCATACCCGCAGACCATAAAAAAAGTCCACAAAAAGGCCAAAAAATAGCCCCCCCCCCCACACATAGCAGGCCAGCTCTTTGGGTACTGCCGGCTTGCCCTATAGGCCAGTCATACTATGCTTAAGTGGATTGCCGGGATTTCTCACTTAAGGAAGCCTCTGAGCGGACGGACTTTGACCTGCCCATGGTTTAAGTCAGGCCAGGAGAGCAGTGCTGGTGAGGGTCGTGTGCTCAGGGTAAGGACCACGTTCTCAGGTCAGACTGCATAGGAAGTAAGGAATTGGTCCCTCACTGATGTCCAAAGTTAGAAGAGGTTCTCAGTGTTTCCTCCAAAGCAACGTTAAAGGTGTCCGTCTGATGAGTTGAGTTATTGAAAGTGGCAGGGGCCATGGTCGCGATACGGACCCGTTTGCAAAGTCCCCAGAGCCCTCAGGGTTGTGAGTGCCTGGGATTGCAGCACGACCAGTCTGCCTCCAGAGGAAGCTGCCAGCGTTGAGCCACTCCATCAGGCATTGGGTGTGAGAAGCACCTCCGCTGTGGGGGGGGGGGGAGTAAAGGCTGACTAAGCAGAATTGGTCCTAGGCATGTTGATTAAAGATCATGGGTTCATGAGAAGTCATTGGGTCCAGCCGCGGGGTCCCACTGCAACTCAAGATGACCACTCTGAGAGCGTGGATTCGCTGCTAGGAGGAGCACGGCTTTGCCAACAATGCCCCACAGAGCACAGGACCGGTGGAACTCCCAAGGCCACAACAGTTTATAGGTTGCCTCCCCCTAATATCGACTTGCAGTTCTAGAAGGTATCAGTGGTACTGAGTTCCATTGCGGGAGGGGTAGACAGAAGCTCCAGTCTTCGGATCCCAGTAGGGCACAAGCCCTGTTCTAAGCCCTATCCAAAGGGAAGAAAGGCCCTCAAAGCCAGGGGGCTCATGGCAGGCCCCAGACGGCACAGTGGAGATACAGAGTGAGCGTCCCCTCCTGTGGTACCCAGTAGTGAGGAGGGACAGAAAGGTGACAGGAGGGATGCTTGAAATAATCTCAATCACTAGTAATTACTCCGTCGCACGTTCTGTCCATCTGTTTTGCCCACTGTGCAGTTCTAGGAAAATCCATCCTGATGCCAGTCAGGCTAGGTTCTTCACAGTAGGAACAGTCCAGCCCGAGATGGGGTTGCTTGAGTATCCATCAGTAGAGCACCTAGCTTGGCAGTTAGGGCTTGATTGTACCTACAGGAGCAGGGCCAACCCTAATTTACTAATAGTTGATCTCAGTCTAGAGTTCCATAGTGGGCAAAAAAAACGATCAACTGGAATTCCGGCTGAGTAAATTATCAATGGCAGAGAATAATTCAAACATTACACCCATCACTTTTTGTTTCATTGTTCCTGGTGGTACCTATAAGAGAACCACCACCTCTACTGTTGAGAGCCTAAGAATATGTGTAGTAGTATTACACTGCCCCAAAGCCAGCCCTGCCCTTCTTACACGAACAATAATAAACTCTAAAACTTTCCTTTTTTGTCTGTATGCTTACTGTGTTGTAATCGATTTGAAGCATAAAAGCAGGCATTTGGAAACTCTTAAGAGGGAGGCTGACGCCTGTGTGACAGAAATGCGAATTGTATCTGTCTACGGACTCATAGCAGAAAAGTTTTCAGACTGCATGTGTGTGACATTTTCACGGTTTCAATGTACTTATGAGTGACATTCAACAACCAAATGTGTGACACTTAAAGTGACACTTTCCCTCATGTAAACCGAAGCAATGAAGTTCATGGAAATGGATAAATATTGGAAATGGCACCCCTTCGAGCAATGAGAAGCTTTAAAAAAACATTTTGAAACTGCTGCAAAAACCCTGAAATGTAAAGACACGAATGTACTGCCTCTTTCAAGGATGATCATACTGTAAACAATTGTGGCCCCATGATATTAAATAATACGTCTTTGAAGGCAATGCAAATACACACGTCGGTATTACCCTGCTGTGCATAACCACGATTCAGTTCTGTTTCTCTTTGGTGACACTCACTCGGACATCAGTAGTGATAGCGTTAACCTATGAGGCTTCATATTGTTAAGAGTGCATTTCCCGTTGATTACTTGATTTATCCTTCATCATAATATGCCAACGGCGTTATTTTACATGCAGTTAGCTGAAGGTGAAAGACCAAATTTTCAGACATGTCTTTGCCCTACCTCCACACTCTGATATTGGCTTCATTATACCAAGGTGCCAGTGCTCTACTGGACTCCCCTGTTTAAAGATGTGACTGCCAGGCTGAGCCAGCACAGAGAGTCTTCATAGTGGGGCTATTCTGGGGGCTTACGGGCTGCAGACTGTGTGCCAGGCTGATTGGAGGCTGAAGCGCCAGTTCCGGCAGGACTGCTCTTGCATCTGCAAAACTGCGACACTGCTGTCCTCTGAAAGGCCGGCTGCGGAGCTTGCCTCTGTAGTTCTTGGCGCTGGGCAGGGCTGCTGAATGCATAAAACAATGTGCCCCCTGGAGTCATACACTACTGAATACTAGTTCTCGACCGACCTATAAATAGGAAAACACACAAATCTGATATGTTCCTTTTAAGTGAAATATGGTTAAATGACCAGTCAGCCCCACACATTTCTATGTCTCGCTCTAGTGGCTGTAAGACTGTAACCAGAAAAAGACTCCATACCTAATAGTGTCAACTGCATGTTAAAGCAGGGGTTGGTATCGGGTGAGTAGCTGGAAACATGGAATTTCCTGTTGGTCGTTAGGCTATTTAGGCCGACTATCCCCCAGCTGCCGTCTGCTCTAACACCATCTGTGAGAATGGTGCATTATTGGGCTATCTCAGAATTCACAAGACAGATGTGTGTGACTGCGCCCCAGCCACAGTGCCCTGGGTCGGGGGAGTCTAGCAGTGGCAGATGATTAAATGCAGGCTGCCTGGCGGTGCTGCTTTTAATAGTGCGCTCGGCCACGTAGGACTGTGGGATCTCCGCATCATGCAGGCGACTGGCCAGCCGTTGTTACACATCTGCCTCTGTCTTAGAGCACTGAAGGGTCGGGCATGGACGAGGTCGGTGCCCCATGTCTCCTCTGGCTGTGCTTGCACGGCACAGATAAACAAAGCTACCGCCCACCGCCTCAGTGACTGCTTGAGGCTGCCAATAAACCAATCAAACAGTGCAGTGTGTTTAACTCTTATATCACCCGGACCTGTCACATAATGTGCTGAGACACTTAGAGGCTTGATTGTGCGACGCCTTAAGTGTTAAGCTAGCGCTAGATAATAAATAACTCGTGAAACAGTAAAGTAGGCTCTCATCAGTGGCACCTCAACGCTACTGACAGTGTACGCTACCTCCTTAAATGCAACACTGCCCCTTCGTACGTATTTTATTGATTAAAAACATTGAGTACAGACCTGACTCGTGATCAGTACTTACCTTGGAGCACCATCTCTGTAGTGAGACAGACACACACAGCGGCGGACGAGACGGAGTGGCAGGCTGCTGTAAGCGGGCCTTCTTCGGAAGTTCAGTGTTGTGGGTGCATGCAATCATGAGAGATCAGGTCACCTGGCCCCCTCAGCTCCTCTTTATTATAATCTCTATAATTGCGGTACTGGGTTAAGGCTGGAAGCGCCCCTCTGTGGAGACCGGCGTGAATCAGAGTAGGTCGGCTCCGGGGCCCACTCCAGGCCTCAAAATATTCCTGTCGCCACCCTCGCTGTTAAAATTAAATGCAGCTCTGACGGCCGCTGCCACCTTGCTTCATACCTCCCAGTGCGCAGGTGGTCAAGGCGCTAAAAAATGCGTGATTAATGCATTTTAATGCGGTGATGCAGCCCACCACATTAAAAATGCGTTAGTCTAACACCTGATGCGTGGTATTTGGCAGGGCTAGCTTGCATAAGTCACATACTTTTTTTTACCCTTTTCTCTAAACATAAATTGGGCATCTCCCTCCAAAACAGTGCAGAGTGCTTGTACGTTGAAGACGATGAAAAGGGCGCACTGAACTATTGAATATGCTGAGTTAAGCAGTCTCTTCCCAATATCCATCCTAATAACAAATATTACAAAAATACGCCAGGACTATCGGCTTGTGTAACAAACACACCCTATATTTGCGCCACGTAGGGACAGACACCAGATGTTTTTTTTCTCTCCAAAGAAGCCCATCTTACTGCGTTTTAAAGATCACGTTTGACCTCACCGCCGCCCTTTCCCTTCTCACCAGTCACAAATCATCCACTTCCCGCCAGTTCCTGAGGTGCGGTCTGGTTTCCGTGAGCCCCGCAGGTAGTGGGCGTGGCGCCGTGCGCAGAGAGCCTCAGACGTATGAACAAGGGGCGCGTTCTTTTCCGCGCACTCTCTCTCCTTTCTTCGTCCATATTAGGTCTGCGCACCCTGTGCCCCGGCAGGTGCTTCACTTTTGTTGCATAACAGCTTTTTCTGCATTTATCTTCCTCCCCGAAAAAGTAAGGGCGGTGTGCAAATGGCATGGAAATTTTGAGATATGTCCTTATTTACTAGCCTTGTTTTGGTGTTTATTGACGGGCACGAAGTCAGGCGCAAAGGATCCCATGTGCTTGGCGTAGGTTTGCAGCTTTTCTCAGGGCAAAAAAAATCCCATTTGCAAGCGCTGATAGGCAAATAAACATTTGTGTAAAATCTTTTTAACACAACAGTTATTCCCTTCTTAGCTTTTTAATAACCATTTAGCGATAATTTAGACCTCGCACATAGATTTTGAGTGACGTTTTTAATGTGGTTGCTTTTTTAAGTTTCTGTTTCAAAGGGTGGAAAAACCTGCTTGCACAGACTTTCCACATTTTTTACTGCCTTTGTCATAAAAATAGGTTCAATACCAGCCAGAAGGTAACCCAAGCTAGGTGCAAGGCATGCATCTAATGCAGAAAACCAGATGTTTCGGGTCCTTTGTTCATTTTTGCATGATGACTGTTTACTTGACTTGACTTGTGTACCCCTCCCCTTTCTGATATGATCAATGAATACTCAATATAAAGTAACATTGTCTGTCCATATAAAAGGCTTTGAGAGGAGTTGCAAGAAATTGCAATACATATTAATTCATAGCATTTTTGAGGACGTTAAGTGATAAAATCGAAAATAGCAAGCATCAGTGCTGGAATGCCCGCTGCATGGCAAATGCTTCAGTTACTTACTTGTAATTGCATTACTCTGAGTCTTCTTCCCTCGCTTTTAATCATTACAACATTGAGGCATCCCTGCTTCATCAGACACCCATACCACATGATTTAATCACAAATAAAAACTACCCTCCTTCCTCCTGTAAATACCACGTAACTTGACTCAACACCAATGATTGGTTGGCCTAGACTACATGGGAGGGAGGGATGTAAACAAAAGCGAGGGAAGAGGGCTCAGAGTAATGCAATTACCGATAAGTAATTGAAGCATTACCTCATCGTCCCCTCCCTCGCTTCCCTTCGTTACAACATTGAGATGTACAAAGCCAAACAGGACAACCAAAAAGGTAATGCACAAATCAGGTTTATTAAAAAATAAAGAAAAAAGTAATGAACCACTATTCAGACACCATAGTGGACAACACTGTAGACCCAATTACCTCAGACTGGTCAACCTCCTGAACAATCCGATATTGAGAGGCAAAAGTCAACAGGGATGCCTAGGTGGCTGTCCTGCAGATCTCAGCAATAGAAGCCCCCTGTATCTCAGCCCAGCAGGTAGACATAGACCTCGTAGATCTACCTTGAACCCCTAAAGGAGAAATCTGACCTGAAGCCTTGTAGGCTAGTGAAATCAAAGTCCAAACTCACCGACTCAGTGATGAAGTAGAAGGCCTCAACTACTTATTCACAGAGCCAAAATTCACAAACAGGGAATTGGAAAGCCTATCCCAATAAATCAGAAGAGCACTCCTGACATCCAAACAATACAGCCGCATTTCCTCTTCAGAAAAAAGAGACTCCAAAAAGGAGGGCAAAATCAACTCGGGAATCAACCTTAGGACGAAAGGAAAGGAGAGGCCTCAAAATAATCTTGTCATCACAAATCCTACAAAAAGGATGCTTAAAATACAAAGCACCCAGCTCACTCAAACGCCTAGCGGAAGAAATAGCCCACAAAAAGAATGTCTTAAGGGACAAAAATCTGATATCCACGGAGTCCAGGGGCTCAAACGGCAGAGCCATCAATGCCTCCAAAATCAAAGAGAGATCCCAGGAAGGGAAGTGCTTTCTAGGAGAAGGAAAAACATTCTTTGAGCCTTTGAATAGACGCCCTACCAACCCATCTGAATCAGACAGATTGTTCCTAGAATTAAAAGCTTTAATAGCAGCCCATTGAAGCTTAAGGGAGGCAACCTTTAAATCCAAAAACGCCCCATCCTGCAGAAACATCACCTCAAACAAGTCAGACGAAGTAGGGTCCAAACCCTTACCCTGACACCACTTATTTTTTTTTCTCAATTATTCTTCGTTTTTAAATAGTTTCATTTAACTATTTTAATGGCTTGATTAACATATACATTTATATATTATCCTCTGAAGAATCCGCTACACTATTGTAATGATTTTAATTAATCGCTCAATGAAGAATCTATCTATCCCGCCCCAAAAGAGGCAGTCATGTCTTTCTGCCCCCCTCAGGGCAGATAGGAAGTTTGTCCCAATTGGGGAGGTTGCCCCAAATCTGCCCCCAGGGGAAGTAGAAAGCCCACTAGACACCAGGGATTTTGCATTTGGGGCAAAAGAAAGGGGTGCAGGCATTATACTCTGGCATTGGCCACATTGTGGCCCCAAAAGGGACAAACCAGTCTTTCTGCCCCAACCACCCCCATGGCAGGCAGGGGATTTGCCTCCAATTTGCCCCTGTAGTGGCACTAAGTCCACTAGCCACTAGAGTATTCAAAATGGCCCCAAAAGGAGGGGGCGGCCTACCCTGGCATCGAGCCTTTCCCCCACCCCAGATGCAGCAATAGTGTCTTTCTGTCCCCTGGGAGCAGATAGTAAGTTTGTCCCAATTGGGCAGAGGACCCCAAATCGGGGTAAAAAAGCCACTAGCCACCAGGGATATTGCATTTGGGGCAAAAGAAAGGAACATAGTCATCACACTCTGACATTAGGCCATACTCCTACCCCAAAAGGGTCAAACCACTATTTTAGCCTTGCCGGAGGGCAGAGAGGGAGTTTGCCTCCAATGTGCCCCCGGAAGGCAGAAATCCTAGTGGATGGCAGGACTATTTTTTAATGAAATAATGGAGAGGGTCTGGCCTATCCTGACATCAGGCCCCACCCTCAACCCTAAAGCTGCAGCAGTTTTTCAGCTCCCCTGCGGACTAAAACATCCCATCCAAATGGCAAGAGAGAGGACATTTGATTCTTTTGGGTGTTGTTTTTACATATGGGCCAGTAGAGTGGGGCTAAATCCCAATATTGTCCTCCTTGCAGTTGTGAATGGCTGCACTTTTTGGGCTTGAGTAGGCTGCCACCTCGGTAAAACTACCACACCCAGAAATTTCTGAAAAGTAGACTTCGAGGAGAGTCCAGCTGGTATGCCGGAATACACAGGAATCCACAAAATTCCTACTGCCCTGTATTCCCACACCTGTTCCGATAAAAACACTACCATTCTTGTATGTGTGAGGAAACGTCCCAAAACGTAATGTGGAGACATTAAAATTTCCTGTCAAATATATTAACCTGATTTGGCAATGTAATGGCTGAGTTCCTTGAAATATTTTCAACTACATCCTGAGATCTGGTGTCTTTCCCGAGTGCTGGAAGGAAGCTATTATTATCCCACTTCCTAAAAAGCCAAATATAGATCCAGATGAGTTGAAAAGTTACAGGTCAATATCCCTTCTTCCCACCCCTGCGAAAATACTTGAGAAACATCTGAACAAAGACTTTGTTAAGTTCATTACTGATCCATATCTTCTGGACTCTTCTCTAAATGGCTTCAGAAGTGGTCACAGTACGGAGTCAGTGCTCATCACTGCCACTGACACGATGATAATGCAGGTGGACCAGGGTGGGATTGCCGTCCTTGTCCTATTGGACTTATCAGCAGCATTTGATACTGGCTCTCCCTCACACATGGTTAAACAGATTCACCAAGTAGGGGTGGGTGCCAAGGCGCTGTGCTTCATTCCTTGCTGGTTGCGAGACGTCAGATTGTAAGCTGCAGTCAGTTCAGGGCCAAGGCTTTTAGTCTCCCATGTGGAGTGCCACAGGGTTCCACCCTTAGTTCCACACTTTTCAATCTGTACATTTCACCTTTGGCGACCTTGGTGAGATCTTTTGGTTTCCAGGTAGTGTCATATTCCAACAACACACAAATTATTGTGTCTTTCACTGAAACTCTCTCTGAAATGGCAGAGAAATGTAAACTCTGCATGAGTGACGTGAGCCACTGAATGAAGAATAATTTCCTTAAGTTAAATGCTGACAAGACCGAAGTTATGAACTTTGGAGCTGAGCAGTCTGGTCAGATCTATGGTGGCCATAGTCATGTGGGCCCCTCCCTACCCCTGTGGAATCAGTTAAGAATCTTGGAGTACTAATGGACACCACTGTCAATTTCAATCTACGAGTAAATCGCACCACAAGCAGTTGCTTTTTCATCATCCGCGCCCTCAAGAAGATTTTCCCATTTTATTCCTGAGGAACTTCCTAAATCAGTGGTAATCGCATTGGTAACCTCGAGGTTAGATTACTGCAATGCTATGTACCTTAATATCAACAGTAACTCTCCGAAGAAGCTCCAGATGGTGCAAAATGCAACTGCGCGTCATATTCTTAACACCAGGCGATGTCTTTCAGTGAAAAAAGGCCTTCGAAGCTTGCACTGGCTGCCAATTAGGAAGTGTGTGATTTTTAAGGGGCTTAATATAGTATACCTAGCTCTTCATGGCAAAGGATCATTGGCCATCAGGTCTGCCTTTAATTTGTATAGGCCGACCAGGCACTTAAAATCAGCCTCCAGAAAGAAAGTTAAAGTTCCAAATTTTCAAAAGGCAAAATGGGGCACACGCTCCTTTTCTGTGGCAGCTGCCAAGTAATGGAATACCCTGCCAAGTTACATTGCTGGGACTGCGTCTTTCGTTTCTTTTCGACAACATTTCAAAACTTGTCTCTTTACGTCCTAGGACTTATTCTCCTGGGTCTCACAGTCTATTTGCATTCTTTCATTCCTCTTAGTTATTGCGAGTTCTGTATCATCTTGTCTTTTCTCACTGGGGTGGGTTCTCTCTGATAGGGTTCTGGAATTCTTTGATGCAGCGTCTTGCAACCCTTGGGTTAAGAGCGCTTTATGAATCTCTTTTTCATTTTCAATGGGCGTAGCTGCGTTAACTGGGCCCGGACTCGGACGCGACCTAGGGAAACCTTTCAAACCAGCAAATTTCTGAAAACTAGAACACCCAGAGAGTTTAGGGTAGTGTGCTGTGTGTGGATCCCATTATGTTTTCCTATCCACAATGCCCCTCAAACCGCAAACGTTGCCTAAAATCCCTAATTTTCCTTGCATTTCTGTGCCGTAATCTTCTGGGATCCAGAGGGACACAGAACGTGTTCCCCCACTTGTAACTATAAAAACATTACACCACTTGTGTGACTGGCCCTTTGACCACTATAGGAACAAATCAAACCAGGGTCAGTGGGAGTCCCACAGAGGAACTCTCATCGACCTTGGTTTGAACCATTTCTGATGCAGGCCCTAGGCCTAGCTATACAACGAGACAAGTGGGGGAATGCAGCCAGGGGATTCAGTGCCGCACTGCCTGAAGTAGTCACCACAATATTCAAAGAACAAGCACAAAAAACCCGTTGCCCACCTCAATGGTCACCTGCACATTGACCATATATTAAACACACCTGCAAACGTTTACTCGTGCGAGTGCTGGTTCCAGAGGAATACTCATTGGACACTATCCTTTAGAAGAGATTTGTGATTGTAAACCAAGGGAGTGTGGTATGATTTATCAACTTGGAATCACGCTGCAAAGGATTTAATCGGAAGCTATACACAGTGGCCCCTGAATGATCTAAATTGTCATCAGGACTTAATATTGGACCACAAGTGTTTCTAGACCTTGATATCCCCTCTGTTACATAAGAAGAACATTACAATCCCAGTGGTTCAGATTTTTGGCCCTGATGAAGCCTTTTGAGAAGTGAAACTTGTTGGCTGCATTGTTTTGGACGTACACAATAAAGAAAAATAATACATCAATAATCAAGACCCACAAGCATCTGTTTATGTTAAATGTGGTCTTTTACAACTATTTCTGTTGCCTCTCTACTTTTGGAATAAAAACAAGTGGGGGAACGCTGGGTGGTAGGAATTTTGTGGATTCCTCTTGATAATGTACGTTTCCATCACAGAAATAAGGAAAATGTGTGATATTAGCCAAAGTTTGAGGTTTGCAGGGTATTGTGGGTTAGAAACTTTTTTGGGATTTATGCAAGGTACACCACCATGGAAACCTCTGGGTGTCTAGTGATCATGAATTTGTGTGCTTGGTAGGTTTCCATGGGTGGCGGCCCAGCACTGCCCCAAATACTGCTGCTACCCCTATATCTGATCTCCACGTAGCGCTTTAGGGCTTTTTGTGTGGCGGTCTCTTGGCCCACCCACATAAGTAGGGTACCATGATTATCGGGAGACATGTGGGAACTCTGGATGTTGCATTGTGTGGGTTCCCACAGATTCTGGAACGTTACTGCACAGATATGTGAGTAGAATGTGTGTTTTTAGCCAAAGTTTGAGGTTTGCAAGGGCTTCTAGGGAAGAAAACCTGTTGAGAGATACGCAAGTCACCTAACCCTAGATTCTTCTAGGTGCTATTCTTAAAAAATGTACAGGTTTTGCCTAGGTGCCGGCTGAGCTAGAGCCCAAATCCACAGCTTCCGACATTGCAAAAAGGCCCAGTTTTCAGTGGAAAATGGTGATGTTACCATGTTGCATTTTGGGCCCTTTCTTGTCTCAGGCAGTAGGCCCACCCACACAAGTGAGGTGTAGTTTTTATCGGGAGACTTAGGGGAATGTCAGGTCGTATAAAGTTTGTTGCTCCAGGTAGATTCCAGAACTCTCTGTCCCACAACTGTGAGGAAAATGTGTGTGTGTGTTTTTAACAAAGTTTGGGGTTTGAAAGGGCTTCTCTGTAAGAAAAGCTGCTGAGAGCCATGCAAGACTCTCCACCCTGGATTCCCCTAGGTGTCTAAGTTTCAAAATGTACGGGTTTGGCAGGTTTTACTAGATGCCGGCTGAACTGGAACCCAAAATCCAGAGCTAGTAACATTACAAAAAAGTTTCTGTTTTCATTTGAAAAATTTGATGCATCCATGTTGCGCAACAGGATTACCCACACAAGTGAGGTGCTTTTTTTATCTGAAGACATGTGGGAACATAGAATACCGGAACATGTGTTATTACCAATTGGATTTCTCTGCAGTTGTGCCGTCCAAATGTAAGCCAGTGTGCAAGAAAGGAGACATTCTGAAAAATGCCCTCTGAATCACCTGCGTGTATGGGTACCCACAAATTCAGAATTGTACAAATATCCAAAGCTCCTAAACTCCATCTCTGGTGCTCATTTCAGAAATACATTGGTTTCCTTGATATTCATTTTCACTCTACCTATTTCACCCTATGTATTGGTCTATACTCGGTACACAATGAATGAAAAACATTGTCAGGTGCAGCTCAGTTGTTGGCTCTGGATACTTCAGGTTCTTGGACAACCTACAAACCCTATATATCCCCACAACCAGAAGGGTTTAGCGGACGTAATGGTATATTGCTTTTGTGAATCAGCCGTTGTGACAAAAAGTTACAGATGAAAACGTCACAAAGGGCTGTTTTTTCCTACTAATTTTCAATATTTCTTTATTTCCACAGTTAGTTCCTTGGGGCAACCTTGAGGGATCTACACATGACCCCTTGCTAAAAGCAGAATTTCGCCTTCTTTTCAGAAATCCATAGCTTTTCTGGATAACCCATAGGTTTCATGCTGGTTTCGACTGCAAAATGGAAGTAGTTTGAAAGCATAAAAAATAGGAAAAATGGTCTACCTCTTTGAAAAATGCCAAAACTGTGATAAAAAAAAGAGTTGTTTTTTTATTCAGCTCTGCATGTTCCCAAAAGCTGGGAAGATGGGGACTTTAGCACAGCAAACCTTTCGTTGATGCCATTTTTAGGAAAAAAACAAACTCTTTTTTGCAGAGCACTTTTTTCCTATTTTTCCCCAAAACTCAAAATGTAGCTATATTTTCTCAGTCCCCTCCGGGGAACTCCACAAACCCTGGGTGCCTTTAGAATCCCAAGGAAGTTGGAAAAAAAAGACACAAATTTGGCGTGGAAAAAGGCTGTGCAGGCCTAAGCGCCAACTACCCCAAATAGCCAAAAAAGGTCTCCGCACTGGGAGGGGTGGGTGGGGAGAGGGCTTAGCAGTTAAGGGGTTAAAAATGCAAGCAGGCATCCACGCCCTCACTGCCATGGGGGGACATCGGATGAGGGACCAATCACATAGCTATGGGAATTATTTGTTGGAGTGGGCGATGTGGTGGCAAACGAGACACAGCAGTGGAACAGTGCAAAGGGGGGGGGGGGGGTTCAATATGTTCATGTTGTTTTGTTCTGCATACTCACTATTTCGATAATGTGTAAACTAAATGTCAATGGCAATGCTTTGCGATGTATAAGATGGCAGATGCCTTTTGCATTAAGGGGCTCTGCCTTATGTTTGACTATTGACACAATAAAATATGTTTCTAAAAAAAAAAAAATGCAAGCAGATTTCTAGTCGGAGCTCTTTAAAAAGAGCATAACAACTTTCAAATAGCTAATTTACAAACATTTTGGCTGAGCAAACTGGTTATCGTTTTCTCGGCTCTGGAGCTGCCTGGAAACTGCTTGGGACAGCTTAGGACAGTCACTTGCTGTTGGCAATGTTAACATGAGCAAAAAAATGTGGCTGAAGCAAAGTTTACATGTTCCACGTGCATTTAGGTAATTCCCTCAATGACTGGACCCTAAAATAAGAATATCTTACTTAAAATAGAGATTTATACAGATCTCTGTACCTGAAGTCTCCTGTGAGCAACATACAAAGCAATAATTCAGTCAAAATTTAATTGAAGAGAACATGTGCTTTTCATGAATTTATCTACATTACCTTGACCTTGGGAAAGGCTATTTGAGGTTGTTTACATTTAAGACATTTCTGATATTGAGTTGTACAATAGATGAATATAGAGCAAAAAACTCATACACACATTAATGTGTTCATTTTGCAATTGTGGGTAGATTTTTGTTATACGTTTCATTGAAACGTGCAAATTACCTTTACAATAAATTAATTTGTTTGGGTGGTTCCCATATTAATACCTACATGCAAATATATTGCTTGAGAATAATCTAGGAAGGCATGCGGGTACAGGTCTGGGTTCTTAGTACAAGTTGATCTGGGTTTTGCTGAGGTGTATCATCATGTTTTTGGTTATGGAGTAAACCATGTATGGCCAGATTCACCAAAATCTGAGCTTAAGAGTTGGAAGTATGTGCTTTTTGTCTTTTGATTATGATTTCCATAAACGTCCAAGTTACATAAAATTCTTGAAGAATGTAGGAGCCCATCTGGGAACCTGTGACAGTCACAGATTCTGATGAGTATACAACATGAATGAACATTTAGGGAATTAGAAATGTCCTTACTCCACATTTCTGCATGTTGAACTGTAATGCTCAAGCAAATTTGCAGTTGAATTGTCAGCCTTTGTGGCACAGATTTCCCAAAAACGACTGTGGAGTCAAAGGACAGTTTGTTCATCAGATGGCAGTGGTCTGGCCATACGATCTTCTGTGCCTGGACGACTGATGTTGTGTGGTTGAATGAATGTGGTTTATAATGGTAGGTGTGTGATGGCTGTTTGGGCTTTGATTAGTAGTTCTCTTGGCGAATGATGGGTGTGTGCATGTTTGTGTTGGTTTGCGGTATATGATAGTGGATGTGTGATGAAGGCTCTGTGGCCATCTAATGGTGGGTGTTGTCGTATGGTGGGTAAATGGGTGTATGCTGTAACTCATAAGGTTGAATATGTTGGCAGATGTGTGTGCCATATATTTATGGTTGTGTTCTCCTGTATGATGGTCAGTGTGTAGTATGATGGCTGGTGTGCTGTATGATGGTTTGTGCTTCGTGTACAATATCAACTTAATTAATGGTGTCTAGGTTTTGTTTCCAGGAAAAGGGAAAACTGCATGCATCATATGACCCATACCTTTTAACTTTATTTTCTGCACTGAATTTCAGGGGACTTTTATGCGTTACATCAAAAACATTAGACAATCAATGAAAAACAGTTGAAGGTTAGGTATGGATCAGCAACAAACCAAAGTTAGAGGGAAATCAAAAATGACTTTTCAATGCAAAGTGTGGCTGAACCATAACTACATTGTGACAACTTCGACTGTCTAAAATATGTGTGTTTTTTTATTTGCTTTTATGTTTTGATTATGTTGATAGATTTAGATGAAAAATTAACAGTCAGCTAGTTTAGTAGGCTAAGCTTCAGCATGCCAATTTTCATGAAGATCCAAGCAGGGAAAAAAAAGTTAAGTTGCAAATTTCATGGCTTTTTTGGACTTGTGTTCACTGAACAAAAATTGTTCACTAAATGTGTGGGTCTGTGTGTTTGGGTGTGTGTGTGTGTTTCACCATAGGTAGCACTTGCCTCTTGTTGACACCTCTATCCCAGTATCTTGATGTGTTTTGAGGGTGTTGGCCTAAATTTCTCCCCTTCAAAATTACTCCTGCCAATCCATTCACCCGAGTAAATCTCTCTAATCCTGGTGGAAATTGGCCATCCAAATCTTCATCTGCTTTTACACATGTTCTCACTTCAGACTTTCTTTAGTACGCCACCTTTGATCAGGTTTACTGAGGCAGAAAATTCTGTCATAGTGCCAGAATTGCAAGTGTGCTTAAACACATTAACAAGTGCAAATTCACGTTTTTAAATCACACATGTGAATTTGCACATACACATGGTGGTTTTAATCTTCTTAAATGTCACTTATGTAAATCTAGTCTGAAATTGATTCATTAAAGAATGTTCATTTAATAAAGATTACTTGTTTTTATAGATTACATTGGGGTATTAGTTTTCTTGTGTTCGTATACTTTTTTTGTACCTGTATTTCTTATTTATATGCATAAAAAACAACATTTTGGTATGGTAAGATATTGTCATCACCTCTATGTGGGCTTATATTGAGGAGAAAATTGTCATAATGGATAAAAGATGTGAACCATCCCCACAGCTTGACTGGTTAATCAGAGCTTGGATTATGGTTCCACTGCGACTTTTCGAACATGAGGTGATGCTAGCTTTTTATTGTTTGTTTTATTTCCAGAGTGCTTCAGAAATTGAAATTGGCCGAAGAAGAACCTGTAGCACAATTTGAAATAAGGAGGAACAATGGCAGACCGGGAACTTCTGCTTAGTGTTCTAAATGACCTTTCCAAAAACCAATACCACAGTTTGCTCTTCCACCTCACAGATACAGGCCGTAATCCCCATTTGTCCAGGTGGGAAACGGATAACATATCTCCAACAGCATTGGTGCAAAAACTGGTGGAAACCTACACAAATGAAGCCATCAGAACAATAGCAGACATTATGAGGTTAATTGGTAGGATGGACTTGTTCGACAAACTGCGTGATAAACTCGGTGACAGCAGCACTGAACTCACTGGTAAGATATACTTGAAACAAAATGCTCTTTCACTGCATGCTTTTCAGAAGGACTTGTGGCACAGAATGTTGTGAAAAGTGTTGTTCTGGGTATGTTGTAGTCCATAGAGACCCAGCCGATTGAATGATGCTGAAAGGAACCTTTATTGATGTGTTATTGGCAGGGCCGGACTGGCTACCGGGCGTTTTGGCATGCTGCCGAGCTGGGGGCTGATGTCACTGCGGTGGGGGCTAATTTCGTTGATGGAGACCTGCGTGTGCTTCGAAATAAACAAAGCAAAACGAATTTCGTTCAGCACACGCAGGTCCCCATCAACGAAATCAGCCCCCAGCTCGACAGCATGCCAAAACGCCCTGTAGCCAGTCCGGCCCTGGTTATTGGTCTACAGGGTTGGTATCACTGTCATAAAACTCAAGGAGCTTACCAGACGTCTTTGTTCTGTGGGAGCACCATGAATACACCGTGGTTTGCTCCCACTCTGAAAAAGCAATCCAGTCTCTCTATGATATTAATGTGAATCGCGTGTATCCAAGGGGAATGGGACAAGAGAGAAGAAATAACAGACCCAAGGATTTTTTCACATCAGATAGTTTGTGGTAAACACAACTTCCGTGTTTTGGTCTATATAAGAAAATGCAACTTTCCTATTTTTTGCAGACTACAATAAGCTAAGTCACTTTGTGCAATGCCGAGTTTACCAAAACCTCTTTCTCAGCTACTCTCCTTAAATTTCTTACAACAGGAAAATTTATAAACAAAATATCACAGTGATTACTTATGATGAATGCTCCCAGTTTTCTGGTTTTACTGATATGTGATTTCTGACTGTATTTATTTAAAAAAAAGAAAAAAAAAGAAAAACGGGCTTCTTTTAAGTGACTGTACATGCTGTCATTCATGAATGAACAGCTGTGCATATTGTCATGTCAGCATGAGGAGTTAAAAGCAGGATGAGATTTGCTTAAATATCTGCACATCTCAACAAATGCTTGTGCTTGAATGCTGATATTTTCATTTAGATGAACTGTATTGTTACATTTGGCTGTTCAATGTGCTAAACCCGGCAAACATCGTAGTATGAGTGCACATTTATTGGCTAAATAACTGTGGAAATATACGAGTTCTGACATTTACTCACAACCCACTAAAGAAATATGAATAAATACCAACAAGATGGCCACAATAAAATATTGCTAAAATATATATGGATTAATGCAGATGCAAATGTTGAAAAAATAAATAGTATAAAACCGGGTTTTTCTAGAATAGTGGCCTTCCAATTTTTTAATGCCACACCCCCGTGGAAAAATAAAAATCATCCAAGACGCCCTCAGAATTTTTCATAATTATTTTATTAAATTGGCAATGTTTAAATTTGTCTAAACTTATTTAAGCATGGCAGATAGGTTCTGTTACCCCTTTTTAAAATACAATCAAATACATGATTGCCAAACATACTGTTCTGGTCAGGCAGGCCTTACTAAACGTGCTAAAGTATCCACAGTTTGATTATTAAAAATGGGGGTGGAGGTTTTGAATAATATTTGGAGTCCCTTCCCTTTTGACACGTACTCTCAGCTAGTATATACATGACAAAAGATGTTAGTGATGGCCCATTACAGAGCGCCTTAGTGCCGCTCATTTTTTAACATTAAAAAAAGCACTGCTGTCAGCATAATGCTTCTTTTGGCCAGAGCCTGGCACCCCCCATGGGATCACTGAAGCCCCCCTAGGGGAGGCCCCCCCCCAGTTTGAAGACCCCAGCTCTAGAACAATAAATGAATCATAGGAGTTGCAGCACTCACAACCTAGTAAAGTTCACAAAATGTACAAGAAAGTTCAATCTTTAATAAGCTTGACACTTAAAATGAATCCCAGTTCAGCAATATTCAATCTGTAGGGTAAATAAGAGTTCACAAGCAAATCTTTGCAGAATCTCATTAAAGTCCAGAAAACAGTCATGGGTGAATATCCATCCTCTTACCAGACTTCCAAGACTAACAGTAGTAGTGACGTGGGAAACAGGCATCCAAGGCAACTGGAAGAACAAAGCGTGGCTCCATATTCTCCAAGGACTCCAAGACTCCAGCAGTACATTTGGGAAACAATTTGCATTCTGTTTGGTTTTTCCTTTTATACTGAAGATTCATGATTGCCACCACCATGAAATCTGGCGAGATAAGATTTT
This sequence comes from Calotriton arnoldi, assembly GCA_963921515.1. NCBI lineage: Eukaryota > Metazoa > Chordata > Amphibia > Caudata > Salamandridae > Calotriton > Calotriton arnoldi. Next base: position 252,676 of record CAWUFW010004989.1, on the reverse strand, counting down.
CAAGTCTTGCAATATTTTGTTTCGCTGTCACTTTGACTTTGTGGCGTTCTTGCCCACAGGGAACTCCCATCTTAAAGGAGGCATCACTGGAAACTTAATCCTGCATTGAAAGTGTGTTAAGGAGTATCACAGTAAGCTTTCATTTAATGTTTTTACAGCTTATGAACCCATCTCTGTCTTCCTCATTGAACTTGTCCTAGATCATGTCAGTACCCAGTCTTTATGGGTATTCCTTGGTCTTGGTCTCTCAGAGTAAATCTTATGGAATCTATGAGTTGAAGCGCCCCCAACAGTGCAACCATCTCACAGGACCTCTGAAACTAGTTCTCTGAATTCTTCTGCAGCAAGATAGCCTTCATATACCACACCTTTGACCCCCAGCTGGAACCCGCAGACCTCTCAGCACGGCTCCCCCTGTCGACCAGGGAAATAACCTTGAACACATGGTCCACCTTCAACCTGGATGAGAGTGCCACCACCATGAAGTCCATCAACTCTGGAGTCCTATCTGACTTCTGCCTCCACCATGCCTTTACCAGAGGACTTCAACCCATCAGCGAAGCACTCGCACCTATCCTTAACGCCTCCATCTCATTGCTCTCTCCCCGGACACATGGAAACACGCCACAGTCCTCCCACTGTTAAAGAAACCCTTGGTGGACCTTTCAACACTCGCCAACTACTGACCCATCCATCTGTTACCGTACCCGGCCGAAGCCATAGAGGCATCAACAGATGCCTCTCCAGCCATCTCAGCGACCACCAGCTCCTCAAAGTCACACAGTCTGGCTTCAGACTCAGCCACAGCATAGAAACAGTCCTCCTCTTATCCATGGACGAGGAGGAACTTTCCAAAGCCTACACAAGTTTGGAATCCATGGACCCACTCTCCGCCGGATTTGCTCCTTCCTGACTAGCAGGACCCAAGCAGTTAGCCTGGCCCCATACCCTTCGGATGCCCACAACCTCATCTTTGGTGTACTGCAAGGACGTCACTCAGTCCTACCTTCTTCAACACTTAGATGAGGACTGTCTAGCATTTTCCACTCCCACAAAGATAATCTCTCTTGCGCCAGTTTTATTGAACTAATACTCTACTTCTCACACAAGAAGCCCAACACCCCGAACAAGTTCACCAACTGCACGACCAAAGTTGCCGCCTAGATGAAGACCAAATGTTTCAGGCTCAACACCAAAATGTAATTTGAAGTAATTTTACTTTCAAAAAATTCTAAGGTAATATAATCAATCAATGTCCACGTCATTCTGGCAACTTTAGGCCAGTGATGCACAATTTCTGTCCCAGCCTTTCCCTCTAAGATTCCCATCTTTATAAACATCAAAGAAAACGACTGTATGCCTGAAAATGTATTTCAGAAAACTATATAAAGGTTTGGAGGAGCATAGCTCCCAGACGAATTGCGGTGGAATGCAGTCCATTTTTATTCTGCACTCACCTAAATCATAAATTTGTATTTGCAGATGTTGTGCAGAGGCAGGAACAAGGAGACCTTGTCAACTGTTTGCGAGTATCACCTCAAGCCCAGCCGACAGGTGAGTCCAGTTGAGCAATACATTTGGTAATGCATCTTGCAAACAGGGATGAGGCAGAGTAGGGACACACAGCTCCAGGCTATGGTAAGTGGGTCAGATGTGACAAGAATGAACAGAGCACGGTTGGTCACGGGTAATCAGCTCCTCTAAAAACGGTTTAAGACGACCCTAACTCCATAATGACAATTAGGACCAGTTGTACTAAAATGCAGTTGGTAAAAGTCACAAATTGCACAACGACATTTACCAAATCCATTCCGTTTTTTCCAAACCGACCAATGTACTAATAGGTTGGTTCGCAAAAACTCAATTCGTAGTGGGTCGCAGTTTGACCTACCTCATGAATATTAAGAAGGTAGGTCTAAAATTGGACCCACTATGAATCTCGGTCATCACAGGGATGGTGGCCTGCTGAGATCAGCAGACCACCATGTCTGTGATAAATTTTAATTAAAGCATGTTTTAAAATGCAACCTGTTAGCAAAACAATTCTTTTTAGATTAGGCAGTGGTCCCAGGGACCACTGGCTACTCGTAATATATTTTTTGTACCATTCACAAAAAGGGGTCAGCTGGGTATTCCCTTCCTCCCTTGAGGTGTTGGTAAAATATTAATGTTTTACAACTGCATTTTGGTCGCAAAACATTAATACATTCCACAGTGAATTAGTATTTGGAAGGGATGCCTTTACCATGCCCCTTTTAAGTATGGATTTGGTATGAAGTCGCAAACCCAAATTGTGATGCGATAACATGTTACCGAATCCCAATTTGGGTTTCATACATACCAAAAGGCCTTTTTGTGGTCACAAATGATCGAATTATGTGAAATCGGACCTTTTTGATCACAGAAAGCTTTCGTACACCTGACCCTTCATTTGGAATCTAAAACTTAAGTGCGACAGATCAGATTTACAGGATCTTTAACACTCCAGTAACAAGACATTTTTAACATTACAACAATGTTCATTTTCTGATTTACTGTGTTGGGTGAACAGACACCAATTTGTGCAACCCTGCTTGTCTTGGAATTTTTCTTTCCATCTCTTTAAAGCTTGGCAAAATGTTCCCTTCACCCACAGATTCAGAAGCTACCTGCTGCATTTTATGTTTCGGGTAGTCTTTTCTTTCCTTCTTAGCAATTAGTTTCCCATTCACACTCACTACCTGTTTCACCAGATGTTTTATCATGTTTTCCTTTCTCACCATCTTCACCCACAGACTGATTGTTCAGCAGTTTTGTCTATGCTGATTACTTTGTTGGGATCGCCATTAATTGATAACCATCCTCAGATCTTTCAAGTCCAGTTTTAACTTCCTCAAAGTCATTCCAGTCAACTTTCCACACTCGTAGTAATTTCCATAATACTTCTTGCAACTCCGATCTGAAATAATAGAAGAAAAATTGTTTCCTGTACTCTATTAGCATCTTATTCCCAATTTATCCCCATAAATGGCAATATAGTAGGGTATTTCTTATTTCCCTCTCTTCTATTGGTTTACGGATTGTTTGGGCATATTGGGTTAAGAATGTTTGGACATACTGGTTTAAGAACGGTTAAACATTGACTGCAAACTGTTCAACAAAAGTAATGTTAAAAAGTAGGATAAATCCAGATAAAATACACTGCTAAAGCAATCTCCACAGAGCCTTTAGAAGCAGCATGAAGAGAATGAGTATAGATAGTTGCACCATTCCTCACAGCGCTATGCCAATATTTGTAGCTATATGAGAGTGTTTCACAGCTTGTTAGGGAAATCGGTAATCTTCGTAAAACAGTTCAGAGCTGCCACATACTATTGAATATGCATGCATATCACAGAAAGAATGAAAACCATCACTTTACATAATGTACGAACAGCTGCATTACATTGTAAACTATAATGCAATGTGTTCAGTAACACTGTGCTAAGTCCTTTCCATGTACATTGCAAAGAAGGAATAAGAAGGTGAAATATGCCTAAGAAATACTAGTAAGGTCGGAATTCACCTGTGTGAATAGAACCGTGAGGAAAGTAATGTATAGGACTAAGTTTCTATGATGGCTACGGCTTTTCTTGACACACATTATACATAGAGCAATGAATGAGAAGAAATATGTATGTTTAACTGGAAACAGTGCTTGGCCTGCCACAAAGGAAGACAGTTTCAGTTAGGAAAAGGTGTGACAGGACTGCATACCTCCCGTGAGGAGACAATGGAGAATACGTCAAAGACTTGCACTCCTCCGTGAAGAAGGAAAACAGGTAGAGACAGCCCACTTACGCCAGATAGAATGCAGGCTTGAAATAATGAAGAAAATTTCCCAAGAGGTCAGTGAAGAGGCAGTTTTATTGTGATCAACCGTACAAAGGATCAGCATCCAACAACTGCCCGTTCACGGGGGAGAGAACACACAGGTTCTCTCAACATTTAATCAGGTTAACTAATATAGAACCACAGGGGGTAGGAGCGGAACAGAACAAAGAGAATATGGAACGAAGGAAAGTAAGCGGGGAAAAAGGAACAATGGAGATGCAGTTATAAAAAATAAACACATCATTATATATGATATATCTACTTCAATAAAGGAAAACGAAGTTTAACTATCAACAAGGACTTTCCAAGATGGAATCCTTGGATGTGGCTGATATCTCATACATTCATCAACGGAGTCAAACTCTCCTGGATAGCCAACAGTATCAGCAGATTTAGTAGATTTGAAAGATGTAGAACCAAGGAAGGAATCTGAATGGCGAGCAACTGGTCTATTCAAATCAGAAGGATTGGAAAACATATCGTGGAACAAATCCTCTTGGGCAACTTCCAAATCTTTATCACTCTGGAAGTCAGAGGATTGTAAGAAGAGATTATCAATACTTTTAGAAACGTGTTTCAAACTCCATCATTTGTCGCCTTGTGTGATTACACTGCTTCATTTACATTCACAACTTTAATCGGTCTGTAAAACTTGCTCTTTCCCTTTTCAACGTGGCCTGGTTTGCGAATTCTAACCAAATCCCCCACTTGAATATTCATGTTTGAGACTTTGTGGGAGTGATCATACCTGTTCTTAACTTAGTTTTGATAGAGACGTACTCTGTCGTGCAACATGGAAGACCTAGATTCATCAGTTTTTGATGGTGTGAAAATGAGCTCTGAGCCACTATTGACAAATGGAAGAAGTTGGTTCCCTCCCTTCAGTAAGATAGAAAAAGGGGATTTGCCCGTGACAGAATTGGGTGAAATCCGATACGCCCACAACCTTTTCTTAATGGCAACAATGAAAGGAATCTTTTCAACATAGACTAGATGTATACTGTCTTTCAGATAACGGTTGAAATGTTTTACTTGACCATTGTTTTGTGGATTGTATAATGCTGTCAGAATGTGTTTAATATCAAACATGGCAAGGTAATTAGTCATTTCTGTGGACACAAATCAATCGTACAGCATTGTCTATTATGAGGTATTAATGAAATTCCTCTCAAATAAAAAAATGAATAAGAAAATCTAGAACAACATTTGTGGTGACTTTATCAGAAAACATTACTTCTGGCCACTTTGAGTGATAACCTATAGGAACAATGGCATATTGCATATGACGAGGGAGGTTCTTAAATGGGCCTACTATATCAAGACCCAATTTATGGCAAAGACTAGAAGGCCAGGGAACACAATGCATGGAAGACATCCGAGTTTTGCACATGTAGTCAGGAGCTGAAAAGCTTTGCATTGCCTAATTCATCATTCAGCTTCGGTGTCCATGCCAGGCCACCAAAATTAATTCCTTAGTTGATTCCTAAGATATGATATAGCCATATGTCCTTGATGGTGTATATCAATGATACACTCTCTCATACCTTGAGGTGGAATATATTTATAAATGCAAAATGAGTGGAGGAAACCTTTTAGGCCCTTAGCATTAGGCCATACTTCACAAATATATTTCTTTACCATTGTTAATACACCATCTTTTCCATTCTTAAAAAACAACCTTTCTTAACAAACTCTCTAACCACCAATGGCACATACATCTGAAATGTAGGTAACTATATCAAATTCATCATCTTCCTGCATTGCAGAATCCGAATTATTACTAGGAAGCCTAGACAAACAGTCTGCAGGCAGGTTTGTGAGGCCAGAAACATGAGCAATGTCAAAACTGTAATCCTGCAACTTGAAACTTAGTCTGGAAATTCTTGGTTTGTGGTCGGTGTACAGACTAAATGTGTTTCCCCAGATAAAATGTCTAACATGTTCAACAGCCCACACACGAGCAACCAATTCTCTTTCAATGACAGAATGCCGTCTTTCAGTCTCGTTCAAAGTTCTGGACACATAGGCAACTGTCCATTGATTTTTCCCAGACTTGTGAGATGAAAATACCCCCAAACCATATGCGCTGACATCAACAGTAATGATGCAATGTTTGCCACAAACGAAAGGTTGCAAGATGGCAGCATTAACTATTTCTCTTTTATTGAGATTAAAAGCAACTTGTTCCTCTTCCTAGACAAAGTCAACATCTTTACGTAAGAGTTGGTGTAACCGTTCCATCAATGTAGCAAAGTCTTTCACAAACTTTGCATAATATTCATAAGATAAACTATCTTAGCTTTTCTTTATCATCAGGCGCAGGAGTTTTGATTATAGCATCCACTAAAGACTCTTTGGGCTTTACTCCCTTACCTGACAGGGTGTGATCCAGGTAAATAATTTGTGACTTGGAGAGTTTGCATTTATCTAGACTTAATACCAAACTCCCTTCACTTAGTCTTTTGCATACTTCTTATATGGACAAATGTTGTCCTGCATTCTTGGAAAAGACTAATACGTCTTCTTGGAAACAATGCACACTGGACTCTCTGTCTTTAAGGAGATGATACATTACACATTAAAATACTGATACAGACCTGGAAAGCATTCTTTTGTACTGGAAATACCGCAAAAGGGGTGATAAAAGCTGTGAGCAGCATTTTATTTGTTTTCTTTTTTGTTGTTGTTGTTGAATTAATGGTGCATTAAAAAAGCAGCCAGCAACAGAAGTAACTTGAGGAATTGAGTACAGTTAGCCATTACCAAAAGAGTCTCCCACAGCGCCATTCAGCACTTAACAAAACAACCATGCTGATCCTTAGTCTCAACCTCCCTCCTCTGACCCCCCGTTTCATAGGTCAGTGGCGAACATCCAGAGTTCTTCGTTCAGGAATCGAAGTGGGCCTTCATGTATTTGAAGGGTGATACCCCTGTATTGACACCAAGCTGTCCATATTTTGTAGTGTTTTTGCAGGTAAATCAGGACCTATCTAGTGCAGACTTCTATTTCTCCAGGGGTTCCATGCTCTTCCAAGCTCTAGCAATGTCTCTTTTTACCACCACCATTCCCAGCTGAAATAACGCAGCCCTATATCTATTAGTACTCATCCTTGATATGGAGGAGCGCGAATTTTGGGTTCCGGGGTAGGGTCCAGCCCAACACTAAGTACTTAAATGGGTTGTAGAGTGTCTCTCCACTGCATGGTCTCAATCAGTGTATCCAGACTCACACCCGTGCGACTGCATAAAATAACGCCACCCAGTTATCCCATCTTGTGCCCATATTCATGCGCCTCATCACTGCTTTTAGGTATCCCCATCTCAATGTGTCAAATGCTTTATGAATATCGATAGAAACCACAATAACTTTAGGTGGCTTTCCATCAAAGTCTCAGTCAGCATCCTATATAGTCACCTGAAATTTAAAGGACATGTTGTGTTGGGGTATAAAACCATTTTGGTCACCATGGGCCACTTTCCGGAGATGCAGCTGTGAGCGATTGTCCAACCCTCCAAAAATCTTGTTGTCAAGATTTATCATTGACATTGGCCTGTATGATGCCACCTTTGAACTGTCCCTCCCGCCGGGGCTTAGGGATGTAGACAATTAGTCCTCTCTAGTCGTGGTGGGCAGATGTCTGCACTCTTTTTCAGCTGCGTATATTTGAGGCAGTCCAGGGACCAATTGGCCATATATGTGCGATAAAACTCCAGTAGGAGGCTACCAGTCCCTAGTGTTTTGCCATTCGCCATTTCCTTAGTAGCTTCCTTAATTTCCGGTTCAGTAATTGGTCCCCGCATATTCTCACTTTCTTCCCTCGTCACCCAAACCCACTGTACTCTGTTCAGTAACTGATCTATGACCTCTTCTGAGACTGCAATCTGCCCCCCGTAAGTTCTCAGTAGAATTTTATCACTATATCATGATTTCATGTTGTATGTATTCTGTGCCCTCCATATCATTCTTGATCCACGTGATTGTGGGGGCTCCCCCTTCCTCCCTTATTAGCCAGGCCAATAGTCTACCTGCCCTGTCTCCCTCCACATGGGTAAAGTTTAAGTAGTCACTGTAATTTAATGTTCTCACAGTAATTTCGTAGTCTCAGCCACCCCGGTATATTCTCCTATCCAGCAACTCCACCCTTCTAGTGAGTTCCCTCAGTTGCCTATATATCAACTCTACCAATGGGCGTAGGTCATCTATGATGTCTTCGTTAGTTTTTACTTTAGTCGCACGTTTGCGGGGATCATCCTGCACAATGCCTAAATCAAGGGTTACTTTGTCTGTTGTACTTTCAAGGACCTCTTTGGACCTATTGACCGCCTCCAGTATTTGATCCAGCGTAACTGGGGAGTTGTCAGTCCGTACCTGCAAGACCACTGAGGTAGTTAGCACGGACGATAACCCCATGTGAGTCCGTGTACTGTCTGGATCCTACCTCCCCCTCCTACTGTTTCGATGGCTGCTCTGGTCCAGCCCATATTAAATATGCACCAATTGTTCCATAGCAATACAGCCTGTGTTTAGATGCTACTCCGCTTTCTGCATGTCTCACTTTGTATAGCAGCTGTGGTCTGTCTGTACACCCCGCTTTGAATATCACTCCACTGTCCACTCTGCATCCCACTCACTTTATTCTGCAGCTTGCTTACGCCACAGTGCAGTAAAGGATGGGATTGCCCCTTTGCAGCGCGGTGATCTCCACCAAGAGCTGTTCTCGTCACCCTTTTATTCATTTCAGCAGTGTGTTTTAGGATGGAGTACTGCTTTGTCCCCCCTCCTCCACACCTTTGCAGCCCAGCGGAGATCTCTCAATGCTGCCCCTGCAAGCGCACACTCCTGTCTCTCTGTCCACAAGTTGTCCGGCAATGTATGTGCTAGGCCCCTGCCCTTTACCAGCTACGCAGTTCGAGTTGTATTTCAATCACTGGCTGTCATGTCCAAAGCTCAGCAGCACAGCAGCCCTGCTTATCAGGGCCCGCTCCTTTCAACCTGAGACCTTGCCTCTTTATCCCACACCAACCTCCTCTATGGCAGGGACTTGGCGATACTTGGGGAGAGTGGGCTTCTTTCTTCATCGCCATTAGCGCACCAGCCACTGTCTTCACTGTTCCGGCACCCATTCCTCAGCACACCAGTGAGGCCCCATTGTGTCTGTGTCTTCTTCTCACTGATGGTCCTCCTCCTGCTGCCGGGCTCAGTCCAGCTCCCCAACTGAAGACGTCCTCGCTGTACTCGCCCGCCTGCTCGTACAGCGATTCTTCTTCCACCGGTTTCTATGTCTCTGCTCAGGCAGCACCACGCCTCCAGTACTGCTCATGATACCCTGCACCAAATCACCACTTCGTCGCTGTTCTGTGCCACGATACCACTGCCTGCCATTTTGGCTCCTCTTGGCCTCACTCTCTCAGCTTTTCGGGTGAGATGGAGCAGAATAACCGGGCCAAAAGGTGGCTTTAATAGGACAGGTTGCAGCTGAACTTTATACACAATATTGTAACATCAACAAACCCACCTCACTAATACCATGAGTCAACCTAACTCCTCCCACCCTTAAATCCCCCCCCCAACCGTAAACATTCTTTACAATGACTGCGTTACAACGCAGTCCATAACCCCGCATTTTTTACTCCACTAAATCTTTTACAACGCAGGGCTTTACACCGCAAACCATTACAGCGCATTCCCCATTACAACGCCCCGGAGGAGTTAGAATAGTAAATGGTGTTGTAATGGACAATGCGTTGTAATGGATTGCGTTGTAAAGCCCTGCATTGTAAAAGATTTTGCGGTTAAAAAATGCGGGATAATGGCACGCGTTGTAAACGCGTGCAGAGTCAAGTGTCATATTCCCCCTCAACGGGTACCAAATCCCACCCTGGATCCCGGCATTCACCCCGTTCCCCCTTTCATTCACCGCCCTTTCACACCTGACCTCAGCGCCACTCTTCTAAAAAGAAACGAGATGATAAACTATCTGAAACTAAAGGGGGTGACAAGAAACACCTACCCTAAGCTGGCTACAGGACCACAGCTCACCTCGGACTCAGACAGCTCGTGACTACACCCACCCACGCCGCCGGCCACACGCTCGACTCCATCTTTTCCGCAAGCCCACACGTCTCCTTCAACCACACCTCCGAACCCCACTGGACTGACCACCACTGCATCCACTTCACCTACAGGAAGCCCACCACGCACCACCGCACCGAACAAATGCCTCGCCGCTGCTGGAGCAGAGTCACGGAAGACCAGCTAACCACAACCCTCGCCCTGAGCCCACCCGCCGAACCCTCCGATCCCGACACCGCCGCCCGCAACCTCAGACAGTGGATCGACGACTGCGCCAACACCCTCGCCCCGCTCAAGAATCCGCCCAACAGCCACACCAGCAAGAAAGCCACCTGGTTCACCGAAGACCTTCAGGCCTCCAAACGAACATGCCGAAAACTGGAGAAGATCTGGCTCCACGAACGGACAGCGGACAGCTACGCCGCCCACAAGAGCGCCACCCACAGTCACCATCACCTCATCAGATCCGCCAAAAGGGCCTCACTCAAAGACCGCCTAGACAACAACGCACACAACAGCAAAGAGCTCTTCAACATCGTGAAGGAACTCTCCAACCCCAGCTCCAACACCAACGACATCCAGCCGTCGCGAGACCTGTGCGACTCACTGGCCACCTTCTTCCACCGCAAAATCGCCGACATCCACGACAGCTTCAACACCACGACCGCCCCGGCAACCACCGAGACCACTGCCCCCACAACCACCAACCCCCTGCTCTCCTGGACCAACATCAACGACGAGGACACCAGCGAGATCATGAACACCATCCACTCCGGTTCACCGCTAGACCCGTGCCCTCACCACATCTTCAACAAAGCCAGTACAGCCATCGCGCCCCATCTCTGGAAAATAATCAACATCTCCTTCGAGACAGCAACCTTCCCGGAAAGCTGGAAGCACGCCGAGATCACCGCCTTACTCAAGAAACCCAAGGCAGACCCCAAGGACCTCAAGAACTTCCGACCCATCTCTCTGCTCCCGTTCCCCGCGAAGGTCACCGAGAAAATCGTCAACAAACAACTGACCCACTACCTCGAGGAGAACAACATCCTGGACCCTTCCCAGTCCGGCTTCCGCAGCAACCACAGCACCGAAACCGCCCTCATCGCCGCCACCGATGACATCAGGACCCTGCTAGACAACGGAGAAACAGCAGCCCTCATCCTCCTGGACCTATCAGCCGCCTTCGACACGGTCTGCCACCACACACTACGAACACGCCTTCACGACGCCGGGATCCAAGAGAAGGCCCTGGACTGGACCACATCCTTCCTTTCCGGCAGAACACAAAGCGTCCGCCTCGCCCCCTTCCGATCCAAGGCCACCAAGATCATCTGCGGCGTACCCCAAGGCTCCTCCCTCAGCCCAACGCTGTTCAACATCTACATGGCACCCCTCGCCCACGTCGCCCGACAGCACAACCTCAACATCATCTCCTACGCCCGACGACACCCAGCTGATCCTCTCCCTCACCAAAGACCCTCACACCGCCAAAGCCCACCTCCACGAAGGAATGAAGGCCGTCGCCGAATGGATGAGGACCAGCCGCCTGAAGCTGAACTCGGACAAGACGGAGGTCCTCATCCTTGGTTCCAACCCTTCAGCCTGGGACGACTCCTGGTGGCCAACATCACTGGGAACAGCCCCACCACCCACCGACCACGTACGCAACCTAGGGGTCATCCTCGACCCCACCCTCTCCATGACTAAGCAGGTCAACGCCGTTTCCTCATCCTGCTTCAACATCCTCCGAATGCTCCGCAGGATCTTCAAGTGGATCCCCACCGAAACAAGAAAAACAGTCACCCAGGCCCTCGTCACCAGCAGGCTGGACTACGGAAACGCCCTCTACGCAGGAACGACGGCTAAGCTCCTGGAGGCGGCTGCAACGCATCCAGAACGCCTCTGCACGTCTTATCCTCGACATCCCCGACGCAGCCACATCACACCCCACCTGAGAGACCTGCACTGGTTCCCTGTCAACAAGAGGATAACCTTCAAGCTCCTCACCCACGCACACAAAGCACTCCACAACTCCGGACCAGCCTACCTCAACAGACGACTCAGCTTCTACACCCCCACCCGCCAGCTCCGCTCGACCAGCCTCGCCCTCGCCACAGTCCCCGCATCCGGAAAACGACCGCCGGCGGCAGATCCTTCTCCCACCTCGCCGCCAAGACCTGGAACACCCTCCCCACCAACCTCCGACAGACCCAAGACCTACTGGCCTTCAGAAGACTCCTCAAGACCTGGCTCTTCGATCAGTAGCAGCACCACCCCCTCTTCCCCCAGCGCCTTGAGACCCTCGCGGGTATGTAGTGCGCTTTATAAGTGACATGATTGATTGATTGATTGATAGGACTGTCCCTAAACTTCTGACGATTACCTAACTGTCGCCAAAACCCTGCCTCTGCCTGCAAAGTAGCCTATCCCCTAACACCTAAACCTGGACTACTCCACCTGCCCGAAAACCGCTGAGGGTTGACTCCTTTCTGCAAGCCACCCCTGGGGCCCTATCAGGTGAAATGGAGCAGAATAACCAGGCCAGGTTTGAGAGCAAAAGGATGCTTTATTTGGACAGGTTGCATGTGAATTTTATTCACAATATTGTAACATCAACAAACCCACCTTGCTAATACAAGGAGTCAACCTAACACCTGCCACCCTTAAATCTCCCCCCAACGTGTACCAAATCCTGTGAGGGTTCCCAGCATTTACCACGCTCCCCCTTTCATCCCAGTCACTGTCCTTTCTTACCTGATCTCTGCGCCACTCTCCTGGCCTCCTTCTGACAAAGACCCCCGTCAAGGTCCCAACCGTTCCGGCCAAGTGTGTGAACCCTCCGCTTGACTGCCACCCAGGAAAAACAATGCATCGGTGTTATTTCCTGCCCCCCCCCCTTTCACATCCATATTTATTATGGTATAGGATGTCGCTCAAACAGCTGTTGCTATCCATTCCCCAAATAAGACGTATTTGTTGGGCTGTTTCCCAACAGCCCCACATTTGCTTCTGTGTGGCTGTCGTTGAACAGCCAGCGATTGCTTACCACCATCGTTTAACTGCCAGTTTTTTTTGCCAATTGGTTGCGTAATTCAAGCAAATAAAATGTGTTTCCTAAAAAGGATAGATGATCACTATCTGGCCAGAACAAAGCAAAAACCTCCTTTGTGATATCTCCATGTCCATTACACCTATACCTCTGTTCTGGCAAAAACGGCACCTGTCCTTATTAGCCTTCCGCCTGGCTTTTTGACACTGCATTATACTTGATCATCCCACGCCACACTGTTCTTGCCACAAAAGCTATCCAAAACACAAAAGTACCGGACCAAGACCAACTAATCACCTCCAAATCAGATTTCATCAACTTGATAAGCCCTAAACCTGAAAGCTGTACCAAAACATTCTCGCCGAGGTGAATTATTAACACATCAGGGCAAGGTCTCACTCTCACCAAATCAGATAACCACGGAAGCAGCTGGCCCCACTTCATACCCCCTTTACCGCACCTTGCAGTTTTGAAATTGGTTGAACAAAAACCCAAATTCTTTCCACAAGGCCAACTCTTCTCCTGTTTCACTGCCCATTTCACAAATGAATGCCTCTTGATCAATATGGAGAGGAATGCAATATGTGGTCAGGCAACACAGCCTGTAACAAGAACAATAATACATGTCAAATAATGAAGTACTGCATGCTCTCTTTGAGCCTAATACATCGCAAGCAGCAGTCTGAAGACCATTTTCGCAAATGCATAATCTGTTTCAGAGAGAAACCCAATTGAGCGTGTGCCGACATTTTCTGCCATTTCACCTGTTTTGCCAACATTTTCCTCATTTTGCCCAAAACCTGTAAAGCCTTCAACGGTGTACCATCCATATGACAAACTTTTCTGCCTCATGTTGCCCCACCTGCTAATCTGAAACTCTCCCAGGCTCCCACTGGGCATAACTTACACCCTATAGTCTGCATATACTATCTGTGTGCCCTTTCTTCTCTGATCAGTTTTAGATTTGCGCAAAGTCAAATTCAATGCACCTCCTTGCCTCTCCACATCCCATATGTCCATCCATGCTTCCCTGCCTATTCCTAAAAGTTAGGAAATTCTGAAAGCTCCAAAGAACAACCATAACATGCGCAGTTTGATCAAAAAACCTTGAACTCACTAAAGCTTACTGCGTTGAGACCGACAACTAACATTAATAACAGGGATATAGTAATGGGTTCCTGTTGTGTGCCGAAGGAAAGAAGAGGTACAACGATGAGGAATAGTCTTCTCTTTATTCAGGTGCAACGGACAGTCACGGGTGAGCCTGGTGACATAACAGTTCCCTTTGTCTGCTCTTTTTCATCTGCTCTTCAGCCCAGCCTTTTAAAATCCTCCTAACCATCTCTCCTGCACTGAGTTCATAGCACCAAAAGAATTTGCCATAAAAGGAAATACCTGACAATTTCCCCGCTAAGGTAGCTGCTGACCTCCATTTCTCAATGTTGGAGATAATGAAAAGTATAACACCCTCTCTTCTTTTCACAAAGCTCCTGATAGCAACACCTCTATTTATTGCGCCACTGAGGAGAAACTCCTCCCAAGGTTTTCTATAAGCTGACCTGGTATTCTATGCCAGTTATTTCCTACCAGACCTAGAATCCTAAGCCTCTGAATTCCCACACGTCTGCTGGTACTTTGGTCTTCAGTGCATCCGCCCCCGGCAACAAACCACAGAATCTCTCCACTGTGAACGATACAATGCGTCGGCAATGTTGTTATTCACACCTGACACGTGTTTAGCTCTGAACACAACATTGTACATGAGTCAACCTATCATAAAGCGCTGCAAAAGCTTTAAGAGTCATTTGTCTTTCACCCGCTGGCCATTCACCAATGCTGCAACTGTTTCAATAGTGACGTTAAACGTCACTGTTTTGTTCGACAATTCTTTGCCCCACTGAGGAAGGGCCACCAAAAGGGGAAAAAAATCCAGGAACGCGATGCTTCTGCCTTCTTTCATCCATGTCTTGGGCCACCTCTCAGAGCACCAACCCCCTTCCCATAAAAGGCCAAAACCATCTGAGCCTGCCGCGACTGAAAACATTTGCACCAGCCAAATGAAAGCCAAAGACCACATTGTCACACCATTGAAATTCTGCAAAAAGAACAGCCAAACTTCAAGATCTGTCTGCCGCAGAAATCCTTACTCTGTGATGGGGTTGTGTAACTCCTGCTGTCATAAAATCCAATCTCCGTGAAAAGGCTCTGCCTGCTCTTACAACTCTACATGGAAAGTTCAAATGAACTAGCAAATGTTAAACTTGTTGCAAAGTCAACTTGGGTGCAGCTATTGCTTCTTCTAGCAACTGAATGATTTCTTGCATCTTAGTATGTGGTAACCTGGCCTCCATAGCAACTGCATCCAGCTCAATACCTAGAAATACCAAGGATGTACTAGGGCTGTCTGTTTTTTCTGGGGCTAAAGGAACCTCCAAAACATCTGCCATTGCCTGAAATTGCTGTAACGCTAGCCTACAAATTCCCCTATCTCCTGCTTCCAAAAACAAAAAATCATTCAAATAATTTGTCACCATTTCATAGCCCGATCTCACCGTAAAACACCATTGGAAAAATGTGCCAGAAGCCTCAAAGTATATGCAAGATTTTGCACAACCCATCTGTAGAACCTTGTCCACGTAAATGAGTTCATCAAACTGTATGCCCAGTAAGTAAAAATCCCTAAGGTGTACTGACGAAAGACTGATTTATGTCACATTTTGCTATCTCTATGCCCACGCCACATTTTTGATCAACTTTATTGCCACGTCAACTGAAGCAAATTGCACAACTGTCTTCTCTAGCAGTGAAAGCATTCACTGATGCACCTTCAGGCCATGAGAGGTGATGGATCATTCTGAACTCGCCTGACCATTTTTTAGGTACCAACCCCAAAGTGGATATCATTAGATCATGCAACGGCCAATGATCAAAGGGGCCTGCCATTCTACCTTCGGCTACCTCTTTGTGCTATTTAGTTCTCACTACTTGTGGAATGTCTCTAGCAGACCTTAGGTTATCTGCAAATCTTCTTTGTCTCGGCCACTGGTATCCTGGTCTAAAACATTCCAGCAAACACCCACTGTCCCTGTCAGGGTAAAAAGCCAGCCACCACACTTGCGTCTCCACCTTAATTGGTGTAAAAGCTCTCGTTACTAGGTTGATACTGTCCCGCCTTTCCCCTCCCTTGTTCCCTGTATGTCGTTGCTGTCTGTTCCCCCAAAACATTCCAGAACTACACGTCTCCCTCCACATTTGGCACATTCATGCTTATATTTGCATGCGTCTTGTGCACAGAAACCTCTGGTGAAACCCCAACAGCCTCCTAAATAAAACCCTTGTCCTCTTCCCCAAATTCCCACCCCTCCAAAGGTGGGATGTCCCTGAAAGGGTTGAAATGGACTGTCAGACCACTGGCTGTGTGGTAGCGCTGGTGGTGATCTTGTAGGATACATCCATTGTAACCGTAATTTGTTATCCGCTTCTCCCCAAGGTTTGTCTGGCTTAAGCCCCAAACTTGCTCTAAATTCCTCATCATAATGAAACCAGGCCATACACCCACAATCCATTTGGGCCTATTTTTAATGGTATCCATATGTTTGAAAATGGACACAGATCGTTCAGGAAACCTTTCGCAGTATACACCGGCAAAAACGAGAAAAGCTGATGTTCAAGTGTCAATGTTATTAAGCAAACTCGGGTACCGTGACAGTTCCTATGCTTCCTCTTTAGAGTCCTCTTTCAATTGCACTTCCCTGTGAAGGAGCTTGTAAACATCAACAAATTCCTCTTTCCATATATTTTCTTTTGTCTTTGTGTGTAAATGTGCCCCCTGAGGCATGGATACCCCCATGTATTTTTATGATTTATGACTATTCTCTCATTTCTTTTGGCCATCACTGCCACCCCTGACCTGCTCTTTGTCTACCTTGTCCTTGTTAGCACACTCCTTTCTGCCTTCACCAGGTGTCTTACCCCCTCCCTTACTTACCTTTCCTTCCAACTCATCCCTGGTACCAATGCCTTTGTTTATAGACATAGAGCCAACCTCTTTTCCACCATTTGTGTTTGCGAAGTCTTAAGCCTACTACCCCGACATTGCCACCATCTCTGCTCACCTGTTTGTAACTGTTGTCGCTCCAGAAGCCTCTCACCCTGTGCGCCTTTCTCAACCTGTGCCTGTCTTATCTCTCTCAGTCATATGGGTTTGAAGTTCTCTTGCCATGCAGGAATCTCCCCTTCCTCCAGTTCTTCATCCTCAGCGCTATAATCTAGTTCACACACCTCATCAGTATCCCATACACCTGTTCTACCACTGACCCCCAGACATTCACCATCCCAAACACCACCATCAAAAGTTCACCATTCTGTAGGTTTCTCAGAGTCCTGTAATGTCTCTTCTTCTTGCTCTTGTGCCTTCAGGAAGGATGTATTGAACTCTTCCCTCCCTTCGGACCAGCACCTACAGGTTGCTCCAAACCTGGCTGGTTGATGCTCACTTTGCCTGGCCTTGCTTACCAGAGTTCTCCCAACGTTGTCCCTCGGACACCACAACCGGAGGGGGCTGTGGTCCTGCTCCCTATTTCTATTGTTTCATTGCCTGCGTGATTATCTGGCCCTCTATCTGGAATCCACACCCATTACCCTCCTCCGCCTCTGAACGACTGGAGACCTGATATGCCTCAGTATTGGAAAATGCCAAATCCACCTTCCTTTCCAGTAACCTAGAAGCTGCTGTCATCCTTCCTTCATTTGCAGCCATTTCCATCTGCCTGCCCTTCTTTACAATTTCAAATGAAAGATACTTTTTCTGAATGTAAGGAACGTTCTTCTTTTTTCCATGCAGTACCCCAAATGACAAACCTCTCTATGCAGTAATTGTCTTAGTCTCCCACATGCCCTCTGCCACTTGACCAGCTATGCTCTCTGATCTATTATCTATGCCCCAGGACTCTTGACATTTTCTGAAGTTTTTACAGACTCCTTTTTCTGTATGCTATCAGGCGCCACCTGCTGGGCGCAAGGCCTTGTACCTACACACAGAGGGGATGACTCAGCCCTCACCTGTGTCGTCTGTGGGCTCCCACCCCTGACTGTGCCTGCTGAGCTTGCTGCCCTCCTCCCTCACAATGCCTGCGCCTGAGATTTATCACACGCCGACACCAGAGACAGTGTGTCATTTTTCTTGCCAACCGGTGAGTCCACAGCCACACCAGTCGATGCCTGCATTGTTTCTTGGGGCCCCATTGCTGCTGGAATACTTTGTATCTTCCCAACTTTCTTTTTACTGCGTGGACGTGAGAAAGCCAAAACTGCGGCTGCCACCCCACCTGCTGCCTCGTGCCTAGGCCTATGAAGGCCAATCCACACCTGACTCAAAACCCCAGGCCTTATTAGATTGCCCCCTCCCCCGCTGTGCACAGCTTCCTGAGCGCCTACCTGAATGCATCTCTCTCTTCTGCCATCAGCCCAGGTAATATATAAGGCTTTATGTACAGCCTTATAACCCACAATTTTTACTTCATGAAAATGAACAAGAAACACCTACCCTAAGCTGACCACAGCGCACCTAGGACTGTCCCTAAACTCATGACGACTTGTCGCCAGATCTCTGCCCCTGCCTGTAAAGTAGCCTATCCCATAACACCTAAACCTGGACTGCTCCAACCGCCCGAAAACCGCTGGGGTGGACTCCTTTCTGGAGGCCACCCCCAGGGCCCTATTCCGACTGTCTCCACTTAACCACAGCAGTCTCCCCCGCAGCCATCGTATTTTCTGCTTTAAGGGGGTCCGCAGTCAGCCATTCTGGCTCCCTCAAATTCCAGCATGAACGTGGATTAAGGGTCATCAAATTACAGCTTGCATAAGGTGCGGCCATTTGCTTCTGTGTTAGCCCTCAAAACAGTGGTTGCAGATATTAATCTAATTAGCTTCAGCCAGACCTAGAGTATAGCAGGGTCTTTAAGCAAGTGTCAATATTGAACATTTATTGATTTTCTTTTGTAAAGTGCCTTGTGTAGCCAATGGGATGCTTCCGAGCAATCGACTAGAATAGAAAAGAGAAAGTTGGAAGCAAAGGAGACTGACCTGATGGGTTTTGTCAGTATACGATGTTCATCCATAGCAGCCTCAGAGTCATTGCAGTGCTCAGCTAAATGCAAATCTACATGGTTCAGTTATCAAAAGTGTATGTTCGAGGCATGTGTGTTGTAGATACACATGCTTTGTGTAATCCTTCTATCTAGTGTTGGTTCCAGATGTTTGCAAGTTGTTTTTCTTTGAAGAAGTCTTTTCCAGTCACGAAGTAAGGTGACTCCTCCTTTCGGTGATAGTGCGCATGGGCATCGACTCCATTGTTAGATTGTTTTCTTTCCGCCATCGGTTTGGACGTGGTTTGATGTGCTCCTGTTCAAGACCGTTCGTCAAGATCCCTTCGGTGCACAATTCACTGTACCCGCGTCTGTATTGTTTCAAACGCGGTTTTCCCATCCTCCGCATGTTGAAAATCGGGAAACTTTCCTAGTTGGATCGAGAAAACTCCGATGGCGGCCTTCGGGGCTAGCCCGTTTCATTTGACTTCCACTCAAACAAACATCATTGAGTAATCTGCCAATGGAACGGACTCCGTTACAATTCTGCCCTCGGTGCCACTCAAAATTTCCGCACACCAACCATCACAAGGTCTGTAACCTGTGCCTCTCTCCGGAGCACAATGAAGAAGACTGTGATGCCTGCT
This sequence comes from Calotriton arnoldi, assembly GCA_963921515.1. Lineage (NCBI taxonomy): Eukaryota > Metazoa > Chordata > Amphibia > Caudata > Salamandridae > Calotriton > Calotriton arnoldi. Next base: position 232,966 of record CAWUFW010004989.1, on the reverse strand, counting down.
GCTCATTTCGCTCAAAAAGACCCTCCGAGACCGTCGGGTTTGATGAAGAGAAATGCAGTGGCAAAGTATCAAACACCCCCGATATCTTCAGAGAAGATATCGAACAGGAAGAGATGGAAGCGTCTGCAGCGGAAGAAGAGGCCTTCTCTGTCCAGGACTCCGATTCTGAACTGGAGATAGAACTGGAGTCCCACAATGTGCCAGTCAGTCAGGTGCAGTGTGTACCAAAACCCCTTTGCCCACAAAACCCTATTCCTCTAAACATAATTCTACCGGGCCACCACTGCCATCCAGCCATGGCAGGCACCTAGACTCTGCTTCGAACACTCTGCCCTCCGGCTTGGCACCAAAAGCACAGGTCAAGCTTTCCGGCTCGGGCTCGAGTTGAAATACCACACCTACGGCACCTAAAACATCGGTTCCAAAAGAAAAAAAGGACAAATCCGGCTCTGCACCGAAAAGTTCGGCATTGAAACAGAAAGATGCTTCTCAGAAGCCACCGGAGCCAATTCTGGAAACAATACAAGAAAAGCTGGATCCAAAACAAAAGAAAAATTATATTAAACCAGACACTGGACATATTACAACAAAACCAATGATACCATCCTCCAAGAGGAAGATTCCTAGTTCACAGGATATAAAATCCCTCTAAAAAAGAAAAAGGACATGGCTACTAGCCCTCTTCACCTCATTCCTTATACCCCTCCACCATCTTCACCAGTACCTTTGATACCAACTGCAGACCCTCTAGACATTACACCACAGGGCTCTCCTCATACAGATCCTGTTGCAGGGGCTGGGGATGACACTTATGGCCAACCACCACCAGATCCATGGGAAGATTATAATATAGATCCTCCTACAGACACAGATCCACATCTATAGCCTGCAAAACCTTCCCCTCCTGATGACAAGACTTCATATCAGGAGTTAATTGCCAGGGCAGCCACATACCATGGAGTCATTTACATAAAGAATCTTTAGAAGAAGATTTTTAATTTGAAACATTGGGGACCACACATAACACAACACAGTCGTTACCTATGTTGAAGGGTATGATGAGGCATGTGGAAGACATTTTTAAAGACCCGGCACGTGCACGTATTATAACACTCAGGGTTGATAAAAAATATAACCCCCCACCATCTGACCCAATTTTTATTAGGGGACAGCTTACTTTAGATTCTTTGGTTGTGGCCAGTGCTCGTAAAAGAGCAAATTCACAAACTTCAGGTGATGCACCACCTCCAGACAAAGAGTCCAAATTAATAGATGCCTTAGGCAAAAGAGTGGCTGCATAGTCAGCCAATCATTGGCGCATAGCCAATACACAAGGTCTTTTAGCTAGGTAGGATAAGGCCCACTGGGACGAAATGGAGGAGTTACTCTAATACCTCCCAGAGGTGCATAGGAAAAAAGGGCAAGAACTAGTGCTGGAGGGAAAACTAATTCCCAACTCCTCTATCAGGTTGCGTTAGACGCTGCTGATACTGCAGCCAGAGGAGTTAACACCAGTATTCTCCTCAGAAGACACGCATGGCTGTGAATCTCTGGGTTTAAACCAGAGGTACAACAGACAATACTTAATGCTCCCTTAAACAAGGAACATCTTATTGGCCCTCAAGTGGATGAAGCACTTGAAAAAATGAAAAAAAGACACTCACGTGGCAAAATCCATGGGAGCACTACAGTCGCCCTTTCGCAACTCATTTTATAGGGGAGGCTCAAAAACTACCTCCACAGATGCCAACACATCTTCGTACAAACCTCAAAATCAATCCCCCCCACCCTGCCCCCCCCAGAGGATTTTACCAAGGTGGTTACAAAGGAAACAATTTTAAAGGTAGAGGTAGCGGTACACCAACACGTACCTCTCCATCTCCCAACAAGCAGTGACTTGATAACAATTCCCCCCGACCATCATACACCTATCGGGGGAAGACTGCACCAGGTTCTTGCCATTTGACAATCAATAACATCACATAATGGTTGTTGGACATTATCCACCATGGTTATTGCCTGGAGCTCACCCGCAATCCTCCCAATATTCTACCTCGCATTCACAAACTCTCTCTAGAGCACCAACAACTGCTCAAACAAGAAGTACAAGCTCTTCTAAGAAAAGGAGCTATAGAACCAGTTCCAATACAACACCAAGGGTCATGGGTTTACTCACTTTACTTCCTAATCCCCCAAAAAGATGGTCCTCTACGACCAATATGTGATCTCAGGCCTCTAAACCTGTACATACTGTCAGAACACTTCCATATGGTCACACTTCAACAGGTACTTCCGTTCTTACAGCAAGGCGACTTTATGTCAACCCTAGAATTAAAAGACACATACTTTCACATTCCTATTCACCCAGTACATCGCAAATATCTCAGATTTGTTGTAGCAGGGAAACACTATCAATTCAAGGTACTCACATTCGGAGGCACTACTGCACCCAGAGTATTCACCAAATGTCTAGCAGTAGTAGCATCTCATCTAAGAAGACAACAAATTCATGTCTTCCCATATCTAGACGATTGGCTCATCAAAGCCAACACACATCACAAGTGTTTACAACACACCCTAATGACCATAAATCTTCAGCAGTTGGGATTCACAGTCAATGCCCAAAAATCCCATCTTCAACCATCACAGCTGCAACCCTATCTAGGAGCTATGCTAAACACTCAATAAACAGGTTTAGCCTATCCCAATGCAGCCAGGATTCACAATTTTCAAACACTGCTACTACAATTCCACGGCAACCAGTATCTAACAGTGGGAACTTTCATGCAGCTCCTAGGGATGATGGCATCATGCAATGCCATAGTGCCTCATGCAAGATTAAACATGCATCCACTACAGGAATGCTTAGCACGTCAATGGAATCAATCACAGGGTCAACTAAAAGATCTAATGTTGGTAGACAGACGCACTCATCGCTCTCTGCAGTGGTGGAACACACAAAACGTATCAAAAGGGTGGCCTTGTTCCTCAGATCGTGCTCACAGTGGACGCATCCCTCACAGGGTGGGGTGCCCATCTACAACATCAAACAGTTCAGGGTCTCTGGGATACCAAAAGCCAAAATCTCCACATCAACTACCTGGAGCTTAGCTGTTCACCTAGCGCTAAAAGCATTCCTACCTTACTTGATAGAGTAAGTTGTTCTAGTCCAGACGGACAATATGACAACTATGTACTATGTACAAAAACAGGGGGAACACACTCTCTACAGTTACCACGCCTCTCTCAGACAATTTGGCGTTGGGCAATGCATCACAAAATCCAACTGCTAGCAGAACACCTTCCAGGGACGGACACTGAATTTACCAACCTCCTCAGCAGGATGCGGTAACAAGTCCACGACTGGGAACTCCACCCCCAAGTCCTCCTCCCATACTTCCACAAATAGGGGTTTCCACAAATAGATCTCTTTGCAACAGCACAGAACTCAAAATGCCTAAACTTCGCGTCCAGGTTCCCACACCCTCTATCCAAAGGCAATGCCCTATGGATGAACTGGTCGGGGATAGTTGCTTACGCTTTTCAGCCTCTCCCCCTTCTTCCATTTCTGGTTCGGAAGCTCAGACAAACATCTCTCACCCTTATTTTAATAGCTTCCATGTGGGTTCGTCAACCATGGATCAATCACACTACTGGAACTTTCAGTAGCTCCACACGAGAAGCTTCACCTCACCTCAAACCTTCTCACTCAGAACCATGGAGAAATCAGACATCCAAACCCAAAGGAGCTCAACCTAGCTATTTGGCTCCTGAAGTCATAGAGTTTGGATACCTAAATCTACCATCAGATTGCATGACAATTCTTAAAGAAGCAAGAAAACCTACCACTAGAGCATGCAATGCTGCGAAGTGGAAAAGGTTTGTTATATATTGTGATAACCAAACAATTGAACCACTAGATGCTTCTATACAACAAATCATTTGTTATCTACTGCATCTACATCGTGCAGGCCTTGCATACACATCCATACGCCTACACCTTGCAGCAGTGGCTGCATATCTTCAAAACAGACAACACTTATCTCTATTCAGAGTACCAGTAATTAAAGCCTTTATGGAAGGCCTTAAAAGAGTGATACCACCAAAAGTTCCACCTGCACCTTCATGGAACCTTAATATTGCTCTACCAAGACTTATGGGTCCACCTTTTGAACCACTGCACAATTGCCCACTGCAGTTCCATTCTTGGAAGGTTGCTTTCTTGATTGCTGTCACTTCACTAAGACGTGTCAGTGAGCTTCAGCAACTAACCTTGGAAGAACCATACTTCCAACTCCATAGAGACAGAGTGGTTCTTCGCACTAACCCAAAGTTCCTTCCAAAAGTAGTCTCTTCCTTTCATATTAACCATTTGGTTGAGTTACCTGTTTTCTTCCATAAACCTGACTCTGTAGCAGAAAGAGCTCTACATACATTAGATGCCAAAAGAGCATTATTGTAATATATTGATAGAACAAAACATTTTCGCAAAACAACTTTTTGTTGCCTTTAGTCCCCCTCATTAAAGGAAACCTATCTCTAAATCTGGTATTTCTAGATGGATCGTTAAATGTATTCAAACATGCTATATTAAAGCCAAATGAACGTTGTCTATATCTCCTAGAGCACATTCTACTCGTAAAATAGGAGCATCTATGGCCTTTTTAGGTAACATTCCTGTAGCTGACATTTGTAAAGCAGCTACATGGTCTACACCACACACATTTACTAAACCCTATTGTGTGGATGTATTAGCACGTCAACAAGCTAATGTAGGACAGGCAGTCCTAAGAAAACTTTTTCAAACAACTGCAACACCCACTGGTTAGCCACCGCTTTGGGAGAGTACTGCTATACAGTCTATGCAAAGCATGTGTATCTACAGCATACATGCCTCGAACGGGTGATGTTTCTTACCCTGTAAGCATCTGTTCTTGGCATGTAGAGCTGTAGATTCACATGCGCTCTCCCTCCTCCACAGACACCTATGGTTGTTGCAGTTATTATTCACATTGTACACGCATGGACATCTCTATACTACACTTATTTACTGCATTCTCACCCTCTTGCGGGAAAACAATCTAACAATGGAGTCGATGCCCATGCGCACTATCATTGAAAGGAGGAGTCACCTTACCTCGTGACTGGAAAAGACTTATTCGAAGACTTACAAACATCCGGACCAAACACTAGATGGCTGGGGTGTGCAAAGCATGTGAATCTACAGCTCTACATGCCAAGAACAGATGCTTACAGGGTAAGTAACATAATCCTTTTCTCTCATGAGTAAGATAGATTTTATTACTACTTGACTCTGGTTCATATTGAATCAACTTTGAAATGAGGAAAGGCTGACTCGAACTTGCAGAGCAACATATGAAGTGAGGGTAACATCCACATCTGCGCAGCATGTGCTTAACTCACTAAGCCATCTTACCCCACAAAAATGCAGTGTTTTTCTTTTACATTAAATACAAGGTATACGTTAGCAATAATATTGTAATAACTGTGAACCAATTACATGGCTGAAACCAGTTAGATAGCTTATTGAGTTTAAAATTGGTTCTGGTGTCAGTTTGAAGAACAGACTTTGGCAAGTCGGTTATTTTAGGTGCTAAGAAACCTAAAAAACACACTAGCGGATGAGACATAAAACAATATATTGTTGTTGATGCATTACAGCTTTTTCCCTGGTTCCAAAATATCATTTTGAGTAGGTCGAAGGAATTCTAAATGCTTTCTTTCACAAATTTGTACCCAGGCCTGTTTCTGCTTGTTAAGGCCTTTATTGTAAGGCAGTTTGTAGATTTTGAATAAGATTTGAGTCTGGAATGAGGCTGTGGGGACAGCACTGTTCAGCTGCTCTGCTGGAAATAATGTACAGCTTTTAAACTCTTATCAGCTGGCTCTTCTCATAATCTGAGTGTTTCTAAGTCATTCTGCTACATCTGTCTAAATCAGCTCATGGCAGCCTTACGGAGGTATTTTTATTATGTCTGACATGTTTAATTCTGCGCATTGATATAGAAGCTTCCTTTCTGTATGTGCTGTCAGCCCCTGCTTAATTTGTAAAAATAGGTAAATAAATAATAACTGCAGGGGCTAGTGTCCTCGTGCATACAAACACACTCATTCACATAGGCTTACGCACAATGGTGCACCCGTGCAGGCACACACACACGGTATGCACTCATGTACACAGGAGGCGGAAGCTGCTGAAAATAAACCTCACCTGAGAGAGTTCTCAACGCACACTTTGCTCTGCAACTCAAAGGCCCACATTTCCCAACTTTCAGCTCCAACAAACTGCAAAAGAGCCAGGTCCACGAGCTTTCTCCTTATCAGAAACAAGGAAAAAACTCAAGGCTGTGCCTTTTACTTTATCCTTGCTTCTTATTGGGCATAAGGGTGTATAACGGACAAGCTCAACCTGACTTACATTAGCTGACATGTTGCAGTGCGTAGGCTAGTGCAGCATGTCACTGAATGATTTGTGAGCCCTGACACATGCACAATACAAACAGTGGAGCCCTCTTCCTCTATCAACGTGTTATTGCAGCTTTACTGGTAAAAAATGAGTTCTTTAGATTGTTTGTGTTCATGTAAGGTCTATCATATGTCAAGCACTTAATTGCACAGTTTGGCAGGCTATTTTAGAGGGTCGGTGCCCCAACGTTCCATATGGAGGATGAGCCACCACTGGACTTGGAACAAAAACTAACTACAGTGTAACCCAAAATAAACAAGGTTGAGTAGCAAGTGCCCTGAAATTGCATCAAACTAAATAAGTAAGAATAGAAAGCAACCGTTTTGATTCCCCTCTAATCACATATCTCTCACACGTTTCTTTCTCCAGGGTGTGACAAACTCGTCACTGACCAGCAGCTGATGCGCCTAGCCAAGGGTTTGGGGAAGAGTTGGAAACAGATCGGCATTGAAGTCCTGGGGATTGAAAACAACAAGCTGGAACAGATTGAGGAAGACAATCAAAACAATCTTGTGATGAAGAGTTTCTCAATGCTCAAGGCATGGAAAAACAAGGAAAAAAAGAAAGCAACACCAGTTCATCTCCACCAGCTCCTGTCCAGTGAAGGGGTGCCACTCGAGCCAGAGGCCTATGATTTCCTAGATGACTAAGCAGGATGACTATGAGTATGCAAAAGGAAGAAGCTTCTTGTCTTTCATGGACAACTGCTCCTCTTTGCCCCTTTTGTACTCAGCACTTGATATCCCATAGCTATGTTAACTTTACAGGGTTATTCCAACTATGGGCATGGCTAAAACAAGTATGCATCGAATTACAACCCTAAGAAACACAAAATTAGGATGATAAATCACTCCAAATATATTGTCCCTCTTGGCTTATATATAGCAGACTCCTGTCATACCTTACAATTCCTGTCTAAAACATTTATAGTAATGTTGAGGAATTAAACAAGCATTTTCAATGCAATATGTCTCGCATTTGCGAGAGTTTAAGCTATTGGCATTGTAAATAACAAAGCCTTTTATTTATGTGTTTTCAAAAGCAACACATATATAAAAGTCATTGTAATTTCTAATGCCGATAGCTCAAACTCTCGCAAATGCGAGACCACTTTCATAGTGGCTGCGCTCCTTTCTTTTGATGCTGCTCACTGTATTCAGGTTACAGTGCGCAGCGTCTAAAGAAAGGGACGCGGCCACCATTAAAGTGAAAGCGCAGTATGGAGCGATTCACTTAAAAAAAAGAAAGAAAGTTTCTGTAGCAAGGCCGCTAAAGTGAAAGTGGACTGCGATGCAAATTAATTAAATAGAGAAGCGCAGCCGCTAAAGTGAAAGCGGACCGTGGTGTAAGTTAAATAAATAAAGAAGTGCGGCCACTAAAGTGAAAGCGGACCGCGCTGCAAATTAATTAAGAAGGGAAGCGCGGCCGCTAAAGTGAAAGCGGATCGTGGTGTAAGTTAAATAAATAAAGAAGTGCGGCCACTAAAGTGAAAGCGGCCGCGCTGCAAATTAAAAAATAAATACATTAATAACAACAATGTAAAAGCGGGCGGCGACGTCGTGGGTGGAATAGGGGAAGACCATTAAAGAAAATAGTGCTCACCGACTAGATAAAGCAGACCGTGTAAGACCATAAGTAAAAAGTCCAGTCGTTATGGGAAGTTACAAATGCAGACAAGGTGGTACCAAGGAGGGACTAGTAAGCCTATTCACAAATGAAAAGCAATGATTTTGAAAGGACTGTAACAGGCACCAATTGAAAAGATGGGCGGGAAATGGGCGGAGCTTTTATTCCATTCCTCAATACAGCATGCCTCGCAGAGCAGCGCATGCGCTGCCCAGGCTCAACCTAAAAATTATGAAGATGGTGTCCACTGGAAAAAGGTTTGAACCAGAGGGATTAGATTAAAGTGATTTCATTTATAAAAACTGGAACCCCGTGCAAACAGCGTTGAGTGTGAGCATCAATCTGAAAAGAAATCCTCAACTTTAAACATAATGATGGATCCTTGGTGAGATCTCAAGAGTATGATTGCTTGGCCCATCTAAAAAAATGTCTCACTATTTCTGGGATATATAACACAAAGATTAAACCATTGTTTATTTTACCCTAGATTATGTAAATTCTGCATGCTCCTGTCCTTCAGACAACTCCCAATACTTTTTCAGGAGCTCAAAATTGTGTGTCCATGGAACAGGCCAGAAAAGACATGCGTGAATTTACACCTTTTGGTTAGTTTTAATATACACAAACGGCAGGGGTAGATGGAGCTACAACTTTCTTTGATCGACAAGAAGCTAAATTGGCTAAAGAAGCACTTAGAAAAGTGCTTTTCTTGTCACTTTTGTATCTTCCCCATATATATTTTGTAAGAAGATTCCTATGTACTTTTTCCAAACACACTGTGCATCATTTAGACCTAAGCAGCCCGGGTGTCAAATATGTTATGGCAGAGGCTGCATATCATCTGCCAGGCCACCTAATTCAACCATTTCATTGCTAGGCCTTTTCCATCTAGAATGAGAAGCCCTAGTTTGGCTATTTGGGCAGTTCGCTCTTAGGCCTCCATAACCTTTTTCCACATAAGGTATCCACGCCAAATTTGCGTCCTTTTTTTTCCAACAGCCTGGGGATTCTAAGGGTACCCAGGGTTTGTGAATTCCCATGGAGAGGACTAATAAAATAGGCAAAATCTAGTTACATTTTGAGGGGGTTGGGGAAAAATAGGAAAAAAAGTGCTCCGCAAAAAAGTATCTCGTTATTTTTCTAAGAATGGCATCATTTAAATGTTTGCTGTGCTAAAGTCACTATCTTCCCAGCTTTCAGGAACATACAGAGTTGAATCAAAAACCTATATTTTTAGCACAATTGTGGCATTTATTAAAGAGGTAGCTCATTTTTCCTAATTTTTGTGCTTTCAACCTACTTTCAGTTTGTGGTAGAAACTGCTGTGAAACGCATGGGTGATCCCAGAAAGCTATAGATGTCTGAAAAGTAGGCAATATTCTGAATGCAGCAAGGAGTCATTTGTGTAGATCCCTCAAGAGCCAGCAACTGAGCTGCACCTTACAATGGTTTTTCATTGTGTACCAGGTATAGAACAATTCAGATGGTAAAATATAAAGAATGAAATATGAGTACCAAGAAAACCTATGTATTACTGAAATGGTCACCAGATAAGGAGTTCAGGAGCAGTGGTTATTTGTACATCTCTGAATTTGTGATTACCCATACTACCATGTGATTCACAGGGCATTTGTCCAAATGTCTTCTTTCTCAAACACTGACTTATATTTGGATGGCAGAAATGCAGAGAAATACAATTGGTAATAGCAATTTTTCTACTATTCTACGTTCCCCCAAGTCTCCCAATAAAAATGGGTCAGGGCCCAGCGGCCACCCAGGAAAATCTACCAAAGCCAGACATTTCTGAAAACTAGACAACCAGGGGAGTCCAGGGTGGTGTGCCTCGCAAGGATCCCACAAAGTTTTCTTACCCGCAGTACCTTGCAAACCTCAATCTTTGCCTAACATTGTGCATTGTCCTTGCATTTCTGTAATATAAACTGCAGGAATCCACAAAATTCTTACCACCCCGAGTTCCCCCACTAGTTCCAGTAAAAAAGATACCCCACTTGTATGGCTGGGCCTTGTGACTGCGACGGTCACGCATCAAACCAAGCCAATGGGAGTCCAGCGGGACGACTCTCACCAACTGGGGTAGCATTTTTATCAGGACAAGTAGTGGACGCTGAGTGGTAGGAATTTTCTAGATCTCTGTGGTTTCTGGAAGTTTAAGTCACAGAAATACAAGGAAAATGTGTGATGTTAGTGAAAGTTTGAGATTTGCACGGCATTGTGGGTGATAATATATTGTGGGATCCATGCAAGGCACACCCTCCTGGACTTCCCAGGATGTCAAGTTTTCAGAAATGTCTGGCTTTGGTAGGTTTCCCGAGCCCAAACACCAGAGCTACCCCTATTGCTGATTTCTCCACATTGCGATTTTGGGCCTTTTGTATCACAGGCGCTAGACCCTGCCACACAAGTGAGGTAGCATTTTTATTGGGACATGTGTGGGAATGCTGGGTGGTAGGAATTTTGCAGATCCCTGTGGTTTCCAGAAGTTTACCTCACAGAAATGCAAGGAAAATGTGTGGTTTTAGTCATCATTGAGAATTGCTCGGCATTGTGGGTAAGAAAATTTAATTGGATCCACGGGAGGCACACAATAGTGGACTGGCCCAGGTGTCTAGTTTGCAGAAATGTCTGGGTTTGTATGTTTCCCCAGTTGGCAGCTGACCCGAGCCTGAAACATGCAGCCATTCAGCATAGAAGTAGGACGATATTGGGACTTAGCCCTACTCTGCTAGCCATATGTAAAAAAAAGAAAAATCAAAAAGAATTAAAATTTCTCCTCTTGCCACAGGGGTGGGGATACTGTAGTCCTCATAGAGTCAGAAAGACTATTGAATATTATGGGGTAGGAGTTTTGGCTCAGTTCCAGAGTATGTCACCCTAGCCTTTTGTTTGTTTTGGTGCCATGTAGAAATCCCTGGTGTGAAGTGGCCTTTCTGTCACCCATTGGCAATTTTTGGGTAAACACCCTAAATCCACTCCCAGGTGACAGAAAGACTGATGCACCTGTTCTGGGGTGGGAGCACGGTATGATGCCTAGGTGAGCCAGCCACCCACATTTTTAGGCCTATTTGTCCCCCTGTGTCTAGTGGCAGTTCTGTCCCCCGGGGAAAGTTTAGATAAACAACCTCAATCCACCGACCTGTGGGGGCAGAAAGACTTGTGCACTTATTTTGGGGTGGGAGCACGTCATGATGCCTGGGTGAGCCCCCCATACCCTTTTCTTCTTGGCCCAAAAAAGGTGTGGTGGCGGCTCACCCAGGCATCACACTGTGCTCCCGTCTCAGTATAGGTGCTTCAGTCTTTCAGCCTCCCTAGCCCCCGGGGGTGTATTGCAGGTGTTTACCAAAAATATGCCCCTGGGGAACAGAAAGGCCACTGGATACCAGGGAAAAATAGGCCCAAAAATAAAAATGGGGGGGCAGCTCTTCCAGGCAGCACACCCTGCTGCCACCCCAGAATAGGTACATCAGTCTTTCTGCTATCCTGGGGGTAGATTGAGGCGATTTACCCAAAATCTGCCCCCAGGGGACAGAAAGGCCACTAGGTACCAGGGGAAGATCACCCAAAAATAAAAGAGGGAGTGGTGGTGACTCGTCCACACATCACTTCTTGCCCCCTAGTCTGACCCTTTGGGCAGATTGTGATTAAGCACCCTCCAACCCCTTTTTTATAAGGCACAGAAAATACTCCCTGGTGCCTAGTGAGACTTTCACTCCCCCACCCAGGGGCCATATGGCAGTAAAGACCTATCTGCCACCCAGTGGGGCAGAAAGGCTGTTAGAGCTATTTTAGGGGTGGGACCTTGCAATATGTCTGGGCGAGCCACGCCCACCCCTTTTACTCATAAGAAAAACCCTCCTGTCTAGAAGACTTACTGCTCTCTGCGGGGCAGATAGAAGGTAAAGACCTATCTGCCTTTGTGGGCAGAAAGACTGTCAGGGTCATTTTGGGGTGGGGACTCGGCCTGATGACCTGAGGGTGCTGCAGATTGAAGGTAAGGACCTCTTCTCTGCCCCTGGGATGATGGGGGGGGGGGCAGAAAGACCATTGGCATATTTGTTGAGGTTGGGGTTTGGCCCTCTCCTTTTTATTATAAAAAAAATAATACCTGGTGTCTAGTGGGCTTTTTGCCCCCCCAGTGGGGCAGATTATCTGGCCCTTGGGGGGACAGAAAGACTGTGAGGGTCATTTTAGGGACTGGGGAGCTCAACCTGACGTCTGGGAAGGCTGCCCCACTCCTGACAGCAATAAAACAAATCTCCCTGGTGTCTAGTGGGCTTCCTGTCCCCAGGGGTGGGACAGATGGAAGGTAAGGACCTCTGGGGCAGAAATACCTTTGGAATATTTGTTGGGGTGGGGATCTGGCCCAGTGCCTGGGTGGTCCACCCCCACCCCTTTTCAGTGTTAATAAAATACTCCCTTGTGTCTAGTGGGCTTTACGCCACATCCCCTCTGGGGGGGATTGGAGGCAACTCCCCCCTATCTGCACCGCGAGGGGGGAGAAAGACTTGTGGCTGGTGGGGGCGGTGTGGAGCCCCTGCCCATTGCCATGGGGGCCCCATCTGCCTCCAAAAACACCCCCTGGGGTTTAGTGGACTTTCTGCCCCCCTCAGGGGCAGATTCAAGGTAATGACTTTCTGTGTGCCCCCAGAAGGGGTAGAAAGACTGTTGTCCTATTTGTCTGTTTGTGGGTTTGGACCGATGCCTGGGTGGGAAACCCCCACCCCTTTGCATTATAAAAAAAAAGTTCCCCGGTGTCAAGTAGGCTTTCTGTCAGATGGGAAATAGGGACCGGTTATCTGCCCGGGGGGGGCAGGGGAGGGCAGAACGATTGGCATATTAGTTGGGGTGTGGGTCTGGCCCAATGCCTGAGTGGGCCACCCCCACCCTTTCTTCTTTATATAAAAAAAGTACTCCTTGGTGTCTGGTGGGCATTCTGCCCCCACCGCAGGGCAGCTTGGAGGTAACTACCCACTATCTGCCCCTGGGAGAGATAAAGACTTGTGGCTGGGGGAAGCACTAGCCCTTTGCCAGGGGGGTCTCTCCCCACCAAAAGAAACTGTGCACTAAGCAACATTGCAAGGTTGTCCAGCTGAGCACAGAGGTAATGCAGAAGGAATCATTTCTTGATATTCTTGCCTGCTTTTCGAATATGTTTCTAATAGAGGCATTGTTCAAGCAGCAAAACAGATGCAAGAAGCTGCACACACAACCTCCCCCTCATCTCTCCCTACAAAGTCCTTGAGGAAGAAGATATGAAGAAACCTAAGAATTAGGGAGAAGGAGACAGAGATGACAATTGTTTGCTTGGCTAGAATGCCAGAGAGTTGATATCTGACTTCAAAGCTTCTCAGAGGTATGCAGGTATAAAGATTGGGTAGGGTTTAGACTAGTTACTATAGACAGTAGGAATGTGCGATATAAAATGCTATGGGTTTCTCTCACATTAATTTTGTTCTATTTGATGGCTTCTGAAATATTCATAATAGTTCTAATCAATATTATACACAAGGTTTGAGTGCTGTTTGTATGTAATAAATAATCACTGTAAACACCAGTTGCTGGGTGTGTCTACTACTTACAGGGGTCAGGTTAAGGGTCTGCACAAGTACAGATAATTCCTGCAGATAAGATATAGCTGACATGGGTTCACAATATGGCGTCTGGACGCTTGACTCAAACTTTAAGGATCTTTTAAAGACCATAGATCCTAAAGTAGTCAACGCATAACATTAACCATAGACGTCCAAAGGTATTTAGTGATACTCCTTAGAGGAAGGATAGGCATCCCTACTCCCATTGAGGTTTGTTAAGCTTTTAACAGATACAAAATATTAACCATAATCCTAAGTACTGAAATTGAGCCTTTGTAAACAGTGGCAGGAGAATCTGAAGGAACGGAATTAGAAGAATAGATTTGCATATGGCTTGCTCCAAACTGAGGTGGCATGGTGGGCAAAAGAACGATGGGTTGGAAAGCTACTGTGAGGGAATGCCAATGTTTAAACAAATAGTAAGCATTCCTCCCATCACCTTTTGTGTGTTTGATATACTGCGCTAAGTGGCAAGGGTATGCTCAGATATGGGCCCCGTGCTCACTGTGCCACTGGAACCAGCCTACACCCAACTGAATTTCCTCAATCAGAGAGAAATTGGTGTTTGGTTGCTTGTGTTAAGGTTCAGGACAGACCAGTTCTGGCAGTTTGGATTGGATTGTTCTGATTAGAGCAGAGTCAAGACAGATATGCATGTGGCTGGGTCCAAACTGAGGTGGCATGGTGGGCAAATGAACAATGGGATGCTACACTGAGTAATTGCCAGTGGTTAAACAAACTGTAAGTATTCTTCAGATCACCATTTGTGCATTTGATGTACCACCCTAAGTGGTCTGGTTATGCCCAGATGTGGGTCCCGTGCTCACTGTGACATAGAAACCATGTTACATCCCACTGAAGGGCCCCAGCCATGGTGAAAGTGATCTTGGGTTGCATGTGTACCAGTTCAAGGAGGGCCTAGCAGTTTGGGATGGACTGGTACACATTTGGATGGGTCCGCACTGAGGTGGCATGGTGGCAAAAGAATGATGGGTTGGAATGCCACCCTGAATAATTGCCAGTTGTTAGACAAATTGCAAGCATTCCTCCCATCACCTTTTGTGTGTTTGTTGTAGAGAGAGGTTACTATGTTAAAGCAAGCCTTGACTACGAGGGTCCAAGTCAATGGATGGGCACTAAAAATTGTTCAACGGGCTAACTCCATCCCTTTGCTAGAAACCCCAACATCCCTGCCACCATCCTCAGACAATGCAAGCAGTAATCAATACTGGTACTTCAAAAAATGTATCTCTAGACTCAAAAAGAACGTGTGTATGTAATTCATAAACAAATCAATGTTATGAATAATTTGCTAAAGGAGTATTGGTCCATTACAAAATAAATAACTACTGAGAGTAGGGAGACTCTATAGGCAGTGGTCCTATATCCTAATCAAAGCGGAACAAACATTAGCCTCACAAATTAAAGAAAGATGTTTGGCCACAATAATGCAAACACTACCACCTTATCCCCTTCAGGACTTGACTCACTCAGAATCAACTACCCACCTGGATTATCCAAGAATGGAAAAAAATTAAAACACCATATCCTAAGGAGCAACCCTGAAACTCTCATAACGGACTCTTATTTTTGCCTCTCAAAAGGAGACATTAAGACCAATCTGATCTTCCACACAAATGCACAGCTAAATGGCGGAATGCATTTTACTCCCTCAAGGCAGTCTGTGTTTATTCAATCTCTTCATGGCGGATCTGCACCAGCATCTAGAAAATATTAATGCACACTCTTCTAAATTTGCAAACTGTCATTTAAAATATCTACGATACGCCGATGAAACTATATTACTCAGCCAGACCCCCATAGGCTTACAGCAATTAATCAAGTCTTTTGATGAATACATTTCAAGTAATCATCTTGAATTGAATACCAAGAAAACCAAAATAATATCAGTAGGGCTGTCGACGGCTAGATCTCGATCCTGGCATGTAAGGGGAAAACCTACTGAATCGGTTAGGAGCTACAAATACCTAGGCATTTAGGGCCAGATGTACGACCATTTTTTGCGGTCGCAAACGGGAAATCGGCCGTAAAATAGGTCTGCCCTATTTTGCGAGATGGTAACCTATTACCGACTCGCAAAATATGGTTTGCGTCTCGCTATTAGGAAAGGGCGTCCCTTCCTAATAGCGACTCGCACTTCAATGTAAGATTGTTTTGCGGCCGCAAAGCAGTCGCAGTTTACCCCCCATTTCAAATGGGTGGTAAGCCACTCGCAAACGGGAAGGGGGACCCCTTCCCCTTTGTGACTGGCATTGAAAATATTTTTTAAGAGCAGGCAGTGGTCCCACGGACCACTGCCTACTCTTAAAAATTTAAACAGTAACGTTTAATTTTTCTTTTTTAAATGCATCCCGTTTTCCTTTAAGGAAAACGGGCTGCATTTAAAAAAAAAACTGCTTTATTTAAAAAGCAGTCACAGACATGGCGGTCTTCTGACCCATGCAAAAACAACAGTTGATGGACAGAATGCAGAACAATGTCATACATTCACCCCAGTACAGAGATCTGGGCCTAAATTCATCGTTTTTTTGCTCACCATGCCATTCCAGTTTGAACCCAGCCATATGCAAATCAGTCTTGACCCTGTGCCTCATGGGAACAGTCCAGCCCGAACTGCCAAGCCAGGTCCTCCCTGGACTGGAAACAAGCATCCTAGGACCGGTTTCGGGGTTTCGCCCCTCTTCAGCCAGGATAGCCTGATTCCAGTGGCATGGAGAGCACGGGACCCACGTCTGGGCATACCCGTCCCACTCGGGGTGACAAATGCAAAAACAACAGTTGATGGACAGAATGCAGAACAATGTCATATATTCACCCCAGTACAGAGATCTGGGCCTAAATCCATCGTTTTTTTGCTCACCATGCCATTCCAGTTTGAACCCAGCCATATGCAAATCAGTCTTGACCCTGTGCCTCATGGGAACAGTCCAGCCCGAACTGCCAAACCAGGTCCTCCCTGGACTGGAAACAAGCATCCTATGACCGGTTTCGGGGTTTCACCCCTCTTCTGCCAGGATAGCCTGATTCCAGTGGCATGGAGAGCACGGGACCCACGTCTGGGCATACCCGTCCCACTCGGGGTGACAAATGCAAAAACAACAGTTGATGGACAGAATGCAGAACAATGTCATACATTCACCCCAGTACAGAGATCTGGGCCTAAATCCATTGTTTTTTTGCTCACCATGCCATTCCAGTTTGAACCCAGCCATATGCAAATCAGTCTTGACCCTGTGCCTCATGGGAACAGTTCAGCCCGAACTGCCAAGCCGGGTCCTCCCTGGACTGGAAACAAGCATCGTAGGACCGGTTTCGGGGTTTCACCCCTCTTCAGCCAAGATAGCCTGATTCCCGTGGCATGGAGAGCACGGGACCCACGTCTGGGCATACCCGTCCCACTCGGGGTGACAAATGCAAAAACAACAGTTGATGGACAGAATGCAGAACAATGTCATACATTCACCCCAGTACAGAGATCTGGGCCTAAATCCATCGTTTTTTTGCTCACCATGCCATCCCAGTTTGAACCCAGCCATATGCAAATCAGTCTTGACCCTGTGCCTCATGGGAACAGTCCAGCCCGAACTGCCAAGCCAGGTCCTCCCTGGACTGGAAACAAGCATCCTAGGACCGGTTTCGGGGTTTCACCCCTCTTCCGCCAAGATAGCCTGATTCCAGTGGCATGGAGAGCACGGGACCCACGTCTGGGCATACCCGTCCCACTCGGGTGACAAATGCAAAAACAACAGTTGATGGACAGAATGCAGAACAATGTCATACATTCACCCCAGTACAGAGATCTGGGCCTAAATCCATCGTTTTTGCTCACCATGCCATCCCAGTTTGAACCCAGCCATATGCAAATCAGTCTTGACCCTGTGCCTCATGGGAACAGTCCAGCCCGAACTGCCAAGCCAGGTCCTCCCTGGACTGGAAACAAGCATCCTAGGACCGGTTTCGGGGTTTCACCCCTCTTCAGCCAGGATAGCCTGATTCCAGTGGCATGGAGAGCACGGGACCCACGTCTGGGCATACCCGTCCCACTCGGGGTGACAAATGCAAAAACAACAGTTGATGGACAGAATGCAGAACAATGTCATACATTCACCCCAGTACAGAGATCTGGGCCTAAATCCATCGTTTTTTTGCTCACCATGCCATTCCAGTTTGAACCCAGCCATATGCAAATCAGTCTTGACCCTGTGCCTCATGGGAACAGTCCAGCCCGAACAGTCCAGCCCGGGTCCCTTGCTCACTTTGCCACTGGATTCAAGCTAGCCTGGCTGATGAGGGCTGTGAGCCCGAAACCGGTCCCAGGATGCTTGTTTCCGGTCCAGGGAAGACATGGCTTGGCAGTTCGGGCTGGACTGTTCCCATGAGGCACAGGGTCAAGACTGATTTGCACATAGCTGTGTCTGAACTGGGGTGGCAAAGTGAGCTAAAGAACGATGATGGATTCAACCCAGATCTGTGACTGGGGGTGAGTGTCTGAAAAGTTTCAGCGCTCCGTCCATCATCTCCTTGTGTTTGCTTTGTTCGCCCTAAGTTGGCAGGGTATGCCCAGAAACCGGTCCCAGGATGCTTGTTTCCGGTCCAGGGAAGATGATCCAGCGTGTTACTAGCAACGAGCATTCATACACAAAATACTCACTTGGGCCCATACATTCATACTACGCTAGCAATTTCCGCTGGTGGGTCAGTTGTACTCTTTATCAAATCCCTGCTACCAATTACTTTTCTGATTGAAGAGTACTTGGATACTTAATCATATATCAAGGATGAAGCATAATAATCAATTATCGATCAATGACGGTCCCTCAGAAAGAAGAAGATAGAGACAGCAGCACAACTAAAGTTACATTTATATTTACCTAAAGGTGCGAGAAACCAAACCCCTTGGCCAAGGAGTTGGAAAGATAGGTCTCAGGAAGGATGAAGAGCAATGACCTCCGGACCAAGTTCAGGACGGGACAGGTGACCTCTCTATCAACAACGCCTGCGTCGTTTCCCTCTCTGATACTTCGCTTCTCCTCAAATTCTCCCGAATCTTCCTTCTAATGGAATCTGCCGCCCCCACCTCAGGACCTCTCTGGACAGCGGTTCAGTCTGCAATCGATCAGCTCGTCATGGATCTCGAACCTCGAACTAACTAATTAGCTAATACTATCTCGATTATACCCTTCTACGCCCATGTACCTCCCCTTAATGTTGCAGAATTATGGGCCCACTACTTCTGATTGGACGGGGACAGGGGGGTTGATCCTCACACCATGTCGATTTAGTTCAATTTCTTTAAGCCCATTGTCTTTAAAATACCGCCCATCACAATTAATACATTGGCTTTATTTCCCACCCGTTTCTCATTGATTCAGCAACAACTTTTATATACAATTGTATCGAGTGCAGGTACATTTACGAACTAATAAAAAGTCAAAGAAGAAAATATTAAAATCACAATATAAATGATCTCACTGTATACCCACTTTGTCTACTCTATTCCCATTTATTTATAAATCTATCCCGCATTAATAGCGTTAGAATACCACAGTTTAATTGCAACATGTGCGCAAGCTGCAGCACGTGAAAACATTAAGCAGCCATTTTAATACACACTGCGCAGAAGCAAGGATTTCCCTCCAAGCAAAGAAAGACGTCACACCATGTGATATGGTTGAGACATGCGCAAATAGGTTTCCCGCGTTTTAGCGCCCATTTTAGATTAGACAAGCGTTAATTGTTAGTTTAAACACATAGGCAAGCTTCCTTCTCCTTATATTTGTGTGTGCAGTGGTTAGTACGAACTTTACAAAGATTAATAAATTAATACTGTGAGAGGATTGCTTCCGCGCAAGTCTCATTGTGAGTCCTTGCTCCATCAAAGACATGGCTTGGCAGTTCGGGCTGGACTGTTCCCATGAGGCACAGGGTCAAGACTGATTTGCATATAGCTGTGTCTGAACTGGGGTGGCAAAGTGAGCTAAAGAACGATGATGGATTCAACCCAGATCTGTGACTGGGGGTGAGTGTCTGAAAAGTTTCAGCACTCCGTCCATCATCTCCTTGTGTTTGCTTTGTTCGCCCTAAGTTGGCAGGGTATGCCCAGACGTGGGTCCCTTGCTCACTTTGCCACTGGATTCAAGCTAGCCTGGCTGATGAGGGCTGTGAGCCCGAAACCGGTCCCAGGATGCTTGTTTCCCGGTCCAGGGAAGACATGGCTTGGCAGTTCGGGCTGGACTGTTCCCATGAGGCACAGGGTCAAGACTGATTTGCATATAGCTGTGTCTGAACTGGGGTGGCAAAGTGAGCTAAAGAACGATGATGGATTCAACCCAGATCTGTGACGGGGTGAGTGTCTGAAAAGTTTCAGCGATCCATCCATCATCTCCTTGTGTTTGCTTTGTTCGCCCTAAGTTGGCAGGGTATGCCCAGACGTGGGTCCCTTGCTCACTTTGCCACTGGATTCAAGCTAGCCTGGCTGATGAGGGCTGTGAGCCCGAAACTGGTCCCAGGATGCTTGTTTCCGGTCCAGGGAAGACATGGCTTGGCAGTTCGGGCTGGACTGTTCCCATGAGGCACAGGGTCAAGACTGATTTGCATATAGCTGTGTCTGAACTGGGGTGGCAAAGTGAGCTAAAGAACGATGATGGATTCAACCCAGATCTGTGACTGGGGGTGAGTGTCTGAAAAGTTTCAGCGCTCCGTCCATCATCTCCTTGTGTTTGCTTTGTTCGCCCTAATTTGGCAGGGTATGCCCAGACGTGGGTCCCTTGCTCACTTTGCCACTGGATTCAAGCAAGCCTGGCTGATGAGGGCTGTGAGCCCGAAACCGGTCCCAGAATGCTTGTTTCCGGTCCAGGGAAGACATGGCTTGGCAGTTCGGGCTGGACTGTTCCCATGAGGCACAGGGTCAAGACTGATTTGCATATAGCTGTGTCTGAACTAGGGTGGCAAAGTGAGCTAAAGAACGATGATGGATTCAACCCAGATCTATGACTGGGGGTGAGTGTCTGAAAAGTTTCAGCGCTCCGTCCATCATCTCCTTGTGTTTGCTTTGTTTGCCCTAAGTTGGCAGGGTATGCCCAGACGTGGGTCCCTTGCTCACTTTGCCACTGGATTCAAGCTAGCCTGGCTGATGAGGGCTGTGAGCCCGAAACCGGTCCCAGGATGCTTGTTTCCAGTCCAGGGAAGACATGGCTTGGCAGTTCGGGCGGGACTATTCCCATGAGGCACAGGGTCAAGACTGATTTGCATATAGCTGTGTCTGAACTGGGGTGGCAAAGTGAGCTAAAGAACGATGATGGATTCAACCCAGATCTGTGACTGGGGGTGAGTGTCTGAAAAGTTTCAGCGCTCTGTCCATCATCTCCTTGTGTTTGCTGCGGTCTTCTGACCCAAGCAGGCCACCATCCCTGGGAGTGCTAGCCATTCCCAATGGGGTCGCAAATTGCACCTGCCTCATGAATATTAATGAGGCAGGCAATTTGCGACCCCATTAGGAATCGCAAACAGTGTCTGAGACACTGTTGTAAATTCCATTTTGCGAGTCGCAAGTTGCAAAACGACACAATTTGCGGCTCGCAAATTGGAAGGGTCGTACATCTGGCCCCAGATTTGATAATAAAATTTCGTTTAAAGGTCATTTTAATCTATTAAGAGCTAAATCATTTTCCTCCATTTTTGCTTTTAAATTTTTAAATCACTACGAAATAAATTAAGGTGCCCCACGTATGAACATTTGGTGAAAATCATGGCCGCTAAATTGATGCCAGCACTAGCATATGGTTTAGTCATTTTCCAAGGGACGCAGGCCAAATTACTGGAGCTATTGCAAATCAAGGCTTTTAAATCATTTTTTATGATTCCAAAGAACATTGGTCATGCAGAAAATTGTTTGGAGTTTGGTCTCCAAGGCCAAGCTCTAGTGGGGGCCACTGCTAATCTAGAGTCGAGGGGCAGGAGGGATGGTGGGTGGTTAGGGGAATAATAATATATATTTTTTTTAAACCTACCTACCCCTGATGCTACAGGCCGCCTTGGTGCTCTTCTCCAGATCTCCACCCGACACATGGGCCACAGCACAGGCTCCGCACCCTTTTCAGATGCTGTTTTCATGCTATACATAGCATGAGAGAAGCCCCTGGATTGCCTGAGTGGGCTGGTCTGATGCTTGCTCAGGCACAAGGAGCCTGTGGCTTTTCTCCAACCTGCCTGTGCAGCACAGCTCGGTTGGAGAAATATAAGTGCACATGTCTGTTGGGCCAGCCTAAGACAGCCGTCCAAACTGACATGCACACTTAAAAGTCCCCACCACTCCTCCTCACTGCCATGGCCCGGCCTAGCCCCACCTAAGACTCCATGGCTCAGGCAGTGATAAATAAAATGATATTAAAATTGTTTTATTATTTTATTTTTCATCTGCTGGCAGTGGGGCAACACTCCTCTGCTATTACGGAGGAGCCGCGGCTGCCAAGCCCCAGTGCGACAGGCTGCCTTCTTAAAATGTCTACACTCCTTGTATTTATCGGAGCGTGGTTCCTTAGCAAATATGTGCTGGCAAGAAATCAACAACTCTGTGCGTGCTGATCCATGGAGAGCCTATTTATCAGTGTGCTATCCTACCTAGGATTTACAGATATGGGGGCCTCAAGAAACGAATAAAGACTGCTTTAAGCACTTTTTGAATCGAGCAACAAAACAACTTTCGTTTAATGTTGATAAGGATGCATTAGCAGCCAAGAAGCATGCTTGGACAGTCATAAACTCCTACGAGAAATTGGGAATTCAGCCTAATATGTCTACCCCCTTTCCGTCAGGTATGAGGGATGCATTTCTTAAGTTAAGATTTGGCAGGTACCCAACCAAGGACGGCACTCCAAAAAGGCTGCAACAGTGGGCAACTAGCAGTTGCAGACTGTGGGTATACACAAGAAACTCTATTGCATATAGTTTGTGTCTGCCCCAACCTGCTACATGCGCGCTGAGTTCTTTTAAAACCATTATTTTTAAAAGTAGGAGTGAGAACATATCGCCAAGCTCGTATGCCATGTTTATCTTTACATGTGTCTGAAACCGCAGCGTTATCTAAGCGAACTTTATAATGAATGGACAAAGGCAGAGTTCATGAATCTCAGGATGGGGATAATTCAGATCACATTATTACCCTGCATGGAAAAGATGTGAGGAACAGGCTAATTTTTGTTGGCTATACAACCAGCGTCAGGAAGATATTATTCATATACTGTACTTGTGCCCCGCCCTTATGGAGGACCAGAGAGAGCTGCTACGAAGAAGTTGGGAACGTCCGGGCATAAGGTCCTGCAGGGAGGCACTGTTGGCCTGCTTTGAACCGTCGGACACTAGATTAAACTGTGCACTGGTGAAATCTTTAGTTTCTTAAAAAAAATTGGAGACCATGGCTCCAACAGCTGAAGGGAAGGGGTGTGATTAGACAACTAACAGTTCTGGTTTCAGCCCAAACCCCCCACTCCTGATTTTTTATGAATGTGTGTAGGCTGTAAGCTAGGTAAAGACTTTATATGTCTAGCCTGCTATTTCCGCGCTTGTTACAATAATGCCTTCAGTAGCCTATCGACCTGGCATTTTGGACAGTGTTTTCATCCTACCCCTCCCCTTAATGTACATCTCTTGGATCACTTTTAAAGTCTTTCCCTCTAAAGTCTCACCAGGTGCACATAGGTACTCCAGACGGCTACTGCCCTTCGAAGCCTACACCTTGCACAATGACCTTTTTTTTACTATTAACAGCTTCAGCTTTTTAACTAACCTGTGCTCTGACGCAGTTATTATTCTAGTTTAAGCACATTGCACTTTATTTGTTCCACAGGTCCACCAATTGGCTAAGATCACCAGACGTCTGGACCTTTGTATATGCACCTTTTAACAGCAACAGTCTTGATACAGTTCTTATCTTATCCCAGGCATACTGTATTTTATCTGCTGCACACACTTTCACAGGTTCACTGTTTACAAAAATCTGCTCACGTGAACCCGTAATGCTTTGGGGCAGGAGGAGTTCATCAAGAAAACTGGTCACACTCTATTGGCGTATCTTAATTTTTGCACCCCACCCCCGTTTGAGACTAGTGGTATTAACAGGCTTGGGGCAGTTTCACCTTAATCCAGAGGGGAGGAAGTGAGTCTCTTTCCGGGGTTCTGTCTTTTAAATGCCAACAGGACCACGTGTCTGTTTTATGAAATTCTTTTAAATGTAATTCTTTGAATATATGTTTTTAATACATTTATTGTGTAGTGTATTGCAACGGTTTTTAATAATCAAACAACATAGAATACTTACTCGGGCACGTCAATCCCCTTCATTTGCTGGTTTGTTACGTTTCTGACCCAGGCGGAAAGAATGTTTACATCTTTATTTTAAATATCTAGTATTTTTATGTGGTTTCCTTTTACTTGCTTTTATGCGCAAATGTAACTGTGCCCGATGGATAAACAGTGACAGTTAATGAAGCTAAAAGATGAGAATTTCATGTTAAACACTCAAGGCTTCTTGCATGTATAGCTGAGAGTGATTTGCACATGCCTAACCGAGAGGTATCAAATGTTACGTTTTTTGGCCTTGTTCTGCATGTATTGGTTAGAGGGTAACTTGCACTACCACATACGTATATCTGTTTGTCTCAATTGCAATGATTGTAATGATCAACGAAGAATTTTGACATTATGCTAAATGAATTGGTTAGAAGTTAAGCAAATAAGCATCGCTATGCATATGATTAATCGTTTAATACCGTATAAGTATAGTGGCTTAAACAACTATTTTATCTACTTGTCTTAATTGTAATGATTGCAATGACCAGAAAAGATTTTTTAGCATTGTGCTGAATGAACTGGTTAAGAGTTATGCAGTTTAGTATTACCATGCACAGATGTCTGAATATGATTGGTATGAGATTATTTTGTAATATATGTACAGTAGCTTAAATGCTGATTTTATCAATTTTGTTGTAATGATTTTTATTAATCAGACTAAAACCGCAAGAAGAACTATCCATCCATCTGTCCATCCGTCCAAGTATCCATGCAGGAACCCATGTCCATCCATTTATCTATATACTCATCCATTCAACTATCACCCATCCATTCAAGATCCATCCATTGATAAAGCCACTCACCCGACCAATACAACCATCTGTTCAGCCATTCACCCATTTACACATTCTCCATCCATGCCCAAACTCTCCATCCATTCATCAGTTCATCCACCTACTCATCTATCTGTCCTGTCCGTCTGTTCATCCATCCACCAATCCAACATCTATCCACCTCAAACAATAATAATTGAAACATCAAGTTGCTAAATTTAAATGAAAATCCATGTAAGTACAAATCGTAGTGCCATATTATATGACAGGAAAATAGTTTAAAAAAATGCAAAACCATAATAAAAGCCAGAAAAAAGGAGCACAGGCAACAAGCTAGAGCTTTCCAAATGCCTTACAATGTTACTGTGTTCTCTTAAAAAATATCTCTGTACTATTTAGTGCTCAATAACCTTTGACCCTGCTCTGAAACCCAGTTCTGATACCAGCATCACGTAGCCATCAGCTGCAGAATGAACCAGACAGCTGTAAAAAGTAACTGAGTCGAAATTACGGACAAATGTTGTCCGTTATCAGACCAATAACGGACAGCAGGCTGAAGTCACGGACAGTCCGTGTATTTTACGAACAGGTGGTCACCCATAGCAAAGCCTCCTCGTGAAGCCTGCATACCACCTGCGTCCAGCCCCACATCCTGACGAAACAGAAGTTTGGGGTATGCAAAGGTGTGTCTGCTCTCCCAAATGAGGCCCGGTAGGCGGGCTCCGATGGCCAGTCAGTATCTGGCACGCAGCTGGGTCATTCCGAGGTGCCTGTGCCTTTAACGCACGCACACACACACACCTGGGGAATGCTTGTTTTGTGAGAACCATCCCTGGATGCACTTTGTCCCCAGCTTGGTCCTGTCTGAGATCACGTCTCGGGCCTGTCAGGTGCGGCTGTGCGGAAGCCGATCTCATACCGGAGGTTTGTGCTGCCCGGTAACTCTGCCAAGAGAAGTATGGAGGGGTCCTCAGTCCACGGAATCTCAATCAAAACTGTCGATGCGCCAGGTAAAAACAAGCGACTTGCCACGATATTGCATTCTGGGATTTGTAGTTTTGCTGCTAGGCCTTCCTAATGTTATGATGTATTGTCTAAAAACTGAATTAGCAGTTATCATTTATGAAACGAGAACATTTGACAGCTGAAAGACCTTTGCATGACTCGAAGTCAGACAGAGGACTACCCAATTTATTCTGTATTTCTTTTACAATTTTATGTTTTGTCCACCTTTTTTCCTGAAATAAAGAATTCCTCCAGTGCGTGCTCATGGAAATTAAGAATTGTTCTGGCATTGGCTCAAAATAACCCTGTTTAGTTTGGCGGCTTAGTTTGACGTTTTCTCAATATGAAAATTCAATCTTTATTAATGATATTTCTCTTTATTTTTCTATATAAACATGTAACCCATCAAAAAGAGGGCACAAATCATTTATACCGTCTACACGAAGACAACTTTCACTCAATACAAGAGTGATAAAAAGTACCCCAAACTTGTTATAAAAATGAAAGCTCTTGGTAGCTAGCTGAACTACCAGACACAAGAGGTAGGCTTGAAGAGGAATGAAAAGAGAACAAAAGAAACAAGCATTGGCAATGCCAATAGGTCCCGCATTTGTGAAAGAGCTATTGGTGGTGTAAATGACAATGTCTTTTACCCATGTGTTTTGGTTTGGAGTGGAGTAGATGTATGTGGTGTAGAGTGGAATTATGTGGGTTGGATTGGAATTCTTATTTGTGGAATTTTGTGTGGTGGAATTGAGTGGTGTGGAGTAGATTTGTGCAGTGGAATCATGTATATTGTCGACAATAGGTCTTCGATAACAGACAGCTAAACTACCTGTAGGCGAGACCTAAAAAGGCAACCCCGCTGGTCTATCATAAATAAAGTACAATATAGCAGGGATGTTTGAAATTAAATTGGTCATAAATGTGGGTTTATAAAGAACCACTCAACGCAAAGGGTAAATTGCCAAAGGTCGGTGAATTGTGAGCTGCAGCATTATAGTCAACTAATGTCAGAAGTCGAAATAGCCCACAGCTGCTAAGTGACACTCATCCCAGGTGTCACCTTAAAACAGTCCTGACTTTTAATGTATCCGTATATTGCATTCTGGGATTTACAGTTTAACTTTTGAAATTGTAAACATTGGCTAAAATATCCCAGTATGCCAAGTGCTGTTGTGAAAAGGCCAGTATTGGCTGAAAGGTTCACACATGACATCGGACCACTTGGAGGCTATGCATGTGTATGCAAACAATAGAGAAACTGCATTGAGACTTTTCCATCCCCAGCCCTCAAATAAAATAAAGTTTTAATGAAAAAATATGGTGGTGCCATAGCTCTCAAGTTCCCCAGGTTCATGTGTGAGTAACTCATCCGGTCCAGGTTTTTGATATGTATTCTGGGACATGAAGTCTTGGGATTATAACAGGACTACAAGCCCCAGAAAGCAAAGCAACAGAGTGGACTGGATGTGATACTCATAAATGGTTCTGGTTCCTCACTTCTCTTTAAAGAGAGAAAATGTATGCTGTTGTTTTCATTAAAGGACAGATCACTTGTTTGCTGTGATGTCTGCAGTGGATTGGGGTAGTGATATGCCTAAAGGCTGCAATTACAGAGCTTTCAAGTTCCCCAGGTTCATGTGAGTAGGTCATACATTCCAAGATTTTGCTTAGTCTTCTCACACTTGTAGTCCAGGTTTTATAATGGGATGAATAGGACTATAGGTTCCGGATTGAAAAGTTAAAACATGGACTGGATAAGCTATTCATGCATGGCCCTGGGAACCATGAGCGCTGTGACATTTCTAAAGGAAATGACCATTACTATGTAGTTAAAGTAAGTCGTGAGACAGTTCGCAGAGCTCTAAAGTTTCCCACGTCTATGCTTAAGTAGTTCATCCAGTCATGGTTTTATCTCAGTATTGTGGGATGTGTAGTCCTGATTTTAAAATGGTATAAACAGACCTTCAAGTCCTAGGAAACAAAGCAAAAGCGCAGAACGGATCAGCTTCTGAGGGCTGGGAAGCTTGAGAGCTCTTAGTTCTGGGGTGTATGTGTTCGTCACCAGAAACTCCACTGTTGCATGGATGTTTGTGATCAGAAAAGCAAGGGCCCCATATCACATTGTTACAAGAACGCTCAAAGTTTTGTAATTGTGTTAATTTTGTGCTGTTGATCTGTTTATCTCCAACGAGCTTGACACTGTATGACTTTGTGTTTTTTCTTACATTATCAGGTTAAGTTCAGTGCTGCAGTGCAGTCTGCCACAAAAAGCACAGTGCTGGTTGTCGTACAGTTTTTGGTGCTTAAGAACTGTTTGCCACTAGAAAGCAGTGATTTGCGTGAAAATCCTCATGACCGCGTGGGGGTGTAATGAGTACCGTAGGACGGGGTGATTTTGAAGGGACAGGGGTTATGCATGGTGGTTTGAAACAAGAAAGACAACAGTGCAGTTTGTCATGTAAAGGAGAAACAAAAGCCCTGTGTCCAGAGAGTCTGGTGAGTCTTGAAGTGTGAACAAGGAGCAGAGCTAAAGTGAAATCGATCATAGCGAGTCTCTCAGGAGATCTGCAAAACGGAGAATAGTTTACAGTCATTATAGGTATATTATTCCAGCATCAATGTGTTTCTCTAAGAAATGAGCAGCCTGGCAGTAAATTGCACCTGCAAGGCCCCCAAAAAGGAAACAAAAGTAAAATAGAACATGATGGGGGAGAGGCGGAGGACAATGGTGTGGGAGGAGGTGAAGAAAGCCGATGCCGCTCTGACAGAATGTGCCGTGTTTATCGCCGTGTGGCTGTGAGCGCCGCAGTAGATTCCTATGGGGAAATGGCGGCGGCCCGAATACAGCTGACCGTTGCTCCGAGCCTCGTCCTATCTCCTGCATTGAAACAGCACTCGCCTTTTTCATAAAATAAAGACAAACATAACGCTGCTCGCTTTGGAGTGTGATTAATTGAAGGGTTGAGGCGTGTGGCATGTAAGATAGACTTGGTTAGGAGTGGCATACCACCATGCCGCATGGGATGTTTAAGCCTTCAATTCCAGCAAGGGTTGATAATCCTTCAGTAGACGAGATGCCCTCGAGCCAGACGCCACTTACTTTCGCTTAGTGCCATTATTGGCAACCTCTCCCACCCCCTGTCTGAGCATGCAATGAATAAATACTTTGTAGTGGGAAAATATTGCTGCAGGTTTATTCCATACAGGAGTATGCAATATGTGGGTTATCTTACGGGCGATCCAAGGGCGGGGCAGCTGTGCCAACCTATGCTGCCCCCGCCCGCCTGGTGAGCCAGCACTGTGGGTCAGTGCTACCTTTGTCGATCCTCTTCCGGATCACGTGACACGTTGGTCTGTTCTACTCACGCCCTTTCAGGGCGGAGCGTAGCAGGGCAAACCCCCGGTTGGTCAGGCCCCCAACCGCCCGAAGGACTAACGGGCGCCGTCGCGGTTTTCCAGGAACCTGCCCTGAGGCTCCCGGTCTTTGGCTCTGGCACCCCTACTGTGCCGCGCAGAGGTACCCTTACTGTACCGGTCTGCCGCAGAGGTACCCTTACTGTACCAGTCTGCTTCCAGATCGCCCTGTAACTCCGCCTGCAACACAAAAGGAAAACATTAAAACATTCAGGATACCCTGTCCCCCAGCCAGGATGCCGGGTAAGAGGTGGGGCGGGAGACGGCGTGGCTGGCAAACAGAGACCGCCAGGAGGGGCAGGGGAGGCATATATGCCCTCCCCCCCGGCGCACAGGAAGGACGTCACAGAGGCGACCTAGCTAGAGGGCTCACAGACCCTCCAGAGACTAGAGCGGGTGGGTGGTGCCAAGATGGCACTAAAGGGCCGCCCTGCTGAGGTGGCCCCCTGCGGGGGCCGCGGACAGCCGCATAGTGCCATTATTGGCAACCTCTCCCACCCCCTGTCTGAGCATGCAATGAATAAATACACAAGACAACTTTGTAGTGGGAAAATATTGCTGCAGGTTTATTCCATACAGGAGTATGCAATATGTGGGTTATCTTACGGGCGATCCAAGGGCGGGGCAGCTGTGCCAACCTATGCTGCCCCCGCCCGCCTGGTGAGTCAGCACTGTGGGGCACCCCGTCAGTGCTACCTTTGTCGATCCTCTTCCGGATCACGTGACACGTTGGTCTGTTCTACTCACGCCCTTTTCAGGGCGGAGCGTAGCAGGGCAAACCCCGGTTGGTCAGGCCCCCAACCGCCCGAAGGACTAACGGGCGCCGTCGCGGTTTTCCAAGAACCTGCCCTGAGGCTCCCGGTCTTTGGCTCTGGCACCCCTACTGTGCAGCGCAGAGGTACCCTTACTGTACCGGTCTGCCGCAGAGGTACCCTTACTGTACCAGTCTGCTTCCAGATCGCCCTGTAACTCCGCCACAGCTCTGGAGGCGGCTCCCGTCGCCGCGAGAGCCCCCCACCAAAACAACTCATTTCCGACCTGCAACCTGCTTTCTAAGGCTTCGTGCATGTCCAGTGGAAAGTATCCATGCCCACCTGTTACAATTGCACCCCAAGTTAGTCAACCTAACCTAGGCGTACGCCTGGATGGCAATGGTGACAATGGACCCCATCTTTAGCAAAGTAGCCTTTAACATTTGCCTGAATCAGCTCGTGTCTGATGAAGCCCAGACCCCTCTGGTCTGCGAGCTTACGCCATAAACAGATGCCTCTTACAGGGATGTTCAACGGCCTCGTCAGACTTAGCTCTGTGCCACCTCTGCGGGGATCATCTCCGCCCAACAGAGCTTCACATTGACCCATGTAGTTGCTGAACTCACCAAACAGCGCATTTCAACATGCGACCGCTCATTTCCAGGCCTCCTGCGAATCTAAGGGAAGAGATCACTCCCTACTGGTGATAGATGAACCTCATCTCTATCACAATAGCCCTTGACTTTCGCCTGGATCAGCTAGTGTCTGAAGAAACGAGAGACTCTTCTGTGCTGTGAACGTGTGCCAAGAACTACTCACCCTCCTGCGGGAAAGTTCCTGTGCCTCACCTGACCTAGCCCCGTGCCAACTCTGGGCGGGACGGTCTCCAACACCAAGGCTCACCTTGCCCCATCCATTTGCTGATCCCACCTAGCTGCTGTCCTTCTAGCACTGTGTGTGCCTGAACCCCTGTGTCCCCCATCTATGGGACAGCAGCCCCCTTGTTATGTAACCGCTCCCACCGCCGCCTGCCTGCTTTGGCTATTTGGGCGAGGAGGATTATGCTTCACCGTTGCAGTCCCTTAGCTTTCTAAATCAGGACGCACAGGAATGTTCATAACTAGCAGTATGTGATAATGAGCAAGGGTGCCCGCCTGTCCATGCCATACATTCCTTATTCCTTATGGGAATTCCGCCGGCTCAACTCCCTCTGTGGTGAAACCCCCTAGGCATACCAGCTAAGAGAATCTGTCTGACTCAATACAGTGCGCACTGAGCGATATGGTGCCTAACATTAAGGATTGTCTGAGTCCTACCTAACCCCCCTCCTAGAATATTCCCGACCAGGGGGACAGGGGTGTTCCCACTGCCCACCCTTGGGCACCCCATAGGTGGAAAATTACCTGCTCTGCTAAATTTTAATCCTTGTTGAACACTGGACGTGTCAAATGTTTTTACATAGTAGCCTTTTGTGCTTGACACCTTGTTTCCCCATATCTTGGGACGACAGCACACTATGTTGGCTGGCAGCGTCACCACCCAGCGAGGCTGCCATATCTAACCGGGCGGGCATCGCTTACTGCAGGAACTTGTCACCTACATGTTACTTGCGCCTGCAGATGCTCTTCTCAGAGCAGCCCGCTAGACAATGGCTTCCATTGTACGGTGGTGCCAACAGACCTCCAAGCACTTAAGGCGGTACCCTCTTGAGTAGGGCTCTGATCTGACAGATGCCCCCTGCATCGGATACCGCATCTGGCTGTAAGCCGCTCAGTGCTCCTGATGCCTTGGCGCCGAGAGATCCCCTTGGGGATGATTCTCCGCGCTTTGCCAATATTAAATATAAATATATATATATCTTAAACCTCTTTACTGGTTTGCCACATGGCACCCTTGTGGGTGCTGATACGGAACCACCTACCCAGCATATGTTGACAGTCTTGCGTTGCCATCACACCCTGTGTCTCTTGAATCCCCTCTATCTTCCTGTGCAATAGTCATACTGCTAAGTGGCAATCAATTCAAAATCCCTTTCACACGTTAGCAAATGTGAAACCTTTTGTCTTGCCCTCCCAAACTTCTGCTAGTATACCAGGGAGCAGACAAGGCACTGGGAATAGGAGGGGAACCATATGCATCAAAACCTGCCCTTTCTTGAATACTGGGAATGCCACATGTTCTTTAATACATTGTGGCTTATTTGCGCTTTAACTTACTGCTCCAACCCAGTTTGACCCCAACTTTGGGACAGCTGTAGTAGTAACATGCCTACAATGGTACGTGACAATCTACGAGCACTGCGCAGGCTGGCAAACAGAGACCGCCAGGAGGGGCAGGGGAGGCATATATGCCCTCCCCCACCCGGCGCACATGAAGGACGTCACAGAGGCGACCTAGCTAGAGGGCTCACAGACCCCTCCAGAGACTAGAGCGGGTGGGTGGTGCCAAGATGGCACTAAAGGGCCGCCCTGCTGAGGTGGCCCCCTGCGGGGGCCGCGGACAGCCGCATTCTCGTGCCATTAAGAACCTGAGATGGCGGTCGAAGTGCATTAAAATAAGCAGCAACAGGGGATTTGGGATGGACAAGCAGCGACCTGGGAGAGTTGATGGGGGCGGGCAAGCAGTGTTGTGGGAGGGGGTTGCTGAGACAGGTGAAGGTGCCGTGCTGGGGCAGGAACAACATCAATCAATCAGGGGTTTATATAGCGCGCTACTCACCCGTGAGGGTTTCAAGGCGCTGGGGGGGGGTACGGCTCCGGATCAGTCGAAGAGCCAGGTCTTGAGGTCCTTCCTGAACGTGTGCAGGGTCGGGGAGCGTCTGATGTCCACAGGGAGCTCGTTCCAGGTCTTGGCTGCGATGTAGGAGAAAGCTCTCCCGCCGGTTCTGTTTCTGCGGATGCGGGGGACCTCTGCCAGGGCGAGGTCGGCGGAGCGGAGGTTCCTCTTGGGTACGTGGAAGGATACTCTCTCGTTGAGGTATTTGGGTCCGATGTTGAGGGATTTGTAGGCGTGGGTGAGGAGTTTGAAGGTGACCCTCTTCTCAACGGGGAGCCAGTGGAGGCCTCGTAGGTGTTGGGTCATCTGCTCTTGACGCGGTGTCCCGAGGACGAGTCTGGCTGCGGTGTTCTGGATGGTTTGGAGTTTGTGTAGAAGAGTTCTGTTGATTCCGGCGTAGAGGGCGTTGCCGTAGTCTAGTCGGCTGGTTATGAGTGCGTGGGTGACAGTCCTTCTGCAGTCAGGGGGGATCCATTTGAAGGTCTTCCGGAGGATGCGAAGGCAGTTGAAACTGGTGGAAGCGACGGCGTTGATCTGGCGGTTCATGGAGAGGGAGGAGTCAAGGGTGATGCCGAGGTTCCGAGCGTGGTCAGTAGAGGTGGGTGGGCTCCCGAGGGCGGAGGCCCACCAGGTGTTGTCCCAGGCAGAGGTGCAGGGTCCGAGGATGAGGATCTCGGTCTTCTCTGAGTTGAGCTTCAGGCAGCTATCCTTCATCCAGGCTGCGACGTCCTTCATTCCTTCCTGGAAGCAGAGTCTGGTGTCTTCGGGGTTGTTCGTGAGGGAGAGGATGAGCTGGGTGTCGTCGGCGTAGGATACGATGCTGAGCCCATGCTGTCTGACGATGGTGGCGAGGGGGGCCATGTAGATGTTGAAGAGTGTGGGGCTGAGTGACGATCCCTGTGGTACTCCGTAGTTGATTTCCGTGGGTTCGGAGAGGAAGGGAGGGAGTTGAATCCTCTGGGTTCTGCCGGAGAGGAAGGATTGGATCCAGTCGAGGGCGGCTCCTTGTATCCCTGCGTCGTGAAGTCTGGCTGTGAGCATGCGATGTGAAACGGTGTTGAAGGCTGCGGAGAGATCTAGAAGGATGAGGGCCACAGTATGTCCCTGGTCTAGTAGCATGCGGATGTCGTCGGTGGCGGCGAGGAGGGCGGTCTCGGTGTTGTGGTTGCTGCGGAATCCAGACTGGGAGGCGTCTAGGATGGAGTTCTCTTCGATGAAGGCGGTCAGCTGGGCGTTTACGAGTCTCTCTGGGAACTTTGGCCGCAAAGGGGAGGAGAGAGATGGGCCGGTAGTTTTTCAGGTCCGTAGGGTCGGCTGTTGGCTTCTTGAGGAGGGGTTTCACCTCCGCCCGTTTCCACACGAAACGAAGCTCAAAGCGGTGTGAGTGATAACCCATAAAGACAAAAGTTTAAATATATGAGAAGTTAGGCGCTGGTCTGTGGGAGTTTACAAATGACAACAATGCAGGACAAAGAAGGAAGCTTAACCTCTGGCGAGGAAGCCTTTTTGAAAGACCATCCAAGTTACAAATAAAATGCCAATGGGCGGGCTGTATGGCAATACAGTGAATCCATCTTGTGCCACAAAGGGCATTTTGAAAAACTTGTATTTCTGGAGAGGGCTTACACTGTTAAATATGCCCCACAGATCTATACTTTCCCTTGTGGCTGTAGTTCCTTTCATTTTTGCCTAGTGATATGGTTTTCAGGAACTGCCAAGTATAAATTCTTTATACTAGTATACAGCTGGTGTAATTTTTTTGAATTTTTTGGACTTTTGCACAATTCATGTTTCTATTGTATGTTTATAGTATTTTTGTCAAAACAGTTTTATGTATCTTATATGTTGTGTATTTGAAATGTATTTAACTTAGACATGAATCAAATGTCTATCTAAAATGTACACAAAATGTATGTTAAATATAAGTGAGTCATGCTCAGAAAGCATATGAACTAAATAGTCGCTGCTTTTACCCGCTTAAATAAATAGCGGTTTATAAATCGACAGTCAGGTTCCTTGTCCTTTGTTATAATACAGTGAATACAGCATGTCTCGAAGGACAGCGCATGCGCACTGCCTAGACTCGACCTAAAAAGCAGAGCCAAAATCTTTTGACGCTGTACTTTAGGCATACAATGTAGAGAAATTGCTCTGTGCGTCAACATATATATCTTTTTTACAGTGGCGGCCGCCGCCAATCTAAAGTGGAAGGGCAGCACGGGTGGGGGGTTAGGGGAATAATAATGCATTAAAAAAAAAGACTTACCTGCCGCTGGTGGCCGCCTCAGTGCTCCTCTCCAGCTCTCCTCTCGGCAGTCCATGGGCCACAACACAGGCTCCCCACTCAATCGAGATGCTGCTCTCATGCTATACCTAGCATGAGAGAAGTGCCTGGATTGGCCTGAGTGGGCTGGTCTGATGCTCGCTGAGGCATAGGGAGCCTGTGGCTTTTCTCCAACCCGGCTGTGCAACACAGCTGTTTTGGAGAAATATAAGTGCACATGTCTGTTTGACCGGCCTACGACAGCCGGCCAAACTGACATGCTCATTTATAAGTGCCCACCCCTCCTCCTCCCTGCCATGGCCGCCCAAAACTCCATGGCTCAGTCAGGCAGCTCAGGCCGTGATAAATAAAATGATAATAAAAATTTTTTATTATCATTTTATTTTTCATCTGCTGGCATTGGGGCGACGCTCCTCCTCTATTACGGAGGAGCCGGGCTTGCTTTTTCACTATATGTCGAATACATATGTTCGTATCTGGAGAATATTAATAGGTAACCGAGACAGTCTACCTCAGAAGGAGAAAGTTTTGATTTAAATTGTTTTAGGATAATTTTTTTTCAAAAACAAACATCCACGTAACCTCCAATAATGGAGGTGTTCCAGGTATTGATTATGGTACTTGATCGGTTCCTCATGTGAAGATAAATCTGTTATAACCTGCTAGGTAAACAGGTCTGCTAAGTGCTAAACCTGTTTTGACGTGGATGCTGTGGTCTGAGACGACAGATTCAATCCAACCCAGAGTGGTCCCAGTCACCCCTACATAAATAATCGAAGATGTCATAAAATTAGTGACCAAGAATTTTCAATTCTGTTAAGGACACCGAGGCGACAGAAGAGAATGAATAACCCAAAGCCTCCAGC
Organism: Calotriton arnoldi; assembly: GCA_963921515.1. Taxonomy (NCBI): domain Eukaryota; kingdom Metazoa; phylum Chordata; class Amphibia; order Caudata; family Salamandridae; genus Calotriton; species Calotriton arnoldi. Next base: position 197,001 of record CAWUFW010004989.1, on the reverse strand, counting down.
CCTGACATAGAATCTGGCGATATACCAAGTCTCAGTTGGCAGAAAAATCTAGGAGGACTACTGCTGCAAGGTGGACATCATCAAAGTCATTAACATACATTTAAAGATCAGTACATACTCATTACCTCGGCTAAAGATAAGATAAAAAGTTAAAGAAAGTGGTGCTTGGGGGGAATTACTGAGTAACATATACACCAATGATCTAAAAGTGGAAGAAAGCTTGCAGGCGATCTGAGGAAAATAGACTATCCAGGCCAAAGCACTGCCCGTCAGCAGTTTGTTGCACTAAGATATAGGCGAGACCGTGTGAAAATCCCCAGGGTCATATATGTCCTCGGGACGGAAACGAGGACCAACTTTGTGCGGTGGCCCAGGTAGAAACTGGCCTAAGGAGGATCATGTAGTGCATTGGATTCCAAGAATATAGAGAGCTCGGAATGTATTAATTTTTGTTCTTGAAAGCCAGAAACAGAGGAGAAAAGGGTGTTACTGTACCACAGAAGAGGGGATCAGCAGTGGGTTAATTTAGGAGTCGTACAACCATGGTGCTTTTTTAGGCTTCCGGGAAAGCAGAGATCTGCTAAAGAGGAATTACAAATACTGAAGATAGAGAAGGGGTTTTTTGAGAAACATTTTCCCATGATATCTCGCGCATCAAACTTGTGTTTTTAAAAAAAAATTTTTTTTTATTGATAACCAAAATGTTAATATTGATTTTTGAAAGAAACGCAACAAAACATACAATGCCATCCCAGTGTGTGGTTTCCAATCACCAACACTCATCTTGGTTCCCAACATACATTAAGATAGGCCATAGTAATCCCACCATTCCTCCCATACTTTCTATGCTTCTCAGGGCAGCCCCTTACCACCTATATGGGTTCCTCATGCTTCGCTCACCAGTCCAAGGCTGATTGCCATTCAGCCAGACTCGGCGATCAAACTTGTGTTATTTGCAGTGGCGTAGCTTGGGGGTCATAGATCCTAGTGCAAGCAATGAAACTAGGACCCCCAGCCGGAATTAAAATACTGCTATAAAGAGGTGCAGCATGCCCAACATGCTCCTGGATTCTGGTGTTGCTGCGCTTGCTTCTCTGATGTAATGCTGCTGTTTCTGTGGACTAGCAGAATTTCCTCTGCAACATGGCAGGCAGCCACTGTTAATGTTAGGTGGCTGACTAGTCTTCTGCAAGGAGACGCTGAGGAACCACGCCTGGGACAAATTGAGGGTAGCTTGATGTGTTCATTTTCTCACTATCCGCCGTTTCCTGCTGGAAACAATAGTGATTTGTTTTATCTGTAGGAGCATCTTGAGAGTAATAGGGGACAGGAGCTGGATCTTGATTGAACCATGATTGTGTCATAACATGAAAAAACTTTTGGAATGCTAAGGGGCATATTATCAAGAACGGCGTTAAAATTATCGCCGGTTCAGCGGCAGAAAACTGCAGCTAAAGCGGCGATAATGGGCTTGATAATATGCCCTGGAGAATTCCAATAGAAGCCCATGTTCACACCAGAACATGGACTTCTATTGGAATTCTCCAGGGCATATTATCAAGCCCATTATCGCAGCTTTAGCGGCAGTTTTCTGCCGCTAAACCGGCGATAATTTTTAACGCCGTTCTTGATAATATGCCCCTATGTTCTTTCAGTATGTACCCACAAGGGGCATCCAGGCGCTGTGGTATGCGAGGCGCCTGATTCAGAAGCCTTCTAGAGAGGGTGCTGGAAGAGCGAGGTTTTGAGTTGTGTTTTTTAAAGTTGCAACAATCGGCTATCTAGTGAACATGAGAAAGGGAGCTTGTTCCAATTCTTAGCTGCCAGCAAAGAAAAAGAGCCCCCACCTGCTCAAGGATGGATGTGAGCGATGTTGACAAAAAGACCGTTAGCTGAGTGGTTGGAAAAAATGCTGGAATGCTGATACGAGTTATGTGTATGTGTATACGTATACATACTTGGTTTAAGTCTTGTGGTACATTCTCTTTTATGCTGCCATGACGCCGTTTAGATGGGTCTCCCTGGAGCTGTACCTCATTGCGGTGAGTCGGTGAACTCCGTCACCCCTCCCCCCCCCCCACTGTATTAAATAGGCATGGCATCCAGCGCACGGCCATCGCCGCGGCTGCGGATCGCCAGGGTGGGGGGGGGTTGGTACAGCTCCATGGGTCCATGTGTGGCGTCCCTGGGCGTGGGTTGCGGCTCGGGTTGTGTCTCACGGGGTTCGAGGTCTCCTTTGCCCGGTACTGCGCGCAGGGTTTTAAAACCGTTTGACGGGCTAGGGAGCTCTTTGCTTGCGGTCCCTGGTTGGTGTTGGTTTTGTCCGCAGCCCCCCGGTTTCAGGAGTGGGGGGAACGATTGCGCGGCATGTGGGTGACCCGCCACCCCTCTCGGGGGTCTTGCTGTAGCTTAAGGGATTCTGCGCGGTTTATAGACACTTTGTCTCGTCCCGGCTTAGTGCAAATGCGGTTGTGGTATCGAGGCCTCGCCCAAGACACACTTACTTCAGGGCGGAGGCAATCACTGTGCGTGTATGCAGAGGTGGACTACGGTGTGAGGGCCGACTGTAAGGCCCATGAGCCGGGAGCTGGTCTCCGCGTGTGAAACACCCTGTGATCCTGGGTAGGTTGTGTGATCCCCTGTGCCTGGGTGGCGCTGGTGTGAATGGGTGGGCCGTCATGCAAGTGGCCTCAATTGAGCTACAGGCTATGCCGGTTGGTGTCCACTACCAGAAGCCTATATCGAGTCCCAGGTTAAACTTTGCTGCGGGATCATGCCCGCCCTTGCTATGCCAGTTTCCAGTGCGGCCTGTGCTGGGCCCGTCTAGCGAAGGGGAATTTTTAAGAGGTTAGGGTGCTTATTTTGTGGAACCTTTGTAGGTGAACTGAGCCGCGGTTCGGGGTTGGTTTGAGACGCTCGGTCTAGTCCTGGGCACAGCTTGGCTTGTTTTGTCGCCTGGGGGTGAGGACGTTGGTGGAGTGCGCTCAGAGCAGTTTTGTATTAAGACATGCAGGTTGGGGGCCCGCCCCGGCAGTTATACTAGTGATACTCGCTTTCCTCTGACAGTCTGCTTACAGTGGTAGCGGGGCTTACAAGGATTGTTGCGGGCACATATTACTGCGAAATACATTTTCGAAATTACGGTAGCCACTGATGCTTTTTACCTATGTATAAATGTTTGGCTCAGTCGCGGTTGTCGGGAGGCTCAGCACGTTGTCTAACATTTTGGAATGTAAGCGCCTTGCGGGGGCGGAGATAGTTAATTTATTCCAGAAAGGACGCAACAACTTGCACCAAGTCTCCGATCGGGTAAAGGAGATGTAAATAGCGCGCAAGCTGGACACCGCACCTACAGCCTGCTCTCTCCAGCGGGAATGCGTTTGGCACTCGCGTTTTTCTTCTAAGAGGCATGTTTCGGCTCCCTGATCATAGAAAGATGCCAGGCTTCAATTAATTAGATTATTGGGATCAACGGTGATTCTTATTTTCTCTGAGCCGCTGTCAGGGCAGAACTAGCCTGGTGGAAGGCCTCGAGATGGCATTATAGGTCTAGCTGACAATGACCTATTAAATTTTCTTTCTTCTGTTTTACCACATTTTCTACAATCCACCGACCTTCAATCAGGCTTGCATTGACGGTGCTGGTAGGAGTGTGTTAGTGGGCTAGAGAGGCCGGGTCAGGGGCTGTGTGGCTTTGGCTGGTGCGTTTGCTGAGGGAACTTTTCCCCTGTTATTTTGTGTGTTGGATGCAGCCAAGGGGGCTCCCGCTGGACCAGTCATTGCAGCCCCGACTCATGGTGTCGCGGTGACTCGTGGTGGAGAGGTAGATTGGTTCTATTTCGTGGCGCAGCAGGGGACGGGAGCCGGTTTTGGGGCCTTAGTTTGCATTATGTTGGCCCATCAGCAACTGAGGCGGAGTGGACGTGGCTCGTCCGTAGTTGATGGTTGTGAACACCAGACATGGCGGCTCGGATTTTGTGTCACGGGTCAGTGTACACGGTTGCAGGAACTTACGGGCAGCAAGAATCCTAAGCATATGCTATTCAGCTATCCTCGGGGGGTGTTTTAGGGCGCAGGCGCCTAGTTATCACAGTGCTGGGCTTTTACAAGGTACAGCCTTGTGCAGTGGGACTCGCTGGGTTTGCTCGATGGCAGCTTATCCTCTTTCATGGCGCCATCAGTCGGGCTCATTGTCCCTGCTGTTCAGAACTGGTTCAGTTCTCCCCCTAGGCTAATGCTGTGAGTAAGGCTGTAAGGAGCAGTATAAAACACAGGGGTAGCTGCAGTAATTATATATTTGTATGTGCCCATCTCCTGCACCTAATTAGGCTGTTCAGACTGACTGTATATGTATGATATTGGCTCAACTGGAGCGACGTCTAGTCATACCATACCCTGGACTTTGCCGACCAAAGTGTCCCATACACGCATACTTGCTAATATCACACATGGGCACACTCCTAGCGCCAAATGTTTAAAGGAGCTACAGCCTTTAAGACTTGGTCTCCCTGGGTTTCCCAGTATTACTGACATTGGTATGTTTCCCCGCTTTCCTGCTTGGATTTTGCTTGCGAGTGTCACTCATAGTCTTTGTAAGGGTACCCACAGTTGCACTGCAGTTATGCAAATGTCACACATAGCAACTTAAACCTGGGCAGCGAGGGAGGTGGCCGGCTAGCTCGGGTCAGGCGCGGCTGGTGTCCAGACCCTTCCTGTCCCAGGCCACCAGGTGGCTCAGGGCGACTGGGCGCCGGGAGCGGAGGAACACTTGGGCGGTTTGAGGGTGGCTCGCTGCCCCCCGATGGGAAGGCCGCCTGTACGGTGGAAGCATGTATTAGACAGAACCTTAGGTAGGCAGCGGGTTCGGGTCCCGGTGACTGATTGGCGCCCCAGGCAGAGCGCCTGCTCGACAATGCGTATCGGAGGGCCACGTTGGGGCACACTGGTTCTAGGGTGCCTCGCCTGCTGTGCCAAGCTGTGTTGGGCCGGTGAGGAGATTCGGTGTTGGGTTAACGTTAAGTGCAGCTGCTACTTATAGACATCTCCGTTCTCGCTAAAGCCGCGCCCTCTTTTCATTGGTCATGACCCCTTTAGGTGACCCCGTTTCATCAAATCCTTACGACGTGGCATACAATCTTTTAGCATTTCTTCCAGGGGTCGGTGTGGGAAAATATCTCAGTTCCACATTTCAATTGTATCACAACAGTTGCCTATTGTTTCCTAACGTGACAGTGGGCAATGTGCTTGACCTCTGTAGTCATAACATCTCAGGGCGCCTTGTGGGTATGGAGGGTATTTCTGCGTAGGTTTTCGAATTTTAAAATCCTTGAGGTTGGGGCATGTTGTGCACCACCTGCCATGGTACCTTCTTCCCTATATGAGCTGGTTTACAAGGCACGGTAACATTAAGCTGGTGAAAAAAGCTGGCATTTCCACCTCCTGTAATTTCTCTTCTTGTCCGTTGTGGGTACTATTCACCTGCCTTCCTTAACATCCGAACTGTTTTCGTTCAGGCTGTATAGAGATTTCTATGCTTGGTGGCCATATGTCACGGTTTTCAAGCTAGGGATTAATGAGTGTGCACTTTTGTTAAATGTTGGGCATCCACACATTTCTCTCTCCCTTACACACAGCACGCACAAGACAAAAGTTACTCAATTGTTTTTCGGGGTACCCGGCGGGGCTGCATGGGGTCATGTGTGAAGTACAAAAGGTTTGAGAGGTGTCCAGTGTTGAGGACACTCCAGCATAATACAGGACTGACCTGCCTTCCTCTGACTTCATCACTCTAGATGGAGGATAGGTAGGGAATTTCTTTCCTCCTTTGTACTTACCCCATAGGTTTTATTTCACTTATGCATGGCATTAATTTTAAATAAGTAAGTGCCGGGGCACTCGCAAGTATCCACTCCAGCTGCTGCCCGAGACATTACTATAGCCTTGGGGGGCCTGGACCAGACTGAATCACCACACCCGCTCAAGTGTTAGGCTGTAGGTGATGTTTCAGGGGTTTGGCTGCACGGCTGGAGCAGTGTGCGGTGCAGCCGGGATTGGCCTCCTGCCGTGAGCCCATGCACCTGGTGGGTCAAGTGTCAGGCTTAGTGGTTGGGTTGTTATTTTACCAGCATCACGCTGGTACTTTCCCTAGCGTGGGGATACTTGAGGTTAAGTTCCCTGTCTTACCGCAGACGCGGGGCTCTCAGCTTAGTGCTTGCCCCAGTTTTGTGTTCCTAGGATAATTTACCATCATCCCCCTGGTACATCTTACCGCCTGGTTATGCTTAGCAGTTCTTGGAGAGACAACTATTGTACTATGCAGATCGGTTATGTTTCTGTTAAGGGCTTATTATAAATATTAGTCACAGGGGTCATGTCTTTTCCTCCTAAACAGTTAAACATCCATGGGCAGGGCCATGGAATAGATGGACATAGGACAGAAGTGACTCCTGTCATGCCTCACCTCCGACTTCCCTTGACTAGTGTCTCAACCCTGAAACCGGGTCATGTCCGGCATGCTTGTCAAGCGTTGCATGCATGCGACGAGGTATGGGTTCTTTGATACCAGCCATAATCTTACCTGGTTATTTCTCAGGGCAAGAAGAGGCTGCATGACCCCCGGGTGCTGGTGTTGGTCTGTTGGCTGGCTTGTTTTTTCAGATGTGTCGCAATGTTTCAGCTGAGTTGGGGCAGGTCTCCACACCTCAGCTTGTCTCTGTGGGTTTGAGGTGGCATACGCGGCTTGTTTGGCACTTACTTACAGGCTTCTTGTTTAAGAGCCACAGGCTCATCTTCAATGGGAGAGTCAGATCTGAAGAACCGTTCAGCAGCTTGTGATTTGGTTAAAACAATAATTCGGGTACTCCGAAGCCAGATATGAGTTTCCCGCCCCCACCTTAAGTTCACCGAGACTCCGTAGGCAAGGAGTACATTGTACTTTATACAGGTCTGGGCAACCAAATGTAACAATTTGAGTCGCAAATCCTGTCAGCTGATATCATAGAGTTTCAGGGGTGGCGGTTGTACCTCCAGAGCAGGCTCCTACACCTGGAGCAAGGAGAAGCAGTCTGGGGGCTGGTTTACATACCTCAAAAGTGTAGTTGGGGGTTTAATGCATGTTCTGCTGGGCTCATGGCTGGGCTGTGCTTTTTCAAGTTACAAGGTTACGTGCAGTGGAGGGCTAGCATGTCCGGGGATGGCTAAGCGAACTAGGGCTATTGCCGGATTACGCACCAAGGGCCACAGTTGGTCAGCGGGTAGGTTTACCTGGGTCAGGACTACAGTAGTAAGCCTGGGGGGCTGTGTAAGTTGTCACCACTAATGGGGGCAGTGACTGCAATAGGGGACACTATACGAACTTTCCCTCAAACCTGAGTTGACACCATCCAGGTGTTCGCCAGGGTTGAGCATTCAAAATGGGTTGTGCAAAGGTCTGGTCCACCTCGGTAAAGCAGTTGCTCTCTGGACCTAGGGGCAAGTTACAGGGCTTCAGTGTACAACATTCCTTGCCATAGCCATTGAGACAGGCCGGTTGAGGAAGCTGACAACTAACAGGGTTGCGCTGTCCCTTAGTTAGGATGTAACAAGCATACACGAGCGGAAGGGTACAGTACCAGGAGCGGTTGGAGCTCTGAAGTTAGCTATGGGCAATCGTGCGTGGTCACTCCATACTTGGGTGTGCTGCGACTCCAGGGTGGAGGAGAAAGAATGGTTCGGCGCATCCTGGCCAACTGTTAATAGGACTCAGCGTGTAGTCAAAGTTCAAGGAGCAGGTAAATTTCTACTGCTAGTGCGGTACACAGGTATCAGTTTGTACCTCCGAATTTAGGGATTCACCAGGTTCGCGGGTAAACAAGGGCTTAGACAACCCCAGTTGTAAGGCACGCATTGCACGCAGTGAACGGGTATTGAAGGCATGACTATTTATGTCAGGCAATGCGGGCCCTGACAGGCGCTTTGGCAGTCCATCTTTCGGCAGGAGCAGCAAACTCAGTGGTCGGGGCGGGCTTGCCTGCAGAGCGCATCATGCAGGTGGGGCGATGGGTATTGTCCCACCTGCATGATGTTTTAAAGGTACATCCGTCCGTAGCCACCTGAGGAGTGGCCGGAAGACAGGTTAGGTGTTTGTGTCCAGGTGGATTTCGAGTATACCACAGGCACCCCCGTGAGGCACCTGAGTTGATGGGGTGCAGTGTTATTGGGTAAATTGGGTGCAAACTGGAGTAGTTGTATAGAAAGGGTGCAGTGCTCAATAAAGGGTGTTGAGCAACCCAGCATTGCTTTTTTTGCCAGGCTCAAAGGTCTGTGTATGGCCTTTCGTGCGTCTTGAGGGAGGCACGAGGGGCGGTATGCAGGAAACGGAGGCATGGGTTGTTTCCACCACTTAGTTTATTAGGTTGGGGGGCCTAAGCTTGCGCTGGAACAGCTTGCTGAAGATAGCTGCGGCACAGACCGTGGGACATACACTGGGGAGGCATGAGTTGACTTTCCTGGGTAAGAAGGCACTGCTGTAAGAATTGAAGTCCTCCATGCGTAAGATGAGCAGCTAATTGGGGGGCATATGAGTTATAGGGGTCAGGGATAACCCCTCGTTTAGTATGGCGAGGAGCCCAGTCAGGGGAGGCCAGGAATCCTCGCGCAAGAAAGTTAACAGTGCCATGCGTAAAATTCACTGAACAGAGGTGGTTTAGCTTTATCAGGCATGGGTTGTAGCATGCCAAGTAACACAGGGTGTTTTGATTAAGAGGGGGTTCACCTGTCCAGAGTGAACAGGGACCTTGTACCTGGGAGAGGCCTGGGAATCAGCAGGATGTAGGTAAAGATGCCTACCTTGGTGGGGGGCCCTGGGGTGACGGTGGCCACACCCAGTGCTGTGGCGGAGTTACAGGGCGATCCGGAGGCTGTAAGGTACAGAAGGGTACCCTCTGCAGGAGCACAATAAGGGTGCTAAAGCCAAATATCCCCAGGGAGGTCCTCGCGTTGGACCCTGGAGGAGCGACGGCGCCCCGTTAGTCCTACGGGCGGTTGTGGACCTGAGCAACCGGGGTTGCCTGCACGCTCTGCCCCCTTAGCTGGGGGGGCGTGAGTAAGGGGGTGGACTGGCGGTCCACCGGTGGGAGGGGCTATCCCCTCCCCCAAATCTAACAAACACCGGTTGGCTAGGGCCACGGTGTAATTTGGCTCATCAGGCGGGCAGGCGGCGAGGGGCTGCCTGCCCTGGGATCGCCCGTAAGATAACCCACCATGTTGGCATATTTGTTATGCAAATAAACCTGCAGCAATTTTCTCCACTAAGAATGTGTCTTGTCTGATTATTTCTCCAAGTTATTGCTGTGGGAGGGATGGGGAGTGTTGCCCATATTGGCACTTTGCAGGGCTGCCTAGGGCCCATGAAGGGGGCTCTCCTAAGAGGGCGGCCCCCCTTAGTGCCACAGGATGGCACATGAGTCAGCCTCCCAGTGTTTGGAACCCTCGAGGGTCCCCCATGCCCGCGTCACTTCCGGGCAGGGAGGGGCAGGGAGAGGCACATATACCTCTCCCGCCTACTGTTCGCCCTCTTTTATGCTGCCATGACGCCGTTTCCCTCCCCACCGCTTACCCGGCATACAGGCGGGGGGGGGGGGGTTGTGTCTATCTAACTTTTTATTTTGTGTTGCAGGCGGAGTTACAGGGCGATCCAGAGGCTGTAAGGTACAGAAGGGTACCCTCTGCAGGAGCACAGTAAGGGTGCTAAAGCCAAATCTCCCCAGGGAGGTCCTCGCGTTGGACCCTGGAGGAGCGACGGCGCCCCGTTAGTCCTACGGGCGGTTGTGGACCTGAGCAACCGGGGTTGCCTGCAACGCTCCGCCCCCTTAGCTGGGGGCGTGAGTAAGGGGTGGACAGGGCGGTCCACCGGTGGGAGGGGTTATCCCTCCCCCAAATCTAACAAACACCGGTTGGCTAGGGCCACGGTGTAATTTGGCTCATCAGGCGGGCAGGCGGCGAGGGCTGCCTGCCCTGGGATCGCCCGTAAGATAACCCACCATGTTGGCATATTTGTTATGCAAATAAACCTGCAGCAATTTTCTCCACTAAGAATGTGTCTTGTCTGATTATTTCTCCAAGTTATTGCTGTGGGAGGGATCGGGAGTGTTGCCCATATTGGCACTATTAAAGTTGCAACAATCGGCTATCTAGTGAACATGAGAAAGGGAGCTTGTTCCAATTCTTAGCTGCCAGCAAAGAAAAAGAGCCCCCACCTGCTCAAGGATGGATGTGAGCGATGTTGACAAAAAGACCGTTAGCTGAGTGGTTGGAAAAAATGCTGGAATGCTGATACGAGTTATGTGTATGTGTATACGTATACATACTTGGTTTAAGTCTTGTGGTACATTCTTTAAAAAAATCATTTTTATTTGCATTTTCATGGTAAATGACAGTACATTTTTCTAAAAAGGTACAATTAAGTCTATATACCATGCTCAGCAGGCAAACGTCTTATACACTGCAGAATCAACATACAGAAAACTGCCATTTTAGCACCTGGTTGCGGCGATAGAATGTTAGGGGCCTACATTAGGCCAGGAGAGCAACTGGTTAACGCCAGCCTGGATAGAATAGGGCATATGCAAATGCCTTAAAACCAAGGAGAAATAATAAACTCCTTAGAATAAAATCAAACTTGAGAGCTTGCAAAGAAGACCTAGCAGCGTCCTCACTCCCTGTCTGCGGGAAGCAACTCAAAACATGGCTATTTAATCAGTGATCTCCACAATATTATTCAGGACATCATCGGCTCTTCTTTGCTGCGCATAGCGCCAAGACGCCTCCGGACATTTGTGCGCTTTAAAAGTTGCATCATTCATTCAGAATAAAATCAAAGTAGTCACGAAGGCTGTGGGCGAGGAACATGAGGGGCCCGGGAAGTCGGGTAAAGTAGCACCAGATAAGCTAGGCTGTAACTGATTATCTGGGTGGGGCTAGGCGAGGTTCGAAGAGGGCTCAATGAGTCTCTAGATTTGATAGGAATTGTCATACTATGAATAAGCATCTGAGGGGGACCAGGTTGATGAGTCGCCATCACTGGGTTCTTCAAGAAGGCCAGAAAAGAATGTGTCCCAATCCCAAGCCGTTAGTCGCCTGCGCAAACCCCTGGCTTCTTCCCTGTGAAAGGTGGTGCTTTCAGCCTTCGCCCAAGTCACCAGGGTTCGGTGCCACAACATATTAGGGGGAAGGTGCGTACTTTTCCATCTAATGGTGATGGTCCTTTTTGCAAGAGGAAATAAATGTATGGGGAAGGAACTCCCAGAGGTTGGCAAAGTGTTAAAGAAGTCAGGGCAGCATCACCATTTTTGAGACCGCTATGCGACCCATGACGATGAAGAGAGGGTTTGGTAGAAGGCCACTTGGGCTTTATCCAGTGTCATTTGATTGACTGATTATTAGTGTGCCTTTGTAGTTTGCATACTGGGCGTATCACTCAGATGGTCGAGATTTTCAGTCATGACAGTGGCAGAAGGCTGGCATGATTGAAAGATGGGATGGGTTGGCTCCAGCATGTCTCTCATATGATAGATGTTCAGCCAGGTCAGTGTAGGCATTTACGGTGTTGTCTTGAAGGAAGAGAGGTGCTATGTAGAAAGGAAACCTGTATCCGTGTTGCTCTTGGTGAACTTGGTGCCCGGGTGCGGGAAATATGGGCCATTACTCTAGTCTCGCCGTGCTCTCCCACTGTGTATGAGGAAAGCATGTGCTGCTATTGCATATGTAGTCCCGATTTCTGTGTATGTGAAGGAATCGTGCACTCATAGTGCTTGTGCAGAAGATGCTATGCGTGCAGATAAGCTTGCCCCATTGGTACTTAGATGGAACCTTTTTATGGTGTCACAGAATCTTGCAGTGCTGCTGTTGCCTGTGCTGTACCTACTACGGTGCCTATGAGCAGAACTGCCGTACTTTACTTCTTTAGTGTGTGAGTGAAGCTTGCTCTGCTGCTGCATAGTCTGTCCCTGTTCTATATCTGGTGGAATCTTGCATTGCCTTTACTTTGGAACTCACTCTATGCATCTATAAATTCTATAGAGCACCAGAAAGTGACCTTGTCTCTCGAAAGTTCCATGGAGCTGCTCCTTATTCATGGTTGTGGGGTGTATTACTTCACATAAACTTGCTTGGCATTGAATAGTCGTGTGTTCCTGTGGGCGGCCCCTTGAACATTAGAAGAAGTAACTCAACTGATCATAAGGGACTCTGAGCCAATGATTAGCCCTGTGGCTGTTGTGCCTTTTCAAGAAGGGGCTCATCCCTTTTGGGTGAGGTAGTCCTGTTGGAAACAGTGGCCTGGACCCAAAGGCTTGCCTGACCATTGTGGGCTTCATACCCTGCTTGAAGGCAAGGACGTTTAGTTTGGATATGGGAGGATTCTTTAGCATGTCTGTGGTGTAGAGGTCTCCTACGGTAAACCGCGCTTACAACGAATCCTTTACTCCGCATGTAAATACAACGCGGTCATTACAACGACCGCGTTGTAACAACGCATACCATAGTCATAACAACGACTTGCGGAGGGGGCAGAAGGTGTTGGGTTTAAAATCCAACACCTTCCCTACTGTTGCACAGACTGGAGTTGGAATAGTAAATAATACTATTCCAATATCCAGCGCCCCCCCTAGAGCAAGTCGTTGTTACGACTTGCAGGGTAATGGTATGCGTTGTTACAACGCGGTCGTTAACGTTGTAATTGCATGCGGAGAAAAGGCATGCGTTCTAAGGAGGCATATTAGTCTCCTACTATTGTGTATTCTTCAGTCACATTTCATCCATTGCTAAATTTGGGCTACACAATGGTCCAGTAGTGGCTGAATCATACATTTTTGAATTGGGTGAAACATGGTGCTGGGATCTGGAGGTGACCTTTTCCTTTGCCCCAGTTAACTTTGCACACTGAAGTTTCATATTTACTCCGGATCCTCTGTGAGCCAGTGTAGGGCCTTCACTGCTGGTACAGGATGTCTGAATTTCTTTAGGCCCATACAGACTTTGTTCACTTGGTTCTAAATCCTCAGCAATTTAGTAAACTCTTCTTGATCAGGCTATAGTACGCCATGTTGCAGTGGTCCATTTTAGACATCACTGGGGGTCTTGTGCGTTTTTTACAGTCCATGTGCAGAAATATACATGTAGAAGATTACATCCTGCTCCCTGTGCTGTTTAGTTTATGTATCTGAGGGATGCTTGCGTTCATGTTGTTCGTGCTGTCTGAATGATGCTTGCTCTGATGTTGTAATGCTGTACCTAGCATCTGAGAGATGTATGTGCATAATAGATGCAGCATTTAGCACAAAAGCCATGTATCTATACTGCATAGATGGGGTGTGAACTATGTGTTGTTCTTTTGTTTTTTTTTTTCTTTTAGGGCTGCAGGAAACCGTGTTTGAAGCCAGCACTGGTACGGATCCCCACACAGGGCTTGACTGTGGTGTACATAACAGTGCTACAGATCTAGAAGATGCCATTACTTCGCCCTCCCAGAGGAAAGGTGATGGGGACCAATTCTTAGAGGACATATTTCGTATGATCATGGAGGAGGTTGTTCAGAAAGGAACAGAGGCCTCTGGAAAGGTAGGTGCAGGAGGGCCTGAAGTGTACGAATAGGAATAATGCTTTGATTACTTATTGTTGCTTCAGGGATGCAAGTTAGTGTGGCCCACAGCAGAACGGAAGGATCCTGGACTGTCCCATGGACTGTGGGCGCTAGATGGATTCAACTTAATTCCATGGATGAATTAACAGAGTACTCTGGGTTTCTCTGCCTCCAGGTGGCAATCGCCAATTTATCTTCACCAACACTGTGCTTTGTGCTCAATACCAAATTACAATTTTTGAGGTTCCAAGGGAAGGGCAGTGTCCAGCAGCACAAAGAGACTAGGAAAATATACAAATTGAGGGAGGTTCTAAATCACACCAATTTGCAGAAAGGCTGACACAAAGATGAAACAAAGTAATGTGAGCCCATGGGACGCATGGTGTCAAGGATAACCATGGACAGATACAAAGTAATTAACTGGATTCTCATGGTAGAGTGGTATAAGTAGGTAGCTTTATTCACAGCACAAGTGTTTTTGAGAATGGTTCCTGTGAGGTCCAGCACAGCTTCATAAAATTTGTGTCCAAACTAACTTTGCTTGACTATGCAAAGCCTGACATACAGATGCCAGGAGGTGTGCCTACAGTACCTGCACTAGTTTTACAGGCAACGAATTGGATCATTTCAGGATCTGTAGCAAGGCCTGAATACTAAGAAGGTCTGTTGAGTCTCCTTCTTGATTGCCTCAGGAAATTGTGACTTCTCCCAGTAGCATCGTGTAAAGTATCTCCTTAAGTGGGGCCCAGTTAGGAGTAAAAAACTGAAAGGGTAAAAAACCTTCTGACCAATTTTGTAACTCTTGATTTAAGAGGAATATTGATAGAGAAGTTAATAGCAAGGAGCCAAACTCAATTTGACATCAGGGAAGAGGAAGGGGCCAAGCAGGGATATCTGGAAGTAGTTCCGGTAGAAAATCTAACTGGAAGAAGCAAAAATTAGAGACAAATATAATATCAAGTGGGCAAAGAATGTGACAAAAATAAGGTACTGAAAGTGTTGTGAAACATATTTCACTTGTAAATGCCACCTTATCAGTGATTCAAACAGAAATTGACATCATATGAAAACACTCTACTTCATCTTGGGTTAGGAACCTCAGATAGAATTCTTTGGACAGACCACCATCTTGGAATTGACAGTTTATAAGGCTTGCCCACACCCCCTTCCTGAAACTCATGGCATCTTAGGCACATGAAAAATCCAACTCTGACATCCTTTGCCCATTGGTGAAGTCCACTTCCCCCTGCAGTCCTTCTCGCCGATGCTTTGCACAGTTCTTGAATTACCCCCAAGTGACTGCGAGTGTGGAATGCCAGTGCAGTCTAAATGGCGAGGATACTTAACCACATGTTGAGTGCAGCCTTCAGCAACATGCTGACTGTCTGCACGAGGAGTACACCATCTTTTCCTGAACTTTTGTAATCTGTGATAAATTCTTGGCAAAGACAAGGCGTTGCAGTTCATATCATTACTATCCTTTTCATCCTCTGTGCTTATCAGGAGCAGAGTGTTGAGGTTGTTTTGGCCTCAGCTGCTTCCTGCCTTGAAGCCACATTCAATAGTATGTTTCCTCAAACTAAGGATATTTAAATCATGGCTTTTGCAGTAATGAGTTTCTGATGGCATAGGGGAAGGGTTATTGCCTGACATGTTGTGATGCCTTGATAAAGCATAGCAAAAGGGTAACTTAGAGGGGAGAGAAAGATAAGTGACATGAGCATCATAAGCCGCCTGGACTTCTTGGAGAGCTCAGCTTACGTTTTGTCATAATGTGTCTGTATTTGAAAATAATGTATTTTAGGTCAGAAGAATAGTAAATATGTATAAGAGACTGGTACCCCCAACTTATATCAGAACATACCATTCAGCAACAGTAACAGTTGGGGTGTGGTATGTATTGTCTTTGGAGCACACAGGCCAAAAACGATAGTGGCACAAACTGGCCTGTCTGAGTAGTGCACTAGCTGATGTCCCATTGGGTATGTGCACTCTGTCTGGTAGACACACAGTCACATTGGTGTTTACTCATGCATTGGAGGGCAGAAGGGGCCCAAAAAAGGATTTATATATATATATATATATATATTTTTTTTTTTATAAATTCTGTGACAGTGTCATGGCAAAAAGCAATACAAATAATACATCCACATTTCGATTCTTCTGCACATAATGTTCATAAAAATACAAGAAAAAAAAAAGGGAATAGAAAAGAGAGGCCCTGACAGTGCATGCTACACTACCAAAACTGGCCACAGAATGAGAGGGAAAAAAAAAAAGGAAAAATAAGAGAGAAAAAATAATTAAAAAAAAAAAAAAAAGGGAAAAAAAAGTAAGAAGGCCCCTAGACAGCACCATCCCGAAGAGCCCAGAGAGAAGAAAGCCAAGTCCTGACAACCAAAGCCAGAACTGCAATTTAATTTGATTCTAACCATCGGATGATGGGAGTCCAGATTTTCCCCCCCAATTCTCGTCTCCTGCGCCCGCTCAGCCTATTCACAGCAGATTCCATATTGTATATGGCTAATAGCCTAGCCCGCCAATTAACAAACGTAGGAGAATCAGAGCTTATCCACAGGGAAGTTATGCATAGTCTTATAATAGCCATTGCCATAAATACAAATCGGGTCTCCGAGCTAGAGCGAGCATTACCCTGCAGATTGCCTTCTACACCCAAGATGATTAAATGGGGAGTTAATGTTACAGGACTGTCAAGAATCAGGTTCAAAAGGATTCGACATCCTGTAAGAATTTAATTAGACTGGGGCAATTAAAAAACATGTGTAGGGTGTCGGCTGCCCATGCCCCACACCGACTGCACGCACTGCCCCGTGAGCCCCCCATTTGGAAACCTTGATAGGAGTGTAGTATAAGTCGAAGACAGACATGAAGTGTTGGGTCCTCAAGCTACCAGTTATTATAATCTGATTGGCTAGTTCCAATGATCCCTCTAGATCCACACATTCTAAACTAAGCTTTCTCTCCCATCTAGTATTTTGAATACTCAAGTCATCGGGAGACCTTCCAGAAATATTTGATAAATTTTCCCTATCCGGGATCTGTTCTCAATTGCATCCACTAAGCTATTTTCCCCACATTTACACGCGATTGGTGCATAGCCTTGCACAAAAACTACGAATCTGCAAGAATTTAAAAAATCTCTTTTGAAGAGTCCAAACCTCTCCTGTAAATTAGAAAAAGGGGCAATTTGGCCTTCACAGCACATATCCCCGAGAGAATTAATGCCTGAGTTCCCCCACCTAAGAGTAGTTTGATCTTGAAATATCAGTGGTAAAAGACCGGGTGAGGAGAAGGGAGTATATGCATTGATATTAGGGATCCTAAACCTGCGTCGTATCTTTCTCCAGGTCGAAAAGGCTGCCAGAATTATTTTGAATTTGGTCTTTTTATAGTAGCTTGGCTCTAAGATTTTGACTAAACATTGCCTAGCATCCGCTCCAAGTGCTATTTCGTAAATGGTTGGCCTAAGTGCAGCCGGCACTTTTGCCTTAGCCCCTACCAGCAATATCCCCATATGTTGTAAAAGTGCTGACCAATGGTACAGAAGAAGGCTGGGCACACCCCACCCGCCCCTCAATCTTGGTAAGGTCATCCATTTACTAGCCCTTCTACATCTCCGGTATCCCCATAGAAATCTAAAGCATGCCCTTTCTGCTTTTGCTATACAAAGTGTCGGAAATTCCAGAGGTATAGTCCGAAACAAATATAAAAACCTCGGAAAGATTGACATTCTAATGACATTACAGCGACCATGCATTGATAAATGTAAATGGTCCAGTCTCTCCAATGTCTTGTTAACCTCTCCAATTACTGGCAGAATATTAAGCTCCGGTATACATGCCACTTCTGCCGAAATCTTCACCCCCAGATAAGTGGCTACTGAGACAGTGGGGACATCTACCGAGGGCACACTTCCCGTGTGTAGAACCTGAGTTTTATCAATGTTTAGTTTATACCCCGAAACCAAGCCAAATTGTTGAGCCACAAGCTTCACTGCTGGAAGAGCGGAATTTATATTGGTCGTAAATATCGCAATGTCATCAGCATATGCTAATGTTTTATACTCGCATGATTATTTACTGTTACTGCTCTAATATCTATGCTAGCGTCCAGTTTATTAAGCAAGGGATCAATATATAACGAGAATAGCAACGGAGAGCAAGGGCATCCCTGCCTGGTACCTCTACTAATACTAAATACATTAGATACTTGTCCAGATATACGTATTCGTGCTTTAGGGGACGAATAGAGTGCCTGTATTGATTGAATAAAGTCGGTGGGGAATCCCTTCCATTGAAGGGCGGCCCAGAGGAACCTCCTGGAGACCCTGTTGAACGCTTTCTCAACAGGATCATCCCGAGAGGTGACCCCGTGGCCTGAGCCCAATCAAATAAGGAGATGGCTCGCCTAACATGGTCAGTGGTATCCCGACCAGGGATAAACCCATGTTGCCGCAGAGAGACCAATGGGGTAATAATCGTGCCCAGCCGTAAAGCAATGATTTTTGAAAAAATCTTGCTGTCTGCATTAATAAGCGAGATAGGCCTGTAAGATGATGGGCTTAATGCGGGTTTATCTTTTTTTTTTAAAAACCACTATGGTGGTTTCCCGCCAAGAATCAGGCGCCTGGCCCTTTTGAGCCAGTTGTAATATTGACGCAAAGTCAGTTCGAAGTGCTTGGCGAAATGTCCGGTAAAATTCTAAGGGCAATGCATCCGGACCCACCGCCTTCCCAGCGGCTAATGAGGTTATTGCAAGCTCGGCCTCTTCCCAGGTGATCGGGGCTAAAAGAGTTTCGTTCTGTTCCGACGTGACTTTGACTGTTTCATGATCCCTAAAGTAATCTTCCACCAAATCTGCTGCCACCTCCCCCTCCTCAGAATATAGTTGTTGATAAAATCCCTGAAATACCTTCAAGACTGAGTCCGGGGAGTCCTGAACCTGATCCACATGATCTTTAATCCTACAGATTCTATTGGAGACTCCCTCTGTTGTATTCGTTTTGCCAGCAGTCTCCCCATACTTTCCCCATATTCATATATCTCCGCCCGGTACTGTACGTATTTGCTAGCAAGTTCCTCCCAAAATATTGATGTATCCTGGCTTTTATTACCGCAATAAGCTGCAGGCAGTCATCGGTGTTTTGAGCATCCCTTATTACCCTCATAAGCTCTGCCTCAGCCAACCTGAGCTGTTCCACCCAGCCTTTAATCTTTTCCTGTTCCGCCCTCTGTCTATACAGTGAGAAACTCAGGGTCTCGCCCCTCACGGCAGCTTTAAAAGCATCCCATACTATAATTTCAGAGGAGGTGCCTCTATTTATGTTAAAAAATTCCATTATCCATTTAGCCATGTGCACGCAGTATTCCTGGTCTAATAGGAGCTTCCGTTCAAACGACCATGTCGTCAGGGGTCGGGAATAGCCAATTACTGGAAATTCCACAATTAATGGATTATGATCCGATATAATCTTCGGATGCAGCTCTATACTAACCTGTTCAGCCGTTTGGCTAGAGATAAAAAAGTAGTCCAAACGGACGAGTTTATTATGGGGAGCCGAAAAAAACGTATACCCTGAATCCCCCTGCCTATGCCTAAACCAAACATCGGTTAGTCCATGCTCCCTGATAAGCCCCTGTAATGCCTTAAAAGTCCTACCCTTTCTTCCCTGATACGGGAGGTGACTAAAAAGATTAAAACTGCTATCAAGATGAATATTGAAGTCACCGCACAGAACTAGCGGGGAGGGCCAGAGGGCCAATTCTATACTTAGAAAATTCAGAACTTCAGGATCATCCAAATTCGAGCCATACAATGAACAGATTGACAGCGGGGAGCCTGTAGTTACCCCAGTAATTGCTCCCTCCACAATCACCCACCGCCCTAGTTTATCCTCCTTGATTTGATTACAAGTTATCATACCCTGCTTAGCTAAAATAGCTACACCCCGTGTGTTAGTACCCTGTCGTGTACTAGCCAGTAATTCCAGTCCCAGATCCTTTAACCACCCCCGATTATTCCAAGTGATGTGGGTTTCTTGCAGACAAAGCACATCTATCTTCATGTGTCTAATAAGCTTGGCCAGCAAGACTCTTTTCTTCCTGTCATTGAGGCCACAAGCATTTAAGGAACAAATTCGAATTTTGCCCTTTCTATCCATGATCTTTATGATTTACCAACATTTTATCGCTGTTCACACAATCATGCAGACGGTTCAGAAAAACAACCCACAAAAAACAGTTAAGAGTGTTCCGCAGGACACTGTTAAATACCTTCATTCAGCCAAAAAAAAACTGCCAGGACCCAACAGATGAAACACAAATAGTGACTCCCCCCCCCCCACCCCCGCTCCCCTCCCCACTGAGACCCCCCCTCATCCCCCCCTTCCACCCTGCCCCCCCCCCAGCCACCCACCACATGAGGCAAAGGGACCAAGGTCCCTGGTGATGGAGAGCTAGACCATACCCCCTTCCTCCCAGCCAACCCTCCCTTCAATGAAATTTCCAGAACAAAGAATGCTGCACACCCCCGTTGGTCATTTTCGTCGCCACAGACTGCATCAACTTTTCTGAAGGTCAATAGTCCTCTTCATTGCCGTTTTGGATTCTTGAACGGTCACTTGAATCCACCTTGTTGGCACCGCCTTTCAGCCCTGAAGAGTCACGGGTTACTACCCTTTGTGACGAAACACGTGTCGGCTGGTTGCTTTTGTTTTGGCTGGTTGCTTATGCTCTGTTACTATATTAAACACCTATGATTATCATTCTGGTGTAGACCCTCTACATTTCTGCAGTATGAGACATTTCTCCTGATATTATATCCTCATTACGTGTGCCCGGGACTGTACCTACTTCATTTGTGTGGATTTCTATCCATACCATCACGGGGGTTTTAGGGCATATCCCCTGACCTGGTTTGCACCGTTCACACTCCTACTATAACATAAACTCAGTGCGAATTAGCTTGAGCGCCATTATTCCTGTCAATACTAAAAACCCCACACTGATACAATACTGGTAAGTACTCCATCTCCCATAATGCATTGGTCTTGCTGTTGACACGCTGTACCGTCAGTTGCCACCGGAGGGCTATCCTTAGACAGTAGAGTTTCTCGTCCGTCGGTCTGTCCGCTGCCACCAGACAGGCTGTCTTCCCTCCCGGGCTCACAAGCATCTCCTGACTCTACAGTCACGCTGGTTTCAGCGACAAGAGCGTCCACATTCCGTGTGGCATCCACCAGAGATGTGGGGAGTCTACAGTACCAGGTAATGGCGGACCAGTTGTTGTACCGGGCACCCTTCCTCCAATCGCCGGGTCCCGCAGCGACCTACTCTTCACGCTTTGAGCTTTAAAGAGAGCAGGGACCGTCTGCCGCCCTCGAACAGAAACACTATTTTTCCTGCTTTGAGCCCCAGCCCCCGATACTCCGGCCGGTGCTCCCACGGCAGATCGGGATGCTGCCGTCTCTTCCATCCTTCCATCGCCGTCCACGGTGGGCTTCCCTGGACTTCCTGAGCTTATTGGGGGCCCGCGAGCCTTGCTGCCCCTGGTAGACGCTTTCGGCGGCATCGAGAGAAGCGAAAAGGTGAGTGGAGCGGGAGGAGGAATCCGAATGGATGTGCTTCCCGACGCCAGTCTAGAGGGCAATGGAATCCCCCACAGCCAAAGCCACGAGCGCCAAATCATTTAGTGGCGCAAGAAAATGTCAATTTGACTGCCGTGCAGCATAATTCTTAATCAGCAGTCAGAAGGGAAGATTAGCGGTGAAGAGGTTGCCTGGTCAGCTCACTCGGCCAGCAGTGCGGCCGCCATCTTGCCTCCTAAGGATTTATATTTCTAAGCTGGTCCCTATGAATTGTTATATGAGATCGTCATGTGACAAGTTCTTGACCTTCAGGTAGGCAATTCAGAAAAGATGATACAACATGCTTGCGAGTAGGGGGGAGGTGTTGGAAGTGGAGTGTCATATGGTCCCATGGTCTTAGTAAAGTAACCCCTCTTAGGGCCTTGCGGATCTGCCAACCACCTTGCTAGATCAGGCAGCTTGAAACATTTTTTGGTCTGAGGAGATCTGCCTTTTCTTTTTGACAGGTTTGTGACTGGCTAGACCCAGAGGAGCTGAAGAACACCCTGGATCTAGAACTCAAGAGCAATGGAGAGCCATCCAGGGCCCTCCTGGATCACTGCAGAGACATCATCCGGTACAGTGTGAAAACAGGTACTGGGAACAAAAAAGGGGCCCCCAGGAGGGGGAGTAGCAGGTACGAAGATGCTGACATCAAGTTCTAGAATACATTGCTTTTCAAAAGGAGATCCCAGGGCTGGAAAAATAGTGATCCAAAGGCATGGAGTAATAGTTACCTTATCCTGAAAATCAAGACCAATAAGCTTTCTCCAAAGTAGTCTGATAACTCAGATATAAACACAGTCAACTGTGAGGCTGCATGGCACCCCAAATAGCCAAATGCTGGCTGGTAGTTCTCTAAGAGTAACTAAACCATCTCATTACATCTGTGTACTGTGGAACAACCCCACCATATCATGGTTACGAGATACCCTTCTCCTTTACTCCAAGAATATTCCCAGTGAGTGCAGTTCCTACCTTTACTCATATTTTTATCCTTTTGTGGTCTATTCCTGGAAGTCCCCATGCCAGCCAGCTGTGCTTTGAAGGACTCTTTCAGTTGTGCCCCGGTAATCACAGTACCAACACTTCTTGCCCAGTGGAGGGGTAAAGAAGAGAATTGGATGACACCTGCTTGACTTTTGAGAGGTTCTTAATGGCTCATCAACCAATTAATCAAACAGCATTTGTAAAGCACTGCACTGTCACCCTTGTGGGTATGTGGGCGCTGTGTCTCTGTCGAAGAGCCAGGTCTTGAGTCTCTTTGTGAAGTCTGCCAGCGAGGGGGCTGTACGGAGCTGGAGGTGACGGTCATTCCAGATCTTGGCTGCGATGTAGGGGAAGGAGAGGCCACCGCTGCGGCTGCGACGGATGCGTGGGGTGTGTGCGAGGGCGAGTGAAGAGGAGCGCAGGTGTCTAGCGGGTTGGTGGAAGTTCAGTCGGTGGTTGAGGTAGGCAGGTCCTAGGTTGTGGAGGGCTTTGTAGGTGTGCGTGAGGATCTTGAACTGGCATCTTTCCTGGATGGGGAGCCAGTGGAGGTCACTCAGGTGAGGGGTGATGTGGGTTCATTTGGCGAGGTCCAGGATGAGTCTGGCTGCAGCGTTCTGTATGGCCTGGAGTCGTCTGAGGAGCTGGGTGGAGATGCTGGCATAGTGGGCGTTGCCGTAGTTGAGTCGGCTGGTGAAGAGAGCCTGAGTGACGGTCTTTCTGGTGTTGGTTGGGATCCATCTGAAGATTCTGAGGAGCATGCAAAGTGTGTGGAAGCAGGAGGAGGCGACTGCATTAACTTGTTGTTTCATGGTTAGTTGGCTGTCGAGGATGATGCCAAGGTTGCGTGGATGGTCGGTCGGTGTGGGTGTAGGTATGAGTTCTGCAGACCACCAGCTGTGGTTCCATGTGGAGGTGTTCTTCCTGAAGATCAGTACTTCCGTTTTGTTTGGAGTTGAGTTAGAGGCAGTTGTCTCTCATCCATTTGGCTACTTTGGTCATGGTGTTGCAGACGTTTGTTTTGGCGTTGGAGGGGTCCTCGGTGAGCGAGAGGATCAGTTGAGTATCATCTGCGTAAGAGATTGTGTTGAGTCTGCGGTATCTGACGACATCTGCGAGGGGGGTCATGTAGATGTTGAACAGGGTGGGGCTGAGGGATGATCCTTGTGATACGCTGCATATGAAGTCTTTGGGTACGAAGGTGAAGGGAGGCATTTGGCTGCTCTGTGTGCGTCCTGTAAGGAAGGAGGCGATCTACTTGAGGGCATCTTGCTGTATGCCTATGTTGTGGAATCTGTTGATGAGGCTGTTGTGAGAGACTGTGTTGAATGCTGTGGAGAGGTTGAGGAGGATCAGGGCCACAGTATCTCTGTGGTCGAGGAGTGCTCTGATGTCGTCTGTGGCAGCAATCAGCGCAGTCTCAGTGCAGTGGTTGGCACAGAATCCTGATTGAGAGTCGTCCAGTAGGTGGTTTTGTTCCAGGAATCCGGTGAGCTGCTGGTTGATGGCTTTGTCGAGAACTTTGGCCGGGTAGGGGAGCAGGGAGATCGGACGATCATTTTTGGGTTCGTTGGGTTCAGCTGAGGTTATCTATAGGAAGGGTCTGACGTCTGCGTGTTTCCAACTGTCCGGGAAGGTTGCTGAGGAGATGGAGGTTGCGTGCTGATTGGGTTTGTTGCGAGGTTGTAGAGGTGGTGGGGGCAGGGTTGGGTGGGTGCCCCAGATTGAATGGAAGACATGATGGCTGAGGTGGTCAGCGCGGTGAGCGGTGACCAGGTGGTGATGATTTGGTTAGTGTTTGCTGGTTGGTTAAGGTCGTTGGGGTTGAGGGTGGCGGATTGGATGTTGAAATTGTTGTAGATGTTGGTGATCTTGCTGTGGAAGTAGTCTGAGAGGGTGTCGCAGAGTTCTTGGGGAGGGGTGAATGGTGTTCTCTATGACTGTCGGGTTGGAGAATTCTTTGACTATTCTGAAGAGTTTCTTTGTGTGGTTGTCTGCGGAGTCAATGCGGTGGTGATGGCTGCTTTCTTGGCTTCTTTGATGTGCTGGTGATAGTCGCTGAGGGTTGTTTTGTGAGCTGCTGTGTCTGCGGGGTTCTTGGTGGCACGCCATTGTTTCTCCAGTTAATGGCAGTTGCGCTTGGTGGTCCTGAGTTCTGGGGTGTACCAGCTGGCATGTTTGTTATGTTATGTTATGTTAAGGGGTTTTATAAAGCGCGCAGCTGCCCCAGCAACGGGGCGTTCCAGCGCTAAAATGACACTGCCATAAGCAAGCCAAGAACAACCAGGAGGCAATTATGCGGGGAAGAGGTGAGTTTTAATGACTTTACGGAAGAGAGAATGATTTTGGATGTTTCTAATATGTGCAGAGAGGGAGTTCCAAAGCTTAGGAGCACAAACGCGGAAGGAGCGTCCAACGGCCCGTACTCTCTTAAACCGGGGAACAACCGCTAGATGCTGGTCCATGGAGCGCAGCTGACGAGTAGGTCTATAGTGCGCCATGAGGCTAGCCAGAATAGCAGGAGATTGGAGAAACATGATTCTGTGGGCAATACAGAAAGTCTTAAATTGGATATGTTTCTCCACCAGCAGCCAATGTAGTTTGCGGATGGAACTAGCGATGGAACAGATTCTCGGAAGACCAAGGAGAGCCCGGGCTGCCGCATTTTGTGCCCTTTGTAAACGCAGTATCTCTGCCCTATTGGCCCCGAAATATATGGGGGGCTCGCATAGTCCAGTCTAGAGAGTACTGTGGCCTGAATGATTACCTGACGGGTGGTAGGGTCGAAGAAACCCAGCAAAGGTTTAAGCCCACGTAGGAGCCCGAAACACACTCTGGCTACTACTTTAGTCTGGGTTTGAAAAGAAAGATGTTTGTGGATCTTGTTGGATTTTGTATGTTTCCGTTGGGCGATTCTTTCGGTGCAGTTGATGATCCAGGTGACGAAATTCTGGACAACCTGGTTGAGGTCTGTTGAGGCCTTGGGTTGGGAGGTGGCGAGGGCCTGGGACCACTGAGTTTCGGTGACCTGGCTTCAGCTGCGGTGGGATGGTGTGCTGGGCGTCGGTGATGGGGAAGTTTTCGATGGTGTGGTCAGTCCAGCTGAGTTCTGTGGTATGGCTGAATTTGATCCTGTCACTTGAGGTGAAAGGGTTTAGTGTGTGTCTGGCTTTGTGCGTGGGTTCGGTGACCAGTTGGGTGAGGCTGATGTTATTGAGGTTATCAGAAGGGTGATGGAGTTGGCGTCATTGGGGTCATCGATGTGGAAGTTGGGGTCGCCGAGTGGGATGTAGTAGTGAGAGTCGATTGCTAGGGGGCGATGAGGTTGGGGATGGTGTCGCAGAATGATGCTCAGGGTTCTGGGGTTCTGTAGGCGAGGGTGCCTTTTATTGTGGTCTTTGCATTTGTTTATAGTAGGGAGTTGAGGTGTTCCATGAGAGGAGTGGGGTTGTCATTGGTGATGGTGCATCTGATGGTTTCCTTGTAGATGATGGCGATGCCTCCACTTTGTATGTTGGGGCGGTAACGGTTTATCATCTTGTAGCCTTCGGGAGTGGCGGTGGTGATGTCAGGGTTCAATGAGGGGTTGAGCCACATTTTGGTGATGAAGGCAACGTCAATGGAGAGGGTGGTGATGGTCTCCCAGATTTCTGTGGCGTGTTTGCAGAGTGAGCAGACGCTATACTGGATACAATAGAGCAGTTGCTGGGTGTTCTTGGTCTTGTGGGCAGGAGTGGTGCGGGATATATCATAGGCTGTGTCACAGGAGAAGTGGCAGTGTAGGCAGGTGAAGGATCCTTTGGTGTATCGTGGGGAGGAGGAGACGCAGCTGTCTCGGCTTCCGGGGTTGAGGTCTAGGTCATGATTTGCCATATAACTTTCACTCAGTTGACAAGTAGCCATTTTATTTTAAAAAGTGGAAGTCTATGATATAACAACTGCAATTGTTTTGACAGCCATGTTAACATGTTGGAGCCATCGAAAGCAGAATCTTACCCTGATTATAAAACTGATTCCATTGTCATAGTCAAACATGTAAGTGCCTAACTTTATGGTGGTGATTTTTTAGAGCAGTTGGGAGCATTTTATTGTAGCGGCTGTTTCTGATTATCAGTAGCTTTGTTTACTTCTTTTCTTGGAGACCAGCACTGTGTAGTATTAAGAGATGATTTCAGAGCCACATTAACTCTTTGTCTCCCCTATCTAGGGGATTTGGACAGTGTACAATTGATCAAAAAGCTGGTGGTTTCGATGGAAGCAGATGGTTGTGCACACAACATCCATTGGAGTCCTGCAGCTAATGGTAGAGTGGTAGAAGTTGGCAGAAGAGCAGAATGATAGTTGCTATTGGTGAGGAGGATGTTAAACTAGTGAAAAGGAGCAGGTAGCTCCGCATTGGAGGAGCAATGCCTAGTAGCTGATGGGCGAGAGGTACAAAGGAGAGGAATGAGGGAGACAGTCTGGATTTTGGATTTGCAAAGTTTTAATGCGGGGTGGATTAGAGAAATGCCAAGAAGCTGATTAGAATCTTCTGCCAATTTCTTTTTACAGGACACCCGCGCTTTTTTAACCAGTTATTTGCTGGGTTGGACTGCCATGCCCTGGCTGGACGGATGATCACAGAGGCGCTCAACACCAGTCAGTAAGTCTCGCCATCATCTTCACCCTGTTGAGCTGTGGAAACTGCATGAGGAGTGTGTGCATGTATATATTTATATACCACAAACCGGTGTAAGAAGCAGCAGGGCGCACCATATCATTGGATGGGGGAGGTGGTGTTGAGAAAGCATTGTGGACATCAATGGGATTTACACTTTTTAAATTTTCACTATGCCATTAGATTTAACACATTTACAATTTCATCACATTCTACGAATTTATAATGTTAGACACTGTGAGGTACAGAGATTAGCCCAAATTTCGCATGATTTTCTGTCAGGTGCTGGACCCAGGAAAGCCAGGTTCTAAAGTTGACAGTTTTTCGAGAGACCCATGTCAGGAGGTGGTGTGCTTTATACAGTGAGTTCTGTCTCAGCCTGGTACTATAAAGTTAGCCCCTGGCTCTCCTAACCCCTATAACATTAACCTGTAGGCGTAGCATCTCTAGGCCCAGCAAACAGGCCGTTATTGCATCTGTGGATGTTGCTATCAGCAGCATTCCCCAATACATTAACATGTGACACTGTTGCAGCACAGATGCTCCCTTTGAGACGGCAACTGTTGCTTTTGGCAGCTTCCTCCAACCGGGCCAGAATGGGGCACTACATGGAGAGCTTCTCTCTGACAGCTCTCCATGTTTATGTGTTATTCTGCCTGATTTGTTACTGTAAATAGATTCACTCCTTACACTACATACAAAGAGTGAAGTTTCGGCCTGCCTCTTTCAAACATTAGCTTCCTTTGACCATTTGCTTTCAGCCATTGACTGAGACTTTGACGTAGGTGAGGAACTACTTTACTACGATAGACCTCTCTGTCGGCCACTATGGCTCCCTCCAGTGTGTGTTTCTATAATGTCCTGAATCATTTATCACAGTAAATCCAGACCGGTTGACTTTACCAGTGCTTGTTAGGTTACAGTCTGTGTAAGGTAATTCATCTTGTTCATCTCCCAGACCAGGCCTGTCATGTGTTGAAAAGTAAGCCCGGAGTTTTGGAGAATAAATGCAGCCAGCCCATTCAGTGTCATTGCATCTTTACCTTCCATGTGCCATTGCCCCATCACTGGCAGGGTCTTCTTACCTCTGTGGCATTGGCCTTTCCTGTCTTCCAGAGCCACCTATGAGACGGCACCCGTGTTTGTGCTGATGGAGGAGGTCGTGCTGAAGAAGCTGAGGCAGCTGGTTGGTTGGCAGACTGGGGATGGTATATTCTGTCCAGGTAAGCTTGCTTAAAGACACACGGCTGGAGCTATGGGACTCCAGTAGAGAGTGCAACTTCTGGCAGTGAAGTTCCTGCAGTGTGATCTTTCTTCTAGTTAAGGTACCTGGCTTTAACTTCTTTCTCCTGCGTGATCGGCCCACCGGTGTGTACATCTGTGAATTACAGGGCATTATTTGTAAAATAAATATTAATAAGTGCAGGGGCCCAATTTTATTCCTAGGAGTCGCCACAGTGAATCTAATTGTCGGGGTTGTCAAATACCAAGGCTGCAGAATCTTGATTTCTCCTCATGATTCTTTCTTTCACAAGCCTACACTTTCTAGCGCTTTCTTTCACTTTTGCAGGCTCTTTTCATCCCTGCTGTCTCCTTTTGTCACGATGTACCTATGTTTCGCCACTCCTTCTTCCTTTTTTGATTTTCTCTCGCTTGCTCTTGGTCAAAGTCTGATGATAAGATGATAAGAATGATGATAAGAAAGAACCCTAGATTCTCAAACACGATTGCTTCTGCACATCACATCACTTGCAACCACAGCACACATTAATCGCTGGACTTTTGACGCTCCTGGAGCTTTACTGCAGCTTCAGCCTTGTCATCCTACAGGAGGTTCCATCTCCAACATGTACGCCATGAACCTGGCATGGTACCACCACTTCCCAGAGAGCAAGCAGAAGGGTATGAAGGAGCTACCCAGGCTGGCGGTGTTTACTTCCAGCGAGGTGGGTATAAACATGTAGCATCTCATAGGTCGTAGCAAAACCAAAGGGGATGATGGACGGAGTGTTGAACATTGCAAGCACTCACCCCCAGTCAACTGATCTGGGTTTAATCCATCATCATTCTTTAGCTCACTCCGCCACCCCAGTTCATAGGTCTACCTGTAAACCCAGTCAGAGTATAGGGGGGATTACTCCTTGCACATGAGTTATGAGTCAAGTGATTGGCGGGTAGATTTTCATTGTCCTTATTGATGTTGCTCATGTCCTATGTCCGCAGTGTCACTACTCCGTCATGAAGGGAGCGGCTTTCCTTGGCATTGGGACGGATGGCGTCTTTGTGGTCCAGGCTGATGACAGGTGACAGCAATGGTTTCAGTGCCGATCTTCTTTATTTCCTTCCTCCCAACTGCTCACACCCAGCTCTTCAACCGTATTGCCTAAAGCTCACTCTGTTGTTAGAGGTTGGAAGTGAAGAGGTCTGAGCTTCGCCAGCCTGGAGTACTGAGAAAGACTGATGCAAGCAAGTCCCATGATCTCTCTGCCAGTTTGCAATCAGTGTTCGAGACTGCATCTCCTGATGAAACAATCTGAGCCAACGAGCCTAAACCCAACCCAAAACCAGTGCTTCTTCTGTATTCCTCAACCCATTGCTAGCTAGAGCAAGCAAGGCAGAGGGTTTGAGCATTCCAAGTGACATTCTCCTATAACATTCCCCACCACAGGCAAGATAACATATCAACTTGGCTCCTCATACCAACTTAGTACACAATTCATGCACTATGACCAGGAACAAGAATGATCTTTTGTGTTTATGGACATGTCTTGACTCGCAATGATTTGCTAGTGCAGGATGCACTTGACTGGCAGTCGCCAGTCAATTACCGTAAACCAATCGGCGCCCCCCCTCTAAATAAAGGTACTCAAAATCCTCCAGCTAACAGCCCTTGAGTACCACAGGCATCTCTCCTTTCTAAAAATGGCCGAATGAAACTCTAGCTGGACTCTAGTGACCGGACCAGTTCATCAACAGCTGCACAAATTGCAAAACTGAGGTCTCTTTATTCTGATGACAAAACGCCAGTAAAAGGAGTTACCGGTCACATTAGGAATTGTAAGTGGAATACTGCGGCTCCCAAATTTTTACCCTGGACATTCCACCTGCTACAATCAGGCACAAACTTCTTAGTCAATCTAGCCACCCTTTGCTAGAAAAATATATATTTTTTGCATTTAAAAAACAGCTGTACCTCCAAGTAAAAGGAGCTGTGATGGGCTGCACCTGTACGCCTGAAATACTGAATATCTTCATGGCTTATTTTGAGACAAAAAGGCTATATGATGCCAGTAATATATTGGAAACTAATATTAAATCCTGGCACAGGTTCAAGGTTCAAGGTTCAAATACACTTTATTCGGATAGCATCGTATCCATAAAAGCACAAAACACAACAACAAACAAATAAAAATGTGCAGGTTAAAAAGTCGTAGTAAATCATTAAAACCATAACAGCATACAATGTACAATAATATAATTCATTCATAAAGGACATAAAACCTAGGGATTAGACATCGTTTGTCATGCTCGAGCAGCAATTCTCAAAAAAGTGCCAGTGCGAAAAACCAACTTCATCGTCTAGGGTAAGTAATTTTAAATAGGCATGTTCCAGACTGATGGGTGTATGTTTTTAAAATAGGGAGTTAAGAACCACTTAATATATTTTAAATAATATTTGCAGAAGAACAGAAAGTGCTGGATAGATTGTTCGCTCTGACCATCGCACGGGCATGGAATATGATCAAGGTCATGGTGGTAACCAAGAGGGAAACATAATACAAATTTGATGGTACCAGCCCTTAAGCGAAACAGAAGGCTCCTCTCCCAATGGCTCATTGGCAGTCTGATATAATTAGCCAACTGATGTGCACAATCCGCAATGGCCATGTAGCTATGGACAAGAGGTTTACTGTATTCCTTCTCATATCTTTCTGTTATATATAATGAGTAGAGCGCGCTCCTAAGCTCACTTTTATTTGCGGCCATCACTGTACTAGGGTCTGTGTAAAAGCTTTCCTTATTGACACTACAAAGGCTCTGGTGCACCCCTGACAGCCATGGTATGTCTTTACCTTTTGCACATGCCATGCAGTCACTAATGATCTCTCTTGTCAGGGATGCTGCCGGGTGTTTCCAGACTGATAACCAGAAGAGGGTAGGACGCGCTCTAATAAAATCTTCAATAAAATGTAAATTGAGTTCATTTTGGCAAATATATTGAGGTGAGGAGATTGGGACGCCTAGTAAGTTTCTACAAAATCTATTTTCTTCCTGTTGGATGCAGGTACTGTTGGCAAAGCCCCAAATCTCTGCGCCGTATGTGGCTGTCGGCACACATTGAGACTTAAAATTTTTTTCAATAGCTAAAATAGCACCTGTTCTCTTTGGGCGTGGAAGGCTAAGAATCGAGTTGGTGGCCTTTGAGAACTTGCTCCTGGCGCGAGCCATATGCTCGCTCCAAGAGCCGTTCGCAGCAAAGACCACCCCAAGATAAGGAAAAGAACTAGTGCTCATCAGCTTCTGATTGTCCACAAGTATAGTATTAAGTTGACGCTTCCTTGGGCCGCACGACATTACAAAAGACTTTTTAAAATTAGTGCGTAAACCAAGGCTGTCCATATAACTGACAAAACCCTGTACTAACCTGCGTAAGGAGTTCGGGATGCGGCCCATAAGGACCGCATCGTCCGCATAGAGAAGTACGGGGAGAGGCCTCCCATTAATTTTTGGAACATCTTGATTTAAGGATTTTAAGGATTTGTTCAATCCATTGATGTAGATGATAAAAAGGAGGGGGGCCAAAACACAACCCTGTCTGACCCCCCTACCTACTTCAATGGCTTCAGAAACCTCACCCCGGCACCCAATTCTCACCCGCGCTTTAAGATCTTTGTGCAGGTGTGCCAGAAAATACACCAGGGGCTTGTCCAATCCATAGGCCAGCAGGATAGACCAAAGCTTTGACCTATTCACAAGGTCAAAAGCCGAGGTCAAATCCATGAAGGCCAAATAGACCGGAGAAGCTCGTGCAACGGTGTATTTCCCCATGATTAGGTTGAGGTTAAGGCATTGTTCAATAGTGCCCACCTTACTGCGGAAGCCAGTTGACCGGGATCTAGGATTTCATTTTCCTCAGACCACTCTAAAATCTTATTGTATAGGACTCTACCTAAAAGTTTTAAGGTATTATCAATTAGGGAGATAGGCCTATAACAATTAGGTTGGGAACGATCCCCTTTTTAAAAATCAGAACGATAATACTTGTGGACCAGGAGCTGGGTAATGGGGCGTACGCTAAATTGTTAAAAACATTTAGGAGTAAAGGGGCCCAAAAGTCCGGCTTGTATTTAATAAGGTCGATGGGTAGGCCATCTGGTCCTGGGGCTTTAGCACCCAAACTCTGGTGAATCGCTTCTTCCACCTCAGGTAGGGTCATCTGTATCCTTGTTAATGGCCCCAGCACAAGGTGGTCAGCCTCCTGTGTGGGTGCAGCATAAATTTCTGTAAAGTGCTTTTCCCAGGACTCGCTCGCGATGGTGCAGCTTATCGAAGTGAGGAGCTGACCCATGGACCGCAAGTCCCTCACGGCTGCCCAGAATGTGTCCCCCTTTTTAGTATTTGCCGCTACCTCTAGAGCCTCCCACCTATTCTTTAGAATCTCCCCTTTCTGATTAAAAATCGCGGTTTTATACCTCCGCCTGGCCAATTTTACTACAAGGGGGCATCTAGGATCAGATAATAAGGCTCCCCGCAGTTGTTTGTTGGCCTCCGAGCACTCGTGATCGAACCATCTCGGATCACGCTTCACTCGGGATATCGGTTTTGACAGAAGCGTTTTTAATGCTGTGCAAAGTTTGTCAAAGTCATGGACAACTTCAGGAAGCTGGTCTTGTGTTGATAAACACGAATTTATAAGGGGCATGTTTCCCTTAACCATCTTCTGGAAAAGGTCATTGTTATCTATACCCCTCCATATTAGCCTCAAATTGTCGGTGGAGGGTGTTAAATTCCTAGCCCCGCATTCTGAAATAAACATAGGCCGCGGTGCTAGGCTCAGTCCTATTCGGATGGGATTATGATCCCCTTGGCTCATAGGGATAACTTCAGCTTCCATAAGGTGGTCAGCGAGGTGGGGGGATATGAAGAAAAAATCTATGGTGGAGGAACACCCCCTTCCCCGAAATGTTGGCACAAGGGGATTAATAACACAATTTACATCTACAATGTCCATAACATCAGTGAAATTATGCATACTCAAAAAAGTGGCCAGCTCAGCACCCCTACGACAAGTAGGGCTGGGGTTGTGAAAACCAGAGCTATCTAGTCTATCTATAGGTTTTGCATTGAAGTCACCTCCCAGAAGAATACCAGTAGTTTTTGCTGATTCTTGCTGGGAGTCAAGATGGGAGATGAAGTCAAAAAGTTTAATAAAATTTCTATTGGGGATAGTAATAAAATCATTATTATAGAAATTAACCAAATAAAAAGAAACTCTTCTTTTATATAACAAAACTTGAAAATTACGACTGTTAGTGGGCAGAACCTTGATACTGCCACCTGCAGCGATATTAATTCTGATAAATAAGCCCCCCCGAGGGTCGACCAAATTCAGAACTACGGGCTAAAACATTATAACAATGGAACCCATTTAGATGTTGGTCTTGTGTAGCCCAGGTCTCCTGGAACATTACTATATCCTGTTCCTCGATCAGGCCTAACCAGTCCTGATCACTAAGCCTCGATTGGAGGCCAGCGACATTCCAGCTCAGAATTCTTAAGTCTGTATCGGCCTTAGCTTTAGACAAGGGGGGCCGGTCGTCTAGAATGGGTGTAGGAACAGGAAAGACGGGATCCTGAAGGTTTACCAGAAGACGGGGACGGTGTTCCACTAAGGGTGTTTGTCAATCCTGTGTATCCAAATCTGACAGTGCCTGAAATCGCTTGGAAACAGGGATTGCGTTGGACACATAATCTATAGGCCTAGATAGTGGTTTATAGAAAAAGCCCAAAGGGAGCGCACAAATTTTCGAGCTTTGGCTAAAAGATTGTTCACAAAAACTTAAAATACAATGAACCAATTGTGGCCTGCAGAAATTAATCACAACACAGTCCCCGTCAATGTTTTTGGAAGATTGGCCAATCCACCCTACTCGACGGACCATGAGGATCTCATTCATACGTGAGGGGTGAAACCTTTTGTGTTTGGTTAGCCAGTCCACAGTCTTATTGTGGAGATCAGTCCAAGATTCCTTCTGATCCTCTAATAGAGCAGGGACACCCGCCAACACCAGTACGTAAGGGGAAGAAGCTGGAGGTAAGTTTAGAACATCTGCATTAGGACTTAAATGTTTTCTTGTCACATTGCCCGTTGCATCCCGACTCACAACGGGTTGCGTTGATGATATGTTACCAGAAACTAGACATTCCGGCTGGCTATTGCATGGGCCCAAAGTTCTTGTATTGGGCCTCCTACAGAGGTCCTGTGAGTTCCTCTGCTCCAGATTGGATTGCGGCTCAGATGATGCTTTAGAGTTACGGGAGGAGATACATGGGTTTACAGATGATGATACTTTATACATATTAGGGCATGAGGTTGGCAGATTTAATCTTGAATTATCATCTGCCATTATTACAGAATCCTCCCCTATGCTGTCCACCGGTTTTGGAGCCTTAATGATGCTGTGACTATTCAAAGTGTCTAAGGTGGTGACCAAGTATTCGACCTTCTCCCGTAGGGGGGCAAGATTCTTGTCAAGCAAGTCTTGAAAGTGGGCTAATACTTTCCCCAGTGCTTTGTCCAAGGTACTCTCTACAGCAACGGGAAATACGACGCCCCCAACAGTATCTTCCATTGTTACAAATAAGTTCACATCAGTCTGTGTGCTGACAGAGTTGATGGTGCCATGGCCTGGGGCGCCTGGGGCGGGGGACACTGGGTTAGTCGGTCTAATACCGAGTCCTTTCGTACTGATATGTTTTTGAGTGGTGACACCCCGCTTCCTTTTGATTGATGATGCTCTCGCCTTAGTTTCTGCACGGGGTTTTTTAACCCGTGCTCTGGTGGCTCTGGTAGTTATACTAGGCTCATTAGGATGTACCATTAGTGCCATTGGTGTTGCTTCCGGACTTGCCAAGGATGAAATTTGAGCCTGGATTGGGGGTGAGGAAGAAATGGGTGGTCGGGGACTATTAGCCGATTTAGAAATGCCTGAGGATAGTTGACTATATAATGTGCTGGGGTCTAGAGAAAGTCGTCTTTCAGTCATTTCTATTTCGTGAGTTGGCAATGATTCGGCTCTCACAATAAATGCATCCAGAGTCCCCGCTACGCCTTTGCGCTTACTCATAGTGGCAGTTGTGTATATGCAAAATCAGGCCCCAATCAGATGAGGACTAGCAACTAAAAGCGAGTAGTCACAGCAGTACCTGAGAGTTGAAAGGAAGTTGGATGCAATTCTCTTGAGGTTGTTTGCTGTCAGCCGGGTAGCAGATATCAGCTGTCGGAGGGGGGGCCCAGCCCGGCCTCGACTGGTCTCGGACGGGCGCAGACGGACCCGCCCTTGGACCGGGCACGCTGGTGCTTAAGTGCGCCTCCAGGCGCCTCCGGGCGCTGCTGGCGTGACAAGGCGGTGCAGGGGAGCCTGGGAGTTGGAGGCCTATGGACCCGCTGCGCGTGGCTCTCACCCCGGTGCTACTGGCGTCTGCGGTAGCGTCCCGCGCTGCGGGAGCCCGCCGGTGCTTAAGTGCGCCTCCGGGCGCTGCTGGCGTGACAAGGCGGTGCAGGGGAGCCTGGGAGTTGGAGTCCTATGAACCCGCTGCGCGTGGCCCTCACCCCGGTGCCTCTGGCGTCTGCGGTAGCGTCCCGCGCTGCGGGAGCCCGCCGGTGCTTAAGTGTGCCTCCGGGCGCTGCTGGCGTGACAAGGCGGTGCAGGGGAGCCTGGGAGTTGGAGTCCTATGGACCCGCTGCGCGTGGCTCTCACCCCGGTGGTACTGGCACAGGTATATCGATGACATCTTACTTATTTGTCAAGGACCAACAACACGCCTGACAGAATTCCATGAGTGGCTTAATAACAGGTCCCCTTGATCTGCATTTCACAATGTCACATAGTACTGAAAGACTCAATTTCCTAGATCTATGGGTCGCCGCAGATGAAAAGTGAATCTACACCAATCTATATGCCAAGCCAACTGATAGTAATACCCTCCTCCATTGCAACAGCAGCCTCCCTAAATCTTTAAAACACAATTTGCCATATGGACAATTCCTGCGGATTCGCTAAAATTGTAGCCGTAAAGAAGACTATTTCCAAAATGGCATTATCCTCTACAACATACTGATTGATTATGGTTACCCCAGGAAACGTGTAAAAAACTACTTAAAAAGGGCATGATTCACACCAAGGGAAACCCTCCTAGAACCAAAAACCAAAGATACCAGTATTTCACTGACATGTGGCCTGACCTTTTCAAATCTTACCTATAAGATTAAAAAAGATTATTTTTCCAATAATCTGAAAATTCTAACTACTCTTCAGATCCCTAGACATTATTTTCTTCCAGACTGGGAAAGAATTGGCAACAATACGTGGTAAGGGCAGCCCAGAAACCGGAGTCCAAAGACCTAATTGGACTTTTAAAATTGCCTCTTTTGATTGGACTTCATAAATGGGCCAATGTTTGGCCTGTAACTTCTCCTTGAACTCTAAAGAGGTCACCGTGCACGGATCCACACATAACCAACAAAAATATTCGAACTGCAACACTAAAAATGTTGTGTATTGCATACAGCGTTCCTGCGATAAATGCTACATAGGGCAAACCACTCAACCAATCAAGAACCGTATCCTGCAACACAGATTCAGGATTCGGTGTAAAACAATAGTTGCCCCTTCAGTCGACCACTTTTCAGTGCAGCAACATTCTGAAAATGACATTAAATGGTCAGTGCTTTTTGTAGCAATCCAGGATAAAAGTGGCAGAGCAATAGAATCCTTACTACTTCAAACCCATGCCAAATTAATTGCAAAATACCACACTTCTAAACAAGGCCTTAACGAACAGGACATATTATGGGCACTGATAAAAACATAGATGGACCCAGCAGCTTGCCCGTACGCCCAGTTCTATGTACACAGTGTACGTGACCTCCATTTTCGTTGTCTTCATAGATTATATATGTAATTACCAAATTATATATGATATGTTCTCAGCTATATGCATTTCACATTTGTTAAATGACAGAGATATAAATGTAATTATACATGTGTATATTATATTGTCCGGACAAGTTTTTGAATTTGGCTACTCTGATTCCAATAATCTCCTTTAAAAAAATCTTTTCCTTTATACACAAACACAGTCTTAATGTATAATACGCACTTCTGCCTGTACTTCTACATGCTCCACATTTTTAATATACCCCTGCACATTTTAAACATAAGAAAGTTGTTTTCCTTCACTGGACTTTTGATTATTTTGACAAACAATTTGTAATATATATATATATATATATATATATATATATATTCTACTGGCGGTCGCCAGTAGATAGTTCTAGTTAGGACCTATTTTCCATAGGAAATCCGCAACATTCTATTTGAAATAACTTTGGCGCCGGTTGACGAATCTTCGCGTAATTTCCAAACTTTGTGGGGCGCTCCGGTGCGCTCCTATCCTGAAAGTCTCGGGGTGATTCGGCAAGCGGGGGCCTAGAAAAAAGGGGGGTCCCAAAACGTGTTTTCCCGATGAAATTTTCATAGGAACCTTTAGTCGCAGCTACAGCACGAACTGCTGAACGGAATTACACCAAATTTGCCAAAAAGGTAGCCCTTGGTTCAGAGTCGTGCCTTTTGCTTAAATGGTGTAAATCCGTTCAGTAGTTCCTGAGAAAATCAAAAGTAAAATCACATATATATCTATGGCCGCGTAGGGTCCGCGTACCCTCCCGATCTCGAGCTGTATGCTAATTGGCTGTCAACACTCCAAACCAGGAAGTGTTGGCAGCCATCTTGTGCCTCGGGGGCAGGGTAGAAACATCCTGACCCCCTAGGCCTGCTCCGGGGATCCTACAAGGACCCCCAGGGCCCAAAAAAAAAATATATATTTTTTTAAAAATCGGAAAAAACGTGCTGGGTGCGCGGAGCCTGTCGATTAAAAAAAAAAACAACAAAAACGAAGCGCGGACTCCCACGCTTCGTGGTTAATTGACCCCGGGTGGGCCAAGTCCCGGGGGCATGCGGGGGTTTATTAAATAATTACATGGGGGGGCCTCTAAGGCCCCCCCAAGCCCCGGGGACTGCCACCCCCCGGGGCTTTAAAAAATAAATGGTGCAGGAGGGCTCTGGACCCTCCCGCAGCCCAGGGGACCGCCACCCCCCGGGGCTTCTTTTTTAAAAATAATAATTACCTGGGTGGGGGGCTCCAGCCCCCCCCACACGCCCCGGGGACCGCCACCTCCCCGGGGCACTAATTAAACAAATGTGGGGGAGGTGGTGGTCCCCGGGGCTTTGTAGATGTTGGGAGGGGGGTCGCGCGGCCCACCTCCTGGAGCCTGTGGTGGCCCTGGGGACCGCCACCCCCCAGGGCCGGCTCCTGCAGTGTCCCGGGGTGCCTACCCCCGGGACACTGTAGTTTGCTATGACAGGACGGGAGCCTCACGGCTCCCGTCCTGTCATAGCAAACTGCTTTGACAGGAAACCTGCTCTCTCTTCCAAAATTCAAAGCAAATTGCTTTTCCACACGGGGAGCTGCATGTTAGCAGCTCCCCATGTGGAAAAGCAATGCCGGCTCCCGCACGACGCGGGGAGCCGACGGGACCGTGGGGGAGTTGGGGTCCCCCCCACGGTCCCCGAAGGATAGGGCCAGCCCTGGGGGATGGGGTCCCCGGGGCAAGTAGTGGCCCGGGAGGGGGGCCACGCGGCCCCCTCCCCCAAATTAAGGGGAAAAAAAATAAAAAAAATTAGGTCCCCGGGGCCTAAGGAGGCCTGAGGAGGGGGGCAACGCAGCCCCCCTCCATGAAAATTTAAAAAATAAAAAAGGTGGCAATGACCCGGGGGATGGGGTCCCCGGGTCGAAATTGGCCACGGGAGCGGGGCCCACGCGGTCCCCTTCCCGTTCCTTTTTAAAAAAATAAATAAAAGGGGGTCAGACCCTGGGGAATGGGGTCCCCAGGGCCCAAAATAATTAAAAAGAAGGGGGGCCACACAGCCCCTTTAAAAAAATAAAAAAATCCGGCATCGCGCCGGAGGCCACGCCCCTCCTTGGCAGCACTCTGCAAACGCGCCCTGGCGCGTTTGCAGAGGGAGAACGAATTCCCCTTGCATACTGGGGGTCCCTGGGGGCCAACTAGCCCACCAGGAACCTCCAGTATGCGCCAGGGGGCTGCGTTGCAGAGAGGTGTTCTGAGGCCACGCCCCTTTTTACACCTCTCTGCAACGGAGCTCTGTGGTGCTTAATGGAGGTAGCTGGTGGGCTAGTTGCACCCCAGGGACCCTCAGGATTCAAGCGGAGTTAATCCCCCGACTTAAAACGCGCCACGGGGCGCATTTGCACAGTGGTGAAGGGAGGGGGCGGGGCCTGAGGTGACATGTGTGCAAACATGCCCTGTGGCGTGTTTTAAGTTGGGGGGATTAACTCCGCTTGAATCCTGAGGGTCCCTGGGGTGCAACTAGCCCACCAGGTACCTCCAGTAAGCGCCACAGAGCTGCGTTGCAGAGAGGTGTAAAAAGGGGCGTGGCCTCGGACCACCTCTCTGCAACGCAGGGCTGTGGCGCTTACTGGAAGTACCTGGTGGGCTAGTTGGGCCCCCGGGACCCTCAGGATTCAAGGTGACCTAATCCTGTAACTTAAAACGCGGCATGGGGTGCGTTTGCACAGTGGTGAAGGGAGGGGGCGGACCTCAGGTGACATGTGCGCAAACACGCCCTGTGGTGCGTTTTAAGTTGGGGAATTAATTCCCCTTGAATCCTGAGGGACCCTGGGGGCCAACTAGCCCACCAGGTACCTCCAGTAAGCACAACAGAGTTGCGTTGCAGAGAGGTGAAAAAAGGTGCGTGGCCTCGGAACGCCTCTCTGCAACTCAGCTCTGTGGTCCTAACTGTAGGTACCTGGGGGGCTAGTTGGGCCCCAGGGACCCTCAGGATTCAAGGGGACTTAATCCCGCAACTTAAAACGCGCCACGGGGCGCGTTT
Source organism: Calotriton arnoldi (assembly GCA_963921515.1). Taxonomy (NCBI): domain Eukaryota; kingdom Metazoa; phylum Chordata; class Amphibia; order Caudata; family Salamandridae; genus Calotriton; species Calotriton arnoldi. Next base: position 156,901 of record CAWUFW010004989.1, on the reverse strand, counting down.
GCACACATGTCACCTTAGGCCCCCCTCCCTTCACCACTGTGCAAACGCGCCTTGTAGCGCGTTTTAAGAGGTAGTTTTAATCCCCCTGCCCTATTATGTACTAGGGAGTTACAGAGGAGGTCATGCTAATCACAGGGGTACCCCAACGCATAGTGTTCCCTAGTGTATGTAGGTGTTTTAACTGTATTCTAAGTGTCTTTTACCACAGCACTGGCTCTAAGCCTGGTTAGTCAGAGTCAGTTACCACCAGTACACGTCTGGAAAAGTTGTGGGCACAGGATGATTTTGCAACAAGGCCTCTTTCTGCTCCTCTGTTGGTTGTTTCTGCACATGTCTTGCTTCTTCCTGGATTTTTCTTCGTCTTTGTGGACTTCTGTTTCTTTCGACATTTCTTTTGCTTCTTTCTGTGCGTTTTTTCTTCTTTCTTCACATGTCCTACTTCTGTAGGCATAGTTTCAAACTAGCATTTGAAAAACCTTTGAAATTCACTGGAAAAACCATAGGTTTCAGGCACGTTATAGTTGGAAATTAGCATTTAAAAAACCTTTGAAATTCACTGAAAAAACCATAGGTTTCAGACACGTTATAGTTAGAAATTAGCATTTAAAAACCTTTGAAATTCACTGAAAAAACCATAGGTTTTAGGGACAGTTATAGTTAGTTGGACATTTCACTCGTACAAAACCCGTGAAATTCCCCGTTATAGTTAGTTCAGCTAACTATAACTCGCGCCCCGCAATGCACTGCTGATGACGTCACATATTACATCACTCATGACATGGTCAGTGACATCACTGATGACATCTCAAATGACATCACTGATGACATCACTGATGACATCATCCATGTGATAATTTCATGCATCTTGTCACACCCTAATATAACTTTTGATACACCCACTCTAAATTACAGACTGCCATTCTCAAAACCATACACACTCCAATACCAATATCTACATACCCACTCACTGATTCTTAGGTCTACACACACACATACATCTACACACTCACCCGTACAGTCACTCATACTTACGGTCACTCAGTACAGGACTATCATATGCACTCATACACCTATATAAACACTCACACACCGCCACTCATCCATAGAGGTAGTCACACACCTAGTCAGTCATGCAAAAAAATAATCACACACCCATTTACTCACCTATACAGTTATACACACACCAGCTCACTTACTCATACAAATACTAGCACATTCTTATGCTCTTATACAATAACTGATTCAAGCACACACGCATCCATACAGCCACTCTCACAATCACACACACTCACTTATAACCTTTTAAATACTCTAACACACATATATACTGCCTTTTACATATGTAGTTACTCGCACATGTACCACTGAGATATACATTCACTCACTAACACACCCATACACACACTCACCCACCCAAGCAGTCCATCACAGATGCACTCTTCAAATCATACACCCAGTGAATCACCCACTCACACATCTATGTACAGAGTCACACACACCCCACCCACACAAACACTCAGGCACCCATACAGATACTCAGAGAACCAATCAATAACCCATATAGACACTCATGTAGCTATTCGGAAATCCATGCATCCACTTATACACCAACAGACAGACAGACATACAGACATTCACACAGTTTAGTCAGTAACCCATGCATTCAGTAAGATACGTTTAATCACTCACTTATAGAGTCAGTCACGCACCTACTAAATCATCCATTCAGACACTTATACACCCACTCATTCTTCAATACGCCTTTCCCTATATATATTAAACATATTTAAACTTTACAGAAACACACAGTCACTGGATGATGTCATCAGTGATGTCATTTGAGATGTCATCAGTGATGTCATCAGTGATGTCACTGACCATGTCATGAGTGATGTAATATGTGACGTCATCAGCAGTGCATTGCGAGGCGCGAGTTATAGTTAGCTGAACTAACTATAACGGGGGAATTTCACGGGTTTTGTACGAGTGAAATGTCCAACTAACTATAACTGTCCCTAAAACCTATGGTTTTTTCAGTGAATATATATATATATATATATATATATATATATATAGATCAAAATTGAATATTTAAGTGCTGATTAACCGCCGATGCATGTTCGTAGTCTTGAGTCCATAAGCCCAGGAGAAAGTGCTACGGCACGAAACGCGTCAGCTGGACTTTGTTTCATTTGTGAGGCAGTACTTCTGTGGACTTCACGGCAGCCTCCATTAAACTGATTTGGCAAATTACTCACCTGGTGTGGGCCCGTCTGTTGTGGGTAACTTTCGTGTTGGATATATATATATATATATATATATCACTATATAAACACGCTACTGCATACACAAGCTCGACATGTAGGCTTCTGCTGAGACTTTTTGATCTCGGCAGTAAGCAGCACCATAGATGCTATATACATTCCCATGATGACCCCATCCATACACAGAAATGCTACATCGGAGCAACTATCCCCTCTGTAATATGGTGCCAGGATTTAGGCGGCCTCGTAACACTTCAGGTCTCGCTCCAGTTTCATGGCCTGCAGCACCGCATGACGTGAGATCTATACACTTGACAGTGTCGTAAAAAAACTTGAGGGAATTCGCACCCCGACATGGCCAGAACCGAAGCCACCTACGCCATGTCACCATGGGGAAAGACCGAGGGCCCAAGCCTCCTCCAACGCAGACCAAGATGGACCAGTACACAGCAAATGACCCAGGAACAGCGGCCGGGACCAATGAGAGACCCACCCCGGCTGAGGCAGATCTCAACACTATCCTACAAGCAATCAACGCCTCGCAGGCCTCAGTCGAGAGCAAGATTGGCGAGGTCCGAGTGGATGTGGCCCTCATCCGACAGGACCTCCGGAATGCGACGGCCCGTATCTCGGAAGCTGAATCCCGTATTTCCACTGTCGAGGATGACGTTACCCAACTAAAGGAGCAGGTGGCTCGCCTACAGACCCACACCAGGGAGTTGCACAAAATGGCAGAAGATGCTGAAAATAGATCTAGGCGTAATAACCTCCGCCTGGTGGGGTTTCCGGAGGGAACGGAACAGGGGCAAGTGGGGGAGCTCATCGAACAATGGATTAGGTCTTGGATGCCCAAAGACTCTTTGTCCGCATGGTTCATGGTGGAGCGGGCCCACCGCTCTCTGACTCCTAGACCTCCACCGGGGGCACCACACAGGACAATAATAGCCAGGATCCTCAATTTCAAAGACAGGGACTCCATCCTGAGTGAAGCCCGCAACCAAAAGACTCTGACCTTCCGCGGCCACCCCTTAATGATTTTCCCTGACTACACATGGGAGGTCCAGACCCAGAGGTGTTCATTCATTGAAGTGAAACAGAAATTGCGCGCTCTTCATCTCCAATACAGGTTGCTCTTCCCGGCCCGCCTCCGAGTCGTGGTCCAGAACAAAACTCTTTACTTTGAGACTCCTGAAGCGGTCTGGACCTGGCTGACCGAAGAGCGCCCCCTCAGACTCGGGGCTTCGATCCTGTCCTCTGAGGACTGGGCTGGGGCCGCCCGGGCGGGGTCGCCCAAGCCGAACAGAAGGCGCACATGTTCCCGCAGGGGGCGGGGAGCTCGCCGAGCCATGTTGGGCTCGCCCACGGGTGCCGGCCTACACCCCGGAGACCAGGTGGCACTGAACAACTCCCGCTCCCCGCGATCCCTGGATCGATCGACCTCCGGAGGCACCTCTCCTAAAACTCTTCCTATTGACTCAGACCTCTCTCGTAGTCCGGCACTTCTGGGGTGACCGACCCAACTGGAACCTCACAGTCCAGCACACCGTCAAGGTGGAAGACACTCACACGGTAATGCCACAATAGAACCTTTAAACAACTCTGCTGAAGTAATGTAATATCCTGATGTAAGGAGGGGTCCTCCACGCAACTCCAAACCCGAACATTTTAGTTTGGCCTGTCAACATTAGCTTTCACCGGGACGACAGATGCTTCTGTTCTCGAAGTATAGGGTGGGGAGAGGGGGTAGGGAGGGGGGTTGGGACCGTTGTCCCGAGTTGTTGTTGACCCACATTGTTCGTTATCGCAGCACTCTTATTCAGCAGCACGGCAGTCACACACACAGACCATACAGTGGCATTAGAACCACCGCTTTGCAGCCAGGGCATATCCCAGCCAATCCCACACCCAGCATAGGCCCTGCAGATTCTCAAACTCGCCCAAACCAAGCATGACACAAACACGTAACAGCGGAGTTCCTCTCCGAATACTGTTGTGGAATGTGACAGGGTCAAGTGGACTGCAGTCTTGCAATATGCCCAATGCCAAGCAACTGACCTACTCCTGCTCCAGGAGACCCACCTCATGGGCAATCACTGTCCCTTTCTCGCTAGATATGGCTATGACAGGGTTTGGCAGTCGGGCTTTGCCCGAGGGTCACGCGGCGTGGCAATTCTCCTGAGACACAACCTCCCCTTCGTACTCGCGCAGGCCACTAGCGACCCTCAAGGATGCTTCGTGGCCTTGACTGGAACATTAGGAGGGAACGCTATTAACTTATTGTCCACATACTCTCCTCCCTCGGTGCTCACACCGACCTTGAAGCGCACTGCTGATCTTATTGCTTCCCTACCCCTGGGTGCAACAGTGATCGGAGGTGACTTCAATGCGGTCATGCAACCAGACCTTGATACCACAGGTACGCCCTTCGCCGCGAGGACTTTGAACGCCAAACATCTAGTAAATTGGACAAGTACCCTGGGCATTTGCGACACCTGGAGGACATGGCACCCCCATAGCAAGCAATTCACCCACACCTCTGCGGCGCACCACACACACACGCATGCATAGACAAAATCTTCATGCCTGCCCCTGACTGCCAGAAGATCAGAGATGTCACTACCCTTCCCAGGGGCATCTCCAATCACTCACCTCTACTCCTAAGCGCGGGTGACCCCTCTGACACCCTCCGTCCTCTGTGGAGGATGAATGCGTGGTTCCTCCAGGACAAGGACTTCAAGAAAGCAATTGAAGCGGAGCTCCGGTAATACTTCCTCACCAACGGTGGCTCCGTCCCCTTCCCGGTTACCCTCTGGGAGGCTGGCAAGGCCACCATTCGTGGCCTCGCCAAAGGCCACCTCAAATTCAAAAGCTTGGCCCACGATAGTCGGATCACTCTCCTGGAAGCCCAGGTGACCCTCCTTGAGAGGCGTACGCCTGGAGACCGAGATGGCCTCCAGACGAGGCAGCTCGTGCACTTGAGGGACGAATTGAAGCAAATATCTATGGAGTCCGCTAAGCTGCTGTGGAGGTCTTCTATTGCCCGAGTGTATGGCTGGGGGGATAAGAACGGGAAGATTCTACATAGACTAGCCACGTATCCTATGGCCAACCGCATTATCCCAGAAATTCGGGACTCGGAGGGTCTCACCCACCGCTCTCCCCCAGCAGTAGCCCAGACCTTTGCTACCTACTACCGCAGACTCTACTCAGCGCAACGACCTGAAGTTTCCCTTTCTGAATTGATCAATCTGGAACTTCTCCACCTCCCCCGCCTTAGTGCAGCGGAGTCAGCCGAAGTCGATCTCCCCATCACCCGCGAATAAAATCAATGAGGCCATAACGCGTACCGCATCGGGTAAGACTCCAGGTCCTGACGGCTTCCCGCAGAAATACTATGCCGCATACCGGGAGATACTTGTCCCTCACCTCTCCGACCTGTTCACTGAAGCCGCTGATAAGGGCTCATTCCCCCAGAAACGGGTGCAGCTACCATCGTTGTCATCCCTAAAACCCAACCACCTTTATCAAACTCCGCCGATTATCGCCCAATCTCTCTCATCAACACAGAGATCAAAATATTTGCCTCTGTCCTGGCCCAGCGACTGAGACCCTACCTCACCAAACTGATCCACCTCGACCAGTGTGGATTTATGCCGGCACGGGGGACTAGGCACTGTCTCAGACGTCTCCACTTGGGTCTACCAAACCGCCAATTATTAACTCCATACCTAGCACTACTCCTAATTGATTTCGAAAAGGCCTTTGACTCCGTCGATTGGCTATACTTTGGGGATGGTTGGCCGAAATGGGCCTGGGTCAGTTTTTCTGCAGCTTGGTCAAGATCCTGTATTCTAGACCCCAAGCGTGGGTGCTCATCAATGAAGCGCTCTCGGAGATGTTCCAGATCAAAAGAGGCACGAGACAGGGTTGCCCCCTCTTGCCCCTCCTCTTTGCCCTGGCGATGGAACCCCTGGCCTGTCTCATTCGGTCCGATGACCGGATTCAAGGATGGAAGTGGCAGAGCTCATACGAAGACAAAATCACCTTATACGCGGATGACGTGCTGGTTTTCCTTGAGGAACCGGCTCGGTCCGGCCCCAAATGCCTCCAGGTGTTGCGTTCCTTTGGGCAGGTCTCTGGCCTACAATTGAATACAAATAAGTCCATCCTGGTGCCTCTGCACATATCGAGAGATTGTTTTGAATGGCAATTTACAATACCCATCAGGTGGCAATCGTTTAAATATCTGGGAATTTGGGTCGCATTGCTCCCTGAACTCGCCTGGTCGCTTAACATCACCCCATTAGTCAAGAGGGCCAGAGAAGACCTCCATAAGTGGCAAACCCTGCCGCTTAGCCCTCTGGGGAGAGTCGCCCTCTACAAATGATGATTCTCCCCAGATTCCTATATGTGATCCAGAATACCCCGTTCCACCTCCCAGGGACCTGATTCAAGGAACCAGACAGTCTTGCCTCCAAGTTCCTTTGGAATGGAAGGAGACCACAAATGGCTCTATCCCAATGCCGGATCCCGCCCTTCGACGTAGGCATGGGCATGACTAACTTATATCTGTACTATCTGGCAACCTGCCTACTTACTCTGCATGATTGGTTCAATGGGGGCTGGTCTGACCTGGCATACAGACGAACGATTTGGGTTTTTCTCAGAATCCAGGCAATGATGTATGGAGGGCCTATACCCAGAACTCTGCCTGTGGTGACACGAGCAGTTCTCCTGGCCTGGCGCGCCTCCCTGCCCCACACCCAGTGGACGAACAAACGAACCCAATGCACACCACTCTGGCGAGGCGCCTGGCTCCGGGAGGTGACTGAATTGGAGGGGTTCCGGGCATGGGACCTGATCGGTATCTCTCAATTAGGTGATGTGTGGGCCAGCGACCATATGCGCACTTTCCATAAACTGCAAACCTGTTATTCCCTCCATCCATCGCAATTCTACAAATACTTGCAACTGCGCCACGCCCTCTACACACACATACCAAGCGGCACGACATTGCCAGAATACAACCTCCAGAAGCACAAACCATGATGGGAAACCTGGGGAAGGGTAGGGTCTCACGCATATACTGCTCCCTAACTAACAACACTCCAACCACTCTGAGCCGCCTCAGAAGTCAATGGGAGGGCTGGGTGGGTCCCCTTGAGGAAGAGGACTGGAGGGACGCCTTGATGGCACCCAAAACCATCACCACCTCAGCCACGCTCCGCCTGGTCCAACTGTTCTATCTTCACGCTGCCTACCTGACCCCAAGAAGTCAATCGCGCTGGCCTGCGATCGACTCCGGCCTGCACTCGCTGCGATCAAGACCAGGCAGACTTCTACCACATGGTGTGGACCTGCCCCCTCCTAACACAATACTGGGAAGCACTAGAGAGGGAACTCGCAGAGGTCCTGGGATGGGAGGTCCCGCACAATCCACTGAACACACTCCTGGGGGTCACAGATGGATTAGATGGGTCCAGAGCTGACAAACGTTTTCTAAGTACGGTCATGGTGGTGGCCAAAAGGGATATCGCTGCCAACTGGAAAAGCCCTACCCCACCTACCATATTAAAGTGGCTCAGGGGGCCCGACTGGTGTGCGGCACAGGAAAAACCTCTTTATGAAGCCAGAGGATGCCCGGCCAAACACCGCAAGATTTGGGGCAAATGGTTGGGTCAGGTAGAATAAACACGCTTTGTTTCACTATCTCTGTCAATTGTATATGGCCTCGTGGGACCATGGACCATGGGACCATGGACTGCAGTGCTCACAAGACTCCAGGGGCATAATGTGGTTAACGCCTATTATCGCTGCAATGTGCTGTTTTGTTTTTTTCACTTGTGTTCTCTTGTTCGCAAAAATCAATAAATTTGAGTATCAAAAAAAAGTTGAGGGGGCCCCCCTGCAAACTGCATGGGGGGCCTCCATGCGCCGGACCTAGTGCCGGAGGGGGCACCCTGGAGCTCAGGGGCCCAGCACAGACTGGCTGTGGGGGACTATTGTAACGCCACTGACACCTGACCACAGATGTCCACATCTCAGCATTTAGTCTGGGTTTTTCTCACCCAGCACCAGGTCCGGCGAAGTTATTCACTACAACACGCCAGTTTGAAGATTGCATTTGCGACTCCAGCCTACCTACGACTTCACTTCTCAAGCAGCCACTTTACAACTTATCAAACGGAAGTTCTTGCTGGTTTAGAACCAACATGCTGCACTTCTTCCTATAGTTAACGCCTTGACCTGTTTATGGTTCCTTTTATCCAGGGGGTACTGATTCTGAACTGTAACAAACTGCCTCCACGTCCCTGTGATGCCCCTCACCTGAAGGGACTCCCCTGGACCTGTCCACTTCAACGTGGGCGATAACCTTCCCACCCTGAGCTTCACTAGAGGTCACACCCTCCCAAGTGCTAGCACCAGGTGCTCTTTACAGTGACTACCCTGCGTAAGTTGCTTTCAGCATCTGATATAGCTCTTCAAGATACGGGCATTTATATTAGTGACTTATGCCATCATTTTACATCCCGTGTAGAGGGACACCTCCGACCACCATTGGCTATGGCCAAGACCCATTTTAGACGTTCACGACCAGAGAGATGGTAAGCGCGGTCTCGTGTCTAAACCTCTCTCGCTCCAATTGCACCATTCTACCGTCTCTTGACAGATTTAATATGCACCGGGAGCCTCTATGCAGGAGGTTATTCGCCCAAAGCCTCGGTTCCTTATACTCTGCTATGCTGTTATTCAATATTTATTTCTCGGTATAGCTTTGTAAAAAAAACACGGGGTTGCGCTGGCCACGTTGTTTGCGTTGTGCATGTGTTTCTCTTTTTTTGATTTTTTTTCTTTTTCATTTGAAAATACCACGCAAAAAAAATCACAATGTGTAATACCAAATCAACGTACTTTTTGCCAGCATGCAGGTGAGACACAAGGGTAACGTGCAGGGAGCAAACACCACACTCTTTTTAGTTTAATTTGTCAAATGAAAATGATACAAGACCACTGACGAATATGTTTTACTTAGGTAATCTTTTTTCCGCACTGTCCTGAAGAGGCCTGATAGTATAAGGCCGAAACGCGTCGACCCACACTGTCCAGGATTCACGCCATACAAGAAAAATATATATATGAAAATACAAATTGTGTTATAGACTGCTGCTAAAGTTGTTTTTGTGCAATGTTTTTGTATATTAGACTAGCAGTTCTATTGTATTTAGGAGTCCTTACCTGGTGACGGAACCCTTCTCCCGTTTAACAATGGTTCACCGCCTGTCATTGCGGTTATATTGTTCACCTAGTTACAAACAAAACTCCTCTGAACTTGTATTGATTTACAGTGCCTGCAAGAGTTCAAAGATCATCTGACACGATTTGGGTGTATAGTATTCTGTTGCAAAGTTTGGGTGAAAACTCGAATAAGTAAACCTATTTTGTGAACTATTTTGGTAGCTAGTTGCCTTCTTGACTGCATGAAAGCAATACCTCAAATAGAAAACTAATATAGATTATTTAAACAATTTATGAATTAATCCCAAGGGTTGATCTATTCAACACTGAGGTAGCAAATAACACGTTTCTCCTTCTCTGACTTTTTTCAATCTATCCTGCCTATTCTGCTAGAGCTCATCTCTTAGTTTACTTTTCTGTGGGTGCAGCCCAGGCTCTAGAGGTGTATATTGCCCCCCCTTCACTTATATGTCCAATCAGGCGAAATGTCAGGGTGAAAAACGGCTAGCTATTGATGAATAAAATTTGTGAATTTGTACGGAAGCACCAGGTTGCCCATTCCATTCCCTAATCTCAGGGACAATCTTGGAATGGCCCAGTATTCCTGGACTTCGAAAGTGTTGATACCCTCCATATTGATACTTCCTGGTGCAGGAATTCTGAATCGGTATTCCTGTGCCCTTGTAGCGGGGGCCCTTAGTGTCTTGCACATGAATATGGCTCCAACATGGAAATGTATCATCGTAAGATCTGTAAAAGTCTCCAAAACAAGTGATCATACTACACTGTCTTCAATTCTAGGGCAGGCAGGTCTGTGACCGCCACAAAACCATTTCTCCTACCAAATGTAGTGTATCGCCTGCCCAGGGACAGGAACAGCAGGACATACGACTTCCTTACAACCAGTGCTTATGTTAAATTCCCTGGCGTATCGCTTACTTGGAGAGTCAGGAGAAGCAATACTTGAGTTGCAATGAAACTGGTGCATGTAATGCAATCCATGCAGCATCGGCTGATGCAACAGGCTGGGACTTCATGAATAGTGCACTCCTCCACTCCGACCCTCCTCCGGCAACCTCTGTAGTTTCATCTGCTAAGATAATTTGGCACTGTAGGAGGTATGATATGCTGCCATATCTGCACTTTAAATGGCAGCAGAAGTTCTTCCTATTTTAGTGTTAGTGTGTACTTGTCTAAAAACCACTAGAGACGTTTTCTCTGTCTTTTCTTTACTTTCATTACAGGGGGAAAATGATTCCTGCTGAACTGGAGAAAGAGATACAGGAAGCAAAATCCCAGGTAACCAATGAGACTGCTTGGTTTGGACACACTTGGATTACAGGCGAGTGTGCACTCAGCATATCAAGATTATAAGAAGGGTCCAGTTTAACGTTTCAATTGAAATGCATTGGGCTGGATGAAGATTTTTGGAGGGTCACACAGAAATATGGTCATGTGAGAGCTATGAGATCGTATGATTCTTCAAATGTTAGACCACCACATTGAGTGAATCACACCCAGTAAGGCTAACACCGCATACTATTGGAATTGGAAGAACTGATGTCACCTCCCTGGCTCAGTTGTGCATCTGTGTTGAAACTGGTCTTTCCTCACCCGTGCTAGCAGACCTGAGGTCTGTTTTCTCTCTTTCAGGGTGCTGTTCCATTTCTGGTGAGCGCCACATGTGGTACCACTGTACTGGGATCCTTTGACCCCATCGGTGAGATTGCAGAAGTGTGCGAGAAGCATGGGATCTGGCTCCACGTTGACGTAAGTAGGGTTTGGGCCTTGGGGAGAATGGAAAGGTACAATCATGAAGGTGTTAGGATGCACTGCAGACACTCGAACAGCTTGCTTGTGTTGGCTGCACAACTTTGAGTACACATTGGTAATAGATGACCCTCAGTGTCTTGCTTTATCATGCAATTGCACTCTGTTTTCAATATGCCAATGATGTCATATTGTAGCAAGGACAAAAACAGTCCCCATCAGCTGTCCATTGTGCTAGTCATACCACATTAATATTTGTAAGCAAGCAAAATACATTTTTTAGTCACACTTGTTCTTCCTCTGAGAAGTACTTCATTATACCAAAAGCCTTCACAGGGCTGGTGCTCAGGGGTCGATACAAATCAGCTTTGGTAGTGGATTGTGAACAGTTCAACGGCACTTATCAACTTTAGGCTATTTTTTCCCTGTTCATCGTAAAACGTGAATTCATATAAAAGAAAAATAGCCACGGATGCTTCCTATCGAAGTGCCTAATACCGATGTAATTACTTACATATAATTTGTAAATGAAAAATACAAGGAATTGCATTTATAGAGAGGGCCATCCAAAAGTAGGAAAGTGATGAAATGTCGAGAATAACCGTGAATCTAGGTTCGGAAGGGAGCTGAGGTCTCAAAAAGATGAACATAAGCACAGCATGAGTTAAGGTATCTAAGATGGGTGTAGCACTAAGCACCACTTTGACTCAGCCTCATAAAATGATATACAATAAGCTCATAATACGCACACCACACGTTTTTTAATTGTTTCTAGGCATGGGCCATAACTTTCCGGTGAAGGATGAGAAAAAAACACGAGTTGCACTTGCCAGATATGTAGTGGGCGCAGCATTAATACACTCCCTGTACTGGCTTGGTGCCTGAGGTTTTGCCACTAAAGAAGCTGTGCGTTGAACGTACCAGTGGTCTTCTGAGATAATGAGTGAGTTGGGTACATAGGCATTGTGAGTTTTGGTGGGCTACCAGGCTTACATCAAGCAGTCCACCAATCACCTCCCAGAAGTTGTTGGCTTTGGATGAATGTCAACATGAGCTGGTCTTGTACTTGCAACCTATAAGTGAAAAGCTCCAGTCCTCATTGCCTTATAGAACATATGTGCTGAATGCTGACCCTATGCACGTAACCTGGATATAACGTGGAATTACCAAAATGTAAGATGAATAGGATGTAAATACCCTCCTTCTTTCTCTATCTTACTTTCACCCTTCCTCTTTCTCTCTCTCTCTCTCAATAGGCAGCTTGGGGTGGAAGTGCTCTACTCTCACGGCATCACAGACATCTCTTGAATGGCATTGAGAGGTGGGTGCTACTTCACGAAGAAGCTGGGTTAGGGTGCCATTCGTGCTGAAAGCCCATCTTTACACTCTTGCTTGCTCTCTGCAGGGCAGACTCGGTGGTCTGGAATCCACACAAGATGTTGATGGCCGGCCTACAGTGCTCCACCCTCCTGCTGAAGGACACCACGGTAAGGGTCCTAGTGAGGGGGAACATCTAAATAGGATCCAAATACTTGTGAATCTACTGTGAGCGCCATGCAACATATATTTACTTTAACTTTTTTGCCTTCTTACTAAAGTCATGAACTTTTTTACAAGCTAGTGATAAGATGAAGCTCACCCTGCTTTAATGTCACTTAGCACAGTAAACTATCGATGATACTACCCAAAGTTAGCGTTTTTAATGCACTGTCCCCTTCCAACGGTCTTATGCCATAACTCAACACTAACAACAGCCCAAAAATGCTTGTGGAAACGTGCAAAGAATGCCTTTTTTACACTGCCAGTTACCAAAGTTTCGACTGCCCTTTCTGGATATCTAAGACCAGTAACTTGCTTTGGAAAGAAAAGTAAATCTAGTGGGATTAATGAATGGCAAAATTTGTCCGGGTTTTCTTCTTCAGTTTGTGGTGCCACTTTCTTTGGCCACTGGTCCTACTGTAGAATATGCACTTGGATTCTATCCGCTTCTCAGCAAAGTTCCACTTTCTGATTCTGAAGCCGCAGACTTTAAATGCAGTCATAGCTTTGTTGTGGGGCTAGGTTACAATTAAATACTTCATCCTTAAGATTGGCTGTTTACTTACTTTAAGAGGTCTCCTGGAGTTTATGGCACACTTAGTACGTGCCACACTTTACCAGATTCATTCCACATTGCACACATATTCAGTCGGTGTCCCTAGTTGCTCTCATATCTTATATATGCCCCTATCTCCTCTACCTTATAGTACAGGTCTTGTCACATTTTCTCCTATACAGTGTTCACAGTAGCTAATATGTAACCAGGTATCTTTTTATTCTGCCACCAATAAAGGAGTTACAAAGTAACTAGTTCTGGTGAGTCTACCCGCCGCACTATGGTCGCAAAAACATGAAATGACAGAAGAAGACATAAAATAATACTCAACAATGCCTGAACTTTAAACCTTGTACACAACATGTAGACTCTAAATCAGGGTTTCAAATGTAGGTCCAGTAGGGTCGAATCCATGATAGATGTCTTCATACCTACATATAATAACTTTACAAAAAGCGATTCTAAGTAGAACTAATTTACATCATCTGTAGTTCTGTTAAAAATCTAGCATGGTTCTCACCTTTCTGGACCTAAGTTGGGCACACCTGCCCTACAAAGAAACAAAGAAAATAATTAGCATCATTCTTTTTTTAGTATTTAATGTATTAATGATTTAACAAGGGGGCTGTCAAAGAAATCTGCTCACATGCCAATATGTAGTCTGAAAGAGTTTATTAACAAATATAGTCTTTGAATCACAAGCCCAGTCAGTCAGTGGTTTCCATAGAAAGCTGAAATGGAGCATGCTTATTGTATAACGGCAAGAAACACATTTAATAATTTCTTCAGCGGTTCTGCAAATGGGACATTTAGTACAAGTAGAAAAGAGAGCATACAGGTCTTCGAGGACTGAGATCATGAGAAATGAAGAAGGCGACCTGTTTGTACCAACACCGTAAACATTTCGTCTGAGTTAGTTAATCAACACTTTTTCGTCTTAGGAGCTAAAACATGAAAGAGAGGCTCAAAATATCAGAGAGGGGCACTTCTTTAGGCATTTGTTAGCAGGAGCAGAAAATATGGCAAATTACTGTTATGCCAATGAAAATTATTATTTCAGAATCCCTTTCTCTTGTGCTATTTATTGCACAGTCATAAGACATCTCGGTACATATTAAAGAAATTACTTCTAGTTCCATATTTGTTTCATAACATTCCAAAGACCTATAATTGGGCTTAGAGTTAGCATAACCATCAATATCATTGACAATTCTCAATGGATAAGCCGGGGACATACCCATGTGTCTTGTCAGACTTGAGATGGGGGCAATTTAGAACTGGACAAGAAGGTACCTCAGCAAATAGACGACAACAATGCTGAACATATATTCAATAATTCTTATTCTCAGCTCTAAAAAAGCACTCTAAGCATCATCTAAACATCAGCAAATGTAAATCGGTCACCAAGAATTTGTAAACCACTAGCACTTTCACAAATATGCCTAGAGAAAGGTTTGAAATAAATGTACAACATGCAGTACCTATGATGGCACTAACTCCACCTTTGTCAGCCAGGACAAAATCAAGAGCTATTCTGTTTTACAAAATCCCAGTTCATTGGGCTTCCAGTGGATCAGAGATCAAACCTAGGGCAGTCAGAGTTTGCTGTCTCCTTTAGTACTTGAGCTACTTGTATTTCGCAACGAGACAGTCCTGCTCCGTAACTTGGGAACAGAATATCAAATAATCAGACAGTTTCAGAGGTGTCTCTGAGTAATCTTGTGTGCAAAGCAGGGGGAAGTGGCTTGGAGTGTTTAATCGTGGGTACAGATGGAGCAAGGTTTCATAAATGAAACTTGCTTGTATTCAATCCTCCTCACAGTATTAATTTATTAAACTTGTATTGTTAATACTAACCTTTGCATTCACGACACAAAAGAAAGGGATGCTTGCCTATGTGTTTTACTAATGAATAACGCTTGTTTGTAATTCAAAATGGCCGCTATGCGCGGAAAGCTCAATGCGCATGTCGCAACCATATCACATGGTGTGACGTCTTTCTTTGCTTGGTGGGAAACTTCTGCTTCTGCGCAGTGTGCATTAAAATGGCTGTTTAATGTTTTCACATGCTTCAGCTTGCTCTCATGTCATTACTAAATTGTCGTTTCCTAACGCTACTAACGCGGGTTAGAATATATAATTAAATGGGAATAGAATAGAAAAAGTGGGCAAACAGTGAAACATTTTATTTGTGATTTTAATATTTTCTTCTTGCACTTTTATTAGTTCGTAAACTTGGGCCTGGGTTGGTGTTCTGAAACTCGAGAGGCAAATGGTTCTGCGCATGTGTCCTGTGTGCCTGCCAAATGAAGTCAACCTGGACGAAGTCCAAGGCCATGACCTGATGGCCGAAGATGTTGTACTATTGCTTTTCCTGTCGCACATTGATACAATGTCTGTGAAAATTGGTTTACATTTGTCATGAGACGGGTGGGAAATAAAGCGAATGTATTAATTTGAAGGGGTGGGAATGTAAAGACAATAGGCTTTACAATTTAGGCAAAATTGATATGGTGCGAGAATCCACCCCCTGTCCTTGTCCAATCCGAAGTAGTGGCCCCATATTTTAGTAACATTAAGGGGATGTACATGGGCGTAGAAGGGTATAATAGAATATAGCATTAGTAACGATGGATTAAACCCAGATCTGTGACTGGGGGTGAATGTTTGCCAATGTGCGACATTCCGTCCATCATCTTGTGTGTTTTGCATTTCGCCCCAAGTGGGAAGGGTATGCCCAGACGTGGGTCCCGTGCTCACTACGCCACTGGAGTCAAGCTATCTTGGCTGATGAGGGCTGAAAGCCCGAAACCGGTCCTAAGATGCTTGATTCCGGTCCAGGGAAGACATGGCTTGGCAGTTCGGTCTGGACTGTTCCCATGAGGCACAGGGTCAAGACTGATTTGCATATGGCTATGTCTGAACTGGGGTGGCGTGGTGAAGCAAAATAATGATGGATTAAACCCAGATCTGTGACTGGGGGTGAATGTTTGCCAATGTGCAGCATTCCGTCCATCATCTTGTGTGTTCTAGAAAAGACCAGAGCAGAATTAATACAGAAAATAACTCAGATAAAAGTACACCCTGATTCGTTGACCATACCAGTAACAATTGGTCCAGTAGTTCCATTATATGGTACTCAGGGAAGCTGTCCTCCACCGATACTTGCACCTACTCCTGTGAATAATCCCAAACCTGAAGCTCCAGTTATAATTGAGGATCAATTTAGTGACTGTGAATCCACAATATCACTCATGGACTTGCCTATTGGAGGTTCTGTAAATAGTACTCCCAGAAAAGATGTACCTGGATGTTCAAAAGATGTAAGTTTAATAACTTCATCGGGGGCAAAAAGTGCCACCATAGTAACACCTGAAGATCTAGAGAAATGGGTACAAGGGTCAGTTAAACAGTGCACACCTCCGAAAATAATGGACATTCATAAATTGAAAGTCGAATTAGAAGAAATAATAGCAGGAAATGTAGGACTAGAACGCTTAAATACCTATGATGAAGAAGAATTATTGTTCCTGTGTAGGAGTATCACCAGAAATGTAAGGATATTCCATGAAAAATTATCCAATTTAGCACTACAGATGGGAATAGAAATAGGGAGATCAAAGGTACTACAGAAACCCTATAGAGCAGAATTTTCAGACAAAGATTTAGAAAATATGAATGCCTTCTGGAAGAAGATTACAAATAAGAGAATTAATGTTAGTTTTGCAAAAATGGGGAGACCTAGATAAATGGAGAACTAGGTGGGCCAAGAAAAAGGAAGAAGCACGAACAAGTAGAACAGCATCAGAATGTGATGAAAGAAACAGGGAAAGCCGACCAGATGTATCCGATGCGAGAAGTTGCGGGAGGAGGATATGTACATGTCCCATGGAGCAGACAGGATATTTTGTCATTTACGAATGATTTTCCAAAGTTGAGAGAAAAACCAATTGAATGGTACAAGCAGGTTGACAGGTTTGTGAAGGTGTCAAAGGTATTATTGAAGGATTTGGATGGTCTGTTTGACATAGTGGTACCTGCCGATTTGTGGACAGATTGTAAAATTACATTTGATTGGCCTAGTGATGAATATCCTAGAGATCCGAAAACAGGTGCCCCGTCAAATGATGTGATGAAAAAGTATCAGCAGGTGATAACTTACCTGAAGGGAAAAATACCACCGAAAGAAACAGTTTGGGTAAAAATAGATCGAACTACCCAAGAAGCTAATGAATCAGTACATTCCTACTATGAGCGTCTATTGCAGGTATTTAAACAGTATAGTGGATTTGAGGACATTGGAGACAAGAACATGAGTCAGTTTGTGTATCGGTTTGTTTATGGTCTGAAGCCAGAGATTTGTCAAATGATTAAACAGCATATGCTGTGTTGGCAAGGGAAGCCCATCAATGAGATTTTGAAGTATGCAAAATATTGTGGAGACGATATTGAGGATAGACACAAGAAATTGCAGGAAAAAGTGATGTGGGCTCAGGTGAAAATGGCTGAGAAACAGGGAATTAATTTGGAAAATCCAAGTGAAAATCAAGGAAAAGATTCTGGAACGAATGGTGATACTGGGAATGGTGGAAAATTTAGAGGACGAATGAGTAGAGAAGAAGCCAAAAAGAAATTTCCTTGTCATGGATGCGGAAAATTGGGGCATTGGAAGGATGAATGTAAAAAGATTCGGAATAATAATGGCCCAAATCAAAATTTAAATCCACAGACGCAGAATGACTCACAGCAGGGTGCAAATCCTCAGAGTCAGTTGCCACCTGCACCTATTCAGGGTAATGTAAGCAGAGCAAAGCATGGTACAGACATCGGATATCAAGGAGGAAGTGGTAAGAATGATTATATGACCTCACAATTTCTTTTGCAGGACGATTTCTGTCAATACAGTCCATGACGGTGCCTAGGAGAGGGGAAGAAGGAGTGCATACTTGGCGCATCCTTACAGGTAGATCAGTAAGGTCCATATGTTGAAGGGAATGTGAAAGGTAATAATATTACTTTCCTTTTGGACACTGGTGCTACCCGGTCTACTGTGAGAACAGCAGACATTCCAGACCTTCCTCTCTCTGGTGAAAATATCCAAGTAGTGGGGGTAGCTAATCAGCGGATTAGAACACCTCTTACCGAACCAATGGAAGTTAAAATTGGAAACTTCAGAGAGATGCATCAATTTGTAGTGTGTGATTCTAGTCTAGTAAACTTATTAGGTAGGGATTTGTTGTGCAAGATGAATTGTACAATTTTCTGCACACCGGATGGTGTGGCAGTTCAGACACCAGATGAAGATCATGTATATAAAATTATGATTGCAAAACAAGGTACAGAAGTGGATGAGATGTTTTCATTAATAACAAAAGATGAGTTGCCAGAAGAATTAAAAGATACAGTAAACCCCATAGTATGGGATTTCACCGGAAAAGAAGTAGGACTTATGGCTAAAATAGATCCAGTTAAAATTACTGTAAAAGAAGGTGCAATTTTCCCAAATACCAGACAGTACAAAATGAGTGCAGAAGTAAAAGCAGGAGTCATTGAAGAAATAAATCGAATGGTAGAACAAAACATACTAAAAGAAGTAATGAGTAGCCCATGTAATTAACCAATAATGGGATTAAAGAAACCTAGTGGAAAATATAGGATTGTTCAGGACCTGAGGAAAATAAATAAGATTGTAGAACCATGTTGTCCCATAGTGCCAAATCCTGCAGTAATTCTATACCAGATCCCTTGGAGTGCAGGATGGTTCACAGTAATTGATTTGTGTCAAGCATTCTTTTCAATACCATTACATCCAGACAGCCAGTATCTTTTCTCATTTAAATTTGAAAACAAGGTTTATGTGTGGAATCGTGTTCCTCAGGGGTACACAGAAAGTCCTTCTATTTTCAACCAGATACTGAAAAAGTGCCTTGAAAAACTAGTGATGCCAGGAAGCTCAGTCTTAGTTCAATATATCGACGACTTATTGGTGGCATCGAATACCAGAGAGGACTGTGTTGTTGATTCCATAGCATTGTTAAATCTTTTGGCAGAAGAAGGACACAAAGTCTCACCTGAAAAATTGCAATTCTGTACAACAGCTGTTAAGTATCTGGGACACCAAATTGAGAGAGGAAAAAGAAGAGTAACAGCTGAAAGAGTAGCTTTAATAAAGAAAATGCAAATGCCTGTAACACAAAGACAAGTGAGAATGTTCCTAGGAATAGTAGGTTACTGTCGACAATGGATACCAAGATTTTCCATATTAGCTAAGCCCTTAATTAACATGACAAAAAAGAAAGCAAAGGACCCTGTGGAGTGGGAGGATGAAAGTGTAGAAGCCTTTGTAAAATTGAGAAATGCCCTATGTTCAGCACCTGCCTTAGGCATGCCTGATTATAAAAGAGAATTTGCATTGTTCTGTCATGAGAGAGAAAATTGTGCACTTTCTGTCCTAACTCAAAGACATGGACTAGAAAGACGTCCTATAGCATATTTTTCTGCTACATTGGACCCAGTAGTAGCCAGCGTTGCCAGGATGCTTAAAAGCAGTGGCGGCTACTTGTTTGAGCATTGAACAAAGTGAGTCAATTGTGATGGGACACCCTGTAAAAGTGTATGTTCCACATGCAGTTGTCATTCTGTTGACAAGAACACGAACTCAGCATCTTACTCCTAGTCGGCTGACTAAATACGAAAGAATCATAATGGGTGCTGAAAATGTGACTATGGTAAGGTGTACTATAATAAATCCAGCAACCTTACTACCAGACCCATATCATGAGAGAATTAAAGATGATGAAGACGATGAACATGATTGTATACAAATTACAGAATTATGCACAAAACCACGCCCAGATATAGAGGAACAGCCTCTTAAAAAGCCAGACAGGGAGCTATTTGTTGATGGTTCATGTCAAAGACATGAAGACGGTAAACTAACTGCTGCCTATGCGGTATGTGAATTAACTGGAATAGTTGAAGCATCCTATTTACAAGGAGTCAAATCTGCACAAGTAGCTGAATTGATTGCGTTGATAAAAGCATGCAAAATTGGGAGGAATCAGAGAGTAACCATATTTACAGATAGCCAATATGGTTACGGGGTTGTGCATGATTTTGGCCAACTATGGATGCAGAGGGATTTCATGACTTCTTCAGGATCCCCCATTAAAAATGGACAATTTGTAAGGGAATTGCTAGAAGCAATACAATCACCAAAAGAATTGGCTGTGGTGAAATGTGCCGCACACCAGTCAGGAGATGACTGGGTGGTAGTCGGCAACAGATATGCAGATCTGGTGGCTCAACATTGTGCCAAAACCAGAATGTCAGTCAATAAGAGGGTGGAAAGAATGGGAATCAGCTGCCAACTTATGCTGTATATGCCACCTGAAACTTGGAATGAGGTGAAGAAATTGCAAGATGAGGTTGGTGAAAGTGAGAAGAATTTGTGGATCAAAGTGGGTTGTTCCCAAAGAGGAGATGATGAAGTGTGGATCAGTGCTGATGGCAGACCAGTCATGCCAGACTGTTTACTCTCACAAATGGCTAGAATGCATCATGGAGACACACACATAGGGAGAGATGCAATGATTAGGCTGTTTAGACAAAATTGGTACAATCCCAAATTCAGGGCTGTTGCAGAGAGTCTTTGCCAGAGATGTCTAACTTGCCAGATGCATAATACAGGGAGGAAGACAGTAATTGGATTTGGGAAAATTGGAAAGGCAGAGGGTCCAGTTATGAGACTTCAGTTTAATTTCATACAGTTACCACCATGTAGAGGGCTGAAATATGTACTAGTCATAGTGTGTCTATTTTCAAAATGGGTGGAGGCTTACCCTACTAGGAGAAATGACAGCATTACAGTTGCAAAACTGTTGCTACGAGAGCTCATTCCTAGGTTTGGTTTTCCAGTAACTTTGGAATCAGATAGAGGAAAACATTTTAACAGTGAAGGGATCCAAATAATCTGTGAAGCATTTCAAATAAAACAGAAACTGCACTGTGCATATCGTCCAGAGGCTTCTGGAGTGGTTGAACAATTGAATGGCACTATAAAGTCAAGACTGGGAAAATGTGTGCATCAACATCATTAGAGTGGCCAGATGCATTGCCACTCGCTTTAATGGGACTCAGAAGTATACCTGACAGAACCACAGGATTGAGCCCACATGAAATAATGATGGGAAGAGCAATGAGACAAACACATGTTCCCACAAACAAACTACTGAATATATCTGATGATATGGTTCTGGACTATTGCAAGGGATTGGCTGACCTAGTGCGTTCTGTCTCTCATCAGGTTGGAGAAGACGCAGTTTCCAGGCAGCCCGAGCAAGAACATGATCTGAATCCTGGTGACTGGGTGGTAGTGAAGAATCACACCAGAGAAACGTGTCTATCACCTAGATGGGGCAGACCGTGTCAAGTCATACTGACAACGAATACAGCAGTGAAGTGTGCTGGATTTCCTAACTGGATTCACGTAAGCCACACCAAGAGAGTACCAGATCCCGAGGAAGAGAATCCTCAGACAACGCCAATCACTGAAGAAGCTGAAGGTTGCCCAGCTGAAGGATCTCAGGTTCGAGATTCCGGAGAAGCTGAAGAAGAACAACCGAGCACAAGTCAGGATTGGATACCAGTGGTAGAAGTTCCTGAAGTATACCACAGAACAAGAAGTCAAGCGAAATTGGAAGAAATTGAAGAAGATCAGATAGGTGAAGAAGAAGCAGTTCAGGAACAAAAAGAAAAGACACTAAGAAATCCTGAACAAGGTCAGATAGGGAAAGGAAACTGGACTCAAAACAGTAAAGACCTAATAGACTTTGAACAGGGACAGACAGGTCTAGAAGAATCCGGTCAGGCTGCAGAAGTTCACAGTGCAATAAGCCCTGATCAGAACAAGTTAGATCAAGAAGAGTGCACAGAAGAAGAAAACCTTGAAAAACATGAACTTGAAGAAATAAATAAAGAACAAGGTCAGTTATTGGAAACTCACAGCAGAGCTGTTACAGAGAAACCAATTAGACCTGAAAAGGAGCAAACAAGAAACACAGTAATTGAAGAACACGAAACAGTGCTAAGCAGTGAAATTAACGAGATCTTTAAAAACGAAAACAAAGAAACAGTGCCAACAAAGAAAACAAGAAAAGGAGATCATTGGCCAAGTGTCATTAAAAGAGTAAAGTACCACATAACAACCAGAAGTGAAGATCCAGATCAAGTACCTGAAGTATCAAGTCAAACCGAACAAGAAAATAAAACTGCGAAAAGAAGAAGCAAAAGACTGAAACTTGTGAATAATAAATTCAAGGGTCCTGATTGGACTTATATCATCCTTGAAGATATTGAAAGCTCAGAGTCAAGTGACAGTGGTGGCGAAGGAACAAGTGCAGAATTGACGTACGAAGAAGAAACAAGACCACCCTGACTAAGCAAAAGAATAAGCTAAAAAAAAGACGAAAAGATAAGAAGAGCAATCTTCCTTGTCGAAAAATGCCTGATGATAGAGTTACTGGGAGACCAAGACAGAAATGTTGTAGAAGATGAGGTGCAATATGCATATGTAGTCTAGTAATGGTACTTATAGTATGGTTAGTCCTGATTGTAGCAATTCCTTACCTTATGATAATAGATAAAAAGATTAATAATGAAACTAAGGAGAGGACAGCAAACATGAAGGGCAATAGGGTAGAACTAATGGCAGAGAATGAACCAGAAATTCATCATGAAATAGCTGATAACGATACTAGTTTAAACGTTTTCACAAAGTTATTGTTTCAATATGTAGACACAATGGAAGTTAGTAATTGTTATGTCTGTATGAAGTTACCTGAATCAGTAGCAGAAGGATTAACATACCATCATTTACCACTGACATATGGCATATCATGTAGTGTTTTGTCTAGTTTATTTTATAGAACAGGGAGACTGCAGTATTATTATTCAAACTTAGATGTGATATTTTCTGAGGTTCCGATTCGTAAGAGTATGAACCCAGTGCTTAGTAGTCAAGACGCACAGTTTATGGGAGAATTTTTTTTAACAATGAAATCAATAGACATAACACATGCACATAGACACAATCTAACATGTTCTTTACTTGAAGAAGAGAAGATATTTTTGAATTTAGTAGAAGATAGAAGACAAGATTTTCAAAAGAAAGCTTCTGAGCATAAGGCTCATTTGCCACCTTGGGCGGAGAAAGAAGGGAGTTACACACCTGGCAAGACTCAAGCTGCTATGGCTCTGGATTTTGTAAAGACAGGAAAAATTTGTCTTCATAGGTTAAAGACTGATTATAACAATGTTTTCATCGGTACCAGTGAATGTGAACAGAATTTTTTAATTCTTGGAGGTTGGGGACTCAAGGGAGGAACAGATTCAGTTTTTCCTGGAATCTATTATGTGTGTGGGAATAAGGCTTACTTTAGGCTTCCTGCACGGTGGTATGGAAGTTGTTATTTTGGAATAGTATTTCCAAAGATATACCACGTAAAAAGAAACACTGAGAGCAATGAAAACAATAGCGAATTAATACGTAGTAAAAGAGCTAGTTTTTCAGAAATTGTAGGAGATATATTTGGTGCATTGATACCTTCAGTGGGAATAATTCTGAACTCAAGGAAAATATGTAAATTGTCTACAGTGGTTGATCGTTTATCAACGGATACTGCTGGAGGTTTTCTAATGATTAATACGGAAATGGTTGCGATTAGATCTATGGTGATGCAAAATCGACTTGCTCTTGATATTATATTGGCAAAAGAGGGCGGAGTCTGTAAATTATTGAAGACGAAACATTGTTGCACTTATATTCCTGATAAGAGTGCAGAAATTGGAACGTATATACAGAATATAACTAAACTTGAGAAGGAACTTAAACCACTGGAAGTTGATAGTGTATGGGAAAGATTGACAAATAGTATCTTGTCAATTGGAACCTGGTTTGCTAATATAGGGAAAGGACTTATAGGTCAAATATTAGTACCCTTAGCAGGGATAGCAATAATAATTTTGGCAATAACAATATGGTGCAAATGCTGTAAAAGGAATGGAACGTATAAGGTGACAGGAAGAGGAAAGAAACGAAAGGTAGATGAAATCGAACTTGAAGAATGGAGAAGTGAATTATACAAGAAATTAAAAGGAGATTGTAAAAATAGAAAGAGTAAAGATGAGAATGAAGTAATTTGCTGGAAGTTGGCATCTGATTGAGGGTAATGTTTTTGATGGCTCAGAAACGCCATCAGAGAGGGGATTGATGGAGCAAGGTTTCATAAATGAAACTTGCTTGTATTCAATCTTCCTCACAGTATTAATTTATTAAACTTGTATTGTTAATACTAACCTTTGCATTCACGACACAAAATAAAGGGATGCTTGCCTATGTGTTTTACTAATGAATAACGCTTGTTTGTAATTCAAAATGGCCGCTCGGCGCGGGAAAGCTCAATGCGCATGTCGCAACCATATCACATGGTGTGTCGTCTTTCTTTGCTTGGTGGGAAACTTCTGCTTCTGCGCAGTGTGCATTAAAATGGCTGTTTAATGTTTTCACATGCTTCAGCTTGCTCTCATGTCATTACTAAATTGTCGTTTCCTAACGCTACTAACGCGGGTTAGAATATATAATTAAATGGGAATAGAATAGAAAAAGTGGGCATGCACTGAAACATTTTATTTGTGATTTTAATATTTTCTTCTTGCACTTTTATTAGTTCGTAAACTTGGGCCTGGGTTGGTGTTCTGAAACTCGAGAGGCAAATGGTTCTGCGCATGTGTCCTGTGTGCCTGCCAAATGAAGTCAACCTGGACGAAGTCCAAGGCCGCGACCTGATGGCCGAAGATGTTGTACTATTGCTTTTCCTGTCGCACATTGATACAATGTCTGTGAAAATTGGTTTACATTTGTCATGAGACGGGTGGGAAATAAAGCGAATGTATTAATTTGAAGGGGTGGGAATGTAAAGACAATAGGCTTTACAATTTAGGCAAAATTGATATGGTGCGAGAATCCACCCCCTGTCCAATCAGAAGTAGTGGCCCCATATTTTAGTAACATTAAGGGGAGGTACATGGGCGTAGAAGGGTATAATAGAATATAGCATTAGTTAATTAGAAGAGAGAGCATGCGTTCACGAAGAACAGGCGTCCATGCTGCCAGAGCGCTCTTAGCTCCAGACTGCCAAGCTGATCGATTGCAGACCGAATTGCTGTCCAGAGAGAGGTCCTGAGGAGGGGGCGGCAGAGTCCATTAGAAGGAAGGCACGGGAGAATCGAGGAGAAGTCGAGTATCGGAGAGGGGGACGACGCAGGCGTCGTTGTAGAGAGGTCACCGGTCCTGTCCTGATCCTGGAGGAGGTCTTTGCTCTTCATCCTTCCTGGGTCTTATTCTTTCAACTCCTTGGTTAAGGGGTTTGGTTCTCGCACTTAGGTAAATATAATGCAACCTTTAGTTGCGCTGCTATCTCTATCCTCTCCTCTTCTTTAAACACCGTCATTGATTAGCAATAATCATTTCTATGCTTAATCTTGGGTATTGCGATTAAGTACCATGTGGCTCTGTATTTTACTCTGCTAAATCTTTAGATAAACATTTTAAAACTTCCTGACTCAGTGGTTATTTCAGGATTATGTACTATAATGAATGTCACTCATTTTAAATTTCCCAATTAGCAAAGGATTCATTGGTAAGTCATTACTCTTCAATCAGGAGGTAATTGGTAGCAGGGATTTGATAGAGAGTAACAACTGATAAAACCCAGCGTAAGTATTAGCGTAGTATGAATGTATGGGCCCAAGTGAGTATCTAGTGTATGAATGCTGTTTGCTAATATCGCGCTGGATCAGTACCATGTAAGCAGAGTAGCTGGATTCTGACCAGTCCGCGGGGAGACAAACATAGTTCCAGGTTGATCAGCTGTGCCACCCCGAGTTAAAAGGATTCCAAGGGGAAGTCACTATGAGAGTAAGATAAAAACGATTCAGTAATTGCAAGAAGGGATGCATCACACAAAATGTGGCTATGATGATGCTGCCATTTCCAATCCTTAAAGCTAGTCAATAAGCAGTATTAGTAAGGGGGCAAAATCGTTGATCAAGTAGTTGCAGATGCTTGTTTGTGAGCAGAGGAAAAAGTAGTGGCATTGTCACATTCCGGAATAAAATGACATGTAGCATGTAGTTCATGGCATTCTTCTTCTTCCTTGAGGGGATCAGAACCATGGGCACCCTTCAATTAGAGTCACTGAGCAAAAGTGCACATATCCATCATGAGCAAATGTTTATATTCTGCTTGTAGTGCTCCAAAAACTATAGAAACGTATCAGTGTACATGCAGTGTTTATCCCAAAAGTGGGCAGCAGGTTCCATGTGGATATAGTTTCATGTCTGCCAGAGACAGCCACACAATAACCCAACCTAGCACTCTTGCAGTGAAGAAGGTCACCAGATCCACCAATGGATGAGGTAGCTGTGAGGTTTCTCACTACTAGAGTTGCAGACTATAGCTGTGGGCAGAAGGAGGAGTTGAGTTCTGATGACAGCGCAGTGGCAGGTGCTGCAGCACTGTGTGTTGCAGATGTGGGAAAACTGTGGTTCATAGGTACAGAAGCATGGTTCAGAACACTTAAAATTCCAAGAGCTGTGTTGCTTTGGATAGCAGGTGCAGGAGGTTTTTGGGTTGCTGGTTTGGGAGCCCATCAGGTTCCATGTGTGTGTCGGATCAGTAGACCAGTTGCAAGGAGATGTGTGGATCCAAGCAGGAAGTCTACTACACTTCACAGCATTTTCATGGTACAGGAACTGGTATGGGCCTCTTCACCAGTTTAGGAGTGCAGATTTTCATTTGTGGATCTTTACCTTGACCCAGTCTTCAAGTTATGTAGTGTATCAGGCTTCTGTCGAGTTGGTGAGTAAGGCAGCTTTGAACTGGAAAAAGAAGCTGTTGAGGTCACAAATTAATTGTCTGCAGTACTCTAGTCACAGCATCTTTCAAGTGCAAATCAAGCAAAGCTGGAGACTCTCGAGGCTTAGCAGGAAGTAGCATGGGATGAACTAGGACACTCTCTTTAGAACTAATCTTAGTTTTTTGTCTAGGTGTTACTTACGCACAGTTTATGCACAAATGTTAGATAGTTTGCTTTTCGAGGTCCCATTGGACCAGAGGTCTCGGTCGTAAGCACAGTGAAAGTGCAGTTAATTTGTTAAAGCTTGACACAGCTCCTTTACTACATAGGACACAAAGGTAGTTTCCATCTCACTTCTGATCTAGAGAGGGATTACGAAACTTAAGATGAAGTCTCAGAGCAGTTTCTTAGCAACAGTGATAGCGTCAGCTCGGGCACTTGGGTATGCTTCAGTCCATCCAAAGAACATGCATACTAGAACTAAAACATAAACATAAGTACAACATTGATGCATCTGAAGGAAATGTATCTACATAAGGACAAAGGAACCTTATGAAGGTTAATAATCAGCATTGGTGGGCTTTACTCCTTTTCCCATACTGAAGAATTTGTAAGTAGCACATGTATGTCAGTACATTGGGAAATTAAAGGGAACTAGGGACCAAACCACTGGGTACCTGAAGCACGAATGATGCCATTTTGACTGACATCTGTAACATCGAGATTTAATCAGGGTAAATTTGTGAGCAATACGCTACGAATAACCATGCTCCCTTGTTTGTCCCTTATGTGTTGCGCCACACTTCATCGAGGTCTCTTTTGCACTTGAATTTCAGTTATACATTCTTTTCACTGTCAAGAGCACATTTTTCTAACTCAGCAGGATCGTGTATGGTGGGCAATAGGAGTTCTGCAACCTTACATACGTAGAGAGTGATGTCAGACTTAATAGGCACAATAGCCTTTCTTGCAGCTTGATCAACAAGAGTATGACTTTTAGATATTTTTTCCTGTGTGGATTGATGTGCAGCACATTTGAGAATAGCAATTTTGGCAAGCAACTGAAGAGCATTAAGAAGTTCCGCAGAGGTCAGGAACCCTTGCTGTCTCCAGTGGAGTATGAAATCGTGGGACACCCACAAAGTGCACTTAGGATCAGTGAAAATGTTTAGAATCTTCCCTGCAGCTAAAATAATAGCATGAGTGACCTATGCTTCATTCTCATACATCGCACCAAAAACATGGAACGGCCTCCCACAGCACATCAGAACCTCTTCTTCATTTCTTGAGTTCCACAAGAAGCTTAAGACCTGGCTCTTTGAATTACTCTGAGGGGACATTCACCTAAACACCCGCTAAAACGCCTGGATACCCTCACAGATTATTATACAAATAGGCATAACATAACATAAGATGAATATACATGCTGCATTGACTCTCAAAAACCTAGTGTAAGTTACAGAGAGCATAACCAGTCTTCATAATTCCTTTATTATTTCTGAGACAAGACTAATCAGGATAATATACAAGATCGCAGTCTGGCAAAGTTGCATCAGTGAATTTCGTATGAAGTTTCATCAAATGGGCAGTTGACAGAACCTAACCATAAGGATCCGCATTGAGAGATGTTGGGAAAGGCGATGGTTAAACACACAACTTCATCCCAATGCTAACTCAGAAGCAGATAGCAACTATATTTCATATCTTGACAGCCTTGACATGGAAAGGTGCAAAGTTTTAATGGCTAACGCCTGTGCATCTTTAGCATGAGGCTCAGCAACAGTGATAAGTGATCCTAACAAAATGTTTTCTGAAGCTTCAACTATATGGGCAGTTGTGGCCACAGTGCATTGGCATAAAGGCAGCCTTGTGTCTACAAGTGTTGAGTTTTAACGGGGTAACCCACGTAAAACGACCAGACCTGGGTCAGTATTACAGTACAATATAATGGTGGTCGTGGTAGCAACTTTCTTTTACAGAAGAAAAATAGTAAAACATTCACCACTCCTGCTTATGTATGATGTTCAAATCAGATTTTTAATCCTAAAATGAAAGGCATCAAATGCAATATAACGTCAAAGCATTTCTTAGAGGCAACGCAGTTGCTCAAAATACGTAGCAGTGCGATAAATATTTACAGTGCTCTTGGTGTGAAGGAAGAAGAAGAAGGGGTAGGGTAAATGGTGGTGAATCTGTGGGTAAAGGACAGGGTAAAGGTATAGTGACATATATACATCATATCTACATGAGGTTAGACCTTTCCAGCCTAACCTAGGTCAAACGTTCCTGAATGTAAACATAGCTCAAATGTACATGTTATTCGTAATAATCAATCCTTTGAGCACAAGCTCTGTCCTTTACCCACAGATTCACCACCATTTACCCTACCCCTTCTTCTTCTTCCTTCACACCAAGAGCACTGTAAATATTTATCGCACTGCTACTGCATTTTGAGCAACTGCGTTGCCTCTAAGAAATGCTTTGACGTTATATTGCATTTGATGCCTTTCATTTTTAGGATTAAAAATCTGATTTGAACATCATACATAAGCAGGAGTGAGTGAATGTTTTACTATTTTTCTTCTGTAAAAGAAAGTTGCTACCACGACCACCATTATATTGTATTGTGTCTACAAGAGCAAGGGAAAAATATGCAATTCTTTTCTCAGTGTCACTATAATCTTGCACTAACACACCGTAAGCAAAGCCTTCCCTCTGTAAATTAAAAGTTTGGCTTAATTAGGCAACCATAAAGCAGGTCCAGAGGCAGTGTTTGCTTCAAAGACACAAATGAATTTTCCACCTTCTTGAAACAATCCAAAGGTTTAGTCTTAATACAGCTGGGTTAGAGGTTTCAAAGTGCACATGTCTGGCTTGCCGTCGCAAGACAGCCGGCCAAAGGGACATGCGCACTTTGAAAAGTGCACATACAGCCCATTCTCCTCCCTGCTGCTGTCATTCAGCAGCGGCCCTTCCCCATCCTGACGCTCGGTTCAGGACGGGAGGATGAAAAATAAAATGTTAATGAATTACCATTTTATTTTTCATCTCAGGGCTTTGGGGTGATTTTTAAGTGGGGTGATGCTCCTCTGCTCAAATGGAGGAGATGCCCCTGAATAAAGTGTTGGTAGTGGTCCGCTGCTTCCTCCAAAAAGTTCTCGACGTATAGAAAATGTTGAATAATGAAGATCCTGAAAAGATCCTTTGCCAGACACCCTTGATACATCGTGAGGGTTTATATTTTCACCAACAAGCCCTGTTCATAACCATTCAAATCTTACAGGAAGAAGCTTTAAGAAAGGGTCATGATCCAGCCATTTGTTGTCATTGGGGAGTGAAGTCCACTTTAGATCTTGTTCTTTGATCTTTTTGGTGGTCATCAGTTTCTCAAGATGTTGAAAAAGATGTTTGTGCTTTCCCAGCAAGTGCTCAAGGAAAGGCTATTCATGACAAGCCATGTTGTTTTCTACAACCCCTTCGGATTCCTCTACAGTCATGGCACACCATATCTAAAGACATTGGATGTAGGTAGATCAATGCTAAAGGTCATGTGTAATAATAGTTACCATCAATGTTTTTTTTTAAGATGGTTCACTTCTTGCCTTTCTATTCTATTCTGTTGACAACCCAAATGGCTAAATAATCTTGCCATGATATGTTTTTCTACACAGCCTTCCCAATACTATCATCTCAGCTAGAGGATCACAATATATATCTAATGTTTGAGAAGTTTATGTTCAGCACTTGGAAGTTAACAAACATTATCTTCTGGGTTTCAGGATTTCACCTGCAGATCAACAGACTAACTGAAATGGTGAACCAGTGCCTTGAGCAATATCTTTGACACTGAAGTACACAGAATAACAGGTCTGGCTTTCTGAACCGTGGCTGAATTTACCTATCATCATACCACTCACTCAGTTACCAAAGTTTCTCCTTTTTCTATCTGTTCAGGGTTTTTTTCCCCCATCATTTCCCTCTTCTCCACAAATAAATTCCTTGGTCCCAGCAGTCTCAGAATTTTTAAGACAACTTCGAGAACAGAAAAATCTGATTTTTAACTTTTTAACTTTAGCCAAAACACAGAAAGATCAACACCAAAGACCTGCAGCAGAATTCAAACCTGGTGATAAAATATTGTTACTTTCTTGTTTTATGCCTTCTCAACATTTTCTTGTCATTTTGAGACCTCAGTTCTTTCAGTACGTTTTTTATTGAAAGAAAGATAACCACAGTCACTTACTATATGAAATAACTATCTTCCTTGAAAGTCCATCCAACGTTTCATGCTTCCCGGTTTAAACCTTACCAAATCCTTTCAACAGATGTATCCCTCCTCCTCCGAATCTCGTTGAGGATAATCTGGAATATTAAGTTGAAGAGATTTGTTACTTCTGAATATTTCAAGGCCAATTTCAATTTCTAATTAATTGGAAAACATATACTCCTAGTAAAACACCTTAGACTCCGGCTTCTTCCTTTAACACCGCAGCATTAATCTGTTGATTTTTCTGTACATTCTGCTGGAAACCAGGAGCTCCAAAGAGGGGGTATACTGTTGTGTCACTTGGATAGAACACAGAGCGGCAGGTAGCAGTTAGTTCTACCTTGAACCTACATTCTCTGGGAGCTCTCTCACACTGCTCATGATTGCTCCATTAACTCGGTTGTGTTGTGCCCAAGCCACTTCAGGGTCAACCAAATAATGGAGATCTGTTAAAAAGGCCCCAAGTCTATGGGCCTTATTTAAAGTTTGGCAGATGGAATTCTCTGGCAAAGTGTTGAAGGTATTCCATCCACTGTCTTACAATTGCCATAGGCTATAACGCACTTGTAATACAGTCAATAGGACTGCCTCCACATTTGTAACAGTGTCCCATCCATCAAACTCTAACTGAAAAACGTATATCGATAACCTGTTGGGTTTATAAGATGAAAGGCACTTCATCAAGCACATCAGACACAGAATGAGGCACAATATCATTCGTTTTATGTATTATTGTTTTCACACAGAACCGCCGGAACAGCATGTTCACTGTCCATGGGGCACATAGACATCATCACTTGTACAGAATAAAGTTCAATTCAAATTAAATAAAAGAGCCCTTCATAGGAGGTTTGTGAGTGAAATTGGGCTCAAGAAGAAAATGTGTTTGTCAGTAATTGGAGCACCAAAGAAATAGACACAGGATGCATAATGTAATGAACAACACGTGTTAGAAATGGCAACTGCGCCAACTGTTTCACCAGAGAGAGGTAGCTATGGAAATTTAGAGGTTTTTAGGGCAGAGCTGCTTGCATCTGTATCCATAAGGCATGGGTGGGCTTTACATTAATGATACATCAGTCATATACAGCCCCTTCTGACCTACCGGGATTAAAGCATTCAGCAGAGCAGGCGGCCCCCTTTGGGCTCTTATAACAGGAAGCGTGTGAGAGAGAGGTGAATTCAGATTGTTCAGACTGATCATGTGAATTCTGAGGCACATATAAACAAAATAGTTTCCAATGGCCTAACTGACCACAATTGAAACATGAAGAGCCACCAGGCAGTGCTGATTTTCCCCTGCCACGCCCCTTGCTTGGTCCAGACCTCCCACCTTCCTGTCCTGCCCGCCTCCCCCACCCAACAATTTTGCCATCCCATTTCTCCCTGGCCCCTCTGTCTCTGACCGTTTGTTAGACAGATTGTATTTATAAAGACATTGGTATACATTCAGTGGATTCTGTTTTTTGGTTGTTGCACAGCACCGCAATGATTTGCAACTAAAACTGATTCGGAAGGACCATTAGTTTGCCATCCAATGCAAACAGAAATAGTTGTTTCTGAACCTTCGGCAATAACACTGGAACAAAGGCTATTCCAACAGCTTCTTGGGTGGATTCCTTAACATTAACAATACAGAATAACAATCAAACACATCTTTGAAACAATCAAGGTAATCCGCAGGGTGTTCGTCTTTGTTTTGTTTGCATTATTAATCTTGGCTTGTGTAGTTTTAACAGGTCAAGCTTCAACTACAGCGTTCAACAATGTCTCTCTAACAGCAATAAGAGCAGCTTCATCGATGGGTGCTTGTCTCAGCCAATTGTCCTTGTCTAATAATCAGTTTTTCACTTCAGTTGGCATAATGTGTAACAATTGTTTGACATCAGCCCAGCTGGGTTTGTATCAATCAAATACAGTTTGCATTTCTTTTCAGAACTTCTGAGAGCTACCACTTATACCGGGAAATTGTTGCCTCATATTTTCAAGGTTAGCTGGGGACCAAGAAACATGAACTTTGACTTGGCCGTCTATGCCAAAGGCTGGGCATTCCCATGGGGGTAGAATGACCTCTGGCTGGACACAGTCAGTATTGTTGGGTTGTCAATGTCTTTTCTCTAGCTGAAAGAGTGCGTTGCTCTAGTCAGGATGTCCTTTCAGTTGCTATTGCTCAACATCTTGCAGTCATCCTTAGACTATCCTGGTAGATAGTTGGAGTGCAAGCACAACCACTCCATTGCGTTACTTTGGAACGGTGGGGTAATTAATGAGATCAACTTGCGGGTAGACAGTGGTGTGTTGCTGTGTCAGCCTCTCATTGCGCTCTTGCATTGATCACGCTTGACACAGTCGCCTACTCACTGTTCTTGCATGCACAGGTTTTCGCGTGCCCCTTCCTATCCGTTTGTTGACCAGTGCTTTTCCATTCCCAGATGTTCCTTATGATGCACCCCTGGCATCTAAAGTAAATATGGGGGAGCTTAGAACGTCTAATATGTCACCTCCTTTAATTCTAGAGTTCCTGTGGTCTCACTAGTAATATGGGGAACATACAAGGTGGATACTACGCTGTCGGAATACAAGTCCTATCTGTGTCCCCCAATTGAGACATTTTTATATCTGTTTATCATTCGTGTCTGCCCATCGCCACACCTCAGAGTCTTGTTTTTGTTTCATGATTTCATCAAACCAGTTTAGAAAGACCACCCATTATTCTAAATTTATATGTGGGGTCTTTCAATTGTTTCTTTAAATTATTGAAACAATCAATGTCCACGTTTTTTCCAGAAAATACTTTTTATCTTCACCGCTAGTGCATTTTACGCAATCTTCATTATACCTGCATGTGCTCTTACCATAATGGTGATACATCAGTTGAGCAGGAGTCCCTTTTGCTGAGGTTTCTGAAGTTGCGTTTTATCTGCCCTCCCATTATCCTTACTTCACCCTTATTCACAACCAACTACACTTTTAGGTGTCTGCCAGCCTTGTGCCGCAGCTCTTCCCATGGTGAGGGTGGGGTAGAAGGGTAAAAGGGAAAAGGTGGGTCTAACAGCTTCCTGTCTGTTCTCGTGGAGGGTGGTAGGGAAGTGCATTGATGCTCGTACACTAACCCCCTTGCACTTAGACTCCCGATTGCAGCCTTTTGAGACCAGCAGAGGCGCTGGGTGGCTAGATTAGTGCACCTTTTTTTATTAACGCATTCATCTCCGAGGGTCTGCTCTAGGGGTCTTAGTGTGAGATAAATATGTGCTCACGCTTGAGCTCATATCTATAAATGATTATGGCATAAAGAAATGTAATTTGCAAATTACAGAGCTGGGTGACAGTTGGATCCCTTAACACCAATGAGCATAAAAACTAAAGCACACAAGTACCAAATGCAAATTTATGTTTTCATACGCAGGACTTTCAGTGGGGATCATGTGACGAAACTGAAACAAAAGACCCATGCATGTGCATAAACTGAAATCGTGGTATAGTACACAGACATACTTCAAACTTGTACAAAAATGTAAACTTTCAGAGTTGAGCAAGGTATTCAAGAATTTAAAAACTATGATGGCTGACATGATCGTGTGGTTTTACATGTCAGCACAACTTGGGAGCATTGGTTATCACCAAGTGAAAGGATGGCTGTTACTGTTACAGTTACATTAAGCCGATATTTCTAGTTGAATAATCCCATCCTTTTGCACCTTTTATTGTGCAACTTTCAAAGCAAATTGTCATTAGTCTGATTTACTTATTGAGGCATAAAGTCATTAAAACATTCAGGTGAGCCATTATCAGATTTTTTGTCTGTTACCATCAATTTCTGCTAGTATGAGTGGAAAAGAAGGGGGACTCTTAATATCTAGTATAGCGGTTAATGGAGCATTTGTAAATTCTTATAAGTACATAGAGTAGGATAAGAACAACAAACAGTCAAAACTATCTCTATTATCTTCATTCCCATTCCCCAAAATGTGCCCTTTAACCAAGACCATATACTTCATGAATTAAAACTAAAACCATTCATTTTGTGTAACTCCTTGACAATAATAAGGAAATGGTCAATCTGGTCATGTATACTCATTTAAATGTTTGGTAAGTATGAGCAGCTTTTGGAACCTAATGTTTCACAGACTCCTCTTTTGCAGCCTAGGCAAAATCAAGTGCCATTCTGTTTTGTAAAAGGACTATTGTTAGGGCTTCTGATGGATTACAGATTAATCCTAATGCTATGGCAGAGGGATTGGCAACATCTTCTAAAGGCTTAGCCACAGTTTGAATGTCATTGATTGTCATTTGTATCCGAAAGGTAGGGAACAGGATAGCAAAGAAATTGGCAATTTTTAATATTTCTCTTGGCAGTTTTTTCTGGAACTTGGATTCAGCAGGAGCATGTTATATGGTGGGATGATGTAAGCAGGAAAACAGGATCCAGCTCAGCCTTTGGGTAGCCATGTATTGGTTTGGTTGCCACAAACAAAATAAGTACCTGGTTGCTCTTGAGAGCAGGTGCAGAAATAAAGGACCTCTGAGGGAAGTTCAAAATGATAATGATAAAGTTTGGATTCAGATAGGACTGCTAGAAATAAATGACTAACACTGTGACCCACATAGAGGCTGTCATTTAACCTTTCACAAGCCATTCCTCGGGCAGTGCCAGAAAGGTGAATACCAGGGAGCATGATGTCGTTGTTAGGAAAACTGCAGTCATCGACCTTTAAAAGGTAGGAATAGTACCATTTTCACATTCCACTGAGAAATGTCCATATAGATATAATTCAATGCACTGTTTTTCTTCATCAAAAGGAACAGGGACAATTGACACACACCTTCGAGCATCAATTGGCAAGTGGGTACAAATTCAGCAACAGGAAAAATTGAGGATCTGTCGGTTTTGCTCTAGAAATTGTAAAAGAGTGGGAGAGAAATAACCAGGCTTACAGCAAAGACGGCCAGCCAGGCCCATCAAGCAACTAAGTAGCTGTGAGTCTTCCAACCACCTAGGGCAGTAAGTGAATCTGTGGGAAGGATGAGGGGCTGCATTCTGGCAATGGCTGAGCTGAGGGAGGTCGGCAGCAGAAGCTACTTCTTGAGCCGGTGAGAAACAGTTGTCCGCAGGAGCAGGGCGGGTAGGAGAGACTTTGCTCATAGGCACAGAGGCAACTGCAGGGCTGAACTCTTTGTATTCGATGGTTCTCTTGCAGTAACTGACATGCACACAAGTTGTTATTCTACAGCACTTCACAGTAGTGTTAGTGGTGAGCAGGACTTGGAATGGACCATGCTTTCAGGGTGGGAGGACGAAATTCTACTGGTGGATTCTCACGTGGACCTATTCCATTGCTTGCAGATTGTTGCACGCTTCAGCTGGACAGACAGGTAAGGCAGCTCAGATCTCAATCAATCAATCAAT
This sequence comes from Calotriton arnoldi, assembly GCA_963921515.1. NCBI lineage: Eukaryota > Metazoa > Chordata > Amphibia > Caudata > Salamandridae > Calotriton > Calotriton arnoldi. The sequence goes on along the minus strand of CAWUFW010004989.1, from coordinate 119,946 downwards.
CAGGCGTTTGTTAAGCGCGACTACTCACCCGTAAGGGTCTCAAGGTGCTGGGGTAGGGGGGTGCAGGTTCCAGTCCATCAAGGAGGGGGTCTGTCAAAGAGCCAGGTTTTGAGGTTTCTTGCGAAGATGGGAAGCGATGTCTGTCGGAGGTGGAGCGGAAGGGCGTTCCAGGCTCTGGCCGCGAGGAAGGACAAGGAGCGGCCTCCCGATCTGGTCTTTCTGGTGCGGGGGACCACGACGTAGGAGTGCTGGGCTGATCGTAGGGTCCTTTGGGGTGCGTGGAAATTGAGTCCGCTGTTCAGGTATGCTGGTCCGGTGTCGTGGAGGGCCTTGTGTGCGTGGGTGAGCATCTTGAAGGTGACTCTGGCCTCGATGGGGAGCCAGTGGAGTGTGCGCAGGTGCTGGGAGATGTGGCAGTGTCTTGGCCGGTTTAGGACCAGTCTTGCGGTGGCGTTCTGGATGTTCTGTAGCTTGCGGGTGAGGTTTTTGTTTATTCCGGCATAGAGTGCGTTGCCGTAGTCGAGTCTGCTGGTGACCATGGCGTGAGTGACGGTCTTTCTGTGTTCGAGGGAGAACAGAAGCTTTAGAGAAAGTGAATAAGTTGTTTCCAGTACTGGAGGGTCAAGTGCATGTTAAGAGGGTGGAGTAGTAGTATGCAGTTGGTTTCTTCTATCTCCTTTATCTTGAACCAACAACCCTGACATAAACTTATTTTTTTCTTGACAATACAAAGTAAAATGTTTATTATAATCAGGTGGCTGTTGTGCAGGGGAAGGAGATAATTCTAGTTTCAAAGTCACAAAAGCCTGTTATCCTCCTTGACCCAATGCAAGGGTTCTGGGGTATCTTTATGTAGGTGGGAAGTGGCTTAACAATAGTCACATATCCCAATGTCCATTATCTGCAAAAAACCACCATTCCCAACCATGTGTATATTTGAAAGACAGTGGCATATACCTCTCCCCTGTTGAAATGTCATGACCTAGACAGCGAACATGAGGAAGACAGAATTTGTATTTTTTATTGAGAAGCTTGGTGCCGTTTCTTAGCCAACTCAGTTCAGAGATACAGGGAGCTAGTCTTGCATTGGTCCAAGGTGTCAGTTGCAACCAGCAAATCATTTACATGTTGAGTAAAGTAGATCCTCTCAGAAAGATAAGAGTTTCCAGATCTTTCTTGAATGATTGACAAATGTAGAAGGTGACTGTAAATCCTTGACGGAGTCAACACTGTTAACTGCCCCCATCCCCAAGAATGTGAAAAGGTACTGATTTCCAGGGTGCATATGGATAATTAATAGGTTTGAACAAAGATCTACAACAGTAAACCATTTGGCAGTTGCTAGAATACAAGACCGTATAGTTGCAGGGTAAGAAACAGCAGAAGAACTGGGTATCACCTCATCATTAATAGCTCGCAGATCTTGCACTAATCTGTACATGTCTTTACCATGTTTTTTGAATGGTTAAAATGGGGTATTGCAAACACCTACGGTAGGCACTAGAACTTCTTGTTTGGGTAAAGTGCTTTTAAAAGATCTGATTCCTGCTTCTGCCTATGAGCATAACTGGTACTGGTGAATGTGGGGCAGTTTCCTTCAGCCCGAAATGTGGAAGGTACCGGATAAAGTTACTCGGAAATAGATTTCAGTATATTACTATTTACATTGATCATCAGTCCAATCAGTGGTTTCATATAAGGCAGCTAGAGTTTTGTTTTAATTGTTCTTCAGCATATTAAAGTAAACACCATAACTGGTGCAACAGACAGTATAGTTTAGTTCACACAAGAGGTATCTCCCCAATAGATCCTCAGGAGAAATGGGACTCAATAGCGAGGTATGTTGATCTGTGATAAGGCCTAGAGTTATGGAGACTGGATCAATAATATGTTGTGGGTATCTTAATTGCCAACCGCATCCATGGACAAACCCAAGAGTGGTAATGAGGGGAATTCAGAGGTTTTTAAGGCAGACTGGCTAGCATGAGGTGCATTTCCTATTATTAACAGTTTCCACAGCATGACCTTTTTGGTCTACCAGAATCAACGTATTTATATGGCAGAAGACAACACTCAGTCAGTCAGTCAATAACACTTTATTCGGTAATTCAAAACCATATAAAGTCGACAAGCCATTAAAACCCAGTATATTAATAAATATATCCCAAAAAATACAATACATCCATAAAAATCTAAAATCACATTGCAATCACTAAAACACAACAAATATAATACTCATGCTGACCACAATCTTGTCACCTCACTCGCCACACTATTTTAATTATAACTCGCCAGTGTACCATGCACTGCGTTCTGGCAAATTATGTGATTTCAGATGTCGTAAGTGTTGTTATTAATGCAATGATTTCACATGCTATAAGTTATGTAATATGCTAGTGCATGGAGAAGGGGCGAGTTATAGTTAATGTAGTGTGGCGAGTGAGGTGACAAGATTGTGTACAGAGGTGTGCGAGCTATAGTAATGAGAAGGTGGTGGGTAAGTATAAATGTGAGTTATACCTATGACTTATAGTAATTTGAAAGTGGTGTGTAAATCATACATTTAAGAGATAACTATAACTTTAGAATTTCTAATGTTTCTGTAGTTTGAGTTGAGTTTGTGTACAAAAAAGAACTAAAGCAGTGGTTCCAAACCTGTGGTCTGGTGACGCCTGGGGGTCCGAGAAGCCTCTTTAGGGGGCCGCAACTACTTAGAAAATTGAATAATATTAACAGATTAATAAAGTGTATATAAATAAAGAAGCTACATGTACAATTGAAAAATTGAAAACGTACTGTAAATGTGAAGGAATATGAAATTGGAGAATAAAAATTAAATTGGTATCCTCAGATTGATTCGTGGGAGCAGTGCAGATGCATCAAACAGAATATAGTATGGACGATGAATAGCCTCAATTGAATTTAGCTCCAACCTTTCTATTAAAATTACAATTTTGATTTATTTATATGTGTTTGCGATATAAATAAAATGTGTAGTCATTTCTGTATTTGTTTTTTTTTTGCATTTTTGTGTATTGTTGAGCTGTTCAAATCATTGACAATGCTTTGGCAGGGTCTCCGGCTTCCAGCAATGACTCAGTGGGGGGTACCCGGATTCCAATAATGATTCAGTGGGGTCCCTGGGTTCCAGTAATGATTAAGTGGGGGTCCCCAGAAGTCAAAAGGTTGAGAACCATTGAACTAAAGTTTTACTAGCTATCTTATCTTTAAACTTTGGTTTTTTCTTGGAATTTAAATGGTTTTAAAAATTATAATAATTTTGTTTTATAATCGTATAGTTTACTGTTGTCAAGTGGAGTGTCATTAAGTGGAGAGTGGTACAATAGAGTGGATAATAATGTTATAAAGTGTGCTGTGGTACAATTTAATGTCGTAGAGTGGAGTGGAATGAGGTACTCTGGAGTGGCGTACACGAGTTGAATACAACGAAGTGGCATAGAGTGGAGTGGCATACAGTGGAGTGGTGTAGACTGAATTCGGATAGAGTAGAGTAGCTTACAGTGGAGTGGCATACAATAAAGTGGCGTACAAAAGAAGAGCTTATAGAAGAGTGCAGTGGAGTGGCATATAGTGGAGTGGTTTACAGTTGGATAGGATACAGTGGCGTGTGGTACAGTGGAGTTATGTACAGTGGAATAGTGTTGAGTCAATTGGCGTCCAGCGGAGAGTAGTAGAGTGCAGTGGCATAACGTGGAATAGTGCATACTGGAGTGGTGTAGAGCAGATGTCTTTAAACTGTGGGGCGCGCCCCCCTGGGGGGCCGTGGATGGGTTCCCAGGGGGGCGCAAATGGTGCAACAAGTACATGTAAATGAAGATGACCTGGAAGTGCGGCCTTGTGTATTCGCCGCATTTCCTGGCTGTCTTCGTTTACACAGAGCCCTTGAAGTTAATTAAAAAGAATGAGAACTGTGATCAGAGTGCTGTGGGGGTGAGGGTCAAAGAAGTGGCTAAAGAAAAATAAAAGAACAAAATAGTCTAAGGGGCCGATTCCGATTCGGGCCGGAAATCTCTCCGACCGAGCCGGACCCGGAGAGATTTCCGACCGAACCGGACCCGTGCAGCCCGACCGAACGAGTACGATGCGTCCGTATGCTATCGGACTCGAGTCGGTCGGACTCCCCATTGAAGTCAATGGGACCCGGTCGTACAACGCGTACGCGGGCTCCCATTGCCTCAATGGGTGCGAGGCGAACAAGGGCACCCCCTACAGCGGGTACGCGGCGAAGCGACTCGTGCCGTACACGCACAGGTAGGGGGGACCCATGGGTCCCCCCTGTGTGCTACTCGCGCGGCTACGCATACAGGGGGTCCAACACGGACCCCCGAAGTACGTCTCCGACTGCTCTTTCGAGCCGGGAGGCGCGTGTCGGTCGGACTGCTCGCGGCGCGCATCGTACTTACCCGGCCGGGGATCGTCTCCATTGCGCGGTGCGAGTCGTGTCCGAGCGAGTTGGTCGGTGCGGTTCGACCCGGGAACGAGTCGGTCGGAGCGGTAGGGACGCCCGAACGAGTCGGTCGGCGATTTCGCATCGTACTCGCTCATCCGGACGCGCGTACGAATCGGTCGGGAAATAGGGCTCCGAATCGGATCCGGTTATGCCGAATCCGATTCGGAGCCCTACCGGCCGAGATCGGAATCGGCCCCTAAGTGTTTTGTTTTTTCACCGTCGGATAACTGAGTATAAAATAATGCACTAAAAGCTTCATTTTAATTGAAGAATGAATGCAGGTTAAACTAAGCAGTGATAAATGTACTCTTTTAGGTTATGAAACCTCAGTTAGCAAATACCATCACTTTAGATGTCTGTGTGTGTTAAAGCTAAGCAACACATAACCCTAGTTGGTGCATTGGGAAAAAGTATTATAGTCCGGCCACTTGAATTATGCGATTGTGCGGTCGCGCCATTTTTCTAATAATCGTGGATTTGCTGCATTTGACACATAATCCATAGTCTGCTGCATAATTTGCAGATTTTTCTAGCTCAAACAATTCATAACTTTACTAAAAATGCAGCAACACGTGTTGCTGCGCAGTGGAAGGCCCTTTGCAAAGGTTGACTGGTCACCTCTCTGTTGCTTATTACTATATGTGGGTGTTAAACTGGTACTTATGAGGGGCAATATATGTCAGGACAGTGTTAACAAGTGTAAAAAATTCAAAATATTGCAGTAATACTATCACAAAATGTTCAGCATTATGCCGCATAATTTGCCTTTTCTTGCAGCATAATTTAGTCAACCCTGTTGCATAATTTGTCCTTCTGTTGCATAATTCCAGAAGCCCTGTTTATAGTGCTGTGAGGTCTCTGCCTGTGGCAGAAAGGACTGTGAACACATGCAGCAGCACTGGGGACCAGGGATTGGAGGGGCCCACTACATTACAAATATGACTGTCTCACTTTAAAAAAAACAGGGAAATGGGAGCTTATTTTCCTTTCTAGCATTAGGACAGAGGGCACTCTTGTAGAAAAAAGGGAGAGAATATGTGGGAGCTTTTTTTCTGAAAGGAACAGATGGCCTGTTTCAAGATTGGAGTGATGGTCCGGCATGGTGGGGAAGGGGTGAAAGACGCAGGGGAGATGGCCTGCTACTTGGGACTGTAACAACAAAAAAACACACAACAGCTGACCTAGGTCAAGCACTTAAATTCCATTAGTCACATATGTTAACTGGCGAGTGCAACAACTCCCGGTATCTGCTGTTGAAAGATACCAATTTTACTAGAAAGTCCACAGAAAAAGGAAGGTGCACTCTAATAGGAGTCAGACAGGAAAACCACTTGTAGTTGACATAATTTCTTCTTTTTATTTACAGTTGCTTGATAAAAAACCGGCACACAGCCAACGCGTTTCGTTCCCTAGTGCCTTGGGAACTTCGTCAGGGCTTGCTAGTAATATTAAGTATATTCAAGCGGACCTAGGTAATGTTAGTCGGTCCTGTAAGGGTAATATATCAAGAATAGCACTCCTCCCCATGCTCTGGCCAGACCCGCCCCACCCCTCCACTGACTGCATTAGGGAAAATAAAATGATAATTACGATACGTTATTATAATTTTATTTTTCCTTTCTCTGCAGTGGGGAGATGCTCCTCCGCCTTAGCGGAGGAGCCGCCACTGGTAATAAGTCCATATTGCTTTCTTTACTGAGAACTAAGTACCCCATTGTAGTACTTCACTCTCTCAGGGTAGAGAAGTAGCGCAATTCAAGACCTAAGAGCGAAGGATGGTGATGTGGACAAGTAATCTCCATTCATTGACACACATCACCGACACTCAATAAATTATTGTCAAGTCAGTGCCTTTCCTTTTAAAAGGAAAAGTAAATGTATTTTACACACACTCATTCTACTAAATACTATACATTAAAATAGAAATATGTACATTATGTACATGTAATTATCTTAAGTGACACCCTAAAATTACATTTGACCCCTAGTAGGTCCTGACCCCACCATAATAACAATCCCCACCTATAACAGATGCAACATCACAATATAAGGATGCCATTTTGAATAAGGCAGGCCTACTGGTTTTGTCAAGGGGTCGCCACATTAATGAAGGCAAGCCTATGCTTTAGCTCTGGGAATGCTTAAAAGCATGATAAACGTTTCCTGGGGTATTGTTCTATAGGCCCCAGGAAACATAGGGTTATTTTTAATAAATAATTTATAGGAGGTTGCTGCACTCCCTGCAGCCCCCCACAACATTCTTAAAACATGTTGGTGGCTTGGTCACCCTGGGCCTCATGGTGGCCAAAAGGAACAAAATTAGATTGTGGGGAGCAGAATCACCACCACAGCTCAGGGAATGGAAGCGTGATATGGACTGGTGTATGGTGCCTGAGAAGGTGATATATGAGGGTCGCGGTTGTCACCATAAGTGGGAAAACATTTGGAGTCACTGGAATGAACACCGGGGTGGTTTGTACTCGGTCTCTGGAACGGTGTCCTCTGCAATTGCTATGGGCCGGACGGTGGTCACACATGTTTGTAGTGATGATGACTTATTGTAACGTTGAATCCCAACCTGTGTGGAACAGGGGTTCCTGTCTCAATTGTTTATACCTACAAAAGCCCGAGGATATTTGTTGTACTGTCATTTCTCCTGTCGTGTCATGTATTTAATAAAAATATGTAAATAAAAAAAAAACATGTTGGTGGCACCCCAGCCCAAATTTAGATTCCACAAAGCTGAACAAATATGCAAATTAGCCCACAAACTACATTATGGGGCACTCTTTGCTGGAAGCAGTGAATAATAAATGAGTGGCTGCAGCCATTCATTTATTATCAGTTTTCAGGGCGTTGCGTCGCTTTCTTCAATTTGTTTTTCAGCGCCCGGTCTCATCTCGGACACCCACAGCTTACTCCATTGTTGGAGTAAGCTGGGGCTGTGCGGGAGCCAGCAACATTTCTTTTGTACCCCCACCTGGCAGGAGCAGCCTTTCCTCTTGTCTTCCATCCAGCGGGAGCAAAACGGTTTCCCCTGTCTATTTTGAGAGTGGGCAGGGCACTGTGTGGCCAACATGCCCTGCCCCAGACACGGGCAGGGACCTCCTAAAATAATAGGTCTGTCTTAGGGGAAGGGGTCTCCAGGACAGTCCTGTGGCGGGCCACAGGTGGTGGGGTCACCAGGGCTAAAAATTGGCTGGGGAGGGGGAACCTCATATTCAGACTATATTTACTTAAAGCGTGCAAAAAATAAACATATTGCCAAAAAGATCTGCTTTGTGCTCCTAACTGTTCATCTAGAAAAACAACAGAAGAAAGAAAAGCCAGGTTTTGTTTTCATTTGTTAAACTACAGCTTTAATCATACTCTGTGTCCTGCTTTTCTTTTTGGCTGTTGCTTCTCGAAGAAGGCATTGTTGCACCACTTTATCCAGATTGCATTGGCCTCGTGGACTGGTCCTAGTAACATGGTGTGTAAGCGTAGGGGCCCAGGAGTTCACTGCTGAATGCTGGGTGTGGCGAATACCAAGGTTATCCAGACTTGAGTCCATGTCATGCCTCTTTCAACCACCACTTTATAATCCGTCTCTTTATTTCACTCTTGCAGGTTCTTTTTCACACCTTTCTCTCTTTGTCACTCTTTTTCTGTCTTTTTCTTTCTTCTTTCTCCTTTTGTGCCATTTCTCTCTTGCTCTGGGTCAAATTTTGATGAAAAATAAGTCTTGGTTCACAAAAATGAGTACTGTGACCATCACCTGACACCACTGACAAAGATTAGGCATTGCATATTTATTTCCTTCTCCCTACACTGATCTCTACCATCTGGTGTGTCTTACAGGGTCTCATGAAGAAGTGTCATAGTGCTAGTGCTTCCTACCTTTTCCAATCAGACAAGTTTTATGACCTGTCCTATGACACTGGTGACAAGTCCATCCAGTGCGGACGGAGGGTAGACTGCCTGAAGCTGTGGTTGATGTGGAAGGCAAATGGGACAGAAGAGCTGGAGAAGCGAGTGAATAGAGCCTTCGCACTCACGAGGTATGTTATGATATTGTATAACTTTTTATAGACCGCTCAATTAAACTCACGTTTTTCTATGCTAAAGGGTGACCTCACAGCATGCTATTCTAAAAGGTAAATGGAAAGCGTTCCAATTACATCTAAATGTTAGATCTGATCTTTTGCATTTATGTTCAGTTGTGTTTCGCAATTTTTAGTTAGAGTATTTTTATTTCTCATGTAGTTGTGTGCAGAGTGGAAGTTCTCTATCACGGCACGAGTGGCTGGGATCCTGTTTGTTTTTACTTTCCCCACAAGTTATAGTTTCTTTCTTTCTGTTGCTGCTTAGTTGCTAGTCATCTGCATGGCTCGTGCACATTCTGCCCTTGGATGGTGGTGGTGAAGAGCTACTTTAAGTGGTCAATTGCATGGCAACATTGAAGGTGCACCCAAGATAAGCCATTCTATGCCCATCCATCCAAGAACCAAAGACAGTTGTGGGCACACCCTTATCTCTAGTACCGCTGACTGGATGATCTACACAGGTGACCCACTGTAGTCATGTACCACAAATGTAGGTCAATTTACATATACCCCTCTAATCAGTTAGGAGCTCACTAAGAGCTCTGCCTTTTTACAACATTCTAAGAGAGGTTCCAGCAATAACCCAGACGCTAACAATATACTAATGTTAACCATTCTTAATATCTACTCACTCCCCACACACTGTTTCGACATTGCTGATGTTTTTATGGAACACTATTTCAATGTGTTATTTCTAACAGAAACATGGATCAGGGATACCTCTGCACCTACAATCATGCAGACCCCACACCCCCACATAAAATCTGCCATGTGGATCACCATGGCCAATTTGGAGATAGTATATCTCTGATGTGCAGAAAGCATTTAATCTTTACCAAACTAGTTACCAATAATTTTCCAGATGCATAGGTTCTTGCTTTTATTATCTCTGTAAAGGCCAAGATTACTTTCTCTTGTGTTTTTATTTACCACTCTCTTTGTCCTGCCACCAAATTTACTTTTTTAACTTTCCAATGTTATTCTTCAAGCTTCTAGGGCCATTGTTTAGGAGGTCTTAATATGTGGGCAGACTTGCCATCGATGGTTGCTGCTAAAAATGTCATAGACTTGTGTACTACATTAGATCTCACAGAGAGAGGTTACTTTATCTATACATACAATTGGGCATAAAATGTATCTTATTTTTCCACTCCAAGTCTGAGTTCTAATCTCAGAAAAGATGTGGTACACTTGTCTGAACGTTCTGCCATTGTCTTTAACATAAATCTAACAAAGGAGAGAGATATCTCCCACTTAGTCCAAAACGCAAACTTAGCAAGATCAATGGGAATTACTCACTGTGAGAAGCTGACCTGGTATATGATGTCCACTAATGTAAGTGGGCATCTTGCACCAGTCCAGAAACCCTTATGGTGATTTAAGAGGTCTTAGATAACCTTAGAAAGCTCTTGAAGTGGTAGCTGTGGAGAGCAGCCTCCAGGCTTAGTCCAGAAGGAGTATAAAGCAGCTTGTTTTACAAGAATACAATCTTATAGTATAGATTAAGTGAAAAAGAACCACAGAAGGTATTTATAAAAATATGTATTTATTATATAATACTCTCTAATACATTTAGGTATCCCCTACACAGAGATAAACACAATGCACACAATACTTTCGCAAAGAAACACAGTAAATAGCACAGAATACACAGTGGACCCCAGGGGGGGGACCAAACAATATACTAAGAAAGTGGTATAAGAACCACGACTCGGGCAAGACAATTTCAAGAGGACGTAGAAGTGCTGGGGACCCAAGGAACCACCCAAGGTGAGTGACTAGGAACCCCATGGAGAGCGTGTGCAGTGTGGGAACACGACTGTGTGCTCCGTACAAGTCTACGTGTAAGTCGCGGTTGGATTTTTAAAGATTAAGGACCCTTCCCAGTGGACCCCGAAAAAACCCCATGGAAGACAGAAGGTTGGAAAGCTACCCCACCCGTGGATACCCTAGTAGCCACGTTACCTACACCAGGGAAGCCGGGTGCATAGGTGTGAAGTTGTCGGAAACCGCAGTTGAACCCAATGGAGGACTTCAGGAAAGTGCCGCTGCTGAAGAAGGAGAAAGTGTCCAGGGGCATCCAAAGGTGGATTCTAGACGAGAGGTACCTGCAAGCAGAGTGGACAGAGTCTATGTCAGTCAGGAGTGACCAGGAGACTTGGAAGACGAATGCCTTCCAATGTCTGGTGTTGCAGGTGAGATGACGATGACCTTGACTCTGCAGCTGTGAGGACCAGGCGACGCTGAGGAAGACCAGGAGCAGGGCACGAGCTGTCCCGTGAAGGATGTCGAGTGCTGCAGGGTCAGTGTCCGGCGGGAGTACCAACAAGCCTTGGCAAATGCAACCAACGCAGGAGCTGAAGAAGGAGCAACGTCAGGACCAGCAAGGTCCAGGGGACTCACCACAAGCAGGGGAGTCAGGGCTGGCCCGAGCAATCAGGGGAGCCCAAAAGAAACAAAGATGACCCTCAAATGGACCTACAGGTAGTGGTCCTATGGAGAATAGCTTCTGGGTATCTAGTGGCATGGTCCACCACCACTAGAATGTAACTGTGCCCAGATGCTGTTGTAGGGTTCATGGGAGCAATAATATCAATTCCAACCCTTTCAAAGGGAACCCCAACCACTGGAAGTGGAATTAAGGGGGCCTTTGTGATGCCACCTGACTTACCACTGGCTTGGCAAGTGGCACAGGAGCGACAAAACTCCTTAGTGTCCTCAGACATATGGGGCCAGTGAAAGTGAGGGACAAGCCTGTCCCAAGTCTTGCTTTTCCCTAAGTGTCCTGCCAGAGGAATATCTTGTGCAAGGGTGAGTAGGAAACCTCTAAATTTCTGGGGTATAACCAACCTCCTGGTGGCACCAGGCTTGGGGTCTCTACCCTCTGAATAAAGAAGACCTTCATCCCAATAGATCCTATGGGACCCACTGATATTCCCTGAGGCCTCAGCAGCAGCTTGCTGCCTGAGGGGTTCAAGAGAAGGGCAGGTTTGCTGCCCCAAACTCAAATCTGCTCTGGAAGGGCCCCCTGAGCCCAAGACCTCAACCTGCTCAGGCTCAAGTTCATCTGAGGCAGTACCTTCACAGAGGCTAAGATCATCTCCCTCAAGAGACTGATCCTTACTCTGAGTCTTGGGAAGGCACAGCCTTAGCCCTCAGGCTCCTTTTGTTAGAAGGCACCTGGTCCATTGTTCCAGGATCCAGGGCCTGTTCAGTGGAAAGCTGCTATGCTTGTGACCTGGTCACAGCAAACACACTTGCAGAGATGCCCAACATTTCTGCATGAGTCCTGAACTCTACTTCAGCCCAGGCTGAAGTTTCAAAATCATTGCCCAACAAACAATCTACAGGTAGGTCTGAAGATACTACAACCTTTTTAGGTCCATTTACCCCTCTCCAGCTGAGATTCACAACTGCCAAGGAATGGTCAGTCCTGACATTGCTAGCATTGGTCACTTGGTATACTTGTCCAAGAATGATTTGGTCAGGAGACACCAGATTCTCTGTCACCATAGTGACACTGGCACCTGTGCCCCTGTAGGCCATGGCCTCTTTTCCATTTATCAAAGGCTGCTTCCTGTACTTGCCCAAGTAAGTGGGACTTACCAGTAAGGTGGCAAGATCCATGCCACCATCACAGACTAAAACAGCCTGAGCTGGAGTTCTGACTAAGTCAGAACCCACCTCAGAACCCAAGGTTAACCCCACTAATCCCTTGTTTCCCGTACCACCACTTGTACTTGTGCTAGGGGGAGCAGTTGCCTTAGGGGCAGTGGAAGTAGTAGTCGTCTCCGGTGCACAGATATAATATTGAGTTTTTTATTTTGACCTACATTAATATCGAGTTCTAAATATCGAAGGGACAGAATATCGACATCAAGAATACCGGTGACCAGAATATCGACCTGAAGGTAAGAAATGTCGTTTTTGTTAATATCGAAGTTAGTATTATCGATAGCAAAAATATCAATGTTAATAATATCGATGTTTATGTTAGTGTTATGTATTTTAGTATGTATTTATATGTATGTGTTCCACATGTTTTGTTATGTTTTGTATTTTTTTTAAATATATGTATTAAATGTTTAGAAGTTAGTCATTTTTTTTAAAGTAAATTTTGCGTTTTAGTACCATAGCGGGTTGTGGGTTTATAGGGAATAGGGTGGGAAGTAATTTAATTATAGTAAATTAAATCTTAATTTTTAGAAATTATTAATTATTTTTAAATAAATTTTGCATCTTAGTTCTGTAGCGGGTTGTGGGTTTATAGGGGAATAGGGTGGAAGTAATTTAATTGTAATTAAGTAATTATTCATTTTAATTTATTGGTATTGATAATTAATTTATTGTTAATTAATTATTAATTGGTAATTAATTTGTATTAATTGATTAATTGATAATTATATTAATTGTGTTAATTTTTTATTGGAGTGGGTTTATAGGGGAATAGGGTGGGAAGTAAATTAATTATAATAAATTAATTAATTTTTATTCTTTGGTCTTGATAATTAATTTATTGTTTATTAATTGGTAATTATTTTTATTAATTAATTAATTGATAAATATATTAATTGTGTTAATTTAGTTTAGGGGTGGGTTGTGTGTTTATAGGGGAATAGGGTGGGAAGTAATTTATTATATTTAAGTAATTATTTATTAATATTTATTGGTATTGATAATTTATTGTTAATTAATTATTAATTGGTAATTAATTAATATTAATTATTATTTTTGGGTATTGATGATTAATGTATTGTTTATTAATTATTAATTGGTAATTAATTTTTATTAATTGATTAATTGATAATTATATTAATTGTGTTAAATTTTATGCGGAGTGGGTTGTGTGTTTATTGGGGAATAGTGTGGGAAGTAATTTAATGTTATTAAAGTAATTATTAATTTTAATTTATTGGTATTTATGATTAATTTGTTAATTTATTAATACATTATTATTTTATTTAAATAATTATTTAATTGATAAGTATGTTATTTTTAACCCCTACGCTATCCAACACTTTCCCTACTGTTGCACTCTCTGGAGTGGGAATAGTAATTTTTACCCCTAACGCTATCCAACACTTTCCCTACTGTTGCACTCTTTGGAGTGGGAATAGTAATTTTACCCCTACACTATCCAACACTTTCCCTACTGTTGCACTCTCTGGAGTTGGAATAGTAATTTTTACCCCTACGCTATCCAACACTTTCCCTACTGTTGCATCTCTGGAGTTGGAATAGTAATTTTACCCCTACTCTATCCAACACTTTCCCTACTGTTGCACTTTCTGGAGTTGGAATAGCCATTATAACCCCTACGCTATCCAACACTTTCCCTACTGTTGCACTCTCTGGAGTGGGAATAGTAATTTTTACCTCTACGCTATCCAACACTTTCCCTACTGTTGCACTCTTTGGAGTGGGAATAGTAATTTTTTTCCCTCCGCTATCCAATATTTTTCTGTATTGTTTTAGTTAATGTTGTTTATAATTTATTTTTAAAACAATAAAAATATTGTAGTTTTTTAATTTGTTATATATATATTTTTTATAATTTTATTTATATTATTTTTGTATGTGTATGTATGTATTTATAATTTCTAAAATGTTAACAATTTATGTTATTAAAATAATTATTTATGAATATTAAGTAAGTATATATATTCTATTTTATATGTATATGTTTAATTTATTTTAACATTATATGTATGTTATTATTTGTAAACATTTTTAAATATTTTTAACTATGTTTCTTTTAATTATATGTATTATTTACTTTATTTTACATTATTTTTTTAACATTTAAATAAAATGGTATTTTTTTACGATATTTTTGACATCGATATTTTTTTGTCGATATTTTTGTACTTACCATGATGTAGATAGGATGTCGATATTCTTGACTTCGATATTTTTGTCACGATATTTTTGTACCTCGATATTGTTGTAGTCGATATTTTGTCAGTGATTCGTAGTCTCCTTGGCTTTTGGACAATCCGCATCCTTTGTCCAATGGGTTGTTACAAAAGTAATACCAAGGTTTCTTCTTGCCTTTCTTGGATGTTTGTGATTCCCCCCCAGATGCAGGTTTTTGGGGCCCTTGGGAAGATTCTTTCTTACCTTTGCCCTTGTCCCCACCCTTATCCTGGGATTTTGAAGAATCCTATTGCTTCTGGTCACCACCATTGCTCTGATTTTTCTGCTTTACCCTGGTTCTGACCCATTTATCTGCCTTCTTGCCCAATTCTAGGGGAGGTCAGATCTGAGTCCACCGGGTACTGATGCAAAAGCTGGTTCTGACAATTATTAAGGATCTGCTCCCTCATGATCAAATTGTACAATCCTTGGTAGTCATGCACTTTCCTGCCAAGTAGTCAACCTTCCAGAGCCTTAATGGCACTATCCACAAAATCTACCCAGTCCTGGGTATGTGCTTTCTGGGTATCTCTGAACTTAATCCTGTATTGCTCAGTGGTTAAGCCAAACCCATCAATGAAAGCACGCTTCAAAACTGTGTAATTATCAGCATCCTCTTCTCTAACAGTGAGGAGCTTATCTATACCTTTGTCAGCAAAGGAGAACCGTAAGATAGCTGCCCACTGCTCTTGAGGGCAGCTCTCTAAAGCAGTTATCCATTTGTGGATGTCATCCCCAACATGGTAGTGAGGGACTATCTTGCTCAGGTTCCTGTGGTCATGAGAAGTT
This sequence comes from Calotriton arnoldi, assembly GCA_963921515.1. NCBI lineage: Eukaryota > Metazoa > Chordata > Amphibia > Caudata > Salamandridae > Calotriton > Calotriton arnoldi. Next base: position 104,685 of record CAWUFW010004989.1, on the reverse strand, counting down.
TCTCTAACTCTAGGGGCAAAGTTGCTGCCACCATGGGACTCTAGTCTCAATTTCTTCCTAGTCCTCTGGACTTCTAGGGATTCTTTGTCAAGGGCCACCTGCTCTTGCCTGAGCCTAAGCCCAGCTTTCGCAAGTTCAAGAAGTTGGTATTGCCTATCAAAAGAGTGGCCCCCCTTACTAGAGATGGAGGTCCCTACTGAGGGGCCGATTCCGATTCGGGCCGGAAATCTCTCCGACCGAGCCGGACCCGGAGAGATTTCCGACCGAATCGGACTCTAGCAGTCCGACCGAACGAGTGCGATGCGCACGTATGCTATCGGACTCGATTCGGTCGGACTCCCATTGAAGTCAATGGGAGCCAGTCGTACGACGCGTACACGGGCTCCCATTGACTCAATGGGCACAACGCGAACAAGGGCGCCCCCTACAGCGTGTTCGCGTCGATGCGGGTTGCGCCGTACATGCACGTGTAGGGGGGACCCATGTGTCCCCCCTGTGTGTGACTCGTGCGGCTACGCGTACAGGGGGGTCCGACACGGACCCCCAAAGTACGGCTCCGACTGCTCTTTGGAGCCGGAGTGCGCGGCTCGGTCGGACTGCTCGCGGCGCGCATCGTACTTACCCGGCCGGGGAACGTCTCCATTGCGCGGTGCGAGTCGAGTCCGAGCGAGTCGGTCGGTGCGGTTCGACCCGGGAACGAGTCGGTCGGAGCGGTCGGGACGCCCGGACGAGTCGGTCGGCGGTTTCGCATCGTACTCGCTCGCCCGGACGCGCGTACGAATCGGTCGGGAAATAGGGCTCCGAATCGGATCCGGTTAAGCCGAATCCGATTCGGAGCCCTACCGGCCGAGATCGGAATCGGCCCCTGAGTGTCCTGTGGCATTTGATTCTGCAGAGGAGGATCTAGACCTTCTTGTTCTACTCTGCACTTTCCCAGCAGGAACAAAGGGGGCCTCCTCAAGGCCACCTGCAGTATCCTCTGGGAGATCTGAGTTGTCCAGGTGGGAGTTATCAGGTTCTACCTGGTCAGGGCTAGTTTCTAGGTCAAAGAGGGGCCCCCCTCCCTCCTGGCCTATCTTCAGCCCCCTGCCCACTCACTCTTTCCTGTTCATCTGATCCACTGGCTTCCCTTAGGTCATCTAACAGTAACACCTCTAGGAGGCGTTGAGTGTTGGCACTTTTCCCTGCCTTCAGCTTCCTAGAGGCACATAGGGCGTTCAGTTCTTGGAAAGAAAGCTCACTGTATCTAGTAGGCAGGGAGCCACTGGCATCTCCTTTAGAAGACATACTAACTGAGGTGTGGTGTTGCACCTACCTAACCTAGTGGGAACTAAACTCTCTGAGTTTGGAGAAAGGGTGTGCTAATCCCTTAACTACCCAACCCTAAGATCAGTAGAACTTACTTTTTCTAAGCTTGCATTATATGTGCCTAGTATTAGTGATGGTTTTCCAATTAATCAACACAAAGATTTATCTGGTAAAACAATGCAGGCTTAAATCCCAACCGCTGCACACCAATGTGGGAAGCTGGCCTGGTTTATGATGTCCACTAATGTAAGGCACCAGTCCAGACAACCCTTATTGTGATTTAAGAGGTCTTAGACAACCTTAGAAAGCTCTCTAAGTGGTAGCTGTGGAGAGCAGCCTTTAGGCTTAGTCCAGAAGGAGTGTAAAGCAGATTGTTTTACCAGAATACAATCTTATAGTATAGATTAAGTGAAAAAGAACCACACAAGGTATTTATAAAAATATGTATTTATTATATAATACTCTCTAATACGTTTAGGTATCCCCTACACGGAGACAGGGGGGGACCACACCATATACTAAGAAAGTGGTATAAGAACCACGATTCGGATCAAGACAATGTCGAGAGGACGTAGAAGTGCTGGGGACCCAAGGAACCACCCAAGGGGAGTGACTAGGAACCCCACGGAGAGCGTGTGCAGTGTGGGAACACGACCTCGTGCTACGTACAAGTCTACGTGTACGTCGCAGTTGGATTTTTAAAGATTTAGGACCCTTCCCAGTGGACCCTGAAGAAACCCCGTGGAAGACAGAAGGTTGGAGAGCCACCCCACCCGTGGATACCCTAGTTCCCACGTTACCTACACCAGGGAAGCCGGGTGCATAGGTGTGATATGGTGTCGGAAGCCACCGTCTAACCCAATGGAGAACTTCAGGAAAGTGCCGCTGCTGAAGAAGGAGAAAGTGTCCGGTGGAATCCGAAGATGGATTCTAGATGAGAGGCACCTGCAAGCAGAGGGGACAGAGTCTATGTCAGTCAGGAGTGACCAGGAGACTTGGAAGACGAATGCCCTCAGATGTCTGGTGTTGCAGGTGAGATGACGATGATCTTGACTCTGCAGCTGTGAGGACCAGGCGACGCTGAGGAAGACCAGGAGCCATGCACGAGCTGTCCCACGAAGGATGTCGTGTGTGCTGCGGGGTCGGTGTCTGGCAGGAGCACCAACAAGCCTTGGCAAATTCAACCAACTTAGGAGCTGAAGAAGGAGCGACGTCGGGACCAGCAAGGTCCAGGGGACTCCCCAGAAGCAGGGGAGTCAGGGCAGACCCGAGCATTCAGGGGAGCTCAAAAGAACCAAAGGTGACCCTCAAATGGACCCACAGGCCTGAGGCACTGGAGGTGCGAGAGGACCTCAGGCAGCTCAGCAAAAGATGCAAGCCACAATGCACAACGATGCGGTATGGCCGAAGATTCTGGTCACTGAAGGTGCTCGAGGTTGGGGCTACTTCGAGCCTGAAGATCTTCTTGTAAGGAAGCCAACAAGCTTTTGCAACTGCAAGTTGACATGGTGCAGAGGGGTTCGGTTATTGCAACCCCCACGAGGGATACTGGCCTCAAACTTGGTGAGAGGGCAGGGCAGGCCTCGGGAGTTGTGGAGAACCACCACCTGTGTTGCAGAACCTTACGGAGTCCGGAGGAGCCCAGGATCAGCAGACCGGTCGACTTAGTTACGGTGCCTGCGAATACAGGGGAGTGACTCCTTCACTCCAAGGGAGATTCCTTCAGGTGTCTTTGATGGCTACAGGCCTTGGAAAGTTCCTGTATGGTGCACAGGCACAGACGATGCAGCAGACTGGAAGGGTGACGAAGGGTGACGAAGTCGAGCCCAAACGAAGTCCAACGAAGTCCAGCGAAGTCCAGAGTGCCCAGACGGTAGAAGAAGAAGTGGTGTCTGATCTGAATCTTGTCCCACGACGAATCTAGGGACTCACCCACAGGTAAGCCCTTAAGTACCCTTAGAAAAGGGTTGGGACGATTCAGGGGACCCTCCCAAGGGAGGGTCTGGACAGGGGGGAGGTTACTCCCATGTCCTTTGTCCAGTTTCACGCCAGAGCGGGAGCCAACGGCTCCCAGGACTGGTTTGAACTAGACTAGGCAAATGTGCCCCTCATGCAGACTTAGTGGCGCTGGCAAGCGCACCCACTCGGTCCCAATACACTAACTCCTGTCTGGGAGGTGGTCACACCTCCCTGTGACAGGATGCCTATTGTTCTGCCTTCCCCTGTTCGAGCTTGGTTCAGCAGCAGGAGGGCAGAAATGTGTCTCTGGTCGGCAGCAACCATTTTGTGCTGTCCGGATTTAGAAGGTTGGCACCGGGAACACTGAGAGCCTAATGGAGAGCTCTGCCAGTGCTTGGAATCATACCTCCCACACCGTTTACGGTGTGGGGTATGATTCCAACACGTTTGATACCAAATATGATAGGATTCATTGCAGCCGTTTTCGAGATGGTCATCGCGTAATTACGCGGTGCCCCTCTATATGGTATATGGCTGCTTCACTGCTCCACTGACAACCCGGGAGAATGGAATCCGTAGGCTGTAGGGGTGTCCTGCTCATGCACGGGCCCCCTCTCACTTAGAACCAAGCACCCTGCCTCCGGAATTGCAAAGGCCTGCTATAGGGGTGACTTATAGGTTTTAGGTGCAGTGCCCCTAGATATAGGAAACCTATATGTTTAGTAAGTGGTGCTAGCACCAGCTTACACAGGCTGCAATGGCAGGCCTGTAGTTCCATTTTGAATGGTCTCTCATGGGTGGCATAATACATGCTTCAGCACATGGGAGACCTCTGGGGTACCTATGCCCTGGGTACCTTAGTACCAAATACTAGGGACTTATAAGGGTACCCCAGTATCCAATATGGGATGTACCCAAGTACTGAACACAACAATTTAAGGGAGAAAGCAGATAGACTGGGGTCCTGATTAGCAGGATCCCAGTCAGACTAGTCAAAACAGCTTAGCGCCAGGCAAAAAGTGTGGGCAACCATAGAAGCAGATCCTTCTTTCCTACACTCACCTAGATCCTTGGCAAACTTCCCTGTGTATTTATGTTAGAGTTGGAATCCAACACAAAAACTCTCACTAATTAGATCTAGGCAGCCATTAATTCCATCGCCCATCACAGAAATCTCTTTTTTACACATCATGCTAAACCTTCTATCCCTTGGTACTCAGATGACCTCATTAGATCGAAGATAGTATACAAAGACTTATCGTAAGGAAGATGCCTCCTAGCAATGAAGAGATATAAAAGAGTACATTTTACAAACAAACTTCTGGACCTCTTGGTCTCTAACACAGCACACAAGTCTTCAAAATTGTGAATTGTTGTACAACTAGTATCACACCTTCACCAGAGTTTTGTAAATCTCGGACCTCCTCCTTACACACTGCAATTCAACTAATCTATGACTCCTCTGGTCTTATTTGAAATGGTTGAATTAGGCAATCAAGTTATAGGCTCAACTATCTCTTACTTGGCTACTGCTTACAATTCTGCCTCATTAACTGACTCTACTCTGTAAACTAGAGAGCAACAGAGGATTTTATTATTAACCGTAAAGTCAGATTCTCTGCTAAATCCTTGTCTGGCAAAATATTTTCATCTAGCTGGGGCCTTTTTTTGGGCTAAACTTTGTGGAGTGATTATCTGATCATTTAATGATACTAAAGACCCAGATGCATGTGAACAGACTTGAATAATCCCACTTCTGAGAGACGTTAACATGCAAATGTCTAACTTTATCAGGGAAACACTTTCCTGGAAGCAGCCCAAGCCTGCTTCTGTCCTCTGCGTGGCCTTGAAGTAGTGATCCATGCTAAATTAAAGAAATTATCCTTGAATAAGGAGGATTGGCAATTCTCATCCTGTTGGAGATCTCTGCAGCCTTCTGCACCATTTCTAATGCCATCCTGATGTCAAGGCTGCGACAAGCCGGTTTTGAAAGGAAGGCTTTGGGATGAATAGTCTCCTTTTTTATAGGAAGGTCACAAATAGTTTGCTTAGGATCTTAGCAGTCAATTCCTAAAGCCATCTCCTGTGGGCTTCCCCAAGGAGCAGCTCTTATTCCCACCCTTTTCAACTTCTATGTCATACCTTTGGCCATGCTCTTTAGACACCAAGGCATATCCTTCATGTGCTATGCCGTGGATGCTCAGTTGATCGTCAGAGGTTGATGAATACCAAGAGGCTTCAAAAGGAAATTAGGAATGCCTCTCTGACCTACTTTCATGGATGAAGACAAACTTTGTGAAATTAAATTCAGATAATAAAAATAATAATGTTTTAATCTTAGGCGAGGACACTTCTCTCGAGTCTGCTTGGTGGCCCTCCAATTTAGGTGATTGTCCACCGCCTCTAACCAAAATATGTCACCTGGGGTGTGTATTCAATAAAGAATCTGAAATCTCCCGAGTACATGTACCAGGTTTTATCTTCTTAAATTGCTAAAAAAAAGATTCTACCCTCTATCCCAACCAGCTTCGACTTCCTGGCTATTCAAACCGTTGTCCATTTTCGAATTGATTATGACAACACACTGTATCTTGGTCTCCCTAAATACCAATTTCACAGCCTACAAATGCCTTCAGAATGCTACTGCCCGACTACTTCTCAAACTCCCCCGCAAAGCTTCTATCTCTCAGCATCTGGCGCAGATGCACTGGCTGCCTAGTAACAAAAGATTGTAATTTAAAACATTAACCATACCAACAGTGTATGGATTATCATTTAGATTTGCACACTCTCTGGAACTTGATATTATTTTCCTAACGTGTGCTGCTAGTATAGCTACTGTATCAAAATACCGAAATGGATAAGCAATAATGAGGAGTCTTGTGGTGTCACGAAGGAAAGAAACATAGGATCAGAGGAAGACTGAGGGACACTGTTCAGCCAATGGTGATCCGAAACACAGGAACAAATCCAGTGGCGGGCTGTGCCTGTAATCCTTCCCTCCTGAAGTTGGTTGAGTAAGATGAGTTTGTCAACGGTGTGAAATGCAGTAGCCTATGGATCGAGGAAGACCAAAGCACAAACATCACTGCATTCTATGATAATTTTAAATCTTGAAGTGCAGCCATTTGGACACACTCTGGTCCTCTGTGGAGTCTAAAACTGACTCCGACGACTTAGATCCCACAGGACAATCCTAAAGTCTGTTTATAAGTATGTTATTGAATACTCTTGTTGAGAAGTGAGAAGCTTAAGGTTACCTTTATATACCCCATTAACGACATGCCAGACCCACTATTCAGGTGAACATCATAGCAAATGCTCTCACATCTACCAATCTCTCATTTTTTTTATTTCTCTACCAGTCTTATTTCCACTTCTCTATCTCATATTTTTGCTCCTAGTTTCTCATCCCTTACTTTCTTACTACTATCTATAGCTAGTTTCTCTTTCTTCAATCTCGCTCATTTTCTCACCTTTTTCTCTAGTTTAACTTTGGCCATTATCTACCACAGTATTCTTCTTGCCTCTACTTCTCTGATTTACTCATGTTTATAGGTTTCTCTAAAACCGTTTTTTTATCCTTTGCCTCTACCGCTTTCATTTTTCCTCAGTCTTTCAGTTTCCCTCTCTGCTTCACAATTGTCATTATCTCCCCTCAATCTCTAGAGGTTAGCTCTCTTCTTTTTCTCCCAGTGCTGTCATGTCACCTCCTTCTCTCTGATTATGTACCCATCTTCCCTAAATGCTCTCTCACCACTATCCTAGTCACTTTTCCCACCTCTTTTTTTACCACTCTCCTTTCCTCTCCTCTATTCGTCTGAGAATTCTCTCTTGTCCCTCTTATGCTTTTGTCGTACCTCTCATCCTTCCAAACCTGCCTCTCATCTTAAATCTTTTCTCTGACTTCCTCCCAGATCTACGTCCCAATCTTAGATGGCCTGCAGAAGGGCAACATTAGTACAAATGCTAAGTCACCTATGTACATAGAATAAATCGCATACTGTGAAATGAAAAATACAGCTTATTTACCATTTCTGTCATGAAGACCTGATGCATTTTCTGCTCCCTCCCACTGTTTTTCTGGTTCTCTTGTTAACATTTCCTTCACGTGTTTCCATTGAAAGGTATTACTGATTGTCCTTAATGTACTGCGGTGAAGAGAGGACTCAGACGCTCTTTTTTCTTTCACTAATCTCTGTCGATTACCTGCACCAAACACTGAAATTGTTCAATGAATAAAAGCTGGTCTAAAAAGGAGAAAAATGGTTCCCTGTATAAAAGAAACCATACAATCAGTGTATTTAATGCAAAAGTAGCCAGCAAACATCAAATCAAGCAAAGGTAAAACGCCAAATCAACAGACCCTAACTTCCATTCCCTGACCAGTTGGACCATGTAGTGCTAAAATCCATATATTTTGGTGCTACATTTATGCGCTTTGTCAATGCAAGTGAATGAAAGCAGGAACATGTGATAGACAGAAACTTACAAATTGGTGCCAATGAGCAGGTGTCATGCTCTTTTTATGGGAAGAAATAGAATGCAAGAAGACTTTGGACAACCTTTGAAGATTTTCTTGAGTACAAGGCTGACTTTACTAATTTCTGCAATCCTCGCTTCATTGTACCAACTTCAAAACGAGACTACACTTACTAGGACTGCAATATACAACATGGAATAGCAAGATTTTTTTGAGTGCTGTCATAAAACCAATGCACGGTTTAGCAATCTCTGTATTCCAGGAACTCTGAGCCTAGTAGTCCCCCAAGACCCTTCCTTCCAGTTTCAACAGGCAGGGAAGCAGTGGCTTACCTCATACAGGCCAGGAGTGCAACAAAACCATGGGAGCAGAGCACATAGAATACAGAAGAGTTCAGATGGTGACAAGTGGAACATTGAGCCAAGAGGGGGAACCTCCACGTGTAGGGATAGCCTTAACAAATCAGTTCGCGGAGTTAACTCCGCTAAGTTGAAAAACAAACTCTGCCGCGATACGCGGAGCTCCGCAAGCAGCGGAGTGATGCAGTTCGCAATGATTTTCAGTGCCAGGTGCTTGTCCACACTGTGCAATCATCGCGAACGGCACCATGCAGAGCGCAAGCGGGCGCTGCTTCCTTTCTGCCGCTTGAGTAGATTTTTACTCGAGCTGCAGCTTTCTCAAGGCGAATGGACGGTTTCTCAACGCGAGCGGTCGCGAGCATACGCGACCACTCGCAATGAGAAATCTGACCACCCGCGTTGAGAAATCTCGCTGGGAGGTTGATTTTCCACGCTCGCCAACTTGATGTTGACGATCGCGAGCGAGGAAAAATCTTCCCAGGAGGTGGATTTTCCTCGCTTGCGCTCGCCAACTTGACGTTGACGAACACGAGCGAGGAAAAAAACTCTGCTCCGTTTTACGGAACTCCGCGAGCTCTCCGTAACGCGGAGTGCGGAAAACTCCGCAAACTCTGCGAGCGGAACGGAGTTCACCGCCCAGACTTACAAATCACCATGCTGGAAATCACAAGTGATGACTTGGGAAAGTTCAAAGAAAACCTAAAGATAAGGACTAATAGGAGAGGAAACCCACAATGCTTGTATTCCAAGGCTTTTACGAACACATAAGGGATAATAAAGGCATGTTTTAGGATTGTTGCAGCAGCACTTGAGATATACAACTGAACACTGACGGAACAGATGGATGGGGCCCACAAATTGTTCTGATGGCAGACAATATGCTGGGGTCCTCTTGAAGGACCTGCATCATTTGTACCAAGAAGCCAGTTCATAGAATCCAGGGGTAGAGGGCTGAACTGAATACAGAGAAAGTCAGGGCTGGGATTGTGTAATGGAACCCAAGACGGAAAATACGATATTTGTAAGCTCTCCCAGACATATAGGGAAGTAAAGTGTAAACAAACAAAAAAATCAGGGAAAGGAGTGTCCCTATGGACTCCTCTGCTCAAAAAACAAAGTAATGGTCCGGAGCACCTGGTATCAGAGAGGAGGCACTGTTCTAAAAGGACCCATCCATTGAGTCAGAGGCTAAATCTAGAGCAGGGATTCTTAACTGGGGTCTGTGACACCTACTCAGTGACTGTTGCGAAAATTATATAATATTAGCAGATTAATACAGTATATATGCATAAATAAGCAAAACAAAAAATGTAAAATTTTAATATGTTCTATAAATGTTAAGAAATTAGAAATTGGAGGCTAAAAATTTAGGGGACCATTACGATGGCGGGCGGACAAAGTCCGTCCGCCATCGCAAGGGAGCCAGGGACCGACCGCCGAAGTTGCGGCGGTCCCGCCATGTGCATTAGGATGCGCCCGCCACACTGGCGGGCGCATCCTGGGCCTTTTACATTGCGGGTGGATTTGCTGGCTGCAGACCCACTCGCAATGTAAAAGGACTGTGCACAGCATTGACATGCACTACATGGCAGGCACCACGTGGTGCCTGCCACGTAGTGCATTGCAATGATGGGGGTACCATAGGTACCCGCCATGTGCACCCCCCACCCCCCCAACACTCTGGGGGCCCGCAACGGGCCCCCAACAGCAAAAACCGCATGCCTTTCCATGGCGGCAACGCCGCCATGGAAAGGCTGATCACCGCCAGCATCATAATATGGATGGCGGTGTCTTGTAGACACCGCCACCATATTATGCCCTTTTCTGCCCGGTCGACGAGTCGACCGGCACGAGCGCCGGCGGGACGGTCTTTCCGTCCGCCGCGGACCCCCCAGCCATACTAATATGGCGGGGGGTCAGTCTGGCATTGATGGCGGGCGGATCGCCCCGCCGGGCCAGCGGTGGCTACCGCCGGCCCGGCGGGGGCGATCCGCCCGCCATCCTAATGGGCCCCTAAGTTGGTATTCATATTATGATGATAAGAGCAGCACAAGTACAGCAAATGGAAACTAGAATGGACGAATGGTGGCCTTTATTGAAGCACTGGTATGTGCTGGAAAAAAGAAAGCATACATTGAGAGCGAAAACAAAGTGATGCACTAGAATCTAGCATTTTTTTGCTTCATTTTTTAGAAATAAAGCAACATTTCAAAGAGATCCAACTTTCAAATTAAAATTTAGATTTTTGCATATCATTTTGTTTGTGAACAAAATAAAATATTTTTTAATTGGTGTATTTGTTCGATGTATACTTGTTTCCGTATTTTTGTGTATTGTTTTGAGGTTCAAATCAAAGAATTTGCTTAGGAGGGCGTACCTGGCTTCCAGTAGGGTGTCAGGGGCCACAAAAGTCAAAAGGATAAGAAGCGCTGAGCTAAAGAAATCAAGCACTCTAGTTGAAGCCGAACCAGTAAGAACTAACCAATCCAAAGGTCAGACTGAACTCTGGGAATTCTGTACAACAGACAGGGCACCAAAGCAGCAAAAGTGGAATCCAAACAGGGCCAATGTCTGATAGTAACAATGGTACTATAGGAAACTTGGATTCTACTGGAGCATTGTATCCCAACAAGTGGGCACTACAGTAGTTTAACCACAAAGACCTTCCAAAGAGACGTCCGTTTGGCCTCAACGCTGACAAAGGAAGTTTCCAGGTCTTACATTTTCTCTTTCCATCATTAAATAGAAATCGTTGTAGGCCTGGTCAACCTAAGCTACAGGGTCGGTTCTATTATTCCCACTCCAGCCATTCACCACTTCCAGATGCAGCGAAGGAGGCTTCGTACAGTGCAGTGCTAGGGCTTGGTTCCATTTCAGGAAAGGCACAATATAGGATGTCTGTGTCCTCCATTTTAGAGTGTGAAATTAATGTTGACAGGTTAAGAGCAATCAGTTGCACTTATTGAGGACACTGATGAGAATGGGACAACTAATGTGTGAAGGAGATCTAAGAACAGGATAGGACATTGGAGGCCAAAGAATTGGTCCTTGCCAGTGTTCGTTGAGTCAATGCATTTGTGACTGGTCGTGTATTGGTGCTTGGTCTAGAAAGAATACAGCAGAGACCATTTTGAAGTTCTTTGGGGAACTGACGTGTGTTTTTATTCCTTAGATTCATGATGGAAGAGATGAAGAAAAGGGATGGGTTCCGACTGTTGATGGAGGTAAGCGGACATACGATACGTCTGGGTTCAGTGCCCAGCCATGTTTTGTTCCATTGTCTGTTCTAGAGAAGGGGTCCTTACAAACTACCTGCTTTCCCAAGTGCATTTACTCATTCATAATTTTTCTTGCCTTTTGCTTTCTAAATACTTTTAATTCAGCGCTTTATACTAGTTTCTCCCAACGTCTCAGGCCTTTGGAAGTTGGGAATACATGTCCTAAATTTTCCCCAGATCATGTAGCAGCAGCTCGGATGTTTCAGACACACTGTATATGTATATTATGGGACGCAGTCATGCAAGCTTGTTTCACACATAAAGAAGGCATATGGTACCAGCAGAGCAGAAAAAACACAGAGAACAGAAACGGCACGGGACTACTAGTCCTCAATGAAGATCATTATTTAGTCAGAGATACATCATAAGAGGCGCTTACTCCTTTAATTTCAACAAAAAATGTAGAGGATTTTTTTTTCAAAATATGAAGATCCCGAAACCTTCAAGGGCAAATCTCAAATATTCTAGTGATTATGGGCCCGATTCACATACTGCATTTTGTAGTTCTTTCAGCAGTACTACTTACTACAAAATTCAATTCACAAACTGACGAAAGGTAATCTCCAGTTCCAACATTCTTATATGATCTATGGAGAGATCCCTGCACGCTTACTTAGTAGTAAATGTGTGAGTGACTAGGAGGAGGCAGTGGCGGCTCCTCCACTAAGGCGGAGGAGCGTCGCCCCAATGCTTGCAGTAGTGAAATAAAGAAAACCTAAAATGATAATAACTTGTTGTTATTATCATTTTATGTTTCCCTGCTGCAGCAGCTTTGTGGGTGGGCGGGGCTGCTCTGCTTACAGAGCAGGGGAGGAGTGGTTTGGACTCCCAACCTGCGCATGAATGTCTGGCCGGCCCGAGAGGGCCGGCCAGACATTCATGCGCACTTTCCCTGTTCTCAATGTAGGCTGCATTACAACCTGCATTAAGAACATGCCCAGGCCCCCATTCCCTGGCTGAGCACCGATCTACGGCGCTCAGACCAATCACAATGCTGCATTGCAGCATTGTGATTGGCTCAGTGGAGCCGGGTGCTTCCTGCTTCCCTGTTCCGGCTGGAGAGACGAGGGAGGGATGGCAGAGGAGAGACCCGGTAATCAGGTACGTTTTTAAATTTATATTTTTACCTCCTCTCCTCCCCTCCGCCTCACCGCCCCGATCCCTGCCGGCCGCCACCGAGGAATGGTGGGAAAGTGGAGAATATCTTCTACTAAATGGGAGTGGTTTCGGGAGGGATAAGGAGGGGTTTAGGGAGTGATAAGGAGTAGTTAAGGGAGTGATAAGGAGTAGCTCAGGAAAGGGCATGCTAATACAAACACCCACCCACAAAGGAGTAACACCATTGCTATTCACAAACTACATTCTAAAATTACTACTGCCCTAAAGGTGACAAAACAGTAGTACATGCCCTCCAGCCCAACCTTTGAGTAAGGTCAGCACCACTGAAGGGCCCTCACGGGTACTGCAGCAATATAATAGCAATATAGAGTAAATAGTGGAAGCAGGGACTTAATGGAACTTAATGAACCCCAGATATATATATGTATGTCTTAAAAAATGCAACACTAATAATAATTATATATGTTATAGTTTTATTATAAATTAAAATCTGATTTACATTAAACACAACCTTTCAATTTGCTAAATATTAAAACAAACTAAAATTGCTATGTAGGGAGCTTTTATTTTATTTGGGGTGAAAATGTATATTTATAAAAAAAATATATATATTTAAGTTATTTAATAAACCTCTATTTTGAAGAGGCAATGATCTTTAACACCTAATTGTATTAGTTCTATGGGTAAAATATGTGTTTTAATTAATTTTGCATTTATAGTTTGAAATAAATAAAAAATGTTAAAACAATTAATAAACTTTAATAAATGAATATGAATAAATCTTAATAATTTTACCTATTCTTTCCCATAGGGCGTCCCCTCCACAGTGGCAGAGATCTCCACCAAGGTGGTGGAGATCTCTGACAATGTATAAAAAGTACAAGTAGTAGTAAGGCTACATCCCCTGGTATCTTGTAAGTGTACACCTTGGAGAACATTTCCACTCGGAAATGTGGAATAACCAAAAGTAGTAAATGTACTCAAATGTGTAAGAGTAAATTTACATGTGTATGTTTAATCATTTGTAAATGTACCTGAATAGGTCCCTGTGAGTCTTAGTGCTACAATTACTTTCACATGGAATGAGCTTCAAGATGTTAGTCAATGGATAGAGACTGAAAATACTCTACAATCTTCAGTTGCTCTTTGGATGACATTTACTATACTTGGGTTCCCATGATCTCAAGTCAATTAGGGTTTCAGACTCAACATAGCAAAGCATGTTTCAAGGCTGTGATCCTTGTGCCGTTTGATTTAATTTCCCCAGGTTCGAGAAGAGTAGCTCAGTGGCTGTGACCCAATACTGCTGCAGTCAAACTCAGTGTAATACACCACAAAGAAGTGAACTTGGATTCCAAACAGGCTGGAAAGGGGGTTCTTGGGTTACACCAGAAACGTGTACAGCATATTTAGGTGGATAGATGATGAAAGACTACTGGACAGAAAAACACAGCTTAGTCCTGAATGCACAAAAATCAGGCAGGTTTTCGCAGCCAACACTTTGTGACCGACTTTCATCCCAGCATGCAATGCAGTATTCTCAAACCCACAAAGTAGTTAAAGCAGCAACAGCAGAACAAAATTTCCACACACAGTAGGAACAGCACTAGTAGCAGTAGTGCAAGCTTCTATCCTACATGCAAAATACAGAGAACATAGACAGACATAATAAGCGCTTCTGTCACACACAATGTATACACAGACAGAGGCATTACAGACTCTGAAAGGAAGCTTGCACAAGCATAGATACAGCTCACATGTAGGTAGTAACACAAGCATCCAACAAAATGGAAGCAGGCAGTGTACTAGACTGTGCTGCTAATATACCTCAGGGGACTTTGGAACAAGGAGCTCTGAAGAACAAAATGGTGGTTGAGAAGGTCTGCCAATGGTGTCACATTACTAGATTTTGCCATCTCTGCAGTGTCACCCTGAATTTCTTTTCCCCTTTTGCTGAACCTTATTTTTGCTGGCAATATAACTCAGCACACTTTACCCCTGCTAACCAGTGGTAAAGTGCTCTTTTCAACATGGTAAAATTGGTTTACTTCTGATTAGCATATTTAACTTACCTATAAGCCCCTAGTATATGGTACCAAGGTGTATCCAGGGCTTGGAATTTAAATGTCACAAGTGGGCTGTAGTACCCATTGTACCATCCACTACAGTGGCCATGTAAATATGACTGCCAATAGCCTCGCTGCACGGTTTTAACTGCAAATTTGACCTGTCAAAATAATCCTTTTTCACAAGCCTAAAACCCTCCTTTTGAATATTTGTCACCCCGAAGTAAGCCTTACTGCCTATCAAGGCAAAGTGCAGGGCATTTAAAAGTAGGACATGTAAAGCTTAATGTTAAATATGTCATTACAGTGCCTAGCACCTCAGGGCTATTTTCACTGTAACAGGGTTGGAGGTTCCATAGGAAAGCATTAGGATACAATATTAAGTTTAATAAATGTTATCTCAGCCTAGGAAACAGCCCCAAATTTATTTTGGACTATTTCAAATATTTATTACAAGCCCAATTCACTGGTGAAGTTGGACTTTTCAATAAATATTGTGGAAAGATGACTTTTAAAAAGTCACCTTTGCCCGGCTTGAAGTCCCTGGAAGCTGAATCTGCATTTTGCTCTCTCCCTACCGCATTTCAATGAGTGTGAATGAGGTGATCCAGCGCGTTACTAGCAACAAGCATTCATACACCAAATACTCACTTGGGCCCATACATTCATACTACGCTAGCAATTTCCGCTGGTGGGTCAGTTGTACTCTTTATCAAAATCCCTGCTACCAATTACTTTTCTGATTGAAGAGTAATGACTTACCAATGGACCTTTTGCTAATTGGGAAGTTTAAAATGAGTGACATTCAATACAATTAATAATTCCTGAAATAATCACTGAGTCAGGAAGTTTTAAAATGTTTATCTAAAGATTTAGCAGAGTAAAATACAGAACCACATGATACTTAAATCGTATATCAAGGATGAAGCATAATAATCAATTATTGATCAATGACAGTCCCTCAGAAAAGGAGAAGATAGAGACAGCAGCGCAACTAAGGTGTGCATTTATATTTACCTAAAAGTGCGAGAACCAAACCCCTTGGCCAAGGAGTTGGAAAGATAGGTCTCAGGAAGGATGAAGAGCAATGTCCTCCGGACCAAGTTCAGGACGGGACAGGTGACCTCTCTATCAACGACGCCTGCATCGTTCCCCTCTCTGGTACTTCGCTTCTCCTCGATTTCTCCCGTGTCTTCCTTCTAGGGTACTCCGCCGCCCCCACCTCAGAACCTCTCTGGACAGCGGTTCAGTCTGCAATTGATCAGCTCGTCATGGATCTCGAACCTCGAACTCCACTTCGCTTGTGCGTCCTAATGCGCTAACTAATTAGCTAATACTATATCTATTATACCCTTCTATGCCCATGTACCTCCCCTTAATGTTGCAAAAATATGGGTCCACTACTTCTGATTGGACGGGGACAGGGGGTTGATCCTCACACCATATTGATTTAATTCAATTTCTTTAGGCCCATTGTTTTAAAATACCGCCCATCACAATGAATACATTTGCTTTATTTCCCACCCGTCTCACGACAACGTTTATTACAATGTTTATATAAATTGTTTCTTTCGGTAGGGATATCGTGGGTACAATAATGTTGGCCATCAGGTCATGGCCTTGGACGACGTCCAGGTTGACTTCATCATTTCTTCTGGGCAGCCTAGCAGGGCGCATGCGCAGAACCATTGTCTCTCGAGTTTTCAGTTCGACCAAACCCCAGGGCCATTTACGAACTAATAAAAGTCAAAGAAGAAAATATTAAAATCACAAATAAAATGTTTCACTGTATACCCACTCTTTCTACTCTATTCCCATTTAATTATAAATTCTATCCCGCATTAATAGTGTTAGGATATCACAGTTTAATTGCAACATGTAGGCAAGCTGCAGCACGTGAAAACATTAAGCAGCCATTTTAATACACACTGCGCAGAAGCAAGGATTTCCCTCCAAGCAAAGAAAGACGTCACACCATGTGATATGGTTGAGACATGCGCAAATAGGTTTCCCGCGCTTTAGCGGCCATTTTAGATTAGACAAGCGTTAATTGTTAGTTTAAACACATAGGCAAGCTTCCTTCTCCTTATATTTGTGTGTGCAGTGGTTAGTACGAACATTACAAAGATGAATAAATTAATACTGTGAGAGTATTGCTTCCGAGCAAGTCTCATTGCGAGTTCTTGCTCCATCAATCCCCTCTCTGATGGCGTTTCTGAGCCATCAAAATACTACCCACAACCAGATGCCAACTTTTAGCATAAAATTGTCTCAGCTTCATTTTTACACTTTCTATTTTTCACATCTCCTTTCAGTTTCTTGTATAATTCACTTCTCAAATCTTCTAATTCAATTTCGTCAAACTTTCGCTTCTTTCCTTTTCCTGTCACATTATACGATTCGTTCTTTCTACAACATTTGCACCATAATATTATTGACAGTACTATTATTGCTATCCCTGCTAAGGGTACTAATATTTGACCTATAAGTCCTTTCCCTACATTAGCAAACCAGGTACCAATTGACGTAATGCTATTTGTCAATCTTTCCCATACACTATCAACTTCCAGTGGTTTTAGTTCCTTCTCAAGTTTAGTTATATTCTGTATATATGTTCCAATTTCTGCACTTTTATCAGGTATGTAAGTGCAACAGTGTTTCGTCTTCAATAATTTACAGACTCCGCCCTCTTTTGCTAATAGTATATCAAGAGCAAGTCGATTTTGCATAACCATAGATCTAATCGCAACCATCTCCGCATTAATCATTAGAAATCCTCCAGCAGTGTCAGTTGATAAACGATCAACCACTGTAGATAATTTACATATCTTCCTTGAGTTCAGAATTATTCCCACTGAAGGTATTAATGCACCAAATATGTCACCTACAATTTCAGAAAAACTAGCTCTTTTGCTACGTGTTAATTCACTATTATTTTCATTGCTCCCAGTGTTTCCTTTTACGTGGTATATTTTTGGAAATACTGTTCCAAAATAACAACTTCCATACCACCGTGCAGGAAGCCTAAAGTAAGCCTTATTCCCATACACATAATAGATTCCAGGAAAAACTGAATCCGTTCCTCCTTTTAATCCCCAACCTCCAAGAATTAAGAAATTGTGTTCACATTCACTGGTACCGATGAAAATATTGTTATAATCAGTCTTTAACCTATGTAGACAAATTTTCCCTGTCTTTACAAAATCTAGAGCCATAGCAGCTTGAGCCTTGCCAGGTGTGTAACTACCCTCTTTCTCAGCCCAAGGTGGCAGATGAGCCTTATGCTCAGAAGCTTTCCTTTGGAAATCTTGTCTTCTATTCTCCACTAAATTCAAAAATATCTTTTCTTCTTCATGTAATGAACATGTTAGATTGCTTCTATGTGCATGTGTTATGTCTATTGATTTCATTGTTAAGAAAAATTCTCCCATAAACTGTGCATCTTTACTACTAAGCACTGGATTCATTTTCTTTCGAATCGGAACTTCAGAAAATATCACATCTAAAAATGTTTGAATAATAATACTGAAGTCGCCCTGTTCTATAAAATAAACTATCCAATACACTACATGATATGCCATAAGTTAATGGCAAGTGATGATATGTTAACCCTTCTGCTACTAATTCAGGTAATTTCATACAGACATAACAATTACTAACCTCCATGGTATCTACATATTGAAACAATAATTTTGTGAAAACATTCAAACTAGTGTCGTTATCTGTTACTTCATGATGAAATTCTGGTTCATCTTCTGCCTTTAGTTCTACTCTATTACTTTTCAAGTTATCTGTCCTTTCTTTCGTTTCGTTGTTAATCTTTTTATCCATAATCATAAGGTAAGGAATTGCTACGATCACAACTAACCATACTATAAGCACCACTACCAGATTACATATGCATATAGCACAGCATCTTTTACAACATTGGTCTCCCAGTAACTCTATCGTCATGCATTTTTTACAAGGAAGATTTCTCTTCTTATCGTAATTTCAAGTCTCTTTACTTTGTCAAGGTGGTTTTATTTCTTTCTCATAAGTCAGTTCCGTACTTGTTCCTTCGTCACCACTTTCACTTGACTCTGAGCTCTCGTAGTCTTCAAGGATGATATAAGTCCAATCGGGACCTTTAAATTTGTTGTTCACAAGTTTCAGTCTTTTGCTTTTCCGTCTTTCAATTCCACTTGTTTGTCCTGTTAGGCTTGTCACTTCATTTACTTGTTCTGGATCTTCACTTCTGGTTGTTATGTGGTATTTTACTCTTTTAATTACACTAGGCCAACGATCACCTTTTCTGACCTTCTTTGTTTGCACTGTCTCTTCACTTCTTATTTCTTCTTCAGAAATTCTTTTATTTTCCAGTTGTGGCACAATTTCGTTTTCTTCTATTTCAGTTTCTTCTACTTGCTCTTTTTCAGGTCTTATTGCTTTCTCTTCAGCTGCTCCACTGTGAGTTTCCAGTAACTGACCTTGTTCAGGATTTACGTCTTCATGCTTGTGATCCTCGTGATCTTCTTCTTGAGTGTATTTTCCTAAATCTAACTGGTTCTGATCAGGGCTTATTGCACTTTGTACTTCTGCAGCCTGACCGCGTTCTTCTAGACCTGTCTGTCCCTGCTCAAAATTTGTTGGTTCGTTGTTGATTTGAGCCCAATTTCCTCTCCCTATCTGATCCTGCTCAGGTTCTCTTATTGTTTCTTCTTCCTCTTCCTGAGCTGCTTCTTCTTCACCTATCTGATCTTCTTCAATTTCTTCTAAATTTGCTTGACTTCTTGTTCTGTTATAAACTTCAGATATTTCCACCACCGGTATCCAGTCCTGACTTGTGCTCAGTTGTTCTTCTTCAGCTTCCCTCGAATCTCGGACCTGAGATTCTTCAGCTGGGCAACCTTCAGCTTCCTCAGTTATCGATGCTGTCTGAGGATTTTCTTCTTCAGGGTCTGGTACTCTTTTGGTGTGGCTTACATGAATCCAATTAGGATATCCCGCACATTTTACTGCTGAGTTCGTAATTAGTATGACCTGACAAGGTTCGCCCCACCTGGGTGATAGACACGTTTCTCTGGTGTGATGCTTCACAACCACCCAGTCACCAGGAATCAGATCATGTTCTTGTTCAGGCTGCCTGGAAACTGCGTCTTCCCCAACCTGGTGAGAGACAGAACGCACTAGGTCAGCCAATCCTTTGCAATAATCCAGAACCATATCATCAGTTATATTCAGCAGTTTATTTGTAGGAACATGTGCTTGTCTCATTGCTCTTCCCATGATTATTTCGTGCGGACTCAATCCGGTATTTCTATCTGGAATGCTTCTGAGTCCCATCAAAACAAGTGGCAATGCATCCGGCCAATCTAACGATGTTGATGCACACATTTTTGCCAGTCTGGATTTTATTGTGCCATTCATTTGTTCAACCACTCCAGAAGCCTCTGGACGATATGCACAGTGCAATTTTTGCTCAATTTGGAATGCTTCACAGATTATTCTAATCACATCACTGTTGAAGTGCCTTCCTCTATCTGATTCCAAAGTTACTGGAAAACCAAATCTAGGAATGAGTTCTCGTAGCAACAACTTTGCGACTGTAATACTGTCATTCCTCCTGGTCGGGTAAGCCTCCACCCACTTTGAAAACAGACACACTATGACAAGTACATATTTCAGTCCTCTACATGGTGGTAGCTGAATGAAATCTAGCTGCAATCTCACAAATGGACCCTCTGCCTTTCCGATCTTCCCAAACCCAATTACTGTTTTTCTTCCTGGATTATGCATTTGGCAAGTTAGACATCTCTGGCAAAGACTCTCTGCTACAGCCCTAAACCTTGGATTGTACCAATTTTGTCTGAAGAGCCTAATCATTGCATCTCTCCCTACATGGGTGTCTCCATGATACATTCTGGCCATTTGTGAAATCAAACAGTCGGGCATGACTGGTCTGCCATCGGCATAAATCCATACATCATCGTCTAACCTTTGAGAATATCCCATTTTAATCCATGCATTTCTTTCACTCTCATCAGCATCATCTTGTAGTCTTTTCACTTCATTCCATGTTTCAGGAGGTGCATACAGCATAAGTTGGCAGCTGATTCCCATTCTTTCAACCCTTTTATTAACTGACAACCTGTTTTTGGCACAGTGTTGCGCCACCAAATCTGCATATCTGTTACCGACTACCACCCAGTCATCTCCTGACTGGTGTGCGGCACATTTCACCACAGCCAATTCTTTTGGTGATTGTATTGCTTCCAATAGTTCTTTTACGAACTGTCCATTTTTAATGGGGGATCCTGAAGAAGTCATGAAATCCCTCTGCATCCATAATTGGCCAAAATCATGCACAACCCCGTAACCATATTGGCTATCTGTAAATATAGTTACTTTCTGGTTCTTCCCAATTTTGCAGGCTTTTATCAAAGAAATTAATTCAGCTACTTGTGCAGATTTTACTCCTGGTAAATAGGATGCTTCGACTATTCCAGTTAATTCACATACTGCATATGCTGCAGTTAGTTTACCATCTTCATGCCTTTGGCACGAACCATCAACAAACAGCTCCCTGTCTGGTTCCCTGAGGGGTAGTTCTTGTATGTCAGGACGTGGTTTTGTGCACAATTCTGTGACTTGTAAACAATCATGTTCCTCTTCATCATCTTTAACTTCCTCATGATATGGGTCTGGTAGTAAGGTAGCAGGATTTACTATTGTGCACCTTACAATAGTCACATTCTCAGCACCTAGTATTATTCTTTCATATTTAGTCAGCCGACTAGGAGTAAGATGCTGAGTTCGGGTTCTTGTCAACAGAATCACAACTGAATGTGGAACAAACACTTTGACAGGATGTCCCATTACAATTGATTCACTTTGTTCAATGCTCAAACATGTAGCCGCTACTGCTTTTAAGCAGCCTGGCAATGCGGCTGCCACTGGGTCCAATGTAGCAGAAAAATATGCTATAGGACGTCTGTCCAAACCATGTCTCTGGGTTAGGACTGAAAGTGCACAATTTTCTCTTTCATGACAGAATAATGCGAATTTTCTTTTATAATCAGGCATGCCTAGGGCAGGTGCTGCACACAAAGCATTTCTCAATTTTACAAAAGCTCCTACGCTCTCGTCATCCCACTCAACTGGGTCCTTTGCCTTCTTTTTCGTCATTTGAATTAATGGCTTTGCTAGCAGAGAAAACCCTAGTATCCATTGTCGACAATAACCCACTATTCCAAGGAACATTCTCACTTCTCGTTGGGAGACAGGCATTTGCATTTTCTTGATTAATTTTACTCTTTCAGAGGTTATCCTTCTTTTTCCCCTCTCAATTTGGTGTCCTAGATACTTAACTGCTGTTGTACAAAACTGCAACTTTTCAGGTGAAACTTTATGCCCTTCTTCAGCTAAATGATTTAATAATGCAATGGAGTCAACAACACAGTCCTCTCTGGTGTTAGATGCCACCAGTAAATCATCTATATATTGTACTAGGACTGAGCTTCCTGGCATCACTAGTTTCTCTAGACACTTTTTCAATATCTGATTAAAGATGGAAGGACTTTCCGTGTACCCCTGAGGAACACGATTCCATACATAGACTTTGTTCTCAAATTTAAATGAAAAAAGATACTGACTATCTGGGTGCAATGGTATTGAAAAGAATGCTTGGCATAAATCAATCACGTAAACCATCCTGCACTCCAAGGAATTTGGTATAGAATCACGGCAGGATTTGGCACTATGGGACAACAAGGTTCCACAATTTTATTTATTTTTCGCAAGTCTTGAACAATCCTATATTTTCCACTAGGTTTCTTTAAACCCATTATTGGTGAGTTACAAGGGCTACTCATTACTTCTTTTAATATGCCTTGTTTTACCATTCTGTTAATTTCTTCAATGACTCCTGCTTTTACTTCTGCACTCATTTTGTACTGTCTAGTATTTGGGAAAATTGCACCTTCCTTTACAGTAATTTTAACTGGGTCTATTTTGGCCATAAGTCCTACTTCTTTTCCCGTGAAATCCCATACTATGGAATTTACTGTAGTTTTTAATTCTTCTGGCAACTCATCTTTTGTTATCAATGAGAACATCTCATCTACTTCTGTACCTTGCTTTGCAATCATAAATTTATATACATGGTCTTCATCCGGGGTCTGAACTGCCACACCATCTGGCGTGCAGAAAATTGTGCAGTTCATTTTACACAACAAATCTCGACCCAATAAGTTTACTGGACTGGAATCACACACTACAAATTGATGCATTTCTCTAAAATTTCCAATTTTTACTTCCATTGGTTCGGTAAGAGGTGTTCTAATCTTCCGATTAGCTACCCCCACAACTTGGATAGCTTCTCCAGAGAGAGGAAGGTCTGGGATGTCTGCTGTTCTCACAGTAGACCTGGTAGCGCCAGTGTTCAAAAGGAAAGCAATATCATTACCTTTCACATTCCCTTCAACATATGGACCTGACTGATCTACCGGTAAGGATGCACCAAGTACGCACTCCTTCTCCCCCTCTCCTAGGCACCGTCATTGACTATATGGACAAAAGTCGACTTGTAAAAGAAATTGTGAGGTTACATACTCATTCTTACCACTTCCTCCTTGATATCCGACGTCTGCACCGTGCTTTGCTCTGCTTACGTTACCCTGTATAGGTGCAGGTGGCAACTGACTCTGAGGATTTACACCCTGCTGTGAGTCATTCTGCGTCTGTGGATTTAAATTTTGATTTGGGCCATTATTATTCCACATCTTTTTACATTCATCCTTCCAATGCCCCAATTTTCCGCACCCATGACATGGAAACTTCTTCTTAGCCTCTTCTCTGCTCATTCGTCCTCTTACTTTTCCTCCATTCCCAGTGTCACCACTCGTTCCAGAATCTTTTCCCTGATTATCACTTGGATTATCCAAATTAATTCCCTGTTGCTCAGCCATTTTTACCTTAGCCCACATCACTTTCTCTTGCAGTTTCTTGTGCCTATCCTCAATGTCATCTCCACAATATTTTGCATATTTCAAAATTTCATCAATCGGTTTCCCTTGCCAGCACAACATGTGCTGCTTAATCATCTGACAAATCTCTGGTTTTAATCCATAAGCAAATCGGTAAACAAATTGACTCATGTTTTTATCTCCAATATCCTCAAATCCACTATACTGTTTGAATACCTGCAATAAACGTTCATAATAGGCATGTACCGATTCGCTGGCTTCTTGGGTAGTTCTGTCTATTTTCACCCAATCTGTTTCTTTTGGTGGTATTTTCCCTTTCAGGTAAGTTATTACCTGCTGATACTTTTTCATTACATCACTTGACGGGGCACCTGTCTTTGGATCTTTAGGATACTCTTCGCTTGGCCAATCAACTGTGATTTTACAATCTGTCCATAAATCGGCAGGTACCACTATGTCAAACAAACCATCCAAGTCCTTTAACAATACCTTTGACACCTTCACAAACCTCTCAACCTGCTTATACCATTCTATTGGCTTTTCTCTCAACTTTGGAAAATCATTCGTAAATGACAAAATATCCTGTCTGCTCCATGGGACATGTACATAACCTCCTCCAGGTACTTCTCGCATCGGGTACATTTGATCTGCCTTCCCTGTTTCCTTCATTAAATATTCAGAAGCGGTTCTACTATATCGTGCCTCTTCCTTTTTCTTTGTCCATCTAGCTTTCCATTTATCTAGGTCTCCCCATTTCTGCAAAACTGTCATTAATTCCTTTACTTGTAACTTTCGACCAGAGGCATTCATATTTTCTAAATCTTTGTCAGAAAAATCTGCTCTATAAGGTTTCTGTAACACCTTTGACTTCCCTATTTCAATTCCTGTCTGTAAAGCCAAATCTGATAATTTCTCATGAAATATTTTTACATTTCTAGTGATGCTTCTGCATACAAATAATAGCTCTTCTTCATCGTAAGTATTCAGACGATCTACTCCTACATTTCCTGCTATCATTTCTTCTAATTAAACCTTTAATTTGTAAATGTCCATGATCTTTGGAGATGAACTCTGTTTGTCTGATCCTTGTGCCCACCTTTCTAAGTCTTCTGGTGTAACTACTGTGGCACTTTTGGTTCCTGATGAGGTTACTATGTGTACATCTTTGGAACAACCAGGTGTTATTCTTCTAGGAGTACTATTTATAGACCCTCGAATAGGCAAATCCATTAAGGATACCATAGATTCACAATCACTAAATTGATCATCAATTATTACAGGATCTGGTTTTGGGATTTCTACAGATGTGGGCATTGCTAAGGGTTTCGGATAACTTACTTTGTCACCATATAAGGGAACCACTGGACCAATTGTTACAGGTATGGTCAGCGAATCAGGATGGACACTCAATTGTGTTACTTTCTGTACTAATTCTGCTCTGTTTTTATCTATTGCTTCCTTTTCTTTATCATGAAGTACCCTACTAACTGGGGGATTATACAATACTTGTGGTACCAATGGTGTCTTTAACAGTGGTGCACTTGGGGTACATCCACTTGTCCCTTCCTGATATGGTGGTGGGTTCTTTAATATTTCTTCCATAAATTCATCTTATGAATCTCCAAATCTAGTCAAATGTTTTGTCTTTTCTGTGCATTTATTCCCTGACGATTCTTCTGCCATTAATATTGGATATAAACCCTCTGTAAGCATCGCTCTTCTCCACTGTTTCATCTGACCGTCCCTTGACTCATTTTGGTATCTAGGAAAAAATCCCCTATAACCCCTATTACTCCTGGATCGGTCGCGTTCGAATGCCTCGGTTTCCCACTCTTCTAAGGCTTCGTATTGAGTTCATCTTGGTCTGGGTTCTAAGTCATTCATCCTCAATCTTAAATTTTGAAGAATTCTCCCATTAAAAGTACCATTCTCGGGAAATGCTAATATTCCATCATTTTTGGTATATTCTATCCAATTTTCTAACCATATGCAAGTATTATAACCTCTCTCCATCATCATGAATGAAGCGGGCGTTTTAGCTGGTGGAATGATAATTCCTTCTCTAGTTTTGATTGTTTTATCCTTTTTTAAATAATTTTTAATCTTTTGTAGGACTGACATTTTCCTCTTCTCTCCGTACATTTTGGGTAAATATCTATGTATCGAATTATATCCTGCCAACCCTAGGAATCTCCTGTCCGGATGATTTCCTATTAAAGTTGGATCACGTTTTAACATACGATCTCCACTATCCACTAGAATTCCGACTTCTATGTTAACAACCAATCAAATTCCAGCTAGCTTTTTGTCTCTGAACCAATCCTAGCGCGGCCTTTCAGTGACGTCTTTTCTGACGACCCCTCCTTTACAATCTGCGCTTCTCTGTCCCTCGCTGTTTCGACCAATCCTAGCGCGGCACCTGTGATGTCAGTATTACTCCTAACTACTGACCCCTCCTTTACAATCTGTCTTTCCACGCCCGCGGTTTCAACCAATCCCAGCGTGGCGTTTTGAAGACTTTATTTTCTTTATACTTCTTATTAAATTTTAGCAACAACATAAAACCTTCGCTATCGTGCCAGTTTCTCTAAAATTGAAAAAGATAGTTTCGTTCACACTTAGTAAAACCTTTCCGTTTACTAAACGTACACTACGAGTAAAACCCTTCCGTTTACCCTTCACGTAAGCTTCAGAATTACCTGTTACTTCTTCAATGTTACCCTTTCTAGGTGATACAGCATCAAATTTTCACCAGCATATTCCTTTGCTGTCACTCACACGCATAGAGTCCCTAACAAGTACTGATAGCCCTACTTAACTTTTCAGTACTATTTCTGCCTGGCAGATAACCTCACTGCAGTATGGCTTCCACTTACCATCCGCTATTCTTTCCCCCCGGGGATTTTCTAGACAACATAAAACAAACTTTAAACACACGGATGTTAGTTCATAAAAAATAAATTCTCATTACCCAATTAACAAAATGCAACCATCCTCTGATAACCAGAAAACTGATCCAGCGCGTTACTAGCAACAAGCATTCATACACCAAATACTCACTTGGGCCCATACATTCATACTACGCTAGCAATTTCCGCTGGTGGGTCAGTTGTACTCTTTATCAAAATCCCTGCTACCAATTACTTTTCTGATTGAAGAGTAATGACTTACCAATGGACCTTTTGCTAATTGGGAAGTTTAAAATGAGTGACATTCAATACAATTCATAATTCCTGAAATAATCACTGAGTCAGGAAGTTTTAAAATGTTTATCTACAGATTTAGCAGAGTAAAATACAGAACCACATGATACTTAAATCGTATATCAAGGATGAAGCATAATAATCAATTATTGATCAATGACAGTCCCTCAGAAAAGGAGAAGATAGAGACAGCAGCGCAACTAAGGTGTGCATTTATATTTACCTAAAAGTGCGAGAACCAAACCCCTTGGCCAAGGAGTTGGAAAGATAGGTCTCAGGAAGGATGAAGAGCAATGTCCTCCGGACCAAGTTCAGGACGGGACAGGTGACCTCTCTATCAACGACGCCTGCATCGTTCCCCTCTCTGGTACTTCGCTTCTCCTCGATTTCTCCTGTGTCTTCCTTCTAGGGTACTCCGCCGCCCCCACCTCAGAACCTCTCTGGACAGCGGTTCAGTCTGCAATCGATCAGCTCGTCATGGATCTCGAACCTCGAACTCCACTTCGCTTGTGCGTCCTAATGCGCTAACTAATTAGCTAATACTATATCTATTATACCCTTCTACGCCCATGTACCTCCCCTTAATGTTGCAAAAATATGGGTCCACTACTTCTGATTGGACGGGGACAGGGGGTTGATCCTCACACCATATTGATTTAGTTCAATTTCTTTAGGCCCATTGTTTTAAAATACCGCCCATCACAATGAATACGTTTGCTTTATTTCCCACCCGTCTCACGACAAAGTTTATTACAATGTTTATATAAATTGTTTCTTTCGGTAGGGACATCGTGGGTACAATAATGTTGCAAAACACACAAGATGATGGACGGAATGTTGCACATTGGCAAACATTCACCCCCAGTCACAGAACAATAATGTTGGCCATCAGGTCATGGCCTTGGACGACGTCCAGGTTGACTTCATCATTTCTTCTGGGCAGCCTCGCAGGGTGCATGCGCAGAACCATTGTCTCTCGAGTTTTCAGTTCGACCAAACCCATTTACGAACTAATAAAAGTCAAAGAAGAAAATATTAAAATCACAAATAAAATGTTTCACTGTATACCCACTCTTTCTACTCTATTCCCATTTAATTATAAATTCTATCCCGCATTAATAGTGTTAGGATATCACAGTTTAATTGCAACATGTAAGCAAGCTGCAGCACGTGAAAACATTAAGCAGCCATTTTAATACACACTGCGCAGAAGCAAGGATTTCCCTCCAAGCAAAGAAAGACGTCACACCATGTGATATGGTTGAGACATGCGCAAATAGGTTTCCCGCATTTTAGCGGCCATTTTAGATTAGACAAGTGTTAATTGTTAGTTTAAACACATAGGCAAGCTTCCTTCTCCTTATATTTGTGTGTGCAGTGGTTAGTACGAACTTTACAAAGATTAATAAATTAATACTGTGAGAGGATTGCTTCCGCGCAAGTCTCATTTGTGAGTCCTTGCTCCATCAGAGGTATAAGCATACTCCCAGGATAGGGACAACAGGCCTTGTGGTGTGGGAAGATGTTGTTGTGCCCTTGACAGGATGGCTTGTGGGATGGACCCAAGGACGTGATTAACTTCAAAGAGGCCTACTCTGTCACAGGGAGATTTAGCAAACACCCTTGCCTGCACCTGTTGTGGTATCAAAACTCGCTTGACAGGTCTGCTGAGGTTCTTTATATGACATCAGGGCCGCACTTCTAAGGAGAGAAACAGAATGCAAAAACAATTTGCTTGTATCCACTGTCTGGCTGAACGCGTTGCTTTGTCCAACAAGACTTCTGCCTCTGAGTTTGTTGTTTGGGTTTCCTGGCACTATTTCTAGTTGAACCTTTAAAAATTCATATTTCTGGTTCCTCTTATTGGATTTTTGTCATTTTGGTTATCAAAGTTTTCAAATTCATTTTGGGATTTTTATTATTTTGCATTTCAACTTTATAACTGTTTTAGTACTCTATAAATACTTTACACATTGCCTCTAAATAAAGCCTGTCTGCTCTGTGCCATAGCTTCCATCATGTCAAGCTCATGTTTATTTAGTGACTTTAGTGGTTCACTCTGACAAGGATCGTGACTGTTACTTGAGGTTGGTAGATACCCCCTCTCAACTAATAACCCAATTTCTTACACTATGGCACGCTTCTGCCATTGGTATGGCCTCATAATATGAAGGTTTTTCTTGCAGGGTTCATTTTCACTTGATGGAAATACTTTTCGAAGGTCAAAGTTGGTTTAGCTGTATCCCAGTATCTTTGTTTGCAAGTTGTCAGTTCCATTGTCTGTTATCTTCGGATCATAGGACCTAAGGTCCAATTCCAAGGAAAATTTGTTTCCTTTATGCTGGAGCACCCTGTTGGGGAGTTGTTCGTGTTATACTGAATTCTAAAATGAGAATTTTTATAGCACTTCTCAGAAGAGTTCAGAGACTGAGTTTAGTTAAAAAGTACTGTTCTACTCTTTGTACATTCCTGGCTCAGCCCTGTTGCCCTATCTCTCATGCAACCTTCATTGTTGCTTAACATCTCATTTCTGACTTACTATTTTTGCAGCCTGAATTTATCAATCTGTGTTTCTGGTTCATCCCACCAAGCCTGCGAGGAATGTCGGAGTGTGCAGATTACTGGGAGAAGCTCGGGAAGGTAAGGATAACCGTAATTGCTGGTGAAATAGTAAAACAAAAGTTGAAGTAACTGAACATACTGGACACTCAGCCCAAACTCAGAGGTGGAAAGCGGGCTGGAGGAGTGGTGGATTGATGGAAATGGTAGTAAATGCCCCAAATATAGCAGATTATCGGGATGTAAAAGCAAGAAAGCACTCCATTGGATAACATCTTTCCACTTCCCTCGAAACACAATCTTGGCATATGACCTGCATCAGGGCAGCTGGCTTCAAAGTGCTTTCAGTGGCAAATAGAAAAAGATGGTAGCCCTTAAAGTCTGCTCGGATGAAGTGTGGGTGGGATTATGATCACTTTCTACTTTGAAGGGAAGAAGCAGTCCTGAACATTTCTTGTCACGGAACTGGCTGCCCAGCACACATTTGAGTTGGAAAACTCCTGAATAAAAAAAAAAATGACGTTGAACACTGCATCAAAATTTCTACTCTTGCTGAATTGGAATGTCCCTTCAGGTACTTATGGCTGCACTTGGAGAGCCTTGGTTGTTTTTCCTTGGAGTTGCAGTTTGGCCCTCCTGTTATTGCAGTGGTCAGCCACTGGAGCTACTAGTAGCCCCTCTATTTGCACAACTGATGAAGATTATCTTAGGTGCTCCTGCAGGTCCTGCTGTTCCTCCTGTAGCTTACGGTGGCATCAGACATTCATTGGGTACCAAGGACGTAATTAGACATTTTAAGAGACAAAAAAATGAAAAAAGCTTGTATAACTAATATCTACTTGAAAGGGTGATCCAATAGTAAAGAATAAATCCACTTTCCTATAACTTCCCTGTTTCTGTCCCTCCCGCTAATTGTAGATGGTATCTTCATTGTAAAAACAAGGGAACGGATATTCCCTGTAGGACATGATTACCATCAACGTTGGCTGTAAATTATGCTCGTCTCCATGCTCCCAAAACCCTCCACTTCCTTTCTTGTGCACTGTTTGGTTTCAGAATTGGATGTGCTTGTTATAAGAAGAGGCCTGGGAAGGCGCTATGGCAGGAAAGGGGTTGGGATTCACTTTATTTCATGTCAATGGGAGTTTCATTTAATACACACACAGGATGTGCCACAGCGGCCAGAGCAGCCGACTAGGGAGTTGGGGATACTGGTTCGAGTTTTGGAGTGGGATCAACATCCTGTGATTCTGGGCAAATCACTTAATCTCCCTGTGCCCATGGATGGCGCCTGGATACCCTCACGGGGGATAAACTGGGCTATATAGAACTACAAATTACAATTATTTAACAGAAAGCAACAGATAAAAAAATTTGGTGATGGATCAAAATGAGGACAGAATGCCTCTCATCTTACATACCTAATTTCCAGGACATTGCACAGTTAAGAAGGCTACAGCAAATTTTCTTTTGTATCTTAATGGTTTGCCAGCTGGGGTGCAGAGCAAAAGCATTCCTTTCAGAACAGATACGCCTCCAGTTATTTACTCAGTTTTATCAAATAATTTTTGAGCCATACGGATAAAGGAAGCAAGCTCTAGAAGAAGACCCTTGAACATGGCAATGATGTACCAAATTTATGTCACTGAATGTGCAGAGTTAGTTTTGTTCGGCTGATCATTTGCATCCTGTGACCCAAGTGACAACCACAAATTAGCGAGGTAGGGTGGTACTTCCCAATGAACGACCTTGTTCACAAGGCATACGTTCTTAAACAGCATGCTCTGTTTGACTGATAGCCAATAATGAGTCAGTTATGCAGGAGTGGTGTGATCAGTGTGCTCTAGGCCAGAGATGAAGTGGATTTCATAGGTTTGCATTATTTGTAGAATAGATGTAATTTTAGCAGGACAATCTCATACTCAATCCTAGAGATTACCACAGCAATTACGAGAGCCATGGCATAAACAATAGAGGCATGATTACTCGAAGAAAAGTTACATAGAGGAATCTGTTTTGTTATGTTATTCACTTGGGGAGCCATTGACATATTGTCATCAAGTATGGCACTCAAGTTGTGGATATTTCGAGAGGTTGCTAGGTTGAGTTTAGGGATGGAGACCAGCCATAAGGAAACAGACTTAGGTTGCATCCTTCTAAAAATAATTCCATTACAAGGAGACATTACACCTGAGCATCCCTGCTATATGTCATTTAAGGGTATATGTTATCATTTAGTATGTAAAATCCTTGGTACATAGAATCCTTGATCCCCGTTATAAACCATAATCCTTGGTATGAATATCCGTATCAAACACACAAAAGGTGAAGAAAGGTTGGCTTGCAATTTGTCTAACCACTGGCCATCGCTCGGGGTAGCATTACAACCATTTTCCCATCACGCCACTTCAGTTTGTACTCCGCGATATGCAAATAAGTCTTGAACCTGCTCCAATAGGAACAGTCCTGCCCGAAACACCTTTTGTGTTTCATGTAACGCTCTAAGTGGCCAAGGGTATGTACAGATGTGGGTCCTGTGCTTACTGTGCCACTGGAGTCAAGCTACACCCTTGAAGCTGAAGATCCCCAATCAAGGGGAAACCAGTCTTAGGTTTGCTTGTGTTCTGGTTCAGGGAGAACCTGACTTGGCTGTTCGGGCTGGACTGTTTCTATTGGGACAGGGACAAGACTGATTTGCATATGGCTGGGGTGGCATAGTGGGTAAAAGAATGATAGGCTGGAATGCTACCCTGAACATTACCTTTGGTTAGACTTATTGCAAGCATCCTCCCATCACAGTTTGTGTGTTTCATGAATAATCTTATACCTTTGTTTCGTGAATAATCTTATAGCTTTCCTATTAGAGGTAATAACAGGAATGCTATAAAGTGGGTTTGTGTGATATTATGCATATTTACATTTTAAAAACTGGTAATATACCTTGACCTATAAGTTTATCCCTGCAAAGTAACCTAATGTCTGGCTTGTCATTGATTCCTTCTCTCTGTTTTCCAATATCAAATCAAATCAAAACAAATCAAAGCAAACACGATTGTGTATTGCTTTCATACACATTTTGTGGAAATAAACCACTTCTTGTCCACACTGACTTAATGTTAGTCCAAATATGAAATCATATTGTGTTACTTTATTGCCACACAATTTACGATAACCGTCACTCTGGTTCCAAATTTATTTGTTTATAATTTTTCTGAAATTCAGCACTCTGTTGTGATTTTGTTTTTGGTAAACACATTTTATGGGTTTTTGTACACTCAGCATCACAAAAATTAAAATGTTCTTGGGTAGTTTGGATCTGGAGCTATTATACTGCACATGCATAAAACCAAGTCATGGTAATGACACAATCTTAACACTTAACCTGACACTGTCTCCTCCACCTCCAACCCATGAGTCAGTACGACAGAGCATGACCGGCAATAATTCTTGTGGTGCAAGAAACATATCTCTAGTGTATACAAGAAGGGCTGAGGTAGTTATAGGTAGACCTATCTTCTTCATGTTCATTTAGAAGTTCACATGTCAGACCCAGTGAGTGGGGGATTTCATCTATCAGAGGACTCTCATTGGGACCCCGCAGGTGACCTTGCAGGCGTTTCCGGTTTGAGATTGGATAGACTATCTACCATAGCTCACCAGGCCATATGTATGTTTCCTATCCCCCTTCTAGCTTCTCTCAACAATATTTTCCCCTCACACCTTGCCCACTTCATCATTTCCCTCCTCCAAATGTGTCGGCGGGACCCCTCCCCGTGCCTTCCAATTCCTTGCGATCTCATGTTTAGCAAGGATAAATGCCAGGTCTTGGAATTTGCTTGTGACTTTAGTCTTAGACTTGTGGGGTAACCATCCCAATATACAGTGACCCGGGGTGGGACCTCCCTCTCGATAGTCTCCTCGATCGCATGTAAAGACCCCTTCCGAGAATGCGTGCAGCACAGAGCAGTCCCAAAACATATGAAGTATGTGTGCTCTCCCTTCCCCGAACCTAGGACAGGCCACATTGGCTATCTGAGAGCGTAGCTTTTCCAATGGACGTTGTTGATCTGTGCGCAATGCTCTGTACAGGGAAGAGACTGCCTTTATGGTGCCTGCAGAAAGAGCCATATAACAGCAGGTCTGCTGCAGTGGAGGTTCAGTAGTCCCTGTACGCCAGTGTTTGCGTAGTGCTGTCGTGAGTGTTTATTGTAATAGAAAATGTTCAGGCCGTAAATCGAACTCCACACAGAATTCCTCAAACGGAAGCAATTCAGTATCACTCTAAAGATCCCCCATCTTCATTGCCCCAGCCTCAATCCAAAGGTGAAGTTCCCGCCAGTTACCTCCATGCGGGAGTGGCCTCAGCATTTCTAAAGGCAAGTCGGGAATAGGGGTCTTAACCCACATTTTCTGTAACCCTCGACGCCAGCACTTAGCCTGCATTTTGAATTCTCATGAGTCATCCCCAGACGGTCTGCGCACCCTGAGGAACACCTGCAGGAGATCAAGCAGTGCAGTACGAGCGGGCCTGGGGTCGTGTCTGGATTTCGTCTCTGTGCTATCCCCTGGACCATTCAGCACTCTGTTGTGATTTTACCATTTTTTAAATGTTTTATGCTCTGGGATAGATAGGCTATAATTTGAAAAGTTCTTGTGTTGCTGTCGAACAGCCGCTGTATGCTCGGGTAGGATTTTGTACCTAACTGACCAGAATTATATCAGCTAATTGCTTTTGAGGCAAGTTAAAGAAGCTGCCTGGGATTTTGCACTTTAATTTTATTTGTATTTTTATTTAATTTTTATTTTCGCTCTTTCAAAGTCATCTTTTCCCTTTCAATTACCACTTCTCTGTGTGTAATGATATCACTTTTTAAGCAGTCTGGGATTTCTCCACCTTTATTGGGAAAGTTGTTATGTATGTACTGAAAATGTTGGAGCCGGGCTTCAGCAAATGTGCCATTTCATGAAACAGAAACCTGAGGTCAGACTTAATACCGAGCCTGAACCCCATTAACCCAAATATGGCAAGGAGGAAAATGGAGACTACTGACAGGAAACCTTATGTCATTGTTAGAGGTTGATTACTCGAGACAAGGCCCACTTTCACCATCTGTGTGTTCCCATACGGTGAATGTTGAGGTATGTAAGTTAGTGTAAAGAACTCTCTCGATGAATATACATAATATCTACACTAGGAGAGCATCTCTGGACATACTTTGAAAGGTGAAGTACAAAGCTCAGCAAAATACATTCTCCAACTTCAAAATACAGGTTTATGGTAGTTTATTTCCTGGTAGTCTGTTTATTGTCTGTCTAACCAGGTTCTAAGTAGTAATCCCTTCACCCCATTATACAATTGATGTTTTTATTACTATGCTTTAGTTGTGTTTAACCTTTCTATATATGCTGCACTAAGTGAGTAAGTGGTAGCATTTGTTCATGCGTCTGTAAAAAATGCATTGCCTCTAGCTGTTGATCATCCATTAGTTATAAACTAAAACAGTGGCCAGTAGAACCATAATCTTACTGTATCAGCCAGACCTAACCTCAAGGACATAGCGGTTGCAAGAGTCCCTTTTGAAACAATGCAATGGTTAGGGAGTCTTTCAGTTTGAAGAAAGCTGGTTTGCACACCAGACAAAAATCTTCTTGCTCATCTTCTTCACACATTTAGACTAATGTGTGAACAGCTAATTCAATAACCTGCTAAAGTCGCACAGGAAATGTCACCCAGTCCCTTTTTTTAAAAGAATCTGCAACTTGTGATCTTTATTGTTTTACAATTTGTCCATTAAACCACATAACCGTTAACCAGATTCCATAATTTATTTTATACGGTGAGCTCTAAGACTTGAAAATGAATCCACCATCGATGCTTTTTAAGTTCTGCAGCCTTTGCTTATTACTGAGTAAAGTTTAGCACACTGAGCCAATCTTAAACCTCATGAGTGATGGTAGGACGGTGGAGTGTGGAGAGTAGTTGCATTACAATCCCTCTGTTTTGTGGCTCCTTGGGGGGCAGAAGTCAGTTGACTTTCCTGCAGTTGTGGATCCCACAGGACGTTGTGCGAAGGATCACAAATGACAGCTGATGATTTTCTAGGGCCACTTGCCTTTGACAATGCAAGACATTGTTTCTAAGACTGCCTTTATCACATGATAAAGTAAATGACTGTGATGTGGATGGTTAATGACATCCATGCCTGTTAAACAGGCATATTATTGGTTATTTAAGTGGTTACGTTTATCAATTACTTACATGCTATACCTTTTTTTAAATGTTATATTAACTATATGACATCATGGGCGAGTGATTGCTTGCATCAGTTTCACTGTGAACAATCAATGCCATACCTTTCTGGATAATTATTACTTGTATGACTTCTGGATGAAAGGTTAACTATAACCATGTCAGTAATTTATTTACAATTGTGAGCATTGTTGTTAGCCTTCTTGTACTTTTGGGTACCAGTTGATTGTTTCCCTACTTAATTTCTCAGTCAAATATTTTTAAGAGTTTCATTTGTCATGCTTACATTGATTAGTGAATATTAGTTGCGTGGCTTGCAGAGTGGGTTTTTAGGAAAATGATGTCCTCTGAAAATATAATCTGTAGTGTCTTGTAAAGAAAGAAACCCTGGAACTCTTTTGGTTCCCACTGTTCACCATAGGCCTGTGACATAAGCGTTTGAGGGATGGGACGAAGATAGGCTTAGAATGTTGAGTTCTGACTTGTGAGCAGCCGAATAAAGACGTGTACAACTACTCTACGTGTGTGGCTTGGTTATTGTTGTGTATGGGGGCTGGTAATGCGTTATAACTGGCGATGAGATAGGTGATATGAAGCACATACATTGAAAGCTGTCTTCCAGAGAGATTGCCGTGGCACAGCAAACTGCTCGTGCATGCCACGTGTGTCGCAGTTAAAGTGCAGAATTTACGCTTGCATTGGTGGCGTCTCAGCGCAACACCAGCCTGTGTAAACAATTGAAGATAAAGAAAGCGACATTGAAAGTCTACATGTCGGTGGCCAGGAGGTGAATGAAACGGCCGCAAATAAAAGGTACTGCGCCATTACGAAAAATAATGCCATACAGTAAAGGCGGATGCAACCAGGTTATGAAAGTAGCGCACAACAATAGTTCAGTACAGATTAAACTGAAATGCGTGTGCTACCAAGCAGAGATTAACCAGTTGGTTGTGAAGAAACATTTAAGCACAAAGCCGACAAAATATCATAACGTCATATGCGTTAATGGACTAGTAGTATATATGGTTCATCTACTCGCCGAAACCACTAACGACTCATCATGCATCGACGTGCTGTGGAGTGGCCCCAGAAAGAGGGTTTAGATTGTGCCTGAGTAGTTTAAGATTAAGCGGCCCACCGCTAAGGCTGCCATACAGGCGCCCAGAACAACGCTTTAGACAGTCCTAAGAAAAGAACTCGGATGGAGAGCCAGGGCAAAATCCAAGCTCCAAAAGTTATTTAAGCTGACCCCCAAAGCTAGCACATCACAAGGCACTACAGAAGCTTCCACAAGAAGCGCCTGAGAGACAACTACTGTCCACCAATGTATATATGGCTGCTGCATTCTTAAAACCGTCATCTGCATTTGATACTGCCAAGAAACACAATATTGGCAATAGATAGACTGCATGGATAGAGACTTTTGAAGAGTTCATAGATGTAATAGATGAAAAAGATGATAAAAAATATCATAAAGTATCTGAAGAACATCGCTGGTGAAGGAGTGAAAGAAGCCATGAAAATGATACCACAAGAAGGTGAAGTGAGGTATGATCAAATTAAACCAGCCTTGAATGTCAAATTTAATCTAGTGCCAAATGTGGATTATGAAAGATACATATTCAGACAAGAACACCAGAGACCAAGTGAAACAATCAGTGAGTTTGTGGAGAGACTGGATGTTCTGGTGAAGCATCAATGAATTTCACCTTGACGAAGGCAGGAGGAAACTCTAAGCTTAGAACAAGTCCTCAAGGCTACTCGCACTTAACAGTGTGCTGATCGTCAAGCGACAGACATGGAGGCCGGAGGCGCCCAAAGTGCTGCAGTCATGAGCATGAAGAGCAAGCCAAAGGATAAGGATGAGTGACACAAGGTGATGTCTTCACAGAAGAAGAAGGAAACGTGTTACAGATGTGGACTATCATTTCCACATGAAGGTAGATTTTCTGCAATTGGACAAATATGCATTGGCTGCGGTAAAGCAAACCATTTTGTGACGACTTGCAAGGTGAAGAGAAAAGTGAATGCGTCACAGCGTGAACACAAAATAGCTGACTGAACGCTACCTCAGCAACGTTCGACGCGCTCCCACAAGGCCAAGCGTTCACACCAACTGAGGCAGATCGCCACCAATAGAAGCTGATCATCGTCTAAATCATCGAGTTCCTCAGTATCAGTTTCTAGTGAAAGTGACAATGTCAATTGTGCAATGTCGATGTTTACTTCAGAAAGGCATGCATATGTGGGACTAGTTGGATATGACAAAAAATTCAAACTGAAGAAAAATCGACATGAAAAGAGACCACAAACATTCAAACATTGTCCGAAGATCACACTAAAGATAAATGGGTGTTCAATAACATTCATAATTAACAGTGTTGCATCGATAAATATCATGCCTGAGGAGAAGTATCAAGATTTATCTCCGTTATCTCAAATTACGAAGCCCAAGACTAAAGTATACACATGGGCTGCCTCAATGCCCTTAAAGAGTCAAGGTTTGTTTGTAGCTACAATGAAACATAAGAAAACTCTGATACAAGTACTCATATGCTTCAAGTGCCTGTTTGCTGAGTTTTAACACTGCTGCTGATATGAGACTGATATCAGTGAACTACAATATAAACGCGCATCATGAAATTGTAAGTCAATTTCCTTCATTATTTCACAGGTTGGGAAAACTCAAAAAAATGAAAGTAAAGTTACATATAAATGAGGATGTTTGTCCTGTTGCACAAAGACACAGATGAATTGCATTTCACTTGCAAGAGGCTGTTGAAAAGGAACATAATTAATTGCTTAAACATAACATCGTTGAACGCTTCACTGGTCCAACGTCATGGGTTTCTCCCATTGTAGTAGTGCCTAAAAGAGTCAGTGATGGAGCTGTACGCATACACATTGACATGCGTCAGGCCATCAAGGCGACTGAGCAAGAAAGATATCAAGGTCCACACATTGCTGATATGATAACTCAACCTAATGGTGCGAAGTTCTTCTCTCAACTCGACTTAAATGAAGGATATCACCAACTGGAGCTTGAAGAAAAATCCAGGTACATTACAACCTTTTCTAAGCATATTGGTTTGTTTTTCATTTGAGTTTTAGTGTATCCTCTGGTGCAGAACTTTTCCAAGACGCCATTCAACGTATCGTACAGTTTGTAGTTAATGCATTTAACTATAGCAATAACATATTAATTTTCGGAGCCATCCAAGTCTGCACATTGCTGATATGATAACTCAAATGAGTGGTGCAAAGTTCTTCTCTCAACTTAAATAAAGGATATCACCAATTGGAGCTTGAAGAAAAAGCCTGGTACATTACAACCTTTTCTATGCATATTGATCTGTTTCACTACAGGCGATTGAGTTTTAGTGTATCCTCTTCTGCAGAACTTTTCCAAAACGTCATTCGACGTATCATACAGCCTGTAGTAAATACATTTAACTATAGTGAGGACGTATTCGTTTTTGGAACCACACAGAAAGAGCATAACAAGCTATTATACAAGTATGTCGTTTGCTGAACGATGCAGGTTTAACTCTAAGTGCTGAAAAATGTCAAAACCACAAGAAATGCTTGAAATTCTTTGGCCATGTATTTTCTGATGGGCATATGAAACCTGATGCAGCTAAAGTGCAAGTGTTGTCTACTGCCTGTCCCCCAAAGGACATTTCTATGTTATGATCATTTCTTGGAATAGCCAGTTAATGTGTCTTTTCATTGAACACATGAATGTAAGAAGAGTCACCAAAAGATCAAACAAGTTATTGAGAATTCCCTGTATATAGCTTACTTTGATCCAAAGCTTCACACAGAGGTTCTAGTTGATGTTAGCCCTGTCGGGTTAGGTGTAATCCTGGCACAACACAGTGGACAGCCAAATGCTCTGAGACATATTGTCAAAAGAAACAAATGATAGACGGAATGCTGAACAATGCAAACATTCACCCCCAGTCACAAGGATCTGGGTTTAATCCATCGTTCTTTTGCTCACCACGCCACCCCAGTTTGGACCCAGCCATATGCAAATCAGTCTTGACCCTGCCCCTCATGGGAACAGTCCAGCCCGAACTTCCAAGCCAGGTCCTCCCTGGACCAGAAACAAGCATCCTGGGACCGGTTTCGGGGTGTCACCCCTCATCAGCCAGGCTAGCTTGAATCCAGTGGCGCAGTGAGCACGGGACCCTCGTCTGGGCATACCCTTCCCACTTAGGGCAACAAAAGCAAAAGAAACAAATGATGGTCAGAATGTTGAACAATGCAGACATTCACCCCCAGTCACAAGGATCTGCATTTAATCCATTGTTCTTTGGCTCACCATACCACCCCAGTTTGGACCCAGCCATATGCTTGAATCCTGTGGCACAGTGAGCACGGGCCCCACTTCTAGGCATACCCTTCCCACTTAGAGTGACAAAAGCAAAAGAAACAAATGATGGATGGAATGCTGAACAATGCAAACATTCACCACCAGTCACAAGGATCTGGGTTTAATCCATCGTTCTTTTGCTCACAGGGTCCCGTGCTCACTGCGCCACTGGATTCAAGCTAGCCTGGCTGATGAGGGGTGTTGTTCCAAAACCGGTCCCAGGATGTTTGTTTCTGGTCCAGGGAGGACCTGGCTTGGCGGTTCGGGCTGGACTGTTCCCATGAGGGGCAGGATCGACTGATTTGCCTATGGCTGGGTCCAAACTGGGGTGGCGTGGTGAGCAAAAGAACAATGGATTAAACCCAGATCGTTGTGACTGGGGGTGATTGTATGCATTGTTCAGCATTCCGTCCAACATTTGTTCCTTTTGCTGAGACATATTGTGGCATA
This sequence comes from Calotriton arnoldi, assembly GCA_963921515.1. NCBI lineage: Eukaryota > Metazoa > Chordata > Amphibia > Caudata > Salamandridae > Calotriton > Calotriton arnoldi. Next base: position 64,307 of record CAWUFW010004989.1, on the reverse strand, counting down.
TGACAACAAAAGCCTGTCACAAACATAACATGCTTATTCGCAACCTGAGAAAGAAAGTTTGGCAGTGGTCTGGGATTGTGAATATTTCCATGTGTTCTTGTACGGAAAGACTTTCACAGTAGTGACTGATTATCAAGTACTGTTGACGAGATTTGGCATTCCCAAAGCCAAACTGTCTCCTCGAATTGAACATTGGGGGTTGAGGTTGCAAGAATATAACTATACAATTCTCTATTGTCCAGGGAAAGATCAGAATCCTGCTGATTATTTTTCAAGAGTGTCATTGCAGTGTCCTGGTACCGCATCTAAGACAACTGAGGCTTACATCAAATTTATTGTGAAATCAAGCACACCAGATGCCATGTCTTTAGAACAAATTGTCACTGCCAAAAGCCAAGATGGTGACATGTTAAAGTTAAGAAATTATTGCTCCTCACTCGTGGGAGCAGCACTCTAGACCTCTCACTAATGACAGTGAGTATCTGAAGTTCAAAAATGTAGAAGAAGACTTTTTAGTGACTCAAGAAGGCCTCATTCTGCAAGGTATACGAATTGTGATTTCCAAGAGTCTACGACAACAAGTGATTGACTTCACCCACGAGGGACATCGAGAAATAGTTGCCACCAAGGGTGCGCTCTGTGACTGAGTTTGGTTTCCATATCTTGACAAAAGAACCGAAAAAGAATTCAAGACTTGCCATACATGCAACCCTCTTTCATCTCAAGTCATTCAGCGCCAATTGAATATGTCAGAATTGCCACATATTGCGTGGGAGAAAATTGCTATTGATTTCTTTGGTCCTCTTGAGAATGGGCATCATCTTCTAGTGATTGTTGATGAATACTCCTGTTTACCATTGGTAGAAGACCTTTCATCCACTACCTATGAAAAATGTATTCAAAAGTTAAATGGCATCTTTGCGACATGGGTTGTACTTGCAATCTTGAAGTCTGACAATGGCCAACCTTTTAATAGTCGAGAATTTAGAGACTTTCTAAATCACCCCAATATAAAGCATCAAAAAAGCTCTTCTCTTTGGCCCCAGGCCAATAATCTCATGGAACAGTTCATGAGCACTCTAAAGAAAGCTGGTCAGTGTGCTGCATTGGAGAAGCTCGACCTCAAAGATGTTTGGAACACTAGTCTTCGAGCTTATTGTTAGACCCCTCACTCATTGACAGGGAAAAGCCCTGCAACTCTCATGTTTGGAAGAGCCATGATGACCAAGCTGCCCCAATGGACCAACCTCTGAACCAAGAATGAGGGAGACATTCATACTATGGACTTTGGTCGCAAACAGAGGATGAAAATTTATGCTGACAAGACGACGGCATGTAAAAGACAAAAACAACAGTTGATGGACAGAATGCAGAACAATGTCATACATTCACCCCAGTACAGAGATCTGGGCCTAAATCCATCGTTTTTTTGCTCACCATGCCATTCCAGTTTGAACCCAGCCATATGCAAATCAGTCTTGACCCTGTGCCTCATGGGAACAGTCCAGCCCGAACTGCCAAGCCAGGTCCTCCCTGGACTGGAAACAAGCATCCTAGGACCGGTTTCGGGGTTTCACCCTCTTCAGCCAGGATAGCTTGATTCCAGTGGCATGGAGAGCACGGGACCCACGTCTGGGCATACCCGTCCCACTCGGGGTGACAAATGCAAAAACAACAGTTGATGGACAGAATGCAGAACAATGTCATACATTCACCCCAGTACAGAGATCTGGGCCTAAATCCATCGTTTTTTTGCTCACCATGCCATTCCAGTTTGAATCCAGCCATATGCAACTCAGTCTTGACCCTGTGCCTCATGGGAACAGTCCAGCCCGAACTGCCAAGCCAGGTCCTCCCTGGACTGGAAACAAGCATCCTAGGACCGGTTTCGGGGTTTCACCCCTCTTCAGCCAGGATAGCTTGATTCCAGTGGCATGGAGAGCACGGGACCCACGTCTGGGCATACCCGTCCCATTCGGGGTGACAAATGCAAAAACAACAGTTGATGGACAGAATGCAGAACAATGTCATACATTCACCCCAGTACAGAGATCTGGGCCTAAATCCATCGTTTTTTTGCTCACCATGCCATCCCAGTTTGAACCCAGCCATATGCAAATCAGTCTTGACCCTGTGCCTCATGGGAACAGTCCAGCCCGAACTGCCAAGCCAGGTCCTCCCTGGACTGGAAACAAGCATCCTAGGACCGGTTTCGGGGTTGCACCCCTCTTCCGCCAGGATAGCCTGATTCCAGTGGCATGGAGAGCACGGGACCCACGTCTGGGCATACCCGTCCCACTCGGGGTGACAAATGCAAAAACAACAGTTGATGGACAGAATGCAGAACAATGTCATACATTCACCCCAGTACAGAGATCTGGGCCTAAATCCATCGTTTTTTTGCTCACCATGCCATTCCAGTTTGAACCCAGCCATATGCATCCCCTTTGGTATCGGCATGTAAAAGACGTCATCTTTACAGGAGGAGATCGAGTGCTTGTCAAATAACACAGCAAAAGAGAGTCTGATGCTTCTTTTGAGGCTAAACCATTTATACTCACTAATACCAAAGGCCACATGGTTAACTGCCCAGTGTCCTGGGAAGTCCCTTATGAGAGACTACTCTCACTTTCGGCATGTGGCCCATCACTCTCCAAACATCGATGTCAATGTAGAGACTAAGTTCAGACAGATTGTTGATGACTCTGTGTCTGCTGATAATTCCACCTCACCTGTGCAGATCACCAACACTTCGACTGCCAGTTCCCGATCAGAACGTGTGATTCACTCACCACAATTATTAATTGAAGAATTATAATTGCCTGTATATCTACAATCATGTGTGTGTTTATTTATGTATTTATTTGTGTATTTATTCATCTATTTTGTTATTTATCTATTTTGAAAAGTTATAACTTTTTATTTAACAAAGCAGGAGATGTAGTGTCTTGGAAATAAAGTAACGCAGGAACTCTTTTGGTTCCCACTGTACACCGTAGGCCTGTGACGTAAGCGTTGGAGGGATGAGTTGAAGCCAAACTTAGAATTTTGAGTTCGGACTTGCACGCAGCTGAATAAAGATGTGATCAACTAGTCTCTCTGGAAATTTAAGTAACTATTGACTAAGAAAGCTATGTAACAAATTATTCACAGATAATCACACAAGTTTTTCGGAGAATGGCAAGATACATCAAAACATCTGCAAAAAATTGATTAGATCACTATGAGTGGTTACATAACTGTGAATGGATTTGTTTTCATCTGATATTGTTAGTGCAGCATTACTTACATCACTTCCTTTGAAAGAGATTATTTGTGCATGAGTCGTTGCTGTGTGAATAATTAATTATATGGTTGTTTACATCCTTGTCTCGTCGGTTCAGCAACCATTAACATATGTTATAAGTTGACCTGCTGAGCGATTGGATGATACTTAAATGGACTTCTTTGATAAATGAATGTTTGCTTTACGGTTGGCAAATAATTGGCGTAAACACAGTCCACAGGACAGTTAGTAATATCCCTTTCTTCTCCTGTCCAGGTTGCTCCCACTATCAAGGAGCGGATGGTGAGAAAAGGGTCCATGATGGTGGGCTATCAGCCCAATGGTGATAACGTCAATTTCTTCCGCCAGATTGTGATTAACCCGGAGCTGACAGAGAATGACATGATCTTCTTCCTTGACGAGATTGCGCATCTGGGAGTCGACCTGTAACTGCTTCTGTCTCATCAGTTCTTTGCTGTGATTATTTCGTCACTCCTTACTTTTGGGGGGGGGGGGACCACTGGCAGCCTCGCCAAAGAAAATCTAACTACCTCACTGTGACCCTCATCAGTTAGCAGCCTTTGCCAAGAGGTGTGGTCAGAAAAGTTATTTCCTACATAGAGCTATATGAAGGTTCCCTTCTTCATTGGCACTTGTAACTATGCTTTAAACAGAAACGGAATTCTTCCACATCACATCAATTAACATGTCTAGTCAGATTCTTTGTGAATTGGCAAACTTGAAGAAGGATCTGCCAAAGTCTTTCCCTGTTTTGGAAACCGTCTGTAAAACTTTCTTTTTCAGTGTTTGATTGGCTGAAACCAGTTTTTACTAACATACAAAACACGTGAAACTGTGAAACACTGTATCTTCATTCACCAATGAAATTACTGTTGCAGTACATCAATCTCCCTAATACCCTCTTTGATATAACAACTACATGAACTCAGTGATAGAAATTATTAGTAGGTAGAAAGCAAATTTCAGGTGGATGCTACGAAGACTGTGCTTTTGGGTAGATTAATCGTAGGTAATTCTCACTTCACAAATTTCTCCTTTCACATGAAAAACATTTAGACTTGCCTTGGTCAAGTTCCCAGGTGGGTAAAACGTAATTATCCCTAAATGAAGCTATATGAAAGTTGTGATTATTGGCAACAAGCCCCAAGAAACTCCAATTCTCAGGATCGAAAACTTTAGGTGAGCCTTGCACATTGGTTTATAAATTAAAAGAATGTCATCATTGTCAACTAAGCAGCTTCTCATCCAGATCCACCATGTGATAAAACAGGTTAACTTCAGTTAAAGTGATCATGAGTGTTTAGGCAATCAAGCCGAACACGCAAGCTGCAATACCTTCAAAGCAAAGAAGCATTTTTTACCTTCCACATGAAGCCCAGGGAACATCTTAACCAGCCCCACGGCTTTGATCTATCTGCCAGTGAGCTATACATTGAAATCCTAAATGCTGTCATTGACTAACGAGGCCTTCTAGTATAAGTCTTCTACATACACTGCAGGCCTATTCCTTGCCATATTATAGACCAAGGACATTGCACATAGAGAACTCCTCAATACTGAAACCACCTTCTCAAGTACGGGATGAGCTGTGGGGTAATCCCTCATAAGCGCATGGTCAACTCAACTTATATATCCATCTCCTGATGGTCGGCACATGCTGGTGCTTTATATCCTTTAAGTAAAATTCAATGCTGTTACATCAAAGACCTAAAGGTCCACATTAAATATGAGTCATTGTGAATGCAGTATATCATTTTAAGTATAACTCTGTGTGTGATACAGACAAATGCCCATAAACTTTGTAACGTCCTCATTGAAGTCCGTAACTCACGGTTGGCTTCCTCATCACAATATGTAAAGAACAAACATATGAGTGAAGTAATGTTCTCTCGATGCATGTTCTTTCTTATTGGACTGAATAAAAATGTAGTACCACGTAGGTCAAGGATTGCTGGTTCTATGCCAGTGGTTTCCATTTAGAATCGTTTTAGAAATTTATTTATGTGAACTTCTTGAAATGCTGTCATGGACCCACCCAGCTTTTCTGCTTCTAAATTAGGCACCCGTAAAACAGAGTTGTTTTGGTTTGACTTACACCTTTGAAATACGATCTATACTGGATTTCTTTCCTGAGGTTGCCTGTTGGTCTTCATCCATAGAAGATGTTGATTCATTCCATCTATAGCCGATCTAAATGGTTAATCGTACCGTGATGTATGGTTCGAACAGCACTTTAACAGCTAGCTAGCAGCCCACAGTCGACTGTCAAGTGCTTATTTCAAGACAAGGTTCAAACCATGAGGACTGTTGATTTCTTCAGTCAGGTAATTACAACAAAGAGGTGAAATTCTTAAATTGTGACCTTTACCCTACTCCTGGCTCCTTCTGTCTGGCCATCTTCTATTATGTCTTTTCATTAGTAGTGATGTCCTGGTTGTATTTCTTTGCAAATTACATTAAAAGTGCCTCAGTTATGCTTACGTTGTGAAAAGGACCGTTTTTTAAAGTTCGTTTATTGAGTTTTTTCCAAGAAATACATAAAAACAAACAAAACATTGCAAGAGATGTCAAAATTCTAGCATGTTCGCATTACACAGATCACAACAAATGCTTAGGTGGCAGGGAAAAATGGGCGATGACATACTGACATGACCATAAGGAGGAGGGGGGGAGATGGAGAGGGCAGAAACGCCACTGATAAATGGAATATATCACATTAGGTGTGGCTCGACCTCTCTCGGGGAGAGGTTGTGGCCTTACGACCAGAGCTGCCTACTTTGGAGGGGGGAACCAGGTTCGAGCTTCGGCGTCGGCTCAACATCCTGTGATTCTGGGCAAATCACTTAATCTACCCCTGCCTACCAAAAATGAATGTGTCCTTGTGTAACGTAACTGGTGCTCATGTCGAGTTCGCGCTATATAAATCTGCAAAAAAGTTAAAATGCACGGAATATGTGCTGGTATGCAGTGAATGAGTACATGATGTAAGACATGAGTGCCTTAATCCGTATGGTTAGACTCTAATAAAAGTAGGTAAGTGCAGAGGGACTGCCAAATATCTCTAGGCCTAGACGTGAGGGGATTGGAGTTGTGGGTAGTCGTCGCTGATTTTGTCACAATAGGGCATGGGTTTAAGCCAGGTCGTGTCTGTGGGAGAGCGTCTGCTGGCCCAGTGAAGGGTGATTTCTTGTTTAGCGAGTAAAAGCGCTATGGAAGTGAATCTACGGATGGATTTAGGAAGATCGTGAGTGTACCCCAGCAGTGCCATTGCAGGGTGGGGCTGGAGCGTGACGTCCTTCAACGTGGTAAGAAGGGAAAAATGGTAATCCAATAGTTGCTGATTACTGGGCACGACCAGGTGAAGTGCGCAAAATCAGCGTCAGGAGTCTGGCATTTGAGGCAATGGGAAGAGTGTGCTGGGTCGAATTTGGAAATATCTCTGGGGCAGATGTATGCTCTGTGTAAGAACTTAAAATGTAGAAGTTTGTGTCTAGGATTAATAGACACCAGTTTCATTTGGGAGCAGCAAAAAGCCCAGACCTTGTCAGATACAAGCTATCCAAGATCCGTGCTCCAAGCCTCTTACATGTCTAGTGGAGTCAGGCTTCAGGGCCAAGCATGAGCGAGCGATATAACCTGGAAGTCAAGTGGCTCTGTCGTCGTTCGAGGTGATAAGTGTGAGGGGCGGAAACTCATCCAGGACAAGGGGGTATGAGGGTATACAAGAACGCAGGGTGTTGTGTAGTCTTCGAAATATGAAATGGTCCATGTATGTAGCTTGCTAGAAGCGGGTGTCATCAGCATAGGTGAGGACATGTCCGTCATGGAAGATATCACCCAGAGTGTGGGGATAGTGACAAGAAAGGGTGCGTTGGACAAGTTTTTCCTGTGTGAGGGGGAGCCATTGATTATCAGACAGTGGAATGGCAAGGGAGTATAGGATGCCACTTCCTAAGGAGCCATGGAGTCTCTTCCAGGCCCAGCAGGTGGTAAACAGGGTCTGGCTATCAGTTGGATTGATGGGGATACCCTTTAGTAATAGGGAGGAGAGTGACCGCTGCCCTGCCTCATCTCGCTCGGGTTTGAGATACGGTAAGCGGGCATCTGGATGGTACCAGAGGTGTGAGTACTGACACTGTGCGGCCAGGTTGTAAAAACAGAAGTCAGGGACACCAAGTCCACCATGTTCGTAAGGGAAGTCAGGGTGTCCCATTTGACATAAGGTTGGCGTCTGGCCCAGACCAGCTGTATCAGGAGACTGCGTAGCATGGTGAAGAAGTGTTGTGTGAGCAGGATAGGGATGTTTAAAAACAAGTATAAAAATGGGGACGTATCACTAGTTTGATTATTGCCCCTAGTCTGGCCTAGCCAACGTTCCACTTGGGACTTGAGTCTATCAATGGCTGGGCCGTAATTAAGTTGTAATATTTGTTGTTTTTCTAAGGGTAAATGGATACCTAGGTATTTGGTGGAGTCTGTAGTCCTGGTCAAGGGATTTTCGACATCAGTGAGGTATGTGCCTTTGGTCAAAGGGAAAAGTTCGGATTTGGCCCAATTTATGTGCAGAACTGAGAGACTACCAAAGCATACGATCTCTTGAATCAGCATGGGGACATTCTCAGCAGGGTGCAGGACAAATAATAATAGATCATCGGCGTATAGTGGGCCATGTAAATGAGGAAGTCCGCGGTGCATATGCTGTTCCTGCAGATGGCGGACTAGGGGGTCCATGGCGATATGAAAAGGAGGGGGAGAAAGAGGGCAGCCCTGTCTGGTTCCTCTGCTGACAGGGAATCAGTTGGTAAGTGAGCCATTCACCCTCAAACACGCCATTGGGTTGGTGTAAAGGAGCATAACCAAGAAAATGAAAGCACGGGGAGGCATAGTTTCGCCAATGTTGCTCCAAGAAACGTTCACTCTAAGGAGTTGAACCCTTTTTCAGCATCAAGTAATGCAGCTACCTGGGGGTTGTCGAGGAGATTATGTTTAATACAGCGAAGATTGTTCTTAAATTAAAGGAGGTGGATCTATGGGGAGATAATTTGTTCCATTAACAGGGAGAGTCGAGTGGCCATAACCTTAGCGAAGATCTTATTGTCCAAGTTAAGGAGTAATAGCGGTCTATAGGAGGAGCAGAGGTGTGGGTCTTTGCCCGGTTTCAGTAATAGTATCAGTACGGCATCACATAGAGGGGGGGAAGGAAGCCTATATCTAAGGCATCTGTGTACATGGCAAGCAGATGCGGGGCAAGAAAGTGTTGGAATGCTTTGTAAAAGGCTCTGGAAAGGCCAGCTAGGCCAGGAGCTTTGAACCATCCATAGCGTCTATTGCATGAATTATTTCGTCATTTGTGATGGGCTTGCTCAGAAATCTGTGCTGGCCGTCTGTTATCCACACTATAGCAATTTCTGCAAGGTATATTGCAATATCGGGTTCTACTCTGGAAGAGCGAGGTGTGAAAAGCTGCTCATAATATCGTTGTAGTTCAGAGTATGCCCTCTTATCTGTGATTTTAGTTCCTGTGGTAGTGTGGAGTTCAGTAATAAACAAGTTAAGGTTATTAAGTAAGCTAGCAAGCATACAGCCTGACCTTTCCCCCTTGCCGTAGCGTCGGGCTGTGGCTTGTTTCCCCAAGTATTTCACCTCTCTTTCGGCAAGATCATGGAATTCGGTCAGTAAAGTTGATCGAGCATGTAGCTGGGGGGGGGGGTCGCCAGAGTGAGAATCAATTTGATCAATATCGCCTAAGGCTGACTTGATCCGAGTCATGCTAGCACATTATCTCGGAGGCCGCCCGAGTGTTTGGAAATACAGATGCTGCGTATGTAGGCCTTGAAGACCTCCCAAAGAGTGGCCTGGGATGACACCGTGACCACATTTGTGGCGAAGTACTCAACAACTGCATAATGTAATTTGGAATGGAATATTTTGGAATGGAAGATTTGGTCATGTAGGGTCTTGCTCAGGAATCGCCAGGGGGACTGCAGGTTAAATCTACTGGGAATGCCTATATGTAGGATCACCGGGCAGTGGTTCAACAGGGTGCGTGGCAAATGCTTAATATCAATGGTCCATAGGGGGGCATTAGTGGACACAAGCCAATAATCTATCCGTGAGAAGGGGAAAAAAAAACCTGTTACTGTGAAGCCGTACGTGTCAATAATTTGATGGAGGGTCATCCTGGCATTCGATTTGCCACCCATTAGTGTGCTAGTAGAGTCAGCTGTGGGGTTGAGAACTAGATTGAAGTCCCCACCCATGATTAATAGCTCAGCTTCCATTCACCCCATTTGTGTGTATATGGAATGAAAAAATTCAGGGGAATCGACATTCAGGGCTTAGATGTTGACTAGTAGGACATCCCTGCCCGCCAATGAGCCGGACAGTAAAATGTAATTGCCATCCGGGTCTTCCTGGCTGGTATGGAGAGTGAAAGGGATACTCTTATGTATAAAGATGCAGGCCCATCTCGTGTAGGTGCTGTAACTGGAGAAATATCGGTGGGTACCCTGTGTGCATGCGAACAACAGGGAACTCAGGGTAGGAGATGGGTCTCTTGTAGGAAGGCTATCTTGACGCCATGTCGCAACAGGTATGAGAGGATCTGTTTACCCTTGCGTGGGTTGTTGAGACCCCGGATATTCCAAGAGATGAAGGGGATATTTATCTCCCCCCTTTTGGTGTCATGAGGTGCCATGCAATAGTTTCAAACATAGTGGTGCGAACTATGGTGTTGTATAATCCAGCAAGAGTTTGGGTTGCAATGTTAAACAAACTTTACTGTAACAAATAATAACAACTGGTTCCCTAGCCCCCACCTACACTAGATATTGAACCATCCAGTGAATTCCTATCACATAAAACAAAAAACGAAACAAGCCATGTGTAACAGGTCAGTGTACACTGTTGGGGGGAGGTAACGCCTAGGAGTTTGCAATCCGTTGCTGATGGGTAGTTGCAGAATCTAGCATGTAGCACAGAGTGCAGTGCAAGTTGAATCTATGTAAGGATTTTGGCCAAAGGGCGGCCGAGGAGGCATCGCCAGTGGCAAGCCCCAACAGTCCCAGGCCCATCAATACTGGGAAGAGCACAGTATTGGAATGCATAAGTTCGCAGCGGAATCTATCAGTGGGGGCAGATTCAGCCGAGCGTGGAGAGTGTACACATTCAGGAGTGTTCCGCTGAGAGCCCAGAGGGCCTGCGTTGTAATGTTTGCAGAAAGTCACCGCATTGGCCGGGATATCGAAGAGGCGGGGCTTCCCATTGACCTCAACGGGGAGCCGCATCAGATAAAGCATGGCATAATTGAGGCCTAACTTGCGTAGTAAGATCTTGGCATTGGAGTATTTGCACTGAGCTTCCTGCATAGTAGGGGTGAAATCGGGGAAGAATGAAAGCGTGGACCTCTGATAGTGTATGGGACCCTTCCCATGTGCCAAGCAGATCACAGTAACTCTGTCTTTGTAATTCAAAAGGCGGGCAAGCAGTGGGCTCGCTGCAGTTCCCACGGGTGGACAAGAAACCTGGGCGCGCGCTCCACCGCAAACGTGGAGCAGTTAGTGCGATCGAAAAATTAGGTAAGCAGGTTCTCCATGAAGACATCCGGACAGCCCATGTTTGTCATTTTTGCAATTCCAAGAATGCGGACGTTCTTTCTACGGGAGCGGGTCCGGATATGGGCCCAATAAGAAACGGTGAGAGTTTTTAGAGGGTGCGGAACTCTGGCACGACTGCATATATTTCAGGGCATGGGGGAGGACCGCAACCGTAGTAGCACAGGCGGGCCAGCTGGAGGGGGAGACACCTCAGCACCAGGGGGCCCACGCAGTCCCAAATAGTTCATGTGGGTGCACCAGAGGTGTCGCAGCGTAAGTCGGGGAAGATGCCAGGAATGCAGAGCAGGAGCGAGCGTGTGGCGCACGAGCAGAGCCAAAGCAGCTCGTCCGAGCGCAGTATCTCCTGCGGGTTATAGTGCCTAACCGCAGGCCTCCAATGTTGTCATCTGCATAGAATGATAAGCACTCCCGCACGGCCCCAGGCAGCATATAGGGCCCTCCTGTGGTGCACAATGGGGGAGGGGTAATGGGTGCAGCAGGAGAGGATTGCAGAAGGATGTACACCGCCGTCACGCTCACTGGACAGCTCCTGGGCGGGATTGCAGCCCTAAGCGCAATGCGACTCACCTCCACAAAATGGCAGGCGGACGGTCGGAGCTGCGTGCGATGGCTGGGTCGGGGCTTCCGACGCGGGGGGCGTTAGCCGGCGTGCTGTGCATTGTGGAGGTATTTCAGGTGGGGGGGGCCCGCAGCCCAGCGAGACTTGATAGTTTCAGCCTTAGGCTCACCCATGGCCCCTGTCATCGCAGGGCCTCCGAGGCTGTGCCGGGCGGTGTGGGCTTGCTGCAGTCGCCGCTGGCATTCAGGTGCGTTAAGACCTTGATCAGAGCATCAGTCATCAGTGCACCCCGAACCTCGCGACCCTCAGGCTAATGGACGTGTCTATATGAGGGTTCGGCGGCAAATCATGCCGTTTTACGGACCGCAAGCTCTGGAGCTTCACAGGCAGGTGGCCATTACGGTCGCTGCAGTGGGCAGTGGCCACGCCCCATGAAAAGGACCATTTGAACATAAAGATTTACTTTTTGAGGATCAATGTAACAAAAATGCATATTGTACTCTTCTTGTTGCTTGTAATGGCACACAGAAACGGAATAGCCTCTAGCTGTGGCCAGCCAGAGCACCAAAACTGTTCATTCAGTAGGACAGACAGCAATAGCTGCGTGACACGGCTTAGGTGCTACTGGTAACCATCTCTGTCACTTCCTTGACTGCCTCATTAAGCTGCAGCTTAAAAAACTGCCATTGTGTTCTGGCCATTCATGTATCAGCCACCTGATTAGCCTTTTCGGAAGGAGATTATGCAAGGGGCATATTGCCTGCCCCAGGAACACACATCCATCATGTTTAATGAAACACATTGATAGGCTAGAGAGAGAGCACAGAGAAAATATGTAGCTGCTATCGAGCAAAGGCATGAATAATACCACCAGAGGTCTCAGGTTGTACCACGTAAGGCCTGATAGTTTCATCTAGGTCTCTCTATTATTTGTATTTTGGCATTTTTAGTCTTGCTGTTCTTATTTAAATTCTAGGACTAACCCTACCAAACTCAAATTCAAAAATAGCTGTATGAGTTTCTCACACTTACATGGGAAACCTTGACATTTTTTAAACATAGGGGAACATAGCCCTAGGCTAAGAAACAAACGTTGACAAAGTCAACAGGTCTGGTTCTAATATGATAATGTAGGCAAACAGTATTGGCGTGTTTTTGTTTGCATGTGTTAGCACATTAAACTCAGATCTGTTGGTTTTGCCAGTACAGTACTCATAGTGCTTTACCTGCCTTCCTAACCTTCCAGAGTGACAGGTAAGTTAGCACCCCAGACACAACACTCTGAACCCTCTCGCGGTCATCCCCTTTTGTTCTCTCACTCATACATGTCCACAATAAACAGAAAAGAGAGACGAAGAAATCTTGCAATATTTACTGAAACTATTATGCTCTATCATGAAGCAACTGTGCTGCAATTAGAAAACATATGCAAGTCAACAATATGATTAGCATGATTAATAAACTGTACATAATGAAAATCCCTGTCATAGCTAATGACAATCTGCCTAAGCCTCACTATGTGAGCACAGAGATAAATTAGAAATCTCTGGGATTAGTGCCAGACCCCATACCTGACAGTCATCATCAGCTGGTCTACATCTCAGATGCGAAGCTCTCTCGTCTCAGGACCTTTTCTCTGCAAGCATCTCTCCTCCCTATTTTCAGACCAATAATTCTCTGCCTATATGATAAGAATTGCTTTGTTCAAAAACAGCAGCTGGATTTCTCTATTATGTCTAGGTGTTCTTGTCCGACCGCAGAGAAAACCAGGGCACAATGGTGTTTGACCCAGTACGAAATGTTCGGACTGAATCCTAGCAGAAGAGCTGAATAAAAAAACATGTACAGCCTATTTCGAACATAACAGTGTGGCACAACAACAAGCATGTTCCTTAGTAATTTATGCAACACAAAAGCGGCCTACTACGTGTGCAGTTAGGCTAATATAGGAGAGAAACTACAGTGGGCCCTACAGGGAACTCACAACACCCCCTTTGGTCGGGATAGTAAAAGCAAAGACTAACTAAATGATAAAGGGTTAGGGCACAAAGTAAGCAAGTCCAAAGCATTTCTAATACACATATTATAAAAAATTTAAGAATAATACATGACATGTCAATTTTGAAAAGACAGCCAAATTAAGGTGCGTCGGAGGTATCCATGATGTCACTCGCAAATTCAAAGGCTAGTGAATCCGAAATGAATTCCATCTCTGCAGACAACGATTGGTCTATAGCCCAGTTCATAAGTACCAAAGAACAAACATGATCCTCGGTCTCAGCCGATGCTGAGCAAGTAGCCGGGTATCCCGCATCTGCGTTATTAGAGCCAGTATGTAGTGTTCCATGAGCTGATGCACTCGACTCCTCTGGAATAAATTGGAATGCTACAGCACCTGTTAGGGAAATATTCACCCAATTGGAGTATCAGAGAGTAATTGAACCATGTGTTTCCCAGATGAATAATCCCCCTTTTCCTGTGTTGAAACCGGATCATTTATATCGTATAGTCTTGGACTACCGACATTTAAACAGTCATGCACGCACTTTGCAATACAGAATACACACAGTATGACACTTTTAGACAATATAGTCGTTAAAAAATACAAAACGACCTTGGATATCTCCAATGGTTTTTTCAGCCATAATCTAGCGCTTGAAAACAGAGATTGGACAGCCTTCTCAGTGCTTGGATTTCAAAGAAGATACGTATGACTCCCAATGAGCTATAAAAATAGCCCAGGACTGTTTGCTGCACGCATAATGTCAATTCTACATGACATTGACCCTGAAGCATTATTCTACATACATGATATCTACCTCACGGACGATGATTTAAACCTACATTTGGCCAGAGTAGATCGCATAATATTGGATTTGCTGAACTTGGCTATTAGTTCAACTTTAAGAAATCTAATATAGCGTTTCTGAGTATCCTTTTCCTAGGATATGAACTTACACATGAGAGAAAGAGTCTTGCACCTCATTATTTTGGCTAAGAGTGCACAGTTGCAACCTCCAAATATATTAAAGAAATTATAATCCTTGTTAGGATTTCTTAATTTCGCCAGAACTTGCATTCCTGATTATGCACAATGCGTCAAACCACTTTATGAATTAATTCATCCTGACTTTTCCACTTCATGTTGGACATTAGAACACACAGATCATTACAATTTGACTTACTTGCCACATGTCACCCACATACACGTGTAAATACCACAAACCTAGTTATCCAGGTCTTACCAGGTGCAATTGGATTTACTTATATCACTTTGAATGAAGGTGACACAATGCCAATTGCAGTTCGGAAATGCGTTTTGCTTCCACTGAAAAAATACTGACTGCAGTGAGGATGGCTATCCTTAAAGAATGGCCACTTGCACAAGGGAAATGCATTATTGTTGTCAGTCAGTCAGTCAAAGTCACTTTATTCGGTTAATTAAAACCATAAAAGCATTCTACAAAATAAAAAGATAAAAACAATAATATGACATAGGCTCACACCAAGAATAGTACATAGGTTTCATGATCAAGGTAAACAGACAAATCAAATACAATTTTAAAATCGATTATAAAAAAAAAAAGAAAGTTGTTATGTTCTAGATCATGGGAATCGCTCTCACTTTTTTTTTTGCCGTATTCTAACTACTGCTGTTAAAAAGCTCACTATATTAAAAATTTCCCAGACATTGGTCAACATCTGTAAGTATATAAGCGCTGGTTTCGCTTGTAAAAATCCTTTGCCCTTTAAAATTGGAAAAATAAAACGTTTCCGACTCTGCAAAAGACAAAGTGCAATGTGTCCTGGGTGGAGAAATTATCACATGTACAAACACCCAAGTCCTCCTCCCTTCTCCAACCCTGAGGTTCGGCAAGTAAAAAATGTAGTTGATTCAGTCTAAATCTTACTAAAAGGAAACGATGATTCGAGTTGGTTATAACGTTTAGATAGGGTTCAATTGCACAAGAGGTTTTTAACAGTTGATGAGCACATACCGTTGGTTTTACCAGTTCCCTGGCCTCTCTTTCCATGAGTGCCATATGTAGGTAAGATTTCTTAGCCCACAGCATATCTCCTTTCACTAAATTATCCGGAGAATTAAATAATTCAGGCCATTATTGTTGTCACTCCTGAGCCAGCCTTAGAAGCTGTCACAAAAGCCAGCATTCCAAACTCTAAAGCCCTCCATCCTAGATGGATACAGTGGGCAACTTCCTTAACAGCTGTTGACGTAGACTTCGTCTTTAACCCTTCTTTACAGAGAGACGTATTCCTATAGAGTGAGCATGTACACCCCATGCACACTTCTGTCTTACCGCTTGAACATTATGAATATATTGTTTACACTGATGGTTCAGTCCAACCAGCTATAGGTTCTAAACAGCAGTATTCAGTGGCATGTACCATTGTTGTTGAGGTTATGTTGGACGGGAACTTCTAACCACAAACAACTCACACACAGCCCCTAGGGGACTGCACTGCGCATTTGGCTGATTTAAAGCTTTGCACTAGAACATACGGATACTGAATTCCCCACACTTATTGTGTGTTGTTCGTAATACTGAGTAAAGTACTTTAATGATAATTTACAAGATTGGTGGCAAAATGGATTCAAAGATTCTAAAGGCAACACAATCAAGCATAAGACTCTTTGGGTTAAAGTGACAGACCTCAAAGACAGGTTGCTACAGGCTCATGTTATCAGGGCTCAAAAATCCACTCGCATTGTCGAGCAAGATTTATTCAGGACAGCTATTTTTAGGGACTACTCCCCTTTCTGGTGAGTTGAAAATCCTCTAACTTCAGGGAAGACAAACTGACTTTTGACCTCTGTCTCTGAAAGCAGAGCATATGTGACAAGAGAACAAGATTTAAAGTCCTCTTCATTGCTCACAAAGTGCAAGAGCAATAAAAATGCCATTAAATCTTATCTTGTCACATTTGCTGGCTTTCAGAAACAGAGGTCAAAAGACATATCTTATTACATTTATTTTTCTTTCTGTGACTTAAGTTAGAGGATTTTTTAAAGTGAACTGTGTGACAATTGAACTGAGAAAAGCATGTTAAATGAAAGGCTGTAAGATGTCAGACTTTTTTCTAACACAACACTGAAATAGCTAAGTGAACTGTTCAAACATTTCAAATATATTTCACAAGTTAGGAAGACCCATTTTTGTAATTCTGTGGTGAAAACAATATTTTTATAAGATCAAAACAAATGAGAACACTTTACTTGGTGATGTGCAAATTATAAATATTTTTGCTGAAACCCAATTTCCAAAAATTGTTTAAGCGCTATTATCAGTAATACTACATGTTAGTGGGAAAGTTGTGTGGCCATTTCAATGGAAAATATGCTATCTGTAAATGACAATGCACTTCCACATCATGCTTTGGTAATATATTTATGAAAAGTGAGTTTAAACATGAACTGGGAATTATTACTGCTCCTGCCCAGATGACAATGCTATTAGTAAACTAAGAGGCAAGCCAGGACTTAGGTGTATCCTATATATGGGCTCGATTCTTGTTATACATGGAGCAAACATGTAGTCTAGTAAATAAAAAGTTTTTTTGTACAGCAGAAATAGTGAACTTGCATATTTGAAGGTGCTCTCTTATTTGATAATAAAGAAAAAGGCGGCGCCATAAGACAAAAATATTTGCCTAAGATCACACAATTTGAGACCAGTTCACGGGTCAAGTACAATACAGTTAGGTCAAGTAGATTATTAAAGTTACTAGACCTGCAGGGGCGTGGCTAAGCCGTTTAACATGGCGGACGCAAATTAAAACAGCTCCCGAAGCGCCCCACGCCAATCAGACGAATATCCTGCCGGTATCGATTCAGTGACTGACCCAAAGGACGCCAGACGGGTGGGGATCGCCGGCTGAAGCCCGTACGCCACTCTGAAAGGCGCGTTTCTGCGAAGACTACCCAGATAACCAGTGAAGAGGCGGCGCGGCCTGCGGTAGAGGTGAGCGCGTCTTGCTGCCGCGGTGTGGAGCGGACCCTGACAAGACGTGCGGTCCAGTGAGATCAGGTGACCAGAGGTCGCCTCGATCCGTAGCAGAGGAGGCAGGTCCCCAGGCCAGCACAGCCAGGGCGTACACTTGGAGACCTCCAGAGATGCTCGCGGCAGCCCTCAACAACTCCTGGAGTGCGGGGTGGCGGCCCGCACAAACACTGCAGTTGTGACGCATACAGCGGCTGCTTTCAGGAACGGCAGGAGTGGCGTGGACCCCCCAGGCAAACGTAGGAGATCGGCAGGAGCCCTTCGAGGCAGGAGACGTACGTAGCAGACCTCTGGGGCTGACGGAGCCGGTAAGACCAGCCGCTCACAGTGAGTATAGGGCCTGAAGATCGGGGGCCCCACACCGGTCTTAACTCATTATTGATGCCCCCACACAGAAGGGAGACAGAGGGTAAGATCCCTTGATTGGATATTGGGCCTGGACTGGGAGTTTTCCACCCCCTTATTAAACTCTACGTGTGGCAGGTCCGCCGGCGGTACACACTCGAAATATCAGCTGTGGGGGATAATTAAACTGTACGGCAGTCTCCATCATAATAATGACCCGCAGATAGTGTCGCAGCTCACTACAGTGCTACAGCCTATAAGCTGAGCCCCAGGCCTGGAGGTTAGCAGAGAATCAAACATAACAACGACTCTACTATCAACGGCGTGAAGGCTACTGCGCCCGTTAGAGGGGTGGTGTGGCCCTACCTGCGGAAGCGGCCAGACTAGGTTCTGGTGCGGCCTGTAGGTGGGGTGGATTCCCCTTCACACACAGCACATACTCCTGCCTTGGGATCGGAACACCTACCACGCAAGCACCCTGCAGGTGAGACCCTGATCAGTCATGTTGAAGGACAGAGGAGCAACATCGGCCATGAAGCAATGCACCATAGATAAATTCACCGACCCGTATACAGGGGCATCGCCTGCAGGTGCCGTCAGGGGCCCGCGCAACGTTACAGATAATGCCACACTGCTTGTCGCCATTACCCAGTCAAGAGATGCACTGGACGCCAAGATTGGAGCAGTGGGGTCAGACGTTATGCTATTGCGTCAGGATCTATGCAACGCTGGTAAAAGAATCACCCAAGCTGAAACCAGAGTATCCAGCGTAGAAGACGCAATTTCGACCCTTCGGGGCAAAGTGAACATGCTAGAGAAACTCACGCAGGGCCTTGCCACCCACCCTGGTGGAGGATGTCGAAGGCAGGGCCCGGAGAAACAATCTTCGCTTTGAGGGTTCCCCGAGGGATGCAGGGGTAAAGACATGGGTGCGTTCTTGGGCCAGTGGCTCAAGTCCTGGATCCCGGAAGACACGCTGTCAACATGCTTCATAATTGAATGCGCCCACAGAGCATTGCTGGCAAAACCACCCCCGTCCCCGTCATAGCACGATTCCTCAATTTCCACGACAGGGATACCATCCTTCATCTGGCCCGAGCACAAGGCACCCTTACCCACGACTCCCACCGTGTGATGATATTCCCGGACTGTACTAGGATAGTACAGCAACAACGCCAATCATTCACCGCTGCAAAAGCATGACTCTGAGACCTACAAATCCCATACATGCTACTTTTCCTAGCTCGGTTGAGAGTCAGCTATAGGAATCGTACTATCTTCTTTGACACTCCAGAGGAAGTATTTCAGTGGACTGACGAGGTCCGACATGAAAAGCTGCATACACCGCCACCAAGAGACTCAGATTCGTCATGAGGTGACCAACGAAACAGCCACAATACCAAGAAAGAGACTCGCAGACACAGATCATGATCATCCTGGCACTCGAGGTCGAGAGGAGCCAAGCTAACAGGAGGCGCCGGCAGTTAATCATACTGTTTGGGAGTAGGGGGCGTGGCCAGCAGCCAACCAAGATGGCAGCAGCTTAGTGAAGCTCCGACCGTCCCCCGCATTATATCTTAGTTATCCGTCCATTATTCTGAGCAAAGTCTACAATTTGATTGGGAGAAACATGTCTTAGACCTCCGAGATCATGATGATCCCCCCGACAAGGTGAACCGGGAGATAGCCGCTGACGCACTCGCACGCGGCCTGAATCCGCTGTGGTGGTCCCGAGGGCCGCATCACATATGGACGACAGAGCTTCAGGGTGAGCGTCGAAGCTCCGGCGTGAAGAGAAGCAGACTAGAAGAGCGCCTGGAGAAGTGGAGCGGCTCTCTGAGCCGTGGTAAAGTGATCGCTGAGGCGGGGAAGATTGAGAATGGACCTCGGCTGGGGACGCGACTCCGCCCCGCGGCTTGAGTGCCCCCGCTGGTTCCGGAGCTGGGGAAGAGATCGGAGGTGAGAGAGTCCTGCAACAGAGACGAGACAGCCTGCCGAAAGCCGGGGCCTGGGAGTAAGATCGAGTCCTGCCTTAACCAAACGGTACTGCCTGCGGCCGGGGAGCGGTGATGCCGAGCTGGGAGCTGGGGGCTGTGCAATGTGAGGCCTGAGGCCCGGCAGCCCGTGAGGGTGCGGCTTGGCGGTGGGCTGGAGCAGATGAGGTGGAAGTGTGTGGAGCTGCTCCCCCCCACCGTATTGCATTGCCTCGCAGCGCTGTAGAGCCACCCCAGTGAAGGATTGTTTTTGGGGGCCCCTATTTACTATTATATGGGGTAGCGGAACACACGAACAGTGCGCACCGATACAGGCCAGACTACCAGAGGCCTTCTGACATATACTAGGGACTGAACGGTGTGAGGGGGACCCGTGGGAAGAGGACTGGGAGGCACTGGCTGCCCCACCTCCCCCCCGATCAAAGACGAAGATCTCCAGGAGCAGCATAAAACATTGTGTAGGCCCAGACAAAGTCCTGAACTTTGTGAGAGAACAGTGAAGATCCAGGGTAAAGATCAGTTGCACTGATCGAGCTGGCCGGCTACTACCTGGCGCCCGGAGAAGTGCTGATCTGTGGGGGGCAGCGATTGGGTCGGGAGAGGCACCAACCGACTGGCCACTGGGGGAGCTTCTGGCCCCACAGGTGGGCGGCGGGGAAGGCCCCCCTCCGTTCTTCCCCCTTGTTGATTTGCACGGCCGGTGGATTATAGTGATTTACTCATACTACAAAGCCTGAACCGATATCTGCACCAAAGGGCTCCAGAGCAACGTCGCAAACTAAGATGAAAAAGTATGCTCACCCTAGATCAGAACCTCCTACGCCCCAGGTGGAACACCAACAGTCCTTGGAGACGGCTCGGGGTCCGGCGGCAGCGGAGCCCCCGACCCTACAAGACGTTATGGCAGCGATTGGGGACATAAAAACCACGCTGGAAGTCAAAATTGACTCAGTAACCACTGAAGTAACACTGCTGCGGGCAGAAATCCAGAACATTGGAGCCTGTGTCAAGGAGGCGGAAGAATCTATCACCTCTCTCAAGACTAAAACGACAACACTACAGACCCAAGTAGGTGACCTACGAGAATCAGTAAAACTGTTAGAGGCCAGAATGGAAGACGCTGAAGGTCGGGCGCGCCGTAATAATGTGCAAATAATTGGAGTGCTGGAGAAAGCGGAGGGCCCGGCGGTAGATCTCTTTGTAGAGGATCTCATTCTGAAGCACCTGAAGCCCAGAGGTCTCTCTAATTTCTTCTCGGTGGAAAGGGCGCACTGGGTCCCAGGGGCCCCGCCGAGACCGGGAGCCCCACCAAGGCCCATTATCGCTCGCATTTTTAACTATAGAGATCGAGATATAATACTGCAGGCGTCACGTGGGTCACCTCCAGAACGCTGGGACAATAACATGATCTCCTTCTTTCCGGACTTTACAATGCGAGTTTAGAAGCAGAGTCGTTCATTCCAGGAAATTAAAAAAGCCCTCAGGGAAAAGGAAGCGACCAAGAACCCCCGGGCACTCGCAACAATCATGATCTGACAGATCCCTCAGAAGACACAACAATTGCCAGAGGATGCATGGATCTGAAGAGATCTCTGGCAACTCTCTCACACACGTGCTGAGAGGACTATGATACACGGCCTTGACAGGGGCGGAATCTCTCAACCATGGCGATTCACTAAAAAGAACTTTATCTATTGCAGACTTTGCACTAGAACGACCTATCAAAGCTGAATAGAAGGTAGCGGCGGAACTAGCAAGGGTTGGATTGGGGTCCCCCCTACATAGGTTAATGTTTGTAATTGGGTACAAAGGCACTCTGCATGGTTTGGGAGGCGGGCAGTTCTTAGTCCGTCATGCAGGGAGGCAGGGAGGTGGTAACGGGTTGGGTTTTTGTCAGGTTTGTTTAGGATTGTTGTTCTTTAGATGATCAGCAGCAGGATATGCACTGGGAAATGCTGCATGTATAGCTGGGAGAGGGCACCCTCCCTCCCCACCCCGGGCTCGGCTTATATGAGTGGGTGGTTGAATCGTCTCCCAGAAGGGAAGTTGGATAAGCAATATGGCATCAACCAAAGGATTTAAAATTCTCTCCTGGAATGTTAATGGCCTGGGGGATAAGATAAAAAGAGGGGTGGTTTTGCAGTACCTGAAGAGATACTCCCCCGAGGTGGTCCTGTTACAGGAGAACCACATAAAAGGAACACAGTATAGAGCGTTAAATAGGTGGGGGTACAAACTGATAGCACATGCGGGATACACTAGAGGCTCCATGGGGGTTGCTATCCTGCTCCGCTCTTCCTTCCCCTGAAGAAAGTGACCCGATTAGGGCCACCCGGGTCACTCGCGACCACCTCTCAGCCTGCCATACAAATGAAGAGTCGGTCAGACAGTAGAGAATACAAACCAAGTATATTTTATTCAGGTACACTCGAGTGGAGTCCAGTCTGACCAGCCTCCTAGGATTGCTGCAGAGGGACTGACTTCAGCAAGCATGGCGATACATTAAGAACAAATCAGAACCAATAAAGACCCGCCCTAACTGGAAGTTTCCAGTTGGGAGCTGGTGAACAAAGGAGGTACAGAAGGTTGAGCTTCGATTCTGGGACCAGGCACATGCTATCTCAGTACCAAGGTCACTCTGCCTGCGCTCACCGCTCTAAGGGTGGGAGCAAGCCTATCTAGTGGGAAAGGTATGCATAAACTAAAACAGTGTATTCATTAGTACAGCAAGACTCAACCTTGAAGAAACGAAAACTATCGCAGCTGCTTTCAGCTGGGGCAGAGAGACAGAAGTTAGCTTCGATCATGGCTCAAAATGGCAGCTGAATATAAAATGGTGCCGCGAATGCTAACTTAAGACATACAATGTATGCTAAAAATTTTTATTCCAACAGACCCTCCTTTTAGCAGTCGCTAAACCATTTTATTACTACCTAGAGACATATTACATGTTGCAGAAATAAGAGCTATCACTACAAGCTGATGTGCGCATGGTCAATATTCAAAGATACCCTCATCAATCAACATAATGTTGTTAACATCTTTCTGCAGCATGATCGCATTACTAGTGTCAGGAACTGACTTCTTTTTCTTAGGGGTAAGAGCATGTATACAATAAGTGCAGCAGGTGGGGAGGCAGTGTATGCAAAGGCAACATGTAAAGAAAATACCAGCAATCACAGCTATGAATGTTAGGATCTTCCAACCCCAGGAGGTGAATATACCTCAGAACCATCCAGAAAGAGTCCAAGTACCATTTTCTTGGTGTATGTCAGATGAGAGTCTATGCAACTTCTGTATGGCAGCATAAACATTGGGGGTGTGGTCAGGTATGTACACACAACAACTACTGCCAATAACGCAACAAGCCCCTCCCCGATCAGCAAGGATGACGTCTAACACCATCCTGTTTTGTAAAGTAACGAGCCTCGTAGCCTGGAGCTCGGCAGTAATATTGGTCAGTATACCGGCTGTGGTATTAATAACCCCTTCAACAACCCTTGTTAACCTACGAATGTTAAGACTATTAGACATTGGGCCCCAAAAAGGTACGATACCCTTCATAGCATCCTCAAACTGTTGCAAGGTAGTATCTGTCTGATCTATATCCTTCGTGTCAATGATCCAGGTATACACTGCTACGCTGCAGCTGGTGATCTTTATGGTACGAGGGCGGAGCAACATACACCGGGGGAAGGAGAAAAGAGAGGTAACATCTACCTGACCATCCCCTAGGAAGCCAGACATGAGCTTGGGACCCGCAGACAAAATAGACATTAGGGGGCAAGACCAAAGGAGGACTATTGATCGTGCTGAGTAGGTAAGTGAAATTGCATTCGCTTTCCCCCACCTCTATCTCCCCCTTCCTTGGACACAGAAGGCTGCTGCTGAACTAACCACAGACACCGGTATTGGTTTGTCCTTGGTGACATTACGGTCCTGGAAAGATTGGAAATACTCAGAGGTATTACATTTCTGGAAATCAGCCATTTCCATTCGAATTCATGTGTTGTTCTTTACCTTGTCATATTTGCTCATACAGGAATTTGGGGACAAAGTACCAGAAATGTTTAGCCCTGCCTTACCTATGGGAGTAAACCCATGATGATAACGTATATAATCAGTCACAGTGCGAGAATCAGCAGGTGTCATAACCAAAGTGGAGCGGTGGAAGTGGTAGTGTACCATAACAAACAATTCAAACCAGCCCTCACAACTTCCAAGGTATGACAATGGCATAGACAACAAATTATCACTTTTATGAGTAACTGAGGGAAGCAATCCACAAACCCAACAATTTGTTGTATTGGACACATCATGAGCTTGATGCAACATTTGTATAAAAACATTATCTGTATAAGACTTTTGGTGTTCTCCTTTGTGAGGGGCCAAAGTAACAAAAATGTGCTCGGGGGTAATGGGCGTTGTACCAACCAAAACATGCACAGGATACTTCTCATCCAGGAACCAGGATATCCCCAATACAATTATTAGTGCAATCGCAACTATTGATGCAAAAACTGTTTTACTTTTTGTGGACCAGCCCCGCACTGGACGCGGGGGTGCAAATGGCTGTTCCTCCTCAGTAATAGGCCGACCAAACGGATACATTATGAAGCAAGGAAAAGGGAATGCAATATAACTGACAACAATGGGGCAAGTGTTCCCAGTGTCCGTCTGAGCCTCACTGGTAGACTCCTATTGTTCATCAACGTTGGCGCTCTTGAGCACCGGCGGTGGAGCTGCTTAGTCCTAGCTCGCGATGAATCCCATGTCATCCAGGATAATGTACCCCCATCCAGGGGAGCACATTCGATCTATCCTGTCCAATGTCAGAACAATGCACCAATCTCGCCTCACCCTAAACTAACACCATTGGTACTACTGACAAAGTACACCCTGACTTGTACAGTCCATCCCTAACTAATCTGACTTCTCCTTTGGTGCTCTGTCCACCCGAGGATGCAAATTGTACCTGGTGACTCCAGGCACAGAGGGTTCAAGGAAGAGGGGCTCAGGCACAGGGGGGTCAGTGGAAAGGGGCTCCTTAATGGCTCTGATCTCCGGAGGGACTGCCGCATTTAACACTTCATTATTTTCAGCATCCGTTTGGGTCCACGTTAAAATCGCATCACTAAATAGGATGAACAGGGGCACCTTCTCATGCTCGGAGTCCCCAATGGCCCTCCCTTACCCACTGATCATAGGGCAAAGGCAGGGGTACTCTGCGGCAGTGGGTGGAGTGGATCCAACGCTTTAGGCCAAATGACCTTGATGGCAGTGCGGGTAGCCAGGAGGACCTGGGCAGGTCCCTTCCAGAGAGGCTCCAAACTCTTTCCGCTGAAAATTCTTCAACAGGACAAAGTCACCAGGCCGAATATCATGTCCGGGCTCCTCAGGTACAGGTGGTAGAGACTCGTGTATCTGTTGGTGAATAGAACGCAGATCTTTAGTTAACTGGTACAGGTAATCTGTCAGTAAAGGATACTCAATCTCGGAAAATTTACGAGGTCATGAAACGCCCTACAAACATTCGCCGGGCGTCCGAACACAACCTCGTAAGGTGACAACCCTGTCCTAGAATGGGCTGTTGTTCTTGTGGACAAAAGAGCTAATGGTAAAGCGTCTGGCCACTGTAACCCTGTGGTCTCCTGAATCTTTGCCAAATTCAGTTTGAGAATACCATTCTACTTCTCAACTAAACCTGCTGACTGGGGGTGATTCGCAGCATGAAACTTCTGTCTAATGTGCAGTCCCTCACAAACTAGCTGGATAACCTTGGCATTGAAATGACTTCCGTTATCACTCCAGACCCAACGGGGCAAGCCGAAGAAAGAACTCCTTTGCAGTCGCAATGGCTCTATTTTCTTTAGTAGGGTAGGCCTCAACCCATTTGCTGAATGCACAGACAACCACCAACACATACTTCAAATTATTGACCCTGTCCATTTCAATAAAGTCTATCTGGACCTTGCCAGGATTGTGCATCATGCACACCATGCAATGTTTCACCAGGTGTGCAGCTGTCTTGGAAATGTTGTCATTTTGCCATACAGGGTCTAGCAACTTGCAAATACCCTTAGCACTGATATGAGCTGGGCCATGGGCCATTGTTACTACAGGAAGAACATATGCATCTGGCAACATCCATCTCTGCTTCCCTGACTTATCAATCCAACATCCCTCATCATTCAAATTTGCTGTACTATCCTGCCACACCACTAATTCCTCCATCGTGGCTTCACTCTGGATTTCTTTTACATTCTCAAGTGTATCCTCAAACATGGAGAACTCAGGCACCCACCTAGCTGGACCTGCTACAAACATTCTTCTCATTTTAGTTCGGGCTGTCTCCTTAGCTGTCTGATCTGCAAAAGCGTTCCCCTCACCCACCTTGTTAGTCACTCTCCTATGTGCGCTGCACTTCACAACCGCCTACTTCTCAGGTAGTGTCAGAGCGGACAGAAGCCTATGTCTAAGAGGACCATTCTGAATGCGTGTCCCATGGGAAGTAAGGAACCCTCTCTGCCCAGAGCTGCCCAAAATTATGGGCAACCCTGAAGGTGTACTGGCTGTCAGTATAAATATTAACAACCGGTCCCTTGCTCAACTCACAAGCTCGAATAAGGGCGTCTAATTCAGCTGCAAGGGCGGACTGATAAGGAACTCGTGATGTCTCAACTACCGTACGCAGTGTAGTAATTGCGTATGCTGCAGTGGTGGTGCCATCTGGTAATTTGAAACATGAGCCATCGACGTATAGTTCCCCTTTGGGGTCAGATAAGGGAACATCAGTCAGGTCTACCCGTCCTTTCGTCTCTTCTTCCGTTCAGAAGACACAATCATGTATGTCAATATCTTCATTCTCTGAAGGGAGGGGTAGTAACGTGGCTGGATTCAGAGTGGCACAGCGTTTAATCGTAATGTGCTTTTGAAAGAGTGTTAGCTCATAACCGGTCAGACGTGCACTGGTGAGGTGCTGCGTCCTTGTGTTATTCAAAAGTGTATCCACAGCATGGGGTACCATGGCTGTGAGGTCGGTATCAAGTACGAGTCCCGCCGATTGTCTTATTGAGACTGCCACAGCCGCAACCGCTCTTAGACAGCTCGGAAGGGCTCGTCCGACAAAGTCGAGCACAGCGATACAAAAGGGGATGATGGACGGAACGTTTGAGCCAATCAAACACTCACCCCCAGTCAACTGATCTGGGTTTAATCCATCATCATTCTTTAGCTCACTCCACCACCCCAGTTCAGACATGGCCATATGCAAATCAGTCTGACCCTGTGCCTCATGGGAACAGTCCAGCCCGAACTGCCAAGCCATGTCTTCCCTGGACCGGAAACAAGCATCCTAGGACCGGTTTCTGGCATTCCAGCTGTCATCAGCTAGGCTTGCTTGAATCCAGTGGCAAAGTGAGCAAGGGACCCACGTCTGGGCATACCCCCGCCAACTTAGGGCGAACAAAGCGATACAAAAGGGGATGATGGACGGAACGCTTGAGCCAATCAAACACTCACCCCCAGTCAACTGATCTGGGTTTAATCCATCATCATTCTTTAGCTCACTCCACCACCCCAGTTCAGACATGGCCATATGCAAATCAGTCTGACCCTGTGCCTCATGGGAACAGTCCAGCCCGAACTGCCAAGCCATGTCTTCCCTGGACCGGAAACAAGCATCCTGGGACCGGTTTCTGGCATTCCAGCCGTCATCAGCCAGGCTTGCTTGAATCCAGTGGCAAAGTGAGCAAGGGACCCACGTCTGGGCATACCCCCGCCAACTTAGGGCGAACAAAGCGATACAAAAGGGGATGATGGACGGAACGCTTGAGCCAATCAAACACTCACCCCCAGTCAACTGATCTGGGTTTAATCCATCATCATTCTTTAGCTCACTTCCACCACCCCAGTTCAGACATGGCCATATGCAAATCAGTCTGACCCTGTGCCTCATGGGAACAGTCCAGCCCGAACTGCCAAGCCATGTCTTCCCTGGACCGGAAACAAGCATCCTGGGACCGGTTTCTAGGCATTCCAGCCGTCATCAGCCAGGCTTGCTTGAATCCAGTGGCAAAGTGAGCAAGGGACCCACGTCTGGGCATACCCCCGCCAACTTAGGGCGAACAAAGCGATACAAAAGGGGATGATGGACGGAACGCTTGAGCCAATCAAACACTCACCCCCAGTCAACTGATCTGGGTTTAATCCATCATCATTCTTTAGCTCACTCAACCACCCCAGTTCAGACATGGCCATATGCAAATCAGTCTGACCCTGTGCCTCATGGGAACAGTCCAGCCCGAACTGCCAAGCCATGTCTTCCCTGGACCGGAAACAAGCATCCTGGGACCGGTTTCTGGCATTCCAGCCGTCATCAGCCAGGCTTGCTTGAATCCAGTGGCAAAGTGAGCAAGGGACCCACGTCTGGGCATACCCCCGCCAAGTCGAGCACAGCAGAGAAATAAGCACACGGTCGTTGCTTATCCCCAAATTTTTGTGTTAAGACAGAAAGTGCACAACCACCCAGCTCATGGACAGACAATACAAAGCTTTTAGTATAATTAGGGGTACCAAGCACTGGAGCCGAGCAAAGGGCAGTTTTTAATTGCTCAAAAGACTGCTGACACTCTGGCGTCCAAGGCAGGGGCTCATGCACATCTTTTAGTGTTAGTGCAAGCAGGGGCTTAACAAGCAGTGAGTATCCAGGTATCCACTGCCTGCAATAGGAAGTGATACCTATGAAAGAGCGTACATCTTTCTGAGTTTGCGGAATAGGCATTTTCACAATGGTACTGATGCACTCAGGGTTCAATCTCCTACCCTCCTTCGAGAGTAGGTGACCTAAATAGGTGACCTCCTGTCGACAATACTGAAATTTGGAAAGGGATACCTTATGACCATGGTCAGCTAGATGGAGCAACAGTCTAACCGTACTATCTCTGCAACCTTGTTCTGTGTCTGAGGCGATGAGCAGGTCGTCAACATATTGAAGTAATACATTACCTGTTGGGAGCGACAAGGAATCCAACTGACTTTTCAATGCCTGACTATAAATACTCTGACTCTCTGTATAGCATTGAGGAGCGCGACAGAATCTAAATCTTCTACCAGCTAGGGTGAACCCGAAGAGATAGCTGCTATCTGGATGGATGGGAATACTGAAGAAGGCATTTTTCAAGTCAATGACAGAAAAGAACTTAGCAGAAGAAGGAATCATCGTCAAGAGAGTCGTAATGTCAGGGACCACTGGAAACTGGGGAATCACTATCTTGTTAACTTCTCGCAAATCAATCACAAAGCGATAAACATCTTCGTGATACTCAGAGGGACCCGAAGGTGTCCGTTTGAGAATGGCAAGAATAGGGCTATTACAAACATTAGCAGTCGTCTCCTCAACCACCCCTCTTTCAATCAAATCCTGCACAATCTTTATCAAAGCTCGCTCACCTGGCTGCGGTATCTTACACTGAGGAATACGGGGTAAAATAGCACCTTCCTTTACACAAATCGAAACAGGCGATATCTGCAACAAACCCACATCTGTGTCGCCCGTTGCCCACAGTCTGGGTGGCACATCTTTAAATTCAACAGGGAGGGGTGCATTTTTGGACAGACATTGCTTAGCGCACACCACATCAGGACCCATTGTCATATAGACGCCGGCCGGGGAGCAGTAAATCGTGGCATGTAATTTCTTCAACAAGTCCAAACCCATCAAATTCTCTCCACAATTGGATGTCAACAAGAATGGCAAATCCACAGTGAAAGGACCGATCGTCAACGCAAGAGGCTTTGAAATGGGGCTCACAACCGGTACACCAGAAAAACCTACCGAAACATTATTATGGCCAGACTGAGCCGCCCCAGGGACCAAGGAACGAGAAATAGAGCTGTTTGTTGCACCTATATCCACCAAAAACTCCTTAGTCGAACCATGCACATCCCCACTAACGTACAGACCTCGTTGGTCTATAGGTATCAAAACTGGTCCCTCACCCTGTCCCCGGCTGTCCTAGCTGTAAGACATCCCAGTCACCTCATCCGTATCATAGTCATCATGATAGTACTGTTTGCCCTGAGGGTCGTCAAAGTAGTTTTGATCAGTACGACCCTGCGATGTCTCAGCTGTCTGAGCCCTGTCCTGGCCACCATCTCCACGACCCCGTCCACGAGACACTCGTCCTCTCGGGACCGCCACTTTCTGCAAAAGCACAGGGCACTCACTGCGCCAGTGTCCCTCCTCCTTACAATACGCACACTGATTCGGCCTTACCGGCGTGGTATTCCTGCTAGTACGGGGAAGCTGCCGAGCCGAACCACCATGTCCTCTACCATTCCCTCGAGAAGCCTGCTGCAACAAGACCTTCGTCTTCAAATCCTTATGCTTTTTCTCTATATTTTCCTTATCCTCATTTTCCCTGTGCTCATAATACTGCGCCATATTCAAGATAACAGAAGGAGAAGAGGTGGACCAGGTGCTCTCGGAAACCTGTAATCGAGTCGCGATCTCGGGGAGCAAATTTGAAACAAATCTACTAACAAACAAACGCATACCGCCCTCAAATTAGACACACTCTCATCTTTCTTCTGACGACAGGCCGATAGCTTGTCCGAATCAATCTTTCGGGGTGGGATAAGGGAGTGCATAGAAGTGATAATACGGCCAGGCAGAGCAAGTATCTCTGCTTTAGGCTTCTCACCAGGCTTCCTGTCCCGATCCCATATTTTAATTTGGTCCAAGGTACCACCCAATTCTGCAACGTGATCTATCATGCGCTACAGCTTTCTGAGTCAATGTTTGCATTCTCCCCTTCCGGGCCTCTTTCTCTGCTTTCATTCGCCTCTGTTTAGCCTCTTTTTGCCATGTTCTGAGGGAATCAAACATCGACTGCTTACTTCTTCTCGCAAACAACTTCTCCTACAAGAAACCAATTTTTTGTTCATCAAAAGTGCCCGTCAACGGCCACTGCAACTCGCATTGTCCCTCGTATATTTGTGCCATAGCGTACTAAACATAATATGGCCAATGCCATGCTTCACATACATATCAAAATTAGGAGTGCCTTCCGGAGGCGCTGGCTGACTTTCTTCCAGTCGAGCATCAGCAGAACAACAACGACAACAAGAAACCAAAAAACGACTAAACACCGGCATTTTCAAAAGTAGGCCAAATTCGTTATGTTGCCGGGCAAAGTGTTCACAAACACTTTGTATCCACATAGGTCCCCAGACCGTCCCAAATGCAAACCAAAATCGGTCCTCAGACCGTACCAAAGACAAACCAAAATGGTACCATATCCACAAAGAACCAAAACAAACTCACCTGGTGCACACAGGTCAAACAAATTTACTCTCCACTGCCGACTCTTCGGACCAAACGGTCAGATCCATGGGTTTTGCCGTTCAGGACCCCAGTCGGGATGACCGCTGGGCGAGGCACCGACCGGTCAGACAGACGGGGCAGCTGCGAGTTCAGGACTCTCTCGTGCCGGAATCCCTGGTCCGCCCGTCTGACCCGACATGGCCCGATCTCCTCACCCGTCCGCGGGTGATGATGGGTCACCCGATGGAGTCCCTGTTCGGGCGCCAACTGAAGGAAGTGACCCGATTAGGGCCAGCCAGGTCACTCGCGACCACCTCTCAGCCTTCCATACAAATGAAGAGACGGTTAGACAGTAGAGAATACAAGCCAAGTATATTTTATTCAGGTACACTCGAGTGGAGTCCAGTCTGACCAGCCTCCTAGGATTGCTGCAGAGGGACTGACATCAGCAAGCATGGCGATACATTAAGAACAAATCAGAACCAATAAAGACCCGCCCTAACTGGAAATTTCCAGTTGGGAGCTGGTGAACAAATAAGGTACAGAAGGATGAGCTTCGATTCTGGGACCAGGCACATGCTATCTCAGTACCAAGGTCACTCTGCCTGCGCTCACCGCTCTAAGGGTGGGAGCAAGCCTATCTAGTGGGAAAGGTATGCATAGACAAAAACAGTGTATTCATTAGTACAGCAAGACTCAACTTTGAAGAAATTAAAACTATCGTAGCTGCTTTCAGCTGGGGCAGAGAGACAGAAGTTAGCTTTGATCATGGCTCAAAATGGCGGCTGAATATAAAATGGTGCAGCAAATGCTAACTTAAGACATACAATGCATGCTAAAACTTTTTTATTCCAACACCCCTTTACAATAATTAAGACTGTGCATGATGATAGAGGTCATTATGTGGTCGTCACAGGCAGTTGGGAGGGACAACTATTTAACATAATCTCACTCTATTCTCCGCCTCAGCTGCAGGCACAATTATTTACCGAACTTGGGGCCTTACTTCTTGAATTCCCAGAGGGTAGTCTGATTATGGGAGGGGACTGCAATGTGGCTCTCTCATCTGAAATAGACCGCTGGCCTGCACGACCACAAGATCAGTTGGTAACTAACTTAGGGGATTTTTTGTTGGCTGTAGGCCTCATAGACATTTGGACGGCACTCAACCCTATCTCACGACAATACACCTATCACTCGGGAGCCCACGGCACCCTTTGCCGCATAGACTATATTTTCACACTTGCTCATTTGCTCCCGCTTTTCCATGAGGCGCAACACCTAGCGCGTGGGATCTCCGACCACTCCCCAGTGTGAGTAAGCTATGACCTTGGCTCCACCAACCACTCCAACTGCTGGGGATTAAACCAGTGGTATCTCAAAATACCTCAAATTCGTACCAAACTCCAGGAGGTCACTGATCACTACCTAGTAGAAAATGAGGGTACAGTTGACTCCGCCAATATATTATGGGAAGCCTATAAAACGGTGATGAGAGGGCAAGGGATCTCCCTGGTGGCAGGTCACAAAAAGGAAAAGAGGGCCAAACTAGAGAGTTTAGAACACGAAATTCGTGATTTAGAAACAAACTTGACTCATGGGGATGACGAGTCAACACAACACCGTCTCAGGCGCAAACAAAAAGAATTCCGAGAGACAGCTGAAGAGGCAGCTAAGGCTAGGCACTGTGCGGTGCAACATAACCTCTACAAGATTGGGGACAGGGCAGGGAAGCTGCTAGCGTAGTTAGACAGAAGGGAGGGAGCAGCAAGATGGGTCTACCAGATTAAGCGAAGTGACGGTACGATGGCGAGACAGGAACAAGAGATTGCGGAGGAGTTTGCGTCATATTATAGCCAGGTTTATACGGCATCAAATACAGTCCGAATAGAGGTTGCTCGTGAGCTACTTGTCACCCTCCAAGTGAAAGGGCTTGCAGCTGAAGACAGGGATTCCCTAGACGAGGAAATGACAGAAAGTGAAATAATACAGGCAATTGGGCGCTGAGGTCAGGGAAGGCGGAGGCCCAAATGGTATTCCAATTGAGCTATATACACGGACAGCATCGAAGGTGGCCCCAATGCTTCTCTGGATGTTTTGGGAGAGCTGTAATATCGGCATGTTGCCAATGGACCAACAATAGCTAACATAGTGGTAATCCATAAGATGAGCAAGCCCAAGGAGGATTGCTCCTCCTACAGATCAATTTCACTCTTAAATGCGGAAGTGAAAATATTGGCTAAACTATTGGCAACCCATCTAACCAAGCTATTGCAGTCCCTGATTCACCCGGATCAGTCTGGCTTCATGCCAGGGAGGAATACGGCACTTAATTTAAGAAGGCTGCATGGAGTCTTGGGGAGAGCGGCCAAAATAGAAGGGGATGCAGCGGTGCTCTCGTTAGATGCGCGGATGACCTTCGACACCATCGAGTGGCAGTTCATGTATGCGGTGGTAGAAAAACAGGGCTTTGGGCCACAATTTCTATCCTGGATAAGATTGCTATACTCCTGCCCACTGGCCCAAGCGACTGTTAATAATAACATGTCAAAGATTTTTAGACTGTACCGGGAAACGAGGCAGGGATGCCCGCTATCGTCGCTTATATTCGCATTAGTGTTGGCACCCTTTGCGGTATGGATAAGAGGAGACCCTATGATCAGAGGACTAAAATGGAAACCAGATTGGGAAGACAACATTTTGCTATATGCGGACGATATCATGTTATATATTGCGACTCCAAGGACCACTCTCCATAGGATCCTGCATATATTCGAGCTCTATCGGAAATACTCTGGGTATACATTAAATTGGGAGAAGTCAGTGCTGTATGTGCTTTCGGGAACTCCGCCTGTCCTGCCTAGGGGGTGTGCGATACCAGTAGTGACAGAAGGGTTCAAATACTTGGGCATATATGCTACCGGAGATCAAAAAAATTTTTAGGATCATAATCTAGAACCTCCACTCCATAGACTGCATAGTGATGTGCAACATTGGAGATCTCTCTCACTGTCGCTCCTAGGTAGCGCTTCACTCTTTAAGATGATGGCACTGCCACGATTCCTTTATGTAATGCATAATTCCCCCTACCCGATCTCCCCAGCATACTTTCAAGCAATTGAAACAGCCATGCGATTACTCCTGTGGGATGGCGGCTCCCCAAGGATCTCCTTGCAGAAGCTGACGAGAGGGTGGTATGATGGAGGAGTAGCACTCCCGGCGTTGCGAATGGACTATTGGGCGGCTCAGCTGACAGTGGTCAACTATTGGGTGCATTATCCTCAGGATGACCCGGCGTATAAAATGGACTGATATAATATGCAACCAGGAGGGTACTTAAGAGGGCGACAGAACTTATGGGGGCGACAGAGTGGACTCCTTTCTTGAGCCAACCTCCACTACACTGCAGGTTTTGAAAGAGGCGCTCACAGCCCTTGGGTGGAGGGGTAGACTCACACAGATGACACCATTATGGGATTCTGCACACTTGGGACTCCTGACATAGCAGAGCGGTTTTAAGAGGTGGGACTTGATAGGCCTCTCGAGGTTGGGGGACCTGTGGGTTAAGGGGGATGTAAAACCATTTGCCACACTACAACAAGAATATCAGCTAGCACACTTGGAAACCTTCAGATACCTGCAAGTAAGGCATGCGCTGAGGGCAGTGTTGCCATAGGGAAAGGAGCTTCCAGATTCCTCGCCATTAGAAGATAGGTTATTAGACGAGCGTCTTGAGAAGAAGGCGATATCTTTGATTTATCGCAAACTCATGAATAACTCTCCAGATCCCTTGCTCGCCATCCGTGCCCGCTGGGAGCAGGACCTAGGTCAGATAGAGGATGAGGACTTGTTGGAAGTCCTAGTCTCACCCAAGGAGGTGGCTATCTGCTCACGGTTTAAACTGGTACAATTAAAAGTAATCCACAGATCATATATTGCCCGTGCAATGCTGACAAAATGGGTAGACTTGACTCCCCAAGCTGTACCCGGGGATGAGGGTGGGAGGGCACCTTCCTCCACATAATATGGGATTGTCCAGATATACAGATATATTGGGAGGAGGTTATCTCCTGCATGTGAAAGGTTCACTCTATAATGACGCAGAGGTCGGCAAGGTGGTGTCTCTTGAATATTTGGAATGAAACCAATCTTACAAGCAAAGAACTTCTCTGGGTGACACTGGGATTTATAGTAGCTAAACCAAACATAGCTAGATTATAGAGTGCCCCAACGGCTCCTAGGGTGAATGAATGGAAAAGTGACATGGATTGGTGCATGGTAGCTGAAAAAACCATATATGAAAGTAGGGGCTGTCCAAACAAATGTTCGAAAATCTGGGGGAAATGGAACAAGTGTCAAGGTATGATATGCACACCAAGACCCCCACCAAGACAAAGAAATCACTTGATAACCGCCTGAAAGCTGGGGGTCTTGGAGAAATGATCGATAATGTCTTAACAATTACATGGTCCTGTTAACTTGGATACAATAATACGGTGCTAGCTCCACAGCATGTTACATGGTACTAAATGTGCACTGATTTTGCTGATTGTCTTTTGTTTTGTTTTAATTTGTTTAAATAAAAAGATTTTTTTTTAAATCACACTGTTTGGTTACGTTATCTACCCACTAGACCGTCGGATTCGTTACTAACCCATCCAAGAGACAAGACACTACATTCCGGCACAAACTGGGGCTACAGCAGGCAAGCAGACAATCTCGGACCCTAGGGGCTATCAGCCCCAATGAGAAGTTTTGGGAATCATTGGATGGACCACGCGTCTGTCCCCTGTTGGGGAGGGCGCAGTCGTCCACCAGCGACAGATACTTCAAAGTTCTTTGAGGTATTGGGGTGGGAAGGGGAGGCGGGGTGGGTTGGGCAGGGGTTTCAGTTCCTTATGTGGTTGTTTGTTACTAGTTCATATTGCACCACATGCATCATCGCAGACTCCCCCTCTAGCGCTGGTTCCTCGATAACATAACCCCTCTGTAGGTATGACAACTTCGTGCAACTCAAGTCCGGACGGTAACCTTAAAGTGATCACTTGGAATGTCTGAGGCCTACTCAATAAAATTAAGCGTGGGGCAGTACTTAAACAGGCAAAGTGCCTGGGAGCAGACATGCTACTCCTACAGGAAACCCACTTGCTGGGTTCAAAAACTCCTTGTCTGACC
Source organism: Calotriton arnoldi (assembly GCA_963921515.1). Classification (NCBI taxonomy): domain Eukaryota; kingdom Metazoa; phylum Chordata; class Amphibia; order Caudata; family Salamandridae; genus Calotriton; species Calotriton arnoldi. Next base: position 27,986 of record CAWUFW010004989.1, on the reverse strand, counting down.
AGATACGGCTTCATACATGCATTCCACTCTGGGTTTGTAAGAGGGTCCCGTGGCACCGCCATTTTGATTCATCAGCGAGTCCCCTTCACACACATCCATACATGTGCTGACACTCAAGGCAGATACATTTTCATATATGGGAAAATTGGGGCCGAATTTATCGTGCTTGGTATTGTATACGCATTGTAGACTTGTGGGAGTCTATACCGGATGGACTAGCATTAATAGGAGGGGACTGGAACGACACACTACACCCAGAACGAGATAGATGGGGATAATCTACCGCATCTGACACACCCAGGGTCTCTAGTCTCAGTCCCATGGTGGACCTGCTGGGATGGACTGAAGCTTGGAGAACACTACACCCCACGTCCGTAGGATATACCTACTTTTCAGCAGTACGTAACTCCTTTTCGAGATTAGATTACCTGTTTGTCACCCGTGAACACGCCCTTCGGATATCCAAGGCCGATAGGCCGCGGGCAAGAATATCAGATCATTCCCCCGTACAAGTACAATTACTTATTGGCTTTAAGAGACCTCTCTTTCATTGGCGGTTCTCCCTTTGGCACCTTCACAACCCAACATACAAAACATGTCTTCACAGGGCAGTCTTTGATTACTTCTCACTTAATGAAGGATCGACGTCCTCAGCCTTAACACTATAGGAGACGATGAAACCTACCATTCGAGGCTTCGACATAAGCCATTGGGCCACAGAAAAACGTCATCAAAAGCAAAAACTAATCCAAATAGATGCTCAAATACTGGAATTGGAGAGACAGGGCCGGAATAGAGATGGGGCTAGCCCCCGTAGACAGCTGATTCTGCAGTTGTAGCATGTGGCACACTCACTGCAATGGTTTAAATTCAAGGAGGAGAAAGCTAGGAGACATTTTCTATGAAGGTAAATTAGATTAATCAAAGAACATGTTGGACATATTAAACTTCATATGCAAGCACATGAGGCGATAGCACTGCGTTTACATTAAATGACATGTAACCATAAAGATACTGTGCACAAGGGCTCGTGAAATTTTTGTGATGGCGCAAGTGACACGTGATGCGGTAGTATTCAGCGATTGTGGTGGGCGTCACAGGGCAGGTGAAGTTAAACAGTTTCTTTACATTTGAAGTACCCAAACAGTTATTGTTCAAAGTTATACTGATTAGATAGGGTATCGCTTGATGGAGGCGCCAAGAGTTCCGCTGTGAAGTCGACGGCGCTGCCTGTAGATGTATTAGGCCATCATCAGACCAGGTTACGTAATATTTGATATGCAGTGTAAGGAGTCAAGGTCGGGTTCAGTTCGGCGGGGCACTGGATGTCCCAAGGAAACAGCTGAACGAGCAGGGTGAGCAGTGACGGGTCAATCAGTCGCAAGGGAGCTCCGGAGTGCTGCTTCGAAGAATTGGCAGTCGTGGATCAGAGCGCTGTGATCCACGACTGCGGATTCTTCGAAGCAGCACTCCGAGCTCCTTGCAACTGATTGACCCGTCACTGCTCACCCTGCTCGTTCAGCTGTTTCCATGGGACATCCAGTGCCCCGCCGAATTGAGCCCGACCTCGACTCCTTACACTGCATATCAAATATTACGTAACCTGGTCCTGATGATGGCCTAATACATCTACAGGCCGAAACGCCGTCGACTTCCACAGCGGAACTCTTGGCGCCTCCATCAAACGAATACCCTATCTAATCAGTATAACTTTGTAACAATAACTGTTTGGGTACTTCAAATGTAAAGAAACTGTTTTAACTTCACCTGCCCTGTGGCGCCCACCACAATCAACAGTATATAGCACATCACGTGTCACTTGTGCCGTCACAAAAACTTCACAAGCCCTTGTGCACAGTATCTTTATGGTTACATGTCATTTAATGTAACGCAGTGCTACCGCCTCATGTGCTTGTACATATGAAGTTTAATATGTCCAACATGTTCTTTGATTGAAATACAATTTACCTTCATAAGAAAATGTCTCCCTGGCTTTCTCCTCCTTTGGATTTAATCCATTGCAATTAATTGTGCCACATGTACCTGTACGTTAAATAATACCCTTGTTTGAGACACTGTTGTTTGTTACTAACTACTGCCCCAGTCTCCCTGTGGTTTATGGGCTACCTCCTGTAGTCTGATACTGCTTGATTCTGTTACAGCAGCAGTACAGGGCAGAATTGTTGGATGAGGCCAACTCCATGTGGCTTGCTACACAAAGCAGAATATACCAGCGCGGTTCAATCACACATAGGCACCATTCTTACGGATCCAGCTGAAATAGCACAATGCTTCGCCACATATTATCAAACCCTATTCACTAAGCGAGAATCTATAACCAGCTCCCAAATAGAGGACTTCTTTAGAGACATTCCTCCGAGAGCTATCTCAATGTCTACTCGCAACTCCTTGGAATCCCCCATCATACTAGAGGAGTTAACCATAGCAATGCAGGATATGACCCCCGGAAAGGTACCGGGACCCAATGGCTTTCCTTGCGAATTTTTTAAGGCATTAATTTCTATACTGGGAGCCCCCTACTTGGCCACAGTGTGTCAAGCCCTGAAAGACGAACGACTACCTCCGGATTGGAGACACACTGAAATTGTAGTCTTCCATAAGCCTGGCCACCCACCTGAATTATGCTCATCATATAGGCCAATATCACTTTAAAATATAGAAGCAAAATTATTGGCCAACATATTAGCGAACCGGCTCATACCGCTCATGTCTGACTTTGTCCATCACGATCAAGCTGGCTTCATGCCAAAGCGAGCAACCAGACATAACATACAGCATGCCCATAAAGCAATAGCTGCGGTTGACCAGCAGAGCTGCTCCTAGCTACTCCTAGCCGATATTGACAAGGCATTCGACTCGGTCAGCTGGACATATATGTTCATAATGTTAAAACATTTAAATATGGGCCCCAATTTCATAGCCCTCATACAACTACTCTACACAGATCTTACGGCTTCCATAAGGTTAGCGGGAGCTATATCCCAGCAATTTCCGATAGGTCGTGGCACCCGGCAAGGCTGCCCCCTCTCTCCCCTTCATTTCGCCCTTGTTATTGAGCTTTTGGCAGCCTGGGGCCGGCGCGATGCGGTAATGAGAGGATTTGAATGGTCGCCTGAAATTTCAGACCGCATAGCACTCTATGCAGATGATGTCCTCTTCTTTTTTACCGATCCACACAGATCATGCGATTCTTTGGGGATTCTTCCGGTTTACGTACAAATAATCAAAAATCCTTAGTATGGCCTATACGGGGAACACTAGGACATTGGATCCAAGAAATTACAGTAGTTACTAATACGTTAAAATATCTCGGCGTATTCTTATCCGATAAGCAATGTCTTTCATGGGACCGAAATATCGGTACTCTGACAGATCGGGTAAAAGCTGAAGTTAAGGTATGGTCCGGCCTTCCATTATCACTGTACGGGAGATCTGCTATCTTCAAAATGGTATCCCTCCTGCGCTTACTGTATCAACTCCAGTCTCACCCCTATCCAATTCCGCAATGATGGTTCAAGCAAATTAATGCGATCCTCGGCCAATTTCTCTGGGGGGGGGGGCGGTACGGCCAGGGTTGTGCTCCGCACTTGCTTCCAATCAACATACTGTGGCGGAATAGCTGATGCAGACATCCAGTCCTATCACGCAGCAGCACACCAACAAATCCTGAATGAATGGTGGTACGACTTAAAGCTGGACCCGGCATATTGAGTGGAGCAATGGATATTGGGTGACCCGTCCCAGTAGACATAACTATACAATAGATCGGTCCCTATGACACTTCCGCCTGTGACTAGCGTGGTGCTCGTAGATTGGCAACAATCCCTTTGCCAGATGGGGTGATGGGGACGCATCACAAAAGAAACCCCGCTATGGCACAACCGACTACTTCCACAGATGGCAGACCTACAAGGCTTTACACAATGGGACCAAATAGGGATCTCCTTGGTTGGAAATATAGTGCGAGGGCTGGTCCTTAAATCATTTCAAGACCTTCAGGTAGAATATTCACTGCAAGACAGTCAATTTTATAAATACCTACAACTACGACACGCCCTACACCCATACATCCGCGACCTCTCTGATATCCCTGAATTCAATCCATTAGAAGGCAAATTACTATTAGGCGACTTAGAGGACCATAAGATTACGAAAATATACCAGTCCCTTACCACAAATAACCCTAGTACCCTAGACATTTTACGGATTAAGTGGGCAACCGATCTAGGCTCTATAGATGAAGATGACTGGACTGAAGCACTACAAGCTACCAGGGGGGCAGCTATATCCACACGCCTCAGACTCATACAATTTAAGTATCTCCATTGGACATACTACACAAGGCTTAAGCTATGGAAAGCCGGGTTAATTGCATCTCCTCAATGTCTACGTTGCAAACGAGAGGAAGGTACATTCTTACACACGACGTGGTCTTGCACAGTATTGGAACGCTTCAGGCACGGTGTGCTGGAATGCCTAGCGGAGGTGTTGGGATGGGACCTCCCTAGATCTCCAAAGCTTACACTACTACACTGCACGGAGGGAATTGGTGGGGACATATACAAGCAACACCTGTTGTTTCTGGGGCTCACTCTAGCTAAGCGGGACATTGCCAGATTGTGGAAAGCAGAAACATCACTCCGCGTCGGAGCTTGGAAGCGGGGCATGGACTTTAATATGGGGCTGGAAATCCCAATATTTGAAGCACGCAGATGCCCCCAGAAACATACAAAAATTTGGCAAAGATGGGCATATTATAGAGGTTTACCACTAGAATCATTAAATAATCCCCATCAACTCTCGGATAACAGGTTACCAGTGCACGAACGCATATCACCAGATATACAAGACAGACTATGATACATACTTAATGAGGACGGCCGGTGGGATTGGGAGGGACTGCGGAGTGCACAGATGCATATCGTTATATGTTAAGTTTAAGTCTAAATGGGGTATTTGATGTACTACAATTGGGTTAGTGGGCACATTCATGATATGAATATACTTGTTAACCTGACATCTGTCCCACTGTACTGGATGCTCCTGGATTGTACTGTATTAAATGCCAATAAAATGTGTTGTGGAAAAAAAAGTTACTAGACCTACAGGTCTAGTAAAATTTTTATAATTTTTCGAGGCCTGTTTATACATACTTTGAGTCATCAGCATGTGGGAACACACAATGTAGGGAATTCTCTGGCTGATGTAGCGGCCAAATCTGCAGTCACGACTGCTATTGTTGCTGCAATTACTCATTCTAAAACAAGAGCAGATAGCGATATCTTGGCTGCCATTTATGCAAACGGCATCCCTTTACCTCAAGGCTTTCCATCTAAATATACGTACCACTTAAGTGAACAAAACATTCCTTTTGTAACTATTACAGGAGTTCATGATTGTTTGATTCCCAACCAAGACCGCAGACTAGCTTTATTGATAGCTGCACATGAGGGTGTTGCTTCTGCACATGCCGGTGTGGCGGCTACTATTTCGCTTCTACAGCAACGTTATTGGTGGCATGGCTTATACCAACAGTCCAAAAAATGTCCTGTGTTGTGACATTTGTCAACAAAATCAAGCTTCCACCGTGACATGCCCACTGCAGACACACCTCTTAATTTGCAACAAACCTTTTGGCTGCATTTATATGGACCGCTGCGGTCCACGTATAAATTTATTTTGATTGCAGTTGATTCTTGCTCCAGGTTCCTCTGGGTTTGGCCACAGCGCTCGGCTGACGATCGAATTGGTATTAAAGACATGCAATTCTTTATTGGGACACATGCATGCAGTACACTCCCCTCGGACCAGGGCCCGGCCTTTGCTTCTAAAGCATATCGGGATACTATGACATCCCTGGGTGGACAGGTGCATTATTCTTCCCCATACCAGCCCGAGGGCAGTTCTGATGTGGAGAGGATGAACCGTGACTTAAAGCAGTCCTTAAAAGCAAGAGTATTAGGCACTGGGCGTAGTTGGATCCATCACCTATACGGAGTTCAGCGAGCGATTAATAACCTGCCAAAGAGATCTCTGGGTGACCAGACCCCATGCGAAGTCCTTTTTGGCATCAAAATGTTCGTTCCAGACCTTGACGGTCCAGACATTGTGGCGGTGGGCATGCCCTTTGACGTTTTGCTTGTTTTTTTAAAAGGAATACCAGCCCCCACAATACTCCCACTTGTTACAGTGCTCTCAAATGAAAGTTTTTTAATGTTAAGCGATCAAGACTGTTGCAGAATGTGAGCTGGGATCCCATACATTTTATCGGTCTCCCAGATCGTCACCTGCTGTAAAAATATCATTTTCCCTCCCACGCAAGGGGGTATTGATAGCTCGTTGTGGCCTTCCATTCCAACTTTGAAGGCAGATTTCATCAAGCTAAGTACTCAAAGCACTATTGTTTCAAAAAGAAGTAGCGCTAACATCTGCTCGAGAAACTTATGAATTACAAGTTGCAAGGACATCCAGTGAGATACAGTCCTTGTTAAACACAAACCTCTCATTACATTTTGGCGAATTAGTTCATCGCATTTTCAATGCACCTAATACAGCCGGGCTTGTCCATTTTTAGGTTACGCCTAGCCAGCACGCATGCGTTTTCTGCAAGACCTGCTGTAATCAATAATACAACTCTATTCCCGGCTGCCACTTAAAATTGGTTCAGCTCCTGAGTCACTCTTCTTTGCTGCCGCCTAACTAGTACAGGCAGCAATACATCACTTCCGTTTTTCAGCAGAGGAGCACCGGCTATGTACAGTGTTGTTATGCTTGCAGTGCTTTTCTGTTGTTTTGATAGAACTATTTTTTTTTATTGTAGCTTTCTGCCATCGCTTTTCCGCCCGGTGCTGCTTCTTTAATTTGTTATTATTTCTTTAGAAGCACTTTTCACAAGCGCTACTGATGCCATGCCGCGCGCTGCCGTATGCCACCTCCAGACAGCAGTGCTAAACCCCCCGCCTCCTGTTTTGACAATGGCCACTTGTTTCACAATAGCTTATCAGCCAGTCACATGACAAAAGTTCAACAAACCAATCCCTGATTGTCACAGTACTGCCTTATCTAAATAGAATATGTTTTCTTATACCTGATTGAGTGTACACGTGAAACCCCTGTTTCGGTCCCCGTGCACAGTGATTACCATGTTTACCAGTGATAAAGCCAAATCTTGGTACGACTCGTACGTTCGATGCTTGTCATCAAGAGGCACTGGGGCATTTGTGTAGTACCCTCGCCTACAGAGAAGGCATCTCTTGTTCCTGTTCTCTGCAGGAACCAGAATGTTGTGCGAAAGGTGGAGCATGGTGGCAGAGATCGTTCTCCATACAGATGAGCCGGTGAGGACAGTGACATTGTCTCTCTTTGCTCCAGATCCTTTTCAACATAAGCGCACGTACAATTCTTATTTCTTCACATACATTTGTTTAGAGTGAAATTATACCGAGCTGATGTTGTTTGGCGAACTTTTTTTTTTTTACAGCAGAACATTTTATAGCGCTTTCTTCTCAGATTGTCTTAAGCTCTGTGGGCCAGATGTACGACCATTCACTTTTGCGAGTCGCAAATTGCGTTGAATTGCGACTCGCAATTTGTGACTCACAAAAGTGAATGTACAACAGTGTCTCAGATACTGTTAGCGATTCCAATGGGGTCGCAAATTGCATGCCTCATTAATATTCATGAGGCAAGCGCAATTTACAACCCCATTGGGAATGGCTAGCACTCCCAGGGACGGTGGCCTGCTGGGGTCAGCAGACCACCATGTCTGGGACTGCTTTTTAAATAAAGCAGTTTTTTTTAAAAATGCAGCCTGTTTTCCTTAAAGGAAAACGGGATGCATTTAAAAAAGAAAAATGAAACTTTTCAGTTTAATTTTTTAAGAGCAGGCAGTGGTCCCTGGGACCACTGCCTGCTTCTACAAAATATTTACGCACCCATTCACAAAGGGGAAGTGGTCCCCTGGGAACCCCTTCCCGTTTGCGAGTGGTTTACCACCTACTTGAAGTAGGTGGTAAACTGCAAGTGTCTTGCGGCCGCAAATGCGGTTGCAAAACAATAGTAAATGGCATTGAGTCTCGCTATTAGGAAGGGACGCCCCTTCCTAATGGCGAGAGTCGCAAACGCTATCTTGCGAGTCTGTAACTCGCAAATTAGCGTTTGTACATGCCATGACCCTTTTTTTGCGGTCACAAATGGGCGATCTCCCGTTTGCGAGTGCAAAAAAGAGTCGTACATCTGGCCCTGTATTTTGAGGCAGTGACTTTAGAGAGCGGAGACAAAGCTCCTCCTATCACTTCCTCCTTCTCCTGTACACCTCTCATCTCATGCTACCACAATATAACGTTCTCTTCAGCTAATTAAAGCGCTCACAGTTCAGCAAAGATTATTTCATTTATTGGAATGGCTTTTCATTAAACTGCTAAATTGTCATTGCATTGCTACTGTGTGTTGCTGCCAATAATGTTGCTTCATAGGTTTGCTGTTTTATCCTCAGATGCATGCAGACATGGATAAATTTTTTTAGATGTTTCAAACTATCTGTAAGAAGACGTGTTAGGAGAATACTGTAGATTTGCTTCTTTTGTATTAGTAAGGAGTGTTAAACCATATTTAGCATGTGTTAGAGGCTGTGTGGGGAGTGGTGAAGAGGGTGGTGATGCATATGTGCTTCATTGATGGGGGGAGGCATGTGCAGGACCACTGGAATTATTTGGCATTTAAAAGCGAAATTATGCAGCATGGTTGACGAATTTATGTGTCAAGAAAAAGCTAATTTTGCAAATTAGTGCTGCACAATCGGTAGTAGTGTTATTTTAACGCCTATTGCTACTGCCTCAGTAAGATTGCACCTCATTAGTACTGGGTTAACATCTGAATACAGCAGTTGGCAACTGCAAAGTAACCAGCTAACACTTGCAAAGTTTCTGCCACTTTGACGAACCACATGTGGCACGTTTTGTTTAGTAACATGTAATTCCTTTGAGCTATTTTCTAGTAAAATCTAGAAATTAAGCAGTACATGCTGAATTAAGTGTGAATCAGTCATTATAAAATAACTCCTGCAGCTGCAGAATTCCTGTGAGCTGGGCTACATATGATACGTGAGAATGCGAGAATAACTTCCATTATTATGGGACGAGTGGTAGAAGGAGCTAAAATGGTGGGATTATGTCCTCCAGTTTATCCAGAATGGGTCAGTTACTATGGGACCTTGGTGTAAATGTAGTGGAGTCCTTAGTTTGTTACTCCATAGTTGCTCGTCTGATAATTTTCAACCAGTGCTGGGATTACCTAACATAAGGTGTAATTTCGCCAGTAACTCCACATAGCAATGGTCATGCCAGCAAAACCGGCTTATTGCTTGGTTCATATGTATGAAAACGACTCGGTCATCAATGCTTTGCTGAAGGTCTGGTTAAAAATAATGAAAGCTGCTATATAAGCAAAAAGCAAACTGTAACATTCTTCTGTCTAGTCAGAGAAGTTTGACCCTACACCTCGCGGTTAGGTGTACGTTGATATTTCAATTCAGAGTTGGGCCTTTGAAGAGGAACCTTTTCTTGTGCGATATGTAGGAAGTTTTCTGCTTAGGAAGGATAGCTGTATTTCATGTAAAACATGATTGGTGACATAGATAGACTTAAAGGATGCTTTTTGTAGCTGGTAGCCACTGCAGGACGTGTAGGGCTGGATGCAATCTTGTGGTTTTAAATGCAGGAGTAGTCTTCCAGCTGTGTGTTTTTTTATTCTTTGTAGTATGTGAAGCAGGTACTCAAGAACATCAAGGTTGAACGCGTTGGCGTACTCCAAATGAGACCACGCAAGGGTAATAGCCTGAGCCCTTTGAAAGAAGTGCAGCATTGGACAAGCATTTGCAATGCAATAGGTCTAGCATTACTGAAAGTTTGAGCTATTGGCGTTGCAAATAATAATGCAACGCCAATAGCTCAAACTTTCTAATGCTCGATCTATTGCATTGCAAATGCTTGCTTTAAGATTGTCGGCTATGACTAAGTTAGTTAATTTTAAACGATCTTTGGAGTAATACCGGCTTTTATTCATTCCCTTTTTTCCTAGTTTGTTCGGGGGCTTCCTGCTGCTGTTATTCCTCATTTGAGGCATTTTGGTTCTACTTTTGTTTCTCCACACGGGATATTCTGTTTGCAAGCCCACTGGAACTACCACCGCTCCAGCTGTGCCGTGAGTGCATGCTTCAATTCTTTGGAATCCTTTTGCTCAAAGAACTAGACCTTGATTGGTCACTGTCATTCCGACCTGCCTGGTTTACCTGCGAGTGCAACTCGTGTTTCTGCCTCTGGTGCCTTTTGGAATGTGCGCTAAAGATTTGTCTGGCTTTGCAGACACGCACATTGACCTTCTGATCAGTCCATCAGCAACCCATTTTCAAGTTGTCCCTGGCGCCTACGGCTTCTTCAGAATTTAGGTACAGTGGTTGCACTTGCAGGTTGGGCCTTATAGGTATAACGTTATAAGGCGAGTCCTTTTTCCAGTCGACATGATTGCTAAAACAATTAACTCCAACCTCTTAACTGATAGAATCTGCAGCTTCATCTGAACTAGTAGGTTGGCTCTTTAGTAACTAAACTCTTTGTGCTGCCGAAAATCTGTAGGCTTGTCAAGCAGAGCCATCTGTTGCTAAGATAGCGCCCTGGAAGGAGAGAAATTTGCCGACTTGCTGATGCTAGTGAATATAATGAAGCAGCAGGGGTCCCATTTGTGTTCACTGGTCAGTCCCTGGCTGAGCAGTGTATGGCCCCTGAAACACAAACATATCCATACCTCCCACAGCTCACCTAAATCACCTGTATCTTAGCTGCCTCATGCAGATGAAGGTGTTGTTGGTGTGTGTCAGCAGGGGTGAGAGAGTGAAGGCAGGGCAAGGAAGGGGGCTAATGGGATGTTAAAAACGTCGTCTACAGTATGATAATGAAGGACCACTTTAAACTGGCCAATCTGACAGAAACGAGATCGCAGGGACGCGGACAAGGCTAGAGCAAGATGAGAGGGGCACTGCTGTTTAAATAACCTCAATGGACACAGCTCTGTGCACCCCTCAGAAGACTGGCGCCATGGGCCTGGGCCCAGCTCGCCCATGCTAAAAGCTGGCCTGTTGTCAAGCATTTTTAATAGCAGTCGTCACTCAAATGGAGGTGAAGTCACACATTTAAGAGGGTGATCCCATTGACCTGAATGCACATTAACCCTAAGTAGGAAGGTGATGCGGATTTGTAAAGGGTCTAGGGAGGTAGTGTCTTTTTTAACAGGTAAATATTGTTGAAAAAAGAGTGGCGCCCACCATGTGAGGGTGAGTTGATGGGTATTCTAAGACCCATCTTAGTGGTACTCAGAGTATCCTTCTAAGAAGGCTGCAAAACTAGCTCTGCCTTGCTAGGAGTGAATCTAACCAGTGGTTGCACACAATAACAGCTAAACTCACTGAGATGTATTGCAAGGTCCTGTAATTGCTCACTAACATAGCAATATGGGTTCAATACAGAATGCCACTATCATTTTTTGACGAGCTGGTTTCAGTTCTGCCAGGTCTGTTTTCATCATTTCACTGTAAAAGCAAACATGTACTCTAATATTTTTGTAGGATGATGGTTCGACTGGTTTGAGGCCAGACTATAGATGTAGGTAGAAATAGAGCTTTTAAAAAAAATGTAGGGTATACACAGTTTACACCTGCTGTGAAACGCTTGCTCAGTACTTTTTCCTTTTTAGTTTAACATGACCTTGCCGTCACCCTCAAAGCTGCTGTGAAATGTTGAGAGCTGGGACTTCATATCAAGTGACTCATTGTTAGTCCGAATTTTCAGTCGCTTCCATGAAATAATATGGACATACACACATATCGATAAAAAACATTGCCATCCTACACTAAAACACAAAAATATTGACTACAAAAATATAGCCATAAAAAATGTCTAAAATACCTAAATATCGAAAACCCCAAAAAATACTAGATATTAATAAAATAAAACAATTGTGAAACACATCAGTAAAAATAAATAAAAAAAATGTATATACTTATGAATAATTATTTTGTTTTATAGAATTATATATATCTAATAAACATACATGAATACTAAAAACAGAAACATAATTAGCGATTAGGTACAAAAAACAAAAAAATTAAACAACCAACTCAGCTACAATTGAAATTAAACTCAAAACTGTTAACAATTAGAAACAACGGGGCGTGGCCTGGCAAGATGGCCGAGTAGACGCTTCTCTCGGCTCTCCCGTCGCCCAAAAAAGAATCCCGCATAATCCTGGTTACCCCGAACGATCATTTCCCTTCTGGACCGTAGAAAACAGTGAGACTTGACACTAGCACTCACCTGCCGACTCGTTGAGCGAAGAGTGCGGAGTACGGCGGCGACGGAGACTCGGACCGGGGCTGGCTGCCATCTTGTGTGCTGGGCCCTGGATGAAGACCATGGAAAGACTAGGAGGGATACAACCCAGGTCGGGAGGGTTCCTGGAGACGGTGTAATGGCGGCTCTCCCGGTGGAGAGCACTCACCCCACCGCAAGTAAGAGGCACTCGAAGACGACCTGAGAGATCCGACTGGGGGGCGAGATAGATGATGTGGTGTTGCTGCAGGCCGGGACACCAGGGCTGAATCCACGGGCCGCGGAGGAGAGCTGTGGAGCGCCCCAGAGGTCCGGCGGCCGGATTCTATGGACCGGGAAGCAAACCAGGACAAGTAAGCGGCCCTATAAATCCCAGGGGGACGGATGCCGGCTGAAGCTGTGGTCAGTCTCTGGGAGACGCCGGTGGCAGCTCAGGCTGTGTACCTGCGCGAGAGCGGCACGAAGGCGGGTGGCGGACGGGCCGCGCCGATCCTGGCGATATGAATAAACCTCATGAAACCCATGGGGGACATACTGCACATAGCACCGAAGTGATTGCGAGGTGTGGGGAGGAGGGAGCAGACCTCTATGGATACTGGAAGCAGTACCTACTAGGACGGGTGTGGCGGGTGCACAGCCTCTCAAATCCTTCGCGGTGTGGCCCAGGAGGAATCAATCAATCAATCATGTCACTTATAAAGCGCACTACATACCCGCGAGGGTCTCAAGGCGCTGGGGGAAGAGGGGGGTGGTGCTGCTACTGATCGAAGAGCCAGGTCTTGAGGAGTCTTCTGAAGGCCAGTAGGTCTTGGGTCTGTCGGAGGTTGGTGGGGAGGGTGTTCCAGGTCTTGGCGGCGAGGTGGGAGAAGGATCTGCCGCCGGCGGTCGTTTTCCAGATGCGGGGCACTGTGGCGAGGGCGAGGCTGGTCGAGCGGAGCTGGCGGGTGGGGGTGTAGAAGCTGAGTCGTCTGTTGAGGTAGGCTGGTCCGGAGTTGTGGAGTGCTTTGTGTGCGTGGGTGAGGAACTTGAAGATTATCCTCTTGTTGACAGGGAGCCAGTGCAGGTCTCTCAGGTGGGGTGTGATGTGGCTGCGTCGGGGATGTCGAGGATAAGACGTGCAGAGGCGTTCTGGATGCGTTGCAGCCGTCTCAGGAGCTTAGCCGTCGTTCCTGCGTAGAGGGCGTTTCCGTAGTCCAGCCTGCTGGTGACGAGGGCCTGGGTGACTGTTTTTCTTGTTTCGGTGGGGATCCACTTGAAGATCCTGCGGAGCATTCGGAGGATGTTGAAGCAGGATGAGGAAACGGCGTTGACCTGCTTAGTCATGGAGAGGGTGGGGTCGAGGATGACCCCTAGGTTGCGTACGTGGTCGGTGGGTGGCGGGGCTGTTCCCAGTGATGTTGGCCACCAGGAGTCGTCCCAGGCTGAAGGGTTGGAACCAAGGATGAGGACCTCCAGTCTTGTCCGAGTTCAGCTTCAGGCGGCTGGTCCTCATCCATTCGGCGACGGCCTTCATTCCTTCGTGGAGGTGGGCTTTGGCGGTGTGAGGGTCTTTGGTGAGGGAGAGGATCAGCTGGGTGTCGTCGGCGTAGGAGATGATGTTGAGGTTAGTGCTGTCGGGCGACGTGGGCGAGGGGTGCCATGTAGATGTTGAACAGCGTTGGGCTGAGGGAGGAGCCTTGGGGTACGCCGCAGATGATCTTGGTGGCCTTGGATCGGAAGGGGGCGAGGCGGACGCTTTGTGTTCTGCCGGAAAGGAAGGATGTGGTCCAGTCCAGGGCCTTCTCTTGGATCCCGGCGTCGTGAAGGCGTGTTCGTAGTGTGTGGTGGCAGACCGTGTCGAAGGCGGCTGATAGGTCCAGGAGGATGAGGGCTGCTGTTTCTCCGTTGTCTAGCAGGGTCCTGATGTCATCGGTGGCGGCGATGAGGGCGGTTTCGGTGCTGTGGTTGCTGCGGAAGCCGGACTGGGAAGGGTCCAGGATGTTGTTCTCCTCGAGGTAGCGGGTCAGTTGTTTGTTGACGATTTTCTCGGTGACCTTCGCGGGGAACGGGAGCAGAGAGATGGGTCGGAAGTTCTTGAGGTCCTTGGGGTCTGCCTTGGGTTTCTTGAGTAAGGCGGTGATCTCGGCGTGCTTCCAGCTTTCCGGGAAGGTTGCTGTCTCGAAGGAGATGTTGATTATTTTCCGGAGATGGGGCGCGATGGCTGTACTGGCTTTGTTGAAGATGTGGTGAGGGCACGGGTCTAGCGGTGAACCGGAGTGGATGGTGTTCATGATCTCGCTGGTGTCCTCGTCGTTGATGTTGGTCCAGGAGAGCAGGCGGTTGGTGGTTGTGGGGGCAGTGGTCTCGGTGGTTGCCGGGGCGGTCGTGGTGTTGAAGCTGTCGTGGATGTCGGCGATTTTGCGGTGGAAGGAGGTGGCCAGTGAGTCGCATAGGTCTTGCGACGGCTGGATGTCGTTGGTGTTGGAGCTGGGGTTGGAGAGTTCCTTCACGATGTTGAAGAGCTCTTTGCTGTTGTGTGCGTTGTTGTCTAGGCGGTCTTTGAGTGAGGCCCTTTGGCGGATCTGATGAGGTGATGGTGATTGCGGGTGGCGCTCTTGTGGGCGGCGTAGCTGTCCGCTGTCCGTTCGTGGAGCCAGATCTTCTCCAGTTTTCGGCATGTTCGTTTGGAGGCCTGGAGGTCTTCGGTGAACCAGGTGGCTTTCTTGCTGGTGTGGCTGTTGGGCGGATTCTTGAGCGGGGCGAGGGTGTTGGCGCAGTCGTCGATCCACTGTCTGAGGTTGCGGGCGGCGGTGTCGGGGTCGGAGGGTTCGGCGGGTGGGCTCAGGGCGAGGGTTGTGGTTAGCTGGTCTTCCGTGACTCTGCTCCAGCAGCGGCGAGGCATTTGTTCGGTGCGGTGGTTCGTGGTGGGCTTCCTGTAGGTGAAGTGGATGCAGTGGTGGTCAGTCCAGTGGGGTTCGGAGGTGTGGTTGAAGGAGACGTGTGGGCTTGAGGAAAAGATGGAGTCTAGCGTGTGGCCGGCGGCGTGGGTGGGTGTAGTCACGAGCTGTCTGAGTCCGAGGGTGGCGAGGTTGTCGATCAGGGTGGTGGAGTTGGTGTCCTTGTTGTTCTCGAGGTGGAAATTCAGGTCCCCGAGGAGGATGTAGTCCGTGGAGGCGATGGCGTGTGTGCTGACGAAGTCAGCGATGGAATCGCTGAACTGTGGTCGGGGTCCGGGGGTCTGTAGATGAGGGTTCCTCTGAGGGTGGTGTTGGGATCGGTGTGGATCTGGAAGTGCATGTGTTCGGCGGTGCTGAGGGTGTCGTCGGTGTTGGTTGAGACTCTGAGGGTGTTCCTGTGGACGATGGCGATGCCTCCTCCGACTCCGTTGGTGCGGTCCCTGCGGGTGATCTTGTATCCGTCCGGGATGGCAATGGCGATGTCGGGGGCTGAAGCGGATTCAGCCAGGTCTCCGTCAGGAATGCGACGTCTGGGGAGGTTGAGTCGAGAAGGTCCCAGAGTTCGATGGCGTGTTTGCGGGCGGAGCGGGTGTTGAGGAGGATGCATCTGAGGTAGTTGGGTTCTTTCCTGGGCGGTGGTTTGGCGGGGCGGGTGCTGGCGAAGCTGCAGTTCCGGCAGGTGAAGGGCCCTTGGGTGCGCTTCGGGGTGGCCTGGTAGCAGGCGTGATCTTTTCCGGGGTTCGAGTGCGTGGAGGGTGCTGGCGTCGTATCGGCGATCTGTTGATGTGGCGGGCGCGGGGGATGCCCGGACCAGGGGGTCTGGCGCTGGGCGCGGCCACGGCGCGGACGGGCGCAGACGGGCTTGCCTTAGGCGCGCTTCGGCGTGCCAGCGGCGCGGCCGCGCAGCGGCCGCCATAAATGGGGAGGTGGGAGGGAGGAGCAGGGAATGGGGCAGCGAATGGGCAGTGAGGGGGCGGGGCCGCAGGCGCAGCGGCGGGAAACAGGCACAGAAAGGAAAAATCGATCACAATCAGGGGCAGCAGGGGGCACAGAAAGGAAAAACGATCACAATCAGGGGCAGCAAGGGGGCACAGAAAGGAAAAAAACGATCACAATCAGGGGCAGCAAGGGGGCACAGAAAGGAAAAAACGATCACAATCAGGGGCAGCAAGGGGCACAGAAAGGAAAAACGATCACAATCAGGGGCAGCAAGGGGGCACAGAAAGGAAAAAAACGATCACAATCAGGGGCAGCAAGGGGGCACAGAAAGGAAAAACGATCACAATCAGGGGCAGCAAGGGGGCACAGAAAGGAAAAACGATCACAATCAGGGGCAGCAAGGGGGCACAGAAAGGAAAAAACGATCACAATCAGGGGCAGCAAGGGGGCACAGAAAGGAAAAAACGAGCACAATCAGGGGCAGCAAGGGGGCACAGAAAGGAAAAAAACGATCACAATCAGGGGCAGCAAGGGGGCACAGAAAGGAAAAAACGAGCACAATCAGGGGCAGCAAGGGGGCACAGAAAGGAAAAAACGATCACAATCAGGGGCAGCAAGGGGGCACAGAAAGGAAAAAACGATCACAATCAGGGGCAGCAAGGGGGCACAGAAAGGAAAAAACGATCACAATCAGGGGCAGCAAGGGGGCACAGAAAGGAAAAAACGATCACAATCAGGGGCAGCAAGGGGCACAGAAAGGAAAAAACGAGCACAATCAGGGGCAGCAAGGGGGCACAGAAAGGAAAAAACGATCACAATCAGGGGCAGCAAGGGGCACAGAAAGGAAAAAACGATCACAATCAGGGGCAGCAAGGGGGCACAGAAAGGAAAAACGATCACAATCAGGGGCAGCAAGGGGGCACAGAAAGGAAAAAACGATCACAATCAGGGGCAGCAAGGGGGCACAGAAAGGAAAAAAACAGAGCACAATCAGGGGCAGCAAGGGGCACAGAAAGGAAAAACGATCACAATCAGGGGCAGCAAGGGGGCACAGAAAGGAAAAAACGAGCACAATCAGGGGCAGCAAGGGGGCACAGAAAGGGAAAAAAAAAAGAGCACAATCAGGGGCAGCAGCAGGGCACACAGACGGAGCTGTGTGGTGGGGGAGCGACCTACCAGTCAAGGTCAGGGGTCGCCTGACCTTGACTGAAGAAAGGTGCACACAGGTTGCTGAGCGGACTGAAACGGATTGGGGCACGTGTGGCTCTTCAATCAACTAGCATAGAAAGACCAGGACAGTGGCTGGAATTGGCGAGACTGTACCCAGACCCCACCAACATCAAGGACCATAAACCTGCTTCGAAAGGAAACTGACAAACACTGCTCATAAGGTGGGCACCAAAAGGGGTTGGCATTAATGAACCTCCATCCAGATTCCACTGAAATAAGGGGATACATGCTTGGCGGGAGAGGAATCTGAATGGTACAATACCCCTGGAGCGGTCCCCAAAGTGGCGTGTGGTGCCTCGGGCGTCCCGGCTTGCTCTTTTGATTGCCTTGGAGCAGTGTATGCTAAGTGAGGTAAACGCAGGCACATGCACCGTCAACACCGCCAAAATTAGTGAATTCCGACGACAAGGTTAAGGACAAGGGGACCCGTGCGCCTCAAACTAACAAAATTTCAAAGTACGCCCAACCTCTCCCATCGGCTCATGGAGCTCAAGAGGCAACTCTAACAGAACAACAAGAAAACATGCAGGAACTCGGTCCCTTCTATAGTGGATATGTTGTAGGCCATACATACAACACGGTCGCCATCGAGGTCAACCTGCTCCACTGCGATCTCCGCAAAATCATGGACAGAGTTACCACTAACGAACATACGGTGCAAACTGTGCAGAAGGAGGTGCACAGCTTGAGAGATACAGTAATTGATCTTCAAAAGAAAATGGTCCGTCTGGACGAGCGAGCAGAGGACTCGTAAGTTATTCCGTCTTGACCTCCCTTCTGTTTTATAGGATTTCCCGAACAGGCGGAGGGACCACCCGCCGAACTCTTTTTGGAGGACTGGATTACTGCTGCAGTGGCTCCAAAAAAGTTGTCTAAGTTCTTCACTGTGGAGAGGGCACACAGGGCACTGGTGCCTCCGCCCAAGCCGGCTGCACCACCAAGAGCCATTATTGCGAGACTCCTTAATTTTAGGGACCGTGACGCCATCCTGCAAATGACACGTAATCAATATACCCAGACTACACACAATGGGTGCAGGATCAAACGAAATCCTTCATGGTGGTAAAACGACGCCTCAGGGAATTAAATCTTAAATACAGCCTCCTTTTTCCAGCTAAACTCAGAGTTGAGAGCAATGGGAAAACGCTGTTTTTCTTTTCGGCGGCGGCCAGTGAATGGTTGGATTTCCAGGGACACCCGGGGAAGGATGCAATTCCCTCAATGAACTCCTCCCGAGCTGGCAGTTCAAGATATCCACCAAGGGACAAAGGAACACAGAACACACGGCAACCTGGCAACCGAATGCATAGCCTGGGAAGTATCCGGGTCTGTTAGGATGGCACACTACAGATATCGGACACCATCTCTGACTCAGGGACTCCTCCCAAGCACAGCTGCTGAATACTGATCTTCACGAAGAAGACAACAAGTAGGAGGGGACGTATCACCCATACAACTAAGACACCGGACAGATAATTGGTCTAGATAAGTATATGGTTACTTATTGAAGGGAATAACTGAGACTTGATTCTATAGCATAAAGGGGGGTCACAGTATCTATGTTGTTATTGGTACAGAGAGTGAGTAATCCTGACTTAGGATACTGGTGACCGACGGGAGGCCTAACCCCCAAAAGGTGGACGACTTAGTGGGGGGCTGGAGGTGTGTCCTCGCACCCCGTTAGAGAGTCTACCACTAGCATTGCGGAAGAATGTTGGAATGTTCTACTTGCCTAATACAAGGAGTACAGACACTTGGAAAGTTAAGCTAAGGATGGTATACTACAGATGCATTGTTTATCTCTGTTTTAGGTTGTGGGGAATGGGGCGGCAAAAACACATCTTCACCTTGTCTCTTCTGTGACTTGGGAGGGGGTGGTGCAACACTGCCCAAGGGGTGGGTGGTGTTTACTATAGTTGGGGTCTGGTTGGGGTTACTTTTCTCGGCTTCTCATGGAGTCAATGTATATCGCATGACACCAAGGTGTCACGTACAAAAAGCAAAATATGGTAATGCATGGTTGCGAAACAGGGGTGGAATAGGAACATACCTGACATGGCAGCCCCAGTGAAAAAGCTGATCACATGGCATGTACGTGGAATAGCAGCCTTTGATAAGCGTAGAATAGTATTTTAGGCGCTATAAGGTAGCTATAGCATGTTTGCAGGAAATGCATGTCTGGGGGGACTCCCTACCCTGCCTGAAGAAATGATGGAGAGGGCAATTGTATGCTACCTCGTATTCCGGGTTTGCCAGAAGGGATCCTCATAGGGGTGGCACCGGGGATCCTGTTCCAACATCACCACCACTTGGTGGATCCGGAGGGGAGGTACTTCATCCTGTATGGCAAGTTAGATGGTAAAGAAGTGTGTATTATCAATGTGTATGCCACCAATGAGGATTCTTCATCTTTTTTCCCTAACTTGATGAGGGTGGCGGCCCCCTATTTGGGAGCATCTGTGCTGCTAGCGGGGGACATTAACTGTGTCCTGGATGGCACCATGGATTGTGAGCCCCCAAGACACTGAACTAAGCCCCGGATGACGGAGGCACTGCGGGACACTATGGACAGCATGCATCTGATTGATGTGTGGCGCCGGCGACATCAGTCAGCTTGACAGTTTTTCTGCTACTCATCTGCGTCCGGTACTTTTCGTCGTTTAGACTATTGGTTCCTTTCCATTGACCTAGAACCTGAAGTGAGAGGAATAACATATTTACCTAGGTACCTGTCCGATCACTCACCCGTACTGTTAAGTCTATGTGGGGCGAGAATTCGCCCTGCTGTACCACTGTGGAGGCTGCGGACTATAGCCCTATCAGATTCTCCATTTGCGGCCACACTACTCACGGCCCTAGAACCATACTTTGATGTGAACTGGGGGATGGCCTTGACATGCGCTCTTGAATGGGAAACCATGAAGGTGGTTATAAGAGGGGAATGTATTAAAACATCACATGGGATACGCCGCCAGTTAGAAACAGACATAGCCAAACAAGAGTCTGTGCCGGGTGACCTAGAGAGAGCCCTCCCAGGGGCCCCCCACAGGAGGGAGGAATGGCGGATGGCATGTGAGACCCTATTGACAGACTTGCAAAGATTAGAAAAACATGTACACTCTGCATACTGACAAAGATTGCACATGGAGGGAAATAGAGCTGGGGCTCTGCTAGCTTGCCTGATTAAACGAGAGTCAGAAGTTAACCCGATCGTACAGCTCAAAGATCGAGACAGCACCACGGTTTTCTCACAAGCTGCAATTGTGGCCATCCTGGCTGAACACCTTGAAAAAGTTTATGCACAGCAACCCCTGTGCCACAGGAGAGAATCAGAGAATTTTTAGACTCGATCAAGATCCCCCAGCTAGATGCGGAAGTGGTGGAGGCACTAAACGCCCCTATACAAAAGGAGGAGGTTCTGCTAGCTATCCAACGGTTAAACACCGCTAAAAGTACGGGATCCGACGGCCTATTGGCAGAATTTTATCAAAGGTATGCCCCCCTGCAAGCGGACCACTTAGTGGAGGTCTACAATGAGGCACTGGGGCAGGGTATGCTTCCGCCCACTATGAAGGAGGCTCTAGTGGCCATGATACCTAAAGCGGATAGGGACCCCCTGCTAGCGAACTCCTACAGACCGATATCCCTACTAAATATAGATGTAAAAATACTTAGTGGGGTTATGGGTGTGCAACTTCTCCCTTGGATCCCCCATGTTATTCACTCGGACCAGGCGGGATTCATACCTAAGCACAGTACCACCCACAACCTAAGGAGATTGGCGCATGTTTGGCACGCCCCATGCTTGACGGAGGATGACTATGCCTTAGCACTGTTAGATATAGAACAGGCCTTTGACTCGGTGGAGTGGCCCTACTTGTGGCAGGTCCTCCAGAGGGTTGCAGCTGGAGGGGAGTTCCTTGAATGGGTTAAACTACTCTACACTCCGTGGCACGTATCAGAATAGGGAATCTGGTGTCCAAACAGTTTGCGTTATGCAGGGACACACGACAGGGATGTCCACTCCCCCCACTGCTATTCGTGGTAGCCATAGAACCGCTGGCGGCAGCCCTGCAGAGCAGACCAGGAGAGTGGGGGATTAGGCTGGGAGAGACCAACCACGTGGTATCCTTATACGTCGATGATACCTTGGTTTATCTACGCCAACCAACAAACTCTGTACCACTGCTGCTGGCAGAGTTGCAGAACTTTGGGGAGGTGTCCAGACTCCGGATAAACCCAGGGAAGTCCAACCTCATCCCCATCTGGAGATTGGCGGGAGTGCAGCAATCTGAGCGCACTGGAGAATAACTCCCGTGGGTCGGGGAGGGGGTGAGATATTTGGGGGTACGGCTGGCAAATACACCTTCAGCATACCTTGACCTCAATATTGGCAGAGTGATGGAAGGGCTGCGAGGCTCCATAAGGTTCTGGCGGGATTTGCCATTGTCCCTCATGGGTCGAATAGCAATAATTAAAATGATCATTCAGCCCAGATGTCTATACACACTGCAACATTCGCTTTATATCGTTCCTAGGAGCTACTTTCGAACGCTAGACCAACTTCTAACAGATTTCTTGTGGAGCAATAAACGTAAACGGGTACGATTAACAATGTTGCAGCGGACTTGGGGTCGGGGGGTATTGGAGGTCCCATGCATGGAACTGTATTATATGGCTTCCCAGCTCCAGCATGCGGTGCACTGGTTGGACACAGATAACAACTGGGAGACAAATCTTTTGGTGGGCACGCATGACGGATACACACTACCTGAATTATTAATGCTTGGGGAAGGTGTCCTCTCCCGAACCCCTTACATTGTACGGCACGTGACTGGGATTTGAGCACGCATGGTTAGAAGGGTGGTTCAACATGCTCCATATGCTCCTGATACGCCTCTATGGTCGTTACGACCATTTGTCCGTATTGCGGATTCGATGTCTGTGTGGAGGTGGAAGGAAGGAGGGTGCCGAAAACAAGGAGCTCTGTATACGGAGGGTAGGTTCATAACACAAACAAAGCCATAGACCTCTTTGACTTGGGGGCGGGACAATTCCTACAATATGTGAAAATTTCCAGTGTGACCAGGGGGATATGGCATGGGTTTCCTGCAGAGCCCCCCAGCACCAACATACTGAAGGTAATGCTTTATATGGCACAGGGCAGGTGATTAATATCCCACCTATACCGAGCTCTGAGGGATGACTTACCAAGCGGGATCCTACCAGTGAAGCAAAAATGGGACGCTGTACTGGAGGAGCCGCTGTCGGACAGAGAATGAGAGAGAGTACACAAGGGGGTACGTGCAGTTAGCTCCAATGCACGATTCAAACTTCTACAATACAATATAGTCCACCAAGTGTATCTCACCCCGAGCAGATTGCACAGGATCTAACCAACCTGAAGTGATGAGTGTCCGAGATGTAGATCACAGGCAGCGGATTTTCTCCATATGGTCTGGATAATAATAATAATAAATAATAAATCCGTATTTGTAAAGCGCAAACTACTCACCCTTACGGGTCTCAAGGCGCTGGGGGCCGTCGTGGAAATTAAGTGAGCTATTGCCCAGAGTCACATGGTGCTGAGCGGAGCTGCCGCCGGAGCCGGGGATCGAACCGTGAGCCCTGTGCTCCGAAGTCAGCTGCCCTGGCCGCTGCACCACACCTCTGGATGTGCCCCACACTCAGTTCCTACTGGGACACAGTGATAACACACCTTCAGAGAGCCATGGGATGGGTAGGCTCTAAAGAGATCCGCCAAGTACTGTTAGGCCTATTACCTAACCCTAAAAACAAGAAATTAAGTAGATGTTTTCTCTCTTTGGGGTTGGTGCTAGCAAAAAGGTGAATTATAATAGCATGGCTCCGGCCTGGGCCTCCGCAGGTTGGGGCGTGGATGAAAGACATGTGAATGGGCAACGGCGGAAAGGGTGTGAATGAAACTGGTTCGTAAAGACAAAAAACTAAAAGAAGACCTCCGGACGTGGTATCAAATGTTAGTGGATCTCAGGGGAGATCGGGATACGGGAATCCAAGAGTCTACACACGAGATGGATGTCACATCAGAAAGGGGAAGCTAGGGCAGGGAAATGGCATGACACTTGGCAAACGCTAAGGAATAGTATATAACAACCATGCACAGACTCAAACTGAAGCTGGGACTCTAGTTGGAACGGGAAGGGGAGGGAGGGGTACATTCAAAGTTGGGATTCAATCAATCAATCAGGGAATTGTAAGCGCGCTACTCACCCGTGAGGGTCTCAAGGCGCTGAGGGGGGGGGGGGTCCTCAGATCTGTTTAGCCGAAGAGCCAGGCATGATTTATGTAGAGATTTTGAAAAACTACATGTGGCACATAAGGCACTAATGGAGTCAAGCAAGTGGGAATATGTACTCTTCCTTATTCAGTCTCTTTGACTTGTACAGATAATGTATTGTGATGATGGGAACGATATGATTGACGCCTGTGCTATGATTGATAAGGAGGAATAGGGGAATACGTTTTTATCTCAACATTTGATTGTAATGCTGTCTCTGTGATATCTAAATGCCAATAAAGTTAATAAAAAAAAAAAATAATTAGAAACAATTTCTCAATTAAAAAAAAAGTATAAAAAGAAAATAACTCTGACTGCCACAGAAGAAGCCACCGTTGCTGGAAAGCATCATTCTGCCCAGCTGATGCTACAACCTGAAAGGCTGCAACACTCTTCAAAATAAAGCCTCTACATTCACAAAGTAGGAACCGAATTACAACATAACTTAAACTTAACAACAAAAATAACTTATACCTTTCAATACACATTCAAATAAATAACAATAATTTAAAAAATATTATCTTCAAAACACAGCTACTAAGACTGACAAAAAAGGACACCAAACAAAAGAAAAAGACTAAGCAAAAAAAGTTGTACAATTATATTACAACAAATCAAAATGGAACGTACATATAAAAAAAACCATGAAGCATGACCCATAAAATTCATTAATACCAAACCTTTTTAACCCCTTGGTTGCCGTGGACGTAATGGCTACGTCCTTGGTGGTGGCACTCCTGTGCCAAGGACATAACCATTACGTCCAGTCACCCACCCACGAGGGAAGCGCTGGGGCTCCCCCCATGGGTCACTAAATAAGGGGCCACCACCTGGGATGGCAGCGGAAGAGCTTCCGCTGACACCCCCAACCCTCCCCTTGGCTTTCTAATGTCGTCGGCGAGATCACGGAGAGGCGACGCCATCATATGCTGCCGGGGTCTTCCTGCACATCCCAAGAGAGGACGTTTGCAAGGTACTTCCTTCTCTTGGGGGAGGGTTTGTGGAGGGGGAAACAGACATAGGGGGAAAAAGAAAGAGTTTTTCCTTTCCCCATGTGCCTGTTTTGAATAGATTCCTGCTCCACAATCGCGATTGAGGCCCGTGATCGTGGAACACGAATCCATCCACCAGGGATTTTTCTTTGTGTGTGTAGGGGAGCCACTCCTTAGGCAAGTGTCGCTCCTTGGGGGACATTTTTTATTCTTGTTTCGCCCCCCCCGGAGGCTAGATTGGCTGTTATTTGGCTGATCTGCCCCCAGGGGGTTCGAAACCCACTAGGCCCCAGGGATTTAATTTCAGTATATTTTTGGGGAGCGACCCCTTGGGCAAGGGTCGTTGTCTGGGTGCGACATGTTTTTTTGTATTTAGGCCCCCCCTCAGGTTAGATCGGCCGATCTAGCTTCGGGAGGTTGGAATGAAACCCCCTAAAAGCCATGGATTTGATATATATATGTAATGATTACGGGGAGCCACCCCTTAGGCATGGGTCACTCCCCTTTTAGGGATGAATATTTTGGAAGTTTCTGCCCCCTTTGGGGGCCGACTGGCCTTGTATTTTTACCCCCCATCTGCCCCAAAGGGGCGGTAGAAGTCCCTAGACCACCAGGGATTCTTTTTAGGCACATCTGCCCCCCAAGGAGGTGCAGAAGCCACTAGACCACCAGGGATTTTATTGTATATGGTGCAAAATGTTTTGGGGAGTAGCCCCTTGGGCAAGGGTCGCTCCCCTTTTGGGGCTAAATATTTTGGTCTTTTCTGCCCCCCTTGGTGGCAGATCGGCCATCTTTTTAGGCCTAGCCACCAGGGAAATAATGATTTGGCGCTATTGGGGAGTGGCCCCTTTGGCAAGGGTCATTCCCTTTTATAAGAGGCATTTAGTGTGGCCATTTTATGCCCCCCCTTGGGGCAGATCAGCCATATATTTTTATGTCCATCTGCCCCCAATGGGGGCAGAAGCCACTAGGGATTTTTTCTTACATGAACATTGTTGTTTTGGGGAGCAGCCCCTTGGGTAAGGGTCGCTCCCCATGAAGGGCTATATTTTTTGTCTGTTTCTGCCCCGCATGGGGGCAGATCAGCAGCGTAGCTAGCCACTTTGCTGCCAGTGGCGGTCCATGCCCTCGCCGCCCGTGGCGGCCGTAAGAGCGGGGGGGTCGTGCTGGCGATTTTCCCTCGATTGCTGCCCTGCGGCAAACGCATGGAAAACCAGGGTGGGGTGCTCCACCGCCCCCAAAACGCAGCGGGGCAGAAAACCACTAGACACCAGGGAATGTTTCTGTGTGTGTGCACTGGAGTTCAGCTGACGGTCTGTGTGTACTTGGTGTGTGTAGGTTAGCGTTTGGCTGGCGGTGTGCGTGAAATGGCCATTGGTTGACAGTGTGTGTTAAGCAGCGCTTGTCTGGTAGTGTGCGTGGACTGGCATTTGGCTGACTGTGTGTGGCTCTCATTTGAATGGTGATTGGCAGACTTCATAGTGTTTTATAATGTTAACTGTTTTATTTTTTGTCATCATTTGTGATCGTAATGTTTTATTTCTCCTTTTTATTCTAGTGCAAAGCTTTTGTTTTCCTTTGGTGTTACTCATGCTTGCGGTTTCAGCACTGGTAGATCTGCAGTTTGTGTAGTTGCAAGTGTTTGGTAAGAAAATTTTTTTTGTACTGTTCACTGCAAATGAGTATCAATGACCTGCATGAATGTGTTTTTTGGAAATGTTGTAATAAAAGCAGCATATTTAGCTTCTGTTTGAATGTGTGAAATTCTCCTTGTATTTATGCACAATGTTTATTGTGTTGTCTTGTATTTAGTTTTGTTTTGTTATTCCTTTCTAGTGAGGTATCGTTGGTGCTTGTTGTGCCTTTTCAGAGTAGGTGCTGGTGAGTCTAGCTGTCTCTGGCAAGTGAGTGGTATTTACAATGTATAGGTTTTTGTGTGCCTTGATTTGATTGACTTTACCTTGCAGTTGCTATATGGTAGCAGTTTTAACTTTTTGTTTGATCAAGCCACACTTTGTTTATTACTTATTTTCAACAGTGCTGGGTATTGTTGACTTATTTGTCAAGTTACTTGTTTTATAAGGATTATGGCTAGCTGCAGGATGACTGCTCAGCAGGTTGTTGGTATGCTTTTCAAGACTTACTCTCCATAATTATGAGACTGACTCCGCATCTGATATAGGGCAGCAAGAGCCATCTGGATTGCAGCCTGGGGCTGAAAGGCTTACCATTGGGAGTGATGAACTCTGGGTTGCCCCAAATATGTTGCAACCGAGGTTGTCTGCCTTAAGTGGTGTTGCAGGGTGTAGAGTGAATACTGAAAACCTTTTGCCTATATATTTTTTTCAGTTGTTTATGGACGATGTATTTTTGGATGAGAATGTTGAGCAGACTAATTTGTGTGCTGAACAGTATTTTAGGGACAACAGTGCCAGACTTAAGCCCCACTCTAGAGCTACCCGGTAGACTCCCACAAATCTAGATGAGTTGAAGAAGTTCTTGGGTTTAAATTTTGTGATGGTCCTGATAAGGAAGCCATCGCTGTCTTCATATTGGTCTACTAGTCCCTTGATGGCAATGGCTATATTTCCTGCAACCATGAGTCATAATCGGTATTTGCTTCTTCTTCGGATGCTAAATTTTGTTAATAATCATTTAGCGTTGCCAGAAGATCACCCTGATTGTGACCGTTTTTTTAAGGTTTGGTCTGTACTTGATCACTTTGTAGATCAATTTTCAGAGATCTATGTTCCAGGGTAAGAATAGCTGTGGGTGAGTCTTTGGTTCTGTTCAAGGGCCGATTGTTTTTTAGGCAATAGATTCCTAGCAAGAGGACACGTTATGGAATTAAGCTGTATGTGCTGTTTGAATGTAGTACTGGATATGTCTATAATTTCAGGGTGTACACCGGTAGGCATTCTAGTATTGACCCCCCTGTTTATTCATCCACTTTTGGAGTTACTGAGAAAAGTGTGTGGAAACTTGGTAGAGGACTTTTTAACAAAGGTCACCATTTATACGTAGATAACTTTTATACTGGTGTGCAATTGTTCAGGGAATTGTTCAAAGTGGACACTGTTGCTTGTGGCACAATCCGCTCTAACCATAAAGGTTACCCAAAAGAGCTTGTTTGTAAAATACTTGAGAAGGGACAATGCAGTGTGTTTAG